>CM035843.1:369821636-371130652 GCA_020510985.1 Pholidichthys leucotaenia | reverse complement strand
TTTCAAAGCTCTAAACAATCAGGCCCCTTTTTTATTTAAAAGATCTGATATTACCCTATTATCCTAACAGAGCACTATGCTCCCAAAATGCTGGATTACTTGTAATACCTAGAATCTCCAAAAGTACAATGGGGAGGGGGGGGGGCAGAGCCTTCAGTTATCAAGCTCCTCTCTTGTGGAACCAGCTGCCAATCTGGATTCGGGAGTCAGACTCGATCTCTGTTTTTAAGAATAGGGTTAAAACCTTCCTTTTTGATATAGCCTACAACCCTCCCTTAGTTATGCTGCTATTAGGTTTAGTCAGCTGGGGGACCTCCAATATTGTGCTGGGCTTCACTCCTTTCTTCACTCTCAGTGATTTTTTTTTTTCTTCTGGTAATTAACATCTGTTTGTTCTCTCCCATAGACTGAGTCCCCATCGTGCTGTTTGCTCTCTACATGTCTGTTCTTTTCTTCTTCTCTATCCCCTTCACCCCCCAGCCAGTCGCAGCAGATGACTGCCCCTCCCTGAGCCTGGTTCTGCTGGAGGTTTCTTCCTGTTAAAAGGGAGTTTTTCCTCTCCACCGTCGCCAAGCGCTTGCTCATAGGGGATTGCCTGATTGCCGGGGTCTTTCTGCAATTGTGGGGGTTTCCCCTACAGTTGAAAGTGCTATGACTCTTGTTGTGAAATGGTGCTAAATAGATAAAGTTGAATTGAATTGAATTGAATAATCCGAAGAAAAAGGTAATCCCAACAAATGAAACACAGATGTGGCCAGCATGGAATCCATGGGCAAACCCACATGGCACCCAAACTGGACTTCCGGCGCCACACGAGTAGGCTGCTTTTTGGCAAGAGCGGATCAATTTCTTCCTATTTCTATTTACTATCTGGCTCTCTTGATAATCTTTCTGTTTCGGCGACACCTTGATCCATCACAGACATGTAGATCGCCCAAATGTCTCCTGAACCAGCGGACGGAGCCACTGTTTCTTGTAGGAGGCAGTACAATAGGGACCAGCTGTTAGCACTTAACCTGCTCACGATGCTAATGCAAAAACTCGACATACCGGGAGAAATAAGACGGAAACGGTGTGGATGTTGTGCTGGAATAAGACGGCGGGTGAGGAATATAAGGTACAGATCCGCCCTCCCATCCGTTATTATGGGGAATGTACGATTGCTATTCAGAAAAACAGATGAGCTAGCGGCTATCTCCCGCTCCGAGAGCATATACAGGGAGTATAGCCTGATGCTATTCATGGAGACGTGGCTAACAGAACTAGCAACAGATGCTAACATTGAACTGGAAGGTTTCCACGCAATACGGGCAGACCGAACACCAGACAGTGGGAAGGCAAGGGGCGGAGGAGTGATAATGTATGTCAATAACATCTGGTGCAGACCGGGACATATCACAGTTAAACAACAACACTGCAACAAAGACATGGAGTTGCTAGCTGTTAGCATGCGGCCTACATATCTCCCGAGGGAATACTCACATGTGATCTGCATTGTTATTTATGCAAATCCGACGGCGAACGCTGGGACAGTGCGTGACGTCATCCACTTAGTAACTGGCAGGCTGCAGACAGAACACCCAGATGCTCTTCTCCTCATCTCAGGTGATTTCAACCATATTTCACTGTCTCCCACTCTACCCACGTTCACCCAGTATGTCACACGCAACACTAGAGACAATAAAACACTGCACTTATTCTACGCAAACACTAAGGAGGCGTACACCTCATCACCACTCCCCCCACTCGGGAGATCGGATCACAACTTGGTTCATCTCCTGCCGGTGTACAAACCCCTAGTGCACAGACAACCTCCGGTCATGCGCACAGTGAAGTTATGGTCTGAGGAGGCAATGGACGCTCTAAAGGACTGTTTTGAAACCACTGCCTGGGAGCAGCTCTGCGATCCACATGGTGAGGACATTGATGGCCTCACTCACACCATCACGGACTACATCAGCTTCTGTGTGGACAACACCGTACCCACCAAGACCATACGGTGTTGCTCGAACAACAAGCCCTGGATCAACCCTGAGATAAAAACACTTCTGAGAATGAAGAAGAGGATCTTCAGGTCGGGGAACAGGGAGATGCTGAAGTCCATACAGAGGGAGCTGAGGAGGAAGATCAGAGAAGGCAAGGACAGCTTCACGAAGAAGATGGAGGACAAGCTGCAACAGAGCAACATCGGTGGGGTCTGGAGAAACCTTAAAACCATCTCTGGGCTCCAGAATACCTTCCCCCAGGCCACGGGGGGCAGAGAGTGGGCAAACAATCTGAACCTGTTTTTTAATAGGTTTGACCAACCGCCCTCCCCCCTGACTGCACAACAACCACTGTTGCCTCTGAAGACATCGAGTCCTGCTGCCCACACCCCACTCCACCAACACCCCCCCACTCCCAACACACAGCCCCCCAACATGACCCTCACTAAGACCCAGGTGAGGACGGACCTGAGGAAGATCAAGGCGAGGAAGGCGTTGGGACTGGACGGCATCAGTGCAAAGCTCCTCAAGTCCTGTGCAGACCAGCTGTGTGGGATTGTGGAGCTCATCTTCAACCTGAGCCTGAAGCTGGGGAGGGTACCACAGTTGTGGAAAACATCTTGTGTGGTACCTGTACCAAAGACTTCCCACCCCAAAGACCCAAACAGCTACAGACCAGTGGCCCTGGCATCCAACATGATGAAGACCCTGGAGAGACTGCTCCTTGCTCACCTCCGCCCCCCTGGTGGGACCAGCGATGGATCCACTCCAGTTCGCCTACCAGCATGGCATTGGGGTGGAGGATGCAGTGATCTTCCTCCTTCACCGTTCTCTGTCCCACCTGGAGAAGCCCGGGAATGCGGTGAGGATCACGTTCTTTGACTTCTCCAGTGCTTTCAACACCATCCAACTGATGATCCTGAAGGACAAGCTGCTGTGCGCAGGGGTGGACCAGCACCTGTCATCATGGATCCTGGACTACCTCACTAACCGGCCTCAGTTTGTGAGAACCCGGGACTGTGTGTCTGACACGATCATCAGTAGCACGGGGGCCCCCCAGGGAATGGTTTTGGCTCCCTTCCTGTTCACCCTTTATACTGCGGACTTCTCACACAACACAACACACTGCCATCTACAGAAGTTCTCTGACGACTCTGCGTTCATCGGCCTCATCTCCAACGGAGATGAAGCTGAGTACAGAGGATTTATTCAGGACTTTGTGGACTGGTGCCATCGGAACTGCCTCCAGATCAACGCGAGGAAAACTAAGGAGCTGGTGGTGGACTGCCGCAGGCAAGGACAACCCCTCACAGCACCAGTAAACATACAGGGAACAGACATTGAGATGGTGACATCCTACAAGTACCTGGGTGTTCATCTGAACAATAAACTAGACTGGTCACACAATACCGACGCACTCTACAAGAAAGGACAGCGCAGGCTGTTCCTACTGAGGAGACTCAGGTCTTTTGGTGTACAAGGGGTGCTGCTGAAGACATTCTACGACACGGTGGTGGCATCAGCCATCACTTTTGGAGTGATCTGCTGGGGCAGTGGCATTACAGCAGCCGATAGGAAGAGACTGAACAAACTGATCAAGAAAGCTAGCTCTGTCCTGGGGTAGTGCCTTGACCCAGTGGAGGAGATAGGAGAGAAAAGGATGGTGGCTAAACTGTCATCTCTGCTGGAGTCCGAGTCCCTCCCTATGCAGGACATACTGAACGCACTGAGGAGCTCATTTAGCAGCAGACTACATCATCCTAGGTGCGCAACCAAAAGGTTTCGCAGGTTCTTCCTACCTACGGCTGTCAGACTGTATAACCTAAGCAGGGCTGCTCTCAGAGATAGCAAAAAAACATGACAACCTAATAGTATTGAATGCAAAAGACGCAATAGACTTACACAATGGTCCCCTCCAGTATACAACTAGGACAATATCGGTCGCTACTGAGGGTGACAATATGTATCGGTACATATTCATACTATGTAGGATAACTAAGTAGACAGTTATGCTGTTTATTCCATCTAGCTACAATGCTCCGCACTGTGTGTATATTTATTTATATATTTATTCCATCTAGCTACAATGCTCCGCACTGTGTGTTTGTATATTTATATGTACATACACTACCGTTCAAAAGTTTGGGGTCACCTCAGACAATTTTGTGTTTTCCATGAAAAGTCACACTTTTATTTACCACCATGAGTTGTAAAATGAATAGAAAATATAGTCAAGACATTGACAAGGTTAGAAATAATGATTTGTATTTGAAATAATAATTTTTTCCTTCAAACTTTGCTTTCGTCAAAGAATCCTCCATTTGCAGCAATTACAGCATTGCAGACCTAACATGATTGCACAAGGGTTTTCTAATCATCCATTAGCCTTCTGACGCAATGAGCAAACACATTGTACCATTAGAACACTGATAGATTGAGGAGATAGATAGATAGATAGTTGCTGGAAATGGGCCTCTATACACCTATGTAGATATTGCACCAAAAACCAGACATTTGCAGCTAGAATAGTCATTTACCACATTAGCAATGTATAGAGTGTATTTCTGATTAGTTTAAAGTTATCTTCATTGAAAAAAAGTGCTTTTCTTTCGAAAATAAGGAAATTTCTAAGTGAACCCAAACTTTTGAACGGTAGTGTATGTATATTCGCTGCTCTTGTTTTTCTTGTCTTCTTGATTGTTGCTCTGAGTGTTGCTATCCCTGTGCTGTTGCAATCCTGGAATTTCCCCATTGTGGGACTAATAAAGGCTTATCTTATCTTATCTTATCTTATCTTAAGACAGCCCAGTTTAAACCTTTGGTGGGGCCCACATGGACATATTGGCTGGGATGCATGTGAAAATCAAACTTGTCCAAGGTGAAAGTTAAAGCTTCTGTATAAATCTGAAGTAAATCCTATCATATTGAAGCTATGCTGGTGACAACAGAAAATGTCAAATGGACGGACGGACAGACAAGTCAAAACATTATATATTATACACAGACAAAACTTTGTTGTGTGGGGTAGAAAAAGTGTTATTCCAATCTAAACAAAGCTAACCTCCAAAGAAAATCATTTTAAAAAAAAATCTAATTTCTGAATGGAATCTCCTCAAGGGAAAAAAAATATATTTTTACTTGTACTGCATGAGAGCTCAGTCAAGTCAACTGGAATCAAGTAGTTTTTCCTTTTGAAATGTTTCACCATTCATCCAAATGTCTTTGTTAGCAGGACTTTACAATAACTTTTTGCTCACCAGCCAGTGTGGCTAGTGATTTTCAAAAGTTACTAGCCACTCAGCCTTTTCAATAGCCACAGTTTTGTGGTGGGAAAACTATATTTAATATGATAAAATTGGAGTATGACACATTAAAATTTACTTGAACTAAATTTACAACCTTTTTTACAATGTAAATGACCCTTATACATGCATAAAAATAGCAAGAGAAACACTGTCTTTTTAATTATTTATGAAGAGCAGTAAATACTGTAAAACGGTAGAGAAAAATATTTGGAATATGAGAGTGAGGTGCAGGTAGATTTGGGTCCGTCCCAATTCTCATTTGTACCCCTACCCCTTCACCATCCTCTGTGAATTGGGACACCCCTTCATGGCTGCATGATGTCATTAGTAGTTGCCAGTGTTGGGAGTACTGTAACTGTTATGTCTGGAAACCTGGAGAGACTCACAGAGAGTGGTGCTGTTATGAACATGAACTTCATTACATAAAGTATCATTAATACAGGACATGCGAACAAGCACTCAGCTCCTAAATATGCTTATGGTGAGGAACCCAGCAATAAGACCATAAGATGGCCAACTCCTCTCTTATATAGGTTGGCATGATGACGGCACCAGCCGGTTGCGTCATCACGCCGCTACCTGTGATTAACCCACTACTTTTAACGCCACTACTTTTGCAATAACATGCTGTGTAACAAAATTACTGTTTAAAAATTCAGTAATGAATTTATTTATGAATGAATGAATGAATTTATTTATTTCGGATAGTACAGTACAGGTTAAAAGAAACTGTATAATATAACAGCAAGGTCAAATTAGACAAAGACTCCTTCTACTATACAATTCCACATGAGTTATCCGAAATGGGTGATGGCTGAAGCCGCAGCTTATAATGCATTACAGTTACTGAAATTTGATCAGATGCATTACTTGTTACTCGTTTTATTAATAGATATTTTTAGTACATTTACTTGCTATGTGGATAAAGATTATTCAAAAATGGATTTTGATCTCCATGTTTTTAGAACATGCAAGTTAGGTTAATTGGCATCAAACTGGGGATTCTAAATTGTCCTTAGGTATGACTGTGAGAGTGAATGGTTGTCTGTCTCTCTGTGTTGGCCCTGCGATGGACTGGCAATCTGTCCAGGGTGTACCCTGCCTCTTGCCCAAGGATGCTGGGATAGGCTCCAGCCCCCCCGCGACCCGAAAAGGATTAAGCGGAAGAAGATGGATGGATGGATGGATGGATGGATGGATGGATTTTGATCTCCAAGAGGAATTTGAGGGACTGGATCATGTCTCTGTCACAACAAACATTTGGACTGTGGATAATGGACATTTTCTTTGGATCACTTCACACTGGATTACTGTAAATCCATATCATAAAGGTAAGATCAGGGGTCACCAACTGGTGGACTCCAGTCCAGATCTGGACCCTGAGAGTCCTCTGTCCAGACCCCGAAGCCTTTTGATGCAATTTGGGAAAAAGGGAGACTGTTTTGTTTTGATGGGGAAAAAAAAGCAGAAAAAAAGTGGAACTGAACTGCTGTAATGGTGACCGCCCGGACAGATTATGACATGAGCCCTTGGGCGCTGTCCTGCTGCAGAATTCTCTTCGCTGTCCCACGAATGGCACTCTCACTCTGTGGCTCCAACTGCTCCAGAATATACACTACCGTTCAAAAGTTTGGGGTCACTTAGAAATTTCCTTATTTTTGAAAGAAAAGCACTGTTTTTTTCAATGAAGGTAACTTTAAACTAATCAGAAATACACTCTATACATTGCTAATGTGGTAAATGACTATTCTAGCTGCAAATGTCTGGTTTTTGGTGCAATATGTACATAGGTGTATAGAGGCCCATTTCCAGCAACTATCACTCCAGTGTTCTAATGGTACAATGTGTTTGCTCATTGCGTCAGAATTCTCCAGATTACCTCAACAAATTAACAGCTAGAATGCCAAAGGTCTGCAATGCTGTAATTGCTGCAAATGGAGGATTCTTTGACGAAAGCAAAGTTTGAAGGAAAAAATTATTATTTCAAATACAAATCATTATTTCTAACCTTGGCAATGTCTTGACTATATTTTCTATTCATTTTACAACTCATGGTGGTAAATAAAAGTGTGACTTTTCATGGAAAACACAAAATTGTCTGGGTGACCCCAGACTTTTGAACGGTAGTGTATGCAACAGGTCGCAAAATCACGGTTCACTGCACCCCCCCCTTCCTCCCCCGACACGAGGCCAACAGCCAGGACATCCACCCTGGACAGACATGCTTCGTTTAAGGTCTGCATCCACGAAATGAAGCGCTGTTGTGAAATCGAATGTATTTACAGAGGTACTCCTTCCTCTATTCTGCCCAGAGTAGTCTGTGCTGGGATGCAGAGGTGAGGCTGCTGGTTATGGCGGCCCTTTTCGTAGCCTTCAATATCACGTAAAAACTCAGTAAAAGCTCTGTGTTGAAACATGAAAAGTTCCACCTACCCTTTGCCTGTAATCATGGAGTTACAGCTCCATCCATGCTGTAACACAGTTTACTGTTGAGGTAAAAACGAAATGTTGGAGGAATTCTGTAGTCCAGAATTATATTTTGTGTCTGTTTTTTTTGTCTTAGTTTGAAACAGTTTTTTCTACACAGAAAATATTGCATAGAGGTGGACTTTTTGTGAATCTTTGTTTTTTAGATATTAATCTTTTTTAAAAATATGATACAATTTAGTTTGTGTTCTCCTGGAAAAAAATGAATTACTGTTTAAAAATTCAATAATGCATTACAGTTACTGAAATTTGATCAGATGCATTACTCGCGTTACTCGTTTTATTAATATGGATAGATATTTTAGTGCAAACAGATGATCGTACAACTTGCAGTTGCTAGACACCCTCCTCATTAGCTGCCAACTGGGGATGAATACACAGTTTTGGTGGCTATTGGCGGGACAACTGCCATCCTCAGCACCACCAGCGGCCTCAAGCCACTGGAGGTCGTCATGCCAAAGGCAAAGGCAAGCAAATTAATGAGCAAATAAATATGAACTGACCCTAAAGTAACTGATGCAGCTGTCACACAGTCTCCTCCGCGGGTCCGTTTCCTGTCCTGCCCAGTTCACATCACCACCCTGTGGGAAGAAATGCTGTGGCGGTGGCGGCTTCTCATATCGAGCCCTGATTACCTGTTGTCCGACTGGTAAGTAGCCCTCAACAGCTCCTACCGCTGTGGTTAAACATGAGTATTTTTTGAGCAAGAAGCTCGCATTTAATGTCCACATTAAATGCATTTAAAGTTTTCTTACACACAGAGAAAAAGTGACTGTGATTTGTTGCAGTAAAGAACAGCTTCCTAAGTGGTGACCTTTCATTTATCTGTGCTTTCTATTTTATTTTATCTCATTCATTTACATGCTGTTGTGATATGCAACTATTCTATGGAAGTAAATCCTCTAAATATGTATTTTTCATGGTCTGGTCCAGGAGTGTCAAACATATGGCTTGTGGGCCAAAAATGGCCCACCAGGGGGTCCAAAATTTTCTCTGCGAATTCACAACTTTATTTCTAGCAAATTTCTGACTTTCTACTGATTACAATAGTTTGTGTAAATCTGAGACATTTTTTCTCTGTAAGATGAGACTTTTTTCTCATCAGTTTTCTTTTTCTTCGTTTTTCTGATGAGAACAAGGGGCCCTTGATCTTGCTGTGTGTGTAAGATGATTTAAGTATGCATTTAAAAGTAACATGAACATTACTTTTCCAAGTAACTAGATACTTTAATCATGTAGTAACTCAACAGTAACTCATTTACTTTTGAAAAGAAGTAACTCATAACTGTAACTAGCTACTATTTTTTAGTAACTTGCCAACACTGATCAAGATCCATTGAGAATGGTTTTAGAATCAAATCAGAGTTCTGAATCATAATCGAATCATGAGGTGCCTAAAGATTCCCACACCGAACTCAGACCTCAACTGGGGAGGAGGACCTACTTATCGGACCTCTTGCAGTTTTAGGTGGTGACCCCTGGGTAAGATAAACATGGACAGCTTTATGCAGTGTTGCCAACTCTCACTCCAAAATGAGGAAACTGCTGGCAATTTTGTGTTGATTTGCTTCAGATTTTTCTCACAGTAAGAGCTCTCAAGGCAGAATGAAGTAGACTAAACACGTTCTAAATGTTATGTGTGAAACGGTCTGTTTTCAGCCTGACATTAATAAGCCCGTAATGTAATCCATTAATTAAATTATCTTGCTATGTGTGCAAGATGATTTAAGTATGCATTTAAAAGTAACGTGAAAGTTACTTTTCCAAGTAACTAGTTACTTTAATCATGCAGTAATTGGTAAAGTAACTCAATTACTTTTGAAAAGAAGTAACTAGTAACTGTCATTAGTTACTATTTTTTAGTAACTTGCCCAACACTGGTGGTTGCTGATGGATTTAACCTAAATGGACACTACCTGTTTTCACCATAAAAAAAGAAGAGAAAGAAAAAGAAAACTGATTAGAAAAAAACACAGTACTTATGGGAGTTGTAGTTTCGTAGTCTCACATTGCAATAGGTTTATTATTTTAGATGTGTTTGAGAAAACCACAGCCGGCCAAAGTGGCTAGTGGGTGTGGCTGTCTTACTGGCCACTGCTGAAATCCACCAGCCATTGACTGGTTGGCCGGTGTTAATGTCAAGCTCTGTTTGTTAGTCAGGAATGAACGTACAGAAGAATGTAAACAGACATTATTTTTACTTGTTTTAATAATACAGTAAACATCTGCTAGAAAAAACAAACAAACAAGGAGGTCTGTAACTCACATTTCTTGCAATAAAAACACTAACTTATGCTGCTAGGAAAGGCGCACAGTAAGGACAATCCATTTGCTCTTGGCTTCAATTATAAATGTGATGGGTTTGCATTGGAGTCTATTGGAAAGCCAGCGAGGCAGTCCAACAGCAGAACCCCCACCCCCAGTGCTCACAGACCCTCATAATGTGCTTGTAGAAACATTATTTACAATGTGTGGAAACACACAAAGATAGATGTGAGGACAAGGTAATAGCTGAGGCCCCTGGGTTTGAGAGCAATGTCTGACCCCGCTCAAATGAAATATGATGGGAAATGCAACATAAGTGCTACAGCTTCAAGGTCTGAGAGTTATATGGTGTAAGGTAAAGGACTCCTCCAGTCTTAAATGTAAAGTGAATGGACAAATGTGCAGATAAACTGATATCCATTTTGTAACTATTACTCGTACTTTTGAATTGGTATTGACCAACACAGAGTTGTTCACAAGGTATTTAAGTCCAATCTCAAGTCCAAGTCAAGTCTTAAGCCAGTTTATGGTTGTCATCTGCAGCATGTCTTCTGATGTGCTTACAACGCTGCATGTACGATCTAAGGCAGGCCTATTCAATTAGTGGCCCGTGGGCCACATACGGCCCAGAAGCAACCTCCGAGTGGCCCAGGCCCAGGCCATGCCAAGGAAATATAAATTTAAGAAAAAATTATAAAGGAATGACGGTCCACAAGTGCACACATGAACAACGCGCATGACCATCCATCATCCACGCGGAGCTCAGAAGCTGCCCTACCCGTGTGACAGTTCCAGTTGGTAGGCAGAGTGTCTCGCTCACTGTCCGAGAGAAACATGAGCTTATTAAAGTACTTTAAATGTGGAAATAATCAGAAGAGGAATGTAAGCAGTGGAGGCATTTATGGTGGTTTTAACCCGCTGTAACAAGAGGAATAATGAGTCACTGAGCAAAGAGGTGTGTTTACACTTCATATGCAGGGAAAGAGACAAGAGTGACTGAACTGCTGAGGATTTACTTCACCAGCCATTACAATAATTTATGTTCATTGTTACGGACCTGGCAAGTTAAGATGACCGAAATTCACAAAGTCAATGACTTTAATCCGTCTACAGCCTTCAGACAAAATAAACGTGCCAACATTTGGATTTCAGAATAAGGGAGGGTTTTCCTGCTGTGTGGGTGTTGAGGAGACTTCTAAAAAACTATCAATATATAAACATATTACAACAGAAATAACTGAATCTTTGGTCATTTAAGTTAATTTATTTCATTAAATGTAATTTTATAAATATTTTTTTCTTTGAAATCAGTGAAATTATTGTTCTGTTCTGGCTCTGCAAAATTATGGTCAAAAGTGTAAATTGTATAAGGAAAAAAAGTCAAAATTTTATCACAGTCTGTTTCATATATATATATATATATATATATATATATATATATATATATATATATATATATATATATATATATATATATATACAGTATATAAACAGTAATTTTATTAAAAAAAAATAGACAAAAAATACCCATAAAATGAACCACAAATGTATAATAAAGTCTCAAATGTACAAGAGAAGTCAATTTTATAAGAGGAAATTACAAATGTGAGGAAAATGATTTCAAATTTAGATAAATTTACAGAAAAAATGGAAAACTATCAGAAAATTGTTATGAATTTTGAAGAAAAACCACAAACCTTCAAGACTGAAGTCATTACTCAAGTTTTTAAGTGGGTGCTTTTTGCATCCTTAACTCTACTAGAAATGTTTGGTTGACTGATATGTGTGTGTACTGGAACGTGTAGTTATAAAAGAGGATCCTACTCACACATGTGGTGATTTAAAACATAACAAACCACAATAGTGGATGTGCAATGTTTGTTAATATTATCAGTCTTTTCTTGGAGGGTTTGTGCACTGAAGCGTTTGACAGTTTATTTTTTTATTCAGCTAAATGCACTTTGTGATCTGCCAAGGTCAGTTATGACCAGGATGTAGTATATTTTATTTCAAAAGGGAAACAAATGTTAATGCTACTAACAGTGCACATTGAGTTTTTATGCACTTTGAGATATGCCTGAGTAAGATGTGACCAAAGTGGTTATTTACAGAATTTTATTTTTTTCATTCTATTTATTTGTTTTTTCAAGAGGAAAAATATTTCTACTACTTCAGTTCTGCTCGACCCCTGAACTGTTATTGTGTTTTTATGCACTTCTGAAGTACCTTTGTCATGTGCCAAGCGCACATTTAAAACCAAGACAATGAATAAAAAGTGCGTATTTTTCATCATATTGATCTGTGTTGGTTTGAAATTTGTCATATTCAACGGATCGCTGAACATGTGAGGCCCAGTTACATGTCTTGATTTCAAATGTGGCCCAACTGGCTTTGTAATTGAATAACCCTGATCTAAGGAATTCAAAATATGTACCATATTATCCTTTATCAAACAGTATACAGTGAAAGTTTCCCTTATAAATTTAATAGCTGTATTTTCCCAAAATTGACAGTTCTTTTCTTACAAAATAGTCATTTGGTTGATATAATCATTTACATTGTTTTAGCAGTGAACAACAGCCAAAGAAACAGCCAAAGAAAATTGAGTGGTTTGTTTTTCTAAATGAAAGCATTAAAAAACTAGAAAAGCACTCGGAGAGCGCAGACCTCCGCCAAGCGCCACAGTTCCCCCCATACAGTGTTTGTGTGTACGTTTTCAGATTCCTTGACCATGAAAACATATGACTAGCAATTGGATTCACAATGATTATTTGTTTATTTGACAAGGACAGTGCAATAAACATAGACAATTAATCAATGACAATCAATGTGATAGTGATAGGATTAGTGGTTCAGTAGTAAAAGCATTGCCTCCTTGGCGGAGGTAATAAACTGAAGTGTTGCTGTTGTGTCCATCTCCTCCACTGACGGATGCAGATTGGGTAGACAGGTTGCCGTGGGTTTTATATTATATTATTGGGGTTGCGCTCCGCGGCAAAACAGTATTTAGAAGCTTCCCCGGCAGAGAGCTCGTTTTTGCGCAGCGCCTATGGCTGGCCGGTGAATTTCTGCCAAATGCGCAGCGCCTATGGCTGGCCGGGGAATTTCTGGCAAATAATCAGGCGGCGGACAGCTGCCCGTGTCAGGTTTTGCAGCTGCGCGCAAACATAGGCACGCTGGCGGGCGTTGAAGAACGCGGAGTTTGTGTTGGTCAGACACGACGACCAGCGCCCTCCATTGCGCCTGCGCACATGTTGAAAATGGCCGTATGTCAGTGTTAAAAAATGCTTTAAAAAATTCCTGTATCCAGACGGTGATGCGGATCATCCCCAAAATGTAATCAGTTCTTCCTTGTACCATTTCCAACAACGCCTGAAAGTTTAATTGAAATCCGTCCAAAAGTTTTTGAGTTATCTTGCTAACCAACAGACAAACAGACAGACAGACAAACAGACAGACAGACAGACAAACCCCGGCAAAAACATAACCTCCTCCTGGCCTTTTCGGCCTGGCGGAGGTAAAAATATTGTTAACAAGTCCCAAATGGTGAATGTGAGTTAAATCTAAAGTCTTTTGGGTAAAAGTCCAAGTCCAGTCTGAAGACACTGATATACAGCGGAGAAAATAAGTATTGAACACAACAACATTTTTCTAATTACATATACACTACCGTTCAAAAGTTTGGGGTCACTTAGAAATTCCCTTATTTTTGAAAGAAAAGCAATGTTTTTTTCAATGAAGATAACTTTAAACTAATCAGAAATACACTCTAATATCTAATATACATTGCTAATGTGGTAAATGACTATTCTAGCTGCAAATGTCTGGTTTTTGGTGCAATATCTACATAGGTGTATAGAGGCCCATTTCCAGCAACTATCACTCCAGTGTTCTAATGGTACAATGTGTTTGCTCATTGCGTCAGAAGGCTAATGGATGATTAGAAAACCCTTGTGCAATCATGTTAGCACAGCTGAAAACAGTTTAGCTGGTTAGAGAAGCTATAAAACTGACCTTCCTTTGAGCAGGTTGAGTGTAGCTGTCACAGTGAAAAGGTTTATGTATCTTTGGTTCTTTTTCTGAAATGTTTGTTTATGGGTGTGTGCGCCAGTGTTGCGGATGTTAGCGGTGTCCTTTTCTCCGCCTTCAGTCCCTCCATATCGTGGCGCATATGCGATCGTGTTGCCGAGCTCACGGGTGAGTCGGAGAGCTCGTGAAGGGGGCTCGTGCAGGTGTCTCGCCCCGCCTATCAGCGCCATTGTGTGAGCGAGTGTCGGGAGAGAGGACGGAGTGTTTTTCCTGCAGGTAGCCGGCCTGTTAAATGTTCTCCATGTTTGTGAGGAAACCAGCGGCGGACCCGGACCTGATATGGTGCAAAAATGGGTGGTAGGCATGCGCTGTTCACATGCCTGATTAGAAGAGTCACACGGCTGCTGGAGGCTGTCCACAATCAGATGCGGAGAGAGGACTTTGTTTGGGAAATTTGAGACATGACTAACAACTCCTAAATTCTAGGCGGAAGGCGCACACGGTATGTGATTATTTTTGTTTATGAACATTTGTTAAGTGTTATAATTTATTTTGTATTCATGTTTTTTATGTCTGTATTTTTAGTTTTTCACGGTGTTTAAGGGCAAAGATTTGCTGTGGCAAAATAAACAAAAAACTTGTCAACATCAGTTGGAGCGTGGTTTTCTGACCTAGAAGAAGACTTTGGGAGCGGTGACAGTGAAAAACGTGCCTAATCCAGGAGCAAGCAGCAAGATTCCTGCAGGGCTATGCTTCAAGGACTTTGTTTGCTGCCCAAATAAAAGACGTGCATGCTTCTTCCCACATGCGCTGGACATTCAGCCGGACAGAAGAGGTACCAGAGTGACATTTATGGACAATGCAGTTTGCAAAAGGTCACAACACCTTTAAGGTACCAGGTTAGATGGTATATTTTCAGTTTGGAACTTTTTTAATTCCTAAATTAAATTGAGAACAGAAACAGAAGTAAAAGAAAATTAAAGTGTTGTAAATTACTGAAGAGTGTCACTTGTTTCCTATTGCATGTTCTCCCAGCAGTTTTCTAACTTTCCTTTCACTGTAAAATTCCAAAAGTGTTAGTTCAAATCATTTCTGAAAATGGAACAGAGCACAAGTGAGTTTCGTACATTAGAGGAAATACTTGCAGCTCTAGAAGATGAGAAAGTAAAGTTGGAAGAGAAATTAAAAACTTAATCTGTCGACTTAAAAAGACGAGAAATTGAGACACGGATAGGAGAAATAATCGGAGATCTTGAAATACACAAGATAAGGTTACCATCATCATCTCAAGTCGAAACGCAAGTGAGACGATCAGAAAGGGAGAGACGCCCTACAGAAAAAATCGTTGAGTTTAAAAGAAAGGAAGTAACAGAGAAAGAAAGTTTATGTCGACGTATCTTAACTTTAAAGCAGAGATTCAACTAACAAGATCTAAACTTAAGGAAGAGTTCTCTAAAACTGAGCTGGGTGAAATGATCCATTCAGTAGAAAAGTGTGAGTCAGAACTAAAGCAAAGGTATGAGAGTTTACGTGCACTTACTTTACCATCTCAAGATATGAGAAGGAAGATTGATAGCTGCACTTCAGTTACAACTGAAATAATCCTACTCCTGCAAAGACGGTATGCATGATGTTGATACTAAGGAATTTGATGCAGTAGCTGTGAAGGAATCTCTCTTTCAGTTACTCTAAAGAGAAGATGCAAGGTCAATTTATGGATCAACTGTGTCTAGAACTAGTCAAAGCAGTCAGTCAAGTCATAGTCAGCAGGGAAGTCATGTATCGGCGAAAAAAGCAGATGCAGCTGCACGTTTGGCATCAAAACGGGCTGAAATAAACAGGGAGATGGAAATATCTGCCCAGAGAAAGGAGATTTTGGCTCAGCAAGAAAAACTAAAATGGCTGGAAGATCAAAGGGATCTTGAAGTCATAGAGGCTGAATACAATGTGTATGCTGAAGAGGAATCAAGGTTTAATGCTGAAATAAGGGATGTTGAAGTAAAAAGTACTTTGCCTCCAAGTCAGCTTCCAATGCAGCATAGTAGCCCTCCATGCACTCAAGTTCCACAAAATGTATCGGCCCCTCCTTACTCTGAGAGTAAACGCATCGATGTTCCCCACAGTGCATCAGTCCCACACAACTCTGGCAGGATATCTGAGCCCAGAGAGAGCGAAGTCTCACTAGTCCAAGTGCTCAAGGAATCCCTTGCTATGACAAGATTTCCGGCACCAGAGCCTTTTGTGTTTACAGGAGACCCACTTAAATTCACAGAGTGGAGCACTTGCTTCAAGGCTTTGATAGAAACAAGCTGTACAGATCCAGCGCATAAGCTGTTCTATTTGAAAAAATACATAAGTGGAGAAGCGCTTTCAGTGTTAGAAGGAACCTTTTATCGTAGTGATGAAGAAGCATACACACAGGCTTGGGATGCCTTAAACAAGTGCTATGGCCACCCCTTTGTAGTCCAAAGAGCTTTCAGGGGAAAACTGAATTCCTGGCCAAAGATTGGACCAAAAGACTCCCTTAAACTAAGATAGTTCAGTGATTTCCTCATCTCTTGTAAAAATGCCATGCCCCATGTGCAAGGACTTGGAGTTTTGGATGATTGTGAGGAAAATCAGAAATTACTGCTGAAACTTCCAGACTGGGCAACAACTCGCTGGAACAGACATGTCACTAAAACACTGGATGAAGGGAAGGCATGTCCAGGTTTCGAAGAGTTTGCACACTTTGTGGCAGAAGAGGCGCACATAGCATGCAATCCTATTTCTTCCCTTTATGCGCTAAAGCATACAAGTGAAAAACTAGAGAAGGAACAAAAACGTGTCAAGGCCAGTGTCCTGGTAGCTTCAACAAATGTACCCAATTATCCAAAACAAACCTCAAAGGCCACATCCCAAAGTGGCAGAGGTTCCAAGCCCAGCTCTTTAGCATCTCAGAATAAAAAGCAGATTAAGTGTATTTGCTGTCAGCAAGATCAGATCATCTATAAGTGTGACAAGTTTGCAGCAATGCCTCTCAAAGACAGGAAGAAATTTGTCATTGATAATAACATGTGTTTTGCTTGCCTTAGAGTTGGTCACATCTCCAAAAACTGTCGACAGAAGGTCACTTGTAATATTTGCAGGCGAAGCCACCCCTCTCCACTTCACGATGAACGTCCTCAAGGAGAAAAGCCAGAAATGCCACCACAAGAGGAACGCACTTCCACAGTTGCATGTAGTGTAAAGGTGGGCAACAGTGATCGCATTTCAATGATTGTTCCAGTATGGCTCTCTTGTGCAGCAGAAAACAGTCCAGAGATATGCACTTCTGGACACTCGAAGCAGCAATACATTCATTGATCAAGATATTTGTGAGAAAATTCATGCAAAAACAGAACCTGTTAAGTTAAGGTTGACAACAATGACTGACCGGGGTTCAACTGTACATTGCCAAAGAGTAGATGGGCTCAAAGTAAGAGGTTACCATTCACAAGAGTATGTTGTCTTGCCACCTACTTATACAAGGGAATACATTCCACTTGAGAAAAACAGTATCCCAACTCGTGAGACAGCGAAAGAGTGGACTCACCTTCTAAGCATTGCAGAAGAGATGCCAGATCTGTTAGACTGTCCCGCAGGGCTCCTGATTGGCTATGACTGTGCAAGAGCATTAAAACCAAGGAAGGTCATACCAGGAAATGATTATGATCCATATGCAGTCAAAACAGACTTAGGCTGGACTATCGTGGGTTCCATCAAACCATGGACTGGTCTAATGGAGGTAATAGGAGTCTGCAATCGTGTTTCTGTAAAGGAGTTTCCATCCATCACACCTTCCTCTGTGATCAAAGTCCTGGAACGAGATTTCTTGGACACAAATCCAAGAGAGGGAACTATATCTCAAGAGGACATCCAGTTTCTCCAGTTCTTGAATGGAAACATTCACCATAACAAGGAAGGACATTTGGAAATGCCCCTACCCTTCAGAGAGTATCCACAGCTTCCGAACAACAAGCAGCTTGCTACAGTTTGATTGAGGCATTTAAAGGGGAAAATGGAAAAAAATCCCAAGTACAAAGAGGATTACATCAAGTTCATGAATGGTGTTTTTGAAGATGGTGATGCAGAAGAAGCAGATGCCACACCAAAGGATGGTAGCACCTGGTACATTCCGCATCACGGAGTATACCATCCAAGGAAGCCAGAGAAAATCAGGGTTGTCTTTGATTGCTCCGCCAGATTTGAAGGCACTTCTCTGAACGATCACCTACTTACCGGACCAGATTTGACAAATGCTCTGGCTGGGGTTTTGTGTAGATTTCGTGAGCACCCAATCGCAATCATGTGCGATGTGGAAAAAATGTTTCATCGCTTTCATGTCAGCCAAGAAGATAGGGATTTCCTTAGATTCCTGTGGTGGGAAAATGGAAACATGAGCACTGAGCCCAAGGAATATTGCATGCGAGTGCATATTTTTGGAGCAGCATCAGCTCCAGGATGTGCTAACTACGGCATGAAACACCTTGCAAGTGAATATGAAAAGGAATACCCTTTGGCAGCCAGCTTCATTCGCAAAAACTTTTATGTGGATGATGGTCTTATAAGCGTTGAGTCAGTTGAAAGGGCAAAACAAATTGTCAAGGAAGCACAAGAAGTCTGTTCTAAAGGAAGGCTGCACTTGCACAAATTTGTGTGCAATAACAAAGAGGTCCTGGAGGTGATACCAGAAACAGAACATGCAAGTGAGAAGAAAGATGTAAATCTGAATTACACTGAGGTTCCAATGCAGAGTGTACTAGGGATAAAGTGGAATGTGGAAGCTAATGTGTTCTCATTCAGTGTTATCCTCAAAGAAAAACCAGCCACAAGAAGAGGAATTCTAGCAACAGTTGCGAGTGTGTATGACCCACTAGGATTTCTCTCTCCTTACATCTTGACTGGCAAACAACTGCTGCAAGACATGTGCAGGCGGGGTGTTAGATGGGATGAGCCTGTTTCCCCTCAAATCCAGGCCAAGTGGGAAATATGGCTCCAGGATTTGGAAAATCTTCAAAACATTAAAATACCGAGATGTCTCATTCCTGAATACCTTGGCACAATCCAAAAAATTGAGTTGCATCACTTTTCAGATGGTAGCAGCAGTGGTTATGGACAGTGTTCCTACATCAGGATTGTTTCTGATGTGCAAGTTCATTGTGCTCTTGTCATGGGTAAGGCCCGAGTGGCACCCACAAGCATAGTTATCATCCCACGTCTTGAGCTGACTGCTGCAGCAGTTTCAGCTGGTGTGAGTAACTTTCTCAGAGCAGAGCTCGCGCTGAAGACCGACGAAGAGTTTTTCTGGACAGACTCTCAAGTGGTGATTGGGTACATCAAGAATGAAGCCCGGCGCTTCCATGTTTGTTGCCAATCGCGTCCAGAAAATAAGAAACACTACAGATCCAAAGCAATGGTTCTACGTTGAAACCAATCAAAATCCAGCAGGCCATGCTTCTAGAGGTCTCAAGGTGGCAGAGCTGATTGACTCAAACTGGCTCACTGGAACTGAGTTTTTATGGGAGCGTGAAATTGTCACAGTTCAACATTCACCAGAGCTTCTCGTAGGTGACCCTGAAGTAAAGGTTTTGAAGACAGATGCTGTTGAAAGCGACAACTTTCTTGAAAGGTTTTCAAGATTTTCTGACTGGAATACAGCCATCAATGTTGTAGCAAGGATTAAAAGACTGGCAAAAGAAGACAGGTCAGGTCCAATTAGTGTAGAGGAGAGAAGAGTTGCCTCTCTCACACTCATTCGGGCAGCACAAAAGGAGGCATTTGAAGATGAGCTGAAATGGTTCAGTCAGAAATCAGCTAAACTACCAAAAACTCACAAAATGCATCAGCTTGATCCTGTCCTTGTAGATAACCTCCTTAGAGTTGGAGGGAGGTTGAGAAAGAGATCTAGGGAAAAAAGGTGAACGCTTAAAGCAAGTCTCAGTTCTTGAGAGACCTGTTCAGGAACTAATAGTTCTAGTTGAAAATGAGTCCTAGACTACAAGGGGAGGACATAATAAAACTAAAGTCAGATGATACAGTAACGGCAAAGAAACGCTTAAGTCTAGAAAGTGAATAATATCAATGCTATTAAAGCAACATGTGATTTGAAAGTTTACATTTATTTCAAGGAAAATTACAAGATTTAATTTTGTTTGTTAAAAGATGAGTGAATATAAATCTTTGTAATTTTGGTGGCAGTGTAGCTGTCACAGTGAAAAGGTTTATGTATCTTTGGTTCTTTTTCTGAAATAATGTTTGTTTATGGGTGTGTGCGCCAGTGTTGTGGACGTTAGCGGTGTCCTTTTCTCCGCCTTCAGTCCCTCCATATCGCGGCGCATATGCGCTCGTGCTGCCGAGGTCGCGGGTGAGTCGGAGAGCTCGTGAAGGGGGCTCGTGCAGGTGTCTCGCCCCGCCTATCAGCGCCATTGTGTGAGCGAGTGTCGGGAGAGAGGACGGAGTGTTTTTCCTGCAGGCAGCCGGACTGTTAAATTTTCTCCATGTTTGTGAGGAAACCAGCGGCGGATCCGGACCTGATATGGTGCAAAAATGGGTGGTAGGCATGCGCTGTTCACATGCCTGATTAGAAGAGTCACACGGCTGCTGGAGGCTGTCCACAATCAGATGCGGAGAGAGGACTTTGTTTGGGAAATTTGAGACATAAGATAAGCCTTTATTAGTCCCACAATGGGGAAATTCCAGGATTGCAACAGCACAGGGATAGCAACACTCAGAGCAACAATCAGAAGGCAAGAAAAAAAAAACAAAAAAAAAAACAAGCAAGCAAGAGCAGCTAATATACATATGTACATATTACTATAAAATATATATATACACACACACAGACACACAGTGCAGAGCATTGTAGCTGGATGGAATAAATATATGAATATGTAAACACACAGTGCGGAGCATTGTAGCTAGATGGAATAAATATGTAAATATATAAACACCCACAGTACGGAGCAATGTAGCTAGATGGAATAATATGTAGATATATAAACACACAGTGCGGAGCATTGTAGCTAGATGGAATAAATATATAGATATATAAATATAAACACACCCAGTGCGGAGCATTGTAGCTAGATGGAATAAATATGTAAATATATAAACACACACAGTGCAGAGCATTGTTGCTAGATGGGATGAAACAGCACAACCGTCTACTTAGTTATCCTACATGGTATGATTATGTGCCCATACATATTCTCACTCTCCATAGCGACCGGTATTTTCCTAGTTGTATGCCGGGGGGGACCATTGTGTAAGTCTATTGCATCTTTTGCATTCAAAAAACTATTAGTTTGTTACGTCTTTTTGCTATCTCTGCGAGCAGCCCTGCTTAGGTTGTACAGTCTGACAGCCGTTGATAGGAAGGACCTGCGAAACCTCTCGGTTGTGCACCTGGGATGATGTAGTCTGCTGCTAAATGAGCTCCTCAGTGCATTCAGTATGTCCTGCATAGGGTGGAACTCGGACTCCAGCAGAGATGACAGTTTAGCCACCGTCCTTCTCTCTCCTATCTCCTCCACCGGATCAAGGCGCTGCCCCAGGACAGAGCTAGCTTTCTTGATCAGTTTATTCAGTCTCTTCCTATCGGCTGCAGTAATGCCACTGCCCCAGCAGACCACTCCAAAAGTGATGGCTGATGCCACCACCATGTCATAGAATGTCTTCAGCAGCGCGCCTTGTACACCAAAAGACCTGAGTCTCCTCAGCAGGAACAGCCTGCGCTGTCCCTTCTTGTAGAGTGTGTCAGTATTGTGTGACCAGTCTAGTTTATTGTTCAGATGAACACCCAGGTACTTATAGGCTGTCACCATCTCGATGTCTGTTCCCTGTATATTTACTGGTGCTGTGAGGGGTTGTCCTTGCCTGCGGCAGTCCACCACCAGCTCCTTAGTTTTCCTCGCGTTGATCTGGAGGCAGTTCCGATGGCACCAGTCCACAAAGTCCTGGATAAGCCCTCTGTACTCAGCTTCATCTCCATTGGAGATGAGGCCAACGATCGCAGAGTCATCAGAGAACTTCTGTAGATGGCAGTGTGTTGTGTTGTGTGAGAAGTCCGCAGTATAAAGAGTGAACAGGAAAGGAGCCAGTACCGTTCCCTGGGGGGCCCCCGTGCTACTGATGATCGTGTCGGACACACAGTCCCGGGTTCTCACAAACTCAGGCCGGTTCGTGAGGTAGTCCAGGATCCATGATGACAGGTGCTGGTCCACCCCTGCGCGCAGCAGCTTGTCCTTCAGGATCATCGGTTGGATGGTGTTGAAAGCACTGGAGAAGTCAAAGAACATGATCCTCACCATATTCCCGGGCTTCTCCAGGTTGGACAGAGAACGGTGAAGGAGGAAGATCACCGCATCCTCCACCCCAATGCCATGCTGGTAGGCGAACTGGAGTGGATCCATCGCTGGTTCCACCAGGGGGCGGAGGTGTGAAGCGTATCTCCGGCCTGATCTACGAGGAGACCCGCGGTGTGCTGAAGGTGTTCCTGGAGAACGTGATCCGGGACGCCGTCACCTACACCGAGCACGCCAAGAGGAAGACTGTCACCGCCATGGACGTGGTGTACGCCCTGAAGAGGCAGGGAAGAACCCTGTACGGCTTCGGAGGTTAAACTGATCCTGATACCAGACAAACACAAGAATGACTAACATCTCCTAAATTCTAGGCAGAAGGTGCACACGGTATGTGATTATTTTTGTTTATGAACATTTGTTAAGTGTTATAATTTATTTTGTATTCATGCTTTTTATGTCTGCATTTTTAGTTTTTCACGGTGTTTAAGGGCGAAGATTTGCTGTGGCAAAATAAACAAAAAACCTGTCAATCTCAGTTGGAGCGTGGTTTTCTGACCTAGAAGAAGACTTTGGGAGCGGTTACATTGAGTATCTGGAAAAAATTATTATTTCAAATACAAATCATTATTTCTAACCTTGTCAATGTCTTGACTATATTTTCTATTCATTTTACAACTCATGGTGGTAAATAAGTGTGACTTTTCATGGAAAACACAAAATAATTGTCTGGGTGACCCCAAACTTTTGAACGGTAGTGTATTTCTGATGTAGCCATTGACCTGAGATTTTCACCAGATATCAGTTACAACCCAAGTAATCCATACATACAAAGAAATCAAGGCAACTGCGATCCATCATTGACAATCCTGATCACCCCCTACACCACACACTGGACAGATAGTGGAGCACTTTCTACAGCAGACTGTGACAGCTTCGCTGCTGAATGATCAAATACATGAAATCTTTCCTGCCACATGCCATTTCACTGTATAATAACTCACTCTGATGTTGAATTCTGGTCATCACTATGCTGCCATACTGTACCTTGCAGTCTAACTGGCGCCTCACATTTCACCCTGCACCTGATAGTCCTGCATTATACAGCAGGAATGATTCATGTATCTAAGTATATGGGTCATCATCTACTCATCTACAATGTATATAGATTTACAATGTACTGTATATAAGTTATTTAGGCAGTTTTACTTTCCATGGGTAATCCCTTTGTCTATTATGCTGTGTGTGTTTCTGTCGTTTTTGTCATCTGCTGTCATGCTGCTGTTTACACTGTAATTTCCCAGTTTGGCATCAATAAAGTACATCTATCTATCTATCTATCTATCTATCTATCTTCACAAAACAAGTTATATTTAATAAAGTGGAATGACTCATGCAATAAGTATTGAACACATGAAGAAAAAGAGGTGCAAAAAGGCATAGAAAGCCAAGAAACCAGCTGAAATCCATCAAAATTTAGGAAGCCATCCCATCCCCCATCAGTGCAAATTAATTTCAGCTGGATAAGTCCTGATAGCCTTTAAAAAGGTCTGTAAATATCAGATTGTCACACCACAAAGAACTCATAATGATGGCATTGGTTACAGGTGCATTTCTAAACTGCTGAATGTTCCAGTAAGCACTGTTGGAGCCATTATTTGGAAGTGGAAAGAACATCATTTTACCATAAACCGGCCACAACCCGGAGCTCCTCGCAAGATTTCTGACAGAAAAGTCAAAAGAATAATCAGAAGAGTTATCCAAGAGCCAAAGCCCACTCGTGGAGAACTCCAGAAAGACCTGGAGTTAGCAGGTACTGTTGTTTCAAAGAACAAAATAAGTAATGCACTCAACCGACATGGGCTCTATGCCTGCTCACCTCGCAAGACTCCATTGCTGAAGAAAAAGCATGTTGAAGCTTGTTTAAAGTTTGCTGCACAGCATTTGGGCAAACCAGTAAAATACTGGGAGAATATAGTTTGGTCAGATGAGACCAAAATTGAACATTTTGGATGCCAAAACACACAGCATGTTTTTGAGAAAAATGGCACTGAACATCCCATCATAGTGTGGGGGTGTTTTTCAGTACACAGTACAGGCAGACTCCATATAATTAAAGGAAAGATGAATGGACAAATGTACAGAGACATCCAGTTTTTGTGATGGCACTGCACATCCCATCATGGTGTGGGGGTGTTTTTCAGCACATGGTACAGGCAGACTTCATATAATTGAAGGAAAAATGAATGGACAATTATACAGAGACATCCTTGATAAGAACTTGCTGCCATCTGCCAAGATGCTGAAGATGAAATGAGGGTGGACATTTCAGCAAGACAGTGATCCCAAACACACACTCAAGGAAACTCAATTGGCTCCAGAGAAGGAAAATAAAGCTGCTAGAATGGCCCAGTCAGTCACCTGACCTGAATCCAATTGAAAATCTAAGGAACAAACTGAACATCTGAGTTCATAGAAGACACCCATGGAATCTTCAAGATTTGAACCCAATTTGTGTGGAAGAATGGGCTAAAATCACTCCTGAACAATGCCTGCACCTAGTTTCTCCATACAAGAGGTGTCTGGAAGCTGTTATTACCAACAAATGCTTTTCTACTAAATATCAAATGAATTTCACCAAGCGTGTTCAATACTTATTCCCTGTGTCATTCCACTTTATTAAATATAACTTGTTTTGTGAACACAGTTGGCTTGATTTCTTCGTATGTATGGATTGCTTGGGTTGTTACTGGTATGTGGTGAAAATCTCAGCTCACTGGCTCCATCAGAAATATGTTTAATGAGAAAAATGTTGACGTGTTAAACTTGTGTGTAAACTTGCGTGTAAACTTATTTTCTCCGCTGTATGTGACTCAAGTGTGACTCGAGTCCGGTTCGCACACCCAAGTTCCCGTCTTTGAAAATACTCCGTACTATTGTCATATAGAAGCACAAAGGCAAAAAGGCTACTTTGGCCAACCCACGGCTGGTAAGTAGAGTAGTGATGATGACAAGCAAAAAGCAATCACTGAGTATTCATAGAGTTGCAATCAAAATTATTCAACACCAACTTCAAATTAGGATTATTGACAAAATGTACAAACTAGCAGCTATTTGCAATAAACAAATCAAACAAGAACAATTTAAATAGCTCAACACAACTAATATTACAAGTGGCTTCTCCAAATTCTACATACAATGTCACTTTTAATGACTACTGCAGTCTCAAAATTATTCAACCCCTTCATCCCAGGTTTCTTTTCAGTACTGTAGCCAGGTTGACAAAGAGTCAGGACTCTGTCAATCCTAGCATCCCCTTAGAGCTTACTAGTCAGGACTTTATGAACTTTTTCAATAATAAAATTTCATCCATCAGAGATAAAATCAATCAGATTCTTCCCACAGTTAACTTAAATACTGTAACTACTACAACTCCTTCTATTGATGTCTGTCTTGATGAGTTTACTCCAATCGACCTTTGTGAGTTAGACAAAATAGTTTCCTCATCCAAACCTTCAACTTGTCTTTTAGACCCTATTCCTACCAGGTTATTTAAAGAAGTCTTCCCACTTATTGGTAGCTTTATTCTTCATATAATCAATTCTTCATTAACTTTAGGCCATGTACCGCAGGCTTTTAAAACGGCTGTAATTAAACCCTTACTCAAAAAGCCAACGCTAGATCCAGGAGCTTTAGCTAACTATAGACCAATCTCTAATCTCCCTTTCATTTCAAAAATCTTAGAAAGAGTTGTTGCTATGCAATTATTTGACCACCTGCAGGGAAATGGTTTATTTGAGGAGTTTCAATCTGGGTTTAGAATCCATCATAGCACTGAAACAGCCTTAGCGAAGGTCACTAACGACCTCCTCATTGCATCTGATAATGGACTAGTTTCTGTACTTGTCCTTTTAGATCTTAGTGCAGCTTTTGATACTATTGATCATAATATTCTACTTGATAGATTAGAACACTATGTTGGACTTAATGGAACTTCGTTGCAGTGGTTTAGATCTTATTTATCTGATAGGTTCCAGTTTGTTCATGTAAATGATGAGTTTTCTCTCAGCTCAAAGCTTAGTCATGGAGTTCCACAGGGATCTGTGCTTGGCCCTACTCTTTTTAGTTTATATATGCTTCCGTTAGGCAACATTATTAGAAAGCACTGTATACATTTTCACTGTTATGCAGATGACACACAATTATACCTGTCAATGAAGCCAGATGATACTAATCAATTAGCCAAGTTAGAAGCCTGTCTTAAGGAAATCAAAGTTTGGATGACTTGTAATTTCCTGCTATTAAATTCAGATAAGACTGAAGTCATTCTTGTTGGTCCAAAAAACCTTAGAAATTCCTTTCCAAATCAAACTTTCAGTTTGGATGCAGTTACTCTTTCTCTTAATAGCTCTGTGAGGAACCTTGGAGTTATTTTTGATCAGGATTTGTCCTTCAATTCACATATTAAATTTGTTTCTAAGACTGCCTTCTATCATTTGCGTAATATTGCCAAGATTAGGAGCATCTTGTCTCAGAGTGATGCTGAGAAGCTGTTCCACGCTTTTGTTAGCTCGAGATTAGATTATTGTAATTCTTTATTATCAGGTTGTCCTAAAACATCTTTAAAAAGTCTTCAGCTGATCCAAAATGCTGCAGCAAGAGTTTTAACAGGTACTAGAAAGAGAGATCATATCTCTCCGGTTCTGGCCTCCCTTCATTGGCTTCCCATAGAGTTTAGAATTAAGTTTAAAATCCTTCTTCTTACTTACAAAGCTCTAAACAATCAGGCTCCTTTTTATTTAAAAGATCTGATACTACCGTATCATCCTAACAGAGCACTACGCTCCCAAAATGCAGGTTTACTTGTAATACCTAGAATCTCCAAAAGTACAATGGGAGGCAGAGCCTTCAGTTATCAAGCTCCTCTCCTGTGGAATCAGCTGCCAATCTGGATTCGGGAGTCAGACTCGATCTCTGTTTTTAAGAATAGGGCTAAAACCTACCTTTTTGATATAGCCTACAATTAGGGAGGGATCATGTGTTTTCTGAACCCTCCCTTAGTTATGCTGCTAATAGGTTTAGTCAGCCGGGGGACCTCCAGTAATGCACTGGGCCTCACTCCTTTCCTCACTCTCTATGAAATATTTTTTTTTTGCTGGTCATTAACATTTGTTTGTTCTCTCCCATAGATTGAGTCCCCATCGTGCTGTTTGCTCTCTACATGTCTGTTCTTTTCTTCTTCTCTATCCCCTCACCCCCCAGCCAGTCGCAGCAGATGACTGCCCCTCCCTGAGCCTGGTTCTGCTGGAGGTTTCTTCCTGTTAAAAGGGAGTTTTTCCTCTCCACCGTCGCCAAGTGCTTGCTCACAGGGGATCGCCTGATTGCTGGGGTCTTTCTGCAACTGTGGGGGTCCTCCCTACAGTTGATAGTGCTATGAGATGACTGTTGTTGTGAAATGGCGCTATATAAATAAAGTTGAATTGAATTGAATTGAATTGAATTCATGACAAGATTCTTTAGAACTTAGTAGAGCACCCATTTGCTGTTATAACCTGCTTGAAATGTGACGCATAGCCAGACACCAGCTTCTGGCAGCGTTCTGAGGAATCTTTGCTAACATTCCTCATGGTCAAAGGCCTCCACTTCAGCAGTATTCATGGGTTTGCATACAGCAACCACCTTTTTCAAATTCCACCAGAGATTTTCAATAGGGTTCAAGTCAGGTGTCTGTGATGGCCACTCTAGCATCTTTCAGTACTTCTTTTGAAACCAAGCCTTTGTGGACTTTAAGCTAAGATAAGATAAGATAAGATAAGCCTTTATTAGTCCCACAATGGGGAAATTCCAGGATTGCAACAGCACAGGGATAGCAACACTCAGAGCAACAATCAGAAGGCAAGAAAAAAAAACAAACAAAAAAAAGAGCAGCTAATATACATATTAATATATATATATATATATATATATATATATATATATATATATATATATATATATATATATATATATATATATAGTATATATATATATATATATATATACACACACACACACATATATACATATTAATATATATATATATATATATATATATATATATATACACACACACACATATATACATATTAATATATATATATATATATATATATATATATATATATATAGTATATATATATATATATATACACACACACACATATATACATATTAATATATATATATATATATATATATATATATATATATATATATATATATATTTATATATATATATATATATATATATATATATATATATACACACACACACATATATACATATTAATATATATATATATATATATATACAGTGGGGCAAAAAAGTATTTGGTGGTGCACAATTGGTGGCTGACTAAATACTTTTTTACCCCACTGTGTGTATATATATATATATATATATATACGTATATATATATATATATATATATATATACACACAGACACACAGTGCAGAGCATTATTTAAGGTATGCTTTTGATCATTGCCCTGTTGGAAGGTCCAATGACGCTCAAGCTTCAGCTTCCTCACTGAGGGCATGACATTTTCTCCCAGGATGCAGGTTTCCAGTGCCAGAGGAAGCGAAGCAGCCACAGAGCATCACTGAGCCACCACCATGCTTCATTTTAGGCATAGCGTTCTTTTCAGCACCCCCAGCTGTTATGTCGGTAATCACAGACTGGAGTCGGTCTTATGCCATGCGGCAAACTCTTTTATTGAACACTCACAGAAATATATACAGGCACCGCAGCCCGCCTGACGTCGCCACCAGTGCAGCTACGGCAAGCCCTAAGGGCCACACACACACACCACACTCTCTACACAGCATTCCCCTCCCCCTTACAAAAGTCCAAAACACACATACAATTGAGACCCTCCCCAATTTAGAACCCAAATCACGCACGAAGAAAACTAAACTTAAGCCACTAAAAGGGCCGATCACAGTCACTCAAACCAACTAAAAACTAAGGGGAACAGGTAGACTGGTCTCCCACCCCACACGGCAAAGCGGATTATTCTGCCACTTATCCTAAATAAAAAAACCCCAGCCCATTTATAAACTAAAATTACTGCTGTGTCTACACTAAACAATACATAAAATGATCCCATAAAACAACACACATTCAACCGCACTGACATCAAAAACATATTTAAAACACATGCACATACTGTATATACACATATTTACATTTGAATTTTTAGGTTATACCACAGTCCATGGGCAGCCAAGGATAAAACCGGCTCAGAGGCCCAGGGCAGCCCCACAGCATGCGCACCCCTGGAAGCCACCTGCCCCCGGGGTTGAAGCTGATCTCCCCGGCATAAATGTCTTTTCTCCTCAACCTCGACTGCTTCTCCCATCTGGACCCGCCATCCAACACCTCCTTACGGACCCGAACCCGGTCCGCAATTCTCAGGGGGGTCCCGCTCGACCTGCAGTGCTGCTGCCCGGCACACAGTCCCTCCATGCCTGTCGGTATGCCCCCGACCGTCTTCGGAACTGCTGCAGCTGCCGCCATTGTAGCCCCAAACACTCCAACCCCCTGTGGCCGAGCTCCGGGAAAAACTAAAGCTCACACGTCGGCATCACTCGTCGACTTGGGCACCTCGCTGCTACGCCCAGCACCTTTTTCCAAGGCTCTCTGCTGCGCTGCCTCTGCACCTGGCTGTCACTGCTGCTTCCTGAGGCTTTCAGCATGTTCGCTCCTGTCCTCCCACTGCCCCGACTCCAGCTGTGGGGAAGACACAGTTGAGTCCGGTCACTGCTCTCCCTCCATGCTGCCTTTGCTCACCGCGCTGTCATCACCACCAGTGCTACGGTCACCCAACATGCTGAGCTCCTCGGCTGGCTTGCCATCGTTGGTGACCGGGGGCTCCCCCGCTCGTGGCTCAAGTCCCCTCTTGAAACCTAGCTGGTAGCTTGTAGCTTGGTTTTGGTGCGCACCTTCCCTTGGCGCCAACAGCCTCACTACCCACCACTTTCTGTCCCTTGTACATTCGGCAAAATCTCCAGCGAGCCGCCCAACAGCATCTGCATAAAGCTCCGTCTCTCCCAACATGCCGAGAATTCTCTGACCCTCCACGCCGAGACGACAGACCAGGAGCGCCTGTCCTCAGTCTCTGTCGAGTCTACCCAGGCCCAACCCAACGATGTATCCCCCAAGCAAGGCCATCCAGTCTGACCACAGGATTGCTGGCTGTCTCGGACACTCCAGAAACGACGGCAGAGGTGGCGGTAGCCCACACACCTCCATGGTTTATTCTCATTGCCAAAATGTTATGTTGGTAATCAGAGACTGGAGCTGGTTTCATGCCATGCAGCGAACTCTTTTAATGAACACTCACAGAAATATATACAGGCACCACAGCCTGCCTGACGTCACCACCAGGGCGGCTACGGCAAGCCTTAAGGGCCACACACACACGCCACACCCTCTACACAACACCAGCCACAGGTGGTGCACAAGCCAGTGTACTCCTAGTGCCGGTCCCAAGCCCAGGCAAATGGAGAGGGTTGTATCAGGAAGGGCATCCGGCGTAAAACCTTTGCCAAATCAAACATGTGGATCATGACAAATGAGACTTTCATACTGGATGGGTCGAGGCCTGGATTAAAAATGGCTGCCATTGGTGCTGTTAACTGAAAGGGTGCTGGTGGAAATTGGGCTACTGTTGGTCGAAGATCGAGGAGGAGGAGAGGGGGAAGATGTATTAGGAGGGAGAGAGAGAAAAGGAAAGGTAGAAGTGTGGAGGTGAGGATAAGGATGTTAAATGTAGGGACCATGACTGGTAAAGACAGAGAGTGGGTTGATATGATGGAGAGAAGAAAGGTAGATATACTGTGTGTTCAAGAAACCAGATGGAAGGGAAACAAGGCTTGGAGCATTGGAGGTGGATTTAAACTGTTCTATTGTGGTGTAGATAGGAAGAGAAATGGAGTAGGAGTAATCTTGAAGGAAGAGTATGTGAAGAGTGTTCCAGAGGTAAAAAGAGCGTCAGACAGAATCATGAGTTTAAAGCTAGAAGTCAAAGGTGTGATGTTGAATGTTGTCAGTGCATAGCCCCACAAGTTGGATGTCAGGTAGAAGGGTACAGAGGTGATGAGGAGGTTCTGGGTAGGTATGGTTTTAAGGAGAGAAATGTGGAAGGACAGATGGTTGTGGATTTTGCTAAAAGGATGGAAATAGCTGTGGTGAACACATACTTTAAGAAGAGAGAGGAACTTAGGGTGACTTACAAGAGTGGAGGAAGGTGCACACAGATGGACTACATCCTATGCGGAAGGAGAAGCAAGAAGAGGAAGAGAGTGAAGGTGGAGCCAAAGATTAAGTGGTGGAAGTCACAGAAGGAAGTTCACACAGAGTTCAGGAAGGAGTTGATACAGGCCCTGGGTGGTAGGGAAGAATTACCGGATGATTGGGAAAGTACAGCAAAAGTATTGAGGGAAACAGGTTGAAGGGTATGTGGTGTATCCAGTGGACAGAGGAAGGAAGACAAGGAGACTTGGTGGTGGAATGAGGAGGTACAGGAAAGTATTCAAAGGAAGAGGTTAGCAAAGAAAAAGTGGGATAGTCGGGGAGATGAAGAAAGTAGACATGAGTATTTGGAATCTAGGTGCATGGCAGAGAGGTGGCAAAGGCAAAGGAAAAGGCATATAATGAATTGTATGAGAGGCTATTTAAACACTAAGGAAGGAGCAAAGGACTTGCATCAATTGGCTAGGCAGAGAGATTGAGCTGGAAAGGATGTGCAGCAGGTTAGGGTGATTAAGGACAGAAATGGTAATGTACCAACAAATGATGAGAGTGTGTTGTAAAGGTGGAAGGAGTAGTTTGAAGAGCTGATGAAAAAAGAAAATGAGAGAGAGAGAGGTGGATGGATGAAGGAAAGATGGTGAACAAGGAAGTCCTGAGGATTAGCAAGGCAGAAGTGAAGGCAGCTTTGACGAGGATGAAGAATGTAAAGGCGATTGGTCCAAATGACATACCTGTGGAGGTATGGAGATGTTTAGGAGAGATGGCAGTGGACTTTTCAACCAGATTGTTTAGCACAATCTTGGAGAGTGAGAGAATACCCGAGGAGTGGAAAAGAAGTGTTTTGGTAACAATTTTCAAGAACAAAGGTGATGCCAAGAAAGAATACTACAGATGCAATGTTTGCTTTAAGAGTGTTGATGGAGAAGTATGGAGGTCAGAAGGAGGTGCACTGTGTCTTTGTCGATCTAGAGAAATCATATGATAGGGTGCCAAGAGAGGAAGTGTGGTACTGTATGAGAAAGTCAGGAGTGGCAGAGAAGTATGTGATGGTGGTGCAGAACATGTATGAGGACAGTGAGACGGTGGTGAGTTGCACTGTAGGAGTGACAGATTGATTTTGGGGGTGGGGTTACATCAGGGATCAAAGGTAGAGGCCAAAGGTGGAGATCAAAGGTGGAGGCCTTTGACCATGAGGAATGCTAGCAAAGATTCCTCAGAACGCTGCCAGAAGCTGGTGTCTGGCTATGCATCACATTTCAAGCAGGTTATACGTAACAGCAAAAGGGTGCTCTACTAAGTTCTAAAGATTCTTGTCATGAAGAGGTTGAATAATTTTGAGACTATATGAGTCATTAAAAGTGACATTTTATGTAGAATTTGGAGAAACCACTTGTAATATTAGTTGTGTTGAGCTATTTAAATTGTTCTTGTTTGATTTGTTTATTACAAACAGCTGCTAGTTTCTACATTTTGCCAACAAACCTAATTTGCAGTGGGGGTTGAATAATTTTGATTGCAACTGTAAGTAGTACTCAGTCTGAAAAAAAGAAGCTATTAGCATGTTTATTGTTGTGCAGTATTCAACACCAAATTACCTCAACTCAGTATATTTTAAGTCAAAATTAATTCTGTGGATTACCTGTTTTTTTAATTGAAGAATTCAGTTGTTTGCTTTGAGCAAATATATATATATTTTTTTTTCAGATTCTGACAGCATGTCAGCAAGTTCACCCCAGGGTAGAGTCTTGTTAACCCCCCCCCCCTCTTTTTTTTACTGTTTATACTAATCTTCCATGGTCATCATAGACCGACGGAGGCCGACGATTTACTAATGACTGCAGCCATAAGGAAGATGTTGCAGTCATCTAATACTTTTCTCTGTGTGTGTGTGTGTGTGTGTGTGCAAACAACCATATTTTTGTATTGTCATATGTTTATTAGTTTTGTCACTATCAGCAACTTTGTAAAGAATTTCCAGTTTAATCTAAGTGGCATTGCTCAAGCGAAGTCTTTGGGCTGATGAGATCAACTTAGTATGGTCCTTTTTCACTAGTACCTACTCAGCCCTACTCGCCTCAACTCTACTCGGTTTGTAGGGTTTTTCTTTAGTACCTCGTACCTGGTACCAGATACTTTTTTGGGATCTACTTAAGTGAGGTTCGAACCGTGCTGAGTTGAGCTGAAAATGTGACATCAGCAGATTGCAGGCCACCGATTGGCCAGGGCATAATGCCAGTGGATGAGAGCGACGTCTTCACAAGATTCAAAACCGCAATTTGTAAATCCGGCCATGAGTTTTTATTATTTCTGTGATAATAAATGAAATAAATGGCTACACACAATTCATCACCGTCACAAAACACTCACCATCTTCTCCGTGAGCAGACATCACCTCGGAGACCTCCTGGTATTTCATTTCGGAGCACTTCGCCGGCACCAGGGCTGAAAAGTTCATAAGCTGAGAAGTTCATATAGTGGTCAAATTTGAACAAATGTGGTTATTTTTCAACAGTCTCCTCGCCGGTGCACACAGTTCTTCCATCAGTGTTACAGCGCTTGGATCCCTGCGCTTGGAAAACAAATTGCATTTGGTCAAATTTGACAACTATGAACTTTTCAGTTTATGAACTTTTCAACCCCATTGGCCCTGCTGCGGCAGAGCGACCCGAAATGAAAAAGTATTACCGGGAGGTCTCTGAGCTGATGGCTGCTCATGGGGAAGATGATGAGTGTTTTGTGATTTTAAGCATCTTTTATGTTATTTATCAGTGAAAACATCAGCATGTCAACAACATAACAGGATAACAGGCCGCCTTCCTGTAATGAAGCCACCCACTTGAGGTCGCAATCAGTTGTAATGGAAAACCAACCACACCATGTCGAGCTGAGTAGAGTCGAGGCGAGTGGGGCTGAGTAGGTGCTAGTGGAAAAGGGGCTTTAGTTGAAGTGTGCAGCATATTTAATACTTCCACCTTGAGATTGACATTCTTGAGCTGTCACTCCCAGGGTGCATTTGCTGTCTACAGCTTGCAAGTCCCAAAAAGGGTGAGGACTTCCAATTGCTAAATTTTCACATCTTTTGCTTTCACATACAGCACCAGCCTCAGAGGACGCTCCTCTCTTCTTTTTACTTTTTACTCTCTCCACTTCATTATCCTCTATCTTTTTTATTCCCCTCTCAACCCTTCTTTCTCCTACACAAGTCACTCCTTTCATTTCATCATGTGTAGTCCTCCTATCTTCTTTTAAAAATACAAACACATGCCAAGTAAACTTCCTCTTACTTTACCCCCTCTCTCTTTCGGTACTTGCTGTCTTTCTCTGCCCCTCTCAGTTGCTGTATTCTCTCACTTTATCAATCCATATCTTTTAAACCCCCCCCCCCCCCCCCCCCCCCATCCTGATCTGCTCAACCTCTTCTCTTCCTTTTCTTCTCCCTCTTTTAGTCTTTAAATGCCGAACTTTGTGTCTGGATTTTGCCCATTCTGTGTGAGTGTCTCATCTATCATTTATGAGTGTTAAATTATAAACTGTGGGTCACTGCATCACCCTCAACTAACATCCTCTTCCTCTGAGAGAGACAGACAGACAAAGAGGCACAGAAGAGAGTTAGTGGTAGATGGATATCAGGTCTCGATGCTATCAGGGAATTCACCAGAGCTGTCCACCCTCCATCTATCTGGCTGGCCTGCAGCCATGCTTTGTGCTGCTGTCCTGCAACTCCTCTTCTCACAAGAGGGACAGGGTTCAGTATCATTTTGGGGGATCTAAATTGTCCTACAACATTTTTAAAGTTTACCATTCTTATCTTGTATTGTGCTATGAAATGACTGTTGTGAATTGGTGCTATATAAATAAAGCTGAATGTTTAGGTAATTTCATGTATGCCCTATTGTCAATCAATCAATCAATCAAACTTTATTTGCACAGCACTTTTAAAACATGAGATGCTGCGCAAAGTGCTTTACATAGATAAAAACAATAGACACATTTAGTTACGTATTTTACAGGATACATCCCCACCCCTTCCAACCCTCCCATAAACATACCCACAAACACAACACACACAGGCACACACATCACCCCCTACTTCTCTTACACACGTATAAAATAAAAGAGACATTGCTCGGCACTGAGGCAGCACATGAAGGAGCAACCACACCACACATACCACACAGCCAGTAACCACAGAAGGTGCCACAAGGGCCGCCCTAAACCAGGACAGACCGGGGCCCACACCACAGCTGTAGGCAGTGGTATAAAGCCCCCACCCACCCAAGCTAGAGCAACCCATGAGACCAACACCCCTGCAGATGGGCCAGGCAGCATCCGACATGAGGGACCCCACTGAGGAAACACTGGAACTAAAACACATAAATACAAAATAAAACTAAGAACACACAAAGCAAAGGGGACTAAAGACCCATACTTAGAAACTGAGCTAAGAACACATCAAAATAACTGAGCTAAGAACACATCAAGAACACATCAAAATAAGAAAATCTAAATGCAAATGGAGCTAAAAAGAATGTAAAAACAATGGAAAGTAAACGACTACTTCAATAATAGTTAAACAGTTTGTTAAAAGCCAAAATTTAAAAAGGTACAAAAAGAACTAAGAAAACAAAAACAGGAAAAAAAAAACATATTTAAAAACTGAACTAAACACATCAATAAGAAGATGAGAAAATCTAAGAACAAATGGCACCAAAAAGAACATAAAACAATGGAACATAAATGACTACTTCAGTAATAGTTAAACAGGTTTATTTAAAGCCAAATTAAAAAGGTGGGTCTTGAGCCTGTTCTTAAAAACATCTATTGACTCTGCAGCCCTGAGGCTCTCTGGCAGGTTGTTCCACAGACGAGGACCATAATAGTGAAAGGAAGCTTCACCAAAGGTCTTGGTCTTGACTTTGGGAACCATTAAAAGGCCAGTACCAGAGGACCTCAGGGTTTGCAAGGGCTCATAAGATAAAAGCAGCTCAGATAGATAAGAAGGCCCAAGACCACTGAGGCATTTAAAAACTACTAAGAGAACCTTAAAATTGATCCTAAAACACATAGGAAGCCAATGCAGCGATTCTAAAACTGGTGTAATATGCACCCGCCTCTTGGTCCTTGTTAACACTCGTGCTGCTGAATTTTGGAGCAGTTGGAGATGTGATATTCTTTTTTGAGGAAAACCAGAGAGCAGGGCATTACAATAGTCTGTACGAGTAGTAATAAAAGCATGCATCAAAACCTCCGTGCTGGCAAGAGAGAGAAAAGGGTGGGTTCTGGCTGTATTCCTAAGATGGTAAAATTTGATTTTTGTTACATTTTTAATGTGTGAAATAAAATTAGGGCAGCGCGGTCGCGGAGTGGCTAACACTGCGGTAGCACAGCAACTTACCCTTGGCCGGGGGATCCTGGGTTCGATCCCAGCCCCTGACCAACAGTGATCTGTGTGGAGTTTGCATGTTCTCCCTGTGTCTGCATGGGTTTACTCCAGGATTTCTCCGGTTTCCTCCCACATGCCAAAAAACATGCAAGTTAGGTTAATTGGCATCAAACTGGGGATTCTAAATTGTCCTTAGGTATGAATGTGAGAGTGAATGGTTGTCTGTCTCTCTGTGTTGGCCCTGTGATGGACTGGCGATCTGTCCAGGGTGTACCTTGCCTCTCGCCCAAAGATGCTGGGATAGGCTCCAGCCCCCCACCCCCCCAACCGAAAAGGGATTAAGCAGAAGAAGATGGATGGATAGATGGATGGATGAAATAAAATTAAAGTCAGAGTCTAAAAGAACGCCCAGGTTCTTGACACAATGTGTAGGTTTTAGACCAAGCAATTTTGGTAGAAGTTTCTCTCTCTTGTCTTCAGGACCAATGATTAAAACTTCTGTTTTGCCCTGGTTGAGCTGTAGGAAGTTCTCTTCCATCCATGACTAAAGATTAAAGCAAGATTAAAAAGTATTGGCCCTAAAATTGAACCTTGGGGTACCCCACACTTGATTTCATGGATTGCCGAAGAACATGTATCCATACTTACAAAACAGTGGTGATCTGTGACATAGGAATGAAACCATTCAAGAACAGTACCTGAGAGGCCCACCAGGTGTTTGAGTCTGCTTAATAAAATGTGGTGATCTACTGTATCAAAGGCATTGCTGAGATCCAGCAGCACTAGGACTGACAGTTTGTGGGAGTCCATGTTACACCTGATATCATTAACGATTTTTAAAAGGGCTGTCTCGGTACTGTGGTTTGTCCTAAAACCAGATTGAAATTTCTCAAAAATATTGTGGTCCATAAGAAAATTGTTTAACTGGATAAAAACATTTTTTTTTCTAAAACTTTACTTAAAAAAGTAAGCTGGATATAGGTCGATAGTTACTGGGGATATCAGGATCTAAATTACTCTTCTTCTAAAGGGGCTTCACCACAGCCGTTTTAAAGGCAGCGGGGAAAACACCAGTCTGAAGAGAGCAATTTACAATGTTTAGAACCTCATGTTTGAAGAATCCATAAAATGCTTTAAAAAGTGATGTGGGAATCGGATTTAAAAGGCGGGAAATCAAGTTTACCTGGGAGAAAACTCTACCAAGCATCTTAGCATCAACCAGGGCAAAACAGTCCAGCGTTTCCTCAGCTAAAGGCGAGTCCAAGTTTCCATTAAAAGCAGTCTTCTGGTCGGATAAAATGTTGGATCTTAGAGAATCAACCTTGCACCTGATATAGTCTGCAAAACTCTCACAGAGAGAGTTGGATGGCAGGTTTGTGTTTTTATTAAAATCTGGGTTTTGTGTGCATGAGTGGCCATAGTGTTGAGCCAATCAGTATGAAGAGGGCAGAACTAAAGACTGAAGTTAGCTACCAGGGCCAGTTAGCATTTTTGGACAACTGCTTTGAAAACTTGACCCAATTTAAGATGGATTTTACCATTAAACTGCTTTTTAGGACCGATGCCATTTCAGTCATTATCCTGGGCCACCATGCATACAACTGGGCATGTCCTTCAACCAGTCAGTGAAGCCAGAAGCTTCACTTACATGAATATTTTTATCACAGGATTTATTCTGTTTAATGTAGCACTAGCCTTGTAGGATGTGCATGGGCCTATTCACATATTCACCTATTCCTGGTGTTTTAAGGAGGAGGAAAAGTGAAAAGATTCTGACATGAATCCGTAAGACAATAAAAGTTTTTTGTAAAAAAAAAAAAGGGGGGGGGCATAAGATACCATTTTAGACAATGTAGATTTTTTTTTTTTTTATAGAGGATTTATCAAGTATTTGGTTGGATAGTCATTGCTATGAAATGCTTCTTATTCGCTGCACTGATTTAACAATTCCAAATATTGTTTTAATAACAATCAAGCTTAGTTTATCTGTTATGCGGACTATAAAATATAGAGTCACCTGGCACTCAGGTGGGGCAGAGCTCTTCTAAGCTAGTGTTGGCTAACCACTGCAGAACTATTTACACCTCTCCATGAATGATTAATCAAGAAGAAGCTCTTATAAATTAGACATGAAACAAACACTTAGCTGCTGGATAGATGCAGTGTTAGCACTAGCTCCCAATGCTTTTGAGCCCAGATCCTTTGTACCTCAGGGTGTGTTTTTAGACTTGGAAAATCAACTGATGCAATATCTCAAAAGACCTTTTACTGATTGTCTTTTGTCTCATTTGCTGTAAAGGGGTGGAGTGATTGATAGAGAATTAGTTTAGACCATAGTTGCACTTTTACATAAATAAACATAGAAGTGGCTTTCCTCTTATTCTTTTTTGAAAAGAGCAAAATAAGCTTGACTTCATAAATCATCACCACATTATACACATCAACACAGGCAGTGAGTTTATTAGTTTTTGTCTCTGGAGGCTTCACACCAGACTATTAGACAAGGAGGACAAAAGCAATATTGGAGATGATTCAGCAGGGATGATAGAGAATCATGACCAACTGTTTGTTGATGAGATGAGTTTTAAAATTATGACTGACGACAGTGGTCTTTTTTCAGTAAAGCAGGAATTAAATATTTGTCTGATGGCTTAAAAATGCAGCAGAAATCAGAGTGTCTTTGATACTTGACATTGACAGTCACTTTAGAAGAAGAAGCCAACTTTATTGTCATTCAATCCATACAGCCAATCATGTACAGTAGAACGAAATTACGTTTCTCCTATCTACAATGTTAATCACATCTAGAATCAGAGGGGCTGCTGCCATATAAGACGCTGCCACAAGCAACTTTTCCTTCCCCCATTCTATTATGCTGAACACCAAGCTAGAATGCAGTAAGTACGATTTTTATATGGTCTTTGGTATGACCTGACTGTGGCTTGAACCCACGGATGCTCTATCAACTAGGCCACCACTCCAGTGGAAGACAATATCCCTCAAAACATGAAGTTGGCATGAACACAGCTTGGAGAATCTCCATTACAGTGGGCTGGAAATCATATTTTGAACTCGGGATGTTAATGATAAGTTGACTTTCGATTAATTGTCGACAAGAATTTAGTTGACTAAATTAAATTAGCTGTCAGTCCTTTCTCTCTCTCCTGGGTCTGACCTTGTCATGGCAAGGGAGCTTTTGTGTTCCAATGATCTGAAGAGCATTACCGTCTGGAGCTTGCTCCTGGTAGGGTCACCCTTGGTGGACCGGTCTCTCCGGGAGGTTCCAGACAAACGGTGACCCACAGCGTGTTGGCACGCCGTTAGATGGCAGCCCCATCTTCCGACTATCCTGCAGAGGGCTAACAACCCACCCAGGAGAAACCTACTTTGTTATGAAACCAATCAGTAGAAACCGGACTGCCCATTTCAGAATTGGACCCCAGCATGCCCCCGACCAACAAGTACGGATTGACCTTTGCCACACCACCCGTGTTGCCACATGGAATGTCCAGACACTCCTTCGCACCTGGAGCACCCACACTGCTGTCCCAAGAGCTTGCTCGCTACTACATCACCCTCACGGGTGACAAAGCAGTAGTGAAATCATTGTAGGGGATTATTGTTTCAACTGGAGCGGCCCCGAGAAGCGGAAGAACCTCTATGATGTGGCACTTTCCATGCCAAAGCCCATCCACAAGTCACTCATTAGCTGGATGCCAGTGAGCAACAGACTACCTTTGGCCTGCTTTCTTCACCAGCACGGAAAGATGACATTTATTGTCGCCTACAGTGGATACAAAAAGTCTACACACCCCTGTTCAAATGCCAGGTTTTTGTGATGTACAAAAGTTAATGTGCAAGACAAATCATTTCAAAACTTTTTCCACCATTAATGTGACCTATAACCTGTACAACCCAACTGAAAAACAAACTGAAATCTTTTAAGGGGAAAAATAAAAAACCTTACAATAATTATGGGTGCATAAATATGTACACCCTTAAACTAATACTTTGTTCCAACACCTTTGGCTTTTATTACAACACTCAATCTTTTTGGGTAGGAGGCTCTCAGCGTGGCACATCTTGATGTGGCAATATTTGCCCACTCATCTTTGTAAAAATGCTCCAAATCTGTCATATTGTGTGGGCATCTCCTGTGCACAGCCCTCTTCAGATCACCCCACAGATGTTTGATGGAATTCAGGTCTGGACTGTGGCTGGGCCATTACAAAACCTTAATCTTCTTCTGGTGAAGCCATTCTTTTGTTGATCTGGATGTGTGCTTTGGGTCATTGTTGTTGCTGAAAGATGAAGTTTCTTTTCATCTTCAGCTTTCTAGCAGAAGCCTGAAGGTTTTGTGCCAACACTGACTGGTATTTGCAACTGATCCTAATTCCCTCCACCTTGACTAAGGCCCCAGTTCCAGCTGAAGAAAAACAGTCTCAAAGAATGATGCTGCTACCACCATGCTTCACTGTAGGTGTGGTGTTCTTTTGGTGATGAGCAGTGTTGTGTTTACGCCAAATATACCTTTTGGAATTATGGCCAAAAAGTTCAACCTTGGTTTCAGTGGACCATAACACATTTTCCTGCATGCATTTGGGAGATTTCAAATGTATTTTTGCAAAACGTAGCTTGGCTTGTATGTTTTTCTTCGTAAGATAAGGCTTCCATCTTGCCACCCTAGATGGGAGATTATTGTCACATGTACTAAACAACCAGTACTTGCCAGAAATTCCTGCAGGTCCTTCAATGTTGCTGTCGGACTCTTGGCAGCCTCCCTGACCAGTTTTCTTCTTGTCTTTTCATCAGTTTTGGAGAGACATCCAATTTTTACCTCCACCAAGGAGGTTGTGTTTTCATGTTTTCACTTCTGGTTCATGTAAGGTGAGGACACACAGGTAAAGGCTCCCAGTTCGTTTCTTGCTTAAAACTCAGTTTAGAGCTGGCGTTTTGAGCTGTTGTTTTTTTTTTTTTGTTACTACCGCTGGAGAATAAACCTGCTTGTGTGAAAAAAGAGAAATTGCCAGTCTCATAACTTAATATTGTAGTGGCTGGTGAAGCAATCAGGCCCCTCACGCTCAGGGAGAACAAAGGGATTTCTCCCACATGTTTTTTATTGTTTGTTTGTTTCTTACGATCACAATCAACGATCATCGGCCGGGATCATGGGTCCCAAGAAAGCTCAGCAGACTGAGGAGGTGGACAAAATTAAAAGGGCGCTGGACTTCTTGGCTGAAGAGATATCTGCTGTTAAGCTGCAGCAAAGAAACATCCTGGACCTGATCGAGGAGGTGAAAGCGCTGCGGATCCAGAACGCTGAGAAGGACAAGAGGCTGGCGTATCTGGAGAGCAGAGTGTCGGAACTGGAGCAGAACACCCAGGTGAACGATGTGATCATCACGGGGCTCCACATTAAACCCCGATCATATGCGCGAGTGGTGGCCGCGGACAGTGGAGGGAGGCTCGATGAGCTGGAAGATGAATCCACGGAGCAACAAGTGGCGGCCTTCATGCAGTCCAAAGGAATCCAGCTGGACTGTAATACCATTGAGGCCTGCCACCCTCTGCCCAGGAAAAACGGCGACAAACCGGCTGTGATCATGAGGTTTGTGAATAGAAAACACAAGACTGCACTGCTGAAACAAGGTAGGAAACTGAAAGGAACGAACATTTACATAAACGAGCACCTCACAAAAGAAAACGCAGAAATAGCCAGAAAAGCAAGATACATGAGAAAGCAGAAAAAGATTCAAAACACCTGGATATCAAACTGTAAAATATACATCAAATTAAACGGATCACCTGAAGAAGCCAAGGTCATTAACATCCGTAATATTATGGAACTGGACAAATATCAATGAACATTATGAACTGGAGTCACAGCAACAAAAGACAATTGTAGGACACTGAAGGGATATACTCATCTGCTACAAGACATTTAACAACATGAAACAAAAGATCAACAAACAGGAACAACAGGAACTGAACGTTTTTGAATATACAGATCACAACCCACAGGACGTAGAATATGACATAGACCCTGATAATAATTTATTTAGCTCCATCAATAATGACTGTAGTTACTACACAGATGATCAGTTTAACACAATGGTCACATCTGATTTCAATATTTCTATGGTCCACTTCAACAGCAGAAGTCTCTATGCCAACTTTAATAACATTAAAGATTATTTACATTAGTTTAAAGAGCCATTCAATATTGTGGCAATATCAGAGACGTGGCTCAGTGAAGAGAAAGGAGTGGATTTTACCATGGATGGCTATTAAATTATATAAATATAAAAGTGAAAAAAGGAGGAGGAGTTGCAATTTATGTTGACAAGAGCTTGAAATACAAGGTTGCTGAAAATCTGTCAGTAACTGTGGATGATTTATTTGAATGTATTACAGTAGAAATCTGTCTGGACAATGTGAAGAATATGGTTGTGAGCTGTGTGTATAGAACACCTGGATCAAACATTGACTTATTTAAGGAATGGATGGAAAAAATGTATGCAAAACTAACTCATAAAGTTATGTTCATCTGTGGGGATTTCAATATAGATCTGATGAACTCAAAACAACATAGTTTGACAGAAGAATTTATCAACACAATGTACAGTATGGGCTTACATCCAACAATTACCGGACCTAGCAGAATCACGTCACACAGTGCCACACTAATAGATAACATATTCACAAACATTATGGAAAATAATATCAGGAGTGGGCTTTTATTAAATGATATCAGTGACCACCTGCCGATTTTTGTTGTCTATCAATGTGATTATAGGAAGAAAAAGTATACCAAAAATATTAAATATAAAAGAATAAGAACCGAAGAATCAATGTATTTACTGACAAAGGAATTATTAATACAAGATTGGAAGATAGTTTATGATGAAAATGATATAAATAAAGCATATGATAAATTTTTACAAATATTTCAATCATTGTACAATAAAAACTGTCCTATAAAACAATACAGTGACAGACAACAACAAAAAAAAAATATTCCTTGGGTCACCAAGGGGTTAATAAATGCATGTAAAAAGAAGAATACATTATATAAACAATTCATTAAATGCAGAACGGTGGAAGCTGAGATCAAATCAGAATCAGAATCAGAATCAGAATCAGAATCAGATTTATTGCCATTGTTCATGTAGTACACAAACTAGGAATTTGTCTCGATGCCATGCTGCAACATTAAAAACATGATGAGAAAAAGAGATAAACTAAAAAACTAAAGGACTGAAAACGTGCAATAAGTGTAGAAAAATAAGTAATAATAAGTAATAATGATAATAATAATAATAACAATACTAGTAATAATGAGTAATACTAGTCAAGGCAGTTTTAAAAAATTAGCATGTAGCAGATAATGTGAAGTACCACATAGTGCAGTTGATAATGCAACAGAAAACAGTGATGAATGACGTGAGTCTGGTTGAGCTGCTGTATATAGTGCACGAGAGTCAAAAAGTCACTTAATGTTCAGCAGTCTGATGGCAGAGGGGAAAAAGCTGTTCATGTGCCGGGAGGTTTTAGTCCGAATGGACCGAAGTCTTCTACCTGACGGGAGGGGAGCAAACAGTACGTGACCAGGATGTGAAGGATCGGCTATGATCCGGCCAGCACGCCTCCGGGTCCTGGAGATGTACAGGTCCTGGAGAGATGGGAGCTCGCAGCCTATCACCTTCTCAGCAGTGCGCACGACGCGCTGCAGCCTTAGTCTGTCCCTGGCAGTGGCTCCTGCATACCACACAGTTATGGAGGAGGTGAGGATGGACTCGATGATGGCCGTGTAGAACTGCACTAACATCTTGGTGGGTAGCTTGAGCTTCCTCAGCTGCCGCAGAAAGAACATCCTCTGCTGGGCCTTTTTGATGAGGGAGCTGATGGTTGGCTCCCATTTGAGGTCACGGGTGATGGTGGTGCCCAAGAAGCGGAAGGAATCTGCAATGGTGATGGGAGAGCCTGTGATGGTGAGGGGGGGCAGGGGGGTTGTGACTTTCCTGAAGTCCACAATCATCTCCGCTGTCTTCAGAGCATTCAGCTGCAGGTTGTTGTGGCTGCACCAGGACACCAGCTGGGCCACCTCTTCCCTGTAGGCGGACTCGTCACCATTGGAGATGAGCCCGATGAGGGTGGTGTCGTCCGCAAACTTAATCAGCTTAACAGACTGGTGGGAGGAGGTGCAGGAGTTGGTATAAAGGGAGAAGAGTAGGGGGGAAAGTACACAGCCCTGGGGTGATCCAATGCTGATGCTAACAGAGTCTGAGACAGACTTCCCCAGCCACACATGCTGTCTCCGGTCCGTCAGGAAGTCGCTGATCCACCTGCAGAGGGAGTCAGGCACGTTGAGCAGGGACAGCTTGTCCTGGAGCAGATCGGGGCGGATGGTGTTGAATGCGGAGCTGAAGTCCACAAACAGAATCCTGGTGTAGGTTCCCGGGGAGTCCAGGTGCTGCAGGATGGAGTGGAGGGCCAGGTTGACTGCGTCGTCCACAGACCTGTTAGCACGGTAGGCAAACTGCAGCGGGTCTAGGAGGGGTGTGGTGATGGACTTGAGGTGATACAGGACCAGGCGCTCAAAGGACTTCATGACTACAGAGGTGAGCGCTACAGGTCTGTAGTCGTTAAGTCCAGTAATCCGTGGCTTCTTGGGGACAGGGATGATGGTGGAGGATTTGAGGCAGGTCGGCACGTGACATTGCTTAAGGGAGGTGTTAAAAATGTCTGTGAAGACAGGAGCCAGCTCTTTCGCACAGTGTCTCAGGGTGGAGGGAGACACACCGTCCGGCCCGGGGGCCTTGCGCAGGTTCAGTCTGGAGAACTGTCTATGCACGTCCTGCTCACTGATGACAAGGGGAGGGGGGGAGGAGGAGGAGGAGGAGGGGGGACCGCTTTTGATGAATTAGGGGCTGAGGAGGCAGTGGAGCTGGGTGGAGTGGGTGAGTTGGACACAGCTGACGAGGTGTCAAAACGGGTGTAATGTTGGGACAGTTTTTGACAAAGGGCTTTGTCATCCTGACCTTTAGAAGCCTGAGGCCGATAGTTGGTGATTTGCCTCAGTCCTCTCCACACAGAAGCCGAGTCATTAGCAGTGAACTGCTGCTGGAGTCTCTCAGAATACACAGATTTAGCTCTCCTCAGCTCTCTGTTAAACCGATATTTGACCTCTCTGTAGCAGTCCCTGTCTCCACTTTTCAACGTTGCTTCCTTCTCTTTCCTGATCCGTCTGAGCTTAGCTGTGAACCAGGGCTTGTCATTAGAATATCTCACCCTGGTGCGCGATGGGAGAATGTCCTCCTCACAGAAGTTGATATATGAGTTCACAGTGTCTGTGTACTCATTAAGATCATGTGTGGCTCTTTTAAACATGCCCCAGTCAGTTATTTCCATGCATGTGTTCAGTTTCTCTCCAGCTTCACTGGTCAATTTCTTTGTAGTGGTCACAACAGGTTTAGTGAGTTTCAGTCTTTGTCTGTATGTGGGGATGAGGTGGACCATCACGTGATCAGATAGACCCAGCGCAGTGCGGGGAACAGCGCGATATGCGTCTTTCACTGTAGTGTAACAGTGATCCAGCGTGTTTATTCCTCTGGTTGGACATTTAATAAACTGTTTGTAGCGGGGGAGCTCATGACTCAGATTGCTCTGGTTAAATATAAAAATATATTTATAAATTTATATATACATACATATATATATATATATATATATATATATATATATATATATATATATATATATATATATATATTTGTTAAATACAAATATAAAAGATATAAAAATAAGCTTACTAATATAATGAGGACCTGTAAGAAAGAATATTACAACAGAATATTGGAGGATAACAAAAATAACTTAAGAGGAATATGGCAAGTACGCAATGGGATTATTAGTAATCGACCTAAGAATGCTAATTATCCAGAATATTTTATTGAAAATGGCAATTTGACAAATAATATGGAGGATATGGTCAGTGGTTTCAATAATTTTTTTGTAAACGTTAGTCCTGAATTAGCCAAATCAATAGTGACAACAGAAACAAACAACAGTGATTCTGTAAATGAAATAGAAGATAGAAATCCAAACACAATCTTTTTGGGTGCAGTTACCGAAAAGGAAATTATCGAGACTGTGAGTAAATTTAAGAACAAAAAATCAACGGACTGGAATGAAATTGACATGACAATAGTGAAAATAGTAATTGAAGGAATTGTTAAGCCACTCACCCAAATCTGTAACCTGTCATTTCAAACTGGTAAATTTCCAGACAAAATGAAAATAGCAAAAGTAATACCTCTATACAAAACAGGAGACAGTCATTGCTTCACAAATTACAGGCCAGTGTCTTTACTCTCACAATTCTCCAAAATACTTGAAAAAATCTTCACTAAGAGACTGGATGATTTCATTGAAAAACACAACCTCCTTACAGATAGCCAGTATGGTTTTAGAGCAGATAAATCTACATCTTTGGCACTGATCGAACTTATAGAAGAAATTACTAGTTGTATAGATAAAAAAAAAAGGTTGCTGTAGGAGTATTTATAGATTTAAAGAAAGCTTTTGACGCCATTGACCACAGAATACTACTAAGGAAACTGGAAAGGTATGGGATAAGAGGGGTAGGACTGAGTTGGGTGGAAAGTTATTTAAATAACAGACAACAATTTGTACAAATTGGTGAGCACAAATCACCCTTCATGGACATCACTTGTGGTGTGCCCCAGGGGTCAGTTTTGGGACCCAAACTCTTTATTTTGTATATAAATGACATATGCCAAGTATCAAAAATTCTGAAATTTATTTTGTTTGCGGATGACACAAATATCCTTTGCACTGGTGAAAATTTGCAGCAGGTTTTAGAGGTGGTCACAACAGAAATGGAAAAGTTCACGCAGTGGTTCAACAAAAATAAATTATCTCTAAATCTAAAAAAAAACAAAGATTATGTTGTTTGGAAATTATAAAATAAACTAGAAAAGCACTCGGAGAGCGCAGACCTCCGCCAAGCGCCACAGTTCCCCCCCATACAGTGTTTGTGTGTAGGTTTTCAGATTCCTTGACCATGAAAACATATGACTAGCAATTGGATTCACAATGATAGGATTAGTGGTTCAGTAGTAAAAGCATTACCTCCTTGGCGGAGGTAATAAACTGAAGAGTTGCTGTTGTGTCCATCTCCTGCATCTGCAAAGTGGCAGGCTGCGACCTGTCAAGGCATACCTCATGCCTCCCTTATTGGGGGTGGGGGTGGGGCTTTCACACCTGTACTGAGTACTTAAAAACTGTATTTATCGGCAGATGAAAGAAAACTGAAGCAAAAACAAGCAAACAAACAAACAAAAACTAAGCAAACAGCAACTGCAACATGAACTATTTCAAACATCTTTATTCAAATGTACACTTATATGGACACAATGTTGAGCCATAACTTTTTGGTAATGTGAAAATAATAAGCCAAGTAGCACAAAAAAATTGAGTGCTCTTGCTGTCAGGAAACAATATTGGCACCAAATCACTGAAGTGATCTGCCACCAATGGGGGTAGATTGTGCTCTGCCACAAAATGACAAAACATCACTTCTGCTAGTGATGCATTGGATTTGGAAGGCGTCGGTTCTCTCACTGTCTGAAAATGTTCATCCATCGATCAAATTTGGCTACACAGTTTTTGTGGCGCTGTGTAGCAAAGTGCGACTTCAGGTCGAAAATCCCTGATGCAGTCACTTTTAACATTAGAGTCACACATATCAGGCGCAGCATTACTGGCTCCGGGATTCCTCTCTGTTCCGGAGCCGCAGGACAGAAGAAGGTGCGATAATGGTTGCCGTGGGTTTTATTGGGTTTGCGCTCCGCGGAAAAAAGAGGATTTGGAAGCCTCCCCCGGCAGAGAGCTGGTTTTTGCACAGCCCCTATGGCTGGCCGGGGAATTTCTGCCAAATAATCCGGCGCCGGACAGCTGCCCGTGTCAGCTTTTGCAGCGTAGTGCAAACACAGGCACTCTGGCGAGCCCTGCCCACCACTGTTTTCTGCGTGCTTTTGTGCCTAAAACTTTGAAGAAGGCGGAGTTTGTGTTCATCAGACACGACGACCAGCGCTCTCTGTTGCCCCTGCACACATGTTGAAAATGGCCGTATCTCACAATGTTAAAGAATCATTTAAAAAATTCCTGTATCCAGACGGTGATCCGGATCATCCCCAAAATTTAATCAGTTCTTCCTTGTACCATTTCCAACAAGGCCTGAAAGTTTCATCGAAATCCGTCCAAAACTTTTTGAGTTATCTTGCTAACCAACAGACAAACAGACAGACAGACAAACACTGGCAAAAACATAACCTCCTCCTGGCCTTCGGCCTGGCGGAGGTAATCATGAAATAATGGTAACGATAGATGATACCAGAATAGAAACAGTACAGGAAAATAAGTTTCTGGGGGTGACGCTAGACAATAAAATCTGCTGGAAACCTCACATCAGTCACATCTGGGCCAAGTTAGCAAAATGTATAGGCATACTGGGGAAGACAAGACACATCTTGGACTATAAACATTGGTCTTACTGTACAATTCACTGTTTTTACCTTAACTACTGTGTAGAAGTCTGGGGAAACACCTACAAGACCAACCTACAGTCAATATGCACATTACAAAAAAGAGCTATAAGGATAATAAATAATGTAGGATATAGAGACCATACCAATTCGTTGTTTTTAAAGTCACATGTCATAAAGTTAATCGATTTAGTTAAATTTAAGACAGCACAAGTAATGTGCAGGGCAATTAATGATCAACTCCCAACTAATATACAAAAAATATTTAAAAAAAGAGACAATGATCATAATTTGAGAGGAGACTTAAATTTTACAAAACCCAAGATACGAACAACCAAGAAAAGTATGTGTATATCTGTCTGTGGGGTGGATTTGTGGAACAGTCTGGAGCAGGAACTGAAACTATGTACAAACAGAAATCAATTCAAAAAGAGGTATAAACATTGTTTGCTGAAAGGATATATGTTAGAAGGGTAGTATTTATATGTACGATTCACTATGCTCACTCTGGGACATTATGGGACACTATGGAATGGTGGGTGGGACAGCACTGTGTATATCTGTGTTGTTTGAGGCTGGTTTTGATGTATGGACATCAATGTATGTTAGGATGGATGGGTGTTAATGTTGATATGTAAAAAATACAGTAAATTGTTTACTTGGGGTCTTAAAGGTGGTAATTTGTATATAATTCACATGGGTGTATTTATGGAAAAGAGGAGATGGAATTAATAAGTGTTCACTTCCTTCTCCCTTTTGAACACTGTATACTGTTACTTTATTGCATTTGTCATTTGTTTTGTTTTTGTTATACTTTTTTGTTCGAAATAAAGTACAGTGATCCCTCGCTACTTCGCGCTTCACCTTTCGTGCCCTCAGTGCATCGCGGATTTTTCAAAAATATTCATCAAAAATTCAAAATTGAGAAATAATGGGCGGGCGCTAGCAGAAGGCAGGGAGACTACATTAGACCATCAGGTGTCAACACGGAGAGCCGCACAACTCTCTGTTCGCTGTTGTCGTGTTGGCTCGGCTCGGAAATCTCGCAAGCTGATTGGCCGAGACGTTTCACCCCGCAAGCTGATTGGCCGAGACGTTTCACCCACCTCCTCTCCCTGCCGAGCGCCCATGAAGGAAGGAAGACCGCATTCATTGCTTTTTATCGCTCGTGTTACTTAGTCTCGCCGCGTGGAACTTTTTGCTGTTCTCTTGTGCCATTTTGTGCGAAATAGTCTTCCCGTTGAGGCACTACGCCGCCTCCTGCAGCTTCAGCTCTATCGGAAGCTGCCCTCGATGATCCTGCGCCTCTAGCATCTCACGATGAGGCGTCACCTGAGGAGCAGTAAAGCTCTCATTAACCTGTGCAGTAAATCATTTTCATCTTGAGTTACGTATCTTGTTATAAGAATAAAAGAGTTCTAAAAACATATTTATGTACACTTTGTTTACATCTACGTATGTATGTACACGTACACACACACACAGGTATCATATGAGAGAGAGAGTGAGAGAATGAACGTAAGTATTATTTATGGATGACGTCATTAGGGGTGACGCTACTTTGCAGTTTTTCACTTTTCGCGGTCGGTTCTGGAACCCATTAACCGCGATAAGTGAGGGATCACTGTATCTATCTATCTATCTATCTATCTATCTATCTATCTATCTATCTATCTATCTATCTATCGGCATTGGTTTGTCTGTCTGTCTGTTTGTCTGTCTGTCTATTTGTTTGTTAGCAAGATAACTCAAAAAGTTATGGATGGATTTTCATGAAATTTTCACAGATTGTCAGAAATGGGGTATCCTACAGATGATTAGATTTTGGTGGTGATCCGAATCACCGTCCACAAGAAAACCGCCATTATGCAAAATGCCATTTTCGTGAATAACTACTAAACCACTAATCCTATCATTGTCAATCCAATTGCTTGTCATATGTTTTCATGGTCAAGGAATCTGAAAACGTACACACAAACACTGTATGGGGGGAACTGTGGTGCTAAACCGCCATTACGGAAAATGCCATTTTCGTCTATAACTACTGAACCACTAATCCTATCATTGTGAATCCAATTGCTAGTCATATGTTTTCATGGTCAAGGAATCTGAAAACGTACACACAAACACTGTATGGGGGGAACTGTGGTGCTTGGCGGAGGTCTGCGCTCTCCGAGTGCTTTTCTAGTTGGTAATGTCACTGTTGTGCCATATTTTCTCCACTTAATGATGACTGTCTTCAGTGTGTTCCATGATATATTTAATGCCTTGGAAATTCTTTTTTACCCTTCTCCTAACTGATACCTTTGAACAATGAGATCCCTCTGATGCTTTGGAAGCTCTCTGCGGACCATGGCTTGTGCCGTAAGATGTGACTACAAAAATGTCAGGAAAAGCCTACTAGAACAGCTGAACTTTATTTGGGGGTTAATCAGAGGCACTTTAAATGGTGGCAGGTATGTGCTGACTCCCATTTAACATGAAGTTTGAATGTGATTGGTTAATTCTGAACACAGCCACATCCCCAGTTGTAAGAGGGTGTGCATATTTATGCAAACAGGTTATTGCAAGTTTTTTTATTTTTTTATTTGTCCCCTTAAAAGTTTTCACTTTGTTTTTCAATTGGGTTGTACAGGTTATAGGCCACATTAATGGTGGAAAAAGTTTTGAAATGATTTATCTTGGCCTCATTTTTTTTACATCACAAAGACCTGGCATTTGAACAGGGGTGTGTTTTTATATCCACTGTATGCCCCCACCGATGTTGCAGATGAGGAAGAGAAGGATGCTTTCTTTGACCAGTTTCATCAGGTTCTGGGACAGGTTCCACCGCACGACATCACCACCATTCTTACCAATGCCAACACTACCCTCTGCTCCAGAGATCTGTTCCCAGCCCAGTCTCCTGGTCCACCTGTTGGTACCACCTTTGCTGACCCATCTACGAATGACAATGGTAACCATTTCCTTCTGCTCTGTCACTCCCACAATCTCTGCACAGCCAACACCTGGATTCCTCAGAAACTCATCCATCACTGGACTTGGTACAGCTTGGATGGCAGAACCCGAAATGCCCTCGACCACATTATCATCTCCCACTGCTGGAAGTCATTTGTGACAAACTGCCGTGTGTTCAGAGGAGCAGAGCTTGGTAACACTGACCATTGCCTGCTGGTTGTGCATCTTAAGCTGAAGCTAGGGACCGATCCTTCTGCCAAGTACCAGTCTCGCCTGGACTCTTCCCAGCTCCACGATCCCAACATTGCTACTGAGTTCCAATGTCCTATCAACAACTGCTTCAGTGCCCTGGCCACGGACAAAGTGGGTGACTGGGAGATTTTCAAGAAAAACATCATCCAGTCAGGCTGCAATGCCCTGGGATGTTCAGTCTTCCCCAAAACAATGTTGGATCTCTCAGCAGACTCTAGACATCATCGACCATCACCGTGTCGACCTGATGGAGTCCTGCAGATTAACCATCTATGCAATGCGGCCATCGGAGAGGACAAAGAGAGGTACTGGTGGGAAGAAGCTGAGCGCCTGGAGTCAGCGGCCAGAAATAACAACATGAGCCGCGTGTTCAGTATGCTCCATCAAGCATGCAATAGCCCACACACCAAGACAGCCTAGGTGAAGAACATCAACAGCAATTTCATTACCACTGAGACAGACTGCCTCGACCGCTGGAAAGAGCACTTCAGTCATCTCCTGCATCATCCTCCTGTTCCCGCTGACCCCAATCTCTTAGCCACTACCAATGCCACTGCTTCCTGTGATTCCTGCAGGACCAATCTAGTCACCCCTGAAGAAGTCGCTGCTACCCTGACCAAGATAAACAACAGGAAAGCCCCTGGAATTTGTGTTATAACCACAAAAATGCTGAAGATGGGTGGAAATTGCACAATCTAGTGGCTCACCCACATCATCAGTCATGTTTGGGTGACAGAGGAGCTCCCCAGTGACTGGAACAGGGGCATCATCCTCCCTTTCTGAAGGGAAAGGACGACAAACTCATCTGCGGCAATCACAGAGACATCACCCTTTTGTCCATTCCTGGTAAGTTCTTCACTAGGATCCTTCTCACGCATGCCCTTCTAGTCATCAGACGCAGCCGTCGCCCTTAGCAGGCAGGCTTCATGCCCAACCGCTCAACCTCAGACCACATCTCTGCTGTTCGCCTATTAATAGAGAAGGCCTATGAATTCCGCAAGAACCACCATCTCTATGTAGCCGTTATAGATCTTAAGGCTGCCTTCAACACCGTGGACCATGCTTCTCTTTGGAGTATCCTGCAGACCCTCAGAGCTCCACCCAAGATCGTAGCCCTGTTTATGCGGCTCTACAGCAGCTTGGAGAGCTGTGTCCATGTGAACGGAAAGGAGTCCAGCTGGTTTCCCATCAACAGCAGGGTCTGACAAGGTTGTGTGGCCGCTCCTGATCTCTTCATCTGTGTCATAGACTATCTGATGACCAAGGTCTATGACCATGCTTCTCTTTGGAGTATCCTGCAGACCCTCGGAGCCCCACCCAAGATTGTAGCCCTGTTTAAGCAGCTCTACAGCAGCTTGGAGAGCTGTGTCCGTGTGAATGGAAAGGAGTCCAGCTGGTTTCCCATCAACAGCAGGGTCTGACAATGTTGTGTGTCCGCTCCTGATCTCTTCAGCTGTGTCATAGACTATCTGATGACCAAGGTCTGTGACCGGATCCCTGGCATGCAGTTTGGCAACTGCCATCTGGCTGGCCTTGAATATGCTGATGAGACCATCCTGTTCAGCCCATCCTACAGTCAGCTGAGAGATGCTCTAGTTGTCTACCACAAAGAGGCAGCAAAGCTGGGCCTTCGGGTGAGCTGGACGAAGACTAAGCTAATGCATGTCGGTGACTGACTGGACCTACCCCCGTTACAGCTCAGGAATGATGCCGTTGAGTTTGTCAATTTCTTTGTGTATCTGGGCTCCACAGTGACCATCAACGGGGACATGAAACCAGAGATCAACCACAGACTTGGTCTCGCTGCATCAGCCCTGCAAGCACTATGGAAACCTCTCTGGTGCCATTGTTCAATCAACTGAAATACGAAGATCCGCATATACAATGCATCAGTCCTCTCCATCTTACTCTATGGGTCAGAGACATGGCCACTGAATAAGACTCTGGCCTCGAGAGTGGATGGGTTTGATAGTCAGGCCCTCAGAACCATCGAATACATCATAAGATAAAGATAAGATAAACCTTTATTAGTCCCACAATGGGGAAATTCCAGGATTGCAACAGCATAGGGATAGCAACACTCAGAGCAACAATCAGAAGGCAAGAAAAAACAACATCTAGTAAACATATGTCCATATTACTATAAATGTATATATATAGACACACATCAGGTGGCCCCAATGCACTTTTAATGACGCGCTCTGAGCCTGCACACATCAGCCTGCAGCATCCCACATATTACACAGCAGCGTATCCGCTAGTTTGGCCATGTCCTCCGCCTCCCACCAGGAAACCTGACAAAAGCCATCCTTATGTTTGACCCCAGGGCCTCAGGGTGGAAAAAACCTCAGGGCAAGTCATGCACCAGATGGTTAGATGTGGTGGAGAGAGACCTCCAACAGCTTGGAGTCACTGTTGATGACACAGAGGAGCTGGCCCAAAACCAGCAATGTTGGCACGTACTGGTTAACCTGACTGGCTCTACGCATGGTGATGGCCACCCAGTCCTCACCCCACAGGAGTAGTAAGTAGTAAGTGTCAGTCCTTTTCAATGGGAGCTTATTCTATGAAATGTAACGTCGCTGTCCAGGTGGGGTTGCATGGGGTCACCCATTGCTGCCTTTTATCCAAAACTAAAGAAAAATGTGGTGTACTCCCCATGTTGTCTTTTTTGTCTTTAACGTGGTCTCTTTTCATGACTTTGTGGCCTTTTGTTTTGTAATTTACAATGCAGTTACATGTTTTAGTCTATAGATGGTAGTATAAGCTCATGACTAATGGAGAGTGGCGTCAGTAGGAGGAGGAGTGAGAACATGGAACCTGAGAGAGCTATAGAGAGAGCAAAAAAGAAAGCAGACGTGATTCTGAATGCTAGCTGTATTTCTCTGCAGGAGTTCAAATAAATGGAAGAAACTTTCCAGTACACTAACAGGAGCATTGCTTTCTTCTAGTGTGCAACAAAATTGGCACCTGAACAGGAACTGAACATGATAAGAAATGAATTCTAGAGAAACGGAAAGCAACAGAACACATGATGAAGCTGGAGCAGCTACAGGACGAGCTAACAAAACTAATGTGTCAGCTAACGCTAGAGCAGCTAAAAGAGGTGTGTATCCAGAATCAGAATCAGAAAGCTTTATTGCCAAGCATGTTTACATAAAAAAATATAAACATACGAGGAATTTGACTTGACATTGGGAGCGCTGAATAAGCGCATCTCAATGATGCGGCAGCCATGGAGGCGCCTGTCAGCAGTAGAGGGTAAAGAAGGGAATGAGGGGAAAGGAAAGTGACACAATGGGCAGAGAGAAAAAAGCATTGTTAATCAAAATAAAGCTTATTTTATGACCAAAATTGTGATTACATAGAAAAAAAACTCTCCAATGCACAATTAGCAAACAATAGATCACACAAAAACAAAAGTTGAGAGAGACAGTGTGTTTGTGTATATGTGTCAGTGTATGTATCAGTCATGTGATGTTGCATGCAGTGTGTAGTGTGGGTGTGTCAGTTGCTAGTGAACAGCAGAGGGCGCCTCCTGGCAGTGGATGGATGTTAAAATCATGTGATCTATAAGCAAGTCCAGAGTCTCTCTCTCTCGTGCTTGCAGATGGCAGAGTTTGAAGACACATGGTAACACTGTCCTTGAAGAGTCCAGTCTGCTGAAACAACAGCAATTGATTGTCGATTGTTTGGGTTAGCAGAGCCGCTCCTTCAACCTTATCTTCATCGAGGAGGAATGTAAACAGGGCACCAAAAAAGACAAGGTCAAATCTGCACAGTGCACTCAGAGAATAGAATTTTCCTCTCTCATGCAATTCTGTGCTTCATAATTTCCATGTACAGGCTTAAAACTGGTCGAATTTGGTAAAGGAGCTTGCCTGGGTTCGCATTTGAACAGCTCTCCACCTTCCTCAATTTCTGAACATCAGGAAACTCCAAAAGCCAAAGTAGAAGTCCTGTGATCATAGCCAATAGATGTCTTCTGCATCTCCAGTCGAATCATACAGACGCATGAGTTCCCAATGTCCATGAGTCTTCCCCTTGGGTCCTCTCTGACCCGATCTTCTTTTAAAGTGGTGACAATCACATTTAAGCCGCTTTCCAGATCCATAATTTTCGTTTAGATTAAGATTCAGCAGAAGAAGAGCGACTAAACACAGACAAAAACGCAACATTGCAAGCTGGGATCAGAAGGGAGAGGATTAGGAGGGAGAGGAAGGAGAAAAGCGTCTGCTCTCTCTGAATGCCGGAAGAAGAAAGCCAAAGTTTCACCGGACCAAGGCAAAGTTTCACCAGACAAGGATAAAAGGCACACGTTGATCCAATTAATTAATGAGTTATAGAAGATATAGAAGATGAGGAAGACGATGTAGAAGACATTTGTTCAATGATTGCTAACTACAGTTAACCGAATGAGCGAAACCACGCCCAAACTAAAGGGGGAGATGAGAAAAACAAGGAGGCTACAAAAACAGTATGCTGAAATGCAGTTAAACTTCAAGAAATCGACTAAAATGCTTGAGGAAGAAGTGAGTCAGCTAAAAGAGAAAATTAACAGAACACCTATGCCACCCGTGAAGCCTCACCCCCCCATTCCCCAGAGCACGTGACTTGGTCATCAGACAGGAGTTTCGCATCAATGGCCAGATAGGTGAGCCAGGGCAGAGGGGTAAGTTATCCTATACTAACCTCATGCACCAAATAGACACTGGACAATGTAAGGGCCACAGTGATGCTGAAATTGTTGAAGCTGTTGTCAAAACTGCTACTCCAGGGCTCAGTTTACAGAAACTAAGACTAATTTAACACTGGCACATCTGAAGACAATCCTCAAAGCCCATTTCAAAGAAAACAGCTCAGATATGTTTCTCAGACTCGTTAACATAACTCAAGATGCAAAAGAATCTCCTCAGAACTTTTTTTTCCATGCAATTGAACTCAAAGAAAGGCTTATGGCAGCTGACCAAGATGCCAGCTCAGATGTACAGTACAGCCCGGACCTCATTCAGAAGAAGTTTCTCAGGTCAGTCAGCACAGGGCTACTGAGTGATAATGTTAAAATGCAGCTGAAACCTCACCTGGATGATCCAGGAGTGACTGATGAGACGCTGATAGAAAAAATGCTGTTGCTGTTGACTTGGAGAGAGGATAGAAATTAAAGAAAAGTATCACAAACAAACAAACTAGAATTAATGAGCTACACATAGAGACATCTACTTACCAGCCATATGATGACAGCAGAACAGACCCTGGTCAGCCATCTGAGCAAAGCATGTCAGTCAAAGCCAACATCAAAAGTCAGAAGATAAAAGCTGCAAAAAAAATTAGCTGGAGACTGAACTGATGGAAGCAGTAAAACAACTGAGAGAGGAGGTGGCTGAGCTGAGGAGGTGGAAGAGTGTTCAGCATACACCACAACCATTTAATCAGTTCCAGAGCAGAAAGAAGAGCGCATGCAGGGAATGTCAAGACATAGCTGAGGAGGATCAGTGTGACTACTGCTTCAAATGTGGCCTAAGTGGACATCCCTCAAAAGGCTGTCGTGCCCAAAGGAACTCAAGAAACAAAAGCGATTCAGTTAATGTCACGGACCAAACAGTTGAAGAGACCTTCCCTTCTGCTGAAGAGCAGCTGAGTGGGTCACCAGACACTCAGGCTAATCTCAAAGAAAGCATTCACCAGTTAGAAGAGAGGTTACTAGCAGAAAAGTGTGCCCAAAGTGAGAGACTGACAGGATCCGCTTATGTTAGTCATATCTCCCCCAACACTGTTCACAGCTGCTGCATCTTGTTGGAAAGAAGTGCATGATGAACTGCTACCTTGATGGGGTGAAGACCCAAGTGTTATGGGACATGGGATCACAAGTTTGCCTCATCAATGACACCTGGAGGAAGAAATGCACCCCAAAGGTGAAGGTGCGTGCGGAGCACTTAAGAGCTTCTTTTGCCCGGGTGCCCTTGTTGGAAAAGCCGTCAACCAAACAGACATCCCTTTTCTAGGGTGGGTGGAGGTCACATTTCAACTAGACCCATCACAAGCCCCACCGTTCACACTTCAGGTGCCCATGCTTGTAACAGGTGAGAAAGGAGCCGCAGAAGAGACGATCATTGGGTATAATGTAATTGAACTGATATTGAAAAGTTGTAAGCAGCAGCCACACAAAGTAATAACACAGGCTGTTAGCACAGCTTTCTCTATTGACTGTAAGAAGACTGAGATGTTGGTGAAGATGATTGAGAACAGTGACCTTGAATGTAATGATACTGTAGTTGGGTGAGCGTGAGCAGGCAGAAGCAAGTAATCTCAGTTGGTCAAGTGAGAAATGTTAAATGTTCTGTGAGAACATGCCCTCTGCTGTCCAGTCAAGAAGCCCTTTTTCTGCCTGATGAACTCACCACATGGTCTGATGGCCCGAGTATGTCAGAGAGCACAATAACTCTTAGCAAAGGGACATATTCCCATTTAACCCTGACTGTCACCAAAAACACGTCACGATGTTATCCTGGGCCCACGCACAGTGTTGGGGCAGGTCCACCTTGTCAAAGCCATTTATCCCGTGGAAGCCAAGCCAGTCACTCCCCTGCCTGCTTCTCCAGTCAATCCTCCGGAGGTCAGCAGACAGAATAAGCCTGAACCTGATGGAAAGACAGCTGAGGACATGAAAAGGTGGGACCCACCAATTACACTAACTCACCTCCCCCCAGCTTAGTAGTGACAAATGAAGCAGATGCTGAGGGAGGAGTGCAAAGCGTTTGCCAGAGACGATGATGATGTGGGATGCATACCTTCCTGCAACTGAAAATCAGACTCACAGATACTACACCGGTAAGACGTACCTATGTGTCTGTGCCTAAACCACTGCATAGAGATGTCAAGCAGTATTTAGAAGACCTATTAAACAGAGGCTGGATCCAAAAATCAAGGTCATACTACTCATCTTGCATTTTTTATGTGCGGAAAATAGATGGGAACCTCCGTCTGTGCTGCGATTATCGAAAACTCAACCAGAGGTCTCTGCCCGATTGCCATCCTTTTTCCCACATTCAAGACATGCTTGACAGTTTACATGGTAGCACCTGGTTTTCAGTGTTAGATCAAGGCAAGACCTACCACCAGGGGTTTATGGAAGAAAGGAGTAGACCACGCACAGCCTTCATATCGCCCTGGGGCCTATATGAGTGGGTTTGGGTTCCATTTGGGTTGTCTGCTGCACCTTCCAAATTCCAGCACAGCATGGAGGAATGCCTCTTTCGACTGAGAGATGAAATCTGCCAGCCATATCTCAATGATAATTTCATACATAGCCAAACATTTGAGAGCCATCTGAGAGATGTTAGAAAAGTGCTTCAGCGTTACCAGCAACATGGAGTTAAACTGACGGCAAAGAAATACGAGCTCTTCAAAAACAGTGTCAGATTTCTGGGGAAAATTGTAGCCAAATAAGGTTACACAATGGATCCTGCAGAAATAGCCCCAGTGCAAGACATGAAACACCGGAAGCCAGCTACAATGGTTGAATTGAGGAAAATATTGGGGTTCATCACATACTACAGTGCGTATATCCCAAATTTCTCTCGTATAACTTGGTCTCTCTATGCCCTGCTTTGAACTGAGAAGGCAAGCATTGATGCCACAAAATACATTAAGAAGCAAAACACTGAGGTGAGAAAGGAAAAAGCAAAGCCAGGTACCTTCACACCAGTGCACAACATGGACAGAAGGGCACACTGCAGTCCTCAGTCAGCTGATTGACCACCTGTCCAGTCCCCCCGTGCTTGGCTATCCAAATTTTGAGGAAACATTTAAGGTAAGGAAGGTTAAAGGTCATTGCTTATGGCTCCCGCACCCTGTCTGCTCCAGAGAAAAACTACCATCTACACTCTGGTAAGCTAGAGTTTTTAGCAATAAAATGGGTAATATGTGAGAGGTTTAGGGATTTTTTGTATTATGCTCCTTCATTTGTAATATATAAAGATAATAACCCTCTTACATATGTGCTGACAACTGCTAAACTGAATGCCACAATGTTGAAATGGTGGCTGAATTGACAGACTTCATATTCACCATAAAGTACATTCCAGGGAAGTCTAATTCTGATGCAGATGGGCTATCAAGAATGCCCCTTGCATAGAAAAATACATGCTCACTGGTTCCCAACAGATACAGCCTGAAATCTTGTCCAGTGTCTCCAACGGGTTGTTAGCTCACCAGGAGGAGAGAGAGCCATTGCTGTGTCCAGTGACCATCACCGCAACCATCGTGGAGCTCAGCAGTGGACACGATAAAGCAGATCTCACCTCAAGCACTGAGAGCTACTTAAGAGGAGGACCCACTGTTACAGCAGGTGAAACAGTACACCACTCTACATCAATGGCCAAGAGTGAAGGACACTCACTGCAAGTTGGCTGTGTTTGCAAGGGAGAAAGCCAAGTTGCAGACTGATGCTGATGGCACTGTCTGGCAACAGACAGCCACACAAACATAACTGGTAGTGCCCCCAAAGTTCTGTCCCCTCATTTTTAAAGAACTGCACGAAGAAATGGGACACTTGGGTGTTGAACGTACAGTATACGCCATCTGGTTGGTGAGTGCTTTATCTGGCTTCACATGCAGCAAGACATTGAACATCACATCAACAACCAAAAACAGTCAGAGCACCACTTACCAATATTGTGACTTCATACCCGTTTGAGCTGGTCTCAACTGACTTCATGCACTTAGAGAAGTGTAGATGTGGATATGAATATATCCTTGTGGCCATGGACCATTTCACACAATTTGCTCAGGCGTATGCGTGTACAAACAATGGTGCTTGAACGGCAGCTGAGAAGATTTTTGGTGACTTTGTCCTCAAATTCAGCTTTCCTGCTAAATTGCATCAGAACAAGTTATTTGCTGAGCTCCAAAAGTACTGTGGCATCCAAGGTTCTCACACCAGCACTTACCACCCCCAGGGGAATGATCAAGTAGAACGCTTTAACCGCACCCTGCTGGCCATGCTGTGTAACCTGGATGATGAAGCCAAAGTTGATTGGGAAAGTTCTCTTGCCAAAGTTGTGCATGCCTACAATGGCACATGCAATGAGGCCACCGGATATGCATCATGTTACCTGCTCTTTGGTCGTAACCCCCGATTGCCCATTGACATCATGTTCGGCATTCCACACTCTGATGGCAGTGGATCTCATGAAGATTATGCAAAGAAGTGGAAATACAGGATGGAAGAGGCATACCAGCGAGCTTCCAAGGCTGCAAAGGCCTCTGGAAAGATGGGGGGAAAGACTGTATGACCAAAAAGTCCAAGGGGCAGAAATGTACCCTGGCTGTGCAGTTCTCATTAGGAACCTGACAGAAAGAGGTGGGCTGGAGAAACTCAGGTCATTCTGGGAACAAAAAGTACATGTAGTTGTGCAAAGAAAACCCCCAGAAAGCCCAGTTTATAAAGTACAACCAGAGGATGGTCAGAGTCACACGAGAGTACTTCATTGGAATCTGCTGCTTCCCTGTGATTTCCTGCCAGTTGAGTCGCACAAGCCAGAAAAGAAAAGGCATGACAGAACACACAAAGAGAAAGACACTGACAACACAAAATGCAGAACCCAAGTCTCCACCTGACTGTGAAGAGGATGACTGGCGATGGATGGCTGCAAGGAGACCCTATAGCATGAACCAGGAGCAACCTCAGAGTTGAGGCTACAGAGTTCCAGCCATGGATGGCAACACTGTCACCTGAGGGGGACAACAGGATAGGACCACAGACCCAGTGGACATCAGATGTGGACATATGACAAGAAGAACAGATGGAGACTGAGCTAGAGCATGAAGTGGCTGAGACAGCAGGCCTGCGTGAAGAAAGGGAGGATACTTAGCTGGAGATGGCGAGAAACGATGGAGAGGCATCGCCACCATCTTCACCACCTGCAAGACCACATCCTTTCAGAAATAGACATGCTCCCAAAACATTCACATATGATAGGTTGGGACAGCCTGCATTTCACTGAATTGAGTTTATAAGATGCATCTTAGTGCTAAATGTTCATGCCATCCAGTTCAGAATGGATGTATTGTTTCTGTCACAGTTTGAGGATGGAAGTTACTGTGAACACATAATTTTAAAATATAAGACTCCCGGGCCACAACAACACAAACACCCACAGAGACAAAAGGTCAGTTAAATGTTTTACTGCACAAATCTTGAATAATTTACAAAACACAAGTTCAATAAAAACACAAATAGGTTAAAAAATGTGTAACAGCCTAAAAAATAGTAATATCACCTTGGGTTCTAAAAATGCATGCAAATTAGTCCAGGAAAAAATATTAGTCCAGCAAGTATAAAAGTGGGAGTCACTCTTTACACTGTACGGGCAGAAAACAAACCTTCATCGTATCTTACAGTAGGGCAGAGGCTTGTCCATTGTTTGTCGGAGTAAAATCAAGCGTTGCTGCCCTCACTTGCCCCAGAAAGATGTGCTGTTTGTCCGGGCTCGTCCGACAACCTTTGTACATGTCCGTTGTGGGGAATCCTGGTACTAGGGAGGAAAAGCAGGCAGGAGGAGAGGAGAAAGGCAAGCTCCTGCGGATCTGTAATCTGGGATTACCTGCAGCACACAATACAGCACAACTCAGAACCCCACAGATGCACCGGCTGGCCAGTATCATTCGAACACACACAGACAGACTATAAGCACGTCCCTTCCACTTATCGGTGTACAAGCATCTTCTCCATACAATCGCGTTCCCTTCTGGCATCCTCACGGTGCCTTTGGTCCCAAGCTGCTGCTGCTGCGGATCCCAGCATCTGCTGCGTTCATACAATCCCACTCACATGAGCCTCCCCTCAACTGTTGGCCTCTCCCTTCACCGTGCCTGCACCATCAATATCAATTTCAATCTCAATCCATCTCCATCTCTCTGTGTGACCACAGTCATGCACTATCCTTTAACAGATCCCACCGGGGAAGAATTTGCAGCTAGAGCTCACTGATTGGCTCTTGCTGATTGGAAAGAGTCAGCTCAGGTGTGGGCAGTATTCATTCACAACCAAACCAAAACACAAGGAAAATGACAAACCAATCAAGTTTCAAAGCATGCAAATGACACTACAAAATCCAACATGCAAGAATATTGATGAAAATAATAAAATGCACATTAAACAGCCCTGGAGCTGCAATGTAAAGAAAACAATAAAATGCACACTAAACAACCCTGAAGCTGCTTTCCTGACATTTCCAGTTCATGTTCAAGTAAAAGTATCAGTTTGAAAAGGTTTAAAAGAAAGATATCTGGCTGAGGCCCCTGTCTGGGAGGTTTTCAACTCCCACCTCCGGAAGAACTTCGACCACATTCTGAGGGAGTCTGGAGACATGGAGTCTGAATGTTCTCATGTTCTCCACCTCCATTGTTGAAGCGGCTGCCCAGAGCTGTGGCCGCAAGGTCGTCGGTGCATCTCGTGGTGGCAACCCCTGAACCAAGTGGTGGACATCAGTGATGAGGGGGAGCATTAAGCTGAAGGAGTCCTGTTGAGCTTGGTTGGCTTGTGGGACTCCCGAAGCAGCTGAGGTGTACCGGCAGGCCAAGTGGAGGACAGCTCGGGTGGTTGCTGAAACAAAAACTCGGGTATGGGAGGAATTCGGTGAGGCCATGGAACAAGACTTTCGATCGGCCTCGAAGAGATTCTGGCAAACTGTCCGGCGGCTCAGGAGGAGGAAGCAGCTCCCTGTCCACACTGTGTATGGTGCGGATGGAGCGCTGTTGACTTCGACTGGGGATCTCGTTGGGCGGTGGAAGGAATACTTCAAAGATCTCCTCAATCCCACTGACACACCTTCCACAGAGGAAGCAGGGTTTGTGGACGAGGGGGACGACTCACCCATCACAGGGGCTGAGGTTGCCAAGGTGGTTAAAAAGCTCCTTGGTGGCCGGGCCCAAGGAGTGGGCGAGATTTGCCCTAAGTACCTCAAGGCCTTGGATGTTGTAGAGCTATCATGGTTGACACTCCTCTGCAACGCTGTGTGGAGGACAGGGACAGTGCCTTTGGCATGGCAAACCGAGGTGGTGGTTCTTCTCTTCAAGAAAGGGGACCGGAGGATGTGCTCCAGCTTTAGAGGGATCACACTCCTCAGCTTCCCTGGGAAGATCTATGCCAAGGTACTGGAGAGGAGAGTCTGGCCATTGGTCAAACCTTGGATTCAGGAGAAGCGATGTGGTTTTCGTCCTGGCCGTGGCCAGTGTTGGGAGTAACGCGTAACAAAATAACGCGTTACTGTAACGCCACTACTTTTGCAGTAACATGCTGTGTAATGAAATTACTGTTTAAAAATTCAATAATCCATTACAGTTACTGAAATTTGATCAGATGCATTACTCGCGTTACTTGTTTTATTAATATAGATAGATATTTTAGCGCAAACAGACAATCATACAACTTGCAGTTGCTAGACACCCTCCTCATCAGCTGCCAACTGGGGATGAATACACAGTTTCAGTGGCTATTGGAGGGACAACTGCCATCCCCAGTGCCTCAAGCCACTGGAGGCTGTCATGCCAAAGGCAAAGGCAAGCAAATATATAAGCAAATAAATATAAAGTGACCCTACTGTAACTGACGCAGCCGTCACACAGTCTCCTCCGCAGGTCCGTTTCCTGTCCTGCCCCAGTTCACATCACAACTGTGTGAGAAGAAGTGTTGTGGCGGTGGCGACTTCTCATATCGAGCCCTGATCACCTGTTGTCCGAGTGGCAAGTAGCCCCCAAAAGCTCCTACCTCTGTGGTTAAACATGAGTATTTTTTGAGCAAGAAGCTTGCATTTAATGTCTGCATTAAATGCATTTAAAGTTTTCTTACACACAGAGAAAAAGTGACTGTGATTTGTTGCAGTAAAGAACAGCTTCCTCTAAGTGGTGACCTTTCATTTATCTGTGCTTTCTATTTTATTTTATCTCATTCATTTACATGCTGTTGTGATCTGCAACTATTTCATGGAAGTAAATCCTCTAGTAAATCCTCTAAATATGCGTTTTTAATGGGCTGGTCCAGGGGTGTCAAACATATAGGTCGTGGGCCAAAAACGGCCCACCAGGGGGTCCAAAATTTTCCCTGTGAATTCACAGCTTTATTTCTAGCAAATTTCTGACTTTCTACTGATTACAAGAGTTTGTGTAAATCTGAGATATTTTTTCTCTGTAAGATGAGACTTTTTTTCTTATCAGTTTCTTTTTCTTCTTTTTTCTGATGAGAACAAGGGGCCCTTGATCTTGCTGTGTGTGCAAGATGATTTAAGTATGCATTTAAAAGTAATGTGAAAGTTACTTTTCCAAGGAACATGTTATTTTAATCATGCAGTAACTCAAAACTAACTCAGTTACCTTTGAAAAGAAGTAACTAGTAACTGTAACTAGTTACTCTTTTTTAGTAACTTACCCAACACTGGCCGTGGCACATTGGACCAACTCTTTACTCTCTCGGGGGTTCGTGGGACTTTGCCCAACCAGTTTATGTGTTTTGTGGATTTGGACAAGGCATTTGACCGCATCCCTCGTGGTTTTTTGTGGGGGGTGTTTTGGGAGTATGGGGTATCGGGCTTGTTGTTACGAGCTATCCGGTCTCTATACGACCATTGTGAGAGTTTGGTTCGTATTGCCAACTTTCGGTCAGACTCATTCCTGGTGAGAGTTGGACTCTGCCAGGGCTGCCCTTTGTCACTGATCCTGTTCACAATTTTTATGGACAGGATTTCTAGGCACAGCCAGGGAATGGAGGATGTCATGCTTGGGGACCACAGGATCTCATCTCTGTTGTTTGCAGATGATGTTGTCCTGTTGGCTTCATCCAGCAATGACCTACAGGTCTTACTGGGACGGTTTGCTGCTGAGTGTGAAGCGGCTGGGATGAGAATCAGCACCTCCAAGTCCAAGTCCATGGTCCTCACCCGGAAAAAGGCGAATTGTCTTCTCCGGGTTGGGGACAAGCTCCTGCCCCAAGTGGAGGAGTCTAAGTATCTTGGGGTCTTATTCACAAGTCAGGGGAGAATGGAGCGAGAGGTTGACAGACGGATCGGAGCAGCATCTGCAGTGATGCAGATGTTGTACTGGTCTGTTGTGGTGAAGAGGGAGCTGAGATCTAAGGCAAAGCTGTTGATTTACCGGTCAATCTACACTACCGTTCAAAAGTTTGGGGTCACCCAGACAATTATTTTGTGTTTTCCATGAAAAGTCACACTTATTTACCACCATGAGTTGTAAAATGAATAGAAAATATAGTCAAGACATTGACAAGGTTAGAAATAATGATTTGTATTTGAAATAATATTTTTTTCTAGATACTCAACCTGCTCAAAGGAAGGTCAGTTTTATAGCTTCTCTAACCAGCTAAACTGTTTTCAGCTGTGCTAACATGATTGCACAAGGGTTTTCTAATCATCCATTAGCCTTCTGACGCAATGAGCAAACACATTGTACCATTAGAACACTGGAGTGATAGCTACTGGAAATGGGCCTCTATACACCTATGTAGATATTGCACCAAAAACCAGACATTTGCAGCTAGAATAGTCATTTACCACATTAGCAATGTATATTAGATATTAGAGTGTATTTCTGATTAGTTTAAAGTTATCTTCATTGAAAAAAACAGTGCTTTTCTTTCAAAAATAAGGAAATTTCTAAGTGACCCCAAACTTTTGAACAGTAGTGTACATTCCTACCCTCACCTATGGTCTCGAGCTATGGGTAATGACCGAAAGAATGAGATCACGGATACAAGCGGCTAAAATGAGCTTTCTTTGTAGGATTGCTGGACTCACTCTCAGAGATGGGGTGAGGAGCTCAGTCATCTGGGAGAGGTTCAGAGTAGAACCGCTGCTCCTCCACATTGAAAGTAGCCAGTTGAGGTGGTATGGGTATCTGATCAGGATGCCTCCTGGACGCCTCCCACTAGAGGTGTTTTGGGCACATCCCACTGGGAGGAGACCCCGGGGCAGACCCAGGACTCACTGGAGAGACTATGTCTCCCAGTTGGTCTGGGAACGCCTTGGTATCCTCTCTGAAGAGCTGGAGCAGGTGGCTGGGGAGATGGAAGTCTGGGCTTCTCTGCTTGAACTGCTGCCTCCGTGACCCAGACCTCCGGAAAAGTGGTAGAAGATGGATGGATGGATGGATGTTAAAGAATAACGGCTTTTATTTGTGATAGGCCCACAAACAGTCAGTTCTTAGATTTAGAATTATACACTCAGCGGGTACTGAAGAGAAAATGGTGGTTATAAGATAATGTATTTACAGTGGAGTATGGTGAAAAAGACTTTTACTTTAATAAGACTCATAATGAAGAAAAGTGACAAGTTTTGATTTATAAGTGACATGTGAGATTCTACAGGATTATACTACAGGTCAAAGGTCACACCTTTCCCTGTCAAGACTAGCTACCCGCGAACACAGCAGAGTAAACGGATGGTTGTCGTACTGCACAATGACTTCCACTGTTTAGCACGACATTAAAATGAGATATGTTATGTGGAATCTGTCATCAGACATGTGTCTTGAACAATGGACTCAAACCTGTAGATGATCAAACTGCTGAAGACAAAATGAACTGAGACCAAAAATGTTGAGACGACATTTAGTTAAGCAGGGGAGAGTGTGGTATACCCCCAGTTTTTGTCTTTAATGCAGTCTCTTTTCATAACTTTGTGGCCTTTTGTTTTCTAATTTACGATGCAGTTACATGTTTTAGTCTATAGATGGCAGTACTAATGGAGAGTGGTGTCAGTGGGAGGAGGAGTTGACAACGTGGAACCTGAAAGAGTTGTAGAGAGAGCTAAGAAGAAAGCAGATGTGATTCTGAATGGTAGCTCTATTTCTGTGCAAGAGTACAAATAAATGGAAGAAACTTTCCAATACACTGTCCAGAGCATTGCTTTCTTCTAGTGTGCAACAAAAAGCAGAAGAAGACGCCAAGCCCCCCAGAGAGCACGTGCTGTGCAGAGCGAAAAAACTCACCCTTCTGTGTTATGTTGGAGAGCCACAACAATTTCCAGTGGCACAAGAGCTTGAACATTTACCCGCCTGCTTCACATAAGCAGGGCGGAGAAACGGACTGGAGCAAGGAACAAACTACACGAGTGCAGAAACCCATCCCCGCTGCCTTCAACCGGCCGCTAACGGGAAAGCAGACTGGATTCAAGTCCCCACTGAGGTAACAGACAACAGATAGAGCCCAGATTGTTCTGGGTTTGCTTGGATTCCCGGGGTACTGTGATAATGTTTAACATGCAACAGATAAAGCAGCTCACAATTTATTTTCCTGTTAAAACAGTCTACTAGTGCATCTCAGTAATGTTTTTTGTGGCATTGGTTTATTGGTTTGTCTGTTGGTTTGTCTGTTAGCAACATAACTCAAAACTTGGGAATGTAGAGGATGTGCTCAAGGATGAGGCTGAGTTTATTTCTCAGGTTCATCTTCATTAACAGAACACATACTCTAACAATCTCTAAGCAAGAAAAGAGACAGATCAATATCACATCACTCTTTTATGCTCCGGAACATCGAAATTCAAGTCACATGGTGTCTAAGCAAACATACAGTCACATGGTACTTAATCCCAGCCACAATGTAACCCTTTGATCTTCCACCATTGGCCCTTAGCCTTCGATGGTCCGGAAATCCTTCCAGGGCACCTCTCTGAGACAAAAGCCAAATCTCACACCTTCTCGATATCTCCTGCAGACTCAGTCCTTTTGTCCCTCGAGACGTGCAGCACACAATAAACATACAGCAATACATCTGTGGAAAATATGTACCCAACATATGTGCCACATGACCCCCCCCCCAAACGTCTAATATGGGACAAACATAATCAAAGATGCATGACATAAAAACATTACTACCTATCAAAAAATCAATCCACCAGTTGCCTAGGTCTAAACCTCCTGCCGTATCTGCTGCAAGCCGGCCTTGCTACTTCTGCAGTGCCCTCCTGCACCTGTGGATTAGAACTGTTAGCCAAACTCTGTGGGGGTTCTGGAGAATGCCTTCTCAGGGGTCTGCCGCGACGGGGGGCCCTCGCCAACTGCACTTGTTCATCCGCCAACACAAAAGCGGGTTTGAGTCTGTTTATACAAATCAACTCCTTTCTGTCTCCCAAATCTAGCAAAAAATGCTTCTCTCCTGTTTCCAGCACTCTGAAAGGTCCATCATACGGTGGCCGCAAGTTGGGACGATGAGCATCATGTCTAACAAAAACAAACTCCGCATTTTTTAAAGCCTTCGGCACAAAAACGCGTGGAAAACTATGATGAACCGGGCCAGGAAGCGTGTTTGATCCTGTGCCACTCTGCAACAGCTGAGCGGGGGGGCAATTTGGCGCAGGATTGTCGGTGAGAAATTCCCCTGGCAAACGGAGAGGTTGTGCAAAAACTAACTCAGCTGGGGAGGCCTGCAAATCCTCCTTAGGTGCAGAACGCAACCCCAATAAAACCCATGGAAGTTTGTCCACCCAATTTGTATCCGTAAGCGACGCTCTGAGGGCTGCTTTCAATGACCTATGAAAATATTCACATAAACCGTTAGCCTGGGGGTTATACGCGGTAGTGCGGTGGATTTTCACCCCTAGGCTGCAGGCCATCAATGACCAGAGTTCAGAAACAAATTGAGGACCTCTGTCGGACGTTATGTCTGACGGAACTCCCAAACGCGGAACCCAAGCTGTTAAAAATGCGCGCGCAACTTCCTCAGCTGTGGTTGATGCCAGAGGGACCGCTTCTGGCCAATGCGTGGTGCGGTCCACCATCGTCAAAAGGTGTGTGTACCCCTGTGATGATGGAAGGGGGCCCACCAAGTCGACATGCACATGATCAAAGCGCTTAGCCAGAATGTGAAAAGGCTCCAAAGGAGCCCTAGTGTGCTTGTGTATTTTGGCTCGCTGACACGCTACGCAGGCTGCCGCCCATTCCTTGACCTGTTTGCGCAACCCCGGCCAAACAAATTTCTCCCCCACCATCTTAATCGACGCGCGCACCCCTGGGTGCACCAGGGAATGGACCGAGTCGAAAACGCGGTGGCGCCACGCAGCTGGTACCACGGGACGCGGCCGTCCCGTGGAGACATCGCAGATTGGGGGGGCATATCAACTTGCTGCACCCTGTGCTCCAGCCTTAACCCTGTTGGTCCAGACTGGAGCGCGCGCACATCCGCATTGCTAACCTGCTCCGCGGCCATGGCTGCATAATCTAAACCTACGCGGACCGGGGCTGCGTGCGCTTCCGCGCCGCTACCCTGGCCCACGGCCATGGCTGTAGAGTCTACCCCCACGGGGCCTGGTGCCACCACAGCACGCGAGAGGCAGTCTGCCACTACATTATGTTTACCTGCGACATGCTGGATATCGGTGGTGAACTCCGATATCGCGGCCAGCTGTCTTTGCTGCCGGCCCGACCAAGGTTCTGAAATCTTGGCCATTGCAAATGTTAGCGGTTTGTGGTCCACGAACGCAGTGAAACGGCGCCCTTCCAGCCAGAACTGGAAATGGCGGATGGCCAAGTGTAGGGCCAACAGCTCCCTGTCGAACGCGCTGTATTTTCGCTCGCTATCACGCAAGGTTTTGCTGAAAAACGCGAGCGGCTGCCAGGTCCCCACTACAGACTGTTCAACGACCGCCTCCACCACTAAATCGGAAGCGTCGGTGGTGAGCGCCATGCGGGCTGTTGGGACTGGGTGTGCCAACAAAGCCCCGTTTGCCAGGGCTGATTTGACTTGGGAGAATGCGCACTCCCGCTCAGGAGACCATTCAATTATATTTGTGGGTTTTTGTTTCTTTAGTGCAGCGTACAATGGTGGCATGAGCTGTGCTGCGCTTGCGAGGAAACGGTTATAAAAATTAACCATTCCCAAAAACTCCTGTAATGCTTTGACCGTTTGAGATCGGGGAAAATCTGTTATTGCGCGCACTTTATCGGGCAGAGGGACCGCTCCTTCTGGCGAAATGCGATGCCCCAAAAAATCAATTTGCGCCACCCCAAACTGACACTTTGCTGGGTTAATTATTAACCCGTGCTCTGCCAGCCTCCGAAAAACCGCTGTGAGGTGGCTTTCGTGTTCGTCTTCGGACGTGCTGGCTACCAAAATGTCATCCAAGTAGACGAACACGAAAGGGAGGTCGCGTAGAACCGCGTCCATCATACGCTGGAATGTCTGCGCGGCACCCTTGAGTCCAAAAGGCATGCGCAAAAACTCAAAAAGCCCGAAAGGAGTTATTACCGCTGTTTTGGGTATATCCTGAGCGCGCACTGGGACCTGATGGTAACCACGCACCAAGTCTATTTTAGAAAAAATGCGCGCCCCCGCCAAATGAACCGAAAAATCTTGGATGTGCAGAATCGGGTAGCGGTCGTGTGCTGAGGCGTTATTCAACCTGCGGAAATCACCGCAAGGTCGCCACGAACCATCAGCCTTTGGGACCATGTGTAGCGGTGAAGCCCAGGGGCTTTTAGAACGTCTAATGATGCCCAGTTTTTCCAAGTTGGCAAACTCCTTGCGCGCTATGGCCAGTTTAGCTGAGTCCAAGCGCCGAGCTTTTGCAAAAACGGGCGGCCCGGTGGTAGTGATAAAATGTTCCACCCCATGTTTAGCCACTGTCGCCAAAAACGTTGGGACTGTGAGTGCTGGGAACTGAGTGAGTAGTGCGTGGAACTTACCACCCGCAGCTGTGACGTTGGCCTGTGCAGTCGGCGGGGCCACCCGGGCTGTGCAGGGAATAGAGTGAAAAGACAGTGCATTAACCAGATGTCTATTAGCAAGATCAACCAATAAACCATGTGAGCACAAAAAATCAGCACCTAACATGTTGAAATTGACTGCCGCTATGATGAAAGTCCATTCAAATGTACGGTGGTGAAAAGAGAGAGACAGGGTCTTCTCCCCGAAGGTCTTAATCGCCGAGCAGTTCGCTGCTGACACCCCGGGACCACTGGAAGGCACCAGCCGGTCAGCGTAGGAAGGTGTGATGAAACTCAGCTGGGAGCCTGTGTCCACGAGGAAGTGCCTCCCCGATCGCGCGTCCCACAGGTAGAGCAGCTTGTTCTCTTCACCGAGAGCCACAGCTGCTACCAACTCCCGGTCTTGGCGTTTCCCGAGCGCTTGAACTGGCACGGTGGAATGCACTTGTGTGCCCTCTCGGCGAAACGGCGATGGTAAAAGCAAAGGACGTCGCCCGCTCTGCGTCTCCTGGCCTCCGCCGCTGCTGTCGTCGGTGAGTCTGGTGCTGCAGCCTCTGGCCCCCTGCCATCTCCGGATGTTGCGCCCAGCTCAGCTGCTGCGGTCGTGGCTGTGTGTCGCCTATGGGCGTCGACGAGTCACTGCGCCTCCTGGCCCAGCTCATGGTAGTCTCGGTGGGCCAGCAGCTGTGAACTGGCCAGGGTAACTCTCACTGCTGAGGGTAGTGTCCTGAGGAAAAGGTGGGCGAAGATAAAACCATCATCTTCGGAGTCTCTCAAACTCAGCATCTTCGCCATCAGGTCTGCAGGCCTCTCGGCCTTGCCCTCAGTCAATGCCAGGAGCTTCTCTGCTCGCTCTCCCAGCGAGGGGGTGAAAAAATGGATGACAGCAGCCTTCAATGCGCCATACTTGTCGTCGTCTGGCGGGTGGTTAATCAGACTCTCTACTCGCTGGGCTGTGTGGCTGTCCAGCTTTGCAACCACATGGTAGAATTTCGTGGCGTCTGCTGAAACTCTCCGAAGATGGAACTGTGCCTCGACTGCATTAAACCAGGAGCGCGGGCTATGCTGCCAGAAATCAGGTAGCTGGACTGTGGTAGCTGCATTAGCCTGGCTGGCTCCTGATGAGTCCGGTGCCGGAGAATCGTCACCGGCCATAATACGTCTTAAGGTCACCAGTGTAGAGGATGTGCTCAAGGATGAGGCTGAGTTTATTTCTTAGGTTCAGCTTTATTAACAGAACACATACTCTAACAATCTCTAAGCAAGAAAAGAGACAGATCAATATCACATCGCTCTTTTATGCTCCGGAACATCGAAACTCAAGTCACATGGTGTCTAAGCAAACATACAGTCACATGGTACTTAATCCCAGTCACAATGTAACCCTTTGATCTTCCACCATTGGCCCTTAGCCTTCGATGGTCCGGAAATCCCTCCAGGGCACCTCTCTGAGACAAAGGCCAAATTTCACACCTTCTCGATATCTCCTGCAGACTCAGTCCTTTTGCCCCCTGAGACGTGCAGCACACAATAAACATACAGCAATACATTTGTGGAAAATATGTACCCAACATATGTGCCACAGGAACGGATTTTGACGAAATTTTCAGGAAAGGTGTGTGTTGTGTCCATAATGTTGAGAATGACGAGTCAAGCTGGTCTCGGTTAACAGGGTTTATGCGGGATAAACAGTAACTGTATACAAAGGCTTACGGCACTCGCCTGCATGCCAGATGGCTCCACGACGAAAGACAGAGCCTCCTCTGCCCACTTCCTTTATATCCCGGGTGGCGTCACTACCGGAAACCGGCAGTCAGCCACCGCGGTCCACCCACGTGCAACCCAGCTGCCATCTTACTAATACCAGCCTGTTTCTATACATAACAGTGTGTAATGGCGTGGGGAACAGATGATTAGATTTTGGTGATGATCTGAGTGCATACCTCCACCAAGGGCTTTGTTTGTATACAGTGGGGCAAAAAAGTATTTAGTCAGCCACCAATTGTGCAAGTTCTCCCACTTAAAAGATGAGAGAGGTCTCCAATTTTCATCATAGGTATACCTCAACTATGAGAGACAAAATGAGAAAAAAAAATCCAGAAAATCACATTGTCTGATTTTTAAAGAATTTATTTGCAAATTATGGTGGAAAATAAGTATTTGGTCAATAACAAAAGTTCATCTCAATACTTTGTTATATACCCTTTGTTGGCAATGACAGAGGTCAAACGTTTTCTTTAAGTCTTCACAAGGTTTTCACACACTGTTGCTGGTATTTTGGCCCCTTCCTCCATGCAGATCTCCTCTAGAGCAATGATGTTTTGGGGCTGTCGCTGGGCAACACGGACTTTCAACTCCCTCCAAAGATATTCTATGGGGTTGAGATCTGGAGACTGGCTAGGCCACTCCAGGACCTTGAAATGCTTCTTACAAAGCCACTCCTTCATTGCCCGGGCGGTGTATTTGGGATCACTGTCATGCTGAAAGACCCAGCCATGTTTCATCTTCAATGCCCTTGCTGATGGAAGGAGGTTTTCACTCAAAATCTCACGATACATGGCCCCATTCATTCTTTCCTTTACACGGATCAGTCGTCCTGGTCCCTCTGCAGAAAAACAGCCCCAAAGCATGATGTTTCCACCCCCATGCTTCACAGTAGGTATGGTGTTCTTTCTCCTCCAAACACGACAAGTTGAGTTTTTACCAAAAAGTTCTATTTTGGTTTCATCTGACCATATGACATTCTCCCAATCCTCTTCTGGATCATCCAAAAGCTCTCTAGCAAACTTCAGACGGGCCTGGACATGTACTGGCTTAAGCAGGGGGACACGTCTGGCACTGCAGGATTTGAGTCCCTGGCGGCGTAGTGTGTTACTGATGGTAGCCTTTGTTACTTTGGTCCCAGCTCTCTGCAGGTCATTCACTAGGTCCCCCCCCCATGTGGTTCTGGGATTTTTGCTCACTGTTCTCGTGATCATTTTGACCCCATGGGGTGAGATCTTGCATGGAGCCCCAGATCGAGGGAGATTATCAGTGGTCTTGTATGTCTTCCATTATCTAATAATTGCTCCCACAGTTGATTTCTTCACACCAAGCTGCTTACCTATTGCAGATTCAGTCTTCCCAGCCTGGTGCAGGTCTCCAATTTTGTTTCTGGTGTCCTTTGACAGCTCTTTGGTCTTGGCCATAGTGGAGTTTGGAGTCTGACTGTTTGAGGTTGTGGACAGGTGTCTTTTATACTGATAATGAGTTCAAACAGGTGCCATTAATACAGGTAACGAGCGGAGGACAGAGGAGCCTCTTAAAGAAGAAGTTACAGGTCTGTGAGAGCCAGAAATCTTGCTTGTTTGTAGGTGACCAAATACTTATTTTACTGAGGAATTTACCAATTAATTCATTAAAAATCCTTCGATGTGATTTTCTGGATTTTTTTTTTCTCATTTTGTCTCTCATAGTTGAGGTATACCTATGATGAAAATTGGAGACCTCGCTCATCTTTTAAGTGGGAGAACTTGCACAATTGGTGGCTGACTAAATACTTTTTTGCCCCACTGTATGTGCAGCAGGATTACACCAAAACTACTGGATGGATTTGGATGAAATTTTCACCAGAGGTGGTTCTTTGGCTAGAGAAGGACCCTTTACGTTTTGGTGAGGATCCAAGAATGCATACCTCCGCCAAGGCTCTTATCTTCTCACAGTGTGTTAGCAGCAGTACTCCAAAACTAATAGACAGACTTTGATGCAATTTTCACCAGGAGTGGCTCTAGGCCTACGCACAAACCCATTACATTTTGGAGGTGATCCATGAGGGACAGAAGGAGCCTTGGCAAAGGTATGCGCTTGCTGAGTACTTTTCTACTTATGTTTTCTAATGTACTTATGTGTGGCGCCGCCGGTTCCGGCTCTGCCGGACCGGCGGCGCCACACGAGTCGGCTGCCTGTTGCAACAGCCTTTTTTTTATCTTCCTTCTTCTTTCTACACCTTTCACTCTGTATATATATCACGGACGCACGGATCGCCCCGGGGGTCTCCCGGGTCGGCGGACGGAGCCACGGTTTGCAGCGGGAGACGTTACAGCGGGGAGGAGCTAGTGCTAGCTAGCACTTGGCCGCCGCCCGGTGCTAATGGGAAACTCGACATACCGGGAGCTGTAGCGAAAACGAAGCGGGTGCCGGGCTGGAGTTTAGGCGGCGTGAAAGAAATATAAGACAGAATAATAAAGAGCGATGGCAAGAACCAAGCAGACCGCCCGTAAAATCTACTGGAGGAAGAAGCCCCCCAGGAGACAGCTAGCCACCAGGGCTGCTCGGAGAGGCGCTCTGGCCACCGGCAGAGTGAAGAGGCCTCGCCGTCACAGGTCCGTGGCTCTGAGAGAGATCCGTCGCTACCAGAAATCCACGGAGCTGCCCGTCCAGCGCCTGGTGAGGGAGATCGCTCAGGACTTCAAGACCGTCCTGCGTTTCCTGAGTTTCGCCGTCATGGCTCTGCAGGAGACCAGCGAGACCCACCTGGTGGTCTCTTCTTCGCTAAGGGGGTCACCATCATGCCCAAAGACTTCCAGCTGGCCCGCTGCATCCGCGGAGAGAGAGCTTAGACTTTCTGCTGCACATCCACCAGCCATAATGCTCTGCACTGTGTGTCTATATATATATACATTTATAGTAATATGGACATATGTTTACTAGATGTTGTTTTTTCTTGCCTTCTGATTGTTGCTCTGAGTGTTGCTGTCCCTGTGCTGTTGCAATCCTGGAATTTCCCCATTGTGGGACTAATAAAGGCTTATCTTATCTTATCTTAAGTTATATTACTTTTTTGTAATATAACTTAAAAAGATAAATTTTATGATATTGGTAATAGTTTTTAAAATCATGACATTTACAGATACACCAGCACACAGTACTTTTTTTTTTTTTTTTTTTTTTTTTTTTTTTTTGTTACTTATTTGTACCCGTAGGTAGACTTGGTTTGCAGTCTGGTGACAAGCCACCGGCTGCTGGTCGCTGCGTGCGCGAGCGCCCTAAACCTACATGTTTTTGGTGTGCGGGAGGAAACCGGAGAAATCCCGGAGTAAACCCGCGCAACACGGGGAGAACATGCAAACTCCACACAGCTCACTGTTGGTCGGGGGCTGGGATCGAACCCACGATCTCATGATCCCCGCGATCCCCCGGCCGAGGGTAAAACTGTGCTGCCACAGTGCTAAACCACTGCGCCACCGTGCAGCCCAGTACACACTATACAGTACAGAATTTGTTAAATTACAAAAACTGCTATTGTCTGTAGTGTTATGATTCCCTGTGCACCATTGCACGGCACACAAAGGAAGAAATGAAAAACCAATTGCGGGAGTAGAACGTGCACTTTATTAAACATAAACCCCAAAAATAACATGTCCAGCAAATGATCACACAGAACAGTGAGTTGACAAGATGCAGTAATGACAATAGAGGCCACCAGACATACAGGGACGTCTCCTGGATGATCAACTGCCCAGGAGAGGGAAACCCTAGTGCCGCAGGGCTGCTGTCAGCACAGGGAGAAAGGTTGACATTAACTTACGGTGCAGGAGCAATCTGAGACTGTCCGTGCAGTCTGGTGGATGAGGGAAAAATAGGCTGTACATTATCCGTAGGGAGTGAATACAAGCATACACGGAGGGACACGCTACCGTATATGAATCTCAGTGCTCTGACGGTCTCTTCCTACTAACACAGCATTTAAGTAATAATAATACTAATGAGGGAGGAGACTGCCGGTGTGCGAATGCGTAGGCTGAACATAATTGAAAGCATGTGTACATGAGTGAGTGCATGAGCATGTGAATGAGAATGAATGAAGTGTGTGCGTGTACGTGTGTGAAACACCCATTAACAAGACACAGCTGATGGCACAGACAGGAGGAGGGGGCGTGCCCGAGCTGTCAGGGAGCGAAGGACCCAAAGGGCTCCCTAATGCGCCTGATGGAAAATAAATAGGGAGACGGCCAAAAGGCCACGGGTCAGAACGGTTCATGACATGTAGTAAAAAAATGCAAATGGTACAATAAATCATTGAGGAATATAATGTTCATATTTTATTCAGTATATTAAAAATAGTAATAATTAACTTTTTTATGTTAAAGATAGAAAGACCGTATTGTACTGAGGGAAATTCAGATTCTCAGGAAAATTTCCGCTTATCAATTAATCATTAATCAATCGATAAGGTGAATCAACAAATGATAAATGAATTAATGATAAATGATAAATGAATTAATCGATAACTTGTATCCCTATTTGAACCATAGAATTATAGGGACTGACTCTGGGCTGAACAGGATAGTGTGAGGAGTGTTTTGAACATTTTCCACCTGGTGGGATTAGAAGTGACTATGCTGACTGACTGCAGAGAAAAGGTCAGTGAGAAGGGCAGATAACGGAGTGTCTGCAGGGACTAAATATTTCTGGAGGTTAGAGTCACCATCATGTCAGATATGGGTGCATGTGCTGGGACAGCACTTTGATGCACCACCTCCCACTGCAACACCAACACAGTCTCCTCAGTCCTCCTAACCAGGTGTACACGCGCCTGTCCGTTGTTACTGCCTGAAATCAGCATTTGATCAAGTCAGATGACACGTGTGACCAGGATAGAGAATGTGCACAGACATAACCGATACAATGAATTGTGGGATACGTCCGCCATGTTGGCGCAGCACCTGCAGCAAGTAGCACCATAGACAGAGGAATAGCTATTGAAGTATGTTTATTTTGTTTTTTTGGGGGGGTTGGCTATTGTGTTCTTCCTAAAATCAGAAAGGATGGAATATTGTTGTGTAGTGGCTACACAATTTCATTCTACTATTTCCCTGCTTGAAGGCAAAAAGAGGGAGAGCAGGTGATTGAGCTAACAAGGACATGTTGAGTAGCCTGGGTGTCTGCAGTAAGATGCAAAAAAAAAAAAAAAAAAAAAAAAAATCACCCTTTGACAACATCCAAGAGTCAATAAGCATGTGCTCTCTACATTTCCACTCAGGCATTGTCATGTGTCTGAGCATTGCTCTCAGCGCTCAGACTTCCATTTGTAGTTTTGAGTTTTTTTCTGTCTGTTATCATGATGTTTGCTGTTCTGTGTGCCTATTTTGGTTTGTTTTCATTCTGAACCCTTCCCTCTTGCCAGTCAAACTCACTTACTACCCAGGCTGTCACTCTGCCAGCTCAGCTGCATGTTATTGATTAATCAGGTCATTTGCTCCCTCTGCTCCCTGCACCTGTGCCTCATTTGATTACCTGTTATTTAAACACCGCTGGCTCATTGTTTCTTTGCGGCAGTCATACTTGGATGTACTGGACTTTCCTCAGTTTTCTCCTGCCTGCACTCGAGGGGCGATTTCGGCCCCAGAGTGCTTGTCTGTAAGTTTTCCTTATTTTGCATTTTTTGTATGTCATGCACTGTTTTGTTAATAAAATGTCACACTACAGTCTGGTGTGTGGAACTGTCTTTCATGACAGGCATGTATTCATTTCAAATCACAATACACCTGCTCTGAAGAGCAGTATGACGCCCTGGATGTGCCCCCTTCCCCGACCTTTCTTGCTTTCCTTGATGCAAATTTGCCAATGATATCATCAAATGAACGCTGCTCAGCAATGGTGTGGTTAATACTGATGACTGCAACACCAGTTAAGAGGTTCTTCTTCAGTCAATCAACATCATGAGTTATAATTTAATTTTAAAACTATAATCATAATCATCGATATTAAATCAGAACTATCTAAAATGTTTCACTTTACCAGTAATAAATATTGAGAACACTTAATATTGAGAAGTCAATGTCTTGCAAAAAGACATTAACTTCTTCCAAAAACTACTTTATTGAAATAATTTTTCTGTTAAAAGTAAACATGCAATATTCCTATTTAGCTTGTTACAGCTTACAGCGTAAAAACTGTTAAAAAAAAACACAAAACAATTCATCAACTCATTTTTATTTTTGTTATTTCAGTCAAATATCAGTTTTATTTTATTAATTTTGAGTCCGGCCCTGTTCTCGGTTCCTCCAGGTTCTAGAGGTGAGAATCTTAAGTGGTCTCACAATTGGATTATGATTCAGGCATTAATTTGAATGCAAAACGATTCGCAATGAGTCTTGGGCAGCTGAATCAGAATCAGAATCAGAATCAATTTTATTGCCAAGTATGCTTACACATACAAGGAATTTTACTTATCACTAAGGTGCGCTCGTGTTAAGTGCTCCCTAATGACGTGGCAGCCATACAGGCGCCTCGTACAGTGGGGGGTAAAGAGGGGGAGGGGGGGTGACACATTAGGCAGAGAGAAAAAACATAGTTATCAAAATATAGCTCAAGTGAGCAAGATTGTGATCACATAGAAAAAAAACCCTCTAATTGCACACTTAGCAGACAAAATACAGATCCACACATTAACAAAGCAAGAGAGAGACAGTGTGTGTATGTCAGTTATGTGGTATCAGTGTGAATGCGGTTTGTGAAGTATCAGTACTGGTGGACAACAAAAATCTTCTCCTAGGCAACGGCTAGGTGTTATGTCCATGGTGTTCTAAAACATAGATAACATGTCCACAGAGTTCATCTCTCTTCAGCATGTCAGATGGCAAGATTCCATGTTAGTCACGTGATGACGCAGTCCTTGGAGAGTAAAGATTGCTGCACATCAGAATGTTTGGGTTAAGAGAAGCCAAAACTCCCTTCTGCCTTATCTTTTCTCCTGGAGGAATGAGTTCTCCCAAGGACGCCGAATCAAGGCCTGATGAGCACAGTTCACTTAGAGCATAGAATTTTCATCTCTCATGCGATTCTGTGCACAATTTACGTTATTCACAGGCTTTAAAATCATTCCCTGGAGAGCACCCAGCGACTCCGAGATGTTTCCCACCTTCCGATTCAGTTCGCTATTTGCCGCTATCAGTGCTCTCCCCAGCTGATCGAATTGTTGAAGAAGCTTCGCCGGGTCCGCATTTTGATTAGCTCTTCAAACTTCTTTAATTTCCGATACACCAGGAAAACTCCAAAGCCAAACAGCAGAAATCCTGTGATCATGAAGCCAAAACAGGTAGATGTCTTCCACATCAATTGAAAGGTCACACAGACACATGGGTTTCCAATTGTCCCATGAGTCTCTCACACTTGGGCTCCCCTGGGCCGATTTTCTGTTTGAAAAAGTGGTGACAATTGCATTTAAAGCCCAGCTCACCAATTCCAATTCCATAATTTTCCATTTGAATTGAGATCAGCGAGAAGGAGAGCGAGACACAGACAGGACACAGCAAGCTGGGATCAGTCAGGGGAGGCGGAGGAGGAGAGGAGAAGAAATGCGTCTGCTCTCTCTGAAAGCTGGAATAAGAAAACTGTGATGCAGGTATAATGTGGACGACCCCTTATTGCAAGGTCAGGGGTTCAATTCCCCCTCTGTCTGCAGTCTGCATGTTGAAGTGTCCTTGAGTAAGACACTGAACCCCCAGTTGCTCCTGGTGGGCCAGGCCAGCACCTGTGTATGGCAGCTCCACTGCCATCAGTGTGTGAATGGGTGGATAGCAGGATCTGTAAAGTGATTTGGTCATCTAGAGATATGAAAAAGCGTTATATAAGTGAACACCATTTGTTGCATCTTCATTTAAACATTTTTTCTATGTATTTTTCAACATTTATTATTGCAATTTATGAAAGGAAAAACACTGAATTGCCCTCCAGTGGACTCACCACCTGCAGGAGGGACTATGGGGGTCCAGTGTAATGTGGATCAGGTGGTGGTCGAAGGCAGAGACCTTGGCTGTCTGATCCCTGACTTCCTAAACTGGCTTTTGGGACATGGAATGTCACCTCTCTGGTGGGGAAGGAGCCTGAGCTGGTGCATGAGGTTGAGAGATACCAGCTAGATGTAACTGCGCTCACCTTAATGCATAGCTCTGGTACTTGAACCAGTCTCCTTATGTGGGCAATGATGGTGAAACCTGGAGGGGTGTGATGGGGAGGAACAGCCTGGCCAATCTGAACCTGAATGGTGTTCAGTTATTGGACTTCTTTGTCAACCACAGTTTGTCCATGATAAACTCCATGTTCAAGCATAAGGCTGTCCATATGTGCACCTGGCACCAGGACACTCTAGGTCACAGGTTGATGATCGATTTTGTTATCGTGTCATCTGCCCTGCGAAAATATGTCTTGGATACTCAGGTAAAGAGAGGAGCAGAGCTATCAACTGATGACCACCTGGTGGTGAGTTGGATCCAATGGCAGTGGAGGATGCCACTCAGACCCGATAGACCTAAACATATAGTGAGGGTGTGCTGGGAGTGTCTGGCTGAGGCCCCGGTCCAGAAGGTCTTCAACTTCCATCTCCGGAAGAACTTTGACCACATTCTGAGGGTGTCTGGAGACATGGAGTCTGAATGGGCCATGTTCTCCACCTCCATTATTTTAAAAGCTGCCCAGAGCTGCGGCCACAAGGTCATCTGTGCATCTCATGGTGGAAACCCCCGAACCAAGTGGTGGATACCAGTGGTGAGGGGGGCCATTAAGCTGAAGAAGGAGTCCTATCAAGCTTGGTTGGCTTGTGGGATTCCTGAAGCAGCTGAGGTGTACCAGCAGGCCAAGAGGAGTGCAGCTCAGGTGGTTGCTGAAGCAAAAACTCAGGTGTGGGAGGAGTTCGGTGAGGCCATGGAACAAGACTTTCAGTCGGCCTTGAAGAGATTCTGGCAAACTGTCCAGTGACTCAGGAGGGGGAAGCAGCTCCCTGTCCACACTGTGTGTGGTGCAGATGGGGCGCTGCTGACTTTGACTGGGGATATTGTCAGGTGGTGGAAGGAATACAGTGATCCCTCACTTATCGCGGTTAATGGGTTCCAGAACCGACCGCGAAAAGTGAAAAACCGCAAAGTAGCGTCACCCCAATGACGTCATCCATAAACAATACGTACGTTCATTCTCTCACTCTCATATGATACGTGTGTGTGTGTGTACGTGTACATACATACGTAGATGTAAACAAAGTGTACATAAATATGTTTTTAGAACTCTTTTATTCTTATAACAAGATACGTAACTCAAGATGAAAATGATTTACTGCACAGGCTAATGAGAGCTTTACTGCTCCTCAGGTGACGCCTCATTGTGAGGTGCTGGAGGTGCAGGATCATCGAGGGCAGCTTCCGATAGAGCTGAAGCTGCAGGAGGTGGCGTAGTGGCTCGACGGGAAGACTATTTCACACAAAATGGCACAAGAGAACAGCAAAAAGTTCCACGCGGCGAGACTAAGTAACACGAGCGATAAAAAGCAATGAATGCGGTCTTCCTTCCCTTCATGGGTGCTCGGCAGGGAGAGGAGGTGGGTGAGACGTCTCGGCCAATCAGCTTGCGGGGTGAAACGTCTCGGCCAATCAGCTTGCGAGATTTCCGAGCCCAGCCAACACGACAACAGCGAACAGAGAGTTGTGTGGCTCTCCGTGTTGACACCTGATGGTCTAATGTAGTCTCCCTGCCTTCTGCTAGCGCCCGCCCATTATTTCTCTATTTTGAATTTTTGATGAATATTTTTGAAAAATCTGCGATGCACTGAGGGCGCGAAAGGTGAAGCGCGAAGTAGCGAGGGATCACTGTACTTCAAAGATCTCCTCAATCCCACTGACACGCCTTCCACAGAGGAAGCAGAGCATGAGGACAAGCGGGTTGGTTGGCTGAGGTCGCCGAAGTGGTTAAAACAACTCTTCGGTGGCCGGGCCCGGAGGGTATACCTCAAGGCTCAGGATGTTGTGGGCTGTCATGGCTGTCATGCTTGGGTTTATATTGCCAACACCCAGTCAAACTTGTTTCCAGTGAGAGTTGGACTCTGCCAGGGCTGCCCTTTGTCACCGATCCTCTTCATAATTTTTATGGACAGGATTTCTAGGTGCAGCCAAGGAACGGAAGGTGTCATGTTTGGTGACCAACATCTCATCTCTGCTGTTTGCAGATGATGTTGTCCTGTTGGCTTCATCCAGCAATGACCTATAGGTCTTGCTGGGATGGTTTGCTACTGAGTGTGAAGTGGCTGAGATGAGAATCAACACCTCCAAGTCTGAGTCCATGGTCCTCAGCCGGAAAAGGGTGGATTGTCCTCTCTGAGTTGGGGACAAGCTCCTGCCCCAAGTGGAGGAATTTAAATATCTTGGGGTCTCATTCACAAGTGAGGGAAAAATGGAACAATTTATAGATGGATCGGAGCAGCATCTGCAGTGATGCAGACATTGTACTAGTCCATTGTGGTGAAGAGGGAGCTGAGCTTTAAAGCAAAGCTGTCGATTTACTGGTCAATTTATGTTCCTACCCTCATCTATGGTCATGAGCTTTGGGTAATGCCTGAAAGAATGAGATCGCCAATACAAGCGGCTGAAATGAGCTTTCTCCATAGGGTTGCTGGACTCACCCTTAGAGATAGAGTGAGGAACTCAGTCATCCGGGAGAGGCTCAGAGTAGAACTGCTGCTCCTCCACATTGAAAGGAGCCAGCTGAGGTGGTTTGGGCATCTGATCAGGATGCCTGCTGGACGCCTCCCACTTGAGGTGTTTCGGGCACGTCCCACTAGGAGGAGACCCCAGGGCAGACCTAGGACACGCTGGAGAGACTACTTCTCCCAGCTGGCCTGGGAACATCTTGGTATCCTCTCTAAAGAGCTGGAGCAGGTGATCGGATTAACACTATATTGATTATATAGTTGTATCTTGAATATGTTTTGGTAAGCAGCTAAAATAACAAAACTTGTTACAGTGTCCAAATATATATGGACCTATATGGCTTTCGTTGTGCATAGTAGAGTTTAACTTGCACTTGTAGATGTAACGACAAACTTTGTTAACTGACAAATTTTTTTCCAAAGTGTTCCTGATCCCACTTGGTGATATCCTTTCTGGAATGTCAGTTTTTAATGCAGTCTAACCTGAAGGATTGAAGGTCAAGGGCATTCAATGTTGGTTTTCGGCCTTACTGCTTACGTGCAGAAATTTCTCCAGATTCTCTCATTCTTTTGATGATATTATGGACTGTAGATGATTAAATCCCTAAGTTCCTTGTATTGTATGTTCAATTCAATTCAATTCAATTCAACTTTATTTATATAGCGCCATTTCACAACAACAATCATCTCATAGCACTATCAACTGTAGGGGGAACCCCCACAGTTGCAGAAAGACCCCAGCAATCAGGCGATCCCCTGTGAGCAAGCACTTGGCAACGGTGGAGAGGAAAAACTCCCTTTTAACAGGAAGAAACCTCCAGCAGAACCAGGCTCAGGGAGGGGCAGTCATCTGCTGCGACTGGCTGGGGGGTGAGGGGATAGAGAAGAAGAAAAGAACAGACATGTAGAGGCCCTTAGAATAGAGGGTTAGTATTAGTGAAAGCGCTTTGAGTGGTCTTTGTGACTAGAAAAGCGCTATATAAGTGCAGGTTAGTTAGTAGTTAGTTAGCAAACAGCACGATGGGGACTCAATCTATGGGAGAGAACAAACAAATGTTAATGACCAGCAAAAAAAAATATTTCATTGAGAGTGAGAAAAGGAGTGAGGCGCAGTGCATTACTGGAGGTCCCCCGGCTGACTAAACCTATTAGCAGCATAACTAAGGGAGGGTTCAGAAACACATGATCCCTCCCTAATTGTAGGCTATATCAAAAAGGTAGGTTTTAGCCCTATTCTTAAAAACAGAGATCGAGTCTGACTCCCGAATCCAGATTGGCAGCTGATTCCACAGGACAGGAGCTTGATAACTGAAGGCTCTGCCTCCCATTGTACTTTTGCAGATTCTAGGTATTACAAGTAATCCTGCATTTTGGGAGCGTAGTGCTCTGTTAGGATAATATGGTAGTATCAGATTTTTATTTTTTTTTAAAAAGGGGCCTGATTGTTTAGAGCTTTGAAAGTGAGAAGGATTTTAAACTTAATTCTAAACTCTATGGGAAGCCAATGAAGGGAGGCTAGAACCGGAGAGATATGATCTTTCTTTCTAGTACCTGTTAAAACTCTTGCTGCAGCATTTTGGATCAGCTGAAGACTTTTTAAAGATGTTTTAGGACAGCCTGATAATAAAGAATTACAATAATCTAATCTCGAGCTAACAAAAGCGTGGATCAGTTTCTCAGCATCACTCTGAGACAAGATGCTCCTAATCTTGGCAATATTACGCAAATGATAGAAGGCAGTCTTAGAAACAAATTTAATATGTGAATTGAAGGACAAATCCTGATCAAAAATAACTCCAAGGTTCCTCACAGAGCTATTAAGAGAAAGAGTAACTGCATCCAAACTGAAAGTTTGATTTGGAAAGGAATTTCTAAGGTTTTTTGGACCAACAAGAATGACTTCAGTCTTATCAGAATTTAATAGCAGGAAATTACAAGTCATCCAAGCTTTGATTTCCTTAAGACAGGCTTCTAACTTGGCTAATTGATTACTATCATCTGGCTTCATTGACAGGTATAATTGTGTGTCATCAGCATAACAATGAAAATGTATACAGTGCTTTCTAATAATGTTGCCTAACGGAAGCATATATAAACTAAAAAGAGTAGGGCCTAGCACAGATCCCTGTGGAACTCCATGACTAAGCTTTGAGTGGAAAGAAAACTCATTATTTACATGAACAAACTGGAACCTATCAGATAAATAAGATCTAAACCACTGCAACGAAGTTCCATTAAGTCCAACATACTGTTCTAATCTATCAAGTAGAATATTATGATCGATAGTATCAAAAGCTGCACTAAGGTCTAAAAGGACAAGTACAGAAACTAGTCCATTATCAGATGCAATGAGGAGGTCGTTAGTGACCTTTGCTAAGGCTGTTTCAGTACTATGATGGATTCTAAACCCAGACTGAAACTCTTCAAGTAAACCATTTTCCTGCAGGTGGTCAAATAATTGCGTAGCAACAACTCTTTCTAAGATTTTTGAAATGAAAGGGAGATTAGAGATTGGTCTATAGTTAGCTAAAGCTCCTGGATCTAGCGTTGGCTTTTTGAGTAAGGGTTTATTTACAGCTGTTTTAAAAGCCTGCGGTACATGGCCTAAAGTTAATGAAGAATTGATTATATGAAGAATAAGGCTACCAATAAGTGGGAAGACTTCTTTAAATAACCTAGTAGGAATAGGGTCTAAAAGACAAGTTGAAGGTTTGGATGAGGAAACTATTTTGTCTAACTTACAAAGGTCGATTGGAGTAAACTCATCAAGACGGACATCAATAGAGAGAAACATTCTTAAATTGTTGGACTTTGTCTACTATTTGTTCACAAAGTGATGAATCTTGCCCCATCCTTGCTTGTGAAAGATTGAGCCTTTTGGGGATGTTCCTTTCATACCCAATCATGACACTCACCTGCTTCCAATTAACTTGTTCACCTGTGGAATATTCTAAAAAGGTGGGGTTTTTTTTTTTGTTTTTTTTTTTAGCATTCCTCAACTTTCCCAGTCTTGTCTTTTTCTTTTTGTATCCAATTGAATCTAGGCTGAAAAGGACTTGCAAATCATAAATTAAATGCAAATCAAATTGTTTTTATTTATGTTTTACACAACATCCCAACTTCATTGGAATTGGGGTTTGTAGTATTGCCTCACCTTTGATTCTAGTGTGTGACGTCTTAATGACAGTTCACTTTTCTGTCCCTGTCCCTGCTACAACTGCAAAAATGTCCCAGCAGCTGAGTGTGAAAAGTTTCTTTAAATAGCTGTGATGTTGTTAAGAGGGGTAAAACAAAAAAGGACTGATGTGGTGGAGGATGAAGGACAAACAACCGACAAGGTTTATCTGTATAAAGCTAGATTCATAGTGTGACAAACGTGTGCATATAATGCAAATTTCATCATCTTCCCCTCCACAGCAGCCCAAAAAAAAATCAGCGTGGGGAAAATACAGAAGTGGTCGCACTGAATTGCGCATGCTCCAGGAAAAATCCTACCATACAAGGGGCGCCAGTCAAGTGCCATCCACCAGTAAACTAAGAGAAGAAGAAGGAGAATCTGCAGTAGTGTCCCTGCTATTAAGTCTGTCCTTTTCAACGTTTCATCTTGGTCATCATTGTACTCATATACATCCACCACGTTCGAAGATGTTCGTCACCATACTTTTCTTCTGCTTTAGGATTATGGCTGTTCAAACCAGTTTGGTGGTTCTTGACTCCCCCCGACAGTACAGGCATGAGAACTTCAGTGCACATGCATGAAATGTGGTTGCTGACCAGACAGCTGCAGTGCCCCAGAACTACTATGAACAGCACTGTGTAAACAAGCACAGTCTGCAGACTGCATGCATTTTCCCCTTGCAGCTACTCTGGCCAGGCCCTAAGGGTACTTATTTCTCCTACTCTGGCCTGAGGGAGCCTGTCTCCTCAGCTGTCATAACCTCCTCTTGGGGACTTGATTAATTAATTTTATTTACAGAGGGAAAAATATTCCAGTTTCAAAGACGTAGACAGTACTCACTAGACTAGCCCCCGTTGATTGACTGTTTCTTGTTGTTAACCACAGTGACAGGGTCGAGATGAGGGTAGCACGGTTTCCTTTTTGCCAAACTGTAACTTGAAAAAGAATGAAGCTAGGTTCACCAAACTTGGCATATGGGTGAACCTTAGAATTAGCATGTATTGCTTTGTTTTTGGGGTCACAAGGTCAAAATTGATTTGGGCCAATATTGACTTTATTATCAGGTTTAGTGCTAGCAGAATTTGAATATAAGCTATACAGCATCCAAATATGAAATGACCTTGACCCTGCCTTTGACCCCGGAGATTGGTAGGCTCTGATTCTTGTTAATCTGGGTATTCCCATTACAGGAGGACGTGAGATACTTTGAATTTACCATTGACTTCCTCCCCAATAAGAATAAGACTCCAGGACATGGTTCTGCCTCTCTGCTGATTGCAATCCTAGTTGCTCTAGTTTTCATTTGTATTAGGCAACAAAGCAACCAATTATTTGGTGACCCACTAACTCACATTTTGAAAGTTTGCACACTCTGGATACATGGTACTGTATATGTTTTTAAAAATATGCTTGCAGTTGTGTGGATGTTTTCCGACCCTACAAAGTCAGACCGTGAGGCTAGTCTCACTAGCCAATCTCAGTTTATACAACAGTTAGTTCTGACCGAGCAAACTGACCGAGCAAACTGATTGGACAACAGGGATTCCAGGAGTTACTATAGTCCATGACAATTGCACTCCAATGTTTCACTGGATATGTACTGTATCACTCTGCTTTAAAGCAGAATATTATACTGAAAAGCAATTCAAAAGTCAAGTACAATTAGATGGTAAACTATCAATAATACACTTCAACAGCAGAAGTCTGTACAAAAACTTTCCACAGATTCAGGACTATTTAAAACAGCTAGATAGAAAATTTACAGCTATCACAGTCTCTGAAACTTGGCTCAATGAAGAGCAGGCTTCTCTGATGATAATAGAGGGATATCAGATGTTTTATATTAATAGATCTCACAAAAAGGGTGGTGGTGTTACATTGTATATTGATGACCTGCATAGGTGTAAGCTTGTGAATGGAATGTCCTTTGCACTTCCAGGGATTCTAGAATGTGTTACCATTGAGATTTACCAAGATAAAACAAAAAATCTAATTATAAGTTGTATATATAGAATGCCAGGAACTCGCGTTGAGACATTCAGAGATAAGTTAGTCGAGCTGTGCATTAATATAACTAGTAAGAAAATGGTTGTAATCTGTAGAGACTTCAATATTGATTTACTAAATCCATTTCAACAAAATGTAATTACAGAGTTCATGAATTCTATGTACAGTATGAGTCTATATCCCTCAATAACACATCCCAGTAGAATCACAGTTCACACTGCTACATTTATTGACAACCTGTGTGTTAATATTATTGATAAGAAAATAGAAAATGGATTATTGATAAATGACATAAGTGACCATCTGCCACTTATCCATGGCCACACAAAACTTTAAAATCCTTCAGATACAAATCACAAAATGCAATCAGTTCTTTTAGAGAAGACCTGCTGAAGCAAGACTGGACAAAAGTCTATGTATCAGATGTAAATGAAGCCTATGACACATTCATGAACATTGTAACCACTCTTTATGAAAAAAAATTATCCATTAGTAAAGAAAAAGCTTAAACAGAAATTTGTCGTCAAACCATGGTTAACCAAAGGATTACAAAAAGCGTGTAAAGAGAAAAATTCATTATATAAATCTTTTCTAAAGAAAAGGACAAAAGAAGCAGAGCAGCGGTATAAAACATACAAAAATAAGTTTATATATAATGAGATGTAGTAAAAGAGACTATTACAGTAAAGAACTGGAGAAAAACAGAGATAACATTAAAAATACATGGACAATACTTAACAATATTCTTGGAAATAAAAACAGAAATATAAGCTACCCAACCAATCTTTCAAAAAAAACAAAACAAAAAAACGACTCAAAGTGTGAATGCAGTCTCACCAGCAGATGAATTTAATAAATTTTTTGTTAACACTGGTCCTAATTTGGCTCGAGAAATACCTGTTACGGCATCTACAGGTAATACAATAAGTAAAAACATTGCTATAAAAGACTCCCTTTTCATAAAGAACACAGACGAAAGAGAGGTCATTGAAATTGTTAAATCATTTAAAAGTAAACATCTATGGATTGTGATGGTATTGACATGCTCTTAGTCAAAACTATCATTGAATGCTTATTGAAGCCACTGATGTATATTTGTAACCTGTCTTTCCAAACAGGTATATTTCCCAATGCAATGAAAATAGCCAAAGTAATTCTGATATACAAGACGGGTGATAGAGGGGAATTTTCAAACTATAGACCAATTTCACTATTGCCGCAATTTTCCAAGATACTTGAAAAAATATTCTGTGAGAGAATTGACAACTTCATACTGAAGAATAATTTGTTGTGTGAGCAGCAATATGGGTTCAGACACAAGAGGACAACTGCATTTGCTCTAATGGAATTTATAGAAAAAAATATCAACTGCCGTTGAAAATAAAGAGTATTCAGTTGGGGTATTCCTGGATCTTAAAAAAGCATTTAATACAGTGGATCATAAATTATCATTAAAGAAACTACAAAATTGTGGTATTGGGGGGGTAGCACTGTCCTGGTTATGTAGTTACTTAAAGAATAGATATCAGTATGTATGTGTTGGTAGCAAAAGCTCACAGTTACTGAAGGTTATTTGCGGAGTCCCATAGGGTTCAATTTTGGGGCATTGTTATTCAATATGTATATAAATGACATATGTAAAGTTTCAGAAAAAATGGATTTAATATTGTTTGCAGATGACACTAATTTATTATGCAGTGGAAGCAATTTGGAATAACTTTTGGGTACACTCGGAAAGGAATTAGGAAAGCTTAAACTGTGGTTTGATTCAAACAAATTAACGCTCAATTTAAGTAAGACAAAATTTATCATTTTTAACAACAATCACAACAACTCACTATCTAAACTCAGTGTAAATGGTGTAGAGATTGAAAGGGTATCCGAAATTAAATTTCTTGGAGTAATAATTGATAATAAACTGTGTTGGAAGTCACATATTAATTATATTAAAGGTAAAATATCCAAATCAATTGCAATACTACACAGAGTGAAATATTTGCTGAATCAACCCACACTATATACTTTGTATCATTCATTAATACTCCCATACATGACATATTGTACTGAAGTATGGGGAAATACATACTGTATAAAACAAACATATATCCAGTCTTTATGCTTCAGAAGAGAGCTATTAGAATAATAAACAAAGCTACTTACAGAGAACCAACAAACCCACTTTTTCTTAAATTAAAAGCTCTCAAGTTGAAATATCTGGTTGCTTTTAAAACTGCAGTAATAATGTTTAAAGTGAAGAATCTATCACTGCCTGCAAATATCCAAAAGTTGTTCCAAATAAGGGAGAAACAATATCATTTCAGAAGAACATGTATATTTCAAAAACCTTCAGTGAGAACTACCACCAAGCAACACTGTGTCTCAGTGCAAGGAGTCAGATTATGGAACGATTTTGGACCTGAATTAAAATCATGTACAACGCTTGGACAATTTAAACAAAAACTAAAGGAAGAAATACTCCAAACATATATACAAGATGACATGTAAAATCACATAAGAATTATGATATTCAGTCTGTGTTGTGCTGTTACTTAGTTTTTTTTGGGGGGGGGTTTGCCACGTTTTGTCTTAGCTTTGTTCTGAATTGTAATCGCTCCTGATTTGTTTTTCTTTTGAATTCTTGGATGGAATACGGGTGGGCAATATAAGCTGCGGCTTCAGCCATCACCCATTTCGGATAACTTATGTTGAACTGTATAATCAGAGGAGTTATTGTTTAATTTGACCTTGTTAGATTTTTTTTCCCTTTGTTATATTATTCTGTTCCTTTCTTTTAATTTTTACCTTCAATCTATCCAAAATAAATAAAGGTTCATTCATTCATTCATTCATTCATTCATCAAAGGTGTTCTAGTAACTGTTAATTACTAACAGCAATTTACTATCAACTCTGCAGACTTGAGAATTGCAATACTGTGTTGGATACCTTAATTTCCACAGTGAGGCACTGTTTGACAATAAATTATACATTACCGGAGTGGTGGCTCAGTTGGTAGAGCATCTGCCCCACACCCGGGAGGCAGGGGTTCAAATCCCGGCCGGGTCATGCCGAAGACCATATAAAAAAGCAGAACTTCCTGCCGTCCAGCTTGGTGCTCAGCAATAATGGAATGGAGGAGGGAAATCTGTGGCGGCGCCTTGCATGGCAGCGGCCCTCTGATTCTACACTTGGGGTGTGTGTGATTAACACTGTAGATAGGAAAAACACAGTTTTGTTCTACTGTACATGATTGATTGTATGGTTGAAGGACAATAAAGGGTGATTTAATTTAATTTTACATCCGTGACCTGAAAGTCCCAGCCTTTTGGAAAAAAAAAAAAAAACTTTATTGAGTTTACACAGCCTGCCCTTGTATAAACATCGTTATTTCATGTCTGTTTAAAAAAATAGTCAGTGCTAGAGTTGGATTTATTGTCGCGATTAACAAACCACAATACCTTTGTGGTGATGGACTCTTTATTTCATCTGAAAATGTCAAGAAAAAGTGAGCAAAGTGTGCTGAAGCCAAATCGCTAGCATGCTAATGAGCCACTGGCATTGATCTCAGCCCTTCTGCAGTACTGATTCAACAACTGACTGGTATGTATTTAGGTGCTTTGCAGCAGTTATTGGCTACATTTAGGAAAGGACTATTTTTTTCTCAGCTGTGCAAAATAACTGGTTAAACAAACAAACCCTAATATTATGTCCAATATTGCTGTCATTTAATAAATTGTGCTTGCAGAACTAGCTCAAGTAGGTTCATTTTGTCTTCTTCTAATTATTTACCTTTTGTTCTTATTAAAGACAAAAATAGTACCTTCTTTACATGTTTCGACTGTTCACTGCAGCCTTCGTCAGAAGTGTCAGCTGATTGCTGCAGGTGTCATTTTATCAGCTGACTTTCGCAGGCGGGCTCCAGGCGCCAGCCCAGGTGGGGCCAGCCAGCTGGCCCCGCTTGCAGCAATCAGCTGACACTTCTGACGAAGGCTGCAGTGAACTGTCGAAACATGTAAAGAAGGTAAAAACATCTCCTTTCTATTTTTGTCTTTAATAAGAACAAAAGGTAAATAATTGCTTGCAGAACTGTTGTATAAAATCAATATTACACACAAGGTCGTACGATATCAATGAATATACTAACTATGGGTGTGATACGTCTAATGCCCAATATGTATGACAGCCGCAGTTACTATATTCAGTAATACCGTACTACCTTTCGTGAATTATTGCTTAAATATGTGATATTGCCCATCATATATCTTGATATATCCTTAAAACTCAATATATTGCCCAGCCCTACTTCCCAGGTATATGTTCCAGTCATCAATTAACTTCTAGGGTAAAGTCACCAAAGGTTTGGACCTCACTGCAGAATTAAGCAAACTCTTTCATAATATCTGTACTTAACTCCCAACAGGGATCACTTCAATGGCCATGTCCAATATGTCATTCTGGTCTTGACTTGGGAAAGAGTGACAAAGAAATGGAATTTAAACCTCAGTTTGTTTTATGTGTAGTACTTATGAAATTATTCAATTCAAGATCTTTCCAATATTTTGGTACATCTGCCTTTGTAGGAGGTCTTATGGTCATCCCACCCCCCTTTTTTTGTGGGTGACATCAAATTTCTACATGATTTTGTACAACTCCAATTCCGGTGAGGTTGGGATGTTGTGGAAAACATAAATGAAAACAAAATACAATGATTTAAAAATCATTTGCAATCAATATTCAATTGAATACACAATGAAGATGAAATATTTAGGGCTGCATTACAACAACGGCGTTGGTTAGTCAGTTGTCACTGATGCAGAACGCGTTTATGGGCGTTTCCAAGTTCATTTCCTCATCATAACGGTGTAAAAACGAATTTTCACTGGGGCATGACACAAAGAGGCCAGTCTAATAATTCAGAGGCGTGTTTTGGATAATCCAATCCAAAGTACTCATGCCCATTCCCAATGCACAGAGGCACATTATCTAACGTGAACTGTGATCATGCTGGTTTAAGACAGGTTTTGTGCTGCCAAAGCCTGTGTGTGTGAACCAAAATGCATGTGATAGTAATACTGCTTGGTAATAAGGAAGACATCAATCACAGTTGATGCCCAATTAGTTACATATATTAGAAAGAACAAATGTGGAAGAATGGGATGAAAAATCAGCTAAATGGTTTAATGTAGTGTGCATGGATGCAACACACAGACATGAATTGGTTTGAAACTTTAGGAAAAGAGGATTATGCCTGTGCAAACTTTCATAAACTTTCACTAACAATGGCTTGGAAGTTGCTCCTGGCCAGTGGGGAGATGGACTACTCACTTGCCTGTTGCTTTCGCTGACCAGGTATCACCCCCGTCTCACGCGGGGGGTCTGCGGCTCTCTATCCTAGCCCCTCTCGGGCGGGAAAACAGAAGGGGATCCGGTGCAGCTTCCTGTCTGTGGCGACCCCAGCCACAAAGAAAGCCCACTTTCAGTGGCTTCTGCCAGCCCCTGACGGGTGGCAGTCAGGGAGCTTGCTGGTGGAGAACCACAATCCTAGGTGCGATGCAGGCCGCCTCAGCCCAGCTGGAAACCTGGAGCGTGTGGCCGAAGCAGATGTGTGGTTGCATCTCCTGTGTCTTTGAGGAGTTACAGTGAAAAGTAAAACACCACACACTCCTTGTTCATTCATTTATTCCCCTAAAAATAAACACATTAATCCCTAATAAGTCTGTGATGAAAACAAAAAGGTGGATGGAATAAAAATCTTCAGACTGACACGCCTCCCCCCGTGTGCACACAAGCTCCCTGTTCATTCATTCATTCCTGTCATGAAATGAGCCGAGTTTGTCCTTCGGGCTTGGTTCTGACCTTCTGTGTCTCAGGTTTATCTGTGTATTTGTGTATTGTGTTATCTTTTAAGTTTCTTGTAGTTTCTATGTTCCCTAGTTTATTTTTTCTGTACCTGTAGCCACTGGTTTCTGGCCGGCAGCTGTGAGGCAGCCTCCTTTGGCCTCCACTCGTGTGGGCGCTGTCTGACAGCTTGCTGGTCCGACCATGCCCTCTCTCTCATGACAGTCAGCTGGTTCCACTCCCGGTGATTACCTTTCCTGCTCCTTGCCCGGGTGCACCCAATCTATCTCCCCTTGCCAGTATGGTTGTACTTAAGGAGCTCATTGCCAGTCTACCATTGCTGGATTATTGTATTGTCATGTGCTCCTGTTCGTGCCATTGTACACTGTGGTCTGCCCACTACACGTCCCGCCGTATAAGCTAGTAAGTGTACCCTGTTTACTGTTTTTTGTAAGTCTGCACTTTTTGGGAACTGTGTATTCTTTCTTTAATAAATCTGTTTGTGGTGTAACCCAGCATATAAATCCATCTTCCTTCTCCTCCGTGCACTGCGTAAAAGCACACGGGGAAAAACGTGACAGAATAATCCAGCCATAATAGGATTTAGTGGGTTACACCCACACATAACTTTTTTTCTTTTTTGAACTACCCTTCACTCACCGTTTTTTTTTTTTGGAGATGGCAATGGATGTGGCGAGCCAGAGCTACCTGATGAGCCTGAGGTGGGAATGCTGCCGAGCCCTTATGGACATAGACGGGCTAATTTCCTCGGCTAGCAAATATTCCACCCCGGAGGACATTCTCTGGTATGTAGAACTTGGCGGAGGCTGAGGTCCGGCGATGTCCTCAGCTCACGGAGCACCTGGAAGGAGCTGAGAGGATTTCCCTGTTGGCAGCGCTGCGGCATGAGTACGGTGAAAGGGTGGGGAAGTCCCCTAGGAAGACCGGGCTCGCGTCGAAGGGGGAGCGCTCCCTGGGCTCCATTTTTCCTGCTTCATGCCAGAGTACTATGCCCACTCCTGCTCCACCTAAACCACCTCCAGCTTCCTGCAAACAACGTCATCCTGCGTTGAAATGTCGGGAGAGGCCCTCCTCGTCCTTGGCAACCATCTTCCCTCCAGCTACCGTGAGGTCTGCCAGGGCCACCCCGGGAACGCCCACCCTCGTCGCCATGGAGACGGCTGCTCCGCAATCCTTTGAAGGGGCCAAAATCACCATTAACACAGAGAGGGATGACTGTTTACCTGCTGCAGCTGTGAGTGTTTTTTTCATTCTACCCAATTAAATAACCATAAACCTTGTCTGTCTGCCGAGGGAGAGGCCTAATCTCAGCAGTCTGCTGGGTTCTCTCCTGCAGCTGCAGTTACTAACTCTTTTCCTGTCATCTCTGTGTCTACTTCATTTTTTTCTGAGTGTCTGCCGGCCCCAGGACTAAGCCGCCGGACAATGGAGCAGCCCGGGGCCCGGGAGGATCCAGCTCCTGAGCCCATACAAAGCCAACATTCAGCCTCCTCGCCGGATCCATCACCAACTGGGGTTATCTCTCCTGAGGGCACCGGGAGTGCTATCACCAGCTTGCCAGCTGCGGAGGCGATCGCAGCAGAATGGGAGCCAGAGCTGGACCTCTTGGAGGCCGGGCCCGAGACTACATTGCCAGGTTCGACGGAGCCCTGGACTGTGGTGGAGCTCGAGCTTAGGCAAGTTATCTCTCTTGTATTTCTAATGTCAGTGTTAGAGGGATCTTGTCTGGCTCTAGGGGAGGAGAGTCAGCTGCATCTGAACTCACCTCGCCGGGCTCCGCCGCTGCTGGCAACCCTAACCACATTTCTTTTTCTGTTGTTCCTGAGCTTCCTTCTAGGGTTGCCAGAGAAGATCCACGATCAGCGAGGGTGCAGCGTTGGCCCAGCTGGGATCCACCGAGGGTGCAGTGTTGGCCCAGCCGGGGTCCACCATGGGTGCAGCGTTGGCCCAGCTGGAGTACACCGTGGGTGCAGCAGAGCTCCAGCTGGAGTCCACCACGGGTGCAGCAGAGCTCGAGCCAGAGTCTACTGCAGGTGCTGCAGAGCTCCAGCCGGAGTCCACTGCGGGTGCTGCAGAGCTCCAGCTGGACTCCACCGCAGGTACATCTGTGTCCCAAGCTGGGACCACCAAGGGTGCTGCCGGTCAGCCTGAGGATGCTGGGGCCTTCACTCCTCAGCCTGATGTCATCGTGGTCCCCTCCTCCTTTTCCTTGTCTGACGCCGTGGGGGTTCCCTTCCTACGGCCCGGCCACCCTCCACTGAGGCTCCCTGTGGGCAGGCCGCCTCCTGTCTTACCCCTCCGGTTCTGGTGACTCAACAGTGCTGGCCGGCCGTCTGAAGGACTGTGTCTTTGGGTCAGGTGTCTCATGTTTTCTGGCAGGCTGCCAGACTGTGTTCACTGGACCTTCTGCTGGGCCTGGGACTCTGGGCGTCCTCCTGAGCCTCCACGCCTTTGGACTTGGGGGGGGGGGGGGCTAATTGTTTTGTTTTTCTGTTGTGGGCCTTGGGTGGGGTTGTTTTTGTTCCCTCCTGACCTGTTTCCCCCATCCCACCTTGGGTTGCGGGGGGGGGGGGGCAGGGTTTTTCCCTTTCATTTGTGATGTTATCTTGGGTGTCTGGCATCCACCCCTTGAGAGGGGGGGCTCTATCATGAACTGAGCCGGTTTGTCCTTCAGGCTCAGTTCTGACCTTCTGTGTATTTGTGTATTGTGTTGTCTTTTAAGTTTCTTGTAGTTTCTATGTTCCCTAGTTTATTTTTTCCGTACCTGTAGCCACAGTTTGCTGCTACATCTACAAGTTAAAACTCTACCACGCAAAGCAAAAGCCATCACAACACCCAGAAATGCTATCAGTTGCTCTGGGCCCGAGCTCATCTGAGATAGATGGACGGAAAGTGGAAAAGTTTGCTGTGGTCTGATGAGTCCACATTTCTTCACATTGTTTCTGGAAATCATGGACATTATGTCCTCTGGGCTAAAGAGGAAAGCAACCATCCAAATTGTTATCAGCATTAAGTTCAAAAGCCAGCATCTGTGATGGTATGGGGTGTGTTAGTGTCCATGGCATGGGTAACTTACACATCTGTGAAAGCACCATTAATGCTGAATGGTACATACAGGCTTTGGAGCAACATATGCTGCCATCCAAGCAATGTCTTTTTCAGGGGCATCCCTGCTTATTTCAGCAAGACAATACTGAAATCAACATGTCTTACAACAGTGTGGCTTCATAGTAAAAAGAGTGTGGTTACTAGACTTGTCTGCCTGCAGTCCAGACCTGTCTCCTATTGAAAATGTGAAAACTACAAAGTGCAAAGTAAGACAACGGAGACCGTGGACTGTTGAGCAACTGAAGTCATACATGTAGCAAAAATGAGAAACAATTCCACCTACAAAGCTTCAGTCGTTACCCAGGATTTCCACTGACTCTGATCCAGTCCATTCTAGGTAATGTTCTAATCCCCACCTGTCTGGACCATTGTGGAACGAATTTGGCTGATCAGATTTGGATTATTAATGAAAGGCGATGAGTCTATTTTTGACAGATGCTGGATCCAGTCGACAAAGAAAAGCCCTGGTACCTACTGTATTTACTGTATAGCTGTTTGTTCATTAAAAACTACACTGTGTTCCAAATTATGATGCAAGTAGGATTTTAGTGTCATAAACATTCAATTTTTTGTTTTTCAATTAAACTCATGGATCGTATTGTGTCTCAGGGCTCTTTGGATCATTGACATCAACTCAGATGCCTGTCATAATTAGTTTACCAGGTGAGCCAAATTAAAGGAAAACTACTTAAGAAGGATCTTCCACATTATTAAGCATGCCACAGGTTTCAAGCAATATGGGAAAGAAAAATTTTCTCTCTGCTGCCAAAAGCGTCAAATAGTGCAATGCCTTGGACAAAGTATGAAAACATTAGATATTTCACGAAAACTTAAGTGTGAACATTGCACTATGAAGAAATTTGTGGCTGATTCAGAGCACAGACAGGTTTGTGTCAGGAGCTGAGCTGGCTTGGTTACCCCTGGCTTGGTCCTGATCTCTCTGTGGGTTTAGGTGCTACTGTGTATGTGCATATTATGTATTCAGTGCTGTTCCTTACCCATAGCCACTGCCTTCTGGCTGGCAGCGGTGAGGCAGCACCTTTGGCTCATGCTGGTGTGAGCGCTGTCTGACTGTCTGCCGGTCCGACCACACCCCCTCTCTAATCACTGTCAGCTGTTCCCACTCCAGTATGCCATCTTCCCGCGCTGCGCCCAGGTGTTCCTAATTGTGTATCAAGCAATGCCTGTACTTAAGCAGGGCTTCACCAGTCAAGCATTGCTGGATTATTATTTGTGTCCAGTAAAGGAGTTTTGTGCCACACCGTCGCTACTCCCTTAGGTGTGTGTAAAGCCCTTGGACTTACTTGGACGTCTAGGACCGCTCCAGTGCCGTAAGTACAAACTGTTGGCATTTCCCCCGTGCCGTTTCCCTGCCACACTTGGAACTGTGCCTTGTTTCTACCCGGACTGTAGAGCGCCCTGGGGGGCTTCATTGTAACTCTGAGCGCAAATGTTATTTTGAACTGCATGTGAGTTTCTATCTGTTCAATAAATGTGTTGTGGTGTTACCTGCGCATAAATCTTGATCCTTTCACCCATCACCATGCGCAATGGAGAGGCACATGGGAGGGTTCATAGCAGGTTTGGCAGATAAAGGCATAATGAGGAAGAATTTTGCCAGACAAATTCACAGTAGTGTGAAAAAATTGTTTTCCTCCTTCCTGACTTCTCACGTTTTTGTATGTTTGTCACACTTAAATGTTTCAGATCATCAAACAAATTTAAACATTAGACAAAGATAACACAGGTAAACACAAAATGCAGTTTTTAAATGGTGTTTATTATTAAGGGTAAAAAAAAAAATCCAAACCTATATGGCCCTGTGTGAAAAAATGATTCCCCCCCCACCCATGTTAAAAGAAAAATTAACTGTGGTTTATCAAATCTTTGGAAAGCTGAGTTCAATTTCTCTAGCCACACCCAGACCTGATTACTGCCACATGTGTTCTCAATCAAGAAATCACTTAAATGGGACCTGCCTGACAGAGTGAAGTAGACCAAAAGATCCTCAAAAGCTAGACATCATGCTGCGATCCAAAGAAATTCAGGAACAAATGAGAAATAAAGTAATTGAGAGCTATCAATCTGGAAAAGGTTATAAAACCATTTCTAAAGCTTTGGGACTCCAGCAAACCACAGTGAGAGCCATTATTCACAAATGGCGAAAACATGGAACAGTGGTGAACCTTCCCAGGAGTGGCCAGCCAAGCAAAATTACCCAGAAAGTGCAGCAACGACTCATCCAAGAGGTCACAAAAGACCCCACAACAACATCCAAAGATCTGCAGGCCTCACTTCAGACTCCACCATAAGAAAGAGACTGAGCAAAAATGGCCTGCATGGCAGAGTTCCAAGATGAAACCCAATGCTGAGCAAAAAGAACTTAAAGGCTCATCTCAGTTTTGCCAGAAAATATATTGACGATCCCCAAGACTTTTGGGAAAATACTCTGTGGACTGACGAGACAAAAGTTGAACTTTTTGGAAGGTGTGTGTCCCCATTACATCTGGTGTAAAAGTAACACAGCATTTCAGAAAACGATCATCATACCAACAGTAAAATATGGTGGTGGTAGTGTGATGGTCTGGGGCTGTTTTGCTGCTTCAGGACCTGGAAGACTTGCAGTGGTAAATGGTACCATGAATTCTGCTGTCTACCAAAAAATCCTGAATGTCCCTCCATATGTTTGTGAACTCAAGCTGAAGCGCACTTGGGTTCTGCAGCAGGACAATGATCCAAAACACACCAGCAAGTGCACCTCTGAATGGCTTAAGAAAAACAAAATGAAGATTTTGGAGTGGCCTAGTCAAAGTCCTGACCTGAATCCAATTAAGATGCTTTGGCACGACCTTAAAGAGGTGGTTCATGCTTGAAAACGCTCCAGTGTGGCTGAATTACAACAATTCTGCAAAGATGAGTGGGCCAAAATTCCTCCACAGCATTGTGAAAGACTCATTGCCAGTTATCGCAAACACTTGATTGCAGTTGTTGCTGCTAAGGGTGGCCCAACCAGTTATTAGGTGTCAGGGGCAATCATTTTTTCGCGCAGGGCCACGTAAGTTAGGATTTTTTTTCCCTTAATAATAAACACCTTCATTTAAAAACTGCATTTTGTGTTTACTTGTGTTGTCTTTGTCTAATATTTAAATTTGTTTGATGATCTGAAACATTTAAGTGTGACAAAGATACAACAAAATGAGAAATGAGGAAGGGGCAAACACTTTTTCACACCACTGTATTTGAAGCTGCTGGTGCCTCTGGAGTTCCACGAACCTCAAGGTGTAGAATCCTTCAGAGGCTTGCAGTTGTGCATAAACCTATTATTCGACCATCCCCAACCAATGCTTACAAGCAGAAATGATTGCAGTGGGCCCAGAAATATATGAAGACTAATTTTCAAAATAGTCTTGTTTACTCATGAGTGCCATGCAACCCTGGGTGGTCCAGATGGATGGAGCCGTGGATGGTTGGTCGATAGCCACCATGTCCCAACAAGGCTGCAACATCAGCAAGGAGGTGGCGGAGTCATGTTTTGGGCCGGAATCATGAGGAGAGAGCTGGTAGGCCCCTTTAGGGTCCCTGAAGGTGTGAAAATGACCTTGGTAAAGTATATAGAGTTTCTGACTGAACACTTTCTTCCATGGTACAAAAAGAAGAACTGTGCCTTCTGTAGCAAAATTATCTTCATGCATAACAATGCACCAACTCATGCTGCAAAGAATACCTGTGTCATTGGCTGGTATGGGCATAAAAGGAGAGAAACTCATATGGCCCCTATCCTCCCCTGACCTCAACCCTATTGAGAACCTTTGAAGCATCCTCAAGCAAAAGATCTATGAGGGTGGGAGGCAGTTCACATCAAAACAGCAGCTGTGGGAGGCTATTCTAACATATTGCAAAGAAATTCAAGCAGAAACTCTCCAAAAACTCACAAGTTCAATGGATGCAAGAACTGTGAAGGTTATATCAAAGAAGGGGTCCTATGTTAACATGTGCAATAATTTGGCCTGATCAGATGTTTTTGATTGAAATAGCTATTGATTTCAGTAGATATAACCTCTGAATGCTGCAAATTTAACAAATTACCATTTTCAGTTCTTTACAACCAATAAAATGTTCTGAAACTCTGCTGTGCATGATAATTTGAAACAGTGCATTTTGAGTTTTTTTTATTTTTGCCAAAAAAAAGTTATCATTGGGAGGTTTGTTCAATAAAATTTGAATTACAGTGTTTCCTCTGGCTTAAAGATCTTGGCGCGGTGGCAACATATTTTTCCGGGGGTGGGGGGGTGAGGTGGCAGAAAACACATGACACTATTGTAACCAGAATATGTTAATTTTACATTATTTTTATTTTTAAAAATTTTGCACAGTAGTATTGCGTAATGGAACTTACCATTTAAAGTATTGTACAACTATGGCTTGAATATTGGAATATTGGGCCAGTTGGGGTCCCACCCAGATGTCCTGTGTGTAGACTTTTTTTGTGGCGTTATCCTTCTCTCCTTCCTCTGCTCTCAACTCTCCTGGACCCTCTGCCTGAACACTTTCCTCTCCTTGGCTCCTCTCTTCTATCTCATCTTGCCCTCTCTGAGCCCTGTCTAATTCAGGTTATCTCTCTGGCTATGGTGGTGTACAAACAGGTTAGAAAATACCAAGTGTCATGTTTTGTCCTGCAGGATTTTTTTTCATGGTTTACATAAATAACCAAAATGTGTATTTTTTTGTATTCTTATTCGAGTGTTTCTTTTTTCCATTGACAAAGAGTAGGAAATGGAAGGGAAAAAAAAATTCATCATAGTAATTTACTCATTCATACTTAAATTAAATGATCAGAGGTGGGTATAGTAGCCAGAAATTCTACTCATGTAAAAGCAGTACTATGAAATTAATAATTAAAAGTAGACAACCAAAAATTTCTAGTTGAGTTAAGGGTACAAAGATCACCCACTTAAAAACTTGAGTAATGACTTCAGTCTTGAATGTTTGAGGTTTTTCCCTCCCAAATATATAACAATTTTCTTATAGTTTTCTACTTTTCTCTGTAAATTTATCTAAATTTGCAACCATTTTCCTCAAATTTGTAATTTTCTCTTGTAAAATTATGACTTTTCTTGTACATTTGAGACTATTATAAATGTGGATTATTTTATGGCTAATTTTTATCTTTTTTTTAACCCAGTCTAACTTTATTTATAAAGCTTTTTAAAAACAACGACAGTTGACACAAAGTGCTGTACATCAATGATAACTAAAATATAAAATCAATAGAATACAGCTAAAGTACAAAACAGCACAAACAAAACAATAGTCATACAATAGAGACAATAAGAATAATTAAAATCAATGTCTAAAACTGGGTCAAAAGCCAGAGGAAAAAAAAAAGGTTTTCAGAGAAGTTTTAAAACTGGACAGTGAAAAGGCCAGTCTGATGGACAAAGGCAGATTATTATAAAATTACTGTTTTTCTAATAAATTTGAAACAGAATGTGGCAATTTTTTTTAACTTTTTTCCTCATACAATTTCAACTTTTGACCATAATTTTATAGTCAGAACAGAACAATAACTAACTCTGAATTCAAAGAGATATAATTATTAAAATTATATCTAAAGAAATAAATTAACTTAAATGACCAAATATGCAGTTATTTCTGTTATAATATTTCTATATATTTATAGTTTTTTAGAAATCTCATCACCACCCAGACAGCAGGAAAAACCTCCCTTATTTTGAAATCCAAATGTTAACACGTTTAGTTTGTCTGAAGGCTGCTGACGGATTAAAGTCATTGACTTCGTGAATTTCGGTCATCTTAACTTGCCAAGTACATAATAGGGAACATAACTTAATATCGTAGGGGCTGGTGAAATATATCTTCACCAATTCATCAGCCTCCCTTGTCTTTCTCTTCATATGAAGCCGGCTGCAATATGAATTTTAACCACATCTCTTAGCTAAGCGACTCTTCCATTATTGCTCCTGTTTCCAGCAGGTTAACTCTTTAGCTGTCCCAGTTGCCGTATGGCGACTGGAATGGTTAAAGGGTGGTCAAGGCCCCTAGTGGTCAAGAGTGGTAAAAAAATGTTGTCAATAAAATAGTTCAGATTTCCAAGGCTATAACTTGAAAGTTGCAAGAGATAATGGCTTATTGTCAATTAGAAAGATGTAGAATATGATCCAAAGTTTCATATAGGAATAAATTTATGCTTCTAATTTGCATAATGTCACCGCAGCTATATACATTACATAACTCAGTCAAAAGTGGACTTTGGACACATTTACACAAAGAATGTTTTTTTTGTTTGTTTTGTTTTTTTTGGGGGGGGGGGGACTCGCTTGCTCACATGACCGGTCCGTTTTCGTCCATCATGGTCGATGTTTTGCGTTTGCTCGGTCATTTACACTCTCTACCACATCTAAAAACTCTTATGATTATCCCATGTTAATTTTGTTTATATTACGTGGCTATTTTTCCTGTTTGATGTATTTTTCCTGTGAGAATCCATGATGATCGTGGGCGCCACCATCTTGGTGCTGTGAGCTCAGTTTTTTGCCCATCGTGGTCGTTGTTTCGCATTTGGTCGGTCATTTACACCTCTACCACAGCTACAAACTGTTATGATTATCCCACGTGAATTTTGTTTGTATTATGTGGCTATTTTTCCCATTTCATGCAGTTTCAGTCAGAATCGCTGCTGCCATGATCAGTCATGGCGGCGACCACATTGGTGTTGTCAGCTCAAAGCAGAAAAAGGAAGAAGAATAATGAGGATTTCTTCTTCTTTGCTGTATATCATGTCAGCCATGATTCCTCCGGCGCGTGTCTGCCACCTTCTGAACTGTCAGATCAATACAGATAGGTACAAATTCTCAGTATAGCCGGGGGACATCAATAAGTTGGCAGGTGCAGTTGCTGCGCTGTGCCACTGAGGGCGTGCGACCCGTCCATGCAAAGTGCCTCCAGTGCTTACATACCTCTTCTGATTTTTTTTTCTGCATTTAAAGTACTTTAATAAACTCATGTTTCTCTCAGACAGTCATGCTAGCGAGAGACTCAAATCAAATCAAATCAAATCAAATCAAATCAACCTTTATTGTCATATTGCTGTACATACAACTGTAGTGCAGGCAAGATGAAATTGCGTTTCTCTCGGCATCCATATAAGTAGAAGAACATGATTTAAGACACACTCACACATATCTTCACCCCCACCCCACCCCCCCATCCGTTCACACATCCCTGAGACATACTTGAAAAAACTAACTAACTATAATATACAAATAATGCACATCATGTCCGTAGGTGCAGTAGTAAATATGAGAGATTCCGGGTTAACTGTTCAGCATCCTAACAGCTTGTGGAAGGAAGCTGTTGATCAGTTTGGTGGTTCTGCCTCTGATGCTCCGGAATCGTTTGCCAGATGGCAGAAGTTCAAAGTGTTTATGCAGAGGGTGAGAACGGTCCTTGACAATGTTCAGTGCCCTGCTCCTACAATGGTTCTGAAAAAGTTCTTGGACAAAGGGGAGGGAGACTCCAATTACCCTCTCAGCTCCCTTGACTATCCTCTGCAGGGCTTTTTTGTCTGACATACTGCAGCTGGAGTACCATGTAGCAATGCAGTACGTCAGAACACTCTCCACCACACCTCTGTAGAAGGTCCTGAGGATGCAGATGAGGAGAGAGGCCTGTTCAAGTTTCCTCAAGAAGTGCAGTCTCTGCTGAGCCCGCTTCCTGATCCCCAAGGAATTCTTGCTCCAGGTCAGGTCCTGCAAGATCTGCACTCCGAGGAACTTGATGTTCTCCACTCTCTCCACTAAACGGCCGCCGATGCTGAGGGGGACGTGTTCAGGCTGTGACCGCCGGAAGTTGATAATCATCTCCTTCGTTTTGTCCACGTTGATCATCAGATTGTTATCCCTGCACCAGCCCTCCAGGACTCTCACTTCTTCCCTGTACATTGATTCCTCATCCCTCTGAATAAGTCCCACCACCGTGGTGTCGTCTGCAAACTTAATAATCTGGTTCCCCTCGTGTCTGGATACACAGTCATGTGTTAGAAGTGTAAACAACAGTGGACTGAGTACGCAGCCTTGAGGGGATCCGGTGCTCAGCGTGACAGAATTGGAGATGTTGTTTCCAACCCGGACAAACTGGGGTATCTAAGTCAGGAAATCCAGGATCCAGAGACATGTGGCGGTGTTCAGACCAAGAAGGAATAATTTCTCCATCAGTCTCTGGGGAATAATGGTGTTGTCTTTCTGGTCCAGGTGAGTGATGACAGAGTGCAGGGTGGTGACTATAGCATCCTCCGTGGAGCGGTTTGAATGATATGTAAACTGGAGCGGGTCGTGTGATGCAGGGAGGCAGGCTGCAATGTATGGTTTGAAAAGCCGTTCAAAACACTTCATCACAATTGGTGTCAGTGCAACAGGACGATAGTCATTCAAACAGGACACAACTGGTTTCTTTGCCACCGGTACAGTGATAGAGGTCTTGAAGCATCTGGGAACGATGGCCTGACTCAGGGAGATGTTATAAATGTCAGTCAGTACCTCCGCCAACTCGCTCGCACAGTCTCGGAGCACACGTCCCGGGATGTTGTCCAGACCTGCAGCTTTACGTGGGTTGACTCTGGTTAGGGTCCTCCGTGTGTCTGCTGTGTTGATGGTATAAGCTGGTCCGACCGATGGCGGGGGTGGGCCAGCCCTCCCTCTGATTGTCGGGTTTGATGCTTCAAAACGTGCAAAGAAGTTGTTGAGCCTGTCTGGAAGCGAAGCATCTTCATCATCGACCCCCTGCCTAGACTTATAGCCTGTCAGTGTCCGAACTCCCTGCCACATCTGCTTGGTGCTCCTAGTGTCACAGAGGTGTCCCTGTATTTTCTCTGCATAGGCGCGCTTCACCGCCTTAATTCCCTTTGAGAGCGCAGACCTGGCTGAGCGGAGGGCGATCCTGTCCTTCGCTCTAAAGGCTGCATCTCTGGCTGTAAGCAGCAAGCGCACCTCTGCAGTCATCCAGGGCTTATGATTACCCTGCATAGTGATGGTCTTCACTGTAGTGACATCCTCTGTGCACTTCGTGATGTAGCTGGTGACTGTATCAGCATACTCCTCCACATCCGTCTTGTCTTCCTGGGAGGCTGCTATTTTGAAGACCTCCCAGTCTGTGTGCAGAAAACAGTCTTTCAGTGCAGAGGTTGCACTCTCTGGCCAAATCCTGATTTGCTTCACTGCTGGCCTGCTGCGCTTCAATAAGGGTTTGTAGGCAGGCACCAGTATCACGGATATGTGGTCAGAAAGGCCGAGGTGGGGGCAGGGTATAGCCTTATATGCATCTGTGTTTGTGTACACTAAGTCCAACATATTCTGTCCTCTGGTCTTAAAGTTTACACATTGTTTAAACTTGGGGAGCACAGTCTTTAAGCTGGTGTGGTTAAAATCCACTGCATCCACCACAAAACTGTCCGGATGTGAAGTTTGGATTTCACTAATGACATAATGTCCAGCTCAGGAAACACGCACGCAGGCTCAGGATAGATTTAACAGCTTTATTCAACAGGCAGGCGTGTATGGATGGATGTGTGAGATATGTATATGTGATGAAGGTGAACGCCGATGCACAGGAAGCAGAGCGGTGCGCCGTACAGCCGGGCAACCCTATGGAGAGAGCAGAGGACAGGGGTAAAGGGCACCACACCAAGACAGGGATTATGAGTCGTGTGCCACTTACTTGTGATTGACAGGTGGCTGGCGTTGGCCAAGGGAGAAGCCCGGGAGACAGCGTCCTGCAGAGCCTGTGACGACGGTGAGGGTAGGATGGTGATGACGGGGTGTCCGCCGCCAGGGAATCCACCTGTGCACAGGGGAGAAGACTTGCAAAAGGTAAGGAATGCTTACGTTGCAGTGTAATTTCGCTGATGATCAGAAGATGATCCAACTGCGAAGAAGTGCCGATGCGAACAGACGGCTCCAGACCACTGCACAGGGCTGAGTGGGCTAAATAGCCCGTGGCTGAGGAGGCGCAGGTGTGCGCGCAGCTGAGGCAGATGATGAGTCGTGACAGTACTCCCCCCCCCAGCAGCGCCTCATGGCGCTGGTTTGTCCGGGTGCGCCCAGCGGAACTCTGTGATGAGACTCCTGTCCAACACCAAGGAAGAGCGCACCCAGGACCTCCACTCAGGACCGAATCCCTCCCAGTCCACCAAGTACTGCAGCCCGCGACCTTGGCGCCGGGAGTCCAAGATGGAAGCGACTCTCCAGGCCGGGTGGCCGTCGATCATCAGAGGCACGGACGGCGCCACGGGCGGGGGACAGAGGGGATCGGAGACCATGGGCTTGATCTTAGATATGTGGAAGGTGGGACATATGCGGAGGGAGGGGGGAGGGCCAGACGCACAGCCACCGGGTTGATGATTTTTGAGATGATGAAGGGACCAATGAAGCGTGGGGCCAGCTTCCTCTTCTCAGCCTTGAGGTGGATGTCCTGAGAGGCTAACCAGACTCGTTGGCCCACCTGATAGGCAGGAGCCGGTCTCCTGTGGCGATTCGCTGTGGTGCTGTTGCGCACCGCCGTGCGTAAAAGCGCATCGCGTGTCTTGGTCCACAGACTCCGACAACGTCTCAGGTGCGCCTGGATGGATGGAACGGCCAGCTCACCATCCTGCTCCGGGAACAACGGTGGGTCGTATCCCAGGGACGCCTTAAAGGGGGACATCCCTGTGGCCGCAGACCGTGTCGTGTTGTGGGCATACTCTACCCAGGCCAGGTGCGCACTCCAGGACGACGGGTTGGAGGAGGTGACGCAGTGTAAGGCAGCTTCCAGCTCCTGGTTGGCCCGTTCACACTGCCCGTTGGACTGCAGGTGGTGGCCGGAGGAGAGGCTTACCGTGGCCCCCAGGGCATTGCAGAAACACTTCCATACCTCTGAGACAAATTGGGGCCCCCGATCAGAGATGACGTCTACCGGTATCCTGTGCAGCCTGACCACATGTTGAACCAGAAGGTCCGCTGTCTCCCGTGCTGTTGGGAGGCCCCGGAGTGGCACGAAGTGGGCAGCCTTGGAGAAACGATCCACGATGGTCAGCACAGCGTCGTAGGTGTTGGAGACTGGGAGACCGGTGACGAAGTCGAGGGCTATGTGGGACCAGGGCCTGCCAGGGATCGGCAGGGGCTGGAGCAGTCCCGCGGGGGAGAGTTTCCTGACTTGCCGGTGGCACACACAGGGCACGCCCGGACGTAGTTGGTGGCATCCTTCTGAAGACTTGGCCACCAGAAGGAATGCTGAAGGAGATCCACTAGCCAGGAAACACCAGGGTGACAGGCGAGTTTGGAGGTGTGATCCCAATGGATGACCTTCCCCCGGACAGTAGATGGAACAAACAGCCTCCCCTCCGGTCCGCCGCCAGGGTCCGGTTCGGTCTCCTGCGCCCTCCGGATCTTGTCCCTGATGGACCAGGAAATCGCCCCCACAACACACGAGCTGGGCAGGATGGTATGGCCCGGCTCCTCCGATGTCTCGGGGGCAAACTGCCTGGATAGGGCATCGGGCAGGCCGTTCTTTGAACCAGGGCGGTAGGTGATGGTAAAACGGAACCGGGCGAAGAACAAGGACCAGCGCGCCTGGCGGGAATTCAGGCGTCTAGCAGATCTTAGATATTCCAGGTTCTTGTGGTCCGTCAGCACCACAAACGGCAACGCAGCCCCCTCCAGCCAGTGGCGCCACTCTTGCAGGGCGAGCTTGATGGCGAGAAGCTCCCTGTCCCCGACGTCGTAGTTCTGCTCAGCCGGAGACAGGCGCCGTGAGAAGAAGGCGCAGGGTCGCTTGACCCCGTCGGTGGATGATCGCTGGGACAGCACCGTCCCCACTCCTGTATCAGACGCGTCGACTTCCACCAAACACTGCAGCGCAGGGCCAACCTGGGTCAGGACTCGGGAGGAGGAGAGCTCCGTCTTCAACGCCTGAAATGCTGCTGCGACCTCTTCGGACCACCGGAAGGGGTTTTTGGGAGAAGTGAGACGGGGCAACGGGGCAACGATGGCACCGAAATTGGGCACAAAACGGCAGTAGAAGTTGGCGAACCCAATAAACTGCTGTACCTGTTTCCTAGAGGTTGGCGTGGGCCACTCAACCACCGCTTTGACCTTCACGGGGTCGGGAAGGACTTGGTTGTGTGAGATTACGAATCCTAAGAAGGAGGTGGTCTTGGCGTAAAACTCACATTTTTTGGCCTTGACGTACAGCCTGTTCTCCAGCAGCCATTGTAAGACCCGCCTCACGTGGACCTGGTGTTCCTCCCGTGACCTGGAGAAGATAAGAATGTCATCCAGGTACACGAACACGAAGAGGCCGAGGAAGTCACGTAGGACATCATTGATGAGGCGTTGAAAAACAGCGGGGGCGTTGGTCAACCCAAACGGCATCACCAGATACTCGAAGTGACCACTAGGCGTTCGAAAGGCCGTCTTCCACTCATCCCCCTCCCGGATCTGGACGAGGTGATAAGCACTGTGGAGATCCAACTTGGTGAACCAGGTCGCCCCATGGAGGGAGTGGAAGGCAGTGTCCATTAAGGGCAGGGTGCAACGGTCCTTCTCCGTGATGTCATTCAGGGCCCGAAAATCAATACGGGGCGGAGTGACCCATCTTTCTTGGAGACGAAGAAGACCCCCGCGCTGAGCGGGGACGAGGACGGGCGGATGATTCCCGCGTTGAGTGACTCCTTGATGTAACTATCCATGGCCTCTTGCTCCGGCGCTGACAGGCTGTAGAGGCGTCCGGATGGCAGGGGCGCCCCCGGGCGGATGTTGATGGCGCAGTCGTAGGGCCGGTGAGGAGGAAGAGACATCGCTCTGGACTTACTAAATACGAGACCCAGGTCATGGAACTCCGAGGGCACCAGGGTGAGATCCGGAGGCGCGGCGTCCTTGGCCGGAGGGGGAGAGGACGGGGCGCAGGCTGCAGACTGTAGGCAGGTTCCCATACAGAAGGAGCTCCAGGCAGCTATTCTTCCTGTCCGCCAATCCAGCACAGGGTTGTGCAGGCGCAACCAGGGGTAACCTAGAATGACAGGCGACACAGAGGAGGACAGGACGTACAGGGTGAGATCCTCCCGGTGATTACCTGAGATGATAACAGGGATTGGCTGGGTGCGATGAGTCACTCGTCCAAGTGGCGCACGGGAGAGGGTGACCAGGCTGAGAGGAGCGGCCAGAGGGTGGCAGGGGATGCCCAATTGGGTTGTCAGGCTCTTTGAAATGAAGCTTTGCTCTGCTCCTGAGTCCACCAGTGTGTGTGTGAGGTGCCCCGTGGCATTGTGACAGAATCGAATGGGCAGAGATAAACTAGTGAGGGGATTCGACCGGTTAGAGCCCGCGAGGCCCCCTACAGTGATTTGCGGACCTCCCCGTTTGGCTTCTCCGGGCAATGCTCCACGGTATGTTGATCACCTCCGCAATACATGCAGAGGCCCAACTCCCGGCGGTGCTGTTTCTCCGCTAGGGGGAGCTTTGACCGACCAACCACCATTGCCTCCGATTCCTCAGAAGACTCCGGAGGAGGTAACGCCAGGGGGCGAGCTTGAGGCGTGCAGACGGAGCCTCCACGCGAGCGGCCGATTAACTTCCGCTCGGTGGATCGTTCACGCAGCCTGTTATCCAAGCTAACAGTTAAGGAGATTAGCTCCGAGAGCATCTCCGGAAGGTCTCGACCGGCCAGCTCATCCCTCAGACCAGAGCTGAGGCTGCGGAGGAAGTTACCACAGAGTGACGCCTCACCCCAGCCTACCTCCTCCGCTGCGACCCGGAAGTCGATAGCGTAATCCGCCGCTGACCGGCTTCCCTGTTGGAGGCCAAGGAGACGGTCAGTGAGGACGCTATCACGCCGGGAATGATCAAAAACCTCGAGAAAGCTCTGCACGAACTGGCTGTAGGAGAGGTTTGCGTAACTGGGCTTCGCCATAACGGCGTAAGCCCAAGTTAACGCTCACCCCTCCAGGAGGTTACCAATATAGCCAATGTGCAGGTGTGCGCGCAGCTGAGGCAGATGATGAGCGGCGAGTTGTGACAACTAATCGCATCGTGCAGTTCCCCGAGCGCCTTCTTAGCATTAGCGTTAGCGTTAGCGCTCGTTGCTAAGTAAACAGCCGCTACAAACACGTTGCTGAATTCCCTCGGCAGATAATATGGCTGACAATTTACAATAAGGAACTCCGCCAACGGAGAGCAGTGTTTAGATACTAATGTGGCGTTAACGCACCAGTTCTTGTTAACATAGATGCATAGCCCCCCCCCCCCCCGGCTCTTACAGGAGCTCGCCGTTTCTCTGTCTGCCCAGAACAATGTCGTATCTTCCAGTTGAATGGCCTCGTCAGGGATGTTGTCATGGAGCCATGTCTCCATGAACGCAAGCACACAGCAGTCCCTCCACTCTCTCCAGGTTTCTCTCAGCAGACGCAGCTCGTCCAGCTTGTTGTCGAGGGAGCGGACGTTAGAGAGAAGGAGCGACGGTACTGCTGGTCTGGAGGGGTTAGCCTTTAGCCCAGCATGGATCCCGGCCCTTTTTCCATGCTTTTGCTTGCGTTCACACCGCCTGCACTTCCTCCTCTCTCGGGTAGCTTCCAGCGGGGACACCGCCAGAATTCCATGCTGGCGTAGAACGTCCAAATCACAACCGAGCGCCGCGATTCTTGTGGCGTGCAGTACCTTGATGTTTAATAAGTTCTTCCGGTTGTAAGATTTACAGAATGTACGTCTGGGAAAACACTCAAAACTTTCACACTCGCTGATGCAAAGAGGGGCTGCTGCGTCCATGCGCGCCGCCGCCATTCCGCCATTAGAGTTTACCATTCCGCCATTAGACTCTGCCTGACTGGAAAGCCCATGTGGGCGGGGACTTCTAGACTCCACGCGGATGACGGCCACACGCGTTGTTCATGTGCACGCTTGCGGAAAGTCATTGCTTCATATATTTTTCTTAAATTCATATCTCCTCGCTGTGTACGTCCCTCCTGACGCGGACACGCGCGAAGCTCAGCGCGTGCTCGCGGATCACATCCAACACACGGAGCGGATTTTTCCAGACTCTCTGGTTATTGTGGTTGGCGACTTTAACCAGAGCAATCTGAGCCACGATCTCCCCCGCTACAAACAGTTTATTAAATGCCCCACCAGAGGAATAAACACGCTGGATCACTGTTACACCACAGTGAAAGACGCATATCACGCTGTTCCCCGCGCTGCGCTCGGACTATCTGATCACGTGATGGTCCACCTCATTCCCACATACAGACAGAGATTAAAGCTCACTAAACCTGTTGTGAGCACTATGAAGAAATGGACCAGTGAAGCTGAGGAGAAGCTGGAAACGTGCATGGAAATAACTGATTGGGGCATGTTTAAAGGAGCCACGCATGATCTGGATGAGTACACGGACACTGTGAACTCATATATCCACTTTTGTGAGGAGAGCATCCTTCCATCGCGCACCAGGGTGAGGTACTCTAATGATAAGCCCTGGTTCACTGCTAAGCTCAGACAGATCAGGAAGGAGAAGGAAGCAGCGCTGAAAAGTGGAGACAGGGGCTGCTACAGGGAGGTTAAATATTGGTTTAACAGAGAGCTGAGGAGAGCTAAATCTGTGTATTCTGAGAGACTCCAGCAGCAGTTCACTGCTAATGACTCGGCTTCTGTGTGGAGAGGACTGAGGCAAATCACCAATTATCGGCCTCAGGCTCCTAAAGGTCAGGATGACAAAGCCCTTTGTCAAAGACTGTCCCAACACTATGCCCGTTTTGACACCTCGTCATCTGTATCCAACTCCCCCCCTCCCTCCAGCTCCACAGCCTCTACGATCCCTACTTCATCAAAGGCGCCCCCCCTCCTCCCCCCCTGCCCTTGTCATCAGTGAGCAGGACGTGCTCGAACAGTTCTCCAGACTGAACCCGCGCAAGGCCCCCGGTCCGGACGGTGTGTCTCCCTCCACCCTGAGACACTGTGCGAAAGAGCTGGCTCCTGTCTTCACAGACATTTTTAACACCTCCCTTAAGCTATGCCACGTGCCGTCCTGCCTCAAATCCTCTACCATCATCCCTGTCCCCAAGAAGCCACGGATCACTGGACTTAACGACTACAGACCTGTAGCGCTCACCCCTGTAGTCATGAAGTCCTTTGAGCGCCTGGTCCTGCCCCACCTCAAGTCCATCACCACCCCCCTCCATGACCCGCTGCAGTTTGCCTACCGAGCCAACAGGTCTGTAGACGACGCAGTCAACCTGGCCCTCCACTCCATCCTGCAGCACCTGGACTCCCCGGGAACCTACGCCAGGATCCTGTTTGTGGACTTCAGCTCCGCATTCAACACCATCCGCCCTGCTCTGCTCCGGGACAAGCTGTCCCTGCTCAACGTGCCTGACTCCCTCTGCAGGTGGATCACCGACTTCCTGACGGACCGGAGGCAGCATGTGCGGCTGGGAAAGACTGTCTCAGACTCTGCTAGCATCAGCACCGGATCACCCCAGGGCTGTGTACTTTCCCCCCTACTCTTCTCCCTTTATACCAACTCCTGCACCTCCAGCCACCAGTCTGTCAAGTTGATCAAGTTTGCGGACGACACCACCCTCATCGGGCTCATCTCCAACGGCGACGAGTCCGCCTACAGGAGAGAGGTGGCCCAGCTGGCGTCCTGGTGCAACAACAACAACCTGCAGCTGAACGCTCTGAAGACAGTGGAGATGATTGTGGACTTCAGGAAAGTCACAACCCCTCTGCCCCCCCTCACCCTCACAGGCTCTCCCATCACCACTGCTGATTCCTTCCTCTTCCTAGGCACCACCATCACCAGGGGCCTCAAGTGGTAGCCGACCATCAGCTCCCTCATCAAAAAGGCCCAGCAGAGGATGTTCTTCCTGCGGCAGCTGAGGAAGCTCAAGCTACCCACCAAGATGTTAGTGCAGTTCTACACAGCCATCATCGAGTCCATCCTCACCACCTCCATAACCGTGTGGTACGCAGGAGCCACTGCCAGGGACAGACTAAGGCTGCAGCGCGTCGTGCGCACTGCTGAGAAGGTGATCGGCTGCAAGCTCCCATCTCTCCAGGATCTGTACATCTTCAGGACCCAGAGGCGTGCTGGCCGGATCATAGCCGATCCCTCACACCCTGGTCACGTACTGTTTGCCCCTCTCCCCTCAGGTAGAAGACTTCGGTCCATCCAGACTAAAACCTCCCGTCACATGAACAGCTTCTTCCCCTCTGCCATCAGACTGCTGAACACTAAGTGACTTATTGACTCTCGTGCACTATGTACAGCAGCTCAACCAGACTCATGTCAATCATCACTGTTTTCTTCCTGCATTACCGACTGCACTATATGGTTCTCCACATTATCTGCTGCTCGCTAATATATTTAAACTGCTGACTAGTATTACTCACTCTTTTTCTACACTTTATTGCATGTATAGTTTATTTCTTTTATTTTATCATGTTTAATGTTGCAGCATTGCACCGAGACAAATTCCTAGTTTGTGTACTACATGAACAATGGCAATAAATCTGATTCTGATTCTGATTCTGATTCTGATTCCTCATTAGCGCAGCAGTAATTTTTCTGGCGAAGCGGGCCGCCACGCAGAAATGTTACCAGAGGAAACCCTGAATTATGCTCCAACGGTTGATGACTTGAAAAATATACTGACTGTTACTTGCATCAACTATTAAAGAAAATACCCACTACGGTGCCAACAGGTGATACAATATGCAATAACACTGCAGAAAAAGACTCCATCTTCATAAAGAACACAGACGAAAGAGAGGTCATTGAAATTGTTAAATCGTTCAAAAGTAAAACATCTACTGACTGTGATGGTATCGACATGCTACTAGTCAAAACTGTTATCGAATGCATAGTAAAACCACTGACGTATATCTGCAACCTGTCTCTCCAATCAGGTATATTTCCCAATGCAATGAAAATAGCTAAAGTAATTCCGATATACAAGACGGGCGACAGAGAGGAACTCTCAAACTATAGACCAATTTCACTATTACCGCAATTTTCCAAGATACTTGAAAAAACATTCTATGAGAGAATTGACAACTTCATACTGAAGAATGATTTATTATGTGAGCAGCAATATGGGTTCAGACACAAGAGGACAACTGCATATGCCCTAATGGAATTTACAGAAAAAATATCAACAGCCATTGAAAATAAAGAGTATTCAGTTGGAGTATTCCTAGATCTTAAAAAAGCATTTGATACAGTAGATCATAATTTATTATTAAAGAAACTACAAAATTCTGGTATTAGAGGGGTAGCACTGTCCTGGTTAAGTAGTTAATTAAAGAATAGATATCAGTATGTATGTGTTAGCAACAAAAACTCAGAGTTGCTGAAGGTCACCTGTGGAGTCCCACAGGGTTCAGTTTTGGGACCATTATTATTCAATATGTATAGAAACGATATATGTAAAGTCTCAGAAAAAATGGACTTAATATTGTTTGCCGATGACACTAATCTGCTATGCAGTGGAAACAATTTGGAACAACTTCTGGATACACTCGGAAAGGAATTAGGAAAGCTTAAACTGTGGTTTGATTCAAACAAATTAACGCTCAATTTAAGTAAGACAAAATTTATAGTCTTTAACAACCATCACAACAATCCAGTACCCAAACTCAGTGTAAATGGTGTAGAGATTGAAAGGGTATCTGAAACTAAATTCCTTGGAGTAATAATTGATAACAAACTGTGTTGGAAGTCACATATTAATTATATCAAAGGTAAAGTTTCCAAATCAATTGCAATATTACACAGAGTGAAATATTTGCTGAATCAACCCACACTATACACCTTGTATCATTCATTAATACTCCCATACATGACATATTGTAATGAAATATGGGGAAATACATACAAAACAAACATATATCCACTCTTTATGCTTCAAAAGAGAGCTATTAGAATAATAAACAAAGCAGCTTACAGGGAACCAACAAACCCACTTTTTCTTAAACAAAAAACTCTCAAGTTGAAAGATCTGGTTGACTTTAAAGCCGCAATAATAATGTTCAAAGTGAAGAATTTATCACTGCCCGCAAATATCCAAAAGTTGTTCCAAACAAGGGAGAAACGATATCACTTCAGAGGAACATGTATATTTCAAAAGCCTACAGTGAGAACAACCACCAAGCAACACTGTATTTCAGTGCAAGGAGTCAGATTATGGAACGATTATGGACCTGAATTAAAATCATGTACAACGCTTGGACAATTTAAACAAAAACTAAAGGAAGAAATACTCCAAACATATTTACAAGACGACATGTAAACTCACATCGTCGTCGTCGGCCTCCGTCGGTCTATGATGACCATGGAAGAGAATCCTAAACGTCTACTCTGATGGAACAGCACCACCTGTGGCTGAACAGGCCGATGCGCACCGGTGTTCTACCTTCCAGCGTTGGGCGTTGGTAGGATTCAAGCCTGGGCAGGAAGATATGGAGGACAAGATGTTACCCATGCAGCATGTCCCCCCTCTCCACGTCACTGATGAATCCAAAGGAACAGCAGGGCTGCTATAGTTTGGCACCAGCGCCGTCGCAGGAGCTGCCAGAACGATGTTGAGCACAACATAGAACTGCCTTAGGGGCTCCAACTCCGGATTTTTCCTCAGGGTTGACTCCCGAAGCCTTTCCCGTGACCGGGTGTGCCGCAAGGCAGCGGAGGTTTGAAATCAGGGTTTACCTTCCCCTAGATGGGCTACCTTCCCAGGTTGACGAGCCACCATCTACCCAAAGCATCTGGTTTTAAGGCGCCGGAGATCCGCCTTCGCCCCTTCTCCTATTAGTAAAAGCAGTTCCGCCGGGCTTAGAGACTAAACCACACGAGCAGGCTAGGAGTTGGACTTAGTTGTCAGAGGCTTTTCGAGACGCACGCCGTAAGGAGCATTTTATGAGCACTGGGAGCTTAACCCCAGTGCCGCTCCTGGCTATGACAACCTGGATTGACATATCCAGCCTGTGTTGTGTTGTAGCTTAGTTTTTTTTTTTTTTTTTTTTTTTTTTTCTCTCTGTGACATTCTGTCTTAGATTTGTCTTGAATAGTAACCGCTTAACTTAGCTTAGCTTAGTTTTCTTTTCTTTTTTTCTCTCAGTCACACTTTGTCTTAGCTTTGTTCTAAATTGTAATCACTCTTGTCTTGTTTACTCTTTTTTCTTTGAATTCTTGGATGGAATATGGGTGGGCAATATAAGCTGCGGCTTCAGCCATCACCCATTTCGGATAACTCACGTGGAATTGTTTAGTAGAAGGAGTCTTTGTCTAATTTGACCTTGTTGTTATATTATACAGTTTCTTTTAACCTGTACTGTATTATCCGAAATAAATTCATTCATTCATTCATTCATTCATTCATTCATTCATTCAAATCATTTGCATAATAATTTGGAACGCAGTGTAGTTAAGGATCGTCCGTTATTTTCTGAGGTCTACTCCTCCACTGCTGTGTTGGAGAAGGTAAAAACTTTAACACAGCATACAAACACTTCACACAATTAAAATTAACGGGCTACTTACGTATTATTAGAGCACAAAAATCCAGGTGGGGAGCCGGTACATCATGCTTCCTTGTTGTTTTCATGTGATCGCCATCAGTCCTTCTTGGTCCTTCTCCAGTCTTTCTTGAGAGCTCATGTTATTTTATATAATTCTCGTGCAATCTTGTATTTCAAACCCTGTTCTTATGCATATTGCTTCAAAACACAAATGTAGCTGGTAGGGATGGACAGAAGGCTCCATCTGCACTGCATCCACAATGGAATGCATCCAGAGTCAGTGTAAATCCAACTTTAGTGTCCTCAGTTCCTAAATGTTTATTGAGTGTTGTCAAGGGAAAATTCATGTAACAGAATGGTAAACATGCCCCTGTCTCAGCGTTTTTGGAACATGATGCAGACATCAAATTCAAAATGAGTGAATATTTGCAAAAGAAACAATATGTAATCAGTTTGAACATTCAATATCTTGTCTTTGTAGTGTATTCAATTAAATATAGGTTGAAAAGGATTTTTAAATCATTGCATTTTGTTTTTATTTATATTTTATACATTGTCCCAACTTCACCGGAATTGGGGTGGTACATGCAAACCTTTAGTTTAGCCCTAAGTGTACCAGGACAATGGGGATATAATAATGTATGACATACAGACAAAAAAGCTTTATACCAAATACTCAGCAGCAAAGTTAGAAAGCTATCTCAAAATCAGTGAAATGCAGAACTCCTGTATAGCGTTATTCACGTCAGAATGTGGACTGGGCCCCATGTTCTCACCCTGATTTATAATTTCTATTCCTCGTCTCCAGAGCAGAGGTCCCAGCCCTCGTCCTTGCTTTAAGTTTTATTGGGGGATTTTCTGTATTTCATTTTGATTATTATCATTATCCTGGGTTGCCATTGTTGCTATTATTTATTATTCTGCCATGTACATCCATTTCTCTGTTGGTTTTCCTCTTTGTCTAAGTTTATTATTATTATTGTTATTGTTATTATTATCTTTATTGCCATGGTTTTGTCTCCCCTGATCCCCTGTTCATGTGCATTCCCTGTGATTATCTGTGCAGTCCCGAACATCTTGTTTTCTGTGTTTGTGACCATGCCCTGCCATCTCCATTTACCCCTGATTGTGCCCACCTGTTCTGTGTTTCATTGATTACCAGCGTCTATATATGCCAGCCCCATCTGTGCTCTGTTTGGTTGTCCTCATCATATTCAGTGTGAGCAACACACGTCCTGTTATCCTGCCTTGTATCCAGCCTAGTCTGTGTTAATTTTTTTGTTCCAGCTTCCGAGCTGTGCATTATTTTGTGTTTTCAACATCGAGTTGTGCTGGTTTGGCCAGCTGTTTAATAAATCACTGGCAACTTTAAGTACTGTGTTTGGGTCCAGCTCTACCAACCATGACAATTCAAGGTTCCACTTTTGGCTTTTCATTTTTTGCAGTTTATTTTTGTTGTATTGTTGAAGGATGTCTGTCAGTTTGTAGTGTCTCAAACTGAATCTATTAACTGTTTAGTAACATACGAACATGACTACAAGGAGACAGACTGGTCTGGAGACTGTGATCTCAGTGAACTCAGAGGACTTCTGGGAGTTCCCTGTTTGTCTGGGAAATGCCATTCCACTCACCACCGATGCCTATATATAGACCCCCACCCACACACACACAAACAATGTCTTAATTTGTGTGTGCTTATGCCTCGTTCCTTCTGTCTTCATTCCTCCCATTCCTCCTCTTTTCTGTGCTGTACATCTCTACATCTCCTCCTATACCACATTGGCCTCTCTGCATTATTAATAGGATTGCACGCAGGTAAGCTCATACTACACACACACACACACACACACACGAGCATAACTAAAGTGTGTCTCCTTCTGCAATCAATACATTCACAAAAGGCCTTTTCTTTGACCCTATCCCCATTCACCTCTTCATATTTATCTTTTTCCCCTCTCTAAAAGTCTGATGAGGAGAATGCCCCACCTGTCAGAAGGCAACCTCCGGCAGACAGGAAAAATGACTCCTTCAGGCGTGTAGGATTTTAAGTGCAAAAAACAATTTATTAAACAAGGTAAATAACTCAATTCAGCACAGGGGCTGAGAATGAAAGGAGCAGATTTGGTTACAGACATTCACTGACGATGAACAAAACCCAGAGGGAAAGTTCTGTAATGATGCCACACTGAACAAAAACCAAGGCTAACATATATAGGGAACTGAAATGTACCTAACACAGAACAGCTGGGGGACAAATTAAGGACTGAACGAGAAACCATGGAAGAGGCTACAGGTATGGGAAAACAACGGGGGAGACTAGAAAACAATAACTGAACCAAGAACTAAGGATAACACAAAATACTACTGATAACAGAATAAGGCAACGTATCCACCAAGGGTGTTTTTTCCACTTTGGGTGACTATTTTTTATTCATTCTCTACTGTATGTAGTCCAGCGCCTACAGTGCTGAACGCCCTCGGTGCTGAAATGCTCTCGGTGGTGGCCACTTTTTGTCATGGCCCTCAGGGTGCTTAGGGCTGAAAAAGTTCAACTTTTCAGACTACAGGTGAGCTTGTCAATGTCAGACCTTTCTAAGCAGCCAATCAGAATTAAGGAAGGGCGGGACATAGGATGCTGATACAGTCTGTACCCAGACTCCTGTTTTCTTTTCCATGTCATCATATTTTGCATCCAGAGCTGCTACCAATGGCAGAATACGTTTCCTGTCCATTGTTATTTAGAGACTGCTATTAACCCATTAACTGCCCAGATTAAATGGATGGGTCGCGCGCCCCCAGTGGCACAGCGCAGCAACTGCACTTGTCAACTTATTGACTGAGTTATGTAATTTATATAGCTGCCGCGACATTATGCAACTTAGATGCATAAATTTATTCCTATCTGAAACTTTGGGTCAGATTCTACATCTTTCTAATTGACAGTAAGCCATTATCCCTTGTAACTTTCAAGTTATAGCCTTGGAAATCTGAATTATTTTATTGACAATTTTTTTTTACCACTTTTGACCACTAGGGGGGGCTTTGAGTTGCCTTGCATTGCCCCAGGCACCACATGGCACCTAGGGCAGTTAAAGGGTTAAAAAAATAAGTAGAAATTCTGACCATAGGAAAAGTGGAAGTGCTGAGCTGTGAGTGAAGCTGTTGCTAGAATACAGGGCACAGACTTTTTTTGCAGAGCACAGCGCACAATTGCTGAAAAAAAGATGTTCATGGTGCTCGGGTGACAAAAAAATGCATTTGGTGGACACGCAGCCTAAAGGTGCAAACAGTTCAAAAATAATAGAAAGCGTGAACATGGTCAGAGACTTACTTACTTACTTGCTACTTTTGAGGGGTGAGGGCTGGTGGCCATCACCATGCGTAGAGCCAATCAGGTTAACCAGTACATGCCAACATTGTTGGCTGTACAAGGTCTCCTGGTACACAGGAGAAGATGTGGACGGCATCAGTGCCAGTGTTGCCAGATATACAATTCTTCATCTTCTTTTGGCTGCTCCCTTTAGGGGTCGCCACAGCGGATCATCTGTCTCCATCTCACCCTACCCCTTGCATCTTCCTCTGTAACACCAACCCTCTCCATGTCCTCCTTCACTACATCCATGAATCTTCTCTGTTGTCTGTCTCTTTTCCTCCTGCCTGGCAGCTCCATCTTCAACATCCTTTGTCCAATATATCCACTATCCTTCCTCTGCATATGTCCAAACCATCTCAGCCTTGCCTCTCTTACTTTGTCTCCAAACCGCTCAACCTGGGCTTTCCTTCTGATATACTCATTTCTAATCTTGTCACTCCTAGTCACTTCCAATGGAAATCTTAGCATCTTCAACTCTGGCACCTCCAGCTCCACCTCCTGTCTTTTTGTCAGCACCACTATCTCCAAACCATACGTTATAGCAGGTCTCACTGCCGTCTTGTATATCTTCCCTTTCACTCTTACTGCTACCTTTCTGTCACAAATCACTCCTGACACTCGTCTCCACCCACTCCACCCTGCCTGCACTCTCTTCTTCATCTCTCTTGTGCATTTTCCATTGCTTTGGATGATTGACCCCAGGTATTTAAACTCATCTACTTTCACTATCGCTACTCCTTCAATCTTCACCATTACACCTGGTTCCCTCTCATTCATACTCACTTATTCTGTCTTGCTTCTACTGACTTTCATTCCTCTTCTCTCAAGTCCATACCTCCACCTCTCCAGGTTCTCTTCCACCTGCTCCCTACTCTCACTGCAGATCACAATGTTATCGCAAACATCATGGTCCATGGAGACTCCTGTCCAGCCTGTCCATCACCATAGCAAACAAGAAGGGGCTCCAGGCCGATCCCTAATGTAATCCCACCCCCACCTTGAACTCATCTGTCACTCCTACAGCACACCTCACCACCATCTCGGTGTCCTCATACATGTCCTGCCCCACCCTCACATAATTCTCTGCCACTCCTGACTTTCTCATACAGTACCACACTTCCTCTTTTGGCACCCTATCATATGCTTTCTCTCGATCCACAAAGACACAGTGCAACTCCTTTGGACTTTCTCTATACTTCTCCATCAGCACTCTTAAAGCAAACATTGCATCTGTAGTACTCTTTCTTGGCATGAAGCTGTGCTGCTGTTCACTGATTGTCACCTCTCCTCTTAACCTGGCTTCAACAACTCTTTCCCATACAGCCATGGAGAAAATTGTTGGTACCTCTCTGTTAATGAAAGAAAAACCCACAATGGTCACAGAAATAACTTGAATCTGACAAAAGTGGTAGTAAATAAAAATTCTATAAAAATTGTGCTTTTGAATTGTGGTTCAATAGAATTACTTCAAAAAACAAACTCATGAAACAGGCCTGGACAAAAATGATTGTACCCCAAGAAAAGATAATAATGTGACCATAGGGATATGTTCAACCAAGATGTGTCCTCTAATTAACATCACAGGTGTCTACAAACTTGTAATCAGTCAGTCGGCCTATGTAAAGGGTGACAAGTAGTCACTGTGCTGTTTGGTGACATGGTGTGTACCACACTAAACATGGACCAGAGGAAGCAAAGGAGAGAGTTGTCTCAGGAGATTAGAAAGACAATTATAGACAAGCATGTTAAAGGTAAAGGCTATAAGACCATCTCCAAGCAGCTTGATGTTCCTGTGACTACAGTTGCACATATTATTCAGAAATTTAAGATCCACGGGACTGTAGCCAACCTCCCTGGACGTGGCCGCAGGAGGAGACGGATAATACGAATGGTAACAAAAGAGCCCAGAACAACCTCTAAACCCATTCATGGTGAACTCCAAGGTCAAGGTACATCAGTGTCAGATCGCACCATCCGTCGTTGTTTGAGCCAAAGTGGACTTCATGGGAGACGACCAAGGAGGACACCACTGTTGAAAACAAATCATCAAAAAGCCAGACTGGAATTTGCCAAACTGCATGTTGACAAGCCACAAAGCTTCTGGGAGAATGTTCTATGGACAGACGAGACAAAACTGGAACTTTTTGGCAAGGCACATCAGCACTATGTTCACAGATGCAAAAATGAAGCATACCAAGAAAAGAACACTGTCCCTACTGTGAAACATGGAGGAGGTTATGTTATGTTGTGGGGCTACTTTGCTGCATCTGGCACAGGGTGTCTTGAATCTGTGCAGGGTACAATGAAATCTCAAGACTATCAAGGTATTCTAGAGATAAATGTGCTGCCCGGTGTCAGACAGCTTAGTCTCAGTCACAGGTCATGGGTCTTGCAACAGGATAATGACCCAAAACACACAGCTAAAAACACCCAAGAATGGCTAAGAGTCAAACATTGGACTATTCTAAAGTGGCCTTCTCTGAGTCCTGATCTAAATCCTATTGAACATCTGTGGAAGGAGCTGAAACATGCTGTCTGAAGAAGGCACCCTTCAAACCTGAGACAACTGGAGCAGTTTGCTCATGAGGAGTGGGCCAAAATACCTGCTGAGAGGTGCAGAAGTCTCATTGACAGTTACAGAAATCGTTTGATTGCAGTGATTGCCTCAAAAGGTTGTGCAACAAAATATTAAGTTAAGGGTACCATCATTTTTGTCCAGGCCTGTTTCATGAGTTTGTTTTTTAAAATAATTCTGTTGAACCACAATTCAAAAGCACTGTCTGATTTTCATTGGTTAATTTTCATAGAATTTTTATATATTACCACTTTTGTCAGATTCAAGTTATTTATGTGACCATTGTGGGTTTTTCTTTCATTAACAGAGGGGTACCAACAATTTTGTCCATGTGTGTATCTTCATAGTGTGTCTGATCAACTTTATGCCTCTGCAGTTACTACAGCTCTGAGTATCACCTTTGTTCTTGAAAATTGGTACCAAAACACTTCTTCTGCACTCCTCTGGCTTCCTCTCACTCTCTAAGATTGTGTTAAACAATCTGGTTAAAAAGTCCACTGTCATCTCTCCTAAACATCTCCATACCTCCACAGGTATGTCATCTGGACCAACCGTCTTTCAATTCTTCATCCTCTTCAAAGCTGCCCTCACTTTTGCCTTGCTAATCTTCGGGACTTCCTTGTTCACAATCTTTCCTTCATCCATCCTCCTCTCTCTCATTTTCTTTATTCATCATCTCTTTAAAGTACTCCTTCAACCTTCACAACACACTCTCCTAATTTGTTAGTACATTACCATTTCTGTCCTTAATCAACCTAACCTGCTGTACATCCTTTCCAACTTGATCTCTCTGTCTAGTCAGTCGATATAATTCTTTTATCCCCTCAATACTTTTGCTGTGCTTTTCCAGTCATCTGGTGATTCTTCCCTACCACCCAGAGCCTGTATCAACTCCTTCCTGAACTCTATGTGACCTTCTTCCTTCTGTAACTTTCCTCACTTAATTTTTGGCTCTGCCTTCCCTGTTTTCCTCTTCTTGCTTTGCAAAGTCATCCTACAGACTACTATCCGATGCTGTCTTGCTACATTCTCCCCTGCCACCACCTAGCAGTCTCCTATCTCTTTCAGATTTCTCTTTCTGTATAGGTTAACTGGTTGTTCTAAATTGTCCCTAGATATCTGTCTCCTATAGGCCCTTAGAATAGAGGGTTAGTACTAGTGAAGTGCTTTGAGTGGTCTTTGAGACTAGAAAGGCGCTATATAAGTACAGGTCCTTACTTTCCCTTCCTTTTAAGATGTAGTCCACCTGTGTGCACCTTCCTCCACTCTTGTAAGTCACCCTGTGTCCCTCTCTCTTTTTGAAGTATGTGTTCACCACAGCCATTTCCATCATTTTAGCAAATCCACAACCATCTGTCTTTCCACATTTCTCTCCTTAAGACCATACCTACCCACAACCTCCTCATCACCTTTGTTCCCGTCACCTACATGTCCATTAAAGTCTGCTCCAATCACCACTCTCTCTCCCCTGAGAACACTCTCTACCACTTCATCCAACTTACACCAGAATTCCTCTTTCTCTTCTCCTGATAACAGATATACGATAATTATCGTATTTATACAATAGCTTTAGGGCCTGTATGATATACAGTACGCTTTGGGTAATGACCGAAAGAATGAGATTGCGGATACAAGATAAGATAAGATAAGATAAGCCTTTATTAGTCCCACAACGGGGAAATTCCAGGATTGCAACAGCACAGGGATAGCAACACTCAGAGCAACAATCAGAAGGCAAGAAAAAAAAAAAAACAAGCAAGCAAGAGCAGCTAATATACATATGTACATATTACTATAAAATATATATATACACACACACACACACACACACACAGACACACAGTGCAGAGCATTGTAGCTGGATGGAATAAATATATGAATATATGAACACACAGTGCAGAGCATTGTAGCTAGATGGAATAAATATGTAAATATATAAACACCCACAGTACGGAGCATTGCAGCTAGGTGGAATAAATATGCAAGTATATAAACACACACAGTGCGGAGCAATGTAGCTAGATGGAATAATATGTAGATATATAAAAACACAGTGCGGAGCATTGTAGCTAGATGGAATAAATATATAGCTATATAAATATAAACACACCCAGTGCTGAGCATTGTAGCTAGATGGAATAAATATATAGATATATAAACACACACAGTGCAGAGCATTGTTGCTAGGTGGGATGAAACAGCATAACCGTCTATTTAGTTATCCTACATGGTATGATTATGTGCCCATACATATTCTCACCCTCCATAGCGACCGGTATGTTCCTAGTTGTATGCCGGAGAGGACCATTGTGTAAGTCTATTGCATCTTTTGCATTCAAAAAAAAAAAAAACAAGCGGCTGAAATGAGCTTTCTCCCTACATTTAAGGACTTCTGTCCTTCAATGCAAGTGGTTGTGCAAAGAGATGCAGTTCACTGTGTGTGTGGGTGTATTTAAGCGTGACAATGAAAAAAGCAGTTGTTTCATTCAAATGGCTGAGCCTCTGCATTTATTCCTTAGGTTACTGCAGTTCCATAGATACATATAGAATAGCTTTGTTTTTAAATGCATTGTCCTAGCTAGGTTTGGTTAATTTTATAGCCAGTCTGGAGAAACAGTGATGAGCAGACAGCAGCTGCTGTCAGCGATCAGATCATAGGGATAACTGCCCCTGATTCCCCCACTTCCTCCCCTCAGCGGTGAGAATAACCTCTGCTCTCTCCCCCTACATAAACTCCTTCCTCTGTGGTTAAATATGATTATTTTTATAGCAATAAGCTCCCATTAGTTGTGCAAATTTATGTTTTCGTATGACGGAGAGAAAAAGTGACTAAAGAGCACTTTTACTTTTTTGTAAAGAGCAAATGAAGCTTCTTCTGAGGTGAACTTTTGCTTATCTGTAATTGATTATATCTGTGATTTGCAGCTATTTCATGTAAGTAAAACTTCTAATTATGTATTTTTAATGTGCTGGTCCAGGGGTGTTTGCCAGGAGATCCAGGTTTTTCTCTGAATTTACATCTTTCTTTCTAGTAAATTTCTGATTTTTCTACTGAATATAATTGTTCATGTAAATTTGAGACATTTTTCTCCTTAAGATAGGACATTTTTTCTCATCAGTTTTTCTTTTTTCCTTGTGAAAACAGGTTGTGTAGATTTAGATTAAATCCATCAGTAATTACTAATGATGTCACGCAGCCCTGAAGGGGTGTCCCAATTCATAGGGGTAATTTTCAAACCCTACCCCTTGGCCTTTGATTTCAAGGGCCAAGAGGTGAGATAGGCAAAGGGGAAGAGGTACAAATGAGAATTGGGATGGACCCCAAATCTACCTGTTCTTCACTCTCATACTGCAAATATCTTTCTCGACTGTTTTACAGTATTTACTGCTGTTAATAATTAAACAGTGTTTTTCTTGGTATTTTTATGTATTATATGTATAAGGGTCATTTCATTTAAAAGGGTTGTAAATTTAGTTCAAGTAAAATTTAGCATGTGATAGTCAGATTTGATCACATTAAACATAATTTTCCAACCACAAAATTGTGGGTAGTGAAAAGGCTGGGTGGCTAGTAACTTTGGAAAGTCACTAGCCACAGTGGTCGGTGAGCAAAAAAGTTAACGTCAAGCCCTGGTAATAATATAGAAATGACTTCAACACGTAGGGTATGCAGAATGAAAGAAAGGTAACTGTTCTAGGAATTTTACAAAAAATGTAACAGTAACAACAAAAAAACACGTAGTTCAACTTCCAGTGTGACCATGGTAATGGGCATACACAAATTTATAGAATCTACTATAGAACGGGGCTGAGAGAAAAACACATCTGTGTGCTTCTTCAGTAGCCACGATAAATGATTAGTGAGTCCGGAAGACACTGAGTCCATGTACACTATCTTCTTTCAATATTTTGTTTCTGAAGATTAAAAAAAATGGAAACAGAGATCAGCATTATTAAGGGCCATCCATGGGGTTTAGGGGTTTGAGCCTAACCCTTTTGCTAAAGCGTCCAAAGTGCCCTTTTGAGTGGCCATTTAAATTTTCAACTTTCAGTATAATTACGAGGGGAGGCTGAAAAATTCATAGGCTGAAAAGTTCATAGTGGTCAACTTTGACCAAATGTGGTTTATTTTTCAACACAGTCTCCCCTTTGGTTCACACACGTCTTCCATTGATGTTGCAGCGCTTGGATCCCTGTAGTTGAAAAATAAACCACATTTGTTTGTTTGTGTGTTTTTGTGACCCACCGGGGGACTACAGATGCAAATTAACAGTATTGCTAAATCTGGCATACTTCGTCGGCCTCCGTCGGTCTATGATGACCATGGAAGAGAATCCTAAACGTCTACTCTGCTGGAACAGCACCGCCTGTGGCTGAACAGGCCGATGCGCGAATGGCAGTCCCTGTCACACAGGTTGCACTTGTGGGTGGTCTCCGTGCTGCTGGGTCTGTGGCGGTTCTTCCTGCTGGTCCTTTTTTCATCTGCTGCAGCAGTCAGTCTCTCTTCACCCGCCTTGAGCTGTCTGGTCAGGGTGCCTCTCCATTTGTAGCGGTCCGTTGCAAGGTCCTCCCAGCGCTCTGTGCTGATCTCCAGGGCCTTCATGTCTCTTCTTGCAGACGTCTCTAAAGCGCAGCTGTGGGCGGCCAACGTCTCTCCTGCCAGTTGCCAGCTCTCCGTAGAGGACGTCTTTGGGGATTCTGCCATCCTCCATATGGTGAACGTGGCCTAGCCAGCGGAGCCTGCGCTGCCTGAGTAGAGTGAACATGGAGGGAAGGCCGGCGCGGGACAGAACTTCTGTGTTGGGCACTTTGTCCTGCCAGAATATGTCCAGGATGTGGCAAATGCAGCACAAGTGGAAGGAGTTCAGTCTCTTTTCCTGCCGGGCGTATGTTGTCCACGTCTCACTCCCATAGAGCAGTGTGCTGATGACGCAGGCATTGTACACTGCCATCTTTGTCTTGACAGAGAGTTTGGGATTCTCCCACACTCGTGTGGTGAGGCAAGCGAGTGTGAAGGCTGATTTTCCAATCCTCTTGTTGATCTCTGTATCAAGGGAGAGGTTGTTGCTGATCGTGGACCCCAGGTACATGAACTGATTCATGACCTCCAGCTCGTAGTTGTCGATGGTGATGGTTGGTGGTGCTTCCGTGCCTTGCGCCAAGACGTTAGTCTTCTTCAGGCTGATGGTAAGCCCGAAGTCCTTGCATGCCTGGGAGAAGCGGTTCATCGGGGTCTGAAGCTCCTGCTGTGTGTGGGTTGCGACTGCAGCATCGTCTGCGAACAGCATGTCTCTGATTAGAGCCTCGCGTACTTTGGTTCTGGCTTTCAGGGGGGCGAGGTTGAAAAGCCTGCCATCAGATCTTGTGTGCAGGTAGATTCCCTCTGTTGCTGTGCTGAAGGCATGCCTCAGGAGCATAGCAAAGAAAATCCCAAAGAGGGTTGGCGCAAGTACACAGCCCTGTTCCACTCCGCTGCGTATGTTGAATGGCTCTGAGACGTTGCCATCGTGCTGCACTATCCCCTGCATATTGGTGTGAAATGATTCGATGAGGCTTTGCAACTTTGGTGGGCATCCTATCTTTGGCAGGATCTTGAAAAGGCCCTCTCTGCTGACCAGATCAAACGCTTTGGTGAGGTCGATGAAGGCGACGTACAGGGGCATGTTCTGTTCTCTGCATTTCTCCTGGAGTTAGCGGATGGAGAATATCATGTCTACCGTCGATCGCTCAGCGCGGAAGCCACACTGAGACTCGGGGTAGACACATTCGGCAAGCTTCTGTAGACGAACGAGAACAACTCGTGCGTAGACTTTGCCAACAACGCTGAGGAGGGAGATGCCCCTGTAGTTGTTGCAGTCGCTTCTCTCCACTTTGTTTTTGTAGAGGGTGATGATCTTGGCGTCCCTCATGTCCTGTGGTACGGCACCTTCCTTCCAGCACTGGCAGAGGACGTCATGCAATGGCAGCAGTAGGGCGGTCTTGCAGTGCTTGATCAGGTCAGGGGGTATGCCGTCGTTGCCAGGTGCCTTGCCAGCGGCCAAGCTATCAATGGCCTTGGTGAGTTCATCGATGGTTGGCTTGGCGTCAAGTTCGTCCATGGATGGCAGGCAGTCGATGACATCAAGGGCTGACGGTGTCACGGTGTTCTGTCTGGAGTAGAGGTCGGAGTAGTGTTCCACCCATCTCTCCATCTGCTTGTTCTTTTCTGTGATCATCTCCCCAGTGGAGGATTTGAGGGGGGCCGTCTTGCTCTGAGCCGGACCAAGTGCTTTCTTGATGCCATCGTACATACCACGGATGTTCCCTGTTATGGCAGCGGTTTGAATGTCTTGGCTGAGCTGAGTCCAGTACTCGTTGGCGCAGCGCCGAGCAGTCTGCTGAACTTTGCTTCTCGCAGCCCTGAGAATCTGGAGATTCTTCTCGTTTGGGTACTTCTTGTACTCAGCAAGTGCTGAGCGCTTGGCTTCAATGACGGGGGTCATCTCGGTCAACTTGGCATCAAACCAGTCCTGTGACTTCGAGGTCTTCCTCCCAAAGGGAGCCAAGGCTGTGCGGTGGATGGTGTTTCGCAGCTCTTCCCACTTCTGCTTTGCAGATTCTCTTTCTTGTGGTACACCAAGTTCTTTCTCAAAGGTGGAGTTTGTGATGCACAGATCGTGATATGTGCAGAACTCGAGCAGCCGCTGTCCGTTGTCGTTCATTCTGCCCATGCCAAAAGGTCCAAGACAGGAGGGCCAGGAGTCGTGGTCAGCACCCACTCTGGCATTGAAGTCTCCAAGGAGAATGAGTTGTTCAGAGTTGGGAGGATCCTGACAGTTGTTGCGAGATTCTCGTAGAACTCGTCTTTTGCCTCTGGTGTGGCTGTCTGTGTTGGGGCATACACACTGACGAGGGTGACTGGGCCTTGAGTGGTGTTCAGGCGGAGGGTGAGGAGTCGTGCAGAGCCAGTGCTGCTCGGTTCCACCATCTTCAGCAAGGTGTTCTTCACTGCGAAGCCCACTCCGTGTTCCCTGTGTTCGTCACTGCCCTTTCCCTGCCAGTAGAACGTGTAGTCCTTCTCTCTCAGTGTGCCTGCGTCAGCCAACCGTGTTTCCTGGAGAGTGGCGATATCCACTCCCAGTCTCTTCAGCTCATTATTGATGATGGCAGTCTTCCTGGTGTTGTTGATGTCCTTGAGGTTAGCAGCGAGTCCTGTCATCATAGTGCAGACGTTCCAAGTTCCCAGTTTTAGAGTTGGTCTCTTTTGTTTTATTGTCTTGCCTGGTGCGAAGGTTCTCAGCCTGCTGTTCGGACTGCTCCTCATCTCCATGCACCCAATGAGGAAAGCAAGCTGTGGCGGGACAACACCTTATTGGCTGGGGGCTGCCCAGCTTGAGGCGGGCGGTAGCTGTCCAGTGAGATCCGATGATCCCTCCCACCGTCAGAAACAACCCCTGGCGCCGCGCTCTACGCCAATTGAGCGGTGGCTTATAACCGGTAACTGTCATTCCCTGTGTTTTGTCTACGCCAAAGGCGAAGCTGGAGTGTCCGCTCCAGTGATTCGGTGTTCTACCTTCCAGCATTGGACATTGGTAGGATTCAAGCCTGGGCAGGAAGATATGGAGGACAAGATGTTGCCCATGCAGCATGTCCCCCCTCTTCACGTCACTGATGAATCCAAAGGAACAGCAGGGCTGCTACAGTTTGGCACCAGCGCCGTTGCAGGAGCTGCCAGAATGATGTTGAGCACAACATAGAACTGCCTTAGGGGCTCCAACTCCGGATTTTTCCGCAAGGCAGCGGAGGTTTGAAATCAGGGTTTACCTTTCCCTAGATGGGCTACCTTCCCAGGTTGACGAGCCACCATCTACCCGAAGCATCTGGTTTTAAGGCGCCAGAGATCCGCCCTCGCCCCTTCTTCTATTAGTAAAAGCAGTTCCGCCGGGCTTAGAGACTAAACCACATGGACAGGCTTGGAGTTGGACTTAGTTGTCAGAGGCTTTTCGAGACGCACGCCATAAGGAGCATTTTATGAGCACTGGGAGCTTAACCCCAGTGCCGCTCCTGGCTATGACAACCTTGAGGAACCAAAAATTGCATAAATTAAAAATTAAAAAATTAATTAATGTTTAATTTTTAATTATTAATGTTCATTAGTATGTAATGTCCCTTTCAAATCCAACTTATTCCTAGGCCCCATGATGCCTTGCGTGAATTATGGTAGCAACTTCTGGTGCTAGTTTAGAACATATAGTTGTCACTGAAATGGGACACTTTTCCTTGTTAAAAAACAATGACTTCGGCATCAGAAATGTGGGAACACAGCCTCTTGTACCTCAGAACAGTAATGTAATCATACCACTTCCCATGACTATCGAGGGATAGGAAGATGACCTTAAAAATGGCCTGGCAGACAGTAGCTCCGTTAGTTAGCGCCACTGCTAAGATGCTAACGCTGTAAACAAATGACGTACGCTGGTAAAATGTGTCACTTTGAGGACATTTTCAAAATGGATGTAACGTTATATCCATATTTTGTATTCAAAGACCTTCAAAATGATATTTAATTTGTAGGAAGTGTGCAAAAACTGACCCGGAAAAAAGACAATTTGTTTATATTTTGTCTAGGTTGAAAACTCGCGTTCGACTGGTCGGGAGTTACGTCTTCTGCAAATACATAGGCATTTTTAGAAAGTACGATTTCTAAGCTTTCCGGTGATACCAGGCACTCACGGGGTTTTCCCAGGACTTTGCCGCTACCAAACAAAGAAAGAGTCATGATTTATGCCTTCTTGTTGCCTGTAGCTCATAATGACGCAGTGCACATTCCGAATTTTGCCAGCATGTCTCCACCGCAATAAAGTCAGATGCATTTTGTTAAAATATGTTGGACATAATCAAATTTACCTTAGAACAGATGTACACTACAACACCGTGCTTGGATGTCGTCTGTCACCGTGTGGTGAGAAGCCTCCATTTATCCAGTCTGGCACAACCACAAACACCAGCAACAAGTAGCAGAACTAGGCCAAAACATTCAAAAAATACAAAAACTAGAAGAGCCGAAATTAGCTGCCACTTGAGTGCAAAACACGTATGTGGACTATACATTAAAATGAATTTGAAAAACTTTTAAAAATGCTATTTTAAATGCCCCTGCTACTCCACTCTTACTGACTGATTTAACACTACATCAACCGAAACCGGAAGCTCCGCCCAAAATCCTTCCTACAGCGGCACCCCCGGGAATAAGGTGGATAAACATTAAACTAAACTAAATTGGTCAAATTTGACCACTATGAACTTTTCAGCCCCCCTCATAGATCCCAAGACCCAATACAGATAAATACAAATCATGAGCAGAGATTAGAACAGGCATGGCAAAGGTTAATACAAAAAAAGTGAGAGGCTGTGCAAAGGAATCATCTTCATGAAAGTCCCAATTTAAAGAACTACATTACATTATTAACATTACACTTATTTTCAGTATACAGTTAAAATTTGTCTTCCTAACGTACCATATTATTATAACTTAAAACATTCCAGCTTACTTATGTGATAACAATAAATACAACAAACCATTATTTGGATATGCCATTATCACAACGCTGCAAAACCTGTCAATAGGACGATATCCATATGGCGCCTACAGTTGTCATCAAAATGTTAGCGGTGAGCACTCGAGCCTATGATAACTCTGTTTTAAAAACAGTGAGATGAGCTGATAGGAGTGCAAGCGTGGCAGCTGTGACAGATACCTGTTAGTTCTGGTCCAGTGGTTTTAGTTCACGTTGGTTCGTGACCACCAAGAGCATCCAGAAAGCAGCTGGGCAGAGGGCCCCGGAAAGGCTGGGCTGCACAAGGTGTGTGCTCCGGGTAGAGAAGAGTAGGGAGGAGTTGCTTATGACCACTGGTGGCCTCTGAAGGACCAGGCGGGTGGGTGGCGATGGAAAGAGGACTCCAGACAGAGACACGTCAACACCGAGGGCACAAGTGAGGGGACTAACAACAGTGCGTGGCACGGACAGAACAGATTCTGGGCAGCGGGAAGTGGACTTGTTGTGTCCAAATAAACGAGGAGGCGAGGTGACATTTTATAATGTTTGTTATCAAGAACTATGTACACACGGGGAGACCTTACCGTGAGTACAGGAGTCCCAGCGAAAAGACAATATGTCTCCCGCTCCAGGCTTATATAGGCCTTTTCCACGGGCCCCGCTTTCCCCAGCACCGCACCAGGGCCCCGGTGTTTGTGCATTTTCCATGAGCCCCAGCACCGGTTAGCAGGCGCGATTTTCGTACCTGATCGAGGGCAGGGTCGCTCACGGCCCCGGCTCAGCCGGCCCGGGGCTGTGATGTGACGTCAACAGACTGCTCGCCGCTGATTGGTCAGGTCATAACGTCACGATAATAGCGACAGTCTTCCCCGTCTTCTGATAACGGCCATTTGCAATATTGTCATGGACTAAGTCGGTCACGGAGTGAATATGATATTAATACAGACAGCGTTGTAGGTTTTGCGGCACTCTACACCGTGGTCCAATGAAGAGGTGCAGAGTTTTCTCTGCTTTGTGGCAGATCCACAGTGAGGAGTGACCCGGACCTATGGCTGCACAGAAACAGGAGTATGGACGGAGTATACGAAAACCATCTATATGGTGAGTGATTTGTAATAATGTGCATCTGCTTGCTTATTTATCCTATTGGTGGTACGGTCACTTTTTTTGAGCCATTACAGTGCTGTTCTGTGCTGGCTAACGTTTTAAAGCTAACGTTTTTAATTTGCTAGCTAGCAAGTACCAACTGGTGAATCGCGCATGTTTTCTCCTAAATATTCGCTTGTGAGAGCAAAACGATGAAATATGTTAATCCTGGTTAAAGTCCTGGTTTGCGTTTTTTATTCCACTTTGGTCCTGGGCATTAAATTGTGTGCTGTTCTGTGATGGCTAACGTTTTTTAGCTAACGTTTTTTTGCTAGTACCAACTGGTGAATCGCGCATGTTTTCTCCTAAATATTCGCTTGTGAGAGCAAAACGATGAAATATGTTAATCCTGGTTAAAGTCCTGATTTGTGGTTTTGGATAAAAACTTCAGATTTTGACTGAGTGAGTCCATACTCGGTGATTCACAGCATCAGTTAACGTTATTAATTCATTCTGATTGCTGAAGCCACAGTAAAAACAAATAATGTAACGCAGCCCCTGAAAAATCTACCGAAGCGCAGCTACATGAAAACTGTGGTTAAATACAACAATGAAGTACTTTATTGTCACATTCAAATAGTAATTGCTCCTGTTTTATTTTTCTTTTGAAAACTTGGATGAAATATGGTGGGCAATATAAGCTGCGGCTTCAGCCATCACCCATTTCAGATAACCTATGTTGAACTGTATAATCAGAGGAGTTATTGTTTAATTTGACCTTGTTAAATTTTTTTCCCCATTGTTATATTATTCTATTTTCTTTTAATCTTTACCTTTAATCAACCCGAAATTAAGATTCATTCATTAATTCACATTCCACCACTGGCTTTTAGCAACAAGTGTATTTCCCAAATATGTGTTAAACTTGCTTTAACTAACCACCACCCATTTGTCTTTTGTGTAGGCAAGAGGGAAACTGTCACCCCAACTGGACCTTGCCTCACTATTTACAGAGATGCAGGCTGAAGATCTGCTGGACCAGGACCAGGGGCCGATCCGGTTGCTTCTCAGTGAGGGAGCGTGGCAGCCGTGTGTGACCCATTCAAATTTTATTCTTTTTTACAGTTTGAATTTTGCACATTCTGAATAATCTGGAATTTGCTGCTGATTGTAATAAAGAATTTAGTGACTTAAGTGTTTGCATCATGATTTTCCATTTTGTCTGTTAAGACACCGTTGGGAAAAGAGTCAACTGTACAAAGGATTTATCTGTGACCTTGAAAATAATGGCTCATTTTTAAGAAAAAAGTAACCAACACAATAATTTTATTAACTGAACACTGTATTGTTGGATGTAGATGGAGGAATTCTGGGTCATATTAGCATCTGCTCTTCATCATAATGGGTTTTGGGCAGGGGTGTCTAATCATGTGCCATGGAGGTCAAAGACCCTGCAGGCTTTACCTCCAACCATTGTCTTCAACAGCAGACTCCACTGAACTTCTTCCACTGACTGATCAGTGACAACACCTGCTGAAGAGACTGGGTAGAAGAAAGAACATGCAGGGTCTTGACCCCCCATGACAACTGATTGGAAGCCCCCGGATTAGGTTTAATGGGATTTAACATTTAACACAAACTGCTTTATGGTTCATAATATTATATAATACAATATGGCTCATAATTTTGATGAGACTTACACCCAACCAAAAGTGATTTCTCAAAATGCTGGATTGTTCTTAGCTTTGCCAATCTTTCAGTGTTTAATTTGTGCCACATGGTGGTAACCCCCAGATATATAAAAAAGAGACATCTGCCAAAAATTCACAGGTTTATTGTCAGTGCAATTCCCAGTGCAATACTACATGAATGCATGTATAGTACATTGTTGATGCAGAGAATATACATTTCTACAGTACATGTATCGAGGAAATCAATTATTTTCCATGTGACCTTATGACTGCATTATTTTAATTGCCTTTTTGTAATTAAAGTTTTTATTGACTTTATACAAGATGGTACTACACATACTGATCTTCCAAGTATCACATCAGTCTCCAAAAAGGATAAATAGGGTGAAAAAAAAATATATGTATACATATACTGGATTACAAAGCAAGGATATCAGTGAGGGAAGGCAATAACCCCCCCCCCCCCCGAAAAAAAAAACAGAAAGACAGGCCTTCATTAACATTACCTATTTTTAACTATTTTACATAATTGCCTTTAATCTTAGATCAAGTTTGTTTTGGCCTATAATACATCATAACTATAAAATATATCTTATACGTAACTCAGTACTGTTTACTTTTTGAATAGATATTTTGTGGCTAATATAGTTATTAAACTGGCGATCAAGTTGTGCCAGCTGATCAATTTTTTCTATGACCACACCTCAGACTGCTGCAGAAGCAGGTACAGTCTCTCCATGATTTTCACACAGAGCAGAGTAATTTGTTGTACAGGAAATGAACGTTTCTACAGAAATTCTTAAGCTTGGTGAAGCTGTGCAGTCATTAGTGCCAGGCTGATGACAGTGAGAGGCGTTGCTGAGCCAGAACGACCATTTGAAGAGGTAATTTCTCAACAACAGAGCCATCTGAAACACACACACACAGCATACATATTTTAGTACCTAACTTGCAGACATTACAGTGTAGCACGACATACTTACAGCAAACTAGCATTAGCAACCATTAGCTTACCTAGTTTGTATCCTCATGTCTTCGGCTCTCCCAGAAGCTGCAGAACTATTCCAGAGTGTTTAGTCTCGCTGCCCGTACCCTTATCTGGCGGTGCTTTTTGGTATTTACGGCGAAAAAAGCCACAAACCGAGGAGTCGCCTTGTAGAGCAGCCATGTTATGTTTGTTTGGGTCGCGCGCTTCACGTCACGAGAGTGAAGCACCGCCTTGCTGTTAAGAAATCCCACCCAGCCGCGGCCGGGCTGCAGCACTGTTGAAAAGCAATCGAGGGACCATGGAGCGGCGCCGACCCGAGTCGTGTTCTCGGGCCGAGGCTGACCGGGGCCCATGGAAAAGTGCCTTAAATCAAACCTGTTAAAGCTAAACATATACACACAACAATCATAGACATACACAATGGCGGTACCCGATCCCATAAACTCGCAGAATACACATAAGTACACACAGAGAACTCCCCACAATAAAAAAAACACAAGTATTCACACTATAGGGCCATTAACATACCCATTCACACCAAGGTGCTACTGCACCTCACACTCACTAAACAGCCACACATCAACGGTGGTCTTGTTCCTCAAATCCCTTAAACACCCCTTTACAGCGGCAGACGTTCCTTTTACTTTCAAGAACATAAACAGCCATTAAGACCACACCACAGACAGGGAAATTAAAACACAGCATCAAGTGCTGGAAATAGTAATAAAACACAATATTGCAAAATACTGTAAATAGTTACTGTTACAAAGAGGTGGCAACACAAACCTCTGAACATTTCTTTTTTTTTTTTTTTTTTACAAAACAGACCCGATATCCACATGTCACACTCCTAAGTTGTACCACTAATAGGATAAATGACCATAAGAACCAACTTATACTGTATGTTTCACATTACCCACATGGTTCTCATCATCCCATTCCATGACAGCTTTAACATGTGAATACAGTCAGAATATATTGAACATAATAACCATAAACAAAGCACATCTATTAATAAATGCACATTATCAGACACACTGTAAGCCCTCACACATTCAACCCGGGTCTCCCGAAGGCCTCCCCTGGAGTGTCCGTCACACGGCCCACTTCCAGAGCGTCTCCATTTCTTTGTGACAGGAGACGGACTGCATAGACACCCTTTTCTGCTCCGACGTCGCAGCTCGTTGGGATGCCATCTCAATTCATCAGTCAACCTCAGGTAGCTGTCGCTGCCGGACTGGACCACCCACAGATTATCCTGTCCAGCTGTCAGTTTCCTGGAACTGCACACCCGACCAAGCCGAGACTCGACCCTAGGGTGCACGTCATCACCCTCACCCAGGGGAGCACTCACTGGCTTTCTCCGTCGTCTGCGTCGCAATCTGGCACCCTTATGACTCCTCAGCGGTTCACCAAGTTGACTTGAGCCATGTCCCTTGCTTTTGGTATCGGCACGGCCAGGGTTCGTGCCGTCTGGTGGTACCCCGGATACCAGATGATGTTGCGTCGGTGTAAGTGTTGTTATAAAATTATATATTTTCTGTACGTTACATGTTGGTTGTTGCAACTGTATAGTTTGTTGAAATTTATTGTTTCCTGACCGGAACTGATGTTTCCGTCTGGAGTGCCGCTGGGATTGTTTTTATTGTAGCACATAGCGGAAATGAGAAGAACGCTGTGCCACGTTATTCAGCTATCTGGCACTTAAGTTTGATTGAAGATTGAAGCCAAGCAGTTTGTTTTACCTTCAGAACTCTTTTCATGACAAGCGGCCAACGAGGTATTTGTTTTGTAACTTGTTTATATTATTTCGCTCTGTACTGTATATATGGTTATGCGTTACGTTTCCCCATACAGTTCTCACGGCGTGACTGAGAGGGAGGTGCATAAGTCCCAATAAACGCCCGTTTAAAGGAACCAACCTGTGTCTGTTGTCGTGAAGAGAGCTACAGTGAGAACTCGCCTGCTCAACACGGGTAACAAGGACTCCGAGACGGCGGGTAGCGAGGAGAGGAAGATCCAGGTCGTCAGTTAAGCAAGTCCATACCGCTCTGTCGTCATAGCAACCGCAAGTAACGGCCGTTAGACTGTGTTAAAGCGCAACTTTACAAGTTAAAGCCAAAAGGCGCTCCACCTCAAGTTTCAAGTTAAGGTGGTGTGAGAAGTGGTTTAACTTGGACATTGCAATAACGACTCAGATCTATCAGCTTGTGTGCTATTTAGCTGTTGTGGTTGGAGATTATCAGATGTCCTGATTTTCACAGTTGCTTCATGTTACAAGGTTAAAGTCGATGTTAAATTTATATGTAAATTAACAATCTTTGATGAACGTTAAAAAATAAGGACATTTTAATCTGAAACTAAGATTTATGCAAGCTTTGTGTCTATAAAATTTCAACAAGCTTAAAGGGCATTTTCAGTGAAGTTAAAGGGCACTTAACCCAACTCTGTTTTTTCCTATTTTGTAAAATAAGCAATTTAATGCATTTCTAAACATATTATCTCATCTGTTAAAGTTCATATTTACATATTGTGTTAAGGTAATTTCACTGTTTTTATTCTTGCTTTGAAATTGAAGTTAGCTGAAAAGTGGCTAAGTTTAAATGTTTATACAGTTATTTTAATGCAGTATTGAAGTCAGTATAATTACAAACTAGACATCATCCAGTTGTTTCACTGTTGTTCAAGTTATCTCAAAATGTCTGACACAAACACTGAGACCTGCCACAAGATGGCTGACTCATCTACCCAACCTGAAGTTACCAAATCTGCAGAAGCAGAAGGGCTGCGAAGAGGCGAAAGAATTCGAACCCTCACAGAGAAGGGGAGAGAACTTCAAGAAGACAAGATGAAAAGTATCCAACGACGGTACAGAATCATTTATGAGAAATGGAGGTATCATGCTAGAATAGGCAAGGAAATACTGACCATCGAAGCCTCAGAGGATGAATTGAGTGAGCTGATTGAAAATATAAGCAGCACTTGCTCCGATGTAAAAGCCATATATGAAACATTACGCAAAATACAAACTCCTGAGCCAGATCTGCGACGCAGAGTAGACACCTGCATTTCACTCTCAGAGTTAATCATTCAAAAGGCAAAAGGGCAGCTTAAGAAGCCTAAAACAGAAGAAGAGGATGAACCTTGGCCCGATGTTGGATCAGTTCTAAACTCAACTTGCTCCTCATCAAGGCCACCATCTCATCAATCAAAATGTTCTATTCGTTCTAGTACTAACTCAGCCAAAAGATGTGAGGCTGCAGCGGAGGCTGCCGCATCCCAGGAAGTTTTAGCAGTATTGGATGAACAAGAAAGAGAAGAGGCTGAACTCCAAAGGCTAGAGGCTGAAGATAAACAACGGCTTGCACAATTTGAATCTGAAACCTTTGCCAGACAACAAGAAATGCAAGACAAACGTAGAAGGCTTAAACGCTTGGAAGAAGTGAAGAAGTTAAATGCTGCAAGAGCACGAGTAATGGTCTATGATCAAGTTGAAGAAAATTTTAAAACAGCTGAATTGCTGTATGATGTTGAATTTGGAGAAACACAAGCCCTCAATGCCTCAAGTCCCTCCTTCATCCCTCAGTCTCTGCCAGTCACCACACAAGCCCTCAGTGCTTTAAGTCCCTCCTTCATTCCTCAGTCCCTGCCAGTCACAGCTCAAGCTCCACCCATTCCTACAGTACAGAACACCTCAGATTTGGTCCGCATGCTAACGGAAGCTATAAATGCGAATCGTCTTCCAACACCAGAGCCTGCATTATTCACTGGAGACCCCTTGAGATTCAAGGACTGGCGACTCTCTTTTGAAACATTGATTGACAGGAAAAACATCCCAAAGAATGAAAAACTGTATTACCTAAGGAAGTATTTAGGTGGTGCTGCAAAAAAGGCCGTTGAAGGATTCTTCTTATTGGGCACTGAAGCTGCATATGACTCGGCCTGGCAGCTTTTGGAAAAACGTTTTGGAGACCCATTTATAATTGGGAAATCCTTCAGGGACAAACTACATGGATGGCCAAAAATAAGCACAAAAGATGGTTGTGAATTAAGGGAATTTGCAGACTTCCTTAAGAGCTGTGAGGCTGCAATGCCCCACATGAAGACATTAGAAATTCTTAATGACTGTAATGAAAGCCAAAAAATTCTGCTGAAGTTACCAGATTGGCTGGTATCCAGATGGAACCGTAAAGTGATGGAAGTCAGACAAGCGAACGCTGATTATCCACCATTTAAAGAGTTTGTAGACTTCCTGTCTAAGGAAGCAGACCTTGCTTGTGATCCCATATCCTCAATTCAAGCGCTCAAAAGTGTGGAAAGTGAGAAAACAAAACACACCCGAAGCCAAACTATTCAAGCAAAGACACTGGCCACAGATACAAAACAGAGCAGCATTCCATCATGTGTTTTCTGCAAAAGAGCAGGACATGACCTTGCTAAGTGCAGAAAGTTCAGTGAAAAGACAGTTCAAGATCGTGTCAAGTTTGTGCAAGCAGAGAAGCTTTGTTTTGGATGTCTGAATGTAGGACATCACTCAAAGGAGTGTGACAACAGAAGTACATGCCAGAGGTGCCAAAGAAGACATCCGACATGTTTGCATGAGGAGAAGTTTAAAGACCATCAAAGGCTGACTGCTCCAAAAGGAGAAGACAGCTCAAAGGACAAAGCAGAGATCAAAGAAGTAGCTGCGACAGCAACTACCAACAGAGTCATACAAGAGGGCCCAAACACACAAACATCCTCAATCGTACCAGTCTGGATCTCGTCTACAAAGCATCCAGACCACGAAGTTCTTGTGTATGCACTCTTAGACACTCAAAGCGATACAACTTTCATCCTAGACGAAATAGCCCAAGACCTCGATACAAGCAAAGAGAATGTCAGCTTGCGGCTATCCACAATGACTACAAAATCAGTAGTCATAACCTCTCAGAAACTGACAAACTTGCAAGTGAGAGGATACAACTTAGAGAGAAGAATTCCATTGCCAGCACTTTTCACACGAGAGTTCATCCCAGCAGATAGGTCACACATTCCAACCTCTGAAACAGCACTAAAGTGGCCTCATCTTGAACAACTGGCAGACAAGATTCCACCACCACTAGATTGTGAAGTAGGACTACTAATTGGCTACAACTGCCAACAAGCCCTTCTTTCAAGAGAAATTCTGTTTGGGAAAGACAATCATCCATATGCACAGCGGACTGATCTTGGCTGGAGTATTGTCGGCTGTGCAAATCCCGAAGCTAACTACAATGATGCAAAGAGATTCCACACATTCGTAGCCAACCGGATCCAATGCATAAGATCTAGCACAGATCCCGCACAATGGCGACATGTCAGCACTGAAAACAACCCAGCTGACTGCGCTTCAAGAGGACTGAGTGCAGCTCAGTTAAAAGAGTCTAATTCGCTGACAGGACCTGATTTTCTTTGGCACCAGAATCTTCCACGTGAAGAGGAAATGGTGGGAGATGTTGAAAGAACTGACCCTGAACTTCGCAAAGCCCATGTCCATACAGTCATGATGAAAGGAATAGAGTCAGTGGCGAAACGCCTCGCCAAATTCTCTGACTGGTCCAGGGCAGTTAGAGCCATTGCTAGGCTCAAGAGATTTGCCAAAGAAATCAAAGGACTTCAGCCAAGAACAAATGAAGCAACCAGTCTTGAAGAAAGAAAGGAAGCAGAAAGCTTTATCATCAGGCTAGTGCAAGAAGATGCCTTTGCTGCGGACATACAAAAAATCAAAGCGCAGAAGGGAGACACTTTGAACAAGTACAGCAAGTTATATAAGTTGAACGCCTTCTTGGACAAGAACAATGTCCTAAGGGTAGGAGGACAATTGTCCCAGTCAGCCTTGCACCATGATGTAAAACATCCGGCGATCCTTCCAAAGAAATCCCATGTTTCAACACTGCTTGTCAAGCATCATCATGAGCGTGTATACCACCAAGGAAGAGGTATAACCTAGACTGGTTTACCTTCAAAGGCCCATTCACAAGGTGGTTACCTTGCTTGAGGCAAATTAAGTAGAAATTAAACAAAGTGGGTCACATTCTTTCAGAGTTCAAATAACCCAAGCCATTGATTCCATTTATAATCTGTGTTTAAAAGAAATCCCGCATTTAAATCAATGAGTGATTTGGTGGGAGTGTAAGTGTTGTTATAAAATTATATATTTTCTGTACGTTACATGTTGGTTGTTGCAACTGTATAGTTTGTTGAAATTTATTGTTTCCTGACCGGAACTGATGTTTCCGTCTGGAGTGCCGCTGGTATTGTTTTTATGGTAGCACATAGCGGAAATGAGAAGAACGCTGTGCCACGTTATTCAGCTATCTGGCACTTAAGTTTGATTGAAGATTGAAACCAAGCAGTTTGTTTTACCTTCAGAACTCTTTTCATGACAAGCGGCCAACGAGGTATTTGTTTTGTAACTTGTTTATATTATTTCGCTCTGTACTGTATATATGGTTATGCGTTACGTTTCCCCATACAGTTCTCACGGCGTGACTGAGAGGGAGGTGCATAAGTCCCAATAAACGCCCGTTTAAAGGAACCAACCTGTGTCTGTTGTCGTGAAGAGAGCTACACAGATTATCCTGTCCAGCTGTCAGTTTCCTGGAACTGCACACCCGACCAAGCCGAGGCTCGACCCTAGGGTGCACGTCATCACCCTCACCCAGGGGAGCACTCACTGGCTTTCTCCGTCGTCTGCGTCGCAATCTGGCACCCTTATGACTCCTCAGTGGTTCGCCAAGTTGACTTGAGCCATGTCCCTTGCTTTTGGTATCGGCACGGCCAGGGTTCGTGCCGTCTGGTGGTACCCCGGATACCAGATGATGTTGCGTCGGATGATGTTGCAACCAGATGATGTTGCGTCGGAGTGGCACCAGTCACTGTTGGTTCAGCAGCCGGAACTCGTCAGCCACCGGAGCTCTGTAGCTCATGCTCTTCGGACCTTTCCGCCACCACAGAGGTCAAACCATGCCGTCCGGCTCCACCGTCCGCGGGACCACAAACACTGGAACGGGCCCCCCACCTAGTCAGCGTACTAAGGTGCTGGTGGTGTCCCTCTTCACCCGGAATGGGCCGCCCAAAGTCCCACACTTCATCGCCACTTCCCACATAGAAAGGCCAGTCCCATAAGCCACCACCTGACCACTCCTCCACTTCACCCCAGGTGATGGTGAAACCAAGCCCATAGAGTAAATCACAGCCCATTAGGTTATTACCATCCCACGACACCATGAACTCATTGGCGTACATGGAGGCCCCTTTGTACCTCACCGACAGCCACACCGAGCCCACAACAGCCAGCGGGTGGCTACCGTAACCGTAACAGGTAATGTTAGTGTTACTCACTCTGTAATGGGGAAAACACCGACTTACAGTTGCCAAGTTGAGGATGGAGACCGCTGACCCAGTGTCCACCAACAGCGGTATTAGTGTCCCGTCCAACAAAATGTCACAGATGATATGACCATCCGTGTCGGGTGAGACTGTGTGGACCACCGTAGGAATCTTCTTCTTAACAGTTCCTTTTGCTGGTTTCCGTTCCTCCTTGTCAAAATTGCGATAAACCCTGGTGAAGTGATGGAGCAGACTGCACCATCCACACCACTTGCCCCTCGCTGTACACTCCCTGGCTCGATAGCGGTGCCTGCTGGATCCGCAGCCGTAGCATCGTGGAGTCCTCAGGGTGGACCGTATCTTGACAATGGCCGTGTACTCGTCATCGCTGCCATCGTCCGAATCCAAGGCCAGGGCCTTCTCATGTGCCTCGCTCTTCTGTGGAGCGTCATTGCAGCCGAGGTGTTTCGTCAGCTGCTCCGCTACCTCGTGCTGTTGCGCTAGCTCCATGGCCGCTAGCAAAGTTGGCTCACCAGCATGAGTTAGCAGGCGAACCCTCGCCGAGGAGTAGGCCACATGCTCGGCCAACTGGTCTTGGACCATCTCCTCCTCTAGGGCCCCAAACCTGCACTCACCCGCCAGCTGTTGGAGGTCTGCCACAAACTGCTGGACCGATTCTCCGGGTTGCTGCTGCCGTTGTTGGAACTGGATGCGCCACATTATGATGTTTTCTGGGGCGTGAAAGTAGCTGGCCATGAGCCTCACAACGTCGTCGAAGCTGTAACCTCCTCTCAAGGTACTGAGGATTTTCTGGCCCTCTTGCCCAGGTTATGGACCAGAATCGCCCTCGTTCTCAATTTGTCCAGGTCGCCGAGGTCTAATGCTAGTAGATAATTCTGGAAGGCCGCAAACCACATGGCCCAAGGGACCAACGGCTCATCTGGAGCCTCCAAAAAGGACGTAATGTGGTCGCAGCCCTCTCCATCTCCATTTGTCCTCATCGCCAAATGTTGTCTGAATAAACAAGGAGGCGAGGTGACGTTTTATAATGTTTATTATCAAGAACTATGTACACACGGGGAGACCCTACCGCGAGTACAGGAGTCCCAGCGAAGAGACAATATGTCTCCCGCTCCAGGCTTATATACTCTTGGTGACACCACCCCCCCAAAGGTGGGGCATCACCCCTCCCCAGCCTAGGGCACTGCCATACTAATATTATATATATATTACGATCCTACAGGACTGTCAGAGGCCATTTTGCCTAGAGGCTGCCTGGTCCTGACACAGAGATATTACAGGCTAGAGTGCTCACGGTTAACATTTTGATGGCAAATTTAGATGCCATATTGGTACTGGAAATAGTCGACAGCTTTTGCGGCATTGTGATAAAGGTATATCCAAATAATGATTTCTTGTATTTATTATCATATAAATAAGCTATGCATATAGAACCTTATGAACACAAATTTTTAATGAGAATATGTCCCGATTTAAAGTTCGTTTATTGTTTTTGTTGTGTCCAGCTGCAGAAAGCTGCCTGATCAGAATGCCATTCTGATTATTATATGTGTTTAATGCATAACATGCAGATATGATTTACTTCACTCATTGTGTTTGGAGACATTTCAGTAAGAATATATTGTGTTGTAGATGCTGAGTAATGTATGTGGTTTCAGCTGAACGTTACCAGAACTGTACAGTATTGTGCTGTATGACTGTAATGAATGAATAAACATCACAATAAAAAAAGCTTATGAACTGAAAACATTCTTTTTAACTTTCCCATCAAGTCGTCAAATACTTCAGTATAATGTTGTTGTTTACACTGGTACTTTCAGTGAGCAAGACAGTCATTGAGTATAGAGATTTTCAATATTTGTTATAGTTTAAAGCACTAGAAGTTCACACATGGGACCTTAAATCCGAAAAACTCTCCATTGAAATGAATAGCAGGAGCGAAATTATCTTTTGATCCAGATTGAATTTACACATATGATGTTTGTCAATTTAAAAGATAATTTTCCATGTAAATAACAGTGTAGGTTGCTGTCTAACTGTTAAGGTATAAGGTTGTGAAAATATGCAAATTAAAAAACTACAAACACAGACACCTTAAACTACGTCACGTTTTCAAAGTGCACCCAGGGTGCAGTAACTAACAGTCCTCTGGATCAGCTCCAGCTCTCAAAATACAAAACAATACCTTTGTGTTGTTTTTCTCCTCTTTGTAGTGGCTTTAGTAGTGGCTTTAGTAATCTCCCGCCAAGATCGTGTTTGGTGATATGGGATGATGGGAGTTGCCGTCCGCTGATCATTTTCGCACAAACTAAATATTACTCTGTTATTATACGACAGCTGACAACTTAAATTATGTGGAAAATTATCTTTTAAACTGACAAACATCATATGTGTAACTCGTGGCAAAATTTGATCTGGATCAAAAGATATTTTTGCTCCTGCCATTCATTTCAGTGGAGAATTTTTCCGATTAAACGTCCCATGTGTGAAAGTAGAGGGGGCAATGACTTAGGCCTGCTATTCCTTCTAAATCTCACTTCAAGCTGTCCTGAGAAGTTGGCAACTCTGATTGTACATGACAATGAATACTGTTTATTTCATATAATATTCAACTTCTCCAGCCAAAACGAAGAAAATGTAGTACATGTCTATGTGGTTCAATGACTTGTTTGTGTTTCTTGTGTTGGGGCGGCTGTGGCGCAGGTGTAGTGTAGCCGACTACTACTCAGAGGGTCAGTGGTTCGATTCCTGCTCTGTCTGCAGTCTGTGTGTCGAAGTGTCCTTGAGCAAGACACTGAACCCCCAGTTGCTCCTGGTGGCTCAGGCCAGCACCGGTGCAAGGCAGCTCTGCCACCATCAGTGTGTGAATGGGGGGGATATAGCAGGATCTGTAAAGTGCTTTGGCCATCCAGAGATGAGTAAAAAGTGCTGTATAAATGAACACCATTTATCAGCACCAATATGGCATCAGCATTGCACCTAAAACTAGCCTAGTGGCTAGCAATGAGCACCCTAGCCTATTATTAGGGTTGCCATCTGTCCTGTAAAATACAGTATTGTCCTGTTTTTTACATTAAAGTAGTGCATCCTGTATTGAATTAGTACAGGGCGTGGTTTTTCCTGTATTTACTAGGTGCCTTTTATGCAGCAGCATCTCATCTGCGTTCTGCATGTTGATTTGTTTACTTTTACGCACTGCACGTGAAGTCATCGCTCAACAATGACTGGATGAGAGGCAGCCGGGCGGCAGTGTTGCCAGACGTACGATAATTATCGTATTTGTACGATAATTTTGCCCTCTGTATGATGTACTATCAATAATTTCAAAAATCCCATAAAATACGATAATTTGACCCCTTCATTACATGGCTAAATTAATACATTAGCAAACACAATCAGAGTACTGATCCTGTGCATTCATACTATGCTTGTTTTTACGCATCATCTCACGTGCGCGGGCTGTGTGGAAAAGAAGACGTAAGACTCACGTTGCAGTAGCAGAGAGGCAGCCTTGGATGGAGGCTAGTGATGGGATCCACAGTTCACTAAAACGTGCAGATTCAAGCTAAAAAGATCTATTAGAAATAGTTGTACACCGAATCACTCAGTGCCGTTCTGGAGCTCCAACTGTCTACCACTCACTGAACTGAGAGTCGGCTGAACCGAGCGGGTGGGGCTCGTTCGCTGCTTAAGGGGGTGATTCAGCTGGTGATCCCTGGCTTCCAGTACAGCTCCGTTGAGTGATTCAGTACAGTACGTTCATTCATAAAAACTAGTACACTCGATCAAATCATTCGTGTACATTACAGCACTAATGCAGGCACAGCAGACTCAACAAGTAAGCAACATTGGCAGCAGGTTGAGAAGTGAATTGGGGGGTGGGGGACAGACCCCAGTTTTACTGGGTGGTTCATCCATGTTGTTGGCATTAGTACTAAAAATTTCTGTCGCTGCTGCAATGTGCAAATGTCTGCAAAAATGTCACTGGATTGTGGCTCTAAATAAAACTGAAACAGGTTTCTTCTTAAATTATCAGAGGCATTTTAGCAGTAGTTTAGGTGGATTGATTTTGATGTTTATTCCTAATGTATAAACAGAGTACTTCTCAAAATATTTATGAAGCAAGACCTTGATACATGATGATTCAACAGAAGGCAGAGAGAAGAGTTAAGTACGACTGATATTTTAGGCTGTTGAGTACAGTCTTATCCTGTACTCCACACAGGTAAAGGTCATTTTTTTTCAACCAATTTGTTAGCGCAGTTTTATATTTAAATAATCTATCTACCTTATTCCTAGCCCCCATGATGCCTTAACACTAGAAGTCCCAGAGAGGGGCCATTTGGCCTTTTTGGCTAGAAAACCCATAGGGGGACCATCAAGTGGCCACAAGAGGGCTAATGTCTGGGACTTCTTTAAGTGAATTATGGGCGCAACTTCCGGTACTAGTTTAGAAAGTGTGGTTGTCACTGAAGCAGGACACATTTCCTTGTTAAAAGACAATGACTTTAGCATCAAAAATGTGGGAACACAGCCTTTTGCACCTCAAAAAGAGTAATATAATCATACGACTTCCCAGGACTATTGAGGAATGAGAAATGACCTTAAAAAGTGTCCTTGCAGACAGTAGCTCTGTTAGTTAGCTCCACTGCTAAGATGCTAACGCTGTAGACAAATAAAAGCTCTGAGATAGATCAATGTTTCCAACGTAACAAAGTTGGTTGCATTTTGTTAAAATATGTTGGACATAATCAAATTTACCTCAGAGCAGACATAGAATCTAGTCAAAGCCACAAAGAACCACAACACCGTGCTTGGGTGTTTTAATGTCGGAGTAATACAGACAGCTGCAGCTGTTTGTTTTACTCTGAAATTAAAATGCTCAGGCTGCTGTCATACCGTGAATGCTTGTTATTTAACTTAACACGTACAGACCTTTTCTGGCAATTGTTCAAAATTTTATTGATCTATATTTTGTGATAATTTAAAAATTAATGCATGTTGAAGCTGCTAAAATCAAGTCCATATCGTTCCAATGCAGTGCAATGAAAGCAAAAAAAACACCTATTTGATATCTTTCTTAGATCGTTAAGCCTTAGGAAGCAAACTGTTACCATTTTTTTATTTATTATTTTACCTCATGCAGCCTTGCATCTGGTGACATATAGAAACGTTAGATCTGTGTCATGATCGGCAATTATTTGACAGCTCACGTGCAGGGAATGACACCACAGGAAACACAAAATGACACAGAGTATGAATTGTGATTGAATTTTATTAATTGCAAAGAATGTCTCCGTAAGAGAAAACCGCCACTTGCCAGGGAAAGCACACAGCCTGAAATGAGAGACGAGAGCAGGTGAATTAGGATGGAGGCTAGACACAGGGAAAAATGGACAGCACTCACGTGGGAGTAATAGAGGAACCCGGCAGAGGAACCCAGCACTTACAGCGAACCTCTCGGTGAAACAGGATAGCATAGGAGAGCTGGGTGAGGTGTCTGACCGGGTGATGACGGTCGCTGATGTGGTGATGATGACAAGGCAGGTGAGCGCACAACAACCCTGGAGACGCACCACAAGGAGGTAGCAACCTGTGAAGATAAAGCAGAGAATTAAAGGGTTTTTCTAGATGAGGCAAAAGTGGATTAAACTGCTGTTGAATGCAGTCCGCCCAACGAGCCAGCGCTGAGACATTGAAGAGAAGGTCTATTTAAGCGCTGGCAGATCAGAGGAGCAGGTGCGTCTCATCACGCAGGTGGAGATGATTACCCGCGGAGTAGGTGAAAGTTGAGCCGGGCGGGCGGGGGGAGGAGTGCGCTCACCGAACCATGACAGTCTGTGACATTCATACAAGTGAAAACAAACCTGGTGCTCTTGTGTCTGGACCACTGATCACACCAACAGTCCTTTTTAGTTTTCAGTGCATGATCTATGCATTGCTGTTGAAGCCAGCACAGATTTAGCTGAGGTTTAGGAGTGTCACACCACGAACAGCAGCAAGTACCAGAACTATGCAAAAACGTTCAAAAATACAAAAACTACAAATGCTGAAATTATCTGCCATTTGACTGCAAAACACATATGCGGACTATACATTAAAACGAATTTAAAATGCTTTGAAAAACGATATTTTAAATGCCCCACTACTCCACTCTTGCTGACTGACTTAACACTACTTCAGCCGAAACCGGAAGTTTCCCCCATAATCGTTTCTACAGCAGTGCCCTCAGGAATAAGGTGGCTAATCTGTAATATGCACGATCTGTGATAATGTGGGCAGTGCAGTGGCGCAGTGGTTAGCACTGCGGCAACACAGCAATTCACCGTTGGCCGGGGGATCCTGGGTTCGATCCCAGCCCCTGACCAACAGTGATCTGTGTGGAGTTTGCATGTTCTCCCCGTGTCTGCATGGGTTTACTCCGGGATTTCTCCAGTTTCCTCCCACATGCCAAAAACATGCAAGTTAGGTTAATTGGCATCAAACTGGGAATTCTAAATTGTCCTTAGGTATGACTGTGAGAGTGAATGGTTGTCTGTCTGTGTTGGCCCTGTGATGGACTGGCGATCTGTCCAGGGTGTACCCTGCCTCTCACCCAAAGATGCTGGGATAGGCTCCAGCCCCCCCGCGACCCGGAAAGGATTAAGCGGAAGAAGATGAATGAATGAATGTGATAATGTGTTACTGAAGCAGATGGTCCTGAGCCACGTCAGAATGAAAATTGGGTGTGTACGATAATTTACCTTAAAATATGATAATTTTAAGCTGCTGGTACAATACTTCAACAGTTCCCATCTGGCAACACTGCTGGGTGGGCTCAGCAGCAACGCCAGACTAACTTCTCACTTCTCACAGACCAACGGCTGAATCTCCTTTCTAAGCCCTCAAGCCTTGAGCCCTTGTAGACTTAGGTGGCAGCCATTAGCAGTGTGTGAGTGTGCGAGGGCTTGAAATGGTATAAAAGGAATGGGACACTTCATGACATGTCACCCTACCTTGACAACGGTGTATGACAGACATGCTGCTCAGTATTGTGGGATTCTGACTTTTTATTTTAAGAATGATTTTATCTTCAAGGCCAAGGAACAGAAGGAATCAGTTGCCTGATCTAAATATCTTGCAGGGACTAGCCTTACACAGTGAAAGAGGGGTAATTATGAAAAAAATAATTTTACTTTTTCATGAAAATTACACAAAATAGTTGATAAATAATGTCTGCAGTATAGTATATTTATTTTTTATTTATACGTTATGTGTTAAATGCAGTATCTTAAATCCTTAGTTATAGTCATCCATTGGCTTACTAAATAATCATAATCAATAATCAATCAATATAGCAGCTGGACACTTACTGGAAACCTTGAGCAGATGCGTTTCTGTGGCCCGTGAATTTGGAGTCATGTTCAATACAGCGCTCAATAAATGTAAATAAAAACTGTTTTATTATGCAACTATAGACACACTGCAGACCAGTGAGCTACATTATACTGACATGTAAACATCTTCTTTTTAATGATGTTTGGAGTTGTTCCTTCCATGCTTCTTTGTTTACCTGCTTTCTTTTTTTTGTGGGGTAGAGCAGGGGTGAAGGGGTGGTCAGTGATGAACAGGTGACGACCAATCAGGAGCTTTTCCTTGAGAAACCCCGACATGGCGCTCTGAACTGTGGGTAATTCAGTAATGGCTCACAAAATCAGAGAGTGAGCAGTCAGCCACTTCCTGATTTCAGGTTGGGACAGCCCTTCATTTCACGTGAACGTGCCTAAAGTCAACGAGTCTGCAAGGGAGGAGAATGAGTTTCGGCCAACATCTACGGCTGCACCGTGTCCCAATAGTCCACCCTGTGCATCAGTCAAACGTGAAGGTTTGCAAAAATACCGACGTGAGTGGGAAGAACTCAATGATTGGGCTGACAGCGTCAGAGACGACGAGTACAAGGCAAACTGCAAAGTATGCCAGCAAGTGTTTTCCGTGGCGTATGGTGGCACTTCAAACTTTGGCCTACGAATGCTATGTCAATACTTTATTTAAACTGTGGAGTGTGTGAAATCACAGGCAGATTCATTTCAAAATGATTTATTGCACACTCACATCTCACGAGCACTGAACAGAATGACTCGTCACATTAAACATCCTTCTCTCTACATCAAGTTACACTTCACAAGATCAAAGCACTTCCTAATAACAGCAGGACATCTACACCACACTTCATTCAACCCCCACTCCCACTGTTCTCCCATGTGTATTCATTGTCTCTGTCTAAGGTGTGAAATAACCTGAGGCCTGAGGCCCACAAAACAATGATTAAGTTATGATAAACCACAGCTAGCACCCAACACATCACCTTGGGGTGGGGTGGGGGGGCCTTTATTTTTCTGCATTGAAGGTGGCAACCCTACCTATATCTCTGTCGGTCCAGGACCCAGCAAAAGCAAACATCTCCTACCAAACAGGTAAATTATCTCTGTTTATTCATGTGGTGCTTTTAAATCAAGAGACTAGAGCTAAATGTATTATTCCTGTTTGGACTGAAAAAGATGAGCTTGCTTAGACTTTTTTTTTGAGAGACTGAATGGCCTATATTACTTCATATGGAGGAAAAGGACATTTTCACCGAAGCAAGGAAGAGCTTAAAGAGTTTTGTCTAAAAACATCTGCTTGAAAATTGCATAACTAACTTTTTTTCATTTAAGCAGGCGGTCACAGTCTAAAGTTTTATTCCTTTTTGTTTATTTTATCATTGCTGTTAACAAATGTGATAATCTTTGAATCTGAAGTTTGGGTTTTGAGCATTACTTTTAGTTAGTGAGGTTAACAAAATTAAGGTTAACAGATCAGTATGTATATAATACTGTGTTCTTTTAAGGTGAGTAAGTTAAGGACACAACTGGACAAGTTGACGTGTCTGCTGATTAGGGTCGTCAGCTGCAAATTCGTGACTTTTTCTTGCAGTTTTTGTTTTTTACTCAAAAATAAAAATGAATACAAATATAAATGTACAGCCTTTTCCCCCAATTTTCCCCCTAATTCTAACTTTGCTACCCTTTTTTACACATTTGTTTTTTCCTGACAAATATATAACTTTTTTGTACTTCTCAGTAGTTTTCTTTCAATGTTTTTCCTCTGTAATATTCAAATTTGATTTATGATTTTTTTCTTTTGCTCTCTCCTATGCCTGCATTTTTCCTATAGTAGATAAATATGAAATAATGATCATCGTAAAAATTAGCCCTCAGGCATCAGTTTAATTTACTACCCTTTGAAAGTCTTTAAGGACAAAAATGTCCACTTCCAAAAAACTGCTTTAAAAATTTTACAGATTTTTTTTTTCTGCAAAAATCTCAAACAAATTAAGCCCTGCTCAAAACTACCAAACATTCAGTCATTTTGATGAGTTTAACCCTTTAAATGGCAGTTTGATTAGTTGATGTGACTGTTATTTTTGAGAAAAAAAACCCAATACCACAAAAATACAGCTGTCTACACATCCGGGTACTTGGGTGGGTGACGCTCTGACGGGAAATCCCCCCCCCCCCCCCAGCAGTTTACCATTGAAACAATATGTCATATCGATATTATGACGAGCTTTCACCACAAGATCAGATCAGATATGATCAAAAACTTCAAATTTGTGATCTTGAAAAGTGTCCACAGGTCAGTATGTGGAAGAACAATCCAGCAGAGTATCCAGAAACAATATTTATTGATATTTGTGCCTGGTAGGTAGGCAGTGCACGCTAATAATAGAAAATAAACTGTATCTGCTGTGAAAATCCCAGAAAAGCTGCCTTGTTTAGGTTTACAACTTATCAGGCAGAGCTCACAGCTGAGAAACGTACAGCTGTGCTGCTCAGACAAAGGTCACATGATCGGTGACGCAAGAGTAGACAGCTCAAGGAATTATTTTCCATAAAACTAATGTTGGGTGGAGGGGGATTTGTTTTTAAAATCAGTCTCTATGCAGGGATTAAAGTTCTCTGTGGTTGCAATGGATTTCTGTCAATTAGAAAAAGGAGAATTAAAAAATATAAAACAATATTAAACAGTCCATCTTATTCCTGGAGGTGCCCCTGTAGGAATGATTATGGGAGGAACTTCTGGTGCTGGTCGGATGTTGTGTTAAAGCAGTCAGTAGTGGTGAATTTGCAAGCTGATTTGCGTAGCGTTTTTACTATTTATTTTTTTTTTTTTACTTTGAATGAATATGGAGCCCACATATGTGTTTTGTAATCAATTGGCAGTGAATTTTCATACATGTTTTGTACACCAGGCCAGCGCCTGTGTATGGCAGCTCTGCCACCATCAGTGTATGTGAATATGTGGACAGCAGGATCTGTAAAGCGCTTTGGTCATCTAGAGATGAGAAAAAGTGCTATTTTGTAGAGGCTGGGTTAATCATCTCAGACTGGATGCAGCGGGTAAACAGAGAAGGACAATAGGTATGGGGATTATGGTGAGGTAGCAGGAAGAAGGGGTTGGGGGAGAAAGGATGAATGTATTGTGATGCGAGAAGTCATGCAGATGTGAGATGGGCGGTTGATATAAATGGAGAGCCCCTGGTGTATTGAGATATGCTTTTTCTGTGTATGACTGATGTGAGAGTGAATAAAGTCGTCTGTTGCATAAATCTGCCTCCATTAATTACACTCTCCACACTGGTGACCCTTTGACGAATTATGGAACACGAGGCAAGAACCCCGGACTCGGCCCGGTCAGGAAGCCCCACCAACGCGGCAGGCATCCCAGAGACAACCCGGACCCACAGCAACGCGTGCGCTGTTTCGGTCGAACTACCGGACTTTTGGCTGCACGACTCGCAGTCTTGGTTTCACCACACCGAGGCTCAGTTCGTCCTCTGGGGAATAACGGCAGACGACACCAAATATTACTCTGTGGTTGCAGTGTTGGACGCTTGCACATCTCAGCAAGTAGCAAGCCTGCTCTAACAGCCTCCAGCCCACGATAAATACGGGACTCTCAAGGCCGCGCTGACCCGGCGCTACACGCTCTCGGACTGTGAGAGAGAAGAGCGGCTCCTGAGGCGCTCCGAGTTAGGAGATGGTTCGGCGGTCGAACTGATGGAGAAGATGTTGGCGTTGATGGGCACAGATGACGGGCATTTTCTGTTTGCCCACCTTTTTCTCCGGAACCTCCCAACAGTGGCCAGAGCGGTTCTGGCCAATTTGCCGTTGCTGGCCGCGCGTGACTACCGTGCGCTAGCCCAGGAGGCAGATCGGATCATCCTCACCACCAGAGCCCTCACAGTGAACGCAGCGGCATCGGAACCCAGCGAGACGACCAGCGGAGGTGAGGAGCCGCCGACGGTAGCGGTAGCAGTGGCCAGGGAGCGCCAGAGAGACACGGTCTGCTTCTACCACCACCGCTTTGGAGAGAACACACGCAGATGTGTGCCACCGTGCCAATTCAAGCATTCGGGAAATGCCAAGGCCGGCAGTCGGTAGCAGCTGCGACCGCCGGTGAAGAGAACAAGCTGCTCTACGTGACGGATTCGCGCTCGGGGAGACGGTTCCTCGTAGACACCGGCGCCCAGTAGACCATCATCCTGCCGTCCTACGCCAACCGGCTAGCGGGAGCTAGCGGCCCCGGGCTGGTAGCAGTAAACGGCTTGGACATTAAGACTTTTGGTGAGAGAACACTGACTTTATCCCTACACAGCTGTATGTACGAGTGGACTTTTGTCATAGCGGCATTGAGTTTCCCAATCCTGGGAGCTGATATTCTGTGTGCACATGGGTTGCTAGTCGATGTTGCTAACAGACGCTTGGTGAATGCAATGTCTTTTGATTCTCTCCCCTGTACAGCTCGAGGGGCCGGGCCAATAACACAAGCCAACGTCACAGCTCCAGGCGGTAAGTTCCACACACTGCTCACTCAGTTCCCAGCACTCAAGGTCCCGACGTTTTCGGCGGCCATCGCTAAACACCGTGTGGAACACTTTATCACCACCACCGGGCCGCCCGTTTTCGCACGACCTCGGCGCCTGGACGCAGCAAAACTGGCCATAGCGCACGAGGAGTTTGCCAACTTGGAAAGGTTGGGCATCATCAGGCGCTCAAACAGCCCGTGGGCATCCCCGCTACACATGGTCCCTAAGGCCGAGGGATCGTGGTGACCGTGCGGAGATTTCCGCAGGTTGAATAATGCCACAGCACACGACCATTACCCGATTCCCCATATTCAGGATTTTTCCATTCACCTCGCCGGGGCACGCATTTTTTCAAAAATAGACCTGGTCCCTGGTTACCACCAGGTCCCAGTACGCGTGGAGGACATACCCAAAACAGCAATAATAACTCTGTTTGGCTTGTTTGAGTTTTTACGCATGCCCTTCTGATTTAAAGGAGCGGCACAGACATTCCATTGCATGATGGATGCGGTGTTGCGCGATCTGCCGTTTGTGTTTGTCTATCTGGATGACATCCTGGTGGCCAGTGCATCTGAGGACGAACACGTAACCCACTTCAGGATGGTTTTCTGGAGGTTGGAGGAGCACGGGCTAATAATCAACCCGGTGAAATGCCAGTTCGGCGTGACGGGGATTGATTTTTTGGGGCACCGCGTCTCACCGGAGGGAGCGATACCCTTGCCCGACAAAGTGTGTGCCGTAGCGAATTTTCCCCGACCTCAGACGGTCAGGGCGCTGCAAGAATTTTTGTGGATGGTTAACTTTTATAACCGGTTCCTCCCCCGCGCAGCTCAACTCATGCAGTCATTGTACGCCGCGCTCAAGAAACGGAAACCCTCGGACAGAGTCGAATGGACTCTGGAGCAGGAGCAGGCATTCTCTGAGGTTAAAACAGCCCTGGCAAACGCCGCACTGCTGGCGCACCCGGACCCGGCAGCCCGGATAGCGCTCACTACCGACGCCTCAGAGGTGGCCATAGGGGCCGTTGTGGCAACGCGTCGCCGGTTCTTGGCAGCCGCTCGCTTTTTTCAGCAGGGCTTGGCGCGACAGTGACCGTAAATACAGCGTGTTCGACAGAGAGTTGCTGGCTCTCCACCTGGCCATACGCCACTTCCAGTTGTGGCTGGAAGGGCGCAGCTTCACCATGTTCATGGACCACAAGCCGCTAACGTTCGCGATGGCCAAGGTTTCGTAACCATGGTCGGGCCGGCAGCAGAGGCAACTGGCCACGATCTGGGAGTTTACGACCGAAATTCAGCATGTGTCGGTGTGTGGTGGTGGACTGCCTCTCGCGCGCAGTAGTGGCCCCGGTCTGCGTGGGGATAGATTATACAGCCATGGCTGCAGAGCAGATTGGCGATGCGGACGTGTGCTCGCTCCAGTCTGGACCAACAGGGTTAAGGCTGGAGAGCAGAGTACTACAAGACGGCAGCCCCCCCCCCCCCCCCCAATCTGCGATGTCTCCACGGGACGGCAGCGCCCGGTGGTCCCAGTTGCTTGGCGCCACCCCGTGTTTGAGTCAGTTCACGCTCTGGCACACCCAGGAGTGCGCATGTCAGTCAAAATGGTGGGAGCGAAGTTCGTGTGGTCAGGCCTGCGCAAAAAAGTGAAGGAGTGGGCTGCAGCCTGCATAGCGTGCCAACGAGCCAAGGTACACAGGCACACGAAGGCTCCTTTGGAGCCGTTTCGTATACCGGCGAAGAGGTTCGACCATGTCCACGTGGACCTCGTGGGCCCCCTCCCACCATCGCAGTGGTGCACGCACCTTCTGACAGTGGTGGACCATACCACACGCTGGCCAGAAGCAGTTCCGCTGGTGGCAACAACGTCTGCGGACGTGGTGCGCGCTTTTTTGACGACATGGGTGGCACGTTTTGGAATTCTGTCGGACATCACATCCGATAGGGGCCCTCAGTTTGTTTCCGACCTCTGGTCCGCGATGGCCCATAGCCTGGGTGTGGCAATTCATCGCGCAACCGCGTACAACCCACAGGCCAATGGGTTATGCGAGCGTTTTCATAGGTCACTGAAAGCAGCGCTCAGGGCTTCACTGACGGATGCAAATTGGGTAGACCGGTTGCCGTGGGTTTTATTGGGGTTGCGTTCCGCACCAAAAGAGGATTTGGAGGCTTCCCCGGCGGAGCTCGTTTTTTCTCAGCCACTGCGGCTGCCTGGGGAATTTTTGCTAGATAATCCCGCGCCGGACAACTGCCCGTCTCAGCGTTTGCAGCATAGTACAGACACAGGCATGCTGCCGGCCCGGCCCACCACTGTTTTCCACCCGCTTTTGTGCCAAAAACTTTGAAGAACGCGGTGTTCGTGTTTGTCAGGCATGATGCCCACCGCCCTCCATTGCGCCCACCCTACGATGGCCCATTCAGAGTGCTGGAAACAGGGGACAAACATTTTTTGTTAGACTTGGGGGGTCGTTGGGAGAAAATATGCATAGACAGACTTAAGCCCGCCTTTGTGGTGGCGGACGAGCAAGTACTGTTGGCTCGGGCCCCTCGGCGTGGAAGACCCCCACTGAGAACTCCCCAGGTAAATGATTCATCAGAGCAGCCACACGGGCAAGTCGAAGGTTCCCCCCCCTCGCCATGGCCCACCCGCAGACAGACACACCCCCAGGAGCCCCCTGCCGACACAGCAGTGCCGCGGAGGCAGTAAACGCCCGTTACAGCAGATATGGGAGGAGACTGAAGCCAAAAGGACGTGAGGACTGAAACTCGGTCTGAGATTCTGGGAGGGACGGTGCAGAGGCTGGGTTAATCATCTCAGACTGGATGCAGAGGGTAAACAGAGAAAGACAGTAGGTATGGGGATTATGGTGAGGTAGCAGGAAGAAGGGGTTGGGGGAGAAAGGATGAATGCATTGTGATGTGAGATGTCATGCAGATGTGGGAGGGGCGATTGATATAAATGGAGAGCCCCTGGTGTATTGAGACATGCTTTTTCTGTGTATGACTGATGTGAGAGTGAATAAAGTCGTCTGTTGCATAAATCTGCCTCCATTAATTACACTCTCCACAATTTAAGTGAACGCCATTTACCATTTACCATGTTTTGTGTTTTTGAATGTGTTTCCGACGCTCCGGTACTTGTTGTGCTGTACATAGTTGTGCTCATAACCAAGGTAAGCTAAATTTGTGGCTACACCAACAATGCATAGAGTACACACTGAAGACAAAGAAGGATTGTGTGTGTGTGTGTGTGTGTGATCGGTGGTAGTTTCCATCATCTTCCCGTTGATGAGGAGCACAGAAGGCTGTGGCTGAAAAACCTTAACTTGAAGAGGCCACCAAAAACTCTCTATATCTGCTACTTTCATTTTTTGACAAAAAGCCAACGGAGACAAAACCGCATCCAACTCTGTGGTTGAGCTGCAACAGACCACCAGAAAAGAGACATTGGATTCTCAAGTGGATTTTGACACAAGAGCACCAGGTACGCTTGCACTTGTGTGAGTCTTGTCACTTGCAGTTGTCACAGATCTGATGTCGTTGGACATTTAAATCTATACCATCAAGTTCAAGGCTGCATGAAGTTAAAATACCCAGTTACCACTTTGCTTCCAAAAGCTTAACAAGGATGAATGGTGTGGGAAAGATCAAGTTGTTTTTGTGTGACAAATACTGTCAAATATTTTTGTATTTCCAGTTTAATCTGTAATGTCTTTCAAATTAAATTGTAAATGGCAATCGGATCTGTAAAACAAAAACCTGAGCTCACAGAATGTGTTAAAAAATATGAAAGTGTGATGATGCATTATTACATAATTTCATCAGTTTATCAACTGCTCTGCAGCTCTGAGGAAAAAAAATAATAAGAGACCACTGCAAAATCTTTCCTAAATTGTCAGCCATTCAATTTGAGTGGTGAATTCCAACACAAGGAAACATCAATCTACTTAAAGAGGTACTGATTAGGTGATCATCTAAGACAGTGTTTTTCAACCAGGGTGCCCTGGTGCGTTCAGGTTTCTGTGGGGAAATTATCTAATTTCACTCGTTAATTGGTCCAAAAAGTTGCAAATAATTTGTCATTGTTCTGCATGGGTTCTATAGGAACCTGAATGTACCAGGACAACCTGGTTGAAAAACACTGACCTAAGGTCATCTAGATGCCTGAAAGCTGTGAAAGAAAATCAATTATTTGACAAATACAGATTTCAGTTCTTCCTAAGTTAAACTTAAGCATTGCAGTGTTTAAGAATGAACATGAACTTGTTCTCTGCTTTATTTAATCTAAATGCCATAATCTGGGCATGGTCATAGGATCATGCCCATGCTTTATGGTCATTTTGATCCACCTGTGATTATTTATGATAATTATTTGCATTGTTTTCCTTCTGTGTTCCCCTGGGTCCTCTGTTCTTGTTTTCTGTGTTTCCTTGGTCTGTTGTGTCATTCCATGTCCTCACCCTCAGTATGTTTTCTCTGTGTTTCCCTGCCTCACCCTTAGTTTGATCATTATGTTTATTTTCATTATCATGTTGCTAATTATGTTCTGTAGTTCTGGTCCTGCTCTTTAGTATTATGATTATTTTCACAATCATGTTTACGCCGGTCCTCTCTGTATCGCTCCTGTATTGCTATCCTGTATGTTCATTGGCATGTTTCATGTACATCCCCTGTCTATGACTGTCTGTGCATCCCCGCCCGTCCTGTTCTCTGCACCTGTAGCCACTTCCCTGCTGTCTCCGTTTGCGCTTGATTGTTCCCAGCTGTCCTGTGCCCTGTTGATTACCCATGGTATATACTGTATATGTCTGTGTCAGTGACCATGTTTACATGGACACAAGTAACTGGATTAAAAGTTTGATCGGAAAAAAATGCTTCATGTAAACACGGCAATCTGAATATCCTAACCTGATCATGCTCATTCGGATCAAAATTTCATTCCAATTGAGACAGGTGGGTTATGCCGATTGTTAATCCGAATGGTGCGCATAAAACCACTTATTCAGATTTTCTCAGTTTGAGGAGAGGGACTCAAACCCGGCCGAGGCGCTACGGGCTCCAAGGGAGACCAAGGAGATAGCTGGTTGGCTTGTAGGCTGGCTGCCGAAGGAACTTAGAGACTTTGTACTCGGTCCTGAGTTTTGGCAGTCACCACCTCAAGGGCTGTTCAGAGTCTCTCCGAGGTGATAACATTTGCGTTCTGTTGACTGCATTTGTGTACACGGCAATATTAGTTGTTTTTGAGCCACTGCAGCTACCAGGTGTGCTGAGCAAAGCACACCTGGTGCTTTGCTCAGGTTGAGCACCAAAGTGTGCTTTGCTCAGGTTGAGACACAGCCATGCACAAGAGCAATGCACTTACATAAGATGTTGTAATGATAGAATATAGGGGGCAGCTGTGGCACAGGTGTAGTGTGGCCGACTACTGATCAGAGGGTCAGGGGTTCGATTCCCACTCTGTCTGCAGTGTACATGTCGAAGTGTCCTTGAGCAAGACACTGAACCCCCAGTTGCTCCTGGTGGCCAGGCTAGTGCCTCTGTGTGTATGGCAGTCCTGCCACCATAGTGTGTGAATGTGTATGTGAATGGGTGGATAGTAGGATCTGTAAAGCGCTTTGGTCATCCAGAGATGAGAAAAAGCGCTATATAAGTGAACACCATTTACCAATATAAGTTCTTAAAATGAGATGAGGGATCCAACAGTGCCTATCTGTTGATGCAGGAAACACTGCCCAGTAATCAAAGACGAAGGCCGAATCTCAGTCTCCTCCCTAACCCCTCAAGCCCTGAGGCCTTGTAGACTTAGGCGACAGCCATTAGCAGTGTGTGAGTCTGTGAGGGCTTGAAATGGTATAAAAGGAATGGGACCCTTTATATGTCACCCTACCTTGACAGCAGTGTATGACAAACATGCTGCTTAGTACTATGGGATTCCGACTTTTTATTTTAAGAATGATTTTATCTTCAAGGCCAAGGAACAGAAGGAATCAACTGTCTGATCTAAATATCTTGCAGGTACCAGCCTTACAGAGTGAAAGAGAGGTAATTATGAAAAATTACTTTTTATGGAAATTACATAAAATGATAAATAATGTCTGCACTTTAGTATATTTGTATTTTTTTTATTTATCCTTTATTTATATGTTATGAGTTAAATGCAGAATTTTAAATCCTTTGTTATAGACATCCACTGGCTTACTAAGTAATCATAATCAATAATCAATCAATATAACAGCTGAATACTTACTTGAAACCTTGAGCAGATGTGTTTCTGTGGCCCATGAATTTGGAGTCATGTTCAATACAAAGCTCAGTAAACTGTAATGTTTGTTCATTGCTCCATGTTTGTAAAAAAAAAAAAGTCTTATAATGTCAGGTCAGACATTGGTTTGCTTGCTACTGGATAACCATGAAAACCGGTACTACCTGTCTCATGGGTCGGGCCGTCGGTGACTCAACCGGCAACCCCGCCCTTCCGAGAGCATGGAGGGTAACACTGGGCATCCTGGCAGAACTAAAAACAATATCTGTCACAGGTCTGTGGTGGACCACTCCCAGTTACACAGGGTGAGACTGGACATCCTGGCAGGTAAACACATGTGTCACAAGGTCTGTGGTAGACTTTTGCCAGTCGTTGCATTGTGACATGCACTACACAAAGAGCAGTGATAAACAATCCGATCATCTGGTCAGTCACTGCAACAGACACTGGAGTCAGTTTGTCTTGGCCTGTCCTTGCCACTGATAATGCCTCTATCTGCTGAGAATGTGTTGCTAGTCCAGCAAAAGCTAGCGGTACTCAAATACTTTGCAAGCAGTTTCATGAAATGGTCAGTCAGAAAGCAACTCATACCGGCTCAGACATTGCCTGGGTTAACAAGGTCAGGAGTTCCTGGCAGCAGAAGGGGAAGGACAGAGCTGCGTGGAGGAATCTGATCAGACCTAAATGAAACAGTCATTGTCGCTCCTGACAGACTGCTATGATGATGATGATGATGACTCATCTACCAGGGTTTCCTCTGGTAACATTTCTCCGTGGCGTTTTTCCTCGCCAGAAATTGTACCGCCACCCCAAGGCGATATGATTTTATTAAGAAAAATATATGAAGCAATGACTTTCCGCAAGTGCGCACACGAACAACGCACGTGGCCGTCATCCACGCGGAGTTTAGAAGCGCCCCGCCCACGCGAGTTCTCGACTTAGCAGGCAGTGTCTCGCTAAGTGTGACTGTCGACAAAAACATGAGTTTGTTCAAGTACTTTAAACGCGGAAAAAAATCAGAAGAGGTACATACTGTATGTAAGCACTGGAGGTGTTCATCATGATTTTAACCCGCTGTTAATGGGAGCAATAATGGAAGAGTCGCTTAGCTAAGAGACGTGGTTAGAATTCATATGCAGCCGGCTTCATATGAAGGGAAAGGCAAGGCGGACTGATGAATTGCTGAGGATGTATTTCACCAACCACTATAATATTAAGTTATGTTCTGTAGGAATTGCAGGAATGAAGAGAGTGGCATTTTTTTTTTTTTCCGCACGAGCAGGCGTGCCGTTTTTATTCTCCAGCGGCAGTGACAAAAAGCAACAGCTAAAAACGTTAGCTCTGTTTTCACTCTAAATAGAGGTCCTTCAGCGGCTGCCTAGAGAGGTGCCTGATGAGAAAGCCTGAGCTCACAACTATAAATACCTAAACAGATCATTCTGTAGATGAACACATATTGTGAATTATGTCTTTAGAGTCCGCTACATTTCCTGTAGTACAGTACAGTACAGTACAGTACCTGGGAGGTTAAGGTGACCAAAATTCATGAAGTCAATGACTTTAATCCGTCAGCAGCCTTCAGACAAACTAAACATGCCAACATCTGATTTCAAAACAAGGGAGGTTTTTCCTGCTGTCTGGGTGGTGGTGAGATTTCTGAAAAAAAAAAAAACAAAAAACAAAAACAACAAAAAAAACCCCAAACCTATAAATATAAAGAAATATTATAACAGAAATAACGGCATCCTTGGTCATTTAAGTTAATTTATTTCATTAAATACAGTTTTATTAATATTTTTTCTTTGTAATCACAGTTAAATTATTGTTCTGCTCTGACTGAAAAATTATGGTCAAAAATGTAAATTGTTAGAAGGAAAAAGTAAAAAAAAAAAAAAAATTACCACGGTCTGTTTCAAATTTATCTAACCCCCCCCCCCCCCAGTAATTTTATTTAAAAAAAACAGACAAAAATTAGTCATAAAATAATCCACAAATTTATAAGAAAGTTTCAAATGTACGAGAAAAGTCAATTTTACAAGAGGAAATTACAAATTTGAGGAACATGGTTTCAACTTTAGATTTACAGAGAAAAGTAGAAAACTAGAAGAAAATTGTTATAAATTTTTGAGAAAAACCTCAAACCTTCAAGACTGAAGTCATTACTCAAGTTTTTAAGTGGGTGCTCTTTGTACCCTTAACTCAACTAGAAATTTTTGGTTGTCTACTTTTAATTATTAATTTCAAAGCACTGCTTTTACATGAGTCGAATTTCTGGTTACTATACCCACCTGATCATAGAATTTAAGTATGCCTGAGTACATTGCTATTATGAATGTTTCTTTCCCTTCCCTACTCTCTCAATGGAAAAAAGAAACACTATAATAAAAATATAAAAAATACACATATTTTTGTCATTTATGTAAACCATGACAAAAAAAATCCAGCAGGACAAAACATGACACTTGATATTTTCTAACCTGTTTGTATACCACCATAGACAGAGAGAACCTGAATTAGACAGAGCTCAGTGAGGGCAAGATGAGACAGAAGAGAGGAGCCAAGGAGAGGAAAGTGTTCAGACAGTGGAAGGAGAGAAGGATAACACCACTAAAAAGTCTAAACACAGGATGTCTGGGTGGGACCCCAACTGGCCCAGTATTCAAGCCTCGGTTGTACAATACTTCAAATGGTAAGTTCCATATGCAACGTTACTGTGTAAAATTTTAAGAAGAAATAAATAGTATAAAATTAACATATTCCGGTATGTTTACCCCCCCCCCCCCCCCCCAGGAAAAATATGTTGCCACCACGCCAAGGTCTTTTAGCCAGAGGAAACACTGAGCTACTGTTCAGCAGCCATGTTTTGTGCATGTGCAGTGAAAATAAATTTAAACGTTTAAACAGCTGCAATCGAAACCCAAAAGAAGAGCTCGGTCGGGGAGCTTTTTTTTTTTTTTAACTTTTGGTAATCTGTGGATTAAATGTCTTAGATATACTATATTTACCATAAAGTAACTGAAACAATTTTACCAAGCCCCAAACCACATCTGTTGCAGCTGCTGTCACAAGCTATGGAGAAACACAAAATAGCAAAACAGGTGGAGTTCTGCCTGCATCTCAAGCCTTTCTTACCTGCTTGCATTAAGAAGGGCTAAGACACTAAAATCACATCAAAAAGCAACATCTTTGTGATAGATGTAGCACAGCAGAGGGCTCATTATCACATTTGTTCTGGCATTGCCCTGCACTAAGGAACTTTTGGTCAGATGTATTCACATGGTTTTCTAAACAATTCAGAATTAATATTCAACCAGACTGTAATTTAGCAATATTTGGCTGTTCGGATAAGACAAGGACACTTCCCTCCCATCAAAATCAAGCAATCACAACTGGCATGGTTGCAGCTAAGAAATTAATTTTGAGGCAGCACACATAGCACCCACTTTAAAGTCTTCTTCTTCTTCTTTTAGATTTGATTGGCGGTTGGCAACCAGCCCACAGGTGCATTACCGCCACTGACTTGATTATCATCACTCTATATCTTTGTATAAGGAATTCTTATAAGGAGTTCTGAACAACTCCTTATGTGTGAAAACATTATCTGTCTTCGCTGTAGCCAGATTCCCTACTCTGCATTGGCTTCCTATCAGCTTCAGAATAGATTTTAAGTTTCTTTTAGTGGTTTTTAAGGCTCTTAATGTCATGATGCTGAGCACGGGTGGAGAACCGTGCTCATACTTTAAGTTCATCCTGATTATTTTCTGTATTTTCTCCACTTCAGTTTAGTATTGTATCTAGTGATGGGTTTATTTGTATTATGTTATCTTCGGTTAATTATTATAGCTTCGTCTGTTTTTTGTCTATGGCCATCTTGTTTTTTGAATTATATTTTCCAGTGTTTGAATATGAGCCTTCTCCGCCTTACATTTAGTTCTCTCTTTGAAGTGTCTGTATTAATTATTATTGTTATTTATTTTTTATTTTGTCCTTGTCTTGGTGGGCCATCTTCATTCTTTGTTTATTATCTGTATCATGATTTATCTTTCATCCCGGTCTGTGCTTTTACTTTGACAGTGCTCTTTATTTACTTCCGGTTCTCTCTGGCTAGTTTTGTGGTTTGTCCCAGCTGTGACTATTTCAGTTCATTATCCTTGCTCTTACCCTGATCATCCACATGTGTTTTAGATGGTGTTAATTTCCCTTTTCCTATTTAAGGGACGCTGCCCCGCAGTTCAGCAGGACGTCCTTCACTCAGTCTACTGGCGTGAATCCCACGCTTTTTTCTCTTTGTCTCCAGATGTGAGCTCCATGTCTAGTTTGTTAACCTGGTGTTTCCACATGCCTTAGCTGTCGGGTTATTCAACCTTCTTGTATCCTGCCTTTTCACCTCAAGCCTGTAAGTTTTTGTTCTATTTGGACTTTGTATTTTTCATTAAACTTTTGCAAACTCACAGTACAGCATTTAGGTCTCCATTCTGCCCCGCCTGGGCATTTATGACACTTAATGGTCTTAGCCCTGATTATTTATCAGAATTGCTTTTACATTATGAGCCTTCAAGAACCCTCAGGTCTTCAGGTCGAGGTTTTAACCATTCCTAAAGTCAGAACTAAAACTTACGGTGAAATGGCTTTCTGTCATTATGGTCCACATCTGTGGAGCAGCCTTCCTGAAGACCTGAGGACTGCAGAGAATGTTGATACTTTTAAAACCAAACTAAAGACCCACCTTTTTAACCTGGCTTTTATTTAAATTTATTTTTGCTTTTTCCCCTTTTTACTTTTTCTTACACCTTTTAATCCTGTTTTAACCAATTTTTTATCCTGTTTTTGTTTATCCTGTTTTTATTTGTGTTTATCCTGTTAACTTTTTTTTTAACTTGTTATTGTTTGGTTTCATGTCTTATTACCTCTGGTTTTTCCTCACTAATAGTAGCGCTTCCTCAGTTCAGTTTTGTTTTTTGTTTTTTTAGTCGGTGTGTTGTGAGCGTATGTGTGTGGGTGGATGAGGGTGTGGGGAACCCACGCTGGGATAATCATCTCAGACTGGAAGCAGAGGAGAGGCAAATAGTTCTTCTGCCGGTAGAGCGTGGGGGATTAAACAGATGAGGACAATAGGTATTGTGATGGGAGAAGTTGTGGTGATGTAGAACCCCAGGCGGCAGGAAGGAGCAGCTGTGGGGACAGTAGGGGTGATGATATGTGAAATGTATTGTGATGCAAGATCTCAGGCAGCAGGGGGAAGGAGTGGGGTGATATACAGTAAAAGGAGAGACCCTGGTGTATGAGGGGAATGCATTTTCTGTGTATGAATGAAGTGAGAGAGTGAATAAAGTTCGTCTGCCGTGCAAGTCTGGTTTCTTTATTGCACTCTCCACACTGGTGACCCCGACGTGATCTGAATATGCAACCTTCTGATAGTGGTGGACCGCACCACACGATGGCCAGAAGCAGTCCTGCTAGCGGTAGCCATGTCCGTGGACATGGCGCGCGCCTTTTTGACAACATGGGTGGCACGTTTTGGCATCCCTTCGGACATCACGTCTGATAGGGGCCCTCAGTTTGTTTCCGACCTCTGGTCCGTGATGGCCCGTAGCCTGGGTGTTGCAATTCATCGCACAACTGCGTACAACCCACAGGCCAATGGGTTATGCAAGCGTTTCCATAGGTCACTGAAAGCAGCACTCAGGGCTTTGCTTACGGATGCAAATTGGGTAGACCGGTTGCCGTGGGTTCTGTTAGGGTTGCGTTCCGCACCAAAAGAGGATTTGGAGGCTTCCCTGGCGGGGCTGGTCCTTTCTCAGCTGCTGCGGATCCCCGGGGAATTTTTACCAGATAATCCCGCGCCGAACAACCACCTGTCTCCGCGTTCACAGCATAGCGCGGACACAGGCACGCTACCGGGCCCGGCCCATCACTGTTTCCCACTTGCTTTTGTGCCAAAAACTTAGAAGAACGCGGCGTTCGTGTTTGTCAGGCACGATGCCCACCACCCCCCATTGCGCCCACCCTACGATGGCCCGTTCAGAGTGCTGGAACCAGGGGACAAACATTTTTTGTTAGACTTGGGGGGTCGTCGGGAGAAAATATGTATAGACAGACTTAAGCCTGCCTTTGTGGTGGCAGACGAGCAAGTGATGTTGGCTTGAGCTCCTCGGCGTGGAAGACCCCCACTGAGAACTCCTCAGGTAAACAATTCATCAGAGCAGCCACACGGGCAAGCCGAATGCTGAGATAATCATCTCAGACTGGAAGCAGAGGAGAGGCAAACAGTCCCTCTGCCGGTAGAGCGTGGGGGAATTAAACAGATGAGGACAATAGGTATTGTGATGGGAGAAGTTATGGTGATGTAGAACCCCAGGCGGCAGGAAAGAGCAGCTGCGGGGACAGTAGGGGTGATGATGTGTGAAATGTATTGTGATGCAAGATCTCAGGCAGCAGGGGGAAGGAGTGGGGTGATATAAAAGGAGAGACCCTGGTGTATGAGGGGAATGCTTTTTCTGTGTATGAATGAAGTGAGAGAGTGAATAAAGTTCGTCTGCTGTGCAAGTCTGGTTTCTTTATTGCACTCTCCACAAGACTATGTTTTGGCTTATGTTGTTTATTTTGTACAGCACTTTGAGCTGCTACACTGTATGAAAACTGCTTTATAAAGTCTGATTGATAGCCCGGGGTCATGTGATGACATGAGTGGAGACTCTGCCACCTAACTGCTTCCAGTCGGTGTTAGCCCCCCCACAGCTCATAAAATACTCATTCTTGCGCTGTGTTGACAGACATCAGCATGTGGAGAAAGGGGTCACAATTCCTTGGCAGCTCATCTAGACCCACTTCCGTCATCTAAGGACCTGGCTCTGTCCACCTCTAACAATGGCAAGTCCCTGGTCACTTATCACAAACTGGGCTGAACACATGAAAAACCTGGAGTTAACACCTGATGATGCAAAAACCATTAGCTTCCAAAGCTGCCAGCCAAGCCATTAGCCCCCTCAATTCTGAGCTCGATAGCTGGCAGGAGGATGACAACATGCTGGATATTAGCCTCAGCATTCACAAGCTTTTTTGCAGGATGGACAGGAGGAACTTCTGCCTACCCAACTTGCTGCTGCATCAGGAGAACTTCATTCTTTGCATTTGTGAAGGGAGGGGTAATAGAAGAGGAGGTTACCCAATTAGTGGAACTGAACCAATTAACTCTCTCATTAACCTCCAATAAGCAAACACCTTTTAGGTTCCCACTATGAGGGTGAGCAGTACTTAGTAAGCATTCAACACCAAGGTTTCAAGCACAAACATTTATTACAAGAGGTAAAATAAGATAAAATCACAACTGTTGCAAATGTAACCTTAAAAAGGAAGCAGCCTTTAAAAAGGCAGAAGTCATTAAAAACGTCTTGTCAATCCCAGAGGCTCACTGTCACACTCCAGGCCTCGTCCTTTGAGATCTTCAATTGAGTCCACACATCCAGGAGTCTTCCTCTAAACACCTAAAAAAAGGGAAAGTGGCCAGCAGTCTGTTCTTCACACAAGGAGGTCAGTCCCACTCAAACCGCCAATGACAATTAGTGTATTGGATTAAAAAGACTTACAGCTTTGGGCAGAAGCTCCTGCCCCCCCCAGGGCCTCCAATACACTTCTGACCATCATGCTGGAACTGCCTAGAAGCTGCTGCAGACTCTCCAGCCGCCTGGGAAGATTGTGGGCCCCCGTTCAGGAGAAGAAGGACTCTCCCTCAATGCAGGTCTCTCCCTGCTTTTAAGGAAATGGGAAAACCTGCCCCTGTATTCCCAATGGGCCATGTGGGCAGCCTGTATCAGTCAATTGGCTGATTCAGGCTGTCAGTCAATGCCTGAGTTTCCCACTCATTGTGTCCAGCTGTGTTCAATCACTCAAAGCATGCATGTAAAAAGAAACAAGAAAACACTACACTCCATCCATCCATCCATCTTCTTCCGCTTAATCCTTTCGGGTTGCGGGGGGGCTGGAGCCTATCCCAGCATCTTTGGGCAAGAGGCAGGGTACACCCTGGACAGATCGCCAGTCCATCGCAGGGCCAACACAGAGAGACAGACAACCATTCACTCTCACAGTCATACCTAAGGACAATTTAGAATCCCCAGTTGATGCCAATTAACCTAACTTGCATGTTTTTTGGCATGTGTGAGAAAACCGGAGAAATCCCTGAGTAAACCCACGCAGACACAGGGAGAACATGCAAACTCCACACAGATCACTGTTGGTCGGGGGCTGGGTTCGAACCCAGGATCCCCCGGCCAAGGGTGAGTTGCTGTGTTGTCACAGTGCTAACCACTCTTCCACCGCGCTGCCCTGCTACACTCCAAATGATCATAATCATAAACATGCAAAAATATAACAAACATACAATAAGATTAAACAATATGTCCAAACACAAAACACAGCATAATACTCAGCATGACACATTCACTTGTCTTGCTGCTAAAAGGTGCATATTTACTGACCCTTGGCTCCTTTGTTAAAGATGGTGTCCCCTTTCACATTTTTTTCTAACCCCTGAACTGCTGGTGCAAAAGCACACTCTTCCTGTCTTACCAGACATTGCCTCAGAATTAACTTCTACTTGAAAAAAAAGCTGCTGTCCTCAGTCTTCACCATGCAGAGTTATGGATAGTTTATGGAAATTTTTTGTACCATGGAAGCAGCCTTGCCAAGCCTCTTGCCCATGGAACCTTCACTGGCAGCAAACTTAGATCCAGCTCATAACCATGGTGTACATGACCCCACCACCTAAAGTCAAAGTTCCTTTATCGGTCTCCCTTGAGAAAGATTTGTCCTTGACAGAGGCGTCTACTGCACAGACAACACATATACATACACACCCACATCAATACCCAAATAAACAACCAAAAACCACCCTTCCCTCAAAGCTTTTCAGATTCTCCACTTTGTAGTTGGGATTTAATGCACTCTGGAGGGCACAGCCCACATGCTGAACACAGCCACAATGCTCCAGACATATCAAGCTTGCCTCTCTCATTGCTGTGGATAATTCTGCTTTTCCTCTCTTTGGCAAAATTAGAGCCCCTGTCCTGGTGCAGAGGCACCTCTGGATGACTCTGTCTGGCTTTCCAAAGACAGAGCCATCTACATCAACAAGCCTGTGTCCCTTGCAGGGCTGTTTGGGGAGGCTATTCAAGCCAAATTCAAGAAGAGGAAGCAGACTAAGGCTCTGTGCTCTATTATTTCCAGACATGACTTCCTTTCTAAAACAACCTCTGTCTTCCATAGGTACTCTGCTTCACTGTTTCCAAGTGCTCTTCAGCATGAGCCATTGCCAAGCCTCAAACTGGTGAGTCACCACACAATTGCCGAGCTTCCACACCAGTTAGGCCGAAGCCACGCCTGCCACCAAGGCTCCATGATGACTGAACAGCCAGGAGAGAGAAAATGCAGCTTTTCTAGCAGCTTCCTTGCCCTGGGAGGGGCATCAGCTGGGAAGAATCTGCTATCACTTATTTGCTGCTGCTGAAAAAGCATCACCCCTCTTGGACTTGGTGTGTAAATTCTTGCACTGTGTAATTATGCAGCTGTTAGGAGAACATGGTTTCCCACTCAGTCGAAGCTGCATATCAGCTACTTGGAACCGCTGGCAGTTTTCTTAGCTCAATATCATTTTTGCTCCATTCTGACGTGTCATTATGTTAGGGCTGAAATGAAGCATCGACGTGATCGATTACATCAATTATGTACTTAACGTTGACTTTCATATAATTCATCGACGCTTCGCAGTGTTTACGTTAGTAACCAAAATGGCGGCTCTAAGGTGAAGCTGCTTCTGAAGAAGCTCTGAACGAATTTTCTAAAGTGTGGGGATTTTTTAAACCATGACCAGATAAAATGGTGATCTGCACTCTTTGCAAAAAAGAAATGGCCGGTATACCACAGCAGCACAACTGCTATGCATGAACATTTAAAAAGAAAACACCTCGGGTCCCTCCAAACTCAAGATGTCCAACAAGTAGAGTATTTCTTACCATCAGTGTTGTTTGGATGGGGGTGCATAAATCCGGCTTTAGTGCCTGTGAGCTGTCGTTGTGTGATTATTATTTACTGTGTTTAAAACTAGCTTAATGGTAGCTCATCTCCGTTGTGTCTTATCACATGCTAATCACTAATGCCACCAGCTTCTTTCCATAAGAAATTGCAGTTTATAAAGTATTGCTTTCCATCTTGATTACCAGCATTTTTTTTAAATTTATATATTACAGTTTTATATATTTCCCTTTATTTCTCTGTTTGCTTTTTTTCACATCTGCTGCCACAAATTCCCCCCCGTGGAGGTGTTGACCCCTGAAATCTATTTTATGGTCATACACACACTGTGCGAAGGGCTTCACTGCTGACGAACTCACACAAGTAAAAATTTCTGGCAAAAAAATTATACTTGTTTTAAGCAATTTGGTAAGTAAAATTTTCTTGCTCCATTGGCAAATTTTTTACTTAAAACGAGATTAAATTGCTTAAAACAAGTAAAACTAGAAAAGCACTTGGAGAGCGCAGACCTCCGCCAAGCGCCACAGTTCCCCCCATACAGTGTTTGTGTGTACGTTTTCAGATTCCTTGACCATGAAAACGTATGACTAGCAATTGGATTGACAATGATAGGATTAGTGGTTCAGTAGTTATTCACGAAAAGCGCATTTTCCGTAATGGCGGTTTTCTTCTGGACGGTGATCCGGATCACCACCAAAATCTAATCATCTGTAGGATACCCCATTTCTGACAATTTGTGAAAATTTCATGAAAATCCGTCCATAACTTTTTGAGTTATGTTGCTAACAAACAAACAGACAGACAGACAGACAAACCAACGCCGATGAAAACATAACCTCCTTGGCGGAGGTAAATATGTCTCTGAGTTATTGTTTGTCATTGTGTGTCTCAGGAAGAAGCAAAGCTGTGTGCAAGATTTTTTTTTCCATTAGAAGGACGTACAGTGATTCCCCTAGGTTTACAGCTTTTTTTTTGGTGGTGGTAGTGGTGGGGCACTGCAACTAAGTGATTATTTTGGTAGTCGACTAATCTAACGACTATTTTTTCCATTAGTTGACTAATTGGGATCATTTCTGTCATGTCCACCATCTCTGCTTCCTGTTGGCACGGCTCATGTTCGGGGCTGTTTAAGTCTGCACACCTGTGAAAATCACTTTGTTGTTAGTCTCTGTCTTAATACAACATAACCTACTGTAAAAAGTTCCCATTGCTAAATAGAATAACGACCCATGAAACAAGTTGGAAACTTGAACTTGACAGCTCAATAAAAAGTGTTTGGAGCAACACGATTAAATAACAGAAATTAAAATGCAGTCTTTTAACCAACCCGGTCTCAGTAAAAAAACGTATCTAACAAACGCTTTCCCACCCCTCTAAAAACATACATTTTCACACTAAATCCAAAAAAAAAAGTGCCTCGGTACATTTTTACAAGTTCACTCACTGCACAGTCCTCACCGCGCATGCGCACAACAATGCATCTTTTACTTCACTTTCCCAGCGCTCATTTGGTTGGTGGGAGGGGGATGATGGACAGTTGCTTACACAGCTGTTTCAGCAAAAACACACGAGTTCAGCTTCCACTCTTGTCTGTCACTCACCCTTTTCTTCATTTTTTTCCTTGTTTTTTTTTTTTTTTTTTTTAACTTACTTTGTTTTTCACTCCACTAATGAAATGTTCCCGTGAGGTTCGGGTTAGGCATTAAAGTATGGGTTAGGTTAGGTTAGTTGCTCCATGCTCAAACACAGTAAAAGTGAAAAAAAAAAACTGCCGTTACACACCTTTCTTAAAGCTGTAAACGTCACATACCCATTGTACGTCAAAAATCCTTTTCACGTGCCTCTGTATGTTTTCTCTGACTGACAAAACATGCAACTGAACATTTTTTTTTTTGCTGAGACTGGGCTCCTTTTAACCCCAAAATAAAGTGCAAAAACTCAAATAGCAGCTTCTGCTGCAGCATGGAAACCTGTTGTAACGCTGCATGTTCAAAACAAACTAGAGTAACATTAAAATCCATAAAAGTATAAAAGAAAACAAACTAGTCCATCTTATTAAAACCTATCTGGGTCTGAAAGTTTAAAAGTTCAATTAGGCTTCAGATGAAAATTAGAAGAATTTCTTTCAGTCTAAAATAACAGCTTGCAAATGTAATTCACTAATTAAGTGTACTTAACACGTTAGCCAGCAGAACTGAAACAGCTCAGCCGTCAGCAGCTATCATCGAAGAGAGATTATTGTCCGACAGGTAAACTAACATAAACAACGCATGCTAACAGTTTAATCAGTTTTCTAAAGCTGAGACAGTCGCTCATTGAAAATAAGAAGCACTAAATTTATTGGCTAACCTTGCCAGTGCGGTGTTTATAAGTGGCTCAACAGTGCAGCAGAAGCCCACTGACAGGCAGCCGAGCCGGCGGACAGAGCGGAGGGAGGAGGATGGATGCGTCGCTGTGCTGCTGTGATAATGACAACTCTGCTTTATAGAGCTTGCATTTGACTTGTTTCATTTGTTTATTTTCGGTAAAATGCTCCCACACTTTGGAAAGTTTTGGCCTTTTCTCCGTGATTTTCTCTCTTCTGTGTCGCCATGATGCGCTCCTCTTCTTCGCTGGAACAGTTACACTGAACATTTCCGCGGCATGCATATAAACTTTAAAATTAAATGATTTGTTGACAATAAAAATCTGTCAACAAATTTTTATGATCGACGTCGTCTGTGTTTACGCGCAGCGGCGTTCCTCCCTACTGCATGATACCAGAGTGCAGCGGAGAAGAGACAGAAATAAGCTGCTGTCATGCATATAAGATAAGTAACATAAGGCTATTTAGTTTGTCTAATAAAAGGACAAGGTAAAGACCTGTTCTATAGTGAATGCAGCTTAAAATGACTTCTGTTGTGATCTGGCACGATATAGAAAAATAAAATTAAATAAAATTAATTTGACAGTCGTGGGGAGGGGGCAATATAATCGTAGGGGAAACACTGATGTGACTGTATGCACGCCTCACATGGCTGCTACTCTCTCTGACAGCATCCTCACCATGATTGTCAAGAATATGAGACACTTTTCTATTGTGGAGGGTCAGGGCTTCCATGAGATGATCAACACATTTTACCCAGGGTCCGCACTTCTCACCAGAACATACAGTACTTCACCAAACTTATGGAGAGGAGATATGAGCAGAATCTTGAGAGAGTGAAAGAATCACTCAAAAATCACAGTCACAACAGATGCATGGACAAATATTGCCACTGAAGCATATTTAGGTGTCACCTGTCACTTTGTTAATGATGACTAGGAACTGACTTCGTATAACCTCACCACAGTGCCACTGGAAGAATGTCGTGCAGCCGAAAATATAGCTGCTTGAGTAGAGAAAGTAGCTGAGGAATTTGGCATAACAGTGGCTAAAGTGCTTGTTGTTGTACATAACAAGGCGAACAATGTTGTTGCTGCTCTCAGGATTTTGGAAGAGAAACATGGGGTTGCTTCTTTCAGGTGTGCTGGCCATACACTGCAGTTAATTGTTAACCATTCTCTGAAGGATGGCCAGATCAGCAAGGCACTTGCTGCGGCACGATGCCTAGTAGAACATTTAAAAAAAAAAAAAAAAAAAACAAGCTGGCCAGCACCAAGCCGCAGCAAATGGGTGCTGCTGAGCATAAACTTGTCATGAAGGTCGCTCCTCCAGAACACAGAATAAAGGGCCCAAACGCCAGACTTCAAGTTGTGAATATTTATTAAAGAAAACACAAAATAAGAAACAGCTCATGGGCTGAAATAATACTAGCCTGATAACGGCAAATAACGACGGGTGTGGAAGTCCAGACAAAGTGGAGTGATGAACAGCAATAGTAATCAAAACAGTGTGGTGACGATAATCATGAAGTTAATTAACATAAGGACGCCGCGGGGATCAGTGCCCATGGCCACCATATATAGGGGAGAAAATGAAAACAAGGGACAGCTGTGACAAATTAGAACGTAAGAGGATGAGGCTATTGGAGGATGCTATGCTAACAGGAAGTAAACAAAGGGTACTGTCAAAATAAGAGTCCATACAGAAACAGTAATAATGAATGGCAAAAAAGATAATAATAAAAATAAAGAGTCCAAATGAGGAACATAAGGCATGGACTGGGTCTAACCCTGTCCAGATCATTACCGTACCCTCCCCCCCAAGCGGTGGATCCCAGATGACCCCAGGATAACACCAACCAGAGAAAAAAACCCCCAAAACTCTCACAGGGTGAGTGGTGGGAGCACAAAGCCAGGTGGGCCAAAACAAACTGTAACACCCCCCCCCCCCACACACACACACACAGCAAAGTCCAAAGCCAACACTGTTCATTGACCAGATAAAGTTCATGGCCCCAAGACCCAAAACAAAGTGGGTCGGGTGGTCTGCCAAGTCCGTGGGCCACCGGACCGGAACAAACAACGGGTCAGGGGATCTACCAAAGTCCAAAAGCCCTCGGACCGGAGAACAATGTGGGTTGGGGGGTCTGCCTCAGTCCATAGACCCCCAGACCAAGGAGCAAGATGGATCTGACGGCCTCCCAGAGTCCCTAGGCCACGAGACCATGCGATAAGATGGTTCAAGGGGTCTACCTGAATTCACAGGCCCCCAAATCAGGAAACATGATGTGCTAGGCAGATGTTGAGGCACACCGACCCCAGGTGCTGATGATTTAAGCACGCTGACCTCTGGATGTGATGGTTGGGGTGCGCTGACCTCTGGATGTGATGGTTGGGGTGCGCTGACCTCTGGATGAGATGGCTGGGGTGCTCTGACCTCTAGCTGAGATGGCTGGGGAGTGCTAACCTCTAGACGAGACAGCTGGGGAGCGCTAACCTCTGGATGAGACGTTTGGGGTGTGCTGACCTCTAGATGAGATGGCTGGGGTGCGCTGACCTCTGGACGAGACGGCTGGGGGGTGCTGACCTCTGGATGAGATGGCTGGGGCACACTGACCTCAGGAGGAGATGGTTGAGGTTGGAAAGCGTCCGGCCCAGACGCCTGGAAATCCATCTCCCTCAAAGTGGGCACCTCGGACGAGGGAGAAAGGCAGGGTGAGGTGTCACCAAAAACACCAGGAGCTAGACAAGTCTTAACTAGTACTGATGTTATAAAAGTAAAGAGAAGCACTTGCTTGAGCTTCTGGTGCTCTGCTGTTGGGGTGATCTCCCCAAGACAAGGTGCAGGAGCCACTGTCTCTAGGTGAGCTGCCAGAGTGATGACCTCTGCAACAGCGGGTGGTTGGGGTGTGCCGACCTTGTCACAACTTGCTCTCGCCTGTCTCCCGCTCCAGCTGCGTACACATCTGTGCCTCATCAAGCTCGGGCTATTTAGCCCACTCCGCCTGGAGCCTCAGTCTGGAGCCATCTGCTCACCAATGCTCGTGCATTCCAGCTCTCGTCTACTCCTTCTCAGCCTACGCTCCTCTGAGTCCTTCCACGCCAAGCAAGTAAGCCATCATCGCTCTTACCTTTTCTCCAGTCTCTCTCCCCTGTGCACAGGTGGATCCTCTGGCGGCGGATTCCTCTCTCTGCCACGCCATCATCTTCTTCACTGCGCCGAGCGCGCAACGCAACGCTGTCTTCCAGGCTGGAGACCTGCGGCTAAGCCAACGCCAGCCACCATTCCACCAGCAAGTAAGCACCAGTCTGAATATTAATACCGCTGGGGTCACACCTGCGATTAATCCCTGTGTTTACTCTGCCCTTAGGGTTACCTGGCTGCACGGCACACTGCTTCGCCCTCGGCGCACCCCGTCCTCCTACAAGACATCACATCCTGCTCAAACGCACTCACACACTCATTATTCCCTTAATAAAACTGTTGAATCTTACTTGAGCCTGTGTGCGTGTTCCCTGGGTCCGAACTTATGTCAGACCTCAGGGGCAGGCAATGCAGGCTGGCCACCGGTGACACCAGATGACGCTGACTGATCAGCAGCAGGCCCAGATGATGAAGGTTGATCAGCGGCAACCCCTGACGTGGCCACAGGAGCTGCTGACAGGTCACCCAGCTGGGAGGATACAGCTGCTGGGAACCCATCTGATGACGCAGGCGGCGTGGGGGAGAGGTGGAGAGCTGCGGCTGGAGAGGAGACCCCTGTCTCCGGCGAGTTGGAGGCAGATGGCTTCTCCACTTCTAGCGTGAAGGAGTACTCATCTGACCGCAGGAACTCATGGAGGAAAGCAGGAATGTCCTCTCTCAGATGGGGCTTCGCTGCCACTAGCTGATGAGCCCTTTCCCACACCATCTCCCTCCACACTGCATTCTGCCTTCCCTCCATTCGCAGGCAAAGCTTGTAGCACTCTCCCAGCTCCCTGAAGTCTCACAGCTCCTTGCAGCGGGCAGGGTCCTTGGGCATGGAGAGAGGGGAGAGGAAAGGCAAGTGAGGGTAATGGTATGGAAGCAACAGCAGAGACTCAGTAGCAGTTGGCGGCTGCTGCCAAGCTCCCCCATTGGGGACAAGAGCTCTCATTAATAGGTGTTAAAAAATGAGAAAACGGTACTTGCCTTGTCCCCTGCTCTGCTGCTGCTGAAATGCCAGACGACTCCCTCTGGGCAGCTGCAGAAATCGTCTGGTGGAGAGCTATGGGGGTTTGAGCTGGAGACGGGGCAGAGTGCCGGGAGGAATGGCGCCGACGCTCTCCTCACTTATACACCGCAGTCCTAGGTGGCGAGGTGGACCATGAGGCACCATAGATGTGAAGGTCCTGCATCCACGGGAACACCCTCAGATGTGGGGTGCGTGCCAGCTCAAATGATGCTGCTGTCCAGAGCCGACATTCCTCCTTTGGGCCGATGGGGCTGCAGTCCGCAGTAACCCACTCCTGCAGTCTGGTCATGGCCTGGAACTCCTTCTCAGTCAGCAGCACACACTCAGCCATAGCTGTACAACAAGAAGTCCGCTGGGTCCTTACTGGCGGCGTCCTGCTGTCATGGAGTTCGCTTCTCCGGAGCACGGAATAAAGGGCCCAAATGCCAGACTTCAAGCTGGGAATGTTTATTAAGGAAAACACAAAATAAGAAAGCTCGTGGGCTGAAATAATACTAGCCTAATAATGGCAGATAACGTCAGGTGTGGAAATCCAGACAAAGTGGAGTGATGAACAGCAGTCATAATCCAAACAGTGTGGTGACGATAATCGTGAAGTTAACAAGGATACCATGGGGATTAATGCCCGTGGCCAGCATATATAGGAGAAAAAATGATTGGGAAAGCAAGGGGCAGCTGTGACAAATTAGAACGTAAGAGGATGAGGCTAACGGGAGGTGCTATGCTAACAGGAAGTAAACAAAGGGTACTGTCAAAATAAGAATCCATACAGAAACCATAATAATGAATGGCAAAAAAGATACTAATAATAAAAATAAAGAGTCTAAACGAGGAACATAAGGCAGATCATTACAAAGCTATACAAGATGTTTCAGTATGATGGAACAATTCACTAAGTTTAAGTTTAATGTTTATTTGAAAGGGACATTACATATGAACATTAATAAAAATGTAAGTATGCCAGATTTAACAATACTGCTAATTTGCATCTGTAGTCCACCGGCGGGTCACAAAAACACACAAACAAACAATCGTACAAGAGAAGAACATCTGCAATGAAACTGTACAAAGTGGATATGCAAAAGTGCAAGAGTTGAGGTGCTGGTGCTACAAAACAAAACATTCAAATGTCACACAAGTGCTGTGTATGCATACACACACACATTCACCCAAGCACTTTACGATAGCAACAAACAAGAGGCGGGGCATATGTGTGTGCTGCACGGGCACATATATATGCACATGCCGCAGAGCAACCACTAGTTATGGGTACAGTTTTGGTTCTTTAAAAGCCAATTTTTAAGATGAGTCTTAAAAGTGTTTAGTGTGGTATGTTCTCTGATTGTAGGTGATACATTACACCAGATCTTGTTGCTCCTCACTGATAGCACAGATTGAGCAAATGTGGTGTGTCTGGGGGACCTCAGTCTCCTCTAGTGATTGCTCTGTGCTGGTGATAGTCCTCAGTTTAACGTATTCTCCCGGGGGGGGGGGGGGTACATAGACTTTTAATATTTTATAAATTCAACCGTTTTATAAGGATAAGCCAACTTTATTGTCATTCAGTCCATACAGCCAATCATGTACAGTAGAACAAAATTACGTTTCTCCTATCTACAATGTTAATCACATATATAGAATCAGAGGAGTTGCTGCCATGCAAGGCGCCGCCACATTTCCTTCCTCCATTCCATTATTGCTGAGCACCAAGCTGAACGACAGAAAGTTCCACTTTTATATGGTCTTTGGCATGACCTGGCCGGGATTTGAACCCCGGCCTCCTGGGTGTGGTGGAGGCACTGGAGTGGTGGCTCAGTTGGTAGAGCATCCGCCCCATACCCGGGAAGCCGGGGTTCAAATCCCGGCCGGGTCATACCAAAGACCATATAAAAATGGTACTTTCTGCCTTCTAGCGTGGTGCTCAGCATAATAGAATGGGGAAAGTAAAGTTACGCACAGAGCTACCAGAGGACTGACCCCACACTGTAGCTTTCACTACTTGTAGTAGCTGTGTGGCCTAGGGTCAGAGAAACGGAGATAGGCGCCGCCCCATACACCAATTGGTGTTCCACATGTTGTGGAAGGGAATTAACTAACTAACTCCTGGGTGTGGGGCAGATGCTCTACCAACTGGGCCACCACTCCGGTGCCTAGTTGGTAGACTGGAAGGCCCTTATAATTTTCAAAAGACAGAAAAATTATATCTCTTGTAAATGTGACAACAATTATGTGGTATCTTATCAAAGATTTATATGGCTTTTTTGTATAAAGATTCAGTGGGTTTGATTACGGTTACACCGGTGAGTGACCAGTTGGTAAAACAGTAATCAATGTGTGAGATGATCATTGCATGCAGAAACAGTTTGGCTGCATTAACTGACATTGATGGTCTAATTTGTTTAAAATTTCTTAGATTGAATTTGATTATGTTTGAGATTTTTTAGATGTTTTTTAAAGGTTAATGAGGAGTCTAAAATCACGCATAGGTACTTAAATTCCTCTACTAATTGCAGCTCCTCCCCTTTTAAGAAAATGTTTGAGTTTGTAATATTTGATGATTGTTTGGTAAAGATCATGCAAACATTTTTTTTTTTTTTTTGGTATTTAGTAGGAGACATGAGTTATTAAGCCAGTCATGGATTTGAGTCATCACAGTTGTAAGAATACAGGCGGCTTCTTGTGTGTTTTTGCAGGTGTGAATATTACCATCTCATCGGCATACATTTGTAAATGGTGTTCACTTATATAGCGCTTTTTTACTCATCTCTGGATGACCAAAGCGCTTTACAGATCCTGCTATCCACTCATTCAGACACACATTCACACACTGATGGTGGCAGAGCTGTCATGCACCGGCACTGGCCTGACCCACCAGGAGCAACTGGGGGTTCAGTGTCTTGCTCAAGGACACTTCAACATGCAGACTGCAGACAGAGCGGGAATCAAACCCCTGACCCTCTGGTCAATAGTCGGCCACACTACACCTGTGCCACAGCCGCCCATATATGAATGTTTCTGCATGCATTTGGTAAATCATTTATACATTAAGGAGAATAATATTGGTCCAAGTATGGAGCCTTGTGGGACTCCCATCTGACATTTCAAATATGGCGATTTGACACTATTGACCGTTACACATCGCTGTCTGTCGGTTAAATAGGATTTCATCCATTTGATAGGGTGTTCTGAAAAATTAAACTGAGTAAAGGCTGAATTACACTTTTGCGTTGACACTACGTAGCTCTGACGTCATCGATGCACCGTCGATGCAGCAACAACTTGAGTTCCTATTGTGTAGCCCGATGTGCACCTCTCCAGAGAGGCAGAGGTGCACGCAGGCCATAAGAGCTGTGATTGGTCTGTTTTGTCTCCTCCTTCACATTTCCTGTTTTTCGCCGCTGTTTCGCTCTAGTAAGCACAAACAGAGCATTTTGTGGCTCGTAATAACCCCAGTAATTACACAGATTGTCCGCTTTGTCTCCACATTTCCTCGTTCTTGCTGCTGCTTCACTCTGCCTGTTTACAGCGGCACAACTTTCGAGGCAAGTCTGTTAAACAGCGGTCCAAATTCAAAAGATTAGGTTCAGGTTCAGGTTACTTTATTTGTACCCGTAGGTAGATTTGTTTTGCAGTCTGGTGACATCCATATATACAAGCCACAAATTACATTCAACATAGACACAAACACAGGCACATATGAAGCTGACTATAAACATGATAAAAATACTCAAGGCTCCATCAATCAGGGTATAAAAAGACAAAGAGATGGGAGAAAAACCAGAGGTAAGAGAGAAGGGTCATATTAAAAGTTAAAAACTAGTCAAAGAGGTTAAAAACTCAAAGGTCTAAAACCCAATAAAATATTTAGTACCCAAGTGACATCCTACAAAAATAAGTAAATATAAAATGGAGTTAATAAATAGGTACCTAAATTATGTGCAATATATTTTTACAGCTTGTTCAACTCTTTGACAGCAGCAGGGACAAAGCTGTTTTTGTAGCGCTGGGTTCTACTTTTTGGGACAGCAAACCTCCATCTTGAGGGAAGAAGCTGAAAGTGGCAGTGCAAAGGGTGGGAATCATCATTTAAAATGGAGGTAGCAATCCTCTGTACTTGTCTGGTGTACAGGGATGTCAGGCTCAGCTGTGACTCACCAAGCAAACGACTGGACCATCTAACTACCTGATCCAAGGATTTCCTCTGTTTCAGTTTTATCTGACCAAACCATGACACTAAAGAAAAGGATAAAACAGATTCAATAAAAGCCCGATAAAACATTGTCATTATGGTTCGGTCAACTTGGAAGCGTGCAAGTTTTCTCAAGCAATGCAAATGTTGCTGACCCTTTTTGCACACCCTTTCACAGTTCTCTTCAAACTTTAAATTGCTATCAATAATCGTCCCAAGATATTTGTAGATTATTGAGCTAGTAAGCACATACAGAACATTTTGTGGCTCATCATAACCCCAGTAATTACACAGAATGTCAGAACGGCAGCGGCCGTGGTCGCATGCACCGTTTTCTCCGACTTCTCTGTTTCCCTGTGCAACAATCATTTTAAAAGTTGCTTTTCTTAACATTTTTTTAGCTCCACCTCCAACACAGTCTGCTCCTCCGTCACTATTTCCTAAACAAAAACACACAATGAAGTTGTGTTTTCTTGAAAGATAATTAAATATTTTCTCAAAATTACCTGTATTGTGTTTTTCCAAAATTAAATCACATTGTATATTGTTGTACAACAAGCCCACATCACCACACTCCCTGTTAAGCTGATGTGGCAACCGTTTGAGTGATTATCATTATCGTGCTTGCAGTCATGCGTATGCTGTCACTGAACAGAACTCATATGGCAGTTAACAAACACTGAGTGGCAAAAATGAGTGGCAGCATTAGGTAGTATGCATTAAAACACAAATAATACACCCAGTATTCAATCACAGCAGTACACAGGGTACTTGCTTACATTGTGGAGAGCTAATCTTATCATTCCATCTTGTATTAACTGGGAAATAAATAAATACATACTTAAAGGCTGTGAATCAGTTCTTCACTTCCCATGTGCTCCTTGGTCTTTACCCACACATCACTACAGTCAAGTGAATGGTCTGATATTAACATCAAAAGTAAAGGAGGTACTCTGTGCACTGCTGTAACTACACATTTTGTATGATTTTTATGTTTTGCGCTATACAAAATAAGCTGTCACATGTCAGTGTTGTGTTGCTATGGTAACCATCCTGTAACTGCCAAGAATTCTGTTCCATTGCATCACCTCTATAAGCCAGAAAATCCCCTTATTCTGTGGGAAAACTGTTTTGGCCCCCAGATTAGCAATTCTTTTTTATTCCCATGTCAGTTATTTCCCTAGAATGTAGCTGTGAAACAAACATTCCAGTACAAACATTTTCTCTCCCATTTACCTTTACGGCCATTTTTGATTTCAGTGCGTATGTGCATCAGCTGAACATTGACGACAACAAATGAAATGTTGAAGTCATCGGCTTTATTTCTCCATTTTTTTGGGAGGTACACACTGACATGAGTAAACACAAAAATTGTGCTGTTATGAGTTCCTATCTAAGTTGTACACAGCATACTGTAATGTATTAAATATGATTATTATTATTGTATTGTGTGTTAGGGGTGACGGCTACACCTTTCCGGTTCCGCTGTCACCCAGGGTATAAAAGGCCGACCTGGAAGAGACACGGTCTCTTTTCGACCAGTTCCTCTGCCCTGACGGGAGCGCCTTCGGGTTCAGTGAGGTTGTGTAATAAAGTTCTGTTCTACTGCATCTTCAGCCTCATTATTGAAGTTTTGGTTATGGACATAACACATACGATGGTGTTCTGCCATGGCATGATCCCCTGGGGCGACTGGAAAAATGTCATAAGGTCATTTCTCGCAGGGATGGCAGCCCTGATTGACAGAATTTGTGGATCCAGATGTTCAAACACACTCCTGTCCCCCTGAATCACTCTTCGATACTCGCCTGGTTGAGCTACCCCTGTAGCTTCTGTGTCAGCAGAATTTAGGGAGATGTATCAGCCGCATTGGCTTCATTGCCGTGGGCAAAGCTTTGCAATGCTATGCAGGCTTTTACAATCCTCACAGCTTTCTCCGGGAGGAATTCCAGTGATTGGCCAAGGATTCTTCAGTGTGCCACAAGGATGCCAAATGTACCAAATGTACCAGGGCCACATCTGGCTCTGGAGTGGCTGTAGGTGTAGATGCTTTTGTCTGATGACAGGTTCACCCCTGTTAAGCCAAAAAGGAAAGCACAGAGAAAACATCATTAATCAGACACACACAGGTATATGTGTTTATACTTTTGTATAGACACATGCAAGGCAGACAAATCACAAACCAGATGGCTGATTCATTATGTCACAACAGAAGTCATGGCAGTAAGAAAAAAAAGTCAGTCAAGTAAACAGTGTGGTATTAACTTCTGCAGTTAAAAATAGAGGGTATGCGTATGATGTCACCAAACAGAGCTCATGGCAGTTACAAAACAGAGTTGCAAAAATGAGTGGCAGCATTAGGGTGTATGCAGTAAAACACAAAAAATACACACAGTACTCAGTCACAACAGTACACAGAGTACCTGTTTGCATTGTAGAGAGCTAATCTTATTCCATCTTGTATTAAATGACAAAAAATAGCTAAATAAATATTTAAAGGCTCAGAACCAGTTCTTCACTTATGTGCGCTTACCCACACATCATTACAGTCAAGTAAACAGTGTGATATTAACATCTAAAGTTAAAAAATGAACTCTGTGTACTACTGTGACTAAATGTTTTGTGTGATTTTATGTTTTGCTGCATACAAACTAAAGCCGCCACATGTGTTTGCCGCTCAGTGCTGGGTAACTATAGTAAGAATTCTGTTCTAATGCATCTCCTCTATAGTCCCGCTGTGTACCACTGTCAGTGACATACCTGGAAATGGTCACATCAGATTGCTGTGTTGCTGTAACTGTTGTCCTAGGAAGATTGGCGGGCAGGGGTAGATTCAATTTGTTTTCCAACAGCATCGTTCCAAATTGGCTCTCTCTGAAGATGCCCCCGTTTCTTCATCTGTGTGTCTCAATGGCTGGATTAGCATGGGAAAGTCACCCTGTGTCTGTATCTGTTGGTTCAGCGGTCGCACAGAACATCTCCTCTGCCTTCTCTTTCTGCATTGCATTGCTTGTAGTAGAATGAGCTGTTGTTCGATGTTTATAAGGGCCATCTGCATCAAAATTTATTTTTGTGCGGTCGCCATCGCTTGCGCTGACAAAAACAGGAAATGCATGAGGAGAAGACAGGGAGCACTCTACACATCCGCTGAGACCCCGCAACCGCCAGCCGTTTAGGGGGTGAATTGCAAACCAACGCTAACAAACCACTGCGGAAGTAAATTTTGCAGAGGACTGCAGAAGTATCGTCCACCAGCAATGGCGTCGACGTGATGCAGGTGCATAAACCAGCCTTAAGTTTGGTCAAAAGGATGTTGTGGTCAACGATGTCAAGTGCCTTCTTCAGATCTAAAAACACAGCACCTACACAGTTCCACTTATCTAAAAAAGATTTAGTTTTCTCTAAAAAGAAGCTTATTGCAGACTCTGTTGAATGGTGGGCACGGAACCCAAACTGTGTATGATGCATGGGGGTGTTCCCATTATTCAGATGTTCACATAATAATGTAGCCATCCATTTTTCAATTATTTTGGAGATAACAGGTGAAATGCTGATTGGTCTGTAGTTGTTTATATCAATTTTAATCCCTGTTTTGAAAATTGGTCTAACCACTCCTATTTTCCAGGCAGTTGGGATGATAGCAGGTTTGATTGACAGACTGATTAAATGAGTAATTGGACAAATGAGAGATTCTTTATGTTCTTTAAAAAAATAGTGTTAAGACCATGTTCACCTGTTGCTTTGAGCTATTCAATGAACTGATGATATTTGCAACTTCATTTTCAGTATTTCTAATATATTAAAAATTGGTTGTGTGGAGTTAATAGGTCTAAAATTGTGATTAGGTGGATTAAATGAATTTCTAGCACAGTTTTTGAAAAAGTTGTTAAACTCTGTAGCAATGACCACGGGATTCTGTACCAATTTGTTATTAATGTTAAGTTCCATGTCTCCATCATCTTTTTTGTTCTGTTTATTAGTTAGCTTGTTAATATTATTCTGTTATTATTCTTTTTGCCATCAACTTTTGCATTTATAAATGTATATAAAAGTTTGCCTTAGCCTTCCTCAGAATTTGTGTTACCTTATTTCTAGCAGATGTCTGATTTTAGAGATATTTTAAGAAGTTGATCTCTGGTCTTCATTAGCTGTAGGTATTCGGAGTTGAGCCATGGTAAATTGATTCTTCTTCTGTCATTTCCTTTTGTTGACAATGCCACAATAACCTCTTTGATTTTCGTTATAAAATTTTTTTTGCTGTAATTTATGTCATTTGAAAAGGTGATTTCTTTCTATTCAGTTTTGTTTATTGCCATTGTTGTATTTTGTTGTTGGTTTTTGGGGATTATATAATTTACTGTGTTACCTGATGTCTTATGAAATGGATAAGAAAGCTGTTTCCATGGAAGTTTTCTTGTTACCAATATTATATTGTTGTTAGACAGTCATCTTAAAAGGTTATAAGTCTGGGAGATTCTTTCAGGTCTATTTGTAAAAAGTAAATCAATTTTGGTTTTTGACTGGCTTGTGACTCTGGTTGGTTTATCTATTCATTGAGTTAGGTTATAGTGATCTGTAGTGATTTTTTTTTTGTCGCCCCAGTTTATATTAAAATTACACGAAAAGATTAATTCATTTTTAGGACTGCATTGAATAAGAAGTGCTTTAAATTGGCCATAAAAATCTGCTTCAGAGGAGGGTTTACAGTATAAACAAATAACAGAGAAGGCCATATTGGTTGACAACTTAATGTTAACTCCTACACATTCTAGATTCATATCTTTTGACCATTCAATTTGATTACATTTTAAGGTGTTTTTAACATATAGTGAAACTCTTCCACCTTTTCCTTGCTCCCTGTCTTTCAATTCAATTTCAGTTCAATTCAGTTTTATTTATATAGCGCCATTTCACAACAACAGTCATCTCATAGCACTTTCAACTGTAGGGGAATCCCCCACAATTGCAGAAAGACCCCAGCAATCAGGTGATCCCCTGTGAGCAAGCGCTTGACGATGGTGGAAAGGAAAAACTCCTTTTTAGCAGGAAGAAACCTCCAGCAGACCCAGGCTCAGGGAGGGGCAGTCATCTGCTGCGACTGGCTGGGGGGTGAGGGGATAGAGAAGACGAAAAGAACAGTCATGTAGAGAGCAAACAGCACAATGGGGACTCAATCTATGGGAGAGAACAAACAGATGTTAATGACCAGCAAAAATATTTCATTGAGAGTGAAGAAAGGAGTGAAGCCCAGTGCATTATAGGAGGTCCCCCAGCTGTCTAAACTTGGCAGCATAACTAAAGGAGGGTTCACAGACACATGATCCCTCCTTATTTGTAAGCTATATCAAAAAGGAAGGTTAAAAACAGAGATTGAGTCTGACTCCCGAATCCAGATCGGCAGCTGGTTCCACAGGAGAGGAGCTTGATAACTGAAGGCTCTGCATCCAACATTGTACTTTTGGAGATTCTAGGTATTACAAGTAATCCAACATTTTGGGAGCGTAGTGCTCTGTTAGGATAATAGGGTAGTATCAGATTTTTATTTTTTTTTAAAAAGGGGCCTGATTGTTTAGAGCTTTGAAAGTGAGAAGGATTTTAAACTTAATTCTAAACTCTATGGGAAGCTAATGAAGGGAGGCCAGAACTGGAGAGATACTGTATGATGTCTCTTTCTAGTACCTGTTAAAACTCTTGCTGCTGCATTTTGGATCAGCTGAAGACTGTTTAAAGATGTTTTAGGACAACCTGATAATAAATAGTTACAATTATCTAATCTAGAGCTAACAAAAGCGTGGATCAGTTTCTCAGCATCACTCTGAGACAAGATGCTCCTAATCTTTGCAATATTACACAAATGATAGAAGGCAGTCTTAGGAACGAATTTAATATGTGAACTGAAAAACAAATCTTGATCAAAAATAACTCCAAGGTTCCTCACAGAGCTATTAAGAGAAAGAGTAACCACATCCAAACTAAGAGTTTGATTTGGAAAGGTATTTCTAAGGTTTTTTGGACCAAATAGAATGACTTCAGTCTTATCTGAATTTAATAGCAGGAAATTACAGGTCATCCAAGCTTTGATTTCCTTAAGACAGGCTTCTAACTTGGCTAATTGATTACTATCATCTGGCTTCATTGACATGTGTAATTGTGTGTCATCTGCATAACAATGAAAATGTATACAGTGCTTTCTAATAATGTTGCCTAATGGCAATAATGGTCTTTCCTATACACATAATAGCCAGGTATGGTAACAGCAGTTTTAGGTGACGAAGATGATAACAAAGTTTCAGAAAGACCCATAAAATCAATATTGTGGAAGATGTGTTCAATGACGAGACATGAGTGTATTTCTCAAGTTCGGCTTTATTGCAGAACACAATCATCCAACATTCTCAAAAGCAAGAAGAGGCAGAATAATATTACAGCACACTCTTATACCTCTGGGATTAAGAACTCAAGTCACATGGTGCTTCTGCAAACATTCAATCACAATGCAAGTCTCTGAAGATTCACCATTGTCTCTTATTCTCCGGTGCTCCGGGAAACCCCCCAGGGCCTCCTCTGAGACAAGGGCCCGACTTCACACCTCCTCGCCATCTCCTGTCGGCCCCTGTCAGTCCAGACACTTGTTCCTCCAGACGTGAAGCCCCAATCCACATAAGCCATACATTTGTGGGAGATATGAGCCAGACATATGTGCCACACTCTTGTAGGAAATATGAACCAAACATATGTGCCACATGACCCCCCTCCCCCCCCAAACGTCTGCATGGGACAAACATACTCATAAATGCATAACATAAAAGACATCACCACATAACCAACAATCAATCCCCCAATCTCTTAGGTCTTAGCTTCCTGCCGAATCTGCTGTAGGCCGGCTTCGCTGCGTCTGCAGCACCTCCTCGCACCTGGGGATTAGATTTGTTAGCACATCTCTGTGGGAGCTCTGGAGCATGCCTTCTCGGTGGTCTGCCCCGGCGGGGGGCTTTCGCCAACTGCACGCGTTCATCAGCCAGGACAAAAGCGGGCTTGAGTCTGTTTATGCAAATTAGCTCCCTTCTGCCCCCCAAATCTAGCAAAAAATGCTTCTCATTTTTTTCCAGCACCCTGAACGGTCCATCGTATGGCGGTCTCAGCCCTGGGCGTTGTGCATCATGTCTAACAAAAACAAACTCTGCGTTTTTCAAGGCCTCTGGCACAAAAACACGTGGAAAACTGTGATGCACTGGGCCAGGCAGCGTGTTTGATCCTGTGCCGCTCTGCAACAGCTGAGCGGGGGGACAATTGGGTGCAGGATTTTCGGGGAGAAATTCCCCCGGCAAACGGAGAGGTTGTGTGAACACTAACTCCGCTGGGGAGGCTTGCAAATCCTCCTTAGGTGCAGAACGCAACCCCAATAAAACCCATGGCAGTTTGTCCACCCAATTTGTATCCGTGAGCGATGCTCTGAGGGCTGCTTTCAATGACCTATGAAAGCGTTCACATAAACCGTTGGCCTGCGGGTTATACGCGGTAGTGCGGTGGATTTTCACCCCTAAGCTGCGGGCCATAGACGACCACAGTTCGGAAACAAATTGAGGGCCTCTGTCTGACGTTATATCCGACGGAACTCCAAAACGCGCGACCCAAGCTGTTAAAAATGCACGCGCAACCTCTTCCGCCATTGTTGATGCCAGAGGTACCGCTTCTGGCCAACGTGTGGTGCGGTCCACCATCGTCAAAAGGTGTGTGTGCCCTTGAGACGAGGGAAGCGGGCCCACCAGATCAACATGCACGTGATCGAACCGCTTAGCCGGGATGTGAAAAGGCTCCAAAGGGGCCCTCGTGTGCTTATGTATCTTAGCCCTCTGGCACGCTACACAAGCCGCTGCCCATTCCTTGACCTGTTTGCGCAACCCCGGCCAGACAACTTTCTCTCCCACCATCTTGACCGATGCGCGTACCCCCGGGTGCGCCAGCGAATGGACCGAGTCAAAAATGCGGCGGCGCCACGTGGCTGGAACCATGGGATGAGGCCGACCCGTGGAGACATCGCATATTAAGGGGGGCATACCTATTTGCTGCACCCTGTACTCCAGCCTTAACCCTGTTGGTCCAGACTGGAGCGCGCGCACATCCGCGTCACCAACCTGCTCCACAGCCATGTCTGCATAATCCAAACCTACGTGGACCGGGGCTGCGCGCGCACCCGCTTCACTGCCCTGGCCCACAGCCACCGAGTCTGCCCCCACGTGGCCTGGCGTTGCCACAGCACGTGAGAGACAGTCCGCCACTACATTGTGTTTGCCTGCTACATGCTGGATATCGGTGGTGAACTCCGATATTGCGGCTAGCTGTCTTTGTTGTCGGCCTGACCAAGGTTCTGAGATCTTGGCCATCGCAAAAGTTAACGGTTTGTGGTCCACGAAAGCGGTGAAACGCCGCCCTTCCAGCCAGAACTGGAAATGGCGGATGGCCAAGTGTAGGGCTAAAAGCTCCCTGTCAAACGCGCTGTATTTACGCTCGTTATCGTGCAGGGATTTGCTAAAGAACGCGAGAGGCTGCCAGGTCCCTGCCACACACTGTTCAATGACTGCCCCCACCGCTAGGTCCGAAGTGTCGGTGGTGAGCACCAAACGGGCTGTTGGAACCGGGTGCGCTAACAAAACAGTGCTTGCAAGGGCTGATTTGACCTGGGAGAAAGCACGCTCCCGCTCCGGAGACCATTCGACCTTATTAGTGGGTTTTTGTTTTTTTAGTGCCGCGTACAGTGGCTGCATAAGCCGCGCTGCGCTCGGAAGAAACTGGTTGTAAAAATTAACCATTCCTAGAAACTCCTGCAGCGCTTTTATCGTTTGAGGTCGGGGGAAATCTGTTATTGCGCGCACTTTCTCAGGCAGGGGAACCGCTCCATGTGGTGAAACGCGGTGCCCCAAAAAATCGATTTGCGCCACCCCAAACTGGCACTTCGCTGGGTTAATTATCAACCCGTGCTCTGCCAGTCTCCGAAAAACCGCTGTGAGGTGGGTTTCATGTTCGTCCTCGGACGTGCTGGCTACCAATATGTCGTCTAAATAGACGAACACGAAAGGCAGGTCGCGCAAAACAGCATCCATCATGCGTTGGAAAGTTTGCGCGGTGCCCTTTAACCCAAACGGCATGCGCAAAAACTCAAAAAGCCCAAACGGAGTTATTACCGCGGTTTTGGGAATATCCTGCACGCGCACGGGGACTTGGTGGTAGCCGTGCACCAAGTCTATTTTAGAAAAAATGTGTGCCCCCGCCAAATGAACTGAGAAATCCTGGATGTGCGGAATCGGGTAGCGGTCGTGTGCTGAGACGTTGTTCAACCTGCGGAAATCACCACAAGGTCGTCACGAGCCATCAGCCTTTGGGACCATGTGTAACGGGGAAGCCCAGGGGCTGTTCGAGCGTCTAATTATGCCCAGTTTTTCCAGGTTGGCAAATTCTTCGCGCGCTATTGCCAGTTTAGCTGAGTCCAAGCGCCGGGCTTTTGCAAAAACGGGCGGCCCAGTGGTGGTGATAAAATGCTCCACCCCGTGTTTGGCCACTGTCGCCGAAAACTTTGGAACTGTAAGTGCTGGAAGGTGAGTGAGCAGAGCATGAAACTTACCACCCGCAGCTGTGACGTTGGCGTGTGCAGTCGGCGGAGCCACCCGAGCTGTGCAGGGGATAGAATGAAAAGAAAGTGCATTAACCAGACGTCTATTAGCAAGATCAACCAATAAACCATGTGAGCACAAAAAATCAGCCCCTAACATGTTAAAACTGACTGCTGCTACAATAAAGGTCCACTCGAATGAACGGCCCTGTAAGGACAGAAGCATGGTCCTCTCACCGAATGTCTTAATCGCTGAGCCATTCGCTGCTGATACTGACACCCAGGGGGCTTTAGACGGCATCAGCCGTTCCGCATAGGTAGGCGTGACGAAACTCAGCTGGGAGCCCGTGTCCACAAGGAATTGTTTCCCCGAGTGTGCATCTGTCAGGTAAAGCAGCTTATTTTCTTCTCCGAGGGATGCAGCTGCTACCTGCCCCCCGGTCTTGGTGTTTCCCTGACGCTTGAAGCGGCACGGTGGGACACATCTGTGCGCCCTCTCCGCAAAACGGCGGTGGTAGAAACACAGGCCGTCTTCAGCTCCGCGTCGCCTGACGCCTGTCGCTGCCGTCGTCGGTTCGTCTGGCGCCGCCACCTCTGGCTCCAAACCATCTCCGGGTGCTGTCCTCTGCTCAGCTGCCGCGGCCAAAACCGCGCTCCGCTTGTGGGCGTCGACGAGTCGCTGCGCCTCCTTGCCGAGGCCATGGTAGTCCCGCTTGGCCAATCGGGGTGAGTCTGCCAGGGTCACTCTCACTGCTGGCGGCAGAGTCCGGAGGAAAAGGTGGGCGAAGATAAATTCGCCATCCTCGGAGTCTTTCAGTCTCAGCATCTTCACCATCAGGTCTGCTGGTCTGTCGTTCTCCGACTCCGTCAACTCTAGGAGCCCCTCTGCTCGCTGTTGCACCGAGGGGGTGAAATGGCTGATCAGCGCCTCCTTCAAAGCGCCGTACTTGTCGGTGTCCGGTGGGTGGTTAACCAGATCTTCCACCCTCTGGACCGTGTGACTGTCCAGCTTCGCCACCACATGGTAGAACCTCGCTTCATCCTTTGAGATTCTCCGGAGGTTGAACTGCACCTCGACCGCGCTAAACAAGGAGCGCGGGCTGTGCTGCCAGAAATCGGGCAGCTGGAGCGTGGAGGCAGCCATCAGGCTGGCCTCTGATGAGCTCCGCTCGGGAGAATTCTCCCTGCTCATTCTTTGTCGTGGGTCACCAGTGTGGAAGATGTGTTCAATGACGAGACATGAGTGTATTTCTCAAGTTTGGCTTTATTGCAGAACACAATCATCCAACATTCTCAAAAGCAAGAAGAGGCAGAATAATATTACAGCACACTCTTATACCTCTGGGGGATTAAGAACTCAAGTCACATGGTGCTTCTGCAAACATTCAATCACAATGCAAGTCTCTGAAGATTCACCATTGTCTCTTACTCTCCGGTGCTCCGGGAAACCCCCCAGGGCCTCCTCTGAGACAAGGGCCCGACTTCACACCTCCTCGCCATCTCCTGTCGGCCCCCGTCGGTCCAGACACTTGTTCCTCCAGACGTGAAGCCCCAATCCACATAAGCCATACATTTGTGGGAGATATGAGCCAGACATATGTGCCACACTCTTGTGGGAAATATGAACCAAACATATGTGCCACAATATTAGAGTTTATCAGCAGATGCTCTAGTTGTTCTCATTTGGAGATCATACTTTGTACCTTTAAGTGCACCCCACGCTTTTTACTTTGAGGGTCCCAAATTAGGGCAGCGCGGTGGCGCAGTGGTTAGCGCTGCGGCAGCACAACGACTCACCCTTGGCCGGGGGATCCTGGGTTCGATCCCAGCCCCCGACCAACAGTGATCTGTGTGGAGTTGACATGTTCTCCCCGTGTCTGTGTGGATTTACTACGGGATTTCTCCGGTTTCCTCCCACATGCCAAAAACATGCAAGTTAGGTTAATTGACATCAACTGGGGATTCTAAATTGTCCTTAGGTATGACTGTGAGAGTGAATGGTTGTCTGTCTGTCTCTCTGTGTTGGCCCTGCGATGGACTGGCGATCTGTCCAAGGTGTACCCTGCCTCTCGCCCAAAGATGCTGGGATAGGCTCCAGCCCCCCCCCCCCCCCCCCCGCGATCTGAAAAGGATTAAGCGGAAGAAGATGGATGGATGGATGGGTCCCAAATTAGTTTTGCCTGGTTCAGGGTTTGAAAAACTTTGAGGGATCGAAGTTTTTTAACACTGGATTTCTCTGACGAGTTTTACATTCACTGATGGCTGGTTGTTGCATTGCGGTTGTGGTGGTCTGGTCACTGGGTTGCTGTAGTAGGAACTAGTCACTGGATCGCAGTGCTAAGGCCTGTCTGTAGAGCCACGATGGCTGGTCGTCTGGTGGTGATGTGGGTTCTCCGCTGGGCCTTGATGAGGTGAGCTCATTAGGTTGCAGTGTCGTGAGCTCGTTGCTGTGTTATTGGGGCGAGGGGCGAGCTCCGGTCCACCCTGTCTCCAGTCTGATGTTGGTCTGCGACAATATCATCATCAGGCTGCCATGCTATGGTGATGTTGGTGGGTTGCTGAGTCACATTGGTGCTGGTAGTTGTGGGCTGCAGTAGCCCTGCCAGTGTTGGTAGTGGAAGCAGCATTAATTCCGCTGGGAATGGAGATTGTGTCCATGCTAGTCACGTTAACAACAGTGGTAGTCCTATTGCCTCTGTTGGTAATGGCGGCGTTTGCCGCGTTAGTCCTGTTAACATTGGTAGCGTACATCCCGCACACAAGTCTGTGGCCACCGGTCCTGGTTTTAATTCCACGTCGCCAGCCAGGAGCAAGATAAAGCTGAAGTGTAATAATCTCACGAAGCTGCTAACTGTGTGGGTTTGTCCGTGGTTTGTTGGCAGTCTGGCCCTACACATGCCTGTTGGAACAGACGTGGCCGTGACCGCAATTGTGCCAGACCCTGAAGTCACTCAGTGAGGAAAGTGCTTCCTGGATCTTAAAGATTACCAGTGGAGCCACTTTGAAGAATTGGAACAAATTCTAAAACCTTTTGAATGTGCCACTGTTTTTCTGAGTGGATAATCTTATGTCACTGTGTCTGCTTCTCCAGCACTGGTGAAGGGCCTCCAAAAGTCCATGCAGAGCACATCATCTGAGGCAACACCTGTCAGGACTTTCCAGGCAGTTGCAGCCCAGGAGATTGTTTCAAGATGGAAGCTGGATACCTCATTCAAAGGTGATGCACAAAGTATATGGATTATTGCAGCTGAACTGGATCCCAGATTTTGCAAATTAAAGTTCATGCCAACAGAAGACAGCCTCAAAGTACAAGTGAAAGTTCAGGTACTTGCACTGCAAGAAAAAAAGGGAGAGAGAAGAAATGCAAAAACATCGCAACATGGAGCAAGATGACCCATCATGTGCCAGTCCACCTGTTTCAAACAGGAGGCCAATGTCTATGCTGGACACTCTGGTTGGCTCAGCTTCACAATGGGGATGAGTTTGGGCATATTCAAGATGTTGATGATGGTAATGGTGACAGAATCAGGAAGGAGGTACTGATGTACTTTGGAGAACCACCTATCCCAAAAGATGAGAGTCCACTTCAATGGTGGAAGGAGAATGAAGCATTGTTTCCAGCCTTGACCATTTTGGCAGAATCTTACTTGTCTGTCCCTGCAAATTCAACTCCATCCGAACAGCTGTTTTCAGCTGCAGGAAACATTGTGACAAAGAAAAGAGCTAGTGATTTCCCCTAGTGTTCACCAAACTCACTCACAATTATCCTCAAGTAGATCTGCATCCAACTTGTGGTCAAGGTCAAAGGTCAGGAGATCTGAGCACTTATAGGAGTTTAGTAGAAATTGCTACTCCTTCTAGGAAATTGCCTGGATGCTTGCCAAACTCACTCACAATGATCCTTAGGTGGGTCTGCATCCCGGTTGTGCTTAAGGTCAGGGTCACCGGTCTGGAGATCTAAGCACTCCGGGGTGATTGTGTCAGACTGGAATGAGCTACTCCGTCACTGAGTGTCTGGTCTAATTTTGCATGTTAATTCTTTCTAAAAATATCAGAACTTTAAATAGTGTTAAAATGTTTATGCTAATTGGGGCTAACATTGATTTCCAAAATTATTAAATTCCAATTCACAAGGTACTGATTTCATTTAATTTTCAATTCCATTCAAATCGGTGTCAGTTCAGTCAGGAATAATGCCATTATAATTACCATTTTCCTCACATATGAAGGAATTACTCTGACTTAATGCTGTAACTTGTACCAGGAACCGGCTAACTCAATGAATTAAATATATGAAAACATGAACGTTAGAATTCAGCCACATGAGACATCTTGCAAACCTGAGATTTCACACACGTGAAAAGGCATTATATAAAAATAAATGCATTTTAGGGTTTGGATCATTTTGTTAATCGATATTGGATCATTCATATATAATCAGTTTGTGATCAGTTGATATTTCAAACCCACCTGTAATGCTAATACTTGTTATTTAGTTGTGCTTGCATAATCTGTAGATCTGCTTTAACTCTATGAGATATTCAGTCTGAACTGATGAAGTTTGTTATCATTGCTCAGATGTATCATATGTTGTAAACCCAAATGTCCATTTCCATCTCTCCATCAATTTCTCTGCCACTCTCCTTCCAACATGAAACTCCCGTCAGTCGCTTTAATGTGGAGCAGTGTGTGTGTGTGTACGGTGTGAGTGCATGAGTGTGTGTATGCAATGGAGGGGGGGTGAGAAAAGGAAGGGGCACAGGGAAAAGAGGATGAGACTGAGAAATGACAGAGTATAGAGAGAGTGAGAAAAGAAAAGAAAGAAGAGGGGAGGGTACAGCGAGCAAATGGGAGGAGGTGGAGCCATGAAGTGGAGGAGTGTGTGGGTAAGTGTGTGTGAGAGAGGGAGAGAGAGAGAGAGAGAGAGAGAGAGAGAGAGAGAGAGAGAGAGAGAGAGAGAGAGAGGAGGGATGACAGGAGATGTAGTTGTTGCCGCGGCAGCAGAGCAGGACAGATCTGAGACTGTAAAACAACACTCCTCCTCCTACTCCTTATTTTATTTTATTATTATTGTTATTGCTCCTCCATCCTCCTCCATCCGTTCGTCCCACTTTCACCTGGAAAACCTGCTATCCACTTCTTCTTCTGTTCTCCTTCCTCCTCACCTTCTTCATCATCAGCAGCAGCAGCTGTGGTAAGTAGGATGAAAACTGCTCTAGATACACCGCTAGGGTGCTGAGAATAGAATAAGAAGGGAGTGGAGAAGTCGAGTGGAGGAAGAAGAGCAGGTTGGGACGGTGTAGTGGGGGGGTGGGGGGTGGGGGTTGGAGTGAGAAGGAGAAGAAGATAGAATCAGAAAACTTTTACTAAAGAGGAACATTGAAGTAAAGAAAATATAGAATAGAAAGAAGTGGGATAGAGCAAGACAAGATAGATTAGACTGGAATAGAATAAAGAAGTCACTCTCAGGGCAGGAGAGTAGAAAAAACAGACTAACTGGTTAGACATGGATAGTTTTGTGTGCGTGTGTGCATGTGTGCACGCGTGGTCATGCGTGTGCCTGTGTGACTTGAAGTTGATGCCATCCAGCTGTATGAATTAGTGATGAAGTTCTGTGTGTTTGCTATTAACAGTGGTTAGCAGTCGTGCGCAAACACCCCCCCCCCCCCCACACACACACACAGCTGCCAGCTTGAACATGCAAGCATGCACACACATACATGTGCACACATTTTGCTCATTAATATTCACACCCCTCCTGCTCTGGTGATCCTAACACTGAACTGTTTCATCCTATAGAAAGTATTTTTTGAAACATTTTTTCGAAATATATATTTTATATTTATATTTTATATTTATATTTCATTTGGCCCTGCATGGACCAGCAGTCCCGCCAGGTTGTAGCCCCATCTCTCCCTTCATGGTGCTTGGGATTGGCTTCAGCCACCCTGTGGCATGAGCTGGATAAGTGGTTCCAAAATGGATGGGCATTTATTTTGCGCCGAAAAGGTCTTTCTGGCCCACCAGCGTGTGTCTGTCAGCACACAGCCAAAGACATGCATCTTCAGAAATACTTTTTAAATTACACAGCTCACACTAGACCTTCTTATGTAGCTTGTAGTTGAATGGAACAGCACAGTGCATTTAAAGAAGACTGGTGCAACTTGTTTTTGCTCAGTAATGAGCGTGTGTCAAATGCATGGTTCAATTAAAAAAAAAAAAAAGGCTGAGTGGTTTCTTCAGACAGTTGGACACTGTTATTGGGTCACAGATAATAAAGATTTTGAAGAGAGTCAATTGATGCTGTATTAATTTCACAATTCCCTAAAAGACCATTACTGTATTTTAAAATATTTAATGATGATGTAGATGGATGATGGATAAGGCTGATTATTGGTCAGTATAGTCATGCTGCGTTACGATCTAATTACAATCTATTTTATCAGGTATTTGACAGTTTCTTATATGAAGTAACACAGCTTATGTAGCTGTTTTTAACGGAAGGTTCATGGTTGGATGTAGTCTTTTGTTTGTAAAAACATACAGTGTACATGTGTAAGTGAGTTTATTGTCTGGTAGAAAAATCGGAACGCTAATAGTGCGACTCACTGATACGATTTTTACTTCTTTTTAGTGCTCTCTGGCTTAGAGAAATGAGATGTCAGACGTTTTGACTCTTGCAGGATTCGCTTGAAGAAACCTTCGCTTCTGGTTAGTCATACTGTTGACAAGGATTAAAAAAAATGTGGGACCCCATCATTATGAGGACTGAATGAGGTGGAGCAGATGTTTTATGAGAACATCTCAAAATTATTCATGAAAGGTCCAGACAGCATGCTTTTTGAGCAGCCGGTGAAGAATTTGTTTAAAAATCCTCTTTTTATTGATTTCTTTTGAAAGGGAACACCCTGAGCTGAACAGGGAAAATGTATCAAGGAAAATAATGGTCTTATGCCCATTGTTGTCTACTAGGCACTCATGACATCACTCTGTATAGTGGGATGTAAAAATTTGGCCACGCCTTGCAAAATAGCATGCTGTATATGGATGAGTTTTAATTATTCAGAGGATAGGCTGATCAGACCTTTGTACATAGCACAGGTTTTTTAAATGTGTGCTTCATTTATGAAATAAAAATTAACTCTGCATTCATTTTTTGCTGCTAATATTGCATTTTCACCATATCCAATTTAAAATGTGTTATTTGTCTAGGGGTGGCCATTTTTTTTTTGCCTAGCACTGTATCACCCATCTTGGCAGCATCATATTTACTACTCATTCATCATCGGGTCAGCTGAAAACTTCTGTTGCTTTCCTCAAAGGCATTAAATGGCCTGGCCCAGTAGTTTGCAGCCTGCAGGTCCAGAATCGCATGTGACTATCTCGCCCATAACCAGTGGCTTAGTAGTGGTTACCAACCTTTGTCCTTATGTCCACAGTACCTCGGTGACCTGCTGTGCCCTTTAGGTCGGCTGATGACCAACTTCCTGTTGTACCCAGATGCACACCTTAAGTGTTGATTAATAGACTTTTTCAGCTTCAGACAGAGGGGGGGCTTTTTCTGACTTTTTCTTTCAATAAATATCTTTTAATATCTGAATTGCCCGTTTTATTTTGAATAATGTTTTGTGCAGCAAAGTCTGTCATACGGTGTTACAGTGGTTAGCAGTGTTGCCTCACAGCTCACGGGTTCCAGGTTTGAATCCCCAGGCTGGCAGGGGTGGGAGCCTTTCTGTGTGGAGTTTGCATGTCCTCCCTGCACTGTGTGGGTTTACTCCAGGGGCTCTGGTTTCCTCCCACAATCCAAAGACATGCGTGTTAGGTTAATTGGTGACTAGGTGTCTGTGTCTGATAGGCCCTTACAATAGAGGGTTCGTGTTCCTACTAGTTAAGCACTTTGAGTGGTCTTTGTGACTAGAAATTCAGGGTCTTTATCCCTAAAACAACTTAGTGTGCTTTTTGGGGCAATAATTAAGAGAAATGTTTACTGTCAACAGCAGTAGGTCAGTTTTTCTGCATGAAAACCATAATTAGCATTTTTTTTAAGTTCTTCTGTTTTCTCTTAGTCATAAATTACCGATTTTATGTGGTGGACATGATGCTCATTCATTAGTCCATCAAGCAAACATCATTTTCTAATTTTGCGTTCTACTGCATGCATAACTATTTTGGCTGTTAACAATGCGATTCATAAAATAAGAACTGACCTTCAGGCCTAATAAAGATGTGTAGCTTTTAATTCTGTAGGGATTGTATTCAGACACAACAAGCCTATATAAATCAGCGTTTCTGACTGCAGCTTTGTATCATGGCCTGAATTGAGCACAGCGCTGCAGCCAGTCAGTGATATCTTCTGTAAATGTATTTGTTTACCTGTAATTGTATATCTGGTGGTGAAAGAAAAACATTCTCCTGCTTTAAAATGACACCGTAAATCTGCTTCCCATTTGTGTTCCACTCTGATTTTGGGAGATTCTCCAGGCAAAAATAAGAGATAAATCCTCTCATTTCCCATTTTGTCATGCACAAGCTTTCCCAGAGGCAACTCCTCTAACAATTGTAAATGACCTCTAGTTGATAAAGTGCCTGAACCTGAAGGGGTTTGAAAATGCGGATGCAGGTCCTCAGAGTCAGAAGGAGGGCTCTTCAAGTCTGAAGGTTCCTCCTATGAACATCCTCCTGAAAGTGAAATACATTTTGTTAATGATAGTTTTAGTCTTTATTTTTTAATAACTGGTTTGAATATTTGCCTTTTTTAAAACCTATTTTTAATTGCTCTGCATATTTTTGTAAGGACTGCAAAACAGGGGTGTCCAACCTGTGGCTCTGCAGAAATGTTGCTTAACCAGTGGTCAACCAATGATGCTGACATAAAACTAAAACAAAAGATAAATAAGTAAAATAAAGTCAGATGGGTAAGGAAAGAACACAATCATGACAAAGTCCATAATTGTGGCAAGGAATTTATATTGTTTAGCACATTAGAGCGACTGAAAATGTGTCACAAAATAAAATTTTTGAGGGAAAAAAATTTGGTTTGCCGTGGGTATTTGGGTGTGACTATGTGCTGCCATTTCATCAAAAAGTTTAGAGATGCTGCTGAATGTAACCACCTGCAATAATGATTATAATAGGGTTAGGAACATGAACATCTATCATCTGAAACATGATGCATCACTAACATGTTGAACATAACCACACAGTAAGCGGTAATGAGGCTGCTCCTCTTAAGATCGATGAGTCAGCAGCAGCACAGCTTGTTGCAAACTTACTGTAAATGTCTTTGATTATATGAATCTGTTTGTCTTTTGCAACAGACCAGAAGAAAATCATGGTTGGCTGTCAAAACTGACAAAGGAGAAATAAGATAACAATGAAGAGATTTATTAGAACATAAACATACTGTATTTATTCAAAGATCTACACATGAAAAAATGAGAAAATTGCAAATCTCCCGGTGGAAAAAAAAAATCCAGGATCTGCACTGCATGAAGCATTTATTAGCTTGTTTATATTTTGTTGATTGCATTTCACCATTTGCCTGCCTATGCACATTTCTGAATGGTATCCTTAAAAATCTAGATTGTTTATGACCCACACCGATGATGACATGGCGTGGGTAGGGCGGTTGGTGCTGCCTGTGGCTATGTCCGTGCTTCAACTTGACAGGGAATGAAGCTACAGCCACCAAACTTTGTACATAGGTTGACCTTGGGACTTGCACCTATGGCTGTATTTTGGGGTCAAAAGGTTGAAAAGGTCAAGGTCAGAATGCCAAGTAAACTATATCTCAACAACAAAGTAGGGCCACCAAACTCGGTACATACTGTAGGTTCACCTTGGGATCCTGACCTAGAACTATGGGTTTGGGGTCAAAAGGTCAACATTTGCATCCACTATGCCCTAGAGCAATTCAGTTCAGTTCAATTCAACTTTATTTATATAGCGCCATTTTACAACAACAGTCATCTCATAGCACTTTCAACTGTAGGGGAAACCCCCACAATTTCAGAAAGACCCCAGCAATCAGGCGATCCTCTGTGAGCAAGCACTTGGTGATGGTGGAGAGGAAAAACTCCCTCTTAGCAGGAAGAAACCTCCAGCAGAACCAGGCTCAGGGAGGGGCAGTTATCTGCTGCGACTGGCTGGGGGGTGAGGGGATAGAGAAGAGGAGGAAAAGAACAGACATGCAGAGAGCAAACAGCATGATGTGAACTCAATCTATGGGAGAGAACAAACAGATGTTAATGACCAGCAAAAATATTTCATTGAGAGTGAGGAAAGGAGTGAAGCCCAGTGCATTGTTGGAGGTCCCCCGGCTGTCAATGTACTGTAATGTACTGTACTATCAGATCTTTCAAATAAAAAGGGGCCTGATTATTTAGAGCTTTGTAAGTGAGGAGGAGGATTTTAAACATAATTCTAAATTCTATGGGAAGCTAATGAAGGGACGCCACAACCGGAGAGGTATGATCTCTCTTTCTAGTACCTGTTAAAACTCTTGCAGCAGCATTTTGGATCAGCTGAAGACTTTTTAAAGATGTTTTAGGACAGCCTGATAATAAAGAGTTACAATAATCTAATCTAGAGCTAACAAAAGTGTGGATTAGTTTCTCAGCATCACTCTGAGACAAGATGCTCCTAATCTTGGCAATATTACGCAAATGATAGAAGGCAGTCTTAGAAACAAGTTTAATATGTGAATTAAGGAACAGATCTTGATCAAAAATAACTCCAAGGTTCCTCACATAACTATTAAGACCGTAACGACATCCAAGCTAAGAGTTTGATTTAGAAAGGTATTTCTAAGGTGTTTTGGACCAACAAGAATGACTTCAGTCTTATCTGAATTTAATAGCAGGAAATTACAAGTCTTCCAAGCTTTGATTTCCTTAACACAGGCTTCTAACTTGGCTAGTTGATTACTGTCATCTGGCTTCATTGACATGTATAATTGTGTGTCATCTGCATAACAATGAAAATGTATACAGTGCTTTCTAACAATGTTGCCTAGCGGAAGTATATATAAACTAAAAAGAATAGGGCCTAGCACAGATCCCTGTGGAACTCCATGACTGAGCTTTGAGTTGGAAGAAAACTCATTATTGATATGAACAAACTGGAACCTATCAGATAAATAAGATCTAAACCACTGCAATGAAGTTCCATTAAGTCCAACAAGGTGTTCTAGTCTATCAAGTAAAATATTATGATCGATTGTATCAAAAGCTGCACTAAGGTCTAAAAGGACAAGTACAGAAACAAGTCCATTATCAGATGCAATAAGGAGGTCATTAGTGACCTCACTAAAGCTGTTTCAGTACTCTGATGGATTCTAAACCCAGATTGAACCTCTTCAAATAAACCATTTCCCTGCAAGTGGGTAAATAATTGCTCAGCAATGACTGTAAGATTTTTGAAATGAAAGTCAGATTAAAGATTGGTCTATAGTTAGCTAAAACTATAGACCAAGTAAAGACAAGTAAAGCTATGGTACCAAACTTGATACACAGGTTCACCTTGGGATACAGGACAGTGACTATGGGTCTTGGATCGCAAGGTCAGGGTCAACCTGCCATATAAATCTCAAGAACAACAAAAGCTAAGGTCACCAAACTTGGTGCACATGTTCACCCTGACACCCTGATCTCTTACTTAAGCAATATTACATGAGGGAGTACGGTATCAATGAATATAGTAATTGTGGGTGTGATACGCGGAGGGCATTAGAGTATCGCACCTGTAGTTAGTATATTCATGATACCGTAACAACGTTGAGCGTAATATTGCTTTTATACAACAGTTTTGCAAGCACAGTTTATTAAATGACAGCAATACTGAACAAAATATAATGATTAGTTTGTTTAACCAGTTTTTTTTTGCAGCTGAGAAAAAAAATAGTCCTTTCTAAATGTAGCCAGTAACTGTTGCTAAACATCTCAGTCAGCATGAAGACACCTATTGTCATTTCACACACATGTAAACAAATTAAATATTGTCAAGTGCAAAAGTCATTGTTTATTAATACATATCAGTCACCTGTTGAGCTGGTACTTGGTACCGAAAAGGCCCAGATCAAACCATGGCCAATGTGTTGCTAGTTAACATGCTAGTGATTTGGCTTTGGCACACGTGGCTAACTTTTTCTTGCCATTTTCAGATGAAACAAAAAGTCCATCACCACAAAAGTTATGTGGTTTGTTAATCGAGACGATAAATCCAACTCTAGCGCTGCCTATTTTTTTTTTAAATGGATGTGAAATAGCTTAATGACGTTTATACAAGGGCAGACACTGTAAAAATTTTTTTTCAAAAGGGTGGGACTTCTGGGTCACTGATGTATATTTCTTTTTCAAACAGCACCTCACTGTGGAAATTAAGGTACACAGTAGTGCGATTCTCAAGTCTGCAGAGTTGGACAGTAAATTAATTATTAATGATTACATGAACACCTTTGAAGCGGCGTGATATACAGTGGGGTAAAAAAGTATTTAGTCAGCCACCAATTGTGCAAGTTCTCCCGCTTAAAAGATGAGAGAGGTCTCCAATTTTCATCATAGGTATACCTCAATTATGAGAGACAAAATGAGAAAAAAAAAATCCAGAAAATCACATTGTCTGATTTTTAAAGAATTTATTTGCAAATTATCATGAAAAATAAGTATTTGGTCAATAACAAAAGTTCATCTCAATACTTTGTTATATGCCCTTTGTTGGCAATAACAGAGATCAAACGTTTTCTGTAAATCTTCACAAGGTTTTCACACACTGTTGCTGGTATTTTGGCCCATTCCTCCATGCAGATCTCCTCTAGAGCAATGATGTTTTGGGGCTGTCGATGGGCAACACAGACTTTCAACTCCCTCCAAAGATTTTCTATGGGGTTGAGATCTGGAGACTGGCTAGGCCACTCCAGGACCTTGAAATGCTTCTTACGAAGCCACTCCTTCGTTGCCCGGGCGGTGTGTTTAGAATCATTGTCATGCTGAAAGACCCAGCCATGTTTCATCTTCAATGCCCTTGCTGATGGAAGGAGGTTTTCACTCAAAATCTCACGATACATAGCCCCATTCATTCTTTCCTTTACACGGATCAGTCGTCCTGGTCCCTTTGCAGAAAAACAGCCCCAAAGCATGATGTTTCCACCCCCATGCTTCACAGTAGGTATGGTGTTCTTTCTCCTCCAAACACGACAAGTTGAGTTTTTACCAAAAAGTTCTATTTTGGTTTCATCTGACCATATGACATTCTCCCAATCCTCTTCTGGATCATCCAAATGCTCTCTAGCAAACTTCAGACGGGCCTGGACATGTACTGGCTTGAGCAGGGGGACACGTCTGGCACTGCAGGATTTGAGTCCCTGGCGGGGTAGTGTGTTACTGATGGTAGCCTTTGTTACTTTGGTCCCAGCTCTCTGCAGGTCATTCACTAGGTCCCCCCGTGTGGTTCTGGGATTTTTGCTCACCGTTCTCGTGATCATTTTGACCCCACGGGGTGAGATCTTGCATGGAGCCCCAGATCGAGGGAGATTATCAGTGGTCTTGTATGTCTTCCATTTTCTAATAATTGCTCCCACAGTTGATTTCTTCACACCAAGCTGCTTACCTATTGCAGATTCAGTCTTCCCAGCCTGGTGCAGGTCTACAAATTTGTTTCTGGTGTCCTTTGACAGCTCTTTGGTCTTGGCCATAGTGGAGTTTGGAGTCTGACTGTTAGAGGTTGTGAACAGGTGTCTTTTATACTGATAACGAGTTTAAACAGGTGCCATTAATACAGGTAATGAGTGGAGGACAGAGGAGCCTCTTAAAGAAGAAGTTACAGGTCTGTGAGAGCCAGAAATCTTTTTTTTTTTTTTTTTTTTTTTTTTTTTTTTTTTTTTTTGTTACTTATTTGTACCCGTAGGTAGACTTGGTTTGCAGTCTGGTGACAAGCCACCGGCTGCTGGTCGCTGCGTGCGCGAGCGCCCTAAACCTACATGTTTTTGGTATGCGGGAGGAAACCGGAGAAATCCCGGAGTAAACCCACGCAACACGGGGAGAACATGCAAACTCCACACAGCTCACTGTTGGTCGGGGGCTGGGATCGAACCCACGACCTCATGATCCCCGCGATCCCCCGGCCAAGGGTAAAACTGTGCTGCCACAGTGCTAAACCACTGCGCCACCGTGCAGCCTTCTTCAATCTTGCTTGTTTGTAGGTGACCAAATACTTATTTTCCACCATAATTTTCAAATGAATTCTTTAAAAATTAGACAACGTGATTTTCTGGATTTTTTTTTCTCATTTTGTCTCTCATAGTTGAGGTATACCTATGATGAAAATTGGAGACCTTTCTCATCTTTTAAGTGGGAGAACTTGCACAATTGGTGGCTGACTAAATATTTTTTTTCCCCACTGTATATCCAGTGAAACGTTGGAGTGCAGTTATCATGGATTTTAGTAACTCCTGGAATCCCTATTGTTCAGTCAAACTGCTCAGTGGGAACTAGCTGTTGTGTAATATGGGTTTGGGGCCAACAGGTCAAAGGCTAAGGTTTTAAATTTGTAGAGCTGCAAAAGGCATGGGTCTAAATCTCTAGTTTTGTAGCAGAGTTGGCCTTAAAAATAAGCACCTATGTATGTATTGAGAAATATTGGAATTTGAAACTGCTGTTTTAAACAGAACCTTTAATGTGTCTTTTATTACCAATTATATTTATTTTCAAAATTTTTTAACAATTTGCATTAGAGGTTGAAAAATTTGAGTGCAAGTGTGTTATGCATACATTTTTGGGAAGCATAGTAACATTATAAAATAAATTTCAATTAACACTATATATTAACTATTAGGGCAGCGCGGTGACAGAGTGGTTAGCACTGCTGCAGCACAGCAACTCACCCTTGGCCGGGGGATCCTGGGTTCGATCCCAGCCCCCGACCAACAGTGATCTGTGTGGAGTTTGCATGTTCTCCCCTTGTCTGCGTGGGTTTACTCCGGGATTTCTCCAGTTTCCTTCCACATGCCAAAAACATGCAAGTTAGGTTAATTGGCATCAAACTGGGGATTCTAAATTGTCGTTAGGTATGACTGTGAGAGTGAATGGTTGTCTGTCTCTCTGTGTTGGCCCTGTGATGGACTGGCGATCTGTCCAGCGTGTACCCTGCCTCTCGCCCAAAGATGCTGGGATAGGCTCCAGCCCCCCCGCGACCTGAAAAGGATTAAGCGGAAGAAGATGGATGGATGGATGGATATTAACTATTATATTCATGTCTCCATTAAAACATATTTCATCTTAAAAAATGTATTAAAAGTTGCACTCACCTGCACATTGTGTATCCATGAAATACTGTAACCCGCTGCACTGCATCAGTTTTTCCATGAAAGACTCAATCTTGGCTTTAAAAAAATAGCGTCATTTGACTGTACTGAGAACAGCCATGGAAGAGTGACAGCCAGCAGTAGTGCTATAGAAGCACACATACAAGCAAAAATTATTTCACAATTAAATGTCAGATTTATTTTGTACAACCACATTTTCAATATTTGTCTCCAGTCCAAGAGGCCAGGGACTGAGACAATGAGATGTCTTTGTTAATATAACTAACTAACCTGCACTTATATAGCACTTTTCTAGTCACAAAGACCACCCAAAGCGCTTTCACTAGTACTAACCGTCTATTCTAAGGGCCTATAGGAGACAGATATCTAGGGACAATTTAGAACAGCCAATTAACCTAACATGCATGTCTTTGGATTGTGGGAGGAAACCAGAGCCCCCGGAGTAAACCCACGCAGCACTGGGAGAACATGCAAACTCCACACAGAAAGGTTCTAACCCCTGCCAGCCTTGGGATTCGAGCCAGGAACCTTCTAGCTGTAAGGCAACAGTGCTAACCACTGCACCACCGTGCTGCCCACGCAAAATAACAACAAAGTGAAAAAATAAGTCTTGTTTTTTTTTCTTTTTTAGCGCATCCTGGCGAAGTCTGAAGGTGCTAATGCAATTACACGTCTGTTGTTCGCCCACATTTTACAAGAATCACAACTCCTCCTAGGCAATTGCCTCGATCCTTGCTGAACTGATTCTCAGTCAGGTCTGGATCAAGGTTATACTCAAGGTCAACGTCAGAGGTCAGGAGATCTGGGCACTTATGCGATTAGAGAAAAAAATCACTACGAAAAACACACACACACACACAATGATCCTCAGGTGGGACTGCCTCTACTGTAGGTCGTACTCAAGGCCAATGTCAGCGGTCAGGAGATCTGGGCGCTTATGTAATTTTAGAACATTTGCCACTCCTCCTAGGTAGTTGCTGTGATTCTCAGCAAACTGACACACAGTAAATCTCAGATTTAAGAGGCAACTTTTTTTTCAGATGCAGTTTTAAGTTTCATAGAGGTAATTTATATTTCCACTATTTAGCCCTTTCTCAGAGAATATGAGACAGACACTGACAGCTTTGAAAAACTGGTCTCAAATACTCAGCAAAGAGCTGATGGATGAAGTTATCACAGTCTGTCCATGCCAGGTTAAAAGCATTATTTTAATTTGTTTTTCTGGGGGTTTTTTTAGAACATCCCATGTCACATTTGTTAACTTTGTCTGACTTACATTATTTTTCTGACTACTGTTGCCCTCATTTCTGCTGCTGCAGAAACAGCTGAACAAAACTACAGCTCTAGGTCTGGATAGGATGGCATCTGGGTCCAGAACCGATTTGTGGCCCACCTATTAGGGACCCCTGCTGTAAACAGACAGAGGAATGTTCCATGTTGATGTAGTGTGGCTTGTCTGACTGCCTTACCTTGCAGACAGCACTCTACAAAAACATTTGAATTCATTTCTCTTACAATTTTACAAGTTTTACATTTTACATGGGATGTTAAAATGTGTGCCAGTGAACATATACTGTAAATCCTAGCTATAAAAACCCAGCATAGACTTGTAATCAGTATTATTACCATGCATTATTAAGCTCTCCTGGAGCTTTTGCTGCTGTTGGTTCCCTCATTTGATACAAACAATTAATTTACACATCGAACTGAAGAAAGTCTCTTTGCAGAGCATTAGTCTCTGGATAGGATTTAAAAGAGGAGTAGCGACTGAGAAATGTTTCAGCTGTGTCTATTACTTGCACTGGAGTGGTGGATAGTGGTAGAGCGTCTGCCCCACAGTATCCACAAAAGACCATAAAAAATTGCTCTTTTTGCATTCTGGCTTGGTGCTCAGCATGTTAGAATGGGGGAAGGAGAGTTAACACACAGAGCTGCCAGAGGACTGACCCCACTGTAGCTGTGTGGCCTAGGGTCTTTGAAACAGTGATGGGTTCACCCCTACACACCACATGGTGTCCCGCATATTAGGGAAGATGATCTCGCGTCCTCTTCTCCTACTCATTTCCTTGACTGCAGCACACCATGCTTTCTCCTGCAGAAGACCGCCTGTCTCTTATCTTGTGTCTCAGGGGATCAAAGCACTGGTTCTAGGAAGTAGCCAGGTAACGCACAACAAGAACAAAGCCTTTCAATGAATTGTGAACTTTTAAAATGGAAATTTTCAGCTGTTATGTTTTACTGGAGAAGACAGTTTTCAGCTGTTTATTTTAGAAAGATATATTTTAGCTATCTCCTTTAAAAGCCTATTTATCTTCAGAGGTGGGTAGTAACAAATTATGTTTACTTCAGTACACTGGTCATGTACTCAAGAAACTTTCAAAATGAGTACTGCCATTGTATGAAAGCGAGTACATTCAGAAGAGTAAAAAACTTCACATTTACACAAACACAATCAGTTGTACTTCAGTTTAAAAACTCAATAATTATTTTACTTAGTACTCCTACTTATATTTCAGTAAAATAATAATGTAATACTGTTTGCTTGAGTCCACTTTATTCAACCAGCTTTTGCCCACCTCCCTTCCTAAAACTGAAAGGGGTTAATACATCAGCAATAAATAATAATAATGATAATAATTTGATCTCCTTCGTGGATCGCCACCTCATCATGGTGGAGGGGTTTGCATCCCCTAATGAACCCAGGAGCTATGCTGTTGGGAGCAACTTGCCCCTGGTAGGGTCTCCTGAGACAAATTGGTCCTGGGTAAAGGGCTAGACCAAGAGTGATCCAATAGATCCCCACAAAGAAGTTCAAACAAGGATCCAGTGTACCTCATCCCTTTGGGGTTGCTGAGGCTTGAGGTCATGCGCCTGTGCCTGGTGACCGGGTTTCTGCCCACCTGGCTGGGCTCAGCCTGAGCGAACCACATGGGTTTGCCCTCCAGTGGGCTCGCCGCCTGCAGGAGGGATCATGGTGCTATGTGAACCAGGTGACAATCTGAGCTTCTCTGCTTACACTGCTGCCTCTGTGACCTGGACCGCCGGATAAGCAGTAGAAGATGGATGGATGGATAATGACTTGCATTGTTTAGTTTACTGGTTTATTTATCAGGGTACATGTACAGAAAAAACAAACACAGGGCAAAGATGCTCTGTACCAGATTACAGCGTTCTCACTAATTTCCGTCTGTAGTCCATCATCTTACATTGCAAGGGCTTTGTCAATAAAAACGTAACTGGTACCAGCTGGTGTTGTAACTGGATGCACACCCTCCAAAAAGTTCAACTTTGGTCTCACCAGTCCACAGACTATTTTCCCAAAAGTCTTGGGGATCATCAAGATCTGTTTTTTTGCTTTTTTTTTTTTTTAGCAAATGTGAGGAGAGCCTTTGTGGGTTTTTTTTTTTTTTTTTTGGTCAGCAGTGGTTTTCACCTTGAAACTCTCCCATGGATGCCATTTTTTCCCCCAGACTCTCTTATCATTGAATCATGGACCAGTGTCCAAACTGAGGCAAGTGAGGCCTGCAGTTCTTTAGGTGTTCTGGGTTTTTGTTTCTCATCTGTTCTTGTATTTCTTTAGGTCGCGGCATGATGTGTTGCTTTTTGAGATCTTTTAGCCTACTTTACTTTCTCAGACAGGTTCTATTTAAGTGATTTCTTGATTTAACAGTTATGGTAGTCGTCTTTCTAAAAAATGTGGTTGTTAACAGTTAATTCGTTATGCAACAAGGTTGGGGGGGGCATTATTTTTTTCACATAGGGCCAATTAGCGTTGGATAGCAGTTTTCCCTCAATAAATTAAATCATTATTTAAAAACTGCATTTTGTATTTACTCTGTTTATCTTGTTTTATTTTTAAAATTTCTTTAATGATATGAAACATTTAAGTGTGATAAATATGCCAAAATATAAGAAATCGGGAAGCAGACAGATACCTTTTCACAGCACCGCACATTGTGTGTCTGTGTGTGGGTTCCACATGAACCTTGTATTTGAAAGGAAAAGAGAGAAAAAGAAAATTTCACTCGAGGCATTTAACACCTTTGACCGAGATCCAAGTCGGAGATCAAGGTAAAGGTGGTGGAAGATGGAAGGCACGATAACTCCTTCCTTTCATGAGTTTCACTGCATTCAGTCACATTTCTGTGTGAATGCTGTGTTCTGCTGCTGGTATTGTAGTAGTGTACTGATTGTATGTGTGCCCGTGTGTGTGTGTGTGTCTACTGCAGAGAAGTGCTGCTCACTGATGGTCGTCTAATGGTTTCACACAAACACTCAGACTGACCGGCCATGTGCTGCTCCCCATCACTCTGACTCTGTGTGTGTGTGTGTGTGTGTGTGTGTGTGTGTGTGTGTGTGTGTGTATGTGTATACAGAAGTTTCCACTCCAACTGAAACACTGCTCCTCCTGTTACTTACTTCATCTTGAATAACAGAACCTCTCCTGCACATTTCTTAGCTTAAAGGAGCAGTACTTTAGTTTCCTTCTTTGAGACAGTCTTCATTCACTTCGTTAATTTATTACAGTCCTGTTGTGGATGCCATGTCCCACAGCCTCAGTCATTATAGAAGTGCCCTCTTGTGGTTCCACTAAAAGTGACAGGAACTGGAATGGAGGGGAAGTTGGGGTGAGTGGAAGGGCTGGCAAACGATTGGCATTTTAATGGACTGGGTTTTTTTTCGCCATTGTTTTTGGCTACTGGACTTTATAACTGGCAGTCCCCAGTCTGTCAGGATGGGTAACAGGACCTCAGCCAGCATCATCACAAACACAGGTGTCCCACAGGGTTGTGTTCTCATCCCCATCCTCTACAGCCTCTTCACCCATGACTGTGTTGCCTCCCACAAGGACAATATCATCCTAAAGTTCGTGGACGACACAGCAGTGATAGGATGCATCACTGGTGATGATGAAGCATCCTACAGGAGGGAGGTGGCCAACCTGGTGTCGTGGTGTGAGGACAGCAACCTCACCCTCAACACAGACAAGACAAAGGAGATGATAGTGGACATGAGGAAAGGGAGGAGGAGATCCCATCGGCCGCTGTTCATCTGGAAGCTTGAGGTGGAGAGGGTGAGCAGCTTTAAATACCTGGGCATCCACATCAGCGAGTACCTTAAGTGGACACACAACACCACAGAGCTGGTTAAGAGAGATCAACAGCGACTGTACTTTCTGAGGAGGCTGAAGAAGTTTGGCATGTCCTCCAGGATCCTCAACAATTTCTACAGCTGCATCATTGAGAGCATCCTGACCAACTGCATCACTGAGTGGTACGGCAGCACCACTGCCCTGGACCGCAAATGCCTGCAGAGAAGATCATCAGGACTCCACTACCCTTTCTGCAGAGCATCTACCACTGCAGAGTCCAAAGGAGAGCTGACGCCATCCTCCGGGAACCCACCCACCCCCAGCACAGACTGTTCACACTTCTACCCTCAGGCTGGAGGTCTAGAAGTGTGAAATGCAGGACAACTGGACTGAAAAACTCCTTCTTTCCCACTGCCATCAGACTCCTGAACAGATACAGAACAGAGCTGATTGGATCGGCTGCGTTGACAGACGCTGCTCTGATGTTGACATCTACATCTGACACTCATCGCGTCAGAGTACTTTTTTCTTTGTTTTTGTTTGTTTTTATTATTGATTGTTTTTATCGATTTTATTTATTTATTTATTTTTTATCCCTGTTTGTTGTTATTAGTTTTTATTTACTGTTCCCTCTGTATTGGCCTCGCCTAAAAGTCCGTCCGGACGCACGAGTAGCTGTTTTTGGCAAGCTGCGGGCTACCCATCTCAGCGCCTGGAACATCATGGCTTCTTCTCCGTTATGTACCTGCTGTTTATCGCTCCTCGATAAGGTCTCTGAGCTGGAAACGAGGCTCTCCAATCTTTACAAGATTTGGGAGGCCGAAGACCACATCGACACCATCATTCTCGGGCGATCATCAGCTCTAGCCACCGCCTCGCAGCTGGCGGTAACTGCTACTTATTTGGGTGAGCTTAGCGCGTCCCCACCTACCTCCACACCTGCTCCAGCACCTGCTCCAGCCTGCACAGCCTCTGCAGACATCCATGACCTCAGCAACAAACACTGGTTTCGTCTTGGGGCTAAACCAAAAGCTTCGCTTGGTTCCTCTCATCCTCCATCTGCGCCCTGGACCTTGGTTTGACCAGCTAATGGCCATCGTCGTTCAACCGGAATGGGCCGCGCCGCTTCTCTTCTGGTGTCCTTGGAAAACAGATTTGATATCCTTTCCCTGGAGGATTTTCCCCACCTGGATGCTGGACGCCCGCCCGTGGACGCCCCTCATCCTCCCTCCTCTCCTTCAGCGGCGGCTCATGTCCGCAAACCCCGGATAAAAACTACCCAGGCTGTGTCAAATTACACACCTGCTCCTGATAGAAGAAATGAGTGCATCTCCCCGCCTTCGCAACAACATCATCCTCTTCACAATTCCTCTTCACATCAGAATTCACTGACAACCCCCCCCACCCCCACCCCCACCAGACGACACTGGTAATTGGTGACTTGATCGTGAGGAACGTCAGAAACAGGTACTGTGTTACTCGATTTTTTCCCGGGGCTAGAGTCTCTGATATTGGGGCTCTTATCCCTGACCTGCTGAATGAATTCCCTCACGTTCATACTGTCATTGTAGATATGGGATGCAATAACATCCCAGATGAAGCAACTGAGATTTTAAAAAGTGACTTCAGGAGCCTTCTGTCTACTCTTATGAACTGTGGCAGACGTGCGCTCATCTCTGGGCCTTTGGCACCTCTCAGGCAAGGCTGTAATCGTTTTAGCAGAACTCTCAGTCTTAATTCTTGGCTGTTTTACTTGTCCTATTTTTAACATTGGTTTTGTTGACAATTTTAACTTATTTTGGAACCGCCCATCACTTATGAGGCCTGATGGCATCCACCTAAATAGACTTGGTGTACGTGTTTTGACAGACAATCTTCTCTATTTTATTCGGTGTTTTCTGGTACAGTGACTGAAATTTGGTGTGTTTACTCACTCTGAAGTTTCTAGATTTGCCAAACTGCCCTTTTTTTGGTCCTGTTCCTACGTATTGTATAGATCCCATTAACTCGGGTGGTCTTTACCATCTGGATTAGCCTTTGATTTACAATCCTTCAGAGATTGAGTCTGTCTCCCGTTGCCCTAAATATTGTAACTCAGGACAAATACAACACAACCTGAAAAACACTCCTCTTCCACCACCTTTCAACTTTGCCCCTGTCTCCTCCCTTAGAGAACCTTTTTTCTGCTCCCTCTAAAGTTAATAAAAAAGTTAAAAAAAAAAATAGAATGCATAAACTTCCCAGATTGATTAAATAAAATGTTGGTAAAATTCTAATCCAGCCTCAAGTCTCTAAAATTAATAAAATTAATAATTTGGCCTCTGTTCCCCCCCAAAGTTTAAAAATTAAATGTGGCTTATTAAATATTAGGTCTCTATCTTCTAAGTCTCTTCTGGTCCATGATCTATTAATCGATCACCAGATCGATCTACTATCCCTCACAGAGACCTGGCTCGGGCTTGATGATTATGTTGGTTTTGTTATGACCCGAGCGCCGGTTCTGATCGCGCTCGGGCTAAGTTATTTCTCGCTGCCGGCATTGACAGCTGCGGGCTGTATTCTGGCCTCGCCGGGCTCTTATTGTGAAAGTGCTCGGTGGGGTTTCCGCCTGTCAACGGCCGGTCAGCTGATTGTCATTACCGTCGTTAGTGCTTCGCCCTTTTAAGCCCGGCACTGACGACGGTAAGACGCAGGATTATTAGTCGACATTGGTCAACGTTACGTCTGAGTGGCTTCGTCCTGCCAAGCCCTGGGTCTGCGCCTCGTCATACTTGAGAGTGCCGTAGACCTTCATGTCAGGTCTGTCATGTCACAGTTAGCTCGTAGCGGCTGGATTAGCCCTACGAGCCCAAGTCTCAGTCATGTGTTTGTTTGCCCTTATGGGTTCATAGTTGTGTTTTGTCACGTCTGTAATAAATAACTTCTTAGCCAAACTCTCTGGTGAACTCTGTGGCGTCTCTTGGTGATCCGCGAGGATCACCACATGACAGGTTTGAATGAATCAACTCCCTCTGGGTATTTAAACTGTCATGACCCCAGAGGTTCTGGTTGTGGTGGTGGAGTGGCGGCAGTTTTCCATTCTAAATTACTAGTTAATGTTAAGCAAAAATTATGTTTTAATTCCTTTGAAGGTTTGGTCCTCAGTGTGGGGCCTGTTGGCAATCTTGGCTTGAACCCAATTCTCTTTGCCATAGTTTATCGTCCTCCCACAGCCTATTCAGAGTTTCTATCGGAATTTGCCAAATTTTTAGCTGATTTAGTGCTGAAAACCAGTAGAATAATTATTGTAGGGGACTTTAATATACATGTTGATGTTGAGAGTGACTGTCTTAATAAGGCTTTCAATTCAATTTTAGACCCAATGGGGTTTTCCCAAAAAGTAAAAAATTCTACCCATTGGCCGAAAAGGCCAGGAGGAGGTTATGTTTTTGCCAGGGTTTGTGTGTTTGTCTGTCTGTCTGTCTGTCTGTTTGTCTGTCTGTCTGTTTGTCTGTTGGTTAGCAAGATAACTCAAAAAGTCTTGGACGGATTTCCATGAAACTTTCAGGCGTTGTTGGAAATGGTACAAGGAAGAACTGATTAAATTTTGGGGATGATCCGCATCACCGTCTGCATACAGGAATTTTTTAATGCATTTTTCCACACTGTGACATACGGCCATTTTCAACATGTGCGCAGGCGCAATGGAGGGCGCTGGGCGTTGTGTCTGACCAACACAAACTCCGCCTTCTTCAACGTTTTACCCACAAAAGCATGCGGAAAACACTGGTGGCCTGGGCCCGCCAGTCATAGGCGCTGCGCACATTGCGCTGGTCGTCGTGTCTGACCAACACAAACTCCGCGTTCTTCAACGTTTTAGGCACAAAAGCACGCGGAAAACACTGCTGCCCTGGGCCCGCCAGCGTGCCTGTTTTTGCGCCACGCAGCAAAACCTGACACGGCCACCTGTCCGCCGCCCGATTATTTGCCACAAATTCCCCGCCCAGCTATAGGCGCTGCGTAAAAACGACCTCTCTGCCGGGGAAAATTCGAAATTCTGTTTTGCCGCGGAGCGCAACCCCAATAATTTCTAATTTCTAATTTCATGAGTTTGTTTTTTTTAAATAATTCTGTTGAACCACAATATAATATAAAACCCACGGCAACCTGTCTAACCAATCTGCATCCGTCAGTGGAGGAGATGGACACACCAACACTTCAGCTTATTACCTCCGCCAAGGAGGCAATGCTTTTACTACCGTAAAACGGGGCTATAAGGGACGGCGGGGTAATATGGGACACTTTTCTAAATGTAATTCTGCTTTTTTAATTTTGCTTCCGCCTAGATTTGATGAAGGATTCATGGATATTTCACAATAACAACACAACTCAGCGTCCTGCTCAAAATAAAAAAAGCAGAATTACATTTAAAACATTTCCCAGAAAAGTGTCCCTTATCAACCCGCCGTCCCTTATAGCCCCGTTTTACACTACTGAACCACTAATCCTATCACTATCACATTGATTGTCATTCATTAATTGTCTGTTTATTGCACTGTCCATGTCAAATAAACAAATAATCATTGTGAATCCAATTGCTAGTCATATCTTTTCATGCTCAGGGAATCTGAAAACATACACACAAACACTGTATGGGGGGAACTGTGCCGCTTGGCGGAGGTCTGCGCTCTCCGAGTGCTTTTCTAGTTTCCACCATACATTGGACCTTGTTTTGACTTATGGTATAGATATCGAAAATCTGGTTGTGTCTCCTCATAATCCTGTACTGTCTGACCATTGCCTGTTAATTTTTGATTTCATTATCTCTGATCATTTATTTCCTAAAGAAAAATACTACTACAGCAGATGTCTTTCTGATGACGTTGCTAAATTTTTGCAGATTGTCTCCTCTATGCCATGGGTCAACACTACAGAAACACCTGATATAAGTGATGGAGAGTCTGCTCCATTCGTGATTGATAGCATGGTTGATGGTGCTACTGCTTCTCTGCATCGGACTCTGGATTTGGTAGCCCCTTTAAAAAAGAAAAAGTCTAACCAGAGATTTCTAACCCCTTGGTTTAACTCAGAAACTCGTGGCTTAAAACAGAAAACTCGTCAATTGGAAAGAAAATGGCATTCAACTAATTCAGATGAATTCTACTTGGCATGGAGAAATCATCTCTTAATCTATAAAAAATATCTTAGAAAAGCTAGATCAAGCTATTATTCTGCATTAATAGAAGCAACCAAGAATAACCCCAGGTTTCTCTTCAACACTATAGCCAGGCTTACAAAGAGCCATGACTCGGTCATCCTCGCATCCCCCCCTGAGCTTTCTAGTCAGGACTTTCTGAACTATTTCAATCGTGAAATGTTATTCTTCCTACCGTTAACTCTAGTACATTAACTACTGCAACTTCCTCAATTGATATCTGCTTAAATAAGTTTACTCCAATCGACCTCTTAGAGTTGGATAAAAATAATTTCCTCTTCTAAGCCTTCATCTTGCCTTCTGGACCCTATTCCTTCCAGGTTATTTAAATTATTTTCCCAGTTATTGGTAGCCGTATTCTTCTTGTCATTAATTCTTCTTTAACTCTGGGTTATGTTCCACTTGCTTTAAAACTGCTGTAATTAAACTTTTACTTAAAAAACCGACGCTTGATCCTGGAGTTTTGGCCAATTATCGACCAATCGCTAATTTGCCTTTCATTTCAAAAATCTTGGAAAGAGTTGTTGCTGTGCAATTATCTGACCATTTGCAGGGAGTTGGTTTGTTTGAGGTGTTTCAATCTGGGTTCAGAGCTCATCACAGCACTGAAACTGCCTTAGTGAAGGTCTCTAATGACCTCCTGACTGCATCTGATAATGGACTTGTCTCTGTTCTTGTTCTTTTAGATCTCAGCGCAGCCTTTGACACTATCGATCATGCCATTCTACTTGATAGATTGGAACACTTTGTTGGACTCAGTGGAACTCCGTTGCAGTGATTTAGATCTTATTTGTCTGATAGATTTCTGTTTGTCCATGTCAATGATGGATTTTCTTCCAGCTCTAAGCTCAGTCACGGTGTTCCACAGGGATCTGTGTTGGGCCCTACTCATTTTAGTCTATATATGCTCCCGTTGGGCAATATCATCAGAAAGCACTGTATACATTTTCACTGTTACGCAGATGACACACAACTATACCTGTCAATGAAGCCCGATGATTGTGATCAGTTGGCCAAGTTAGATGCCTGTCTTAAGGACATCAAAGCTTAAATGACTTGTAATTTTTTACTATTGAACTCTGATAAGACTGAAGTCATTGTGGTTGGCCCAAAACATCTTAGAAGTTCCTTCTCAGATTATGCCCTTAATTTAGATGCAGCCACTCTCACTCTGAACAGTTGTGTGAGGAATCTTGGAGTGATTTTTGACCAGGATTTGTCCTTTAATTCACATATTAAAACTGTTTCTAGGACCACCTTATATCATCTGCGCAATATTGCCAAGATCAGGAGCATCTTGTCTCTGGGTGATGCTGAGAAACTGATTCACGCCTTTGTCAGTTCGCGATTAGATTATTATAATTCGCTATTATCTGGTTGTCCTAAAGCATCTTTAAAAAATCTTTAAAAAATCTTCAGTTGATTCAAAATGCTGCTGCTAGAGTTTTAACTGGTTCTAGAAAAAGAGATCATATTTCCCCAGTTCTGTCCTCCCTCCATTGGCTTCCCATAGAATTCAGAATCAAGTTTAAAATCCTTCTTCTTACTTTCAAAGCTCTTAACAATCTGGCCCCCCAATATATAAAAGATCTGATATTACCTTACCATCCTAATAGAGCATTACGCTCCCAAAATGCTGGCTTACTTGTGGTGCCCAGAATCTTCAAAAGTACGGTGGGAGGCAGAGCCTTCTGCTACCAAGCTCCTTCTCTCTGGAACCAGTTGCCACTCTGGGTCCGGGAGTCAGACTCGGTCTCTGTTTTTAAGAACAGGGTAAAATCCTTCCTTTTTAATATAGCTTTCGCTTAAGGAGGGTTTTTTGTGTCTTTCAACCCCACTCTTGTTCTATTGTTATCTGATCCATACTGCTGGTTGACCTCCAATATTGTACTTGGCATCTTACTGCTATGTTCTTTATGACTGTCCTTTCCATCCTCCCTATCCCCTCATCCCCAGCCAGTCACAGCAGACGACTGCCCCTCCCTGAGCCTGGTTCTGCTAGAGGTTTCTTCCTTCCAAATGGGAGTTTTTCCTCTCCACTGTCGCTTAGTGCTTGCTCATAGGGGATCGTCTGATTGCTGGGTCTTTCTGTGACTGTGTTGTTTTTTTTGTTTTTTTTTTCTGCACTGTGGCGCCACGAGACGGCTTTTGTTGTGATGTAGCGCATTATAAATAAAGCTGAATTGAATAACAACTCCCAAAACTCCGTAACACAGCTTTGCATATAAGAACCCACACAGCGGCTGCTAAATTTGCACACTGCTCACCTGTACAGTAGATATAGTCTCACCCATCTGATGTCCATATCTTCTCTGCTGCTAATTACCATGCACAGTCTGCTGGTACTACCGGTACAGAAATTAGCACCGGGTGCTAATTTGTAATTATACAGTGTATCTGGAAAGTATTCACACCGCTTCACTTTTTCCACATTTTGTTATGTTACAGACTTATTCCAAATTGGATTAAATTCATTTTTTTCCCTCAAAATTCTCCACACAACACCCCATAATGAAAATGTGAAAAGTTTTTTTGAATTTTTTTACAAATTTATTAAAAATGAAAATCTAAGAAAGCACATGGACGTAAGTATTCATAGCCTTTGCTCAGTACTTTGCTGATGCACCTTTGGCAGCAATTACAGCCTCAAGTCTTTTTGAATATGATGCCACAAGCTTGGCACACCTATCTTTGGGCAGTTTCACCCATTCCTCTTTGCAGCACCTCTCAAGCTCCGTCAGGTTGGATTGAAAGTGTTGGTGCACTGCCATTTTTAGATCTCTCCAGAGATTTTCAATTGGATTCAAGTCTGGGCTGTGGCTGGGCCACTCAAGGACATATACAGAGTTCAGTTCAATTCAACTTTATTTATATAGCACCATTTCACAACAATAGTCATCTCATAGCACTTTCAAATGTAGGGGAAACCCCACAATTGCAGAAGGACCCCAGCAATCAGGCGATCCCCTGTGAGCAAGCGCTTGGCGACGGTGGAGAGGAAAAACTCCCTTTTAACAGGAAGAAGCCTCTAGCAGAACCAGGCTCAGGGAGAGGCAGTCATCTGCTGTGACTGGTCGGGGGGTGAGGGGATAGAGAAGATGAAAAGAACAGACATATAGAGAGCAAACATTAAAGGAGTGAAGCCAAGTACATTATTGGAGGTCATCTGGCAGTCTAAATCTATTAACAGCAGAACTAAGGGAGGGTTTAGAGACACATGATCCCTCCCTAATCATAAGCTATATTGAAAAGGAAGGTTTTTACCCTATTCTTAAAAACAGAGATTGAGTTTGACTCCCGAATCCAGATTGGTAACTGGTTCCACAGGTAAGCAGCTTGATAGCTGAAGGCTCTGCCACCCATTGTACTTTTGGAGATTCTAGGTACTACAAATAATCCAGCATTTTGAGAGCGTAGTGCTCTGTTAGGATGATAGGGTAATATCAGATCTTCTAAATAAAAAGGGGCCTGATTGTTAAGAGCTTTGTAAGTGAGAAGAAGGATTTTAAACTTAATTCTAAACTCTATGGTGCCAAACTCTAAACTTCTAAACTCTTGGAAGCCAATGAAGGGAGGCCAGAACCGGAGAGATGTGATCTCTCTTTCTAGTACCTGTTAAAACTCTTGCTGCAGCATTTTGGATCAACTGAAGACTTTTTAAAGATATTTTAGGACAACCTGATAATAGTTACAATAATCTAACCGAGAGCTAACAAAAGCGTGGATCAGTTTCTCAGCATCACTCAGAGACAAGATGCTCCTAATCTTGGCAATGTTACACAAATGATAGAAGGCAGTCTTAGAAAGAAATTTAATATGTGAATTAAAAAACAGATCTTGATCAAAAATAACTCCAAGGTTCCTCACAGAACTATCCAGAGAAAGAGTAGTCCCATCCAAACTAAGAGTTTGATTTGGAAAGGTATTTTTAAGGTTTTTTGGACCAACAAGAGTGACTTCAGTCTTATCTGGGTGTAATAGCAGAAAATTACAAGTCATCCAAGCTTTGATTTCCTTAAGACGGGCGTCTAACTTGGCTAATTGATTGCTATCATCTGGCTTCATTGACAGGTATAATTGTGTGTCACCTACATAACAATGAAAATGTATACAGTGCTTTCTTATGATGTTGCCTAATGGAAGCAAATATAAACTATAAAGAGTAGGGCCTAGCACAGATCCCTGTGGAACTCCATGACTGAGCTTAGAGTTGGAAGAAAACTCATTATTGATATGAACAAACTGAAGCCTATCAGACAAATACAATCTAAACCACTGCAGCGAAGTTCCATTAAGTCCAACATAGTGTTCTAATCTATCAAGTAGAATATCATGGTCGATAGTATCAAAGGCTGCACTAAGATCTAAAAGGACAAATACAGAAACAAGTCCATTATCAGATGTGATAAGGAGGTCATTAGTGACCTTCACTAAGGCTGTTTCAGTACTGTGATGGATTCTGAATCCAGATTGAAACTCTTCAAATAAACCATTTCCTTGCAAGTGGTCAAATAATTGCGTAGCAAAAACTCTTTCTAAGATTTTTGAAATGAAAAGCATATTAGAGATTGGTCGATAGCTAGCTAAAACTCCTGGATCGAGGGTTGGCTTTTTGAGTAAGGGTTTAATTACAGCAGTTTTAAAAGCCTGCAGTACATGGCCTAATGTTAAAGAAGAATTGATTTGGATAAAACACAAATTTGGATAAAAACTCTGAGTAGGTTGAGGGAGGACGGTAAACTATGGCAAAGAAAATTGGGTTTAAGCTAAGATTGCTAACATGCCCCATACTGAGGACCAGGCCCTCAAAGGAATTAAAACAAGTTTTTTTTGCTTTCCATAACTAGTAATTTAGAATGGTAACTTGCCGCTACTCCTCCTCCACAACCAGAACTTCTGGGATTTTGATAGTTTAGATAACCAGAGGGAGTTGATTCATTTAAACCAACATAATCATCTTGCCCTAGTCAAGTCTCTGTAAGGGATACTAAATCAATCTGATGATCAATTAACAGATCATGGACTAGTAGAGACTTGGGAGTTAGAGACCTAATATTTAACAAACTGCATTTAATTTTTAAACAATGAGGAGGAAGAGAGGCCAAATCATTAAATTTAGAGACTTGATACTTAATTTGAGTTTTACCAACTTTTTGTTTCATCACTTTGGGATGTTTATACATTATATTTTTATTAACTTTGGGGGGAGTAGACAAAGGTTCTCTGAAGGGGAAGACAGGGGCTAAGTTGAGGGGTGGTGGAAGAGGAGGAGCTGCAGAAAGGTGTGTATTTATCAAGTTATGTTGTATTTGTCTTGGGTTATAATATTTTGGGTAATGGGAGACAGACACAATCTCTGTGGGGTTAAGAATTGAAGACTGATCTAAACAGTGAGGATTATTTGGATTAATAGAATTAATATGAGAAGAGGAAGCAAAGAAGGGCTGGTTGGCAGACCCAGGAACTTCAGGGTGAGTTAACGCACCAGATTTCGGTCACTGTATTAAAAAACGCTGAATGGAATAGAACAGATTGTCCCTTAAAACACGCGCACCAAGTCTATTTGGATGGATGCCATCTGGCCTCATAAATGATGGGCGGTTCCAAAACAGGTTGAAATTGTCTACAAAACCAATGTTAAAAGTAGGACATGTAGAACACAACCAGGTATTAAGGCTGAGAGTTCTGCTAAAATAATTGCAACCTCGTCTGAAAGGTGCCAATGGCCCAGAAATAAACACACGCCTGCCACAGTTCATAAGAGTGGACAGAAGGCTCCTGACTTTTTTAGATCTCCGATGCTTCATCTGGGATGTTGTTGCATCCAACATGTACAATGACAGTTTTAGCGTGGGGGAATTCATTTAATAGGTCAGGGGTAAGAACCTCGATGTCTGACACTTTAGCCCTAGGAAAAAATTTAATGACACAGTACCTGCTTCTGACGTTCCTCATTATCGAATCACTAATTACCAGCGTTGTCTGGGGGAGCTTTGCTGGTGGCTTCTGAAATGGTGGATGATTTTGCCGTTGTTGTAGCAGTGATGGCGGGGTGACGCGCTCTCTTCTTTTTGGAGCTGGTATATAGTTTGGCACACCGAAAGTAGTTTTAATCCGGGGCTTGCGGGATTGGGCTGCTGCTGAAGGAGGAGGGGCGGCCATGGGAGGATGATCGATGTCCAGGTGGGGGAAATCTTCCAGGGAAAGGATGTCAAATCTGTTTTCCAACAACAGGGGAAGGGAGGAGGCGTGGCCATGTCTGGTCAATCCCCGATGTTTGCTAGTTGGCCCAACCAAGGTCCAGGGCGCGCATTGAGGCTGTGAAGAACCACCCGGGGCTTTGGGTTTAGCTCCGAGCTGAAGCCAGTGTTTATTGCTGTGGTCTTGGACAGCTGAGGTGACCAGAGCAGGGGTGGAAGTGGATGGCGATGTGCTAATTTCACCCAGGTAAGTAGCTGTCTCTGCTAGCTGTGAGTCGGTTGCCGGGGCTGATGTCCGCCCAAGAATTCTAGTATCTAGGTGATCTTCAGCCTTCCGAATCTTATAGAGGTTGGAGAGTCTCAATTCCAACTCAGAAACCTTCTTAAGGAGGGACACACAGTTGATACACATCGGGGATGGAGTCATGGTGTTCCAGGCGAGAAGTGGATAGCTAGCTAGCTAAAAACAGGTTAGCCTAACCTGGTGAAACAGCCCTGCCTGGGGTCTGATTCATCTGTGTGCCTGATCGGGCTTTTGTGTTTACTAAGCTAACACTAAGTAAAAAGCTAATATCAGTAAAAGAGAGATAAAAAATTAAAAACAGAGTTAATAAAACAAACAAAAGCAGACAAGATAACGCTTTGACAGCGATGTGACGTTCACAGACGCCGACACATGCGCACTCATCAGGCAGCAGTTGTCCTGAAGCCACTCCTTTGATATCTTGGCTGTGTGCTTAGGGTCGTTGTCCTGGTGAAAGACGAACCGTCGCCCCAGTCTGAGGTTAAGAGTGCTCCGGAGCAGGTTTTTATCCAGGATGTCTCAGTATATTGCTGCATTCATCTTTCCTTTTATCCTGACTAGTCTCCCAGTTCCTGCCACTGAAAAACATCCCCACAGCTTGATGCTGCCACCACCATAGGCGTGATTATGAATGGTGCCTGGTTTCCTCTAAACATGACGCCTGGCATTCATGCCAAAGAGTTCAATCTTTGTCTCATCAGACCAGAGAATATTGTTTCTCATGGTCGGAGAGTCCTTCAGGTGCCTTTTGGCAAACTCCAGGTGGGCTGCTATGTGCCTTTTACTAAGGAGTGGCTTCCATCTGACCACTCTACCATACAGGCCTGATTGGTGGATTGCTGCAGAGATGGTTGTCTTTCTAGAAGTTTCTCCTCTCTTCACAGAGCAACACTGGAGTTCTGACAGAGTGATCATCGGGTTCTTGATCACCTCCCTGACTAAGGCCCTTCTCCCCCGATTGTTCAGTTTAGACGGCCGGCCAGCTCTAGGAAGATTCCTTGTGGTTCTGAGTTTCTTCCATTTCCGAATGATGGAGGCCACTGTGCTCATTGAGACCTTCAAAGCAGCAGAAATTTTTCTGTACCTTTCCCCAGATTTGTGACTCGACACAATCCTGTCTCGGAGGTCTACAGACAATTCCTTTGACTTCATGCTTGGTTTATGCTTTGACATGCACCGTCAACTGTGGGACATTATATAGACAGGTGGGTGGGGTCCCTTTCCAAATCATGTTCAATCAACTGAATTTACCACAGGTGGACTCCAATTAAGCTGTAGAAATATCTCAAGGATGATCGGTGGAAACAGGATGCACCTGAGCTCAATTCTGAGCTTCATGGTAAAGGCTGTGAATGCTTATGTACATGTGATTTCTTAGTTCTTTATTTTTAATAAATTTACACAAATCTAAAAAAAAAAAAAAACAAAACCCTTTATTCACTTTATTCATGTTGTCATTATGGGATATTGTGTGTAGAATTTTGAGGAAAAACTGAATTTAATCCCTTTTGGAATAAGGTTGTAACAAAACAAAATGTGGAAAAAGTGAAGCGCTGTGAATACTATCTGGATGCACTGTACACTGCTTGTTGCACAATGCTCATTTGCACACTGTACATAGGTTCATGCCATCTCAGGTTCACATCATCTCTGATATCAATATACCGCTATCACTTTAGTCATCCAGTGAATTTTCAATTTCAGTCCTCTTGTCTGACTGCTTTAACTGCTTTAACTGTCCAAACTGCCTAGTGTGTGTTATTAGTACTCATTAGTTTTAGTATTTAGTATCAAGGCGTGCTTAAGGAGACCTAACTGCCTAACTGTGTGTTGGTGTGTGTTATTAGCATCCATTTGTATTAGGATTGAGTTACTGTGTTAGTGTGTCATGACCTTATTAGAATTGTTGTTTCTGTACCTATTAGCTTGGCATTTGTTCGGAGGGCGAAGTAAGAATTCCATTGCTCAGGAAATGTAGCATTTCTTAACTGAGCACATGATAATAAAGCCTTTGAATCTTGAATCTTTTTCCTTCCATAAACAGGACCAAGACGGGGCTTAATTTTATTTATTTATTTATTTGACATTAAAGCTTACATTCATTTGGTAGCATCGGTAAACCTTCATGAACATAATAAAGCCTGTGTAATATCCCTAAAAACCATGGAGTCATATTAGAGACAAAATCTGTTAACACAAATGATATGTAATAGTATTTGCATGTTATTGCTTTATTTAACTGTAAAAATTAAATCTTCCTCTTTCATCTGCTCCCATCTTCATCTGTAATACCAACCCTCTCCATGTCCTCCTTCACTACATCCATGAATCTTCTCTGTCGACTTCCTCTTTTCCTCCTGCCTGGCAGCTCCTTCTTCAACATTTTTTGTTCAGTATCTTCACTATCCCTCCGCTGCACATGTCCAGACCATCTCAGTCTTGTCTCTTAGTTTGTCTCCAAACCGGTCAACTTGAGCTGTCTCTCTGATATACTCATTTCTAATCCTGTCCCTCCTAGTCACTCTCACTGAGGATCTTACCATCTTTAACTCTGCCTCTTCCAGTACCACATGCAGTCTTTTTGTCAGTGCCACTGTTTCCAAACCTTACATTACAGCAGGTCTCACTACTGTTTTATAAATCTTCCCTTACACTTAAGCTGCTATTCTTCTGTCACAAATTACCCCTGACACTCGTCTCCATCCACTCCACCCTGTCTGCACTCTCTTCTTCACCTCTCTTGTGCATTTTCCATTGTTTTTGTTAGTTGACCCCAGGCCCCCAGGGGCATATTTTGACAGTCTATTCACTTGTCAGTTGTCAAATGTGTGGGTGTGGCCTAGTCCATTTTGTTATTATGGTGTCGAGAAAACGGTCTGACGAGAAGTGCAAAGAGGCTGGTCTAAATTTTCAGAGGTGTGTTATGGATAATCCAATCCAGTTGCTCCTGCCTATCCCTTTAATGCACAGAGGCGCATTTTCTAAAATGAACTCTGATCGTGACGGCTTGTTTAAGACGGGTTTTGCCTGGTGTGTGAGTGAAAATGCACGTGATAGTAATGCTGCTTGGCAATAAGGAAGGGATCAATCACAGTTGATGCCCAGTTAATTATTTTAGAGAGGAAAAAATGGGAAGAGATGCTGTTGGACTGAATAACTGAGCTGAATGGTTTAGCGTAGTGCACATGAATGCAACACAAACACATGAGTGGGTTTGAAATGGATATTTTCTTAAACCCACAAACTGGTCCTTTTCTTCTCCCTGTGCAGTGAAAAATTCTCCTGTTTGTTGAAATGATCTGGCACAGTCCATACCAGGTGGATAGCCTGTATTTAATTGTTCTCAGATTAATACAGTCAGCAGAAAAACTATAGCGTGTCTCCCTCATCTCATCAGACAGGACACACGCACACATACGTGAACAGCAAAACATTAATCGAAGGAGATGATTGAGGACACAGATAGCCCAATAGGCTACTCTGTCACAGCAGAGAGCTTTGTAGTTCAAAATCCTCAGGCTGACAGTTTCAACCTCGTCCTCTCTTCTCTGCTCGGAGGAGAGAGAGGATGTCACCGTTGCCTCATGGCTAGAAGGCTCCAGAATCAAATCAACAGGCTGGCAGGGAGTGGGAGCTTTTCTGTGTGGAGTTTACATGTTCTCCCTGTGCTGTGTGGGTTTACTCCAGTTGCTCTGGTTTCCTCCCACAATCCAAAGACATGCATGCTAGATTTTTTTTTTTTTTTTTTTTGTTACTTATTTGTACCCGTAGGTAGACTTGGTTTGCAGTCTGGTGACAAGCCACCGGCTGCTGGTCGCTGCGTGCGCGAGCGCCCTAAACCTACATGTTTTTGGTATGCGGGAGGAAACCGGAGAAATCCCGGAGTAAACCCACGCAACACGGGGAGAACATGCAAACTCCACACAGCTCACTGTTGGTCGGGGGCTGGAATCGAACCCACGATCTCATGATCCCCGCGATCCCCCGGCCAAGGGTAAAACTGTGCTGCCACAGTGCTAAACCACTGCGCCACCGTGCAGCCCATTAATTGGTTAATTGGTGACTCTAAATTAGTCCCTAGCTATCAATGTCTGATAGGTCCTTAGAATTGGGGGTTAATGTAGCTACTAGTTAAGCACTTTAAGTGGTCTTTGTGACTAGAAAATGTGCTTTTTAAGTACAGGTCCTTATCAGTTATCCTTATCCCTTATTCATTAATTCCCCTAAAAATAAACACATTAATGTCTAATAAGTCTGTGATTAAAATGAAAATGTGGCTGCAATAAAAAACCATCAAGTGCATCATCATATTCTAATTAAAATGAAGGGTGATTATATTACAGCTGTTGCAACATTGTCCATTAAAATAACAGAAAATCCCACATGCTGTGTTTCCTCATGTGCTCTTGTCTTTTGAAATCTGAGTGATTTCAAAACACACTGCTGAAATAACAATTAACAAATGCGCTTCTGACGACAGACCTTTTTCCTGATCAGAAGTGCACTGTCATAAAATGCACCAAATTACTGATACACTGACACTGTGTCACTGTCACACCTTTGAAATGAGGCCCATGTTGGCAACTGTCAACAGGTAATTAGATGGCGTGATCCAAAGCATGAAAAACAGAATAGAATAGGCTTTATTGTCATTGTACAGTTGTAAAGTATAATGAAATTGTGGGCGCTCCACCCAGCTGCTGTGCAGCAAAAGTATAAAATATAAAAACAGATAAAAAGCACACATTTAAATAAAACAGCACACACTAAATAGAATAAATAAGAGGTATAAAAAGCACACTTTGGTAGTGGCTCAATGGATGGATCAATGTACTGAAAAGTGCAAAGTGCAAAAACAGGTGAGTTTTTTTTATAATAATTAAAAAGTCATCTGCCCTCACTTCTGCCTTGCTAATCCTCTGAACTTCCTTGTTCACCATCTTTCCTTCATCCATCCTCCTCTTTCTCTCATTTTCTTCATTCATCAGCTCTTCAGAGTACTCCTTCCACCTTCTCAACACACTCTTCACCCGTTAGTACATTACCATCTCTGTCCTTATCAACCTAGCCTGCTGCACATCCTTTCCAGCTAAATCCCTCTTTCTGGCCAATCGATACAAGTCGTTTTCTCCTTCCTTATGTCCAGCCTCTCATACAACTCACTATATGTCGGTTTCTGTCCCACCTCTCTCTTAGCCAAAAGCCTAAACTCCAAGTACTCCTGTCTACTTTCTTTAACTCCCTGACCCCCCCATCTTCTTTGACGACATCTTCCTTTGAATGCTTTCCTGTACTTCCTCACTCCACCACGAAGTCTTCTCGTCTTTTTTCCTCTGTCCAGAGGATACACCACATACTGTCACGACCTGAGCGCTGATTTTGTCCGCACTCGGCCCATGTATAATCGCTGCCGGCTTTGACAGCTGTGGGTTACATTCTGGCTTCACCGGGCTCTTATTGTGAAGGCGCTCGGTGGGGCTTCCGGCTGTCAAGGACGGTCAGCTGATTGTCATTGCTGCTCATTAGCGTCCGGCTTTATTAGGTGGGCGCTGACAGCAGTTTAATCGCGGGAGTATCGTCAAACAATCGTTAGACCTTCTTCGTCATGTTCATGTCAGGTTGGTGCTTTCTTGTTATGTCATAGTTTAGCTCGTAGTGGCTGGGGTTAGCCCTACGAGTGTACCTCGTAGTGTGTTTTTGCCCTTAGCGGCTCATAGTCTTGTGTCACGTCTTGTCCTGTCCTGTAAATAAACATCATTGCAAAACTCACCGGTGACTCTCGGCATCTCATGGTGATCCGCGAGGATCACCGCATGACAGTATACTCCCGCCAGACGTCTAAACGGAGACGCCACACCGAGACGCCTTTTTCACCGTGAGTTTTTGCTTTTTTTGGACATTTGTTCTTTTCCTGTCTGGGAACGGTGTGCTGGAGGAATGCCGTCACGGAGGGGCCGCGCTCGGAGTCCGAGCCACGAGCTGGCGGACATCATGGAATACGTGGATGAAACTCTCATCTCTGCTTCCCTCCTCGACTACGATAGCGATGTACGCTGGTACCTGGACTGCGCTGAGGATGTGCTTAATCATCTTTCTCCCCGCTACGCTGACCACCCTGAAGTCGGCGCGAGGAGGGATGACATCGCCGCACAACGCGAGATACTCCGTATGGTGGAGGAGGACTATGGCAGGAAGCAGCGGAGGGGGCATCCTCGCTCCCCGTGCTGGGATCCCGCTCCTGCCCTTGACCCGGTCCAGGAGTTCGCAACATCTGGGGGCCGACGATGACTTTGGCGCCGCGGCCCAGGCAATCCTCAGCAGAATCCCCGGCTGGACCCGCTGCCGGCAAAGCCCGTCAGCGAACCTCTGAGAGCGGCTCCACCTCGTCCTTCCAGGGGGCCCTCTGTCGCCATCCAGCGGAGAGAAGGAGGAACAACGTCCCCTACAACAGGCACCATCTCTCCTCCGGGAGAAAGGCAAGTGCAAGTTAATTTATTACACCATAATTGTAACCTGCCTTGTCTGACTCCTGGGGGCGGAGTTCGGGGTTCGCAGCCCCCTGAGCTCCCTCCACCTGCTGTAGTGATAATAACTAAACCTACTGCCTCTGTGTCTTCCCCTGTTGAGCGGTCCACAACGCCAGGCCTACGTCGTCAGATGAGGAGGGGGCCTGCAGTGCTGGAAAGCCTGGATCCGGCCCTGCAGCCACGTCGTGGATGGAGGAGAAAAGCGGACTGCGCCTCGGAGCCTGAGCTGACGATGAAGCGTCCCCGGGTCTCCTCGCCAGAGTGGTCCGAGCTGGTGGGTCGAGTGTCCCCTGCCCCCACTCCATACAGGTCATCGGCGTGGACATCAGTGCGGCAGGAACCTCAGGCTGCAGACGTCATCTTGCCAGCTGCGGAGCCCGACGCACCTGAGTTGGAGCCTGCTGACGAAAGTTGCCGCCCTGAACATGGATCGTCGGAGTCCTGGGTGGCAACAGAACCCGAGTGCAGGCAAATGCTCCCCCTTGTGTCTCTGTCCCCTGTTTTGGAGCATTTGTGCCTGCCTCTCGGGGAGGCGAGTGAGGAGCAGCCGCCTGCTGCGCCCGAGCTCGTCTCGCTGGGTTCTGTTGCTACCGGTGATACTGATCCCGGTTTTTCTGTCTCCTGTGAGCTTCTTCGCAGCGTCGCCGGTGTGGAGCCAGTCGGAGCCGCTGAATTGGAGGTTCCGGGTTTAGGGCCGGAGGTCGCCAGCGGAGCTGCACTGACCCAATCGGGGTCCGACGCGGGTGTGCCAGAGGCCCAATCGGGGTCCACCGCAGGTGTGGTTCTGGCCCAATTGGGGTCTGATGTGGGTGCGCCAGAGGCCCAATTGGGGTCCACCGCAGGTGCGGTTCTAGCCCAATCGGGGCCCAACGTGGGTGCGCCCGAGGCCCAATCGGGGTCCATCGCAGTAGCTGCTTTGGCCCAATCGGGGTCCGACGTGGTTGCGCCAGAGGCCCAATCGGGGTCCACCACAGGTGCAGTTCTGGCCCAATCGGGGCTCGACGTGGGTGCAGCCGGGACCCAATCGGGGTCCAGCGGAGGTGCAGCGCCGGTGTGGTCCGCAGACGGTGGAGGAGCTGCAGACCCTTCGCCGTCGGACGGAATACGGGCTCATCCTTGCTTCCCAGTCCCTCGTCAGAGTCATCGCCCCTGCTCTTTATCGCCGGGGGCCGTGGGTGTCCTGCTACGCTCGCCCCGGCTCTCCCATGTTTTGTCTTTGCCAGGGAGGCCGCTGCGGGCTGTTTTCCCCCGGTACTGGTGGCTGAGGGACGCGGGTCGGCCGCCTGAGGAACTGCTTTGCTGGTTCAGCGCCTCGGGTCGGCCACCCGACATGTTACGTGTTCTTCTGGGCGACCTGGTTCGGCCTCCGGGGCAGGGGACTTTCTGGGCCTGGGACTTTGACAAGCCGCCCGGTCATGTTCTGCCTCCCATGACCACCCGCCGGCTGTTGGACGCGGGGAGACCGCCCGAACTGTTCCTGGGGCGCTGGGCCTCCGCCATTCGGCATGAACTGTTGGGGGGGTAGAGGTCACTTTTTTTGGTGGGGGTTTGATTCAGTAATTGTTCTGTTTTTTTTTTTTTTCTTGCTATCCTGTGTGCTCTGTGTAATGGTCATTTGGGTGTCTGCGGGTCTTTGTGATTGTCTTGCAGGTTGCCTTATTTTGTTTTGTGTGTATCTAGGTTTGATCCAGTAATTGTTCTGTTTGTTTTTTTCTTGCTACCCTGTGTGTTCTTTGTAAGGGTTATTTGGGTATCTGTGGGTATGTGTGCTTATGTCCTGCAGTTGCCTTTTTTTGTTCTGTTTTTCTGTACATGGTCATTTGAAAGCTCACAAGAATTCACACAGGTGAGAAGTCATTTTCTTGTGAAATATGCGGACAAAGATTTAATCAGCATGGTCATTTGAGAATTAACACGGAAATTCACTCAGGTGAGAAGCTATTTTCTCGTAAAACATGTGGGCAAGGATTTAATTTTCTCTTGCTGTCCTGTGTGGTTTTCTATAATCGTTAGTTGGGCATTTAATTTGATCTGAGTATTTGGTATTTTTTGTCATTGTGCTGTGTTTAGTTTTTTTTGCCTTGTCTGGTCTTGATTTTGTTCTTATGGCACTGATTCTGGGTTTGGTCTTTCTCTCCCTCCGGACCTACCCCCCTGCCGCCCACCCTGGAGGGGGTGGGGGGGCATGGTGGTCTATGGGCTTTCTGGAAGCCCGCCCTTGGAGGGAGGGTACTGTCACGACCCGAGCGCTGATTTTGTCTGCGCTCGGCCCATGTATAATCGCTGCCGGCTTTGACAGCTGTGGGTTACATTTTGGCTTCACCGGGCTCTTATTGTGAAGACGCTCGGTGGGGCTTCCGGCTGTCAAGGACGGTCAGCTGATTGTCATTGCTGCTCGTTAGTGTCCGGCTTTATTAGGCGGGTGCTGACGGCAGTTTAATCGCGGGAGTATCGTCAAACAATCATTAGACCTTCTTCGTCATGTTCATGTCAGGTTGGTGCTTTCTTGTTATGTCATAGTTTAGCTCGTAGTGGCTGGGGTTAGCCCTACGGGCCCCTGTACCTCGTAGTGTGTGTTTTTGCCCTTAGCGGCTCATAGTCTTGTGTCACGTCTTGTTCTGTCCTGTAAATAAACATCATTGCAAAACTCACTGGTGACTCTCGGCATCTCATGGTGATCCGCGAGGATCACCGCATGACACATACGTACCTTTCTATCTGTTTCCCTCAATACGTTTGCTGTACTTCTTGTCCTCTAGTAATTCTTCCCTACCACCCAGAGCCTGCATTGACTTCTTCCTGAACTCTGTGCGACCTTCTTCCTTCTGTAACTTCCCCCACTTAATCTTTGGCTTTGCCTTCACTCTTTTCGTCTTCTAGTTCCAGAACCTTCTCATGATCTCTGCTCCCTTCACCCACATGCTTATTAAAGTCCACTCCAATCACCACTCTGGACCCCCTAGGAACGCTCTCTATCACTTCATCCAACTTACACAGGAATTCCTCTTTTTCTTCTACCTGACATCCAACTTAGGGAACATACGTGCAAACAACATTCAGCATCACACCTTTGATTTCTAGCTTCAAACTCATGATCCTGTCTGACTACCTCTTCACTTCCTGAACACTTCATATATTCTTCCCCCAAGATTACTCCGACTCCATTTCTCTTCCTATTTACACCATGGCAGAACAGTTTAAATCCACCTTCAATGCTCCTAGTCTTGCTTCCATTCCATCTGGTTTCTTGAGCACACAATATGTCTACCTTTCTTCCCTCCATCATATCAGACAACTGTCTCCTTTTACCAGTAGTAGTCCTTACATTTAACCTCTATACTGTCACCTACACACTCCTGCCTTTCCTTCTCTCCCTCTTTGAATCCAAACACATCTTCCCACTCTCCTCTTCTTTGATCTTTGACCAACAGCAGCCCATTCTTTTTAATATATATTGTGCACCCCCTCATGGATCGTCACCTTATTGTGGTGGGGGGTTTGAGTGCCCTCGTGATCCCAGGAGCTATGTTGTCCGGGGCAATTTGCCTCTGGTAGGGTCACCCAAGATAAACCAGTTCTGGGTGAAGGGCCAGACTTAGAACGATCCAACAGACTCTAATGATGAATGCTAAAACAAGGATTCAGTGTACCCCGCCCAGCATGGAGTTACCAGCACCCCACCCTGGAGCCAGGCCTGGGAGAGGGGCTCGATGGCTCATGCCTGGTGGCCTAGTTTCTGCCCATGAGACCCGGCCGGGCTAAGCCCGAAGGAGTTACATGGGTCGCCATCTGGTGGGCTGACCAGCTGCAGGGGGGACCATGGGAGTCTGGTGCTATGTGGATCAGGTGGCAGTCGAAGGTGGAGACCTTGGCGGTCTGATCCCAGGCTTCCTAAACTGGCTTTCGGGACGTGGAATGTCACCTCTCTGGTGGGGAAGGAGCCTGAGCTGGTGCATGAGGTTGAGAGATATCAGCTAGATATAGTCGGCCTCACCTCACAGCTCCGGTTCTGGAACCAGTCTCCTAGAGAGGGGCTGGAACTTGGCCTATTTTGTAGTTGCCCCGGGTGAGAGGTGGCGAGCAGGGGTGGGTATTCTTGTATCCCTCCACCTTGTGGCCTCGATATTGGAGTTTTCCCTGGTGGACGAAAGGGTTGTTTCCCTGCGCCTTCGGGTTGGGAAACGGATCCTGACCATCATTTGTGCCTATGCAATAAATGATGGTTCAGAGTACCCACTCTTTTTGGAGTCTCTGACTGGGGTACTAGAGGGTGCTCCTCTTGGAGACACCATTGTCCTATTGGGGGACTTCAATGCGCACGTGGGCAATGACAGTAAAAACCTGGAGGGGGGTGATTGGGAGGAACAGCCTGCCCGATCTGAACCTGAGTGGTGTTCAGTTATTGGACTTCTGTGCTAACCACAGTTTGTCCATAACGAACACCATGTTCAAGCATAAGGGTGTCCACATGTGCACCTGGTACCAGGACACCCTAGGTCGCAGGTTGATGATCGATTTTGTTATCACGTCATCAGACCTGCGACTGCATGTCTTGGACCCTCGGGTAAAGAGAGGTGCAGAGCTGTCAACTGATCACCACCTGGTGTTGAGTTGGATCTGATGGCAGGGGAGGACACCATTCAGACCTGGTAGACCCAAATGAATAGTGAGGGTGTGCTGGGATAGTCTGGCTGAGGCCCCTGTCCGGGAGGTCTTCAACTCCCACCTCCGGAAGAACTTCAGCCACATTCCGAAGGAGTCTGGAGACATCCTCCATTGTTGAAGTGGCTGCACAGAGCTGCGGCCGCAAAGTCGTCGGTGCATCTAGTGGTGGCAACCCCTGAACCAAGTGGTGGACACCAGTGGTGAGGGGGGGCCATAAAACTGAAGGAGTCCTATCAAGCTTGGTTGGCTTGTGGGACTCCCAAAGCAGCTGAGGTGTACAGGCAGCCCAAGCGGAGTGCAGCTCGGGTGGTTGCTGAAGCAAAAACTCAGGTGTGGGAGGAGTTCGGTGAGGCCATGGAACAAGACTTCCGGTTGGCATTTATGACATTCTGGCAAACTGTCTTGTGGCTCAGGAGGGGGAAGCAGCTCCCTGTCCACACTGTGTATGGTGCGGATGGGACACTGCTGACTTTGACTGGGGATATCGTCAGGCGGTGGAAGGAATACTTCAAGGAGCTCCTCAATCCCACTGACACGCCTTTCACAGAGGAAGCAGGGCTTGTGGACGAGGGGGACGACTCACCTATCACAGGGGCTGAGGTCGCCAATGTGGTTAAAAATCTCTTTGGTGGCCAGGCCCCGGGGGTGGACGAGATTCACCCTGAGTACCTCAAGGCCCTGGATGTTGTAGGGCTGTCATGGTTGACATGCCTCTGCAACATTGCGTGAAGGTCGGGGGCAGTGCCTTTGGCATGGCAAACAGGGGTGGTGGTTCCCCTCTTTAAAAAGAGGACCAGAAGGTGTGCTCCAACTTTAGAGGGATCACACTCTTCAGCCTCCTTGGGAAGGTCTATGCCAGGCTATTGGAGAGGAGAGTCCTTCCATTGGTCGAACCTCAGATTCAGGAGGAGCAATGTGGTTTTCGTCCTGGCCGTGGCACATCGGACCAGCTCTTTACCCTCTTGAGGATCCTTGAGTGTTCGTGGGCGTTTTCCCAACCAGTTTACATGTGTTTTGTGGACTTGGAGAAGGCATTCGACTGCGTCCCTCATGGCTTTTTGTGGGTGATGCTTCGGGAGTTTGGAGTGTCGGGCTTGTTATTACGAGCTATCCTATACCCTATCTCTATATGACTGTTGTGAGAGTTTGGCTTGTATTGCCAATGCTCGGTCGGATTCATTCCCGGTGAGAGTTGGACTCCGCCAGGGCTGCCCTTTGTCATCAATCCTGTTCATAATTTTTATGGTCAGGATTTCTAGGTGCAGCCAGGGAACGGAGGGTGTCATGCTCGGTGACCACAGGATCTCATCTCTGTTGTTTGCAGATGATGTTGTCCTGCTTGCTTCATCCAGCAATGACCTACAGGTCTTACTAGGACAGTTTGCCGCTGAGTGTGAAGCAGCTGGGATGAGAATCAGCACCTCCAAGTCCAAGTCCATGGTACTCAGCCAGAAAAAGGTGGATTGTCCTCTCCAGGTTAGGAACAAGCTCCTGCCCGAAGTGGAGGAGTTTAAGTATCTTGGGGTCTTATTCACGATGTGAGGAGAGACTGGAGCGAGAGACTGAGATTGACAGATGGATCGGTGCAGTATCTGCAGTGACGCGGACGTTGTACCGGTCTGTTGTGGTGAAGAGGGAGCTAAGTGTAACCCTTGCCTTATGTTAATTAGGTAAAGGGAATAATTAAGTGTAGACCAGTTGCTAGGTTCGTAAGGGTTACAATAGGGAATTAAAGTGAGTGTGGAATGAAATAGCTGGAGGCAAGAAATGAGCAATAATGGTTGTTATTTATAGGGAAAAAAGTGAGCAATATATACAGACAATTTACCACTATACAAATATACAACGGCCGGTATGAAATAAAACCCCAAAGATGTCCTACTGAGCTCAGTGTTTGTTTGTCCTTTCGGGTTAGTCGTTTGACCAGTCAAGATGTCTTGTAACTCCAGACTCAGGTTTGTTTTCCTCTGCTGGGGCAGTGGCATTACTGCAGCCGATAGGAAGAGACTGAACAAACTGATTAAGAAAGCTAGCTCTGTCCTGGGGCAACGCCTTGATCCGATGGAGGAGATAGGAGAGAGAAGGACGGTGGCTAAACTGTCATCTCTGCTGGAGTCCGAGTTCCACCCTATGCAGGACATACTGGATGCACTGAGGAGCTCATTTAGCAGCAGACTACATCATCCCAGGTGCACAACCGAGAGGTTTCGTAGGTCCTTCCTACCAACGGCTGTCAGACTGTACAACCTAAGCAGGGCTGCTCGCAGAGATAGCAAAAAGACGTAACAAACTAATAGTTTTTTGAATGCAAAAGATGCAATAGACTTACACAATGGTCCTCTCCGGCATACAACTAGGAACATACCGGTCGCTATGGAGGGTGAGAATATGTATGGGCACATAATCATACCATGTAGGATAACTAAATAGACGGTTATGCTGTTTCATCCCACCTAGCAACAATGCTCTGCACTGTGTGTGTTTATATATTTACATATTTATTCCATCTAGCTACAATGCTCTGCACTGGGTGTGTTTATATTTATATATCTATATATTTATTCCATCTAGCTACAATGCTCAGCACTGGGTGTGTTTATATTTATATATCTATATATTTATTCCATCTAGCTACAATGCTCCGCACTGTGTTTTTATATATCTACATATTATTCCATCTAGCTACATTGCTCCGCACTGTGTGTGTTTATATACTTGCATATTTATTCCACCTAGCTGCAATGCTCCGTACTGTGGGTGTTTATATATTTACATATTTATTCCATCTAGCTACAATGCTCTGCACTGTGTGTTCATATATTCATATATTTATTCCATCCAGCTACAATGCTCTGCACTGTGTGTCTGTGTGTGTGTGTGTGTGTATATATATATTTTATAGTAATATGTACATATGTATATTAGCTGCTCTTGCTTGCTTGTTTTTTTTCTTGCCTTCTGATTGTTGCTCTGAGTGTTGCTATCCCTGTGCTGTTGCAATCCTGGAATTTCCCCGTTGTGGGACTAATAAAGGCTTATCTTATCTTATCTTATCTTTAAAGCGGTGACTTGGGTTGTTACCACTTTAAATCCTGGGCACTGGAGAGAGGAAGGGTGCTCTTCAATCGAGATCTTGGTTAGATCTCAGATCAATCTTGGTTCAGTCTTGGGTCAGGCTCGCCATCTCCATTCGGAGAGAATCCAGGATCCAGAAGGTTCTTGATCAGCAACCAAAAAAAACCTAGCCTGCTTGACAATAATGGTATTATTGTTTACAGCTAGAGTAATTCGTCTTCCAATCCCTTCTTATATAACACCATAGCTTAGTGTTTAAATTCTTCTCTCATATTACTATTATCACAATCCAGCAATATAGTAGTATCTTACATTTCACATGCATGTGTTCTTTTTCTCACAATCTCTCTGGTAGCATATGAAATACCCTTTTTTCATGTAACCAATTAAATGAATTCCTCTGTTTATCTCTACATTACTTAACCATGAAATTATGATTAATCCCTTTCAACCTTGTCTTTGTAAATCATGAAATGAAATACAATTAATCTATCACATAACCAGGGAATATACCGTCCTATTACTTCCAATATTCCCATTTAAAATCAGTAAAACCCTGTCTGAGCTACTGGGTTTAGCACAACCTATGGATTTACATAGTAGACCGACACCATGTGCTTTTAGCATCAAACTACACATTGCATTCGACAGAAATAGTGCATATGAACTAAAAGTACTTCAGCATACTGTTGGGAACTGAAATCACATTTAGGAAAACCATACAGACACAAAGACAGCCTTTTCCATTGCTTTTAAACAGAAAAAAATCCACTCGTGACTAGAATTAGCATAGCGCTAACATTAGCATAACATTAGCATGTATCTGACTCACCAAGATGAGGTTTCAGTGTGAAACCAGCAAAGGACACAGCCACAATGCCCCTCACATTTGTGCTCCTGTCAACTTAGGATGATAAAGGTTGCAAATTAGCGTTTGGAGAGTGTTTAGATCCATTTATAGCATCTTTCCAAATGAAACTCACCAAGTAGAGGTATCTGTGTGAATCAGACCGCTTCACAACCTCCCTCGTCCGCGCTCGTATCGTGAAAGACTGAATTCCGAGTGCGCGCTGGCTGCCTCTACTCGGAAGGCGGGGCTAATATCGCTCTTAACGAATGGAAAGACACAGATCACCCAACGTGACCATGAACCGGAAATTCAAAAGTTGGATGACGAGGATCGCACTTCCTCTTCCCCAAGATAGTCGGTTTTCAAAATAAAATCACACAATTGTATTAATACAATTGACATCTGAGAAAAAAAAAAGGTCATTTTGTCAGCTGGGTTACATAAGCTCTAAGGCAAAGCTGTCGATTTACCTTTCAATCTACGTTCCCACCCTCACCTATGGTCATGAGCTTTGGGTAATGACCAAAAGAATGAGATCGCGGATGCAAGCGGCTGAAATGAGCTTCCTTCGTAGGATTGCTGGACTCACCCTTACAGATAGGGTGAGGAACTCCGTCATCCGAGAGAGGCTCAGAGTAGAACCGCTGCTCCTCCACATTGAAAGGAGCCAGTTGAGGTGGTATGAGCATCTGATCAGGATGCCTCCTGGGGCATCCCGGGGCAGACCCAGGACTCACTGGAGAGACTATGTCTCCCAGCTGGTCTGGGAACGCCTTGGTATCCTCTCTGAAGAGCTGGAGCAGGTGGCTGGGGAGAGGGAAGTCTGGGCTTGTCTGCTTGAACTGCTGCCTCCGCGACCCGGATCTCCAGAAAAGTGGTAGAGGATGGATGGATGGATGGATGGATATTTTGCACACACCAGAGAAAGAGAACAGCATTTCAGTTCTCCTCTATGTCTTGTACGTATAGTAGTATTGACAAGTAAAATCTTTTAATCTTGAATGTTGAATTTCCACCGGCACCCTGTCAGTTAACAGCACAGGTGACAGTCATTAACCTTTGCCTGAACCCATCTGGTATTGAAGTCTCATTCATCATAATTTGCTTGTTTGATCTGACAATGGTTTTGCACCAGATGCCCTTCCTGACAAAACCCTTCCCATTTACCCAGGCTTGGGACCGGCACTAGGAGTACACTGGCTTGTGAATCTCCTGTGGCTGGATTACTGTAAAAATTAAATAAATAATCTTCAAAAATCTTAACTAAATGTAAATTTAAATGAATATATTGTACTTTATACTAATGTTCAACAAAGCATTATTTTTTAAGATGTATTTAAGTTGATTTGGAAATCTTCAAGAAAAAAATCTGGGAACACTAGAGGAGACTGGATATTTTTTTTTTTTTTTTACAGAAAATCTAAATAGATCACTCAGTTTACAGAAGAAAACATTTTTTCAGACATTTAAAAAAATGAAAACTGTATGAAAAGAAAACTCCAAGCTAAAAGAATACAGTGGATATAAAAAGTCTACACACCCCTGTTCAAATGCCAGGTTTTATGATGTAAAAAAATGAGACCAAGATAAATCATTTCAAAACTTTTTCCACCATTAATGTGACCTATACAACCCAAATGAAAACCTTTTAAGGGAAAAAATAAAAAAAAATAAAAACTTATAATAACCTGTTTGCATAAATATGCACACCCTCTTATAACTGGGGGTGTGGCTATGTTCAGAATTAACCAATCTGTCATGGTCTGGGCTGATCTGGGGATTAGGCCCACACTTTATGTTCAGTTGTTGATGTTTCTCTGTTTCCTTACATCAGCCTTAGTTTGATCATTGTGTTTATTTTCATTATCATGCCTCTAATTATGTTCTGTAGTTTTGGTTTCTGCCCTGTGCTTATGATTTTTTTCCTACATTATTTTTCTGATGTACTTCCCTGGGTTCTGTATGTCCATTGTCAGGTTTCATGTGCATATTGGTTTTCCTATTATTCCCAGCTCCCCATATTTTCCATACCTGTAGCCACTGCTCCTCGTGTGTGTTACCGTTCAGCCCTTGATTGTTGCTCCAGCGGTCTCTCATTTGTAATTATCAGTTATCCTATTTATGTCAGTCTGAGTTTGTGTTCTAATGTGGCTTCATTGTCTGAGTATTCCCTGCTGGTAATCCATGTGTCCTGAGGTCCCATGTAAGAGTTTTTGCCTTGATGTCTCCTGAGTACTGTTGTTTGGTTTCACTTAATTTCTTTAATAAACTATGTTTCGCTGGAATCATGCCTGCTCATTGAGTTCACCAACCTTGCCTACCAGAGGTAGTTATGACACAATCACGCTTAAACTCATGTTAAATGGGAGTCAACACACATCTGCCACCATTTAAAGTGCTTCTGATTAACCCCAAATGAAGTTCAGTTGTTCTAGTAGACTTTTCCCGATGTTTTTGTAGTCACATCTTAAAGCACAAGCCATGGTCCACAGAGAGCTTCCAAACCATCAGAGGGATCTCATTGTTCAAAGGTATCAGTCAGGAGAAGGGTATAAAAAAATTTCCAATTCATTAAATATACCATGGAACACAGTGAAGACCGTCATCATCAAGTGGAGAAATATGGCACAACAGTGACATTACTAAGAACTGGACGTCCCTCCAAAACTGATGAAAAGATGAGATGAAAACTGGTCAGGGAGGCTGCCAAGAGGCTGACAGCAATACTGAAGGAGCTGCAGGAATTTCTGGCAAGTACTGGCTGTTTAGTACATGTGACAACAATCTCCCGTCTTCTTCATATGTCTGGGCTATGGGGTAGGGTGGCAAGACAGAAGCCTTATTTTATGAAGAAAAGCATCCAAGCCCGGCTACATTTTGCAAAATCACATTTGAAATCTCCGAAACGCATGTGGGAAAATGTATGGTTTGGTGAAATCAAGGTTGAACTTTTTAGCCATAATTCCAAAAGGTGTATTTGGCGCAAACACAACACTGATCATCACCAAAAGAACACTATACCTACAGTGAAGCATGGTGGTGGAAGCATCATGCTTGGGGCTGTTTTTCTTTAGCTGGAACTGGGGCCTTAGTCAAGGTGGAGGGAATTATGAACAGTTCCAAATAACAGTCAGTGTTGGCGCAAAACCTCCAGGCTTCTGCTAGAAAGCGGAAGAGGAAATTCATCTTTCAGCACGACAGTGACCCAAAGCACACATCCAAATCAACAAAAGAATGGCTTCACCAGAAGAAGATTAAGGTTTTGGAATGGCCCAGCCAGAGTCCAGACCCGAATCTGATCGAACATCTGTGGGGTGATCTGAAGAGGGCTGGGCACGGGAGATGCCCTCACTATCTGACAGATTTGGAGTGTTTTTGCAAAGAAGAGTGGGCAAATATCGCAACATCGAGATGTGCCACCCTGATGGACTCCTACCCAAAAAGATTGAGTGCTGTAATAAAAGCCAAAGGTGCTGCAACAAAGTATTAGTTTAAAGGTGTGTATATTTATGCACCCAGATAATTGGAAGTTTTTTTATTTTTCCCCTTAAAAGATTTCACTTTGTTTTTTAATTATGCTGTACAGGTTATAGGTCACATTAATGATGGAAAAAGTTTTGAAATGATTTATCTTGGTCTCATTTTTTTACATCACAAATCCTGGCATTTGAACAGGGGTGTGTAGACTTTTTATATCCACTGTATGTACATCATCATTAGTAAATATGTCACTGTAAACTGGGAAGTGACCAGAAAGAACCAAGAATCCTGCAGACTTCCTGGACCTGTTTAACCTATCAACTAGTGAACAAAGAGCCTTGTTTGCTTCTTACTGATCACTAATCAAAAGCGTTTTTCACCTCTATTGATCAGTGATTAGCAACATAGTGTTGTCCTGTTATTGATTTAATCCCATGAAGCAGAGCACATAGGCACCAACACTTTGATGTTATTCTCATTTAAAAAAAAAAAAAAAACAACTTTTTTTTTTCTCCAAGTACTGGATCAGGTCAAATTGTATATTTTATTGAGTGTCTATAAATATGGGTAATGTGCTGCTACTTACTTCCATTGTAGAAAGGTGAAGCTCTTCTTCCGGGGTTCAAGGTGGTGTCATATTGCTCTTTTGGAGGCAGAGTCAGCATATCCCTGAAGTGCAACCACAATGCCGAGTTCCCCCCCCATTTCAGCGGCCCATCACAGAATTTTCAGTAACCCATAGATGGGGCGGCTGTGGCGCAGGTGTAGTGTGGCTGACTACTGATCAGAGAGTCGGGTTCAATTCCCACTCTGTCTGCAGTCTGCATGTTGAAGTGTCCTTGAGCCAGACAATGAACCCCCAGTTGCTCCTGGTGGGTCAGGCCAGTGCCTGTGCATGGCAGCTCCGCCACCATCAGTGTGTGTGCATGGGTGGATAGCAGGATCTGTAAAGTGCTTTGATCATAGAGATGAGAAAAAAACACTATATAAGTGAACGCCATTTACCATAGATGGCTCCCTCAATCAAGACCAATTACAACACACTTAATCATTATCACCCCCCATTTTTTAGTATCAGATAACTGTTTAACTAAATGGAAAAACAAGCACCTGAGGGGAAAAAAAATCAGCATCGTAAGAACTTCCTGTAGGGACAGAAACTATGTTTTGGAAAAAAAATAAAGGGCTATTTTTAGTTTTCATTTTAACAAAATGCATCACAAAATAATGTTGAGAGGAGAGGTTATCATCTTACTGGTTCCTGTCAGCAGAGTGTAATCAAAAAGCATGGGCATCACTTTTTGGAGAGCTCTCAGGCCGTCATCTTTATATACTGTCTATGGTAACTATACTATTCTGTTGCATTCCTAACAATAGGCTTATTGCAAAATCTGGTAGTTATCAACTGGAAGTACAAGGGTAAACTCTTCCAATCAAAGCATTTCTGCATCGGTAAAATGATTTTTGGAGTAGCAAGAAAAGACAGAAATCCATCCATCCATCCATCTTCTTAAGCACTTAGTCCTTTTGGTTTGTGGAGAGGCTGGAGCTGATCCCAGCATCTTTGGCGGGGCACACCCTACACAGATCGCCAGTATTGCAGGGAATTTAATATTCCTGGATTCAAAATTAAAGAGATGACTGATCTTCCAGCAGTTAAGCAGGAAGCACTACATTGCTGTGTGCTTCGTTGTAGCAATTTTTCACATTATAACTCTGAAATTAAGCTTCAACTTTTTTTCCACTGATCCTTCACTACAAGCCCAGTGGGTCTGTAAACGGTTTTACAAGTGCATAAATGCTTTGACCCAAAATACTAGAGCTCGTCCTTTTACTCCAAAGTTCATAACTGCCATATTGTGCAATGATCCAGGAAAAGTAGAATCATTTTTCTGGGAATGGAGACAAATAATAAAAAAACTGAAAAATAAAGTACATATCTTTTTTGAATGAAACAGACCACTTAATGGAATTTACAGAAAAAATATCAACAGCCATTGAAAATAAAAAGTATTCAGTTGGAGTATTCCTGGATCTTAAAAAAGCATTTGATACAGTAGATCACAATCTATTATTAAAGAAACTACAAAATTGTGGTATTAGAGGGGTAGCACTGTCCTGGTTAAGTAGTTACTTAAAGAATAGATATCAGTTTGCATGTGTTAACAGCAAAAACTCAGAGTTACTGAAGGTCACCTGTGGAGTCCCACAGGGTTCAGTTTTGGGACCATTATTATTCAATATGTATATAAATGATATATGTAAAGTTTCAGAAAAAATGGACTTAATATTGTTTGCTGATGACACTAATCTGCTATGCAGTGGAAACAATTTGGAACAACTTCTGGATACACTCGGAAAGGAATTAGGAAAGCTGAAACTGTGGTTTGATTCAAACAAATTAACGCTCAATTTAAGCAAGACAAAATTTATAGTCTTTAACAACCATCACAACTACCCAGTACCCAAACTCAGTGTAAATGGTGTAGAGATTGAAAGGGTATCCGAAACTAAATTCCTTGGAGTAGTAATTGATAACAAACTGTGTTGGAAGCCACATATTAATTATATAAAAGGTAAAGTATCCAAATCAATTGCAATATTACACAGAGTGAAAAATTTGCTGAATCAACCCACACTATACACCTTGTACCATTCATTAATACTCCCATACATGACATATTGTAATGAAGTATGGGGAAATACATATAAAACAAACATATATCCACTCTTTATGCTTCAAAAGAGAGCTATTAGAATAATCAACAAAGCAGCTTACAGGGAACCAACAAACCCACTTTTTCTTAAACAAAAAACTCTCAAGTTGAAAGATCTGATTGACTTTAAAACCGCAATAATTATGTTCAAAGTGAAGAATCTATCACTGCCCGCAAATATCCAAAAGTTGTTCCAAACAAGGGAGAAACGATATCACTTCAGAGGAACATGTATATTTCAAAAGCCTACAGTGAGAACAACCACCAAGCAACACTGTATTTCAGTGCAAGGAGTCAGATTATGGAACGATTTTGGACCTGAATTAAAATCATGTACAAAGCTTGGACAATTTAAACAAAAACTAAAGGAAGAAATACTCCAAACATATTTACAAGACGACATGTAAACTCACATAAGGATTGACATTTCCAGCCTGTGTTGTGTTGTAGCTTAGTTTTTTCTTTTTTTCTTTTTTTCTCTATGACACTATGTCTTAGATTTGTTTTTGAATAGTAACCGCTTAACTTAGACTAGCTCAGTTTTCTTTTTCTCTCAGTCACATTTTGTCTTAGCCTTGTTTTAAATTGTAATCGCTCTTGTCTTGTTTTCTCTTTTTTCTCCTTTGAATTCTTGGATGGAATATGGGTGGGCAATATAAGCTGCGGCTTCAGCCATCACCCATTTCGGATAACTCACATGGAATTGTATAGTAGAAGGAGTCTTTGTCTAATTTGACCTTGTTGTTATATTATACAGTTTCTTTTAACCTGTAATGTACTATCCAAAATAAATAAAATTCATTCATTCATTCATTCATTCATTCATTCAAATAAATTCATTCATTCACTATACAAATTAACTTGAAAAAATTTTAGTGTAAGATTTTTCCGTTCCTTTTTCCATTCCAACACTATTTATTTGTTTCTTTTTTGTGTGCAGAGAAATACAGTTTCCACCAATATGCCTTTGTCTGTTCACTGTCATGGTTTTCATCATTTATTTTGTTTCCATAAATGCTGACATACTTTGTAACGCTCACCAGTAAATCAGTTTGTCTAATAAGATTTCAGGTTTTGTAAGAAAAAAATGGACTGTGTCAGAGAAAATTACAAAGCAAGGCAAGTTTATTTGTGTAGCACATTTCGGGTACAAGACAAGTTAAAGTGCTTTAAAGTGCTTTACATAAAAAAAATTAAAGCATTACAGCAGGTTGCAAAAGGAAGAGCTGCTTCACACTCAACGGCAAACCGTCCCAGCAAGAACTGTAGGTCATTGCTGGATGAATCCAACAGGACAACATCATCTGCAAACAACAGAGATGAGATCCTGTGGTCACCGAGCATGACACCCTTCATTCCCTGGCTGTGCCTAGAAATCCTGTCCATAAAAATTATGAACAGGATCGGTGACAAAGGGCAGCCCTGGCGGAGTCCAACTCTCACTGGGAATGAGTCTGACCGAGTGTTGTCAATACGAACCAAACTCTCACAACGGTCGTACAGAGACCGAATAGCTTGTAACAACAAGCCCGATACCCCATACTCCCAAAGCACCCCCACAAAAAACCATGAGGGGCGCGGTCGAATGCCTTCTCCAAGTCCACAAAACACATGTAAACTGGTTAGGCAAACTCCCACAAACCCTCGAGAGGGTAAAGAGCTGGTCCGATGTGCCATGGCCAGGACGAAAACCACATTGCTCCTCCTGAATCCGAGGTTCAACCAACGGCCAGACTCTCCTCTCCATTACCTTGGCATAGACCTTCCCAGGGAGGCTGAGGAGTGTGATCCCTCTAAAGTTGGAGCACACCCTCCGGTTTCCTTTTTTGAAGAGAGGAACCACCACCCCGGTTTGCCATGCCAAAGGCACTGCCCCCGACCTCCACACAATGTTGCAGAGGCCTGTCAACCATGACAGCCCTACAACATCTAGGGCCTTGAGGTACTCAGGGCAAATCTCGTCCACCCCCGGGGCCAGGCCACCAAGGAGCTTTTTAACCACCTTGGCGACCTCAGCCCCTGTGACAGGTGAGTCGTCCCCCTTGTCCACAAGCCCTGCTTCCTCTGTGGAAGGCGTATCAGTGGGATTGAGGAGATCCTCAAAGTATTCCTTCCACCGCCCAACGATATCCCCAGTCAAAGTCAACAACGCCCCATCTGCACCATACACAGTGTGGACAGGGAGCTGCTTTCCCTTCTTCGAGGCCGAACGAAAGTCTTGTTCCATGGCCTCACCGAACTCCTCCCATACCCGGGTTTTTGCTTCAGCAACCACCCAAGCTGCACTCCCTTTGGCCTGCCTGTACACCTCAGCTGTTTCGGGAGTCCCACAAGACAAACAAGCCTGATAGGACTCCTTCTTCAGCTTAATGGCCACCCTCACCACTGGTGTCCACCACTTGGTTCGGGGGTTGCCACCACGAGATGCATCGACTACCTTGCGGCCGCAGCTCTGGGCAGCCGCTTCAACAATAGAGGTGGAGAACATGTCCCATTCAGACTCCATGTCTCCAGACTCCCTCGGAATGTGGTCAAAGTTCTTCTGGAGGTGGGAGTTGAAGACCTCCCAGACAGGGGCCTCAGCCAGGCATTCCCAGCACACCCTCACTATACGTTTGGGTCTACCAGGTCTGAATGGCATCCTCCCCTGCCATCAGATCCAACTCAACACCAGATGGTGATCAGTTGACAGCTCTGCACCTCTCTTTACCCAAGTGTCCAAGACATACGGTCGCAGGTCTGATGACACGATAACAAAATCGATCCTCGACCTGCAACCTTTCTCTTTCTCATACCTATTAAAATGCTTTCTGCAGCATTTTGGATCAGCTGAAGACTTTTAAAGATGTTTTAGGACAACCTGATAATTAAGAGTAACAATAATCGAGCTAACAAAAGAGTGGATCTGTTTTTTAGCATCCCTCTGAGACAAGATGCTCCTAATCTTGGCAATATTATGCAAATGATAGAAGGCAGTCCTAGAAACAAGTTTAATATGTGAATTAAAGAACAGATCTTGATCAAAAATAACTTCAAGGTTCCTCACAGAATTGTTCAGAGAAAGAGTAACCACATCCGAACTAAGAATTTGATTTGGAAAGGTATTTCTAAGGTTTTTTGGACAAACTCGAATGACTTCAGCCTTATCTGAATTTAACAGCGAGAAATTACAAGTCATCCAAGCTTTGATTTCTTTAAGACAAGCCTCTAATTTGGCTAATTGATTACTGTCATCTGGCTTCATAGACAAGTATAATTGTGTGTCATCTGCATAACAATGAAAATGTATAAAGTGCTTTCTAATAATGTTGCCTAGCGGAAGCATATATAAACTAAAAAGAATAGGGTCTAGCACAGATCCCTGTGGAACTCTGTCACTGAGCTTTGAGTTGGAAGAAAACTCATTATTAACATGAACAAACTGGAACCTATCAATTAAATAAGATTTAAACCACTGCAATGAAGTTCCATTAAGTCCAACAAGATGTTCTAGTCTACCATGTAAAATATTATGATCAGTAGTGTCAAAAGCTGCACTAAGGTCCAAAAGGACAAGTACAGAAACAAGTCCATTATCAGATGTAATAACGAGGTCATTAGTGACCTTCACCAAAGCCCTTTCAGTACTATGATCGACTCCAAACCCAGATTGAAACACCCCAAATAACCCATTTCCCTGCAAGTGGTCAAACAATTGTGCAGCAACAACTCTGTAAGATTTTTGAAATGAAAGGCAGATTAGAGATTGGTCTATAGTTAGCTAAAACTCCTGGTTCCAGCGTTGGCTTTTTAAGTGAAGGGTTTAATTTCAGCAGTTTTAAAGGCCTGCGGTACATGGCCTAATGTTAATGAAGAATTGATTATTAGAAGAATAGAGCTACCAATAAATGGGAAGACTTCTTTAAATAACCTGGTAGGAATAGGGTCTAAAAGACAAGTTGAAGACTGGGATGAGGAAATTATTTTATCTAACTCTAAAAGGTCAATTGGAGTAAACTCATCCAAACAGATATCAGTTGAAAGTGTTGTAGTAGTTACTGTATTTAAGTTAACGGTGGGAAGAAGCTGACTGATTTTATCTCTGATAGATGAAATTTTATTATTGAAGGAGTTCATAGAGTGCTGACTAGTGAGCTCTAAGGGAATGCTAGGTTTGACAGTGTCCTGACTCTTTGTCAGCCTGGCTACAGCACTGAAAAGAAACCTGGGATTATTCTTGTTCTCTTCTATTAATCTTTCCTAAGAGATTTTGTATAAATTAGAAGTTGATTTTCCAAGCTAAATAGAGTTCATCTAATTTAGTGGAGCACAATTTGCTTTCTAATTGACGAGTCTTCAGTGTTAAGCTGTGAGTTTCTGTGTTGAACCAAGGAGTTAGAAATCACTGATTTGACTTTTTCTTTTTTAAAGGGGCCATCATCTCTGGAGTCTGATGCAGAGAAGATGTCACACTATCTACCATGCTATCAATTACAGAGATCACGTGAAGGTGCCAAAAATATCAAACGAGGTGCATGGATATTAACACTAAAAGGAGCAGAAGCTTAGCAGAAGCTAAGTCACTGTTAGCCGCTGATGGCTAGCCACGTCATCTTAACCGTTTTATATGGACTAGCTAAGGTTGTATGCAAGAGCGTAATAAGAGACTCATAATCACTATGTGGTGGTAAGACAATCATGGGTGCATAAAGAACTCCCCCAACGCTGCTAACAAGCTAACATGCACATGACATGACCCACAAACCCTCAAGAGGTGTGCATTGTAAACACTTGACAATGGCTGTTTTGTATGTGAAATGACAATAGTCAGTTTTTTATTATATTATGCCCATTTACTACTGCACCACAGTGCTATAATGCCACATTCTTGTGTAATACTGCTCAATTACAAGCTTTTTGTCAGCAAAATATGATCAGTGATCAGACTGTTAATTATTATTGATCATTCTGGACTTCTGTTTATTATGAATTGTTCTGTTCTTGTTTCAGGTTTTGCTGGGTTTTTTTTTTTCTGGTGTCTGGTTTTGCTCCATCTTCTTAGTAGTTCTGATTATTGTGGCCTTTTGGTTATTATGCTTTATTCTATTTGAGATTAAGGTTATGTTGTATTATTCCCTGTGTCTAGTTTTGTTGCCCTTGTCCTCAGTTTATATTATTGTAGCTCCTCTGCTATTCTTGGTCTAGTGAAGGTTCTCTTGGTTTGAATTTATTCTGCAAGTATTTGTGTTTGATCAATGTCTAGTCTGTCTCTTTGGTTATTGGATTTATTTTGTTGCACTCCATGCCTTGGTTCCTTTATGCATCTTTACATCCTGTTTATTTTGTTAGTATACTTCCTGTAGTCCATGCCACGATTTTCTGCTTTACGCTTTTGTGATTATGTAACTCCAAATTAACCTGATTTCTTGCACCTGAGTTTCCACCTGTAATCATTTAGTTTCCCTATAAATTCAATCTTGTCAGTCCTTGTGGCATCATTGTATTCCTGTTGTGGACTGTACTCTTGTCGGGATTTATTCTATGTTCCTGGTCTCTATCATGGTTTGTTGTCTTCAGTTCATTTTGACTTTATTCTAGTTTCCTAGCCACCGTACCACGTCTTATTTCTAGTTATTTCGGTGTTATTCTTGCTGTTCACTTATTATTTCAGTAATGCCATGAAAATGGACAATTGCCTGTGCCTGGGTTCTGCCTGCCTCTAAAAACATGACACCTTGTCAGTAAGAAGGGAGGGGAAAAAATAACAAAAAAAAAAGAAAACTGACATGAAAGTGTCAATTAACTGTGATGCTGATTTAAAGTCAAATTAGCCAGCCCTAATCTGAATGCCGATTCTATGATTCTGCACTTGTAAGATACAGTAGGTTTGAAAAACTCTATATGCTTTGAAGTGTTCAGTTGAATACATCATACTGCCTGTGTTGCATTTAAGTTGAACAATGATGATGTGGGTGAGACATGAAAACACTTCACTATGCAGACTAAAAGGAAAAAAAAAAACCTCAGCCATGTTTTCAATCAAGTTCTTCAAGCAGCAGTACCTTTCAACCCAACTCTGTTTTAAAAGCAACACTAGGTTTGAGGGAAGTCTTTCACTCAGCAGTCAGACAGGAAGTCCACTGACTCGGGGTTGGCTTTCACACGATAATAACCTCAAAACGGGCAGCCAGCCCATTACTGGAACCTTCCAAGCTTGAAGCCGCAGCAGCGACTCAGTGGGAGGTAGACACTGATCCAAGAGCTGTGAGTGTGGATTAAAAAAAAAAAATGGCACATAGATTGTCTAATGTCCACTCAGAAACCATGATGTCAGCAGGGATTCCCACAGAGTAGATGGGCAGACGGATGTATTGGAATCCTATACACCCAAGATGGGGAAAGCTACAGCTACAGTTTTATTTCTTTATTTTAAAATTCAGACACGAAGTAGTGTGTCAGTGAGTCAAGAATCTTAGGCTATAACAGTTTTAAAGGCAGGATGATGGCATAGCAGTGTTTGCCCCACCCTCCTTAACCCCACTGTGGCACAATTGAGCAAGGCCCTTAACCCCAACTGCTCCAGTGGAGCTGCTCAGTGGCCACAGGTCAGTCTGTGGTTGGACTGGGCAGCTTCCAGGTGTGAATGTGAACAGGGCATCCTTGAAAAATGGCGGTTGTCTCTCAGTGGAACTACTCTGTATAAATAAAGGTTAAATGATAATTAGTCGTGCTGCCCTCGACCAAAGACTTTCTTGGTCAACCAGTAGTTGGAATTTAAAACAAAAAGTCAGCTATCTGTTGCACTTTTATCTTAGATATAGCCATTTAATTTGTGAAATAAGTCAATACTTTTGAAACATCAGTAAATGGTTTATGTCCCAGAGTGTGCAGGTTAAAGACAATCTGCGTACTAGTGAACCAGACCTAAAGAGCACTTCAGCTTTACAGTCCCAGCCTGGCCTGAGCCTCACATCATTTTTAAGACATGTAAGCTTGCTTCATATTTTCTAAAAAAGTGGTGTACTTTTCTATCCAATCCCATTAGCATGTAATGACATTTATAGAAAGCTTTTTTAAAATACATCTGAGTATGTTAAAAACTACTATATTAACTTTTAATCACATCATTACATAAGAAAGAGAGCCAGATGAGGAAGAAGTAAAATAACATGATTTACCTCAAGAAAGATGACCAACAAATGGAATATGAAAAAATGTGACTGACTCAGTTTCAGTCTGTCATAAAAAATTTAAGATCCTCCAGAGGGGGAAATATTTAAAGGTCCCGTTCACTGAAAAATTGTTTTTGTAGTTTTTAACCTTCTGTAATGATTCTATTTGTCAGCACCTTATGCTCCATTGGGAGCGAAGAGGATTGATGATGATTGATGAATGATTCTATTGATCACGTGATTACCAACAAAAAACCCACACTGCTCACTTCTCTTGAAAACACATGGGCTTTCTATCGTTTCTGTCTCAGATCACCCATTTTAACTCTTCCGGGTTTGTTTCTCTGTCAAAAGGTAAACCCAGCCCTGATGCGTACAGCTGCTCTATTATTGGCCAACATAGCTGTTTGGCTAATGGGCTAGATTTTTGAGTCCTTTTTATTCCCCCTTTTTTCTTCTTCCTTATACGGGGGGGCTGAAAAGTTCATAGGGGTCAAATTTGACAAAATGTGGTTTATTTTTCAACCGTAGGGATCCAAGCACTGCAACACTGATGGAAGAAGTGTGTGGACCGAAGGGGAGACTGTTTAAAAATATCACATTTGGTTAAATTTGACCGCTATGAACTTTTCAGTGCCCCCCACCCCCACACCATAGTTCACTGACAAGGCTTGCAATTAAGATGTGTGTGTGTATATATATATATATATATATATATATATATATATATATAAAGCTTGGGATCAGTCCGCCAAGGTCTCCGCCTTTGACCGCCACCTAATCCACACAGCACCGGACCCCCATGATCCCTCCTGCAGGTGGTGAGCCCACTGGAGGGCGGACCCATGTAACTCCTTCAGGCTGAGCCCGGCCGGGTCCCATGGGTGGAAACCCGGCCACCAGACGCTAGCCTTTGAGCCCCTCCCCCAGTCCTGGCTCCAGGGTGGGGCCCCGGTAACCCCATACTGGGCGGGGTACACTGAATCCTTGATATAGAATTTATCATGAGAGTCTGTTGGATCATTCTTAGTCTGGCCCTTCACCCAGGACCAGTTTGTCTTGGGTGACCCTATCAGAGGCAAATTGCCCCAGACAACATAGCTCCTGGGATCACTGGGGCATGCAAACCCCCCACCATGATAAGGTGACGATCCATGAGGGGGTTTGTTGTTTGCAGATGATGTTGTCCTGTTGGCTTCAGCCAGCAACTAGAAAAGCACTCAGAGAGCGCAGACCTCCGCCAAGCGCCACAGTTCCCCCCCATACAGTGTTTGTGTGTACGTTTTCAGATTCCTTGACCATGAAAACATATGACTAGCAATTGGATTGACAACGATAGGATTAGTGGTTCAGTAGTAAAAGCATTACCTCCTTGGCGGAGGTAATAAACTGAAGTGTTGGTGTTGTGTCCATCTCCTCCATCTGCAAAGTCCCAGGCTGCGGGTGCTGCAATTCATTGCACAACCGCGTACAACCCACAGGCCAATGGGTTATGCGAGTGTTTTCATAGATCACTGAAAGCAGCACTCAGGGGTTCACTGACAGATGCAAATTGGGTAGACAGGTTGCCGTGGGTTTTATATTGGGGTTGCGCTCCGCGGCAAAAGAGGATTTGGAAGCTTCCCCGGCAGAGAGCTTGTTTTTGCGTAGCCACTATGGCTGCCCAGAGAATTTCTGCCAAATAATCCGGCTCCGGACAGCTGCTCGTCTCAGCTTTTGCAGCGTAGCGCAAACACAGGCATGCTGCCGGGCCCGGCCCACCACTGTTTTCCATGTGCTTTTGTGCCTAAAACTTTGAAGAACGCGGAGTTCATGTTCGTCAGACACGACGAGCAGCGCCCTCCATTGCGCCTGCGCACATGTTGAAAATGGCCGTATCTCACAATGTTAAAGAATCCTTTAAAAAATTCCTGTATCCAGACGGTGATCCGGATCATCCCCAAAATTTAATCAGTTCTTCCTTGTACCATTTCCAACAACGCCTGAAAGTTTCATCGAAATCTGTCCAAAACTTTTTGAGTTATCTTGCTAACCATCAGACAGACAAACAGACAGACAGACAAACAGACAAATGCTGGCAAAAACATAACCTCCTCCTGGCCTGCGGCCTGGCAGAGGTAATGACTTATAGCTCTTGCTGGGACGGTTTGCCGCTGAGTGTGAAGCGGCTGGGATGAGAATCAGCACCTCCACGTCCGAGTCCATGGTCCTCAGCCGGAAAAAGGTGGATTGTCCTCTCTGGGATGGGGACAGGCTCCTGCCCCAAGTGGAGGAGTTTAAGTATCTTGGGGTCTTGTTCACGAGTGAAGGGAAAATGGAGCGAGAGATTGACAGACGGATTGGAGCAGCATCTGCAGTGATGCAGATGTTGTACCAGTCTGTTGTGGTGAAGAGGGAGCTTAGTTCTAAGGCAAACCTGTCGATTTACCAGTCAATCTACGTTCCTACTCTCACCTATGTCACAAGCTTTGGGTAATGACCGAAAAAACAAGATCGCGGATACAAGCGGCTGAAATGAGCTTTCTCCGTAGGATTGCTGGACTCACCCTCAGAGATAGGGTGAGGAGCTCAGTCATCTGGGAGAGGCTCAGAGTAGAACCGCTGCTCCTCCACATTGAAAGGAGTCAGTTGAGGTGGTATGGGCATCTGATTAGGATGCCTCCTGGACGCCTCCCACTTGAGGTGTTTCAGGCACGTCCCAGTGGGAGGAAACCCCGGGGCAGACCCAGGACTCGGTGGAGAGACTGTCTCCCAGCTGGTCTGGGAACGCCTTGGTATCCTCTCTGAAGAGCTGGAGCAGGTGGCTGAGGAGAGGGAAGTCTGGGCTTCTCTGCTTGAACTGCTGCCTCCACGACCCGGACCTCCGGAAAAGCGGTAGAATATGGATGGATGGATGGATGGAGATATATATATATATATATATATAATCTTGTCAGTGAATTACCACACACACTATGGAGTGGTGGCCTAGAGGTAGAGCATCTGCCCCATAACCAGGAGGTTGTGGGTTCAAGCCCCAGCCGGGTCACACTAAAGTGCTACTTCCTGCCTTCTAGCTTGGTGCTCAACATAATGGAATGGGGGAAGGACAGTGTCATCCTGCTCTCACCTCTCCTGGACCCTCTGCCTGAACACTTTCCTCTCCTTGGCTCTTCTCTTTCTGTCTCATCTTTACCTCTCTGAGCTCTGTCTAATTCAGGTTCTCTCTCTGTCTACGGTGGTATACAAACAGGTTAGAAAATACCAAGTGTCATGTTTTGTCCTGCAGGATTTTTTTTTCATGGTTTACATAAATAATCAAAATGTGTATTTTTATTTGAGTGTTTCTTTTTTCCATTGACAGAGTATTAAAGGGAAGGGAAAACATTCATAATAGTAATCAGTCCTTCCAGGATTTCGCAATGTTGCGATCGCACCAATTCACGCAAAATCAGCCAATCAGCGCAACTATTGCACGACCTTGCAACTTTGTCCAATCACTGCAACTTTCTTGCAATTTTGGCCAATCCTCTTCAACTTCCGCCAATTTCACCAATCAAATTTGTCTAACTGGCGCTGAAATGACCGGTCTAACCAATCAAATGCATTGTTGCACCGCGTTCACTTCCGTGTTTACAGTGAATAGTGAGTTTATAGTTTACAGTGAGTAACGGAACACATCAGCAAATGGAGTGTGTGATTTAAAAAAAACCACTCACCCGTGAGGTTTTCAACACTGTTCCTTCCTCCATCTCCTCCAGCCTGCCCATGGACGCCTCGCCACATCTCCGTCCTGACCGCATGTGTGAAGTGCTGGGTTTGTGTTGAAAAACATGCACCTGCCCCAAAAGCACCCCGTCACGGGAGCGTGCCTGAGGAGAGTACACTATATTACAACGAGTGTTTGAACATCTTTAGAGGTAAAATCATTACTACATCCGGTCAATGAGCTTGAAAACTGAATATCCGGTCTGGACTCTGGATAGACAAACGCACCCCCCCCCCCCGCCATCCCGTTGTAAATGAAATATGTGTGTGTGTGTGTGTGTGAAGCCCGACATGCAGCAGACAGGTATGCTTGGAAAGACAGAGAATATTCTCTGTATTTTTTTTTTCAGAAAAACACGGACTCCAATAGCCAATACAGTGCAACAGAATAATTTATTTTTTCCTCTCCGCTCGGTATCGAGTGGTTGGAGACCATAGGGAGTTTTCAAATGAAGGTGCTGCCAATAATTTCCAAATGTCTACTCTTTAACATGCATTCAATGCAATTTAGCTGTTGTAATGGATATTGTGTTAATGTTTGTATTTGCTGTTGCACAAGAGTTTTTCTGTATAGCAGAAGTTTCTGCTTAATTTACATATCACTGTAATAGGAATTTTTTGCCAATCCTGAGCTTTTCTTGTATTGTTATATAGAATGTCACTGCAGTAAACTGGAAAAAAGCACCTACTTTACAATTTGGAATTCTTCCCACAACTTTTAGTGCAGAAAACACTCTAAAAACATCACAACTTTTACTGCAACTTTTTTAAAAAGCTCCCTCAAATTCAGGCTTTTTGGCCCGCAACAATCATTAAAACATCCCGCAACATCCTGGAGGGACTGATTGATTTACTCATTCATACGTAATTTATATGATCAGAGGTGGGTATAGTAGCCAGAAATTCTACTCATGTAAAAGCAGTACTATGAAATTAATAATTAAAAGTAGACGACCAAAAATTTCTAGTTGAGTTAAGGGTACAAAGAGCACCTACTTAAAAAGTTGAGTAATGACTTCAGTCTTGAAGGATTGAGGTTTTTCTCCATAATTTATAACAATTTTCTTATAGTTTTCTACTTTTCTCTGTAAATTTACCTAATTTGCAACACTTTTCCTCAAATTTGTAATTTTCTCTTGTAAAAGTATGACTTTTCTTGTACATTTGAGACAGTTATAAATGTGGATTTTTTATGGCTAATTTTTATCTTTTTTTAATCCAAACCAACTTTATTTATGAAGCTTTTTAAAAACGACAGTTGACACAAAGTGCTGTACATCAACGATAACTAAAATATAAAATCAATAAAATGCAGCTAAATTACAAAACAGCACAAACAAAACAATAGTCATACAATAGAGACAATAAGAACAAATAAAATCAATGTCTCAAACTTTGTCAAAAGCCAGAGAATAAAAATGGGTTTTAAGAGGAGTTTTAAAACTGGACAGTGAAGAGGCCTGTCTGATGGACAAAGGCAGATTATTATAAAATTACTGTTTTCCTAATAAATTTGCAACAGAATGTGGCATTTTTTTTACTTTTTTCCTCATACAATTTAAACTTTTGACCATAATTTTGTAGAGCCACAACAGAACAATAACTTCAACTCTGAATTCAGAAGAAATCTGAATATATTCTATTCTATATATCAATATAGAGGCAGCAAAGTGGGGGGGGGGGGGTACAAGAATACCCACCCCTGCTCATCGCCTCTCGCCTGGGGCAACTCCAGAGTAAGCCAAGCTCCAGCCCCTCTCCAGGAGACTGGTTCCGGAACCGGAGCTGTGTGTTGGGGTGAGGCCGACTAGATCTAGCCGGTATCTCTCAACCTCATGCACCAGCTCAGGCTCCTTCCCCACCAGAGAGGTGACATTCCAAGTCCCAGAAGCCAGTTTAGAAAGCTTGGGATCAGACCGCCAAGGTCTCCGCCTTTGACCGCCATCTGATCCACACAGCAGCGGACCCCCACGGTCCCTCCTGCAGGTGGTGAGCCCACTGGAGGGCGGACCAATGTAACTCCTTTGGGCTGAGCCCGGCCGGGTCCCATGGGTGGAAACCCGGCCACCAGACGTGACCCTCGAGCCCCTCCTCCAGGCCTGGCTCTAGGGTGGGGCCCTGGTAACCCCATTCCAGGCGGGGTACACTGGATCCCTGTTGTAGCGTTCATCATGAGAGTCTATTGGATCGTTCTTAATCTGGCCCTTCACCCAGGACCAGTTTGTCTTGGGTGATCCTACCAGAGGCAAATTGCCCTGGACAACTTGATAGCTCCTGGGATCACTAGGGCACACAAACCCCCCCACCACGATAAGGTGACGGTCCATGAGGGGAATTCAGAGAAATATAATTATTAAAATGATATTTAAAGAAATAAATTAACTTAAATGACCAAGGATGTCGTTATTTCTGTTATAATATTTCTATATATTTATAGTTTCTTTTTTTTTTAGAAATCTCCTCACCAACCCGATAGCAGGAAAAACCTCCCTTATTTTGAAATTCAAATGTTGGCACGTTTAGTTTGTCTGAAGGCTGCTGACTAATTAAAGTCATTGACTCGGTGAAATTCAGTCTTCTTAACTTGCCAGGTACATATTAGGGAACATAACTTAATACTGTAGTGGCTGGTGAAATATATCTTCAGCAATTCATCAGTCCCCCTTGCCTTTCCCTTCATATGAAGCTGGCTGCATATGAATTCTAACTACATCTCTTAGCTAAGTGACTCTTCCATTATTGCTCCCGTTTCCAGCAGGTTAAAACTATGATAAATGCCTCCAGTACTTGCATACCTCTTTTGATTTTTTTCCCACGTTTAAAGTACTTTAATAAACTCCTGTTTCTCTCGGACAGTCACGCTAGCGACACACTCTGCCTGACTGGAAAGCTCACGTGGGCAGGCGCTTCTAAACTCCGCGTGGATGACGGCCATGCGCGTTGTTCGTGTGCACGCTTGCAGAAAGTTATTGCTTCATATATTTTTCTTAAATTCATATCTTCTCATTAGCGTGGCTGTAATTTTTCTGGTGAGGCGGGCCACCAGAATCAGAATCAGAATAAACTTTATTGCCAAGCATGTAAAAAAACACACGAGGAATTTGACTTGACGTTGGTGCATGTACAAGCGCGACACAACGACACGGCAGCCATATAGAAAGCACCCAGCCACCCAGAAATGTTACCAGAGGAAACCCTGTGACTACATTCTATTCATCTTAATTTAAAATCTCAGTCACGTACCTTGTCTTGGGTGTGCCGGCTGTGCATGAAGTGGGATACTTTCTGCCAAGGCCCTGCTGTAACAACGGTGTTGTAGGACGCTAGCTCGCCGCTCGGCTTTACCATGTACGCACTGCACAATGTTTTCCTTCAATTTAAGCTTGAAATGATCCCAGACTTGAGATACTTTTGTTGTTTTTTCCTCTTTGCTGGCCCATCACCACGTCCCTCTGACATGGCGCCATTAAACAAATCTGCATTTTGTTTACGTAGCGTGACCGGATAAAGGTTGTACTGGAATAAGGTAATATAGACCGAAGTGCTACATTAAACGGCATGTCAAAGCATAAATTTTGAATCGAGGAATTTTTGTAATCAAATTATTTGAATTATTCGAGTAATTGTTGCAGCCCTAAATGTTACTATTGCACACATTTTCTCTTTGCTCACGCACATGCCCTTTAGCCAACACAAAACCCATCTTCCCTCTAAGGTAAACATACCATCATGATCATAGTTCACCTAAGATCTTGCGTCCCTGTGTATTAAAGGCAAGGACAGGAGTGTGTCTGATTGGATTATTGCATGCACACCCAAAACACACCTCGGAATAAATAGACAGGCCCCTTTGATTTTTTTGCATGGTGCAGAGACCATTTTTCTGCTGCCATGACAACAAAATGGACTTGGATAGACCCGTAAATGCATTCTGTGCCTTAGAGAATAGACTGTTGACTAGATCTTGGTAATATGGCTCATAGACGACCAAAATTTGAAATTTGGCTGTAGTTTTTCAGAGAACTTGGCTATATTTTTCAATTCTGAAAATGTCATGTGGCGGCCTCCTTTATAAAGTTACAAGGACTCAAATTTATGACAGAAATCATGTTTATAAGAAGGTATTTAATTTCACCCCAGTACTATATACGTAAATGGCCAGTAACTCATAAAGTATTCACAGCACAAAGAAAAACCGTGTCTGGTTCTCTGAACGTTATTTGCAATAATTGGCTGCATAGAGGAACTTTACTTAAGACCTGACGCACACAAACACATGCTCATCTTCCTCTACTGGTACCTGCTCTGCCTCAGTAAAATCTCCAGTGTGTCTGTTGATGAATTATGAATACTCTTTCAGCTTGACTGGTTTAGTTCAGCTGCACTTGCAACCCACCACAATACAAACCAAACACAGCGAATGTTTTCCTGGTTGCTTTCCATCATGTCAGTAGGAACAGGAAACCACTGTACTGGAATGACTTTTAAAAACGTTGTTATTCATTATTATTTCTCTGCTAGATTTCATTCTACACCAAGTTTTAATGATGAAAATGCAGCATTCTGGTACACAGTGAACTTTCCCTTAGTGCAGGTCATTGATGAGTTCTTGTTATTTTAAAATTTTCTCCAGGTGTAAACCAGTGGTGTTTAACCCCATAGCATTCCAGTCCATTTCCCTAGAAAGAGCATTGGCAAAGAAAATCAAATTCTTTCTTCGCTTTGTGGCAGTCCAAATTTTAAAAATTTCCGCAAGCGGGGCACCAGAATTTTAAGAGGCTGATCAATGCTCTGGCTTAAAAAAATGAGTCTCAAACACCAAACTAGAAAAGCACTCGGAGAGCGCAGACCTCCGCCAAGCGGCACAGTTCCTCCCATAGAGTGTTTGTGTGTACGTTTTCAGATTCCCTGAGCATGAAAAGATATGAGTAGCAATTGGATTCACAATGATTATTTGTTTATTTGACATGGACAGTGCAATAAACAGACAATTAATGAATGACAATCAATGTGATAGTGATAGGATTAGTGGTTCAGTAGTGTAAAATGGGGCTATAAGGGACAGCGGGTTAATAAGGGACACTTTTGTGGGAAATGTTTTAAATGTAATTCTGCTTTTTTAATTTTGAGCAGGACGCTGAGTTGTGTTGTTATTGTCAAATATCCATGAATCCTTCATCAAATCTAGGCGGAAGCAAAATTAAAAAAGCAGAATTACATTTAGAAAAGTGTCCCATATTACCCTACCGTCCCTTATAGCCCCGTTTTACGGTTGTAAAAGCATTGCCTCCTTGGCGGAGGTAATAAACTGAAGTGTTGGTGTGTCCATCTCCTCCACTGACGGATGCAGATTGGTTAGACAGGTTGCCGTGGGTTTTATATTATATTGGGGTTGCGCTCCGCGGCAAAACAGAATTTAGAATCTTCCCCGGCAGAGAGGTTGTTTTTACGCAGCGCCTATAGCTGGGCGGGGAATTTGTGGCAAATAATGGGGCGGCGGACAGGTGGCCGTGTCAGGTTTTGCAGCGTGGCGCAAAAGCAGGCACGCTGGCGGGCCCAGGGCAGCAGTGTTTTCCGCGTGCTTTTGTGCCTAAAACGTTGAAGAACGCGGAGTTTGTGTTGGTCAGACACGACGACCAGCGCAATGTGCGCAGCGCCTATGGCTGCCACAGGCACGCTGGGGGTCCAAGGCCAGCAGTGTTTTCCGCATGCTTTTGTGGCTAAAACGTTGACGAAGGCGGAGTTTGTGTTGGTCAGACACGACGCCCAGCGGCCTCCATTGCGCCTGCGCACATGTTGAAAATGGCCGTATGTCACAGTGTTGAAAAATGCTTTAAAAAAATTCCTGTATCCAGACGGTAAACCGGGTCACCCCCAAAATTTAATCAGTTCTTCCTTGTACCATTTCCAACAACGCCTGAAAGTTTCATGCAAATCCGTCCAAGACTTTTTGAGTTATCTTGCTAACCAACAGACAGACAGACAGACAAACACACAAACCCTGGCAAAAACATAACCTCCTCCTGGCCTTTTCGGCCTGGCGGAGGTAATAAGTAGCTTTACTATAATTCTTAAGAAACCTGAAAACAAACTTTTTAATGAACTCTAACATGGGAAAACCCACAAATAATCTTGGACTGCAACTTAAAGGAAATATTTTATGAATAAACTGCATAATGTAAATTTTGAAACATATCAGTTATTTATGGCATTTTTTCAGTACTTCTGGTACATCTTGTAAATATTTGAGCTAAAATTTCCAATATTTGTCACTTGGCCATTATTGTACATATGCAAGTACCTTTTAAAATGGAAATGAAACATAAATCATTACTGGGCAATTTAATGTTTATCCAGTATTTTTTTTTTTTGGGGGGGGCAAATACAAATGTTTAATTTGTTGGTACCCTTACCGCTCATTAAAACAATGATTCATTTCTGATGAAAAGTGATTCATTTAAAGTATTTAAAAATGGAATAGGCTTTATTGTCATTGTACAGTAGTACAGCACAATGAAACTGTGGGTGCTCCACCAAGTTACTGCGCAATAAAAGAAGAGAGAAGGATTAGATAAAACACTGTTATAGAACACAAGATTAAACACACGACTGATATAAAATAAAAATAAAAATGACCTAGGATTATGGAAATATACACATGTATGGTTGTGGCTACGCGGTTGGAACTATGTCCGTAAGAGTGCAGAGTGCAGACACACAATTGAATAAAATGTACTCAAGAATGACTAAGAAATCACATTGGACTATTGTTAAATGTCCTTCACTGAGCCCAGATCTTATTCTGATTGAACATCTATAGAAAGATCTGAAAATTGTACTGTGGTGATGCCTCCATTAAAACCAGAGACAGTTTAAAGCAGAAGCCATCTCTGTTGTCATTCAGTCCATACAGCCAATCATGTACAGTAGAAAGAAATTACGTTTCTCCTATCTACAATGATTATCACATGTAGAATCAGAGGGGTCGCTGCCATGCAAGGCGCCGGTACAAACAACAGGAAGAGTTGTACAGGAAGAGTTATTTAAACTGCCCGCTGGCAAATGCAGATGTCTTATGACGTACAGAGATCACTTCTTGGTAGTAATTGCTGCAAAAGGTGGTGAAACAAAATATTAAATGTAAAGGGTGTCATACCGGAGTGGTGGCCGGAGAGAGTATTTATTTTCCCCACCGTATATGTGTGTAATATATATATATAATATAGAGCGGGGAAAATAAGTGTTGAACACGTCAACATTTTTCTCATTAAACATTTTTGAGATGGAGCCATTCACCTGAGATTTTCATCAAATATCAGTAACAACCCAAGTAATCCACACATGCAAAGAAATCAAGGCAACTGTGTTCACAAAACAAGTTATATTTAATAAAGTAGAATGACACAGGGAATAAGTATTGAACACATGATGAAAAAGAGACATAGAAAGCCAAGAAACCAGCTGAAATCCATCAGAATGTAGGAAGTCGTTCCATCCCCCCTCTGTGCAAATTAATTTCCACTGGTTAAGCCCTGACTGATGGCCTTTAAAAAGGTCTGTAAATATCAGATTGTTCCACCAGAGAACTCATGATGGGTAGAAGCAAAGAGTGCTCTCTAGACTAGTTTTGGCGCTGTGAGATGCTTTCTAGACTTCTCTGATATTTTATACTTTTTTGGCTATTTTTGGTTGATTTTTATGTCTGATATTTTAAACTTCAATCGTCCTTAACTATATTGTGACTATATTTTTTAAAATTTGTATCAAGAACATTAACGATTGCATAATCTCAAGCCAGACTCAGAGGCCGGATACTGAAGCCTCACTACACCAAACGCCTTCTACACAATGGACTTAACTGTGACCTCTGAGGCAATACCCTGCTGCAAAAGGCATATAAACAAATTTAAAGAGGATGCCTAACAGCTGTCTGATGGACTCCAGAGAAAGGATTCTCTGCTTTACAGCTTCGTGACTCATCTTCCGCTCCTAACATCTGTCATGGTCGCTCAGCAGACCAAAAAGCCTCCTGTGGATGGTGCAGATTTCCAGGATACAGTTATGTGGGATCCTTACACCTGTCCAATGCCCTCTTCCACCTCAATGCCCAATAATGAGATGCCCTGCTCTGAAGTGGTAGTCTGTGGCCATAAGAGGGCCTCCGATCGGCCCACTTCTCCTCCTTTGGACATCTCTAACCACTTTGCAGCTCTGGCAATGGATGAAAACTTGATTTTCCTGGCTCCACTTTCAAGTCAGGACCTCAGCCCGACAATTGCTGAAGCTGCAGCTGTTCCCCCTTTGGCCACCACCACAGCGTTCTACTGGGTATGGAGGGCAGTCTGTGGCTGGTCCCTCTGAAGCAGTGCCACTGCGACCCCCCCCCCGCCCCCCGTGGTCTTCAACCTCTTCTACATGGCATAGGATCCTGAGGGAGGCAGTGCAGCGGAACTCTGGGATGGTCCCTTGTCTGGAGCTAACTCTTCCAACTCCCCTGTAGCATCACGGGGCAGCTGTGGCACAGGTGTAGTGTGGCCGACTACTGATCGGCGGGTCAGGGGTTCGATTCCCACTTTGCATGTTGAAGTGTCCTTGAGCAAGACACTGAAACCCCAGTTGCTCCTGGTGGCCAGGCTAGCCCCTGTGTGTGTATGGCAGCTCTGCCGCCATCAGTGTGTGAATGTGTGCGTGAATGGGTGGATAGCAGGATCTGTAAAGTGCTTTGGTCATCCAGAGATGAGAAAAAGCGCTATATAAGTGAACGCCATTTGCCATCACTACCTCACCCACCTGGCCAGACCCATGAGGGAGGCTGTGTGTCCTCTCTGATCATCGGTGACTGCATCATGAGGAACATTAGCTCAAAATCAGCTGTCACTTGCTGCCTATCTTGGGCCAGAGTTGCTGATGTCCTGCAGCAGATCCCATTCCTGCTCTGCAAACACCCACAGGTACACAATGTTATTATCCATTGTGGTGCAAATGACATCCCCAAACAGCAGTCCAAAGTTTTAAAACGTGATTTAACCATCCCCGGAGTGTTGGTCGTTTTAGCAGATTGCGCTTTCTTCACACCTGGCTACAGTCTGTTTGTCCATCACAAAACTCGTTTTAGATCGACAATTTTAATCTTTTTTTGGGATAGATCCTCCTTTTTTTAACAGAGATGGTATTCAACCCAGCTTCCATGGTACACATGCTCTCTCTACCAATATTTTCCATGCAGTTTCCACAGCTCCACGCCGTCACTGACTGACTGGTATCTGTCCAGACAAAACAGGGGTGACTGAATGCCTCACACCAGTGACCTCAGCTTCTACTAGCTCCCCTTACTGTCCAAATATTTCACCTGGTATTTCAGAGAAGCTCTCCACCATACAGTACCTGTCATAATCAATAACAGACCTTCTCCAAAGTTTCACAGACCAGCAGTGTCACTGGTTTTTACGCTTTTTGTTCTGGGTTACACAATGTAAGCCAGCCAAGATTTACCCAGACATCTTTAATGCTAAAATGTTGGTCATTAATGCCTACTCTATTGCTAACAAATCCTATATTTTAAATGACTTGTTCCGCAGTGAGCAATTGGATTTTATGTTTATTTCTGAGACTTGGCAATGTGAGAATGATGTTACACATCTTCTAGAACTATGTCCTAGTGACTGTTCATTGTTCAGCACACCACAGATTTCTGGCTGTGCAGGTGGAACTGCTATTATTTTTAAAAAGTAATTCATATGCCAGGTGATCTCTACAAGTTCCTACAGTTCATTTGAGATGATTATGATCAAAATTGGTTGTGCTCAGCCCTTGTACTGTATTTTAATATATCATCCACCTGGGCCTGCTACGTCCTTTCTTTCTGACTTTCAGGACTTTTTATCTTCCATCAAACTAGGCAGAATCATCATTGTTGGGGACTTTAACATCCATATTGATGTTTCAACCAACAGCACTACAAAGGAATTCTTGGGCTTAATGGACTTGTACAACCTTGTACAACCTTGTTCATCATACAGTATATGTATCTGACTCTACTCTCACTGCAGGACATGTTTTGGACTTGATCTTCACTTACGGTGTCACCCATGACCATTTAAAAATAAGTGAAGTTGTTTTCATTGGCCATACATCAATCTCTTTTAATGTTTTATTTTAACTCGGAGCCTTCCTCTCAAGTATGTGTCAAACGTACACATACCTATGTAAATTTGGGTGTTATGTTTGAATCCTCCCTTGGTTTTAATTCCCATGTAAATTCTATTTCACGTTCATGCTTTTTTTCATTTAAGGAACATTTCCAAATTCAGAGCCATTGTTTCTTCAAGTGAGCTTGAAAAAATAATCCATGCATTTGTGTCTTCACAACTTGATTATGGCAATGCTTTTACTGGTTTAGACAAATCTTCTCTTTCTCGTCTCCAGTCTATACAAAATGCTGCAGCCAGACTACTTACACATTCTAGGAAACGAGATCATATTACCCCCATATTATATACGTTACATTGACAACCGGTGGATTTTAGGATTTGTTTTAAAGTTCTTACACTTAGTCATGAAAAAATTAGGATACCCTGTGTAAGCCTGTGTGGTTTTTTTTTTTTTGTTTTTTTTTTACATATTTGGACATAGGGATATTTAATATCACTGTTTAAAATACTGGGAGAGTCATGTAATACCACTAAAAAATTAAAAATGAATTAAAGACTTTTTTCAAATTTTCTGTAAAATATAATTCTAAACAAATAGTGGGGAATAAATTAGGACACCCCCATCTTTTTTAGGACACCCCCACATTCATTCCCATTTAAAATGGCTAAAATAAATGTTAAAAAAATGCAAATAAAAACAAAAAGAAGGTTAGACATGTATGTGAACATTTCTTAACAAAGAACTGAATATTTAATAGGGTGTCCTAATTTTTTCTCGACTGTACATAGAGAGCACTACATGGACAAAACCCATCTTATCTATCTGAGCTCCTCAAACACGCACCTGCTCGCATTGTTAGATCTGAAGCCCAGGATTTGTTAGCTGTTCCTTTTACGAGACTGAAGACCAGGGGGGACAGAGCCTTTCAATCTGTAGCTCCAAGGCTTTGGAATACTCGTCCACTCCAGCTACATTTAGCTGACTCTGTGGACTCTTTTATAAAGCAGCTGAAAACTTTTTTAACGAGGCTTTCTGTTGAATTTCAATTCAACTGCTTTTTAATGGTGCAGTACTAGTGCATTGCCCGTAGAACGCAAGTATTCTTGTCTGAAACAGGTATACCAATTAGGCTTTACAGGCCCAGATGACGGCTGTGTTTGAAAGTGGAATACAAAGAGGTGTAGCCTATATGTAGGCAATCACATGTTAGATTTTGACAAATATAAAAGGGAGTAAATGACACTAAGATTTATTGTTTGAATATTAACTACAAAATACCTAAATATTGAAAATTGGACATCCAATATTAGCGACTGTTTCAGATCCCTTGTTTATTTGTTTGTCAGATCACTTATTTGTGTGATCTTTTATCACTTATATTCTAGATAATAGTGTATCTTGCACTTTGTGGAAGGGAGTTGTTCAGTCACCATTATAATTATTTTAGTTTATATCACTGTTCAGTCATGGAGTTCAGTGTAATATTGAATTTCTTCTGTGTATCATCAATAAACTCATGCAGTACTGTAACAGGACACTTTTACAAATATTTATTTTATAAGCCATCAATTTTGCATTCAGCAGAGCAGGGGACATTAACGAACCTCAGGCTGTGATCTGCTCGAGGAACAGTCACTCTTCCGCAGTTTCACAGAGGAATAGCATCATAGATGTCCAACGAACTGAAGGAATTTTTACAGCTCTATCAAAATGATGGACAAAGGCTGGCATAATCCCTGAATTGTACAGCTGTAATCCATACGTAGTTATGATTACATCTTCCCAGTGTGACCACGGCTCCTTTTAAGCTGTTTAGTTTGGTTGGACTTTGACAACAGACTGGGTGGCTGAAAATGGAGCATCAGGTCACATAATGGAATATTCCATTATTGCATCAAAATGATAATGTAAAACAGAAATATCAAATCATGCTGTAGAAAAAAAATCTCTTGAAGTGAGGAAGTTTCACTTGAATCCATTTATCAAGAACATTTGGTGGCATTCTGACTTAATTTTGATTTAATGATTTGAAAACTTGTCATAACAGGTTTGTTTATACACTAATAACTGGTTCTTACCAGAAATAACTGGAGAAAATAAGAGAATAAAAGACAGAATTGACAGAAATGACTTCAGACATTTTTAGCACAGTGTCTTTGTGGATCAAGGGAAAACATATGATAGGGTCGTCGTCGGCCTCCGTCGGTCTATGATGACCATGGAAGAGAATCCTAAACGTCTACTCTGCTGGAACAGCACCGCCTGTGGCTGAACAGGCCGATGCGCGAATGACAGTCCCTGTCACACAGGTCGCACTTGTGGGTGGTCTCCGTGCTGCTGGGTCTGTGGCGGTTCTTCCTGCGGGTCCTTTTTTCATCTGCTGCAGCAGTCAGTCTCTCTTCACCCGCCTTGAGCTGTCTGGTCAGGGTGCCTCTCCATTTGGAGCGGTCCATTGCAAGGTCCTCCCAGCGCTCTGTGTTGATATCCAGGGCCTTCATGTCTCTCTTGCAGACGTCTCTAAAGCGCAGCTGTGGGCTGCCAACGTCTCTCCTGCCAGTTGCCAGTTCTCCGTAGAGGACGTCTTTGGGGATTCTGCCATCCTCCATACGGTGAACGTGGCCTAGCCAGCGGAGCCTGCGCTGCCTGAGTAGAGTGAACATGGAGGGAAGGCCGGCGCAGGACAGAACTTCTGTGTTGGGCACTTTGTCCTGCCAGGGTATGTCCAGGATGTGGCGAATGCAGCGCAAGTGGAAGGAGTTCAGTCTCTTTTCCTGCCGGGCGTATGTTGTCCACGTCTCACTCCCATAGAGCAGTGTGCTGATGACGCAGGCGTTGTACACTGCCATCTTCGTCTTGACAGAGAGTTTGGGATTCTCCCACACTCGTGTGGTGAGGCGAGCGAGTGTGAAGGCTGATTTTCCAATCCTCTTGTTGATCTCTGTATCAAGGGAGAGGTTGTTGCTGATCGTGGACCCCAGGTACGTGAACTGATTCACGACCTCCAGCTTGTAGTCATCAATGGTGATGGTTGGTGGTGCTTCCGTGCCTTGCGCCAAGACGTTAGTCTTCTTCAGGCTGATGGTAAGCCCGAAGTCCTTGCATGCCTGGGAGAAACGGTCCATCAGGGTCTGAAGCTCCTGCTGTGTGTGGGTTGCGACTGCAGCATCGTCTGCGAACAGCATGTCTCTGATTAGAGCCTCGCGTACTTTGGTTCTGGCTTTCAGGCGGGCGAGGTTGAAAAGCCTACCGTCAGATCTTGTGTGCAGGTAGATTCCCTCTGTTGCTGTGCTGAAGGCATGCCTCAGGAGCATGGCAAAGAAAATCCCAAAGAGGGTTGGCGCAAGTACACAGCCCTGTTTCACTCCGCTGCGTATGTTGAATGGCTCTGAGACGTTGCCATCGTGCTGCACTATCCCCTGCATGTTGGTGTGAAATGATTCGATGAGGCTTTGCAACTTTGGTGGGCATCCTATCTTTGGCAGGATCTTGAAAAGGCCCTCTCTGCTGACCAGATCGAACGCTTTGGTGAGGTCGATGAAGGCGACGTACAGAGGCATGTTCTGTTCTCTGCATTTCTCCTGGAGTTGGCGGATGGAGAATATCATGTCTACCGTCGATCGCTCAGCGCGGAAGCCACACTGAGACTCGGGGTAGACACGTTCGGCAAGCTTCTGTAGACGAACGAGAACAACTCGTGCGTAGACTTTGCCAACAACGCTGAGGAGGGAAATGCCCCTGTAGTTGTTGCAGTCGCTTCTCTCCCCTTTGTTTTTGTAGAGGGTGATGATCTTGGCGTCCCTCATGTCCTGTGGTATGGCACCTTCCTTCCAGCACTGGCAGAGGACGTCATGCAATGGCAGCAGTAGGGCGTTCTTGCAGTGCTTGATCAGGTCAGGGGGTATGCCGTCGTTGCCGGGTGCCTTGCCAGCGGCCAAGCTATCAATGGCCTTACCGAGTTCGTCGATGGTTGGCTCGGCGTCAAGTTCGTCCATGGATGGCAGGCAGTCGATGGCATCAAGGGCTGACGGTGTCACGGTGTTCTGTCTAGAGTAGAGGTCGGAGTAGTGTTCCACCCATCTCTCCATCTGCTTGTTCTTCTCTGTGATCATCTCCCCAGTGGAAGATTTGAGGGGGGCCGTCTTGCTCTGAGCCGGACCAAGTGCTTTCTTGATGCCATCGTACATACCACGGATGTTCCCTGTTATGGCAGCGGTTTGAATGTCTTGGCTGAGCTGAGTCCAGTACTCGTTGGCACAGCGCCGAGCAGTCTGCTGAACTTTGCTTCTCGCAGCCCTGAGAATCTGGAGATTCTTCTTGTTTGGGTACTTCTTGTACTCAGCAAGTGCTGAGCGCTTGGCTTCAATGACGGGGGTCATCTCGGTCAACTTGGCATCAAACCAGTCCTGTGACTTCGAGGTCTTCCTCCCAAAGGTAGCCAAGGCTGTGCGGTGGATGGTGTTTCGCAGCTCTTCCCACTTCTGCTTTGCAGATTCTCCTCCTTGTGGTACACCAAGTTCCTTCTCAAAGGTGGAGGCAAACTGCTCAACAAGTTCTGGTTGGGCCATCTTGCTGGTGTCAATCCGTGCCTTTCCAGGTTGTCTAGCATGATGGAATTTCTTCAGCTGCAGCTTGACCTTGCAACACACCAATGAATGGTCTGTGTCGCAATCTGCACTCTGGAACGAACGGGTGATTAGCACGTTCTTCAGTGAGGTGCGCCTGGTCAGGATCAAGTCTAGCTGGTGCCAGTGCTTTGAGTGTGGATGTTGCCAGGAAACCTTGTGTTGGGGCTTGGTCTTGAAGAACGAGTTTGTGATGCACAGATCGTGATATGTGCAGAACTCGAGCAGCCGCTGTCCGTTGTCGTTCATTCTGCCCACGCCAAAAGGTCCAAGACAGGAGGGCCAGGAGTCGTGGTCAGCACCCACTCTGGCATTGAAGTCTCCAAGGAGAATGAGTTGTTCAGAGTTGGGGATGATCCTGACAGTTGTTGCGAGATTCTCGTAGAACTCGTCTTTTGCCTCTGGTGTGGCTGTCTGTGTTGGGGCATACACACTGACGAGGGTGACTGGGCCTTGAGTGGTGTTCAGGCGGAGGGTGAGGAGTCGTGCAGAGCCAGTGCTGCCCGGTTCCACCATCTTCAGCAAAGTGTTCTTCACTGCGAAGCCCACTCCGTGTTCCCTGTGTTCGTCACTGCCCTTTCCCTGCCAGTAGAACGTGTAGTCCTTCTCTCTCAGTGTGCCTGCATCAGCTAACCGTGTTTCCTGGAGAGTGGCGATATCCACTCCCAGTCTCTTCAGCTCATTATTGATGATGGCAGTCTTCCTGGTGTCGTTGATGTCCTTGAGGTTAGCAACGAGTCCTGTCATCATAGTGCGGACGTTCCAAGTTCCCAGTTTTAGAGTTGGTCTCTTTTGTTTTATTGTCTTGCCTGGTGCGAAGGTTCTCAGCCTGCTGTTTGGATTTCTCCTTATCCCCATGCACCCAATGAGGAAAGCAAGCTGTGGCGGGACAACACCTTATTGGCTGGGGGCTGCCCAGCTTGAGGCGGGCGGTAGCTGTCCAGTGAGATCTGATGATCCCTCCCACCGTCGGGAACAACCCCTGGCGCCACGCTCTACGCCAATTGAGCAGTGGCTTATAACCGGTAACTGTAATTCCCCGTGTTTTGTCTACGCCAAAGGCGAAGCTGGAGTGTCCTCTCCAGTGATCCGGTGTTCTACCTTCCAGCGTTGGGTGTTGGTAGGATTCAAGCCTGGGCAGGAAGATATGGAGGACAAGATGTTGCCCATGCAGCATGTCCCCCCTCTCCACGTCACTGATGAATCCAAAGGAACAGCAGGGCTGCTACAGTTTGGCACCAGCGCCGTTGCAGGAGCTGCCAGAACGATGTTGAGCACAACATAGAACTGCCTTAGGGGCTCCGACTCCGGATTTTTCCTCAGGGTTGACTCCCGAAGCCTTTCCCGTGACCGGGTATGCCGCAAGGCAGCAGAGGTTTGAAATCAGGGTTTACCTTCCCCTAGATGGGCTACCTTCCCAGGTTGACGAGCCACCATCTACCCGAAGCATCTGGTTTTAAGGCGCCAGAGATCCGCCCTCGCCCCTTCTCCTATTAGTAAAAGCAGTTCCGCCGGGCTTAGAGACTAAACCACACGGGCAGGCTAGGAGTTGGACTTAGTTGTCAGAGGCTTTTCGAGACGCACGCCATAAGGAGCATTTTATGAGCACTGGGAGCTTAACCCCAGTGCCGCTCCTGGCTATGACAACATTGGAACCATATGATATGGTGCTAAGAGAGTAATTGTTGTACTGTGTGAGGAAATCAGGAGCAGCAGAGAAGTACATGAGGGTGGTGCAAGACATGTATAAGGACAGCAAGATGGTGGTGAGATGTGCTGTAGGAGTGACAGATAATCCAAGATGGGGGTGGGATTACATCAGGGATCAGCTCTGAGCCCCTTCTTGTTTGCCATGGTGATGGACAGGCTGACAGATGAGGTCAGGCAGGAGTTTCCATGGACCATGATGTTTGCAGATGACATTGTGCTCTGTAGTGAGAGTAGGGAGCAGATGAAAGAGAACCTGGAGAGGTGGAGGTATGGACTTGAGAGAAGAGGAATGCAAGTCAGTAGAAGCAAGACAGAATACATGAGTGTGAATGAGAGGGAGGCAGGTGCAATGGTAAAGATACAAGGAGGAGAGTGTAGTGAAGGTAGATGAGTTTAAATACCTGGGACCAACCAGCCAAAGTAATGGACATTGCACAAGAGATGGAGACAAGTGCCAGGTGTGATTTGTGACAGAAGGATAGCAGCTAAAGTGTAAGGGAAGATTTACAAGACGCTAGTGAGACCTGCTAGGATGTATGGTTTGGAGCTGGTGGCACTGACAGAAAGACAGGAGGCGGTGCTGGAGTTGAAGATGTTCAGATTATCAGTGGAAGTGATGAGGACGGACAGTATTAGAAATGAGTATATCAGCGGGACAGCTCAGAATTAGTGGTCTGGAGACAAAGTAAGAGAGACAAGGCTGAGATGGTTTTGGCATGTGCAGAGGAGGGACAGTGGATATATTGGACAAAAAGATGTTGAAGCTGAGGCTGCCAGGCAGGAGGAAAGAGGATGACCACAGAGAAGATTCATGGATGTATGAGGGGTGGCTGAAAAGCTCACTGGCTGAAAAATTCATAGTGGTCAAATTTACCAAATGTGGTTTATTTTTCAACATGATCTCCCTTTCGGTCCACACACTTTTTCCATTGGTGTTACAGTGCTTGGATCCCTATGGTTGAAAAATAAACCACTTTTGGTCAAATATGACCACTATGAACTTTTCAGTCTATGAACTTGTCACCCCCCCCCCCCCCCAACCGTGTGGGTGTGTATACATATTTAAAATATCGGCAGCTCGGTGGAACAATGGTTAGCACTGTGGCAGCACAACAAGAAGGTCACGGGATCGATTCCATCCCTGACCATCGTGAGTTCAATCCCACCCCCTGACCATCGGTGACCCTTCTGTGTGGAGTTTGCATGTTCTCCCTGTGTCTGTGTGGGCTTACACTGGGTACTCCGGTTTCCTCCCACAGGCCAAAGACATGCAGCTTAGGTTAATTGGCATCAACTGGGGATTCTAAATTGTTCTTTGGTATGAATGTGAGAGTGAATGGTTGATGCTGGGATAGGCTCCAGCCCCCCTGCGGCCCGAAAAGGATTAAATGGAAGAAGATGTGTAAAGATCTGGACATAGTTTTGGTTCATGTCCACGCTTTGTGTTTATTTTTGTCATTGTGTTTTCCCTAGTTATTTTGCATTATTTGTCTTCTGTGTCTTCCCTGGGTCCTCTGCGGCTGTTATTGTCTTCCCCCGTCCTCAGTCTGTCATGTGGTCCCCGTTACTAATTGTTGTTCTGTGTCCCCCCTTGGTCTTCTGTGCAAGTCTTGTGCATACCCCCTGTATGTATTCCGCTGTATTTGGTTACCTATCGTTCCCAGTCCCTCATGTTTCCCGTGCTCATAGCCACGTTCCATCATGTGTGTTACTGTTTAGCCCTTGATTGTCCTTCCAGCTGTTCTGTGTTTGTGATTATTTGTTGCCCTATTTAAGTCTGTCTGAGTTTGTGTTCGGGTGTGGTGTCATACGTTGGTTTTCCCTCCGGTCGAGGTCGTCTGTAAGTTTCTCCTTGTGAAGCTGTTTCGCTTGTGCTTTTGGTTTGATTGGTTTAGTTTAATACTATTTATTTCAAACAAGACAAATATAAAAGCATGTGGAGGATGGAATCAGACCAAACAGCGAGCTGACAACAAAGAAATTTATTCTCCTCCAACAAATAGACTAACTCTGAGTGCCAAAGTGAACTCCTTTATATACTTTCTTCCCGCCTCTGGCACCCAGGGTAAACAAATTAACATACCAGTTCCCAAGCATGTACACACATCAACATACACATTAACATACACATCACAGAGCAAGGCTTAATACAATACATTCGCACCCCTGCATCCTCAGGTGTGAACCTGGCACAGCGGGGGCGAAAGGCACATCTTTATCTCTCACCTCTTCCCCCATTACCATCTCTAACTACCTTCCCCCCAACACCTCGAAGCCCTGGGTGGAGTGCCATCTCTTTTGTGTCACCACACGCCCCCTTCCCTCGAACACCCAGCAGGGGTCCTAACCCTCTGGACCTTTGGGCTTGAGCAAGTGCCTGTAACGGCTGTAGCGTGGGGCCACCGGGCTGGCTGAAATGTCTTCCTGTTGAGGTGGGTAGGAGAAAGACTCGGTCTCTGGAGGGGGAAAGGGTGAGGATGAGAAAAAGTTAGGTTCCTGCAAACAGTCCTCTGCAGGGGAAGCACAAACCTGCGGACTCACCATAGGAGCTTGAGCCAGCACTACCTGCTCATCTGCCAACACTTAAGCAGGCTTTAGCCTGTCTATGCAGATGGTTTCCTTACACTCCCCCCAAGGTCTAACACAAAATGTTCTGCCCCTGTTTCCAACACTTTGAATGGGCCGTTGTACGGTGGACGCAGCGGGGTTCTGTGGGCGTCGTGCCTAACAAAAATGAATTTGGCATTTTCCAGAAGCTTTGGAACAAAGGTGTGGGGAAAACAATGGTGGGCTGGGAACGCTGGCAGCCCCTGTCCCAAGAAAAAGGTGCGCGGGCGGATTGGTTCCGGGGCGGGGCTCTCTGGCAAAAATTTGTTGGGGATCCACAACGGCTGAGAAAAAACGAGCTCTGCCGGGGAAGCTGCCAGATCTTTCTTAGATGCAGAGCACAACCCCAATAAGATCCAAGGCAGGCGGTCGACCCAATTTGTGTCAGTTAGCGATTTGTGATCAACAAACGCGGTGAACTTGTGACCCTCGAGCCAAAACTGGAAATGACGCGTAGCCAGGTGGAGAGCCAACAACTCCTGGTCAAAAGTGTTGTATTTACATTCATTGTCGCGCAAAGTGCGGCTGAAAAAGGTGAGGGGCTGCCATGAACTGGAGACGTACTGCTCCACCATGGCCCCTATCATGGCCCCTATCTGCTCGGGGCTCCAGTCAATGCTTTCTGCGGCCTTCTTTTTTTTGAGCGCACCGTGCAGTGGTCGCAGCAGCTGGGCTGCCCGGGGAAGGAAATGGTTGTAAAAATTGACCATCCCCCCAAATTCCTGTAGTGCCCTCACAGTCTGTGGATGCAGAAAATCTGACATCGTGCGCACCTTATCCAGCAGCAGGATCGCGCCCTCCGGCGAGATGCGATGGCCCAAAAAATCAGTCACTGGCAGCCCGAACTGACACTTTGCTGGATTAACAATAAGCCAGTGCGCTTCCAACCACTGCAAAATTTGTTTGAGTTGGGAGAGGTTCTCCCCCTCTGATGCGCTAGCAACCAAAATGTCGTCTAAGTAGACAAAAACGAACGGTAAGTCACGGAACACCACATCCATCATACGTTGGAAAGTTTGCGCTGTGCCCTTCAATCTGAACGGCATGCGAAAAACTCAAAGACCAAAAGGAGTTATTATCACCATTTTGGGAACGTCCTCCATGTGAACCGGGACCTGGTGATAACCGCGGACCAGATCCACTTTTGAAAAAAAACGCATGTCCTGGCCAGGTTCACGGAAAAATCCTGGATGTGTGGGATGGGATACCAGTCGTGTTCCGTGACATTGTTCAAGCGTCGGAAATAGCCGCATGGCTACCATGACCCATCAGCCTTGATCACCATGTGCAGTGGAGATGCCCAAGGACTGTTGGAGCGCCTAACGATACCTAATCGCTCTAAGTAAACAAACTCCTCACACACGCTGGCTAGTTTAGCCACATCCAGGCGGTGAGGGCGTGCGAACACAGGTGGACCTTTCATTGTGATAAAGTGCTAGACCCCGTGCTTGGTTCATCATCATCATCATCATCATCATCATCATCATCATCATCATCATTATCATCATCATTTACCGCAGTGGAAAAGGTGGGAGCCGTGAGTGCTGGGAACTCGAAAAGCAAATGCTAATACTTACCCCCTGGAGCTAGAACATTAGCATGTGGTGGTGCACCAACTCCCTGAGCTACGCAGGACAAGGAGGAAAAAGATACAGTGTCCACTAAACGCCTGTTGGCAACATCAACAAGTAGTCCAAAAGCACACAGAAAATTAGCACCTAAGATGGGGACCGAACATGCAGCTACCAGAAAGTCCCACTGGTAATTGCATCCATGTAAACATACAGTCACCGTCCTTTCTCCAAACGTCCTGATGTGGGATCCATTTGTGGCCGTTAAAGCTGGGCCGCAACCTTCTGCCAGCCTGTCCGTGCTGACCGGCAAAATGAGGCTCTTCTGGGAGACAGAGTCTACCAAAAAACATCTCCCAGAGCGTGTGTCCGTGATGAAAAGCAGCTTCTCCCTGTCGCCAGCAATCGCAGCTGCTACTGACTGCTGGCTGTCCCATTTCCAGGCTTTGTTGAAGCGACACGGCAGCAGACAACGTTGTGCTTCTTGCCAAAACGGCGGTGATAAAAACACAGTGTCCGGGTCCTGTGTCTTCTGGTGGCCGTCCCGGCCACCACCATCGGCTCTACAACTTCGCCGGGCTCCACCAGAGATCCCGATCTCACTGTGTGAATGCTGAGAGCCCTGTTTGCCAGGATGATGCGGTCTGCCTCCTCTGCCAGCAAGCGGTAGTCCCTGGCCACCAGCAGTGGTGAATTAGTGAGGATTGCTCACGCTGAAGCCAGTAGGTTTCTGAGGAAGAGGTGGGCAAAAAGGAAAAATCTGTCGTCCATGCCCATCAACGCAAGCATGCTCTCCACCAGGTCCACAGCTGATCTGTCTCCCAGCTCTGAGCAGGTGAGGAGCTTTTCCGTCCTCTCTGCATCTGAAAGGGTATAACGGTGCAGCAGCAGCCACTTGAGAGTGTTGTATTTTCCTTGGGCTGGTGGGGCTCGGAGTAGGCTCATGGTGCCCTGTGTGGCACGTGCGACCAGCGCAGTTGCCACATGATGGTACTTTGTGTTGAGTTGTGGTGTTCTGTTGAGACTCCGCAGAGGGCGAACTGGGTTTCCACGTGAATAAACCAAGCGGCCGTGTTGTGAAGCCAAAATTCTGGGAGTCTGACTGCAATGGCGCATGCAGCGGCACAGAACTTTATTTTTTTCCAACAAATAGAACAGACTAACTCTGAGTGCCAAATTGAACTCCTTTATACACTTTCTTCCCGCCTCTGGCACCCAGGGTAAATACATTAACATACCAGTTACCAAGCATGTACACACATCAACATACACATTAACATACACGTCACAGAGCAAGGCTTAATACAATACATTCGCCCCCCTGCGTCTTCAGGTGTGAACCTGGCACAGCGGGGGCGAAAGGCACATCTTTATCTCTCACCTCTTCCCCCATTACCATCTCTAACTACCCCACCACCACCACCACCAACACATCGAAGTCCTGGGTGGAGTGCCATCTCCTTTGTGTCACCACAAGCAAGAATAAAAATATAAAATTCAAATGCAGTCTGAAAAAGGAACAGGATTGAAGCCAAAAGCTTATTTTGTGCTTTCCCATCATTAACTAATTAACATACCTATATAGCTGCATACACATATACACATACAGTACATACATACTTTACATACATACATTGCCATAACAGCAATAGAAACTTAATGAGCAAGGATGTGAATGAACATTTTGTTTCTGGTAATCACTGTCTCGGCTTTGTTTTGTGATCAGCCCCTGTATTGTTTATTATTTTGGATTCCCAGTGAATAAATATGATTCTCTTGTGAACTGTCTGCACTTGAGCCCACTTGTTTGCCTGGGTGTGGCGGCGGGGGCAATCAAGTCACATGTTAGCCCGCAGAGCTTTCCCCACCTGGAGGGACTTCTGATCTTTGTGCCGAACCTTCAGAGGACGCTCCGCGCGCTGGTAAAAAACACTCCTCCCCGTCTAAACCTGTGTCGATGATGAGGCATCGTCAGGTTCAGAAACCCGCTTCTCGACGATCTCCTGTGTCCACACCAGCTCCTGTCTGCCTCTCCAAGCTCCGCAGCCACTCCATGGGCTGGAGGAGAGCTCCCCATTAACACTGAAGCCTGAACCAACTAAGAAGCATCCCGTGGCTCCGGCGCCTCCCTCGCCACACTGAGCTTTGACTTCCACACTTCCTCGCCGTTCTCCAGCCCCACAGAGCTTTCCCGCCTCAGAGGGCTCTCCAAAGTCAGCTCCCATAGCAGCTGCACCGTCTGCTTTCATGACCGCAGTTACGCTGGCTCCCACGGCAGTTGCAGAGCCCATTCCCATTTCTACTGCGCTGGTTCCCATGCCCGCTCCTGCAGTATCTCCAGAGATTGTCACTCCACCAGCAGCAGTCATCACTCCTGAGGTTTCGCCAACTGCTGCTTCCACGCTGGGGTCCTCCCTTCAGAAGAGCAGGAGTTAAGGCAAGTCCTCTTCTTTGTCTTTTTAATATCTATATTAGAGAGGGCTTGTCTTGCTCCTTGTGGGGAGACCCAGTTGCGGCTTCCATCTGCTTCTGAGCTCTCCCTTCTGAGCGCTTCTGCTGGTGGTTGTGGTGTGGACCTGACGTCTGCCTTTGTTTCTTTCTTCCCGTCTGAGGTGGCTTTGTCAGGAATGGAGAAGGATACTACGGCTCCAGCAGGGCAAATGCCTCTATGTTGTCATTTCCTGAGCAAGGGGCTCCTATATTGTCTTCTGAGGTTAAAGCTCCTATCTTGTCTTCTGAAGTAAAAGCTCCTATGCTGCCTCTGGAGCAAAAAGCCCTTATGTTATCTCCAGTGCAAAATCCCTCTGTGTTTTCTCCAGTGCAAAAACTCCTGTTTTCTCCAGTGCAAGAAGCTCCTGTGTTATCTCCTGAGTTTGAAGCCCCTGTGTGGCTTTCTCCTGAGTGAAAGGTTCCTATGTTGTCTTCTCCTGTGTTCCATGTTGCCATCTCCTGAGTTAACAGTTCCTAATTTGTTATCTCCAGAGCAGGAAGCTCCCATGTTATCTTCTGAGTTTAAAGCTTCTATGTTGTCTCCTGTGCAACATGCTCCTATGTTATCTCCTGAGCTTAAAGCTATGATGTTATCTCCCGAGTTTAAGGGTTCTACAATGTTATTTTCAGAAGCAGAAGGCTTCTATGTTTTCTCCTGTCTGGTGGCCCTTAGACTTTGGTTGGCCACCAGATGCACCGTGTTCATCCATCAGGTGGCCGATGGACTTGGGGAGGCCACCCAATGCTCCATGGTCCTCCATCTGGTGGCTTATGAACATTGGTAGGCCACAGGACTCGCCGTGGCCCTTGGTCTGGTGGCTCTTGGACTTTGGGAGACTGTCCAATGTTCCATGTTCCGCTGTCTGGTGGCTTTTGAACACTGGTAGGCCACTGGACTCTCCATGCTCAGTTGTCTGTAAGGTTCTCCTTGTGAAGCTCCTTGCGAAGCGCAGGTGTAGTGTGGCTGACTACTGATTGGAGGGTGAGGGGTTTGATTCCTGCTCTGTCTGCAGTCTGCATGTCGAAGTGTCCTTGAGCAAGATACTGAACCCCCAGTTGCTCCTGGTGGGTCAGGCCAGTGCCTGTGTGTGGCAGCTCTGCTGCCATCAATGTGTCAGTGTGTGTGTGAATGGGTGGATAGCAGGATTACTAAAGTGCTTTGGTCATCTAGAGATGAGAAAAGCACTATATAAGTGAACACCATTTACCATTTGTGTGTCAATCTTTCGGCTTTATTTTGTGATCAGCCCCTGTGCTGTTTATTTTGGATTCCCAGTGAGTAAATATGATTCTCTTGTGAACTGTCTGCACTCATAAGTACACTTACTCCTGCGCACCGGAGGTAGCGGCTGACAAAGATGGAAGGATGGATGGATGTGTGTGTGTGTATATATATATATATATATATATATATATTCTTAGTTGGGACCATTTTCATGTTTTTAATGTAATTTACCCTAAATGTAAACAGAAGATGCCAACTGGAGTGGTAGCATGTTGGTAGGGCATCACCTGGGAAGCTGTGGGTTTACGCCCTGACAGAGTCATATCAAAAAGGAGCTAAAAATGATACTTTCTGCCTTCTACACCATGTTCCAAATTATTTCCTAAATAGTCGATGCAAATGACAGTCATGTTGTTAGAATTTGGACTTTTATTTGTGTGGTATGCATGGCAGCTATAAGAGGGCAGGTGGCAGGTGGGGCGGTCTCTTTGCCACCTCTCAGCCTGATGACTGCGCCTGTGTGCTGTGAAGTGCCTCTCAATAAACATGTGTTTAGTATGACACCTGGCCTCATCCTTGGCTCCTTATTACTGACATAACATTTTGGCAACAAGAATAAAAGCAGATATGGACGTGTGAGTTACATCTGTTTGGCCATTTTTGGAGCTTCCCGGTGAGCCATCCGTTCCTTGGTCGAGGTGGTTCGCCGCGTTCCAGACATACATGGTGACGCTAAACCTTGGAAGGCTGGAGAAATTGAGGGCATGTGCATTGTTGGTCCATAATCTCGGAATGGAGGGACAGCGAATTTTGAACATGAGGGGTGACTGTGATAGCTTTGAAGAAGTGGTTGAGCTAATGGCGCACCATTTCTGCACTCCAGAAAACGTCATTGTCTGTAGAACCCAGTTTTGACAGTGCCGCCAACGGATTGGTGAGTCTGTTCAGCGGTTCGTGGCAAACCTGAGACTGTTGGCCAGCGAATGCCAGTTCAGACCGTTGGAAGAGGAGATGGTTTGCAACCAGTTGGTGGAACATACCAGCTGCCCCGCTATTAGGTTGAAACTGCTTACGTTCTCGGGCGAACTGATACTGTCTACACCCATCGAGTTAGCTCAGAAGATGGAGGCTGCGGATAAACTACCATGGGAGCTGAGTGGGAGTGTGCCACACCGACAACTAGGATCACAGCCGACGGCGCATGCAGTGGACCCGGACAGCAATGGTGGTGTGGAGGGCGATGTGGATGATGCCAACGCTGTGGAAATGAGGTCTGCCCCGGGAACGCCTGAATGTATGGGTTGTGGGTCCATGAAGCACCATTTTAAGGCCAAAGAGTGTCTGGCAAGAGGGAAGTGCTGCGGCAAGTGTGGACACTTGCATCATTTTGCCAGGGCATGTTGCTAGTTTGAGCAAGGAAGTCCAAGATGCAAAGAGGACTCTCCCACCCCCATGGTTGTCCATGCTGTGTCCCCGAGCACCAACAGACGCACGTACTGTATGGTGGAATTGGATGGGGTGGTGGTGTCATTATTGATTGACACGGGAGTGGTGGGCTCCATGTTGAATTGGGCAACCATGAAGTGTTTTTTCCTGCATTACAGGGTAGGTGGTGACTCGGCACTGCTTTGCGGTTATGGTGGAGGGAGACTGGCCACAGTGGGAATGCTGAGACTGACATCACAGTACAAGTTGGCCAAGGTGTGTGACCTGAAGTTCACCGTGACAGTCCGTGATGAGAACATAATGGGATGCGATCTGTTTTATGGTCTGGGCTTCACCATTAAAAGCAGTGCTGGGGAGGAGTGGTCGGGCTGCGGTTTGTGGAACTGGCCGGTCCCGAGAATGGAAGACGGGGCTGTGTGGGATGACAACATGCCTGGCACCCTGAAGAGTGAGCAAGACCAATATCGCCTAGGGCCATCACGGGAGGGTCCCTGTACCAGAGCTCAAGTCGCCCTGGATGAGGGCACTGGGTGGCAAAGTGGGATGCCTGTGACAGCAGGTGACATCGAGAGGCTGGCTCCACCTGCTCCCAGATCTCGGCTGTAATGGGCCGGTGAACAGGGGGTTCCAATGGCAGCGGCGAAGGTAAAAGCGGTTGGGGCTGGACCGTCTGGCATGGTAGAACAACATGCCAAGCAGAGACACTGCAGGCCAAGTAGAGCCACTCTGGGTGTCGCGGATGTGGTCCGGGCCCAGGAGGAGGCACAGTCATGGCGGATTTGGGCCAAGTGGCGGATGGAGGAGCACCAGGGGCGGTTGCATGTGGTGGCCAGACGGGAGGACGCCTATCTCCAACTGTCAGATGGCTCATGGAGGCACCCGAATGAACTGCGGCATGCCCAGGAGAAGACTGGTGGACTTGGGCCTGGACATGGGACTCCTCTGGTGGTGTCGAAGAGGAGGTGCACTGGGTTCGAGACAGGCAGTGGTGACCCGGGAGGCAATTTTCCTCCTGGGGCGGACTGATGGGAGGACAGTCCAAAGGGAAGGGAGGGAGGCATGGGTTTGTTCTTATAGTTGGTATCTGGTTTAGATGTTGTACATGTGTGTATATTTTGATGGTCATGGGGTAGGGCTTAGTTGGTGTTTTAGAATGTTTTGCTGTATGTATTTGATATTTGTATACGTTCATTGGGATTAATTTGATGTTATGTTTAGATTAGGACATGGTGGTATTTTGTTTTAAGTGGACTTGTTTGAAGTACAAGCGGCAGAATCACCCACTTTGCCGTGTGGAGTGAGATGGCAGTCTACCCATCTCCCTCTAGTTTTAGTTATTTTGTAGTGACTGGGTTAGGCCATTTGTATTGTGTTATCTCATTATTTTAAGTGCGTGATTCGGGTTCCAAATTGGGGTGGGTCCGAATTGTGTGTTTTTGTTTTTTTTTTTGGCTTTTTGTGAGGGGGGGGGGTTGTGTTAGAGTTTGGACTTTTATTTGTGTGGTACAGGTGATGGCTCCACCTTCTGATTCTGCCACCACCCCTGGCTATAAGACAGTAGTGGGCAGGAGGCTCCTTATTACAACATAACAAGTCAGTATAATTTTCAAGTCATCAACCGTTAGAGCATAATTCAAATTTTATTGAACAAACCTCGTAATGATAACTATTTTTTTTGCAAAAATAAAACTCAAAATGCACTGTTCCAAATTATTATGCACAACAGAGTGTCAAAACATTTTATTGGCTGTGCAGAACTGAAAATGGTCATTTGCTGAATTTGCAGCATTAGGAGGTCATATTTACTGAAATCAAAAGCTATTTCAATCAAAAACATCTTAACAGGACAAATTACATGTTAACATAGGACCCCTTCTTTGATATAACCTTCACAATTCTTGCATCCATTGAACTTGTGAGTTTTTGGAGAGTTTCTGCTTGAATTTCTTTGCAAGATTTCAAAATAGCCTCCCACTGCTGCTGTTTTGGTGTGAACTGCCTCCCACCCTCAGATCTTTTGCATGAGGATGCTCCAAAGGTTATCAATAGGGTTGAGATCAAGGGAGGATGGGGGCCACACCAGGAGTTTCTTTCCTTTTATGCCCATAGCAGCCAATGACGCAGAAGTATTCTTTGCAGCATGAGATGGTACATTGTCATGCATGATAATTTTGCTACAGAAGGAATGGTTCTTGGGGCAGCACAGTGCAGCAGTGGTTAGCACTGTGGCAGCACAGTAGGAAGGTCAAGGGATCGATTCCACCCCTGACCATCGTGGGTTTGATCCCACCCCCCAGATCATCGGTGAACTTTCTGTGTGGAGTTTGTATGGTCTCCCAGTGTCTGCGTGAGTTTACTTCCAAAGGCCAAAGATATGCAGATGAGGTTAATTGGCATCAACTGGGGATTCTAAATTGTCCTTAGGTATGAATGTGAGAGTGAATGGTTGTCTGTCTGTCTGTGTTGGCCCTGCAATGGACTGGCAATCTGTCCAGGGTGTACCCTACCTCTTGCCCAAAGATGCTGGGATAGGCTCCAGCCCCTCATGACCTGAAAAGGATTAAGTAGTATAAGATGGATGGAGGCATGGTTCTTCTTTTTGTACCAGGGAAGAAAATGGTTAATCAGAAACTCTATTGACTTTGCCGAGGTCATTTTCACACCTTCAAGGACCCTAAAGGGGTCTACCAGCTCTCTCCCCATGATTCCAGCCCAAAACATGACTCCGCCACCTCCTTGCTGACGTCGCAGCCTTGTTGGGACATGGTGGCCATCCACCAACCATCCACTACTCCATCCATCTGGACCATCCAGGGTTGCAACGCACTCATCAGTAAACAAGTCTGTTTGAAAATTAGTCTTCATGTATTTCTGGGCCCACTGCAACCGTTTCTGCTTGTGAGCATTGGTTAGGGATGGCCAAATAGTAGGTTATACACAACTGCAAGCCTCTGGAGGATCCTACACCTTGAGGTTCATGGGACTCCAGAGGCACCAGCAGCTTGAAATACCTGTTTGTTGCTTTGTGATGGCATTTTAGCAGCTGCTCTCTTAATCCAATGAATTTCATTCATTCATTCATTCATCTTCTTCCGCTTAATCCTTTTTCGGGTCGCGGGGGGGTGGGGGGAGCTGGAGCCTATCCCAGCATCTTTGGGCAAGAGGCAGGGTACACCCTGGACAGATCGCCATTCCATCACATGGCCACCACAGAGAGATAGAATTTGTCTGACAGAAACCTTCCTCATTATGCCTTTATCTGCACAAACCCATCTGTGCTCTGAGTCAGCCACTAATTTCTTCAGACTATGAAGATCATGATAAAGTTTTCGTGAACTGTCTAATATATTCATACCTTGTCCAAGGCATTGCACTATTTGATGCTTTTCGGCAGCAGAGAAATCCTTTTTCTTTCCCATATTGCTTGAAACCTGTGGCATGCTTAATAATGTGAAACATCCTTCTTGAATAGTTTTCCTTTAATTGTGCTCACCTGGCAAACTAATTATGACAGGTGTCTGAGATTGACATCAGTGATCCAAAGGGCCCTGAGACACAATACCATCTGTGAGTTTAATTGAAAAACAAAAAACTGAATGTTTATGACACTAAAATCCTATTTGCATTATAATTTAGAATGCAGTGTAGCTTGGTGCCCAGAATAGAGAAAGGAAAGTTAACACATAGACCTACTAGAGGGCTGACCCCCGACATGGTGTGAAAGGAAATGAACTTTCTTTTAATCATATGTTTTTTTACTTGCAAGTTTGGATTCACATGATTATTAATAACTGAACCAACTGCAATGTCATGTCAGAACTTAGTGACAGTGAAAACAACCAGCTAAATGCAGCCACATCATGATTACATGACAAAAATTAAACACTCGTAACCTTACATCTTCAAGAACAATGGGAGTAAAATCTAATGAAGGGGCCGTTGCTTGGGTGGCCCACCAGGCTTGTTAATGAATACTGGATAATCAATTATATTCGGTCATAGCTCTAGTAACTTTAAGACTGGATTTAAAAAGTTATGACCAACTTAGCTTAAGACTGGTGATATACTGTCTGTGTAACAAGTCCTAGAGGTCCAGTATCTTTCTAAAAGGACATTTTAGCATAACGAAGTGCCAAACATTGACCCAGTAACTGTGCATCCAGCTTATTCACCTGTCAAATGACTGTTCTTATTAAATCAGCTGGACTTAGTATAATTAGATTTTAAAACTGCAGAGAAAAGTTGTCGCCTGAATCAGCATGATGTATAGCTTTACTCTTTTTCATGTTAAAGCCAATCCACAATGAGTTTTAAATAGGTTCAGATTCATACTTTATAGTCTGAGTCATTTGGGTTGTTCTAGTTAGAAATCCACACAAAATCGCTCCCAAAGCAGCTGTGAGTATATCTGAGCCAGAGAATGCAAAAACACAGTGGACCATAAACAGCCACAAGAGGACCAAAATGTTCCACACCCCGTCTGGGTCCAAGTATCCAATGGGCCATCTGGCTGTAGGCCCCGGGGCCTGTGGCAACTGAGGGCCCAACCAAGCAGCTAAAGGGAAATAAAATCACACTGAGCTATTTGTAGCATTAATGAGATTCACCAGTTATGGCAGCTCCATCCCTGTTTGACTAATGGGTGCTTGAGTTGTTTGTTGCTTCTTCTTCTTGTTTGTTGCTTTTTTTTCCCCCAAAGAGTTGCACAGTTACAACCGCATCACTAATTAACAATAGCTATCAATTACTCCTGAAACAGAATATGCAGGGCAAAACGGTAACCTACTTTTTAAACTTTTAAACTTTAAAGAGTCTGTGACATAATTCAACCAAGACATCATTAGAAAGAAGAACTACTGTGTTTTTATTCTGTGTAGACAAAAAAAATCAATAAAATTTTGTTTCCATATACTACCATAAATTACATCGTGATGCAGACGATTGCGAAGTTCGTTTGTTGAAATTGGGTCAAACGCCGCCACCATTTTGTGACGCAATGAGGGGAACCAAAGATGTAAACAAGCATGGCTGAGTACACTGACGTGGAGGAAGTTGTGAGCGAAGATTTGAGCAATTTGTTGATAGTTTTTGAGGAAGAAACGGGACCGAGTGATGAAGAGCGAGTTGGTTGTAACTAAGGACTGTAACCCTATTTATTTGAACCATATCGTTCAGGAAGCGATGATGACTTGCACATTTCAGAGGATGAAGGGTCCGACGTGAAGGGTTAGAGATGGACATCGGCCCCCTCCAAAACACTGAATGGTAATATACAGATAGATCTAAATTTTCCCCATCGGGTGGTCGGGGAAATAAAAAAAAAAAAAAAAAAAAGCTCGGATATTCAGTTTCGGTAGGCAATGAGATTTATAAAAATGAAAACTGAAAAAAGTAATGTAACGTTTTTTTAACACAAAGTCGTTCCATTTGGAGTAAAGTCAACACTTGGCTTCAAAATTCATAGGGGAGGATTTTACTTTCGGCGGAAAAAATATAATAAAATCACGATCACCTAATGTGGAAAAAAAAATCAATTACACAAACTCTTTTCTGGGCGAATTTTGACACTGTTGCTTCTCTGCACTGTTTTTATATGGGCGATAGTCCGTATCTCTGCGTTGTTTTGATATGGGCGATCGTCTGTATCAAAACAGCGCAGAGAAGCAACAGTGTCAAAATTTGCCCAAAAAAGAGTTTGTGTAATTGATTTTTTTTTCCACATAAGGCAATCGTGATTTAATCGTTTGGCTTACAGAAATTTTGGCTTCAATTTATTTTTTTTATTTCCCCGATCCAGTGGTCGGGGAAATAAATTAAAAAAAAAAAAAAAAGTTGGCAATGAGATTTACAAAAATGAAAACTGAAAAAAAGTAATATGTTTTTTAACATAGTTGTTCCATTTGGAGTAAAGTCAACACTCGGCTTAAAAATTCATAGGGGAGGATTTTACTTACGGTGGAAAAAATATAATAAAATCCCAATCGCCTTATGTGGAAAAAAAATCAATTACACAAACTCTTTTCCGGGCGAGTTTTGACACTGTTGCTTCTCTGCGCTGTTTTGATATGTTGATATCGTCTTGAGCTGTGGGTTTTCGTTTAAAAACCTTAGGTACGGCAGTCGGTTTTAGAACCCGTTTGAAACGAACTTTCAAGCCTAAAGATTCCTGTATAGCAGGCGCCTCCTCAAAACTGTCTGCAGTGAAATGATCGCTACAGAGTCCACAAGATGGTGTTGATTGCCATTTGTCCCTTGTTCTCTGTACTTGCTTTACCCATTTTTTTAGGGAGATCTGGATCTTTTGGGAATGAGAACAGGCTTATACGTTCACTGGAGCAGTTAGAACACCCAGCCGCCACGTAACGTTTTGGCATTTCTTGGCTGATATAGAAGCTAAACAGCTTGTTTACATTGACAGCACACGGATCAGCCGAGAGGAAACTCTCCTCATGATGTCATATCCGGAAACGAGGCGAGTCTCCGGATATTGCATTACTGCAACACGGCACTAAATTTGAATTCACTTAAGAAATATTTTTCCACTTATTTAGCGTTCTAAGTCAACAGAACCAACTATGTGGACGACTGAAGATAAATTCATACTGAATATTGATCCATAGCTCCTACATCGTGTCACAGACACTTAAACACTTAATTTTGGGGCAGGTATGAGTAATCTGAATGTTTTTTGTTTTGTTTTTTGCATGCAACAATCGGCTCGGACAGTCAGGATCCGTCATACAGCTGTCTACCTCTGTGTAACCACTTACCTGTTTATGGGGAGAAGAGGAGAAACACGAAACACAGCCTTTTCATAGAAGCAGACAGAATTGGCAAAACACTTCTCCAGTCAGAGAAGTGTTTTGGGTGTTTAAATATTCTGATAAATCTGCATAATTCTTGATAATAGTGAAAGTCTAAAGTATTTGAGCAAACTGTAATCTAATCAGTCTTCTTTTTTTAAGTAAGGGCCTCGTTACACGGGGGAATCCCCCACCCGTACCACCACACTAGAACAGAATAAATCATAAAGCAATGCAGAGAACAGCTAACATGCTAGGCACCGCTCTCACACCCTTTCCTCTTCCAGCGGCTCCGGCGGTTCCTCCTCTCCCCAGGGGGCGCATAGTCCTTACTGTCCCATCTGATACCCCCGGTGACACTTCCTCCTTTGGTCCATTGTTCCCACCCCCCCTTCCCCAGCTGCTTTCTTTGGGTGGAGAATCCCCCACCCGTACCACCACACTACAACAGAATAAATCATAGGTCCAAAGCAATACAGAGAACAGCTCAAGGACGGAGCCCCACATCACAGTAAAGGACTCCTCCAATGCTGCTAACATGCTAATTAACCACTAGTGCGAGTCACGTGACCCACAGACCCTCAAGAGGTGTGAATATAAATGCTGACGTCTGCACTAAACAATATTTAATTTGATTACATGTGTGTGAAAATATACATGTGTGTGTTGTGTTGCCAGTTTCCTGTTCAGTATCAAATGCTTTGATGGTTTTTTAGTCCAGCTGTACTGTGATGGTGGTTAGTATTTTTCCCTGACATGTACACTGCTAATCATAAATGATTTACATACTGCATATCCATATGCTTTGACAAATTATGAGGAAAAATAAAGCCTGGCCATCACTTTAAGTTGGCTCAGAGCCCATCTGATATTTGTGTCGAGGGACACGTAAATTGTTAAACCGAGCATGACCTCCTCTTTTTCCTTTTACCATCTAGAAAACTTAAACAACTTCCCTCATATACTTTTTTGTCCTCCAACCTCTGGTTTGTCTCTCACTCTCTTGTCTATTTTTTTTTCTGTTTGTGTTTTTTATGACAGGACGGCCATACATGGGCAAGGAGTGAAGGGACGACCGATGCCTCCACTTCGCTCTCAAAACAAAGGAAAAAAAGCTGCCCCCCCCCCCACACACACACACACATTAACCATCCCCACCACCTCTGCTTATGCCCCATTGACTTGAATAAGAACGGGAGAATAAAACACAGATAGAAAAGGGCAAAATCAGAGAGGGCAAAACAACAGGCGAATGTAGACCTAGAGAGAAAGAGGGAAGCTGCCAACTCTTAATCTCCTCAGCAGAGAAACACTTAGAGGGAGAGAGAGGCAACAGAGGCGATTCTGTCTATCTTGCAACTTCAGGGACTACCATCACATTTTAATAAGAATTTGAAAGGCTGCCGTGCTGCAACAAATCTGTCTTCACTGGGCGAGAGGGCAGGCGGGAGAGCTGAAGTCAGACAGACGGATTAGACTATAGACACAAGTGTCTTAACACTTCCATACCTGGATTTATATCTTTCTGCTTTATGTTGTAAATCCCTGCAGCAATAAAACTTTGACAGCAATATTAAAGAAGATCTTTATTATTATTTTACATGTATCCTACAGCTCTAAGGCTGCTGAGATTTCAAGAAATTGTGTTTTTCTACCAAGAGAGTTCATGTTTTGTGTTTTAGGAGTAAGCGAGAGATGAGTGCTTGTCAGCTGAAATTTTCAGTGTTTTTGTAGAGGGTTTTCTTTTCTTTTCTCAAGCATTCAAATCAGAAAGACATCTGTATTTATTCAGGGCAAAAGAAAAGGAGCTACCAGTAGTACAACCAAAACTGCTTTTTAAAGGGAAAGGATTAGCTGCAGATGTGTCGGCTTTCCAACTACATTACATGCTGTTCATGGCTTGATACCTAACGCCATCTGACCCCCCACCCCACCCCCACCCCTACTACACACATCCTCCCCATTCAAGATGGCTGACCATCTCACCTCTCACTGCCCACACAGTTCAAGAAAATCGGGAACGGGAAGGAAATAGGGAAGGTGCTAGCTAAGGCACTTCCACCACATTTATTAAGTAAAACATTCCCCTTCCCCCATTCGAGGAGCGGAATCCTCAGACTTCCTTCAGGCGGTACGCTCTGATGCAAGATGGCGGCTGGCGTGGCGACATGGCTACCGTTTGCACGGGCGGCGGCAGTGGGCTGGCTGCCCTTGGCCAAGAACACAATGCCCAAACCTCCAGTGGACAACTCGTCTAAATCAGATGAGATCCTGTATGTCAATGTCAGCGGCGTAAGGTTTCAGGTGAGTGCTGTCATATATTGGGCATGCAGCTTGTAGCCCTAAAAATGTGTACGTGGCTACGAGTTCCAGAAGGAATTGACAAAAGTATGAAAAAGGTCTTTGTTGGTGTCAAAAAACTTAAATATCACAAGAATGCTTTTTATTATAACTTGGGTCTATTTATTGATTTAGGCCAGTTGAGAAACACTCAAAAAGAACATTTTAGGAAAGACAGAAAAAATATTAATCAGAAGATCTATCGCTAAGGCTCATGTCTTTGTGAGATGTCTACTTCACATTCACAATCAAAAAAGAATTTCAGACTTTTACCAAAAACATAATGCCAGTTAAGAAAAAAAAAATTCTGTCATAAACTCAGGTATCAGGTGGAAGAAAGAGGGGAACTTGATGATTTATTGAACTCAACAAAATTAAAAAACAAAAAACAAAGGTGGCGCACAGGAGCTGGATAAACCTCAAAATTAATCACTAAATGATAGAAAATCAAAAACCTGCATGAGGGCAGAAAACAAAACAAACCCACAGACACGAATAAGCAATCAGGACCAGGAGGAGAACAGAGGAAAACTGACATGCAGTCGAAGCAGACTAGATGACCTGATCAGAGTCAGAATCGCTGCATTGGCTCCCTGTGAGTTAAAGAATCAGTTTTAAAGGTTTTTTTATTAGTTTATAAAACTCTTAATGGTCTTGGTCCTTCTTATCTATTTGATCTGCTTTTTCCATACTGTCCCTCGCGGACCCTGAGGTCCTCTGGTACTGGCCTTTTAATGATACCTAAAGTTAGGACAAAAACCCACGGGGAGGCATCGTTCGAGTTTTTCGGCCCACGTCTGTGGAACGGCCTGCCAGAGGACCTCAGGGCTGGAGAGAGCTTTGATGTTTGTAAAAGGAGGCACAAGACCCATCTTTCTAGTTTAGCTTTTAACTAATTTTCTCATTCATGTTTATATACTTATTTAGCTGTTTTATTTATTTATTTATAAATCATTATATTTTTAGATTATTTCAATTCAGTTTTGCATTACAGTATATATATATATATATATATATATATATACATATATATATATATATATGGGTATATTTTTTTTATTCTTTTAACCATTTTATTCTCTTTTTATTTATTTTTATTCATGATCTTACTCTGCTTCTTATTGCATTTTATTGTATTGTATTTTATCTTATGGTATTTGTAGCTCTAGAGTTTCCTCATTGGGAGTCTCTCGGCACTTGGAACTGTAACTGGCTCTGGCGGTGGGGATGCTGCTGTGTTGGTGGCCTTGGCTTGGTGGGATGGGGGAGTCCAGTCACAGCCTGTTGGTTATGGTGTGGACTCCTCTGTCTGCCTGGGCCGGGGTGGCCCCTGTGGCGGTGTCTCTGCAGCTGTGGGCTGAGACCGGCTCCTGGTGCTGACGGTCCCCCTATGATGGCGTTTCCTCACTCTGGTCCTCAGTCCTCAGCCATGTTTTTACTATGCCTATTATTACTTTGGCGGAGGTGGAACAGGGTGGGGGGAGGTGGGCTCTGGGGTGGGTTGGGGGGTCAGGTGGATGGATGCCTTGGAGGAGAGTGGGGATTTTTTGTATTTTTATTGTTTTGTGTTTTATCTGGAATTGTTTTTAACTGTAAAACACTTTGAGCTGCACTTTGTTGTATGAAAGGTGCTATATAAAGAAGTAATGTTTAAAGTTTAAATAAAGTGAAAGAAGGTAATGGGGAGAGTGGAGCCAGCTGAGGTAGAGCAGAGGTGGCACGAAGGATATCTACAATAAACTCCATACAGAAAATCTGTTTATCAAAGGGATTCAGACAAGCTAGGTATTCATGGATGTGTGGGTCAGTAAGAACTTTGTTCGGGCTGCTCAGTGCTGCTGCTCAGTCCTGCTGCTTCCCCTTCCCCCAAGATCGATCTTGTTCTGGGCAACAGTGTATTTGAACCACTTTTCTACAGCGAAAAATGCTGAAAATATTGCCCTATCATACAAAATGTATTATTTACGAGGTACTCGGGATGGCTCATCAGGTGTGCTGGTAATGGAGTAGGTGTGTGCGTTGCTGGCTCCTGCTATATTTTTTTTCAGTCTTACTTTTTAAACCCTACTTTGCTGTAAGCTGTCAACGTTTTGGATGTTTAATATGTGCGGAATCTGTTTTGAGCTGAGAAATATGTCCAAAGCAAGAAAGCAGACTAAAAAGGAGGCAGCAGTGAACAATGCTAACACCAGCTTAGCTGAGGATGCTAATGTAAGCCTTAACCCTGCACTTGTTGCCTTGCTTGAGCAACACAGAATGTCCATAGCTGCTGATTTTAAAGCTTCATTTGAACTTATTAATGGTAAGATGGACAAGATTCAAGCAGATGTGGCGAACCAGAAGCAACACATTGGCGACCTTGAAAGCAACGCGGAGGACGTCAGCCAGCGCCTAGTGGCGCTTGAAGCTACGTGTGAGTCAATGCAGGAGGAGAACAAGTTTTTGAAAAACAAACTTTCTGACCTGGAGGGAAGAAGCAGGAGGCTGAATATTCGTCTGGTGGGTCTGCCGGAGTCCTTTGATGTGGGTCCACGGCCATCTGAATTTTTTTCTCGGCTGTTGGTGGACGTTTTTGGCGCACAAACTTTGCCATCTCCCCCAGAGCTGGATAGAGCCCACCGCAGCCTCATGCCCAAGCCGGGTCCGAACGGGAAGCCGCGCGCTGTCATTATTTGTTTCCACCGGTTTCGGGCCAAAGACTTGGTGATGAGAGAAGCGTGGAGACGCCGTGGGACTTTGGAATATCGTGGACATAAACTTCAGTTCTACAAGGATTATAACACCCACGTTCAGAAGCAATGAGCCGAATATAAGGAGGTTATGTCCGAATTGTACAAGAGAGGTTTTCGTCCTTCTCTTCTCTTCCCCGCCAAGCTCCGGATAACTCTTCCAGACGGCAAAAACCAGTGGCTGGCGTCCGTCTTGGAGGCCACCCGCTTCATGCAAATCATGGAGAGAAATCAGCGATTTTCGCCCTGAACTGGACGTTCCTGGGTTGACCAACTACCACACTGGACTACTTGATTATTACTTCATTAAAGCTGCACTGACTGGATATTGATGCATTTTTAGATGTTCAAAACAAGGTAAAATTGGCTCCCTATACGCTGTTGTTTACTTATTTTTTTTTTTTTTTTTTTAGGGTATAATGTTCATAGTATGCAGGATTGAAGCCAGTTGTATGGGAGTATTTTGTTAGGATGAGAATAGAGCAGGAGATGGAGCGGTTGCTGTTCTTTGCAACCGGCTGGAGTGTTGTTATAGGTTTGGTTGTTGAATTTTTTTTTTGTTTTTTTTTGTTATGGATTTATTTACACCCCCCTCACCCCCTCCCCTTTTTATTTTTTTTTTACCCGTACCTCACCCCATTCTTTTTTGGGCTACACAACACAATATATAAATTTTACTCTTTGAATGAATAGTAATCTTACTTTGGTAAGCTGGAATGTGAAGGGGTTGAACCATCCAATTAAAAGAAAGAGAGTCATGTCACGTCTAAAGCAATTTAAGCCTGGGGTACTGTTTTTGCAGGAAATCCATTTGCAGGATTCCGACCACTTGCGCTTGTCAAAATGTTGGTCAGGACAATTTTTTCATTCAAATTTTAAAGCTAAGGCCAGGGGCGCTGCTATTCTTATTGATCGAAATATCCCATTTATTCCCTCTAATGTTGTATTAGATAAAAATGGACGATTTGTAATAGTATCAGGTAAACTTGGCAATAAACATGTCACCTTGGCTAATCTGTATGCGCCGAATTTTGATGGTGTACACTTTTTTTGCAACCTTTTTTCTCAGCTTCTAGATTTAAATACTCATTCTCTAATTCTTGGGGGTGACTTTAATTTGTATATGGATCCGATCTTAGACCGCTCATCCTCAAAACCTGCTAGTCTTAATAAATCTGCAACTTATGTTAAGTCTTTTCTTGAGGAATATAGCCTTACAGACTCTTGGCGTTTTTTACATCCTAACGGCAGGGACTATTCTTTTTTCTCTCTCGTACACCATACTTATACCAGAATAGATTATTTTTTTGTTGATAATTTATTAATTAATAACCTTAGCTCTTGCAGTTATGATAGCATCTCGGTTTCTGATCATGCCCCTCTTGTACTTAAAATGATCCTCCATGGATGTGACTCCATGAGAAAGCACTGGAGACTGGATCCATTATTACTTACAGATGAAAAATTGGTTGCGAATATTTCTTCTAAAATTAATTTTTTTTTGAAAGAAAATAAAACTTCTGGTATGCCAAACAAAACGATATGGGAGGCCATGAAGGCATTTCTTGGGGGGAATTTATTTCATTGGCAGCATTTAAAAGACGATCCACAATACAGGAACAGAAGGCTATTTTAGATCAAATCTTGGACATTGACAGACAATATGCTCAATCTCCATCACCCGCTCTGTACAAGGAACGTATGACATTACAAACTAAACTTAATTTACTTTCTACTCGACAAATTGAAGGTTGTTTAATAAGAAACAAGAGTGAATTTTATGAACATGGCGAAAAAACCGGTAAACTTCTAGCTAATCAACTGTGTGGTATTAGAGCTAAGCAAATTATTACTGGAGTTAGGACAGATAAAGGAGAGGTGACATCTGACCAACAAGTGATTAATGATATTTTCAGGTCATTTTATTCCAAATTATATACCTCAGAATATACAACAAACTTAAAGGATTTGCAAATTTTTTTTGATTCTATTGATATCCCTTCGATTTCCTCAGGATCTCGGCAAATTCTAGAAGCTCCCATCACAAAAGAAGAAACTCAGCTGGCAATATCATCCATGCAATCAGGAAAATCTCCAGGACCTGATGGGTTTTCCGCTGATTTTTTCAAAAAATTCTCTGACGACCTTGCCCCTTTCCTTTGTCAAGTTTTTACAGAGTCGCTTGACTCCGGTACACTTCCTCCTTCATGTTATCAGGCCTGTATCACTGTGTTGCTTAAAAAAGACAAGGATCCTGTTGATTGTGCTTCTTACAGGCCTATTTCCTTGTTAAATACCGATGTTAAAATTTTGTCAAAGTTGTTAGCTTCAAGGTTGGAAAAGATTCTTCCTTTTATAATTTCACAGGACCAAACCGGTTTCATTAAAAATCGCCATTCTTTTTTTAACTTGTGGCGGTTGTTTAATATTATTTATACTCCTCACCACAACATACCTCAATGTCTTATTAGTTTGGACGCTGAAAAGGCATTCGATAGGGTTGAGTGGAAGTATTTGTTTTTTACTTTGGAGAGGTTCGGTTTTGGTCCTTCCTTCTGTTCCTGGATTAAACTTCTCTATGCTAGTCCTTTAGCTTCAGTGTTAACTAATTGTCACTATTCTGACTATTTTAGACTTTACCGTGGTACGAGGCAAGGCTGTCCTTTGAGCCCGTTGCTCTTTGCCTTGGCAATTGAGCGGTTAGCTATTGCAATCCGTGGGAGCCGGGACTTTCTAGGCATTTGTAGGGGTGGCATCGAGCATAGGGTTTCACTTTATGCCGACGATCTTTTACTATTTCTCTCCAACCCACTTACTTCATTACCCGCTATACTTAACATTTTGGATAGTTTTAGTAGGTTTTCTGGTTATAAAATTAATCTTAATAAGAGTGAATTGTTTCCGATTAATGAAAAGATTCGAGTTCAGGATCTTGAAAATTTTCCTTTCAAGGTTGTTATTGATCATTTTAATTATCTTGGGATATGTGTTACCAAACAACTTAATTACTTGTTTAAAAATAATTTTCTCCCCTTATTTGACCAGTGCAAGCTAATACTTTCCAAATGGTCCCCATTATCCTTGTCTTTAATTGGCAGAATCAATTCTGTAAAAATGATGTTACTTCCAAAGTTTTTATATTTGTTTCAATGTCTCCCCATTTTTATTCCTAAATCCTTTTTTAAGTCTTTGGACTCTCTGATTACCTCATTTATTTGGAATGGTAAACATCCGAGATTGAGGAAAGTTTTTCTTCAAAGACCCAAATCAGTGGGTGGCATGGCTCTGCCTAACTTTCAATATTACTACTGGGCAGCAAATATCAGGTGCATGTTATATTGGAAACATTTCTATCTGGAACCCAAATCACCCATTTGGATCCTTATGGAGTCACATGTGGACAATCAAACCTCCCTACCGGCAGTTTTAGGTTCACCACTTCCCCTTGCTTTGTCTACACTGGGTAATAACAAAGTAGTCCATCAGTCTCTTAGAATTTGGTCTCAATTCAGGAAAAATTTCGGTCTTCAGTTTTTCTCCTTTAGAAGTCCAATTGCCGCAAATCATTTATTTACCCCATCAACTATTGGTAGTGCATTTCATATATGGCACAGAAAAGGTTTAAACTCTTTTGCGGATTTATATTTTGATGGTCAATTTGCAAGTTTTTCTCAACTTTCCACTAAATTTGACATCACTTCTACACATTTTTTCCGCTTCCTTCAGGTCAGACATTATGTGCAAACCATGACAAAACAATTCCCTCAAAAACCTTCTGATAATCCTCTAGATGATTTTTTATTAGTTAAACCAACTTCTAAGGGGGTAATATCAGTTTTATATAATTTAATTTCAAATTTACAATCTTCTTCTCTGGCCGCTATTAAATTGAATTGGGAACAAGATCTTAATTTTACTTTTACTGATGAACGGTGGGACTCTATTCTTGGCCAGGTTCACACTGCATCAATGTGTGCTCATCACGCTCTTATTCAATTTAAGATTGTACACCGGGTGCACCTGTCCAAGGTTAAGTTAGCACGTATTTACTCGGATATAGACCCAACTTGTGAAAAGTGTGGTAGCGCTCCTGGCACTTTGCTTCACATGTATTGGTCCTGCCCTTCATTGATGAATTTTTGGCATTCTGTTTTTATCACTATGTCTGAAGTCCTGCAATATCAAATTAAACCTGATCCATTATGCGCCATTTTTGGTGTGGCTCCAGAACTTGTCTTGCCAAATTCCAAATTAAAAGTATTCAAATTTTCATTATTATTGGCTAGACGTGCTGTATTACTGAAGTGGAAAGACTCTTCGCCCCCTTCACATTTACAGTGGATAAAAGATATAATGTCCTCTTTGGATTTAGAAAAAATCAGATATACAGTTCGTGGCTCTGAAAACAAATTCTATAAATTATGGCGCCCGTTTCTTGATTTCTTTGAAAGACCCACAATTATAGTTTCTGAGTAGCTCATATCCCCTTTACCCCACCACCACCTTACACACACAATTTTTCTTTTTGTATTTTTTTATTATTGTTTATTTAAAGGTTTTTGTGTTTTGAAGCATCCACATTTGTTAGTTTTAAATTTTAGTTTTGCACTGTTTGGTTAAAACAAAAATGAAAATTTCCAATACTTCGTATTGTATTGATACTTCAATTAATAATAATAAAAAGACCTTTGGAAAAAAAAAAAAAAAAAAAAAGAAAGAACTTTGTTCTTTATGTAGTCAGAGGTGACTTCACCTCAAAATCTCATTTTTTATATAAGTACAGACATAGGGCTGGGCTATATAGCTCAAAAAATATATTAAGGTATAATTTCTCAGTATCATGATACACAATATATATTGCAGTATATATTTTCACATACTGAATGTCCTTTAAAAATAATTTACATTTTCATTAGAAAAAAAAATTAGATTGAATGTGTGTGTGTGTGTGTGTGTGTGTGTATACATGAACAGACCATTGTTGATAATGAATGCTGATACAATTTTACATGCAAACTAGAAATCCACTCAACAGAAATGCAGACCCACACCTTACAGCTCTGTCCCTGTTGGAATGTCATATGGTACGGAAAATCCCTGGTTGACATTCTGTTTCAATTTTGATGGGACACATGACCCATTTTCCAACTTTACCAATCTTCAAGATCAAATGTAAGGTCAAGGTCATTGCACATTCAAGAGGTGTGCTAGACCGCATTGTAGCTTGTTAAATTTTTGGTGGTTCTATCCATGATAAAGTCACTATAAGCCTAAACTGACTTTGGCCTTTTATGACCCTGTGACCTTCATGTTTGACCTTTTGATCCCAAAAGCATAGGCGAACATTTTACTCTTGTGGTCTACCTGTGTGCCAAGTTTGGTCACCCTAGCATCATTTCCTGTTCAGTTAGAGCACGGATACACAGACTGACAGACACGCCGACTCATGTCAGGTGACCGCCCTACCCATACACAATATAGATCGCAGTATTTTGAGATCCCATCTGAACCACTGTATAAATGTTCATTTTTAACCTTTGCATAAAATGGCACCAGCACAATAGAAACCGACCCTTGTATTGCCATCCATCCATGTATTGCATTTTTAAAAAAATGCATGCAAAAGGAGGGATAAAATCAAGTTAAATTTAGCAGACTTTATTGAAACAGTAAGACAGCCCCACTCATAAATTTGCAATAAATGAGAATAAATAATGGTAGTTCTTCCTATTCACCTGATTCTTAAAGAACAATAAAACCAAAACAAAATTCAAAAAAGGACTCAAAATAATAAAAAGTCCATTAAGCAAGAATTCTAGAGAAAAACAGTGTTTCCTCTGGCTTAAAGATCTTGGTGTAGTGGCAACATATTTTTCCGGGGGGGGGGGCAGAAAACACATGACACGATTGTAACCAGAATATGTTAATTTTACACTATCTATTTTTTTAAAAAATTTTGCACAGTAATATTGCATAATGGAACTTACCATTTGAAGCATTGTACAACCAATGCTTGAATATTGGAATATTGGGCCAGTTGGGGTCCCACCCAGATGTCCTGTGTTTGGACTTTTTACTGGCGTTATCCTTCTCTCCTTTGCTCTCACCTCTCCTGGACCCTCTGCCTGAACACTTTCCTCTCCTTGGCTCTTCTCTTCTGTCTCATCTTGCCCTCTCTGAGCTCTGTCTAGTTCAGGTTATCTCTCTGTCTATGGTGGTATACAAACAGGTTATAAAATACCAAGTGTTATGTTTTGTCCTGCAGGATTTTTTTTCATGGTTTACATAACCAAAATGTGTATTTTTTTGTATTTTTATTCTAGTGTTTCTTTTTTTCCATTGATGAAGAGTAGGAAAGGGAAGGGGAAAAAAAACATTCATAATAGTAACTGACTCATTCATACTTAAATTATATGATCAGAGGTGGGTATAGTAGCCAGAAATTCTACTCATGTAAAAGCAGTGCTATGAAATTAATAATTAAAAGTAGACAACCAAAAATTTCTAGTTGAGTTAAGGGTACAAAGAGCACCCACTTAAAAACTTGAGTAATGACTTCAGTATGACTTCAGTCTTGAAGGTTTGAGGTTTTTCTCCAAAATTTATAACAATTTTCTTACAGTTTTCAACTTTTCTCTGTAAATTTATCTAAATCTGCAACACTTTTCCTCAAATTTGTAATTTTCTCTTGTAAAATTGTGACTTTTTTGTACATTTGAGACTATTATAAATGTGGATTATTTTATGGCTAATTTTTATCTTTTTTAAATTCAATCCAACTTTATTTATAAAGCTTTCTAAAAACAACAGTTGACACAAAGTGCTGTACATCAACAATAAATAAAATATAAAATCAATAAAATGCAGCTAAAGTATAAAACAGCACAAACAAAGCAATAGTCATACAATAGAGACAATAAGAACAAATAAAATCAATGTCTCAAACTGGGTCAAAAGCCAGAGAATAAAAATGGGTTTTAAGATGAGTTTTGAAACTCGACAGTGAAGAGGCCTGTCTGATGGACAAAGGCAGATTATAAAATTACTGTATTTCTAATAAATGTGAAACAGAATGTGGCAAATTTTTTACTTTTTTCCCTCATACAATTTAAACTTTTGACCATAATTTTGTAGAGCCAGAACAGAACAATAACTTTAACTCTGAATTCAAAGAAGTATAATTATTAAAATTATATTTAAAGAAATAAATTAACTTAAATGACCAAATATGCAGTTATTTCTGTTATATTTCTATGTATTTATAGAGTTTTAGAAATCTCCTCACCAACCCGACAGCAGGAAAAACCTCCCTTATTTTGAAATCCAAATGTTGGCACGTTTAGCTTGTCTGAAGGCTGCTGATGGATTAAAGTCATTGACTTGGTGAATTTTGGTCATCTTAACTTGCCAGGTACATAACAGAGAACATAACTTAATATTGTAGTGGCTGGTGAAATATATACTCAGCAGTTCATCAGTCCCCCTTGCCTTTCCCTTCATATGAAGCTGGCTGCATATGAATTCTAACCACATCTCTTAGCTAAGTGACTCTTCCATTATAGCTTCCGTTTCCAGTGGGTTAAAACCATGATAAATGCCTCCAGTGCTTACATACCTCTTCTGATTTTTTTTTCCACGTTTAAAATACTTTAATAAATTCATGTTTCTGTCGGACAGTCACGCTAGCGAGACACTCTGCCTGGAAAGCTCGCGTGGGTGGGGCGCTTCTAAACTCCACGTGGATGACGGCCACACACGTTGTTCGTATGTGCACTTGCGGAAAGTCATTGCTTCATATTTTTTTCTTAAATTCATACCTCCTCATTAGAATGGCGGTAATTTTTCTGGCGAGGTGGGCCGCCACCGAGAAATGTTACTAGAGGAAACACTGAAAGATATTTCAAAACCATTTAAATCAAAGTCCACTTTTTCTGTTTGGTCATGTTTTTAGCAATAGGAGCCATGTCTTTGGCATTATAATTTGTAACTGCAGTGGTGATCTTTTTCCATTTGCACTTTTGTCACATGGAATACATTTCAAAGGAAGAAGCCATAGTTTTTTACCTTGGAAATCCTTGGTTCCTTTAGTGTTATTTTTTTGTGGAGGCTCTCTGGGATTTTGACAAGCGGATTTTAATACGTTCTTCATATTGTCATGGATGACATCTCAAGTGGTGAAACAAATTAGTGATACTGCTACCTTTAAAGACAACGGCTTTGCCACATATTTTGCAGAAAACTGCCTTTTGTTCAGTGTCTGCCTTCTGAATTCTGAACCACTGCCAGACAATGGAGCTAGTCCTTTTTTGCTTACCTTTTTTTCCTTCTCCCTGCACTCTGCCAGTGTTGCCAGATTGTACATAAAAGACAGGCATCTCTGCTCCACAAAAAAAGGCTGAGAAGAAGCAGTTTCCAAAGAAAAAAATGCATGATAAAACAGACCTGGCAGTGACCCTGATGCAAAATGCAGTGCAGCTGTGTGAGAGGACTTCAAACAGATAAATTCTGACAGCTTACATTGCCACAACAATTTATGCTCGATATGCACGATAAAGACATTTTATGTATCGCACATAATAGAATGTATCGATATAACAAATATATTTGGTGTATCGCCCAGCCCTAATAGACAGTCTTCAGCTCCAGCTCATGCAAAAGAGAATCTATAGGAGCTGTAGCTGAAGATTCTTTTTTTGTTTCATTTCAGGGTCATTGCCAGGTCTGTCTTTTTTTTTTTTTTCCCCTGCAGTCTTTTTCTTTAGAAACTGCTTCTTTTGAGCCTGTTTTCATGGAGCAGAGATGCTTGTTTTTTATGCACAGTCTGGGAACACTGGCAGAGCATGGGGAAAGGTGAAAAAATGAAATGACACACACACATTGGCTGCAGTGGAAGCAGACTTGAACGAAAGGAGAATAAAGCACCAGCTCCATTGTCTGGCAATTATTTGGACTTAAGAAGATAGAAACTGAACAAAATACAGTTTTGTGCAAATTATGTCGCACTACCACTGATTTGTTTCACCCCTTGAGATGTCATCCACTATAATATGAAGAATGCATTAAAATCTGCTGTCAACATCCCAGGTAGCCCCTACAAAATAAATAAATAAATAAAGGACCCAGCCCTAAGAAGATGACTATATGGCTTCTTCATTTGGAAAATTTATCCCATACAACAAAAGTGCAAAATGGAAAGAGATCACAACTGCGATCACAAATTATGATGCCAAAGACATAGCCCTTATTTTTGAAAACATGACCAAAGAGAAAAAGTGGACTTTACAGGTCATAATAGGAAGGTCTACATTTATTTATTCTGATTTGTTGCAAATTTATGAGTGGGGCTGTCTAACTTGTTCAGTAAAGTTTGCTAAATTTAACTTGATTTTTACCCCCCCCCCCATGCAATTTTAAAAAAATGCAATACATGGGTCCGTTTCTTTTATCATGCCAATGTCATTTTATACAAAGGTTTTACATTTACATTTCACAGTGGTTCAGAGGAGATCTCAAGATATTGTGATTGTGTATTATGACAAAACCCTAAATGTATTACAGTTCTTTTAACCCTGAATGTGCTGTCAAATGTTGTAAAATTACTGTTTTTGAGACACCTGGAAAAAGGTATTGCTAAAATAAAAGGAAAAGGCCATTTGTGTAAGGAACCATTTTTTTCCTTTTTTGTTTTGCTCATATACAGTGGGGCAAAAAAGTATTTAGTCAGCCACCAATTGTGCAAGTTCTCCCACTGTAAAAGATGAGAGAGGTCTCCAATTTTCATCATAGGTATACCTCAACTATGAGAGACAAAATGAGAAAAAAAAATCCAGAAAATCATATTGTCTGATTTTTAAAGAATTTATTTGCAAATTATGACGGAAAATAAGTATTTGGTCAATAACAAAAGTTCATCTCAATACTTTGTTATATTCCCTTTGTTGGCAATGACAGAGGTCAAACGTTTTCTGTAAGTCTTCACAAGGTTTTCACACACTGTTGCTGGTATTTTGGCCCATTCCTCCATGCAGATCTCCTCTAGAGCAGTGATGTTTTGGGGCTGTTGCTGGGCAACACGGTCTTTAAACTCCCTCCAAAGATTTTCTATGGGGCTGAGATCTGGAGACTGGCTAGGCCACTCCAGGACCTTGAAATGCTTCTTACAAAGCCACTCCTTCGTTGCCCGGGCGGTGTGTTTGGGATCATTGTCATGCTGAAAGACCCAGCCACGTTTCATCTTCAATGCCCTTGCTGATGGAAGGAGGTTTTCACTCAAAATCTCACGATACATGACCCCATTCATTCTTTCCTTTACACGGATCAGTCATCCTGGTCCCTTTGCAGAAAAACAGCCCCAAAGCATGATGTGTCCACCCCCATGCTTCACAGTAGGTATGGTCTTCTTTGGATGCAACTCAGCATTCTTTCTCCTCCAAACACGACAAGTTGAGTTTTTACCAAAAAGTTCTATTTTGGTTTCATCTGACATATGACATTCTCCCAATCCTCTTCTGGATCATCCAAATGCACTCTAGCAAACTTCAGACGGGCCTGGACATGTACTGGCTTAAGCAGGGGGACACGTCTGGCACTGCAGGATTTGAGTCCCTGGTGGCGTAGTGTGTTACTGATTGGTCAGTAACACACTACGAGTAACACACTACGAGTTGAGTTTGTTACTTTGGTCCCAGCTCTCTGCAGGTCATTCACTAGGTCCCCCCATGTGGTTCTGGGATTTTTGCTCACCGTTCTCATGATCATTTTGACCCCACGGGGTGAGATCTTACGTGGAGCCCCAGATTGAGGGAGATTATCAGTGGTCTTGTATGTCTTCCATTTTCTAATAAGTGCTTCCACAGTTGATTTCTTCACACCAAGCTGCTTACCTATTGCAAATTCAGTCTTCCCAGCGTGGTGCAGGTCTACAATTTTGTTTCTGGTGTCCTTTGACAGCTCTTTGGTCTTGGCCATAGTGAAGTTTGGAGTCTGACTGTTTGAGGTTGTGGACAGGTGTCTTTTATACTGATAACGAGTTCAAACAGGTGCCATTAATACGGGTAACGAGTGGAGGACAGAGGAGCCTCTTAAAGAAGTTGTTACAGGTCTGTGAGAGCCAGAAATCTTGCTTGTTTGTAGTTGACCAAATACTTATTTTCCACCATAATTTGCAAATAAATTCTTTAAAAATCAGACAATGTGATTTTCTGGATTTTTTTTTTTTCTCATTTTGTCTCTCATAGTTGAGGTATACCTATGATGAAAATTGGAGACCTCTCATCTTTTACAGTGGGAGAACTTGCGCAGTTGGTGGCTGACTAAATACTTTTTTGCCCCACTGTATCTTGTATTTTTCTTTATGTGGTAAGGAATTGCTTAATCCACCCCTTTCTAAAATTATCAACATATCCTTGTTGCCATATCCTTGTTTTTGGTCATTAATCTTTTTTTAATGAAGAATAAGTTCATTTATTATAAAATCGGATCCACTGAAGTGTTACTCATGTGGCATTAAAATGGTAAAGGAGGAAAATGTGAGACCCCTGTCAGTTTATTTTCAGAGACTTGTGCTGCCATAATGTGCCGCAGCTCAGCTCTTCCTTTCACAAATGCAAGTTTTAAATCCTGTACGTCTAATCAGCGCATCGATGTGCATTTAGGCAGAAATAATAATAAAATGGCTCCACAACAAAAATAGACCTTCTTGGCTTTCAGGCATCCAGCAGCACTGGAGCACTGTACACTGCTCTCTTGTGTCTCATGAATTCTGAGTTGTTGCTCTGAGTTGTTGCTCTGTGCTATTGAGAGATTTTTTTTCATTGTAATCACAATCTGCTTAAAAATAAGCTGTATTTTGATAACAAAGTTTTTTTTCTCCTCCCCCCTTGTGTCGTTCCCTCCCTTCCCCTCCCTTTCTTATCTATCTCTGTTTGATGAGGCGCCTTTATGGCTGCCGTGTCGTTGTGTCGTGCGCATGCGCACCAATGTCAAGTCAAGTTCCTCGTGTGTTTTTTTACATGCTTGGCAATAAAGTTTATTCTGATTCTGATTCTGATTCTGAGCACCAAAGCACTTTCTGCTGTGGCGGCACAACAAAAGTTCTTGTCAAGCTTGTGACTTTGTCCTGTTTTTGAAAATGCTAAACTGACAGTATTTTAGTGTTCCTGTTAACGACAACTCATTGCTTCTAACATCTTAGTAATTTATTTAAATTAGATATTAGAAATTTTGACATCAGAATTACATTTCTCATTTTTTTTTAAATAAGGGTTCCGCATAAATTTGAATATTGTAGTGTGTTGGCAGTTTATCTTCGACTTGATTGTAGTGTCATGATTGGCCAGAAAAGGGTGATAAGGGACCTAATCACAGGAATTGAGAGGGTGAACTTGGAACTGATTTATTACAAAGCAAGCCAAAACAAAAATGTGGCGTGGGGGCTGGAGGAAACTCACAAAACACTGAAGAGTGTTCAGTGAGTGCATACACTGTAAAGAGTGCTTCTTAATAAAAGTAAATAGAACTTAAACCTTAAAAAAAATCCGAGTCACTAATTTCTACAAATTTAACCTAACTCAGAATGTATGTGTGTTAAGTGTAATTGCAGTTTGGGGCATTTTAAGTATTGGTGGCATACAGTAATTCCAGTTTGTTGCATTTGCTCATTTTGTCTGACTTAACTTCAATATTGCTATAAAAATGACTCCTGACATTCAGGGTTTGAAATCATCAGGCTGTGCTCCATTAAACCAATAATAATCCAGATAGTTTTATGTTCCTTTAAACTGACATTACAAGTTGTATTCTTGTAATCCTTGTCTATTCAGCACACACAAAAGGCAAAATTAAAGTAAATGATCATTTATTTTTTATTATGAGGAGCATAACATTTGATAGGATCACCATGAGTTCTAAAGTGACCAGTGTTTTTTAAAATTACTACTGTTTCCATGTTCTGAAAAGCAAACACTTAAGGAACAGGGTCATTTCCTGCTTTGGGGGAACCCTATGTAAGGTTGTGTTTGGGGCACCTTTATGTATAAAGCAGAGGATGATGCTTCATGGCGGTGCATCAGTCTGGAACACTTGAAGAAGAAAACAGGCTAGATTTGTCAATCTAAAATTCAGATTAAAGATCTCAAATTGACTCAAGCAATTAAAATCTGCAGAAAATAATACACTCCTGATCAAAATCTGAAGACCAGGGTAAAAAAATTATTTGTATTTCACACTGGTGGATCATAACTAGGTTGTGAGTAGAGCTTAAGAATGCAAAACGAAGAAACAGGAGCAAGTGACAAAACAACAGAGTAGGTAATTGATTGAAAACTGTATTTAAACTCAAACAGGCTATTCATCAGTTGATCAAAAGTTTAAGACGATAGCCCCAAAAAACCCAAAGCAGAACTAAAAGTGTCAAAAAAGGGCTCGGTAGTGAGTAGCCCCACTGGTCTTGTTGATCACTTTGTTCATTCACTCTTATTTTGAAGGGTTGCAAGACTGGATAGGAGCGCTTATTTTGAAAATTTGCTTGCTAAGTTTGTTCACTTAGTGAACAAAGTTCAGACTTGAAATGTTTATACCCCCCCCCCCAACCGTTTCTTGTGCTTACGTATATTACGTTATCTTCCTTTTCATCTCTGCTCGCTGCAGTTTAGATTCCTCTGTGAGCATGCAGGGGGGTGGGGCAGCCACAGTGAGCCAGAGAGCTTCCGCTTCAGACGTCAGTGGTCAAGCTGCAGACAAACATGTCTCACAGCAGTAGCAGGTCATTTTAACATGATAAATATTTGAGTATCCGCGAGATAATGATTTATGTATTGTGGGTGGCCAAATGTACAGATACATCGAATATATTCGGTATATCGTCCAGATTTAAGACTGTGACAAGAAGTCATCAATGTGCTGTAAAAAAGTCACACTGCTGCCTCTAGTGACCTGGTATAGTTATTACAATAACTTTTTTTCCCAGCTGTATTGGCCGTAGTGGGGAGATAAATTCGTGTTTATTTTGAAAACAAAGCCTTATCTGGAAATTCTGACAAATTAAAAGTTGAGAAAATATGGCGATACAATGATACAAGCCTTTAGTTGCACTTAATTTTGACCGGACGAGCTGAAACAGACAGGCGGACAGACAGATACAACCACGGACGCGTTGAGTGACTACAGTGCAGTGCAGTGCACTGAATGGTGTAGGAGGAAGATCACTGCATCCTCCACCCCATGCCATGCTGGTATGCAAACTGAAGTGGATCCATCGCTGGTCCCACCAGGGGGCGGAGGTGGGCAAGGAGCAGCCTCTCCAGGGTCTTCATTAGGTGTGATGTGAGGGCCACTTGTCTGTGGCTGTTCAGGTCCTTGGGGTGCGAAGTCTTCGGCACGGGTACCACACAGGATGTTTTCCACAGCTGTGGTACCCTCCCTAGCTTCAGGCTCAGGCTGAAGATGTGCTCCATGATCCTGCACAGCTGATCTGCACAGGACTTGAGGAGCCTCGAGCTGATGCTGTCCAGACCTGCAGCCTTCATCGCCTTGATCTTCTTCAGCTCAGCTCTCACCTGGGTCTTAGAGTCAGGTTGGGGCAGGGGGTTGCTGTGTGCTTGGAGGGGGGATGCTGGGTCTGTGAGGGGAAAACAGCAGGGGATGTGCACTGAGAGCTGGGAGATGTAAGGGGTGTGGGAGTGGAGGGAGGGATGTGAGTGTTTCCAGGAGGCTGGTGGGAACGTTGTTCCATGTGGTGAAGATGGCTTCATGAAGGGCATCCACAGTCTAGAAATGACACCAATTTTTGTAAACTTCCCTTGTCATCCATCCCCAAGCATTCTTAATGGGCTTTAGATCAGGGGAATACGCAGGATGGTCCAAAAGACCAATGTTATTCTCCTGGAAAAAGTTCATCAGGTGGGTGTTGTGAACTGCAGTGTTGTCCTGTTGAAAGACCCAGGCATTACTGCACAGACAAAGGCCCTCAATCAAGATGGATGCCCACTGCCACATCTTCACATAGCCAGCCGCTGTTTGACAGTCCTGTACAACCTGCAGCCTCATTGTTCCATTGAAGGAAAATTCACCCCAGATCATGATGGAGCCTCCCCCATTGAGCTGCATAGAAAACATCTCCAGTATTATGTCAGTAACGTTGGAAACCATCAAGACCATCCAGGATAAATTATTTTTCTTCTCAGAGAATAAAACTTTCTTCCACCTTTCACTGTCCCATGTTTGGTGCTCCCTTGCAAAGTCCAAATGGGCAAGTTTGTGGTGTGGGAGGAGGCGTGGCCTATGAAGGGGTTTTTGTTCTTTAAGCCCTTCATTTGTAGATGTCATCTTATGGTTATTGGGCTGCAGTCAGCATCAGTAAGGGCCTTAATTTGGTTCTATGTCTGCAGCCCATCGGATCCTCTGGATCAGCCTAGGTGAAATTTTTAGAGGTCAACCACTTGACTTTTTTTGTCTCATAACCCTCAGGATCTTTTAAGAAATTTAAAATGACTGTCTTACTGCCTCCAACCTTGGCGATGATTGTGCGTTGCGAGAGCCCTTGCTTGTGCAGCTCGTCAATCCTGCCATGTTCAAAGACAGAAAGCCTTTTAGCCTTTACCATCAGGAGGTCATGACAGTGTGAATGCCTGACAGAAAATGACATGAAAGCCAGATTTTTGCGCAGATTCTGCCTTTTAAAGGCAATGCTCTTAAATCTTTGATGAGCTGATGACCAGCCTGTTTGAGGTTAACTGTAGTTTTCAATAAATTGCCAAGTCTTCATTTTTTTCCCTCTTGCTTCTGTTTCTTCTTTCTGTATTTTGAAGCTCTACAACCTTGTTATGATCCACCACCACAAAATGTGAATACTTTACCTGTCTTAAGATTTTGATCAGGAGTGTACTAGTGCCTCTTGGTAAATTTGAATATTATGATTTATAATTTCAAAAATTATAATTATGATCATCAAATGAAGATGGGTACTTTTAAATTGCTCAAAAAATAATGCATTAAGATAAGATGAGCCTTTATTAGTCCCACAATGGGGAAATTCCAGGATTACAGCAGCACAGGGATAGCAGCACTCAGAGCAATAGTTAATATGATAATAAGAACTGGCTAGCCAAAGCAGTAGATGAACATACATTTTTTTGCATTTTGTATACTTTATTGATCCCCGGAGAGAAATTCAGGGCATCCACGTGGATGGATGAGGCAGCCACGGTGCTGCGCCAATCCCTTCACCATTCACACACACATTCACACCTAGGGCCACTTTACAGTCTCAAATTAACCTAACTTGCATGTTTTTGATCTGTGAGTGGAAACTGGAGTACCCGGGGTAAACTCACACAGACACGGGGAAAACATGCAAACTCCACACAGAAGGGTCACCGATGGTCAGGGGGTGGGAATGAACCCACAACCTTCTTACTGTGCTGCCACAGTGCTGACCACTGCGCCACCAAGCAGATATATACACAGATATATACACAGTGCAGGAGCATTGCAGCTAGATGGAATGAACAGCATTACGGTTTATTAGATTACCGTGCAAATATGAATATGTACCCAGACAGTATATTTCGCATTTGAATCACAGTGTTGTTGCCACCATCAGTAATGATTGTTATTGTTCTAGTTGTGTATTGAGGGGACGATCTCTATTGTGCAAAGTTGTTACATTTAGTACATTTAATACAACCTCTACGAGCAGCCCTGGTTAGGTTATAAAGTCTGACAGCCGTAGGTAGGAAAGACCTGCAGAACCTCTGTCGTGCACCTAGGATGGCACAGCCTACCACTAAATGAGCTCCTCAGTGCATTCAGCATGTCCTGCATGGGGTGGGGCTCAGACTCCAGCAGAGATGACAGCTTAGCCACCATCCTCCTCTCTCCTATCTCCTCCACTGGGTCAAGGCATTGACCCAGAGCAGAGCTAGCTTTTTTGATCAGCCTGTTCAGTCTCTTCCTGTCAGCTGCCGTGATGCTGCTGCCCCAGCAGACCACTCCAAATGTGATGGCTGATGCCACCACTGAATCGTAGAAGGTCTTCAGGAGTACCCCTTACACTCCAAAGGACCTTGGTCTTCTCAGGAGGAACAGCCTGCACTGCCCCTTCTTGTAGAGCGCATTGGTGTTGTGTGACCAGTCCAGTTTATTGTTCTAGTGAACACCCAAGTATTTGTAAGATGTCACCATCTCAATGTCTGTTCCCTGGATGTTTACTGGTGCTGTGGGGGTTTGTCCTTGCTTGCGGCAGTCCACCACCAGTTCCTTAGTTTTCCTCGCATTGATCTGGAGGCAGTTCCGTAGGCAGCAGTCCACAAAGTCCTGGATAAGTTCTCTGTACTCCACATCATCCCCATCAGAAATGAGGCCAACGATCAGTCGTCAGAGAATTTCTGTAGATAGCAGTGTGGTATGTTGTGTGAAAAGTCAGCAGTGTACAGGGTAAACAGGAAGGGAGCCAGAACTGTTCCCTGGGGGGGTTCAGTACTGCAGATGATGGTGTCAGACACACAGTCCTGGGTTCTCACAAACTGTGGTTGGTTTGTGAAGTAGTCCAGGATCCACAATGACAGGTGCTGGTCCAAACCTGCACACAGCAGCTTGGCTCTCAGGATCACTGGTTGGATGGTGTTGAAATCACAGGAGAAATCAAAGAACATGATCCTCACGGTACTCCCAGGCTTCTCCAGATGGGACAGGGAATGATGTAGAATGTGTCAAGTGGGGACACATCACTTGTGATAATGTATCGTCACTTCCTGTATTGCTGTCTGTCCGTGTGGTTAGCTCTTCTCACTCTCCTGAGGATTTTGCTTTTAATTGTATTTTAACCACTTTTTTCCATCTACCATTAGCTCTCACTTCTATCAAGCCTCTTGCACCTGTGTGCGCACTCAGTGTCACCTAATCACCCTCTTTAGCCTTCTGTTCACCTTTCATCAGTGTTTTTGTTAGCTTCGGGTTAGCCAGTAGCCCTGGCTACTAGCTCTCCTTCCTCTCCTCCTCTGGTGTGCTCTCTCTGTCAGATGTTTAGCTACACCTCTGCCTCTTTAAGTGATAACGGTAAATGTAATAAATGTTGTCTTTTTGAGGTGCTCGAGGCGAGGTTGTCTGATTTGGAATCCTGGCTCCGCTGCATTGAAACACCGTCTGCACCAGTTACTCTTGACGGACATCCCCTAGCTGCAGTGGAGCTTGCTAGCATAGGGCGACCTGTTAGCGGTCCTCCGGGCCTCCTCAGCAGCGAGGAGACTGGGTGGGTGACAGTGAGAAGGAAGCCTAGCCGCAAAGTCCCGGTTCACCACCAACCTGTTCACGTTTCTAATCGTTTTTCCCCGCTCAGCCACACACCTGCTGAAACAGGCCTCTCTCCCCATCTGCATCCTCAGGACCTTCTACAGAGGTGTGGTGGAGAGTGTTCTGACGTACTGCATTGCTACATGGTACTCCAGCTGCAGTATGTCAGACAAAAAAGCCCTGCAGAGGATAGTCAAGGGGGCGGAGAGGGTAATTGGAGTCTCCCTCCCCTCTGTCCAAGAACTTTTTCAGAATCGTTGTAGGAGCAGGGCACTGAACATTGTCAAGGACCGTTCTCACCCTCTGCATAAACACTTTGAACATCTTCCATCTGGTAAACGATTCCGGAGCATCAGAGGCAGAACCACCAGACTGATCAACAGCTTCCTTCCACAAGCTGTCAGGATGCTGAACAGTTGACCCGGAATCTCTCATACACACTACTGCACCTACGGACATTTTGTATATTATAGTTAGTTATTCTTTTTTTTCCCCAAGTATGTCTCAGGGATGTGTGAATGGATGTGGGGGTGGGGTGGGGAGCTATGTGGGAATGTGTCTTAAATCATGCTGCTTCTTATATGGATGCCGAGAGAAACGCAATTTCATCTTGCCTGCACTACAGTTGTATGTACAGCAATATGACAATAAAGTTTGATTTGATTTGAAAAAACTCTCATCATTGGCAACACTGTTGTCAGAAACGTGAACCTAGAGACTCCAGTGGCCATAGTCAAATGCATTCCTGGGGCCAGAGCAGGTGACATTGAGTCAAATTTGAAAATGCTGGCTAAAAGTAATTGTAAATACTCCACAATTGTTATTCACGCTGGCATTAATGACATCCATCTCCGGCAGTTGGAAGTCACGAAACTAAATGTAGAATTGGTGTGTTACTTTGCCAAAACAATGTCGGACTCTGTAGTGTTCTCTGGGCCCCTCCCCAATCTGATCAGTGATGACATGTTTAGCCGCTCGTCATCCTTCAACCGCTGACTGTCTGTGTGGTGTCCTGCAAACAACGTGGGCTACATTGACAATTGGAGCTCTTTTTGGGGAAAACCTGGTCTTATGAGACGAGACGGCATCCATCCCACTTTGGATGGTGCGTCTCATTTATCTAACAATCTGGCATCTTTTTTATCCAAATTTCAAAAATCTTGACAACTCAGAGTTGGGACCAGGAAGCAGAGTCGCAGTCTTACACGCCTCTCTGCAGCTCCTCTTCATCGGCCACCCCTCAACTTTGCCCCTGTCTTCCCCATCAGAGAATCATTGTCTGCTCCCTCCAAAGTAAATAAAAATATAATATATAAGCATCCCAAAGTGATTAAACAAAAAGTTGGTAAAACTCAAATTAAACATGAAGCCTCTAAATTGAATGACTTGGCCTCTGTTGCTCCTCATAATTTAAAAAATTAAATGCAGTTCGTTAAATATTACGTCTCTAACTCCCAAGTCTCTGCTAGTCCATGATCTGTTAATTGATCATCAGATTGATTTAATATCCCTTACAGAGACTTGGTTAGAACAAGAGAATTATGTTGGTTTAAATGAATCAACTCCCTCTGGTTATTTAAACTGTCAAAATCCCAGAAGTTCTGGTCGTGGAGGAGGAGTAGCAACAATTTACCATTCCAAATTACTAGTTAATGTAAAGCAAAAAACATGTTATAATTCCTTTGAGGGCCTGGTCCTCAGTGTTTGGCACTTTAGCAATTTTAGGCTAAACCCAATTTTATTTGCCATAGTTTATCGTCCTCCATCAACCTACTCGGAATTTTTATCCGAATTTGCTGAATTCTTGGCTGATTTAGTGCTGAAATCAGATAGAATAATTATAGTAGGGGACTTTAATATACATGCAGATGTAGATAGTGACTGCCTTAATGGGGCATTTAATTCAATATTAGACTCGATTGGGTTTTCTCAGAAAGTAGGAAATTCTACTCATTATCTCTACCATACGTTGGACCTTGTTCTGACATATGGCATAGAAACAGAAAATCTGGTAGTGTCTCCTCATAACCCTGTACCGTCTGACCATTGTCTGTTAACCTTTGATTTTACTATTTCTGACTATTTGGCTCCTAAAGAAAAATATTACTACAGTAGATGCCTCTCAGATGATGCTGTTACCAAATTTATGCAGATTGTTTCCTCTATGCCATGTGTCAACACAAGGGAAATAAGCTATAGACAGCTTGCTCCTTCTGTAATTGATAGCATGGTAGATAGTGTTAGAGCTTCTCTGCATCAGACTCTAGACTTGGTGGCCCCCTTAAAAAAGAAAAAGTCTAATCAGAGATTTCTAACTCCTTGGTTCAACACAGAAACTTGTAGCTTAAAACAGAAGACTCGTCAATTAGAAAGAAAATGGCGCTCCACTAATTTAGACGAAATCTATTTAGCTTGGAGAAATCATCTTTTAATTTATAAAAAATCTCTGAGAAAAGCTAGAACGAGTTATTCTGCATTAATAGAATAGAACAAGAATAATCCCAGGTTTCTTTTCAGTACTGTAGCCAGGTTGACAAAGAGTCAGGACTCTGTCAATCCTAGCATTCCCTTAGCGCTTACTAGTCAGGACTTTATGAACTTTTTCAACAATAAAATTTCATCCATCAGAGATAAAATCAATCAGATTCTTCCCACCGTTAACTTAAATACAGTAACTACTACAACTCCTTCAACTGATAACTATCTTGATGAGTTTACTCCAATTGACCTTTAAGAGTTGGACAAAATAGTTTCCTCATCCAAGCCTTCAACTTGTCTTTTAGACCCTATTCTTACTAGGTTATTTAAAGAAGTCTTCCCACTTATCGTAGCGGGGATATCTCCCGCTACGATAGCATATACCGGGAATGCTCTCTCCTTTTATTTTCTGAGACGTGGCTAACTGAACTAGCAGCAGATGCTAACATTGAGCTGGAGGGTTTCCACATGATACGGGCAGACCGAACACCAGACAGTGGCAAAGCAAGGGGCGGTGGAGTGATAATGTATGTTAACAACAACTGGTGCAGACCGGGACATATCACTGTTAAACAGCAACACTGCAGCAAAGACATTGAGTTGCTAGCTGTTAGCATGCGGCCTACATATCTCCCGAGAGAATACTCACACGTGATCTGCATTGTTGTTTATGCAAATCCGACGGCGAACGCTGGGACAGCGCGTGACGTCATCCATTCAGTAACCAGCAGGCTGCAGACAGAACACCCAGATGCTCTTCTCCTCATCTCAGGCGATTTCAACCATGTTTCACTATCTCCCATTCTACCTACGTTTACCCAGTATGTCACATGCCACACTAGAGACAATAAAACACTGGACTTTATTTATTTATTTAGCGAATGCAAAGTCCTTAAGCCAAGCAGTTGCCTCCTGGTTTGCTGTATGGAGGGTGTGTAATCCTCCTTCCAGTCTTTGGAGTGGGCAGCCTCTATGATGTGTTCCATAGTTTGCTCCTCTCCACATGCGCACAGTGGGCTAGGGCTACTGCCCCATCTGTGAAGGCTGGCCAGTATGTCACATGCCACACTAGAGACAATAAAACACTGGACTTATTCTACGCAAACACTAAGGAGGCGTACACCTCATCACAACTCCCCCCACTCGGGAGATCGGATCACAACTTGGTTCATCTCCGGCCGGTGTATAAACCCCTAGTACACAGACAACCTCCGGCCATGCGTACAGTGAAGTTATGGTCTGAGGAGGCAATGGACACTCTAAAGAGCTGTTTTGAAGCCACCGCCTGGAAGCAGCTCTGCGATCCACATGGTGAGGACATTGATGGCCTCACTCACACCTTCACGGACTACCTCAGCTTCTGTGTGGACAAATCCGTTCCCACCAAGACCATACGGTGTTGCTCAAACAACAAACCCTGGATCAACCCTGAGATAAAAACACTTCTGAGAGAGAAGAGGATCTTCAGGTCGGGGAACAGGGAGATGCTGAAGTCCGTACAGAGGGAGCTGAGGAGAAAGATCAGAGAAGGCAAGGACAGCTTCAGGAAGAAGATGGAGGACAAGCTGCAACAGAGCGACATCAGCGGGGTCTGGAGAAACCTCAGAACCATCTCTGGGCTCCAGAATACCTCCCCCCAGGCCACGGGGGCAGGGAGTGGGCGAACAATCTGAATCTGTTTTTCAATAGGTTTGACCAACCGCCCTCCCCCCTGACTGCACAACAACCACTGCTGCCTCTAAAGACATCAAGTCCTGCTGCCCACTCCCCACTCCACCAACACCCCCCCAATCCCAACACACAGCCCCCCCATCCTGACCCTGACCAAGACCCAGGTGAGGACGGAGCCGAGGAAGATCAAGGCGAGGAAGGCGTCGGGACCGGACGGCATCAGCGCAAAGCTCCTCAAGTCCTGTGCAGACCAGCTGTGTGGGATTGTGGCGTACATCTTCAACCTGAGCCTGAAGCTGGGGAGGGTACTACAGCTGTGGAAAACATCTTGTGTGGTACCTGTACCAAAAACTTCCCACCCCAAAGACCTGAACAGCTACAGACTGGTGGCCTTGACGTCCCACTTGATGAAGACCCTGGAGAGACTGCTTCTTGCTCACCTCCGCCCCCTGGTGGGACCAGCGATGGATCCACTCCAGTTCGCCTACCAGCATGGCATTGGGGTGGAGGATGCAGTGATCTTCCTCCTTCACCGTTCTCTGTCCCACCTGGAGAAGCCCGGGAATGTGGTGAGGATCATGTTCCTTGACTTCTCCAGTGCTTTCAACACCATCCAACCGATGATCCTGAAGGACAAGCTGCTGTGCGCAGGGGTGGACCAACACCTGTCATCATGGATCCTGGACTACCTCACAAACCGGCCTCAGTTTGTGAGAACCCGGGACTGTGTGTCCGACACGATCATCAGTAGCACGGTGGCCCCCCAGGGAACGGTGTTGGCTCCCTTCCTGTTCACTCTTTATACTGCGGACTTCTCACACAACACAACACACTGCCATCTACAGAAGTTCTCTGATGACTCTGCGATCGTTGGCCTCATCTCCAATGGAGATGAAGCTGAGTACAGAGGGCTTATCCAGGACTTCGTGGACTGGTGCCATTGGAACTGCCTCCAGATCAACGCGAGGAAAACTAAGGAGCTGGTGGTGGACTGCCGCAGGCATGGACAACCCCTCACAGCACCAGTAAATATACAGGGAACAGACATCGAGATGGTGACATCCTACAAGTACCTGGGTGTTCATCTGAACAATAAACTAGACTGGTCACACAATACTGACACACTCTACAAGAAGGGACAGCGCAGGCTGTTCCTATTGAGGAGACTCAGGTCTTTTGGTGTACAAGGGGCGCTGCTGAAGACATTCTATGACACGGTGGTGGCATCAGCCATCACTTTTGGAGTGGTCTGCTGGGGCAGTGGCATTACCACAGCCGATAGGAAGAGACTGAACAAACTGATCAAGAAAGCTAGCTCTGTCCTGGGGCAGCGCCTTGACCCAGTGGAGGAGATGGGAGAGAGAAGGACGGTGGCTAAACTGTCATCTCTGCTGGAGTCCGAGTTCCATCCTATGCAGGACAGACTGAATGCACTGAGGAGCTCATTTAGCAGCAGACTACATCATCCCAGGTGCGCAACCGAGAGGTTTCGCAGGTCCTTTCTACCAACGGCTGTCAGACTGTACAACCTAAGCAGGGCTGCTCGCAGAGATAGCAAAAAGACGTAACAACCTAATAGTGTTGAATGTAAAAGATGCAATAGACTTACACAATGGTCCCCTCCGGCATACAACTAGGAAAATACCGGTCGCTATGGAGGGTGAGAATATGTATGGGCACATAATCATACCATGTAGGATAACTAAGTAGACGGTTGTGCTGTTTCATCCCATCTAGCTACAATGCTCCGCACTGGGTGTGTTTATATTTATATATCTATATATTTATTCCATCTAGCTACAATGCTCCGCACTGTGTGTTTATATATCTACATATTATTCCATCTAGCTACAATGCTCCGCGCTGTGTGTGTTTATATATTTACATATTTATTCCACCTAGCTGCAATGCTCCGTACTGTGGGTGTTTATATATCTACATATTTATTCCATCTAGCTACAATGCTCCGCACTGTGTGTTTATATACTCATATATTTATTCCATCCAGCTACAATGCTCTGCACTGTGTGTGTGTGTGTGTGTGTATATATATATATATATATATATATATATATATATATATTTATAGTAATATGTACATATGTATATTAGCTGCTCTTGCTTTTTTTTTCTTGCCTTCTGATTGTTGCTCTGAGTGTTGCTATCCCTGTGCTGTTGCAATCCTGGAATTTCCCCATTGTGGGACTAATAAAGGCTTATCTTATCTTATCTTATCTTATTGGTAGCTTTATTCTTCATATAATCAATTCTTCATTAACTTTAGGCCATGTACTGCAGGCTTTTAAAACGGCTGTAATTAAACCCTTACTCAAAAAGCCAACGCTAGATCCAGGAGCTTTAGCTAACTATAGACCAATCTCTAATCTCCCTTTCATTTCAAAAATCTTAGAAAGAGTTGTTGCTACGCAATTATTTGACCACCTGCAGGGAAATGGTTTACTTGAAGAGTTTCAATCTGGGTTTAGAATCCATCATAGTACTGAAACAGCCTTAGCGAAGGTCACTAATGACCTCATCACATCTGATAATAGACTTGTTTCTGTACTTGTCCTTTTAGACCTTAGTGCAGCTTTTGATACAATCGATCATAATATTCTACTTGATAGATTAGAACACTATGTTGGACTTAATGGAACTTCGTTGCAGTGGTTTAGATCTTATTTATCTGATAGGTTCCAGTTTGTTCATGTCAATAATGAGTTTTCTTTCAACTCAAAGCTCAGTCATGGAGTTCCACAGGGATCTGTGCTAGGCCCTACTCTTTTTAGTTTATATATGCTTCCGTTAGGCAACATTATTAGAAAGCACTTTATACATTTTCATTGTTATGCAGATGACACACACTTATACCTGTCAATGAAACCAGATGACAGTAATCAATTAGCCAAGTTGGAAGCCTGTCTTCAGGAAATCAAAGCTTGGATGACTTGTAATTTCCTGCTATTAAATTCAGATAAGACTGAAGTCATTCTTGTTGGTCCAAAAAACTTTTGAAATACCTTTCCAAATCAAACTTTCAGTTTGGATGCGGTTACTCTTTCTCTTAATAGCTCTGTGAGGAACCTTGGAATTATTTTTGATCAAGATCTGTCTTTCAATTCACATATTAAATTTGTTTCTAAGACTGCCTTCTATCATTTGCATAATATTGCCAAAATTAGGAGCATCTTGTCTCAGAGTGATGCTGAGAAACTGATCCACGCTTTTGTTGGCTCGAGATTAGATTATTGTTATTCTTTATTATTATTTATTGTCTTAAAACATCTTTAAAAAGTCTTCAGCTGAACCAAAATGCTGCAGCAAGAGTTTTAACAGGTACTAGAAAGAGAGATCATATCTCTCCAGTTCTGGCCTCCCTCCACTGGCTTCCCATAGAGTTTAGAATTAAGTTTAAAATCCTTCTTCTTACTTACAAAGCTCTAAGCAATCAGGCCCCTTTTTATTTAAAAGATCTGATACTATCGTATTATCGTAACAGAGCACTACGCTCCCAAAATGCAGGATTACTTGTAATACCTAGAATCTCCAAAAGTACAATGGGAGGCAGAGCCATCAGTTATCAAGCTCCTCTCCTGTGGAACCAGCTGCCGATCTGGATTCGGGAGTCAGACTCGATCTCTGTTTTTAAGAATAGGGTTAAAACCTTCCTTTTTGATATAGCTTACAATTAGGGAGGGATCATGTGTTTCTGAACCCTCCCTTTGTTATGCTGCTCATAGGTTTAGTCAGCCGGGGGACCTCCAATAATGCACTGGGCCTCGCTCCTTTTCTCACTCTCAATGAAATATTTTTTTTGCTGGTCATTAACATTTGTTTGTTCTCTCCCATAGATTGAGTCCCCATTGTGCTGTTTGCTCTCTACATGTCTGTTCTTTTCTTCTTCTCTATCCCCTGCCAGTCGCAGCAGATGACTGCCCCTCCCTGAGCCTGGTTCTGCTGGAGGTTTCTTCCTGTTAAAAGGGAGTTTTTCCTGTCCACCGTCGCCAAGTGCTTGCTCACAGGGGATCGCCTGATTGCTGGGGTCTTTCTGCAACTGTGGGGGTTCCCCCTACAGTTGAAAGTGCTATGAGATGACTGTTGTTGTGAAATGGCGCTATATAAATAAAGTTGAATTGAATGTAGGAGGAAGATCACTGCATCCTCCACCCCGATGCCATGCTGGTAGGCAAACTGAAGTGGATCCATCACTTGTCCCACCAGGGGGCGGAGGTGGGCGAGGAGCAGCCTCTCCAGGGTCTTCATTAGGTGTGATGTGAGGGCCACTAGTCTGTAGCTGTTCAGGTCCTTGGGGTGAGGGGTCTTTGGTACGGGTACCACACAGGATGTTTTCCACAGCTGTGGTACCCTCCCCAGCTTCAGGCTCAGGCTGAAGATGTGTTCCACGATCCCACACAACTGGTCTGCAGAGTATTTGAGGAGCCTCGAGCTGATGCTGTCTGGACCTGCAGCCTTCATCTCCTTGATCTTCCTCAGCTCAGCTCTCACCTGGGTCTTAGTGAGAGTCAGGTTGGGGCAGGGGGGCTGTGCGTTGGAAATGGGGTGTGCTGGATCTGTGGGGGGAAAAATAGTGTGGGATGTATGGGGGGGGGACGTGGACAGTGGGACTAGATGAAGGTGGAGACAGCAGTGGTTGGGGGGCAGGTGGAGAAGAGGGTGGTTGGTCAAACATGTTAAACAGGTTCCGGTTGTTCACCCCCGTGGGCTGGGAGGAGGTATTCTGGTTCCCAGAGATGGTTTTGAGGCTTCTCCAGACATTGCTGACGTCACTCTGTTGCAGCTTGTCCTCCATCTTCTTCCTGTAGCTGTCCTTCCCCTCGCTGATCTTCCTCCTTCGCTCCCTCTGTACGGATTTGGATTTCAGCTCCTCTTTGTTTCCCGACCTGAAGATCCTTTTTTTCTCCTTCAGCAGTGACTTTATCTCAGGGTTGATCCAGGGTTTGTTGTTTGAGAAACACTGTATGGTCTTGGTGGGTACGGGTGTTGTCCACACAGAAGCTGATGTAGTCTGTGATGGTGTGTGATGGTGTGTGTGAGGCCATCGATGTCCTCACCATGTGGATAACAGAGCTGCTCCCATACAATGGATTCAAACCAGTCCTTCAGAGTGTCCTTCGCCTCCTCAGACCATATCTTCACTGTGTGGGTAACAGGAGGTTGTCTGTGTACCAGGGGTTTGTACACAGGCAGGAGGTGAACCAAGTTGTCGTTCAATCTTCCGGGGGGGGGGGGGGGAGGTGATGATGAGGTGTAAGCCTCCTTGGTGTTTGCACAAAATAAGTCGTGTTTTATTGTCTCTGGTGTGGCACATGACATACTGGGTGAAAGTAGGCAGAATGGAGGACAGTGAAGTATAGTTAAAATCACCAGAGATGAGCAGGATGGCATTTGGGTGCTGTGTCTGCAGCCTGCTAGTGACTGAGTGGACGACATGCTGCCTCTGCGCTTGCAGAGTGGGGTACATAAATAACAATCCTGATGACATGTGAGAATTCTCTGGGGAGATATGCCGGTCTCATGCTAACAGCTAGCAACTCAATGTCCTTGCTGGAGTGTTGTTCTTTAATTGTAATGTGCCCAGGATTGAACCACCTGTTATTCACATACATTATCAGCCCCTCGCCTCTGCTTTTCCTGCTATTTGGTGTCTGATCTGCCCATATTAAGTGGAAACCCTCCAGTCCGATGTTAGCATCTGTTGCTAGTTCTGTTAGCCACGTTTCAGTGAACAACATAATGCTAATCTCTCTGAAGATGCTCTCATACCAGGACACAGCTGCCAGTTCATCCGTCTTGTTAAGCAGCGATCTCACATTTCCCATAATAACAATCAATCAATCAGTCAAAGCTTTATTTATATAGCACTTTTCATACAAAAAGATGCAATGCAAAGTGCTTCACACATTATAACGGATGGTAGGACGGGTCTGTGCCTTATTCTCCTCACGCATTGCTTCACTCCAGCTCAACATCCCCGTTGTTTTTGCCTAATTTCTTGTGGAATATTGGGTCTTTGCGTTAGCACCCTGGGGCAGCCCAATGCAAACAGCTATCTCCTACTGTAAACAATAGCTTCTCCACTCACTGGGTCAGGAGTCATTGGGGATATGAGCAGACAGATGGCTAATATCAACACCAGTGCGGGGATATGTGTCTTTGGTGTCCGTGATGGATGCGGGGTAACAGGATCAGAAAGTTGTGGCAAGAAAAAAAACGGATAGTAAATTAAAAAAAAGCTAGAGAGAAACTCAGAATTGTGCCGCTGTTGCAAAAATGGCTGCTGACTCGTGTGGCACCGGAAGTAAATTCAATTTGTAGCTATTTGAGTTTTTGATAACTTTTGTGTTTGGCACCATGAATGTAACTGCTATGGCAGTGGTACAAACTGCCATAGCAGTTTGTTCCCCCAGCCTGTACCACAGTGGCAGTTGACGCGCTAACACTGAGGCTACATTTGTAACTTAGGGGATCCCTTAGTCACCGGGGGCCCATAGCATTTGTATACACTACAGGAAATGGCTATACAATTATGCTGTGTTGTTATGTAAGATGTCATATCTAGAATGTGGCGATAAACCCTAATAGAAATGACAGAGTAAGTAAAACTTGAATGGTAGTTTAGTGTGAAGAGACAATGTTAACTCATTATATAGCTCAGTTTACCAAGCTGAAAAAAATTAGATGTTCGATGGTTTGAGTTAACTTAAATGATTCAAGGCAATCAGTTTCCTCAAACACTTTTGAGTTGAACTAACTCATCAGGTTTTACAGTGTACCTCAACCAAGGCCATTTGTCCACTTCTTAAAATGTGATTATTTAAACTGCAAGCATTGTTGAATGCCCTCACACCTTGGTGATGCTCCAGCCTGTGTAACAGTCAAGGGCCCTGATAGACTGTGCTCTTTAGCAGTCTATCGCTCCTATTCCTGCAACTCTTCTCCCCTGCCTGGCCTCCTCATGGGTACCTTGTTTCCTGCCCTGCTGGCTGTGGACTCTGGCCAGGGCAGATTGAATCTTGTATACGTATGTGAGTTATTACCAAAAATATTTCTTTAAAAAAGCCCCATCAATAATTTTTTAAAAAAGGAAAATAAATCTAACTGAATCATCCCTTGGCCCAAAAGATCCCTTTAAGTTTCATGGAAATCTTTTCAGTATATATATTTTTTATTATTATTTTTTTTTTGTGGAATATGAGCATCTACAGTGCATCCGCAAAGTATTCACAGCGCTTCCCTTTTTCCACATTTTGTTATGTTGCAGCCTTATTCCAAAATAGATAAAATTAATTTTTTCCCTGAAAATTCTACACACAGTACCATGTGTTTGCTTTTGTTTTTTAGATTTTTGCAAATTTATTAAAAATTAAAAACTAAGAAATCACATGTACATAAGTATTCACAGCCTTTGCCATAAAGCTCAAAATTGAGCTCAGGTGCATCCTGTTTCCCCTGATTATCCTTGAGAAGTTTCTACAGCTTAATGGGAGTCCACCTGTGGTAAATTCAGCTTATTGGACATGATTTGGAAAGGCACACACCTGTCTGTATAAGGTCCTACAGTTGACAGTGCATGTCAGGGCACAAACCAAGCATGAAGTCAAAGGAACTGTCTGTAGACCACAAATCTGGTGAAGGGTACAAAAAAAAAATTCTGCTGTTTTGAAGGTCCCAGTGAGCACAATGGCCTCCATCATCAGTAAATGGAAGAAGTTCAGAACCACCAGGACTCTTCCTAGAGCTGGCCAGCCATCTAAACTGAGTGATCGAGGGAGAAGGGCCTTAGTCAGGGAGGTGACCAAGAACCCGATGGTCACTTTCAGAGCTCCAGTGTTCTTCTGTGGAGAGAGGAGAACCTTCTAGAAGGACAACCATCTCTGCAGCAATCCACCAATCAGGCCTGTATTGTAGAGTGGCCAGATGGAAAACACTCCTTAGTAAAAGGCACATAGCAGCCTGCCTGGAGTTTGCCAAAAGGTACCTGAAGGACTCTCAGACCATGAGAAACAAAATTCTCTGGTCTGATGAGACAAAGATTGAACTCTCTGGCATGAATGCCAGACGTCATGTTTGGAGGAAACCAGGCACCGATCATAACCACACCAATGGTGGTGACAGCATCATGCTGTGGGGGTGTTTTTCAGCGGCAGGAACTGGGAGACTAGTCAGGATAGAGGAAAAGATGAATGCAGCAATGCACAGAGACATCCTGAATGAAAACCTGCTCCAGAGTGCTCTTGACCTCAGACTGGGGCGATGGTTCATCTTTCACCAAGACAACGATCCTAAGCACACAGCCAAGATATCAAAGGAGCGGCTTCAGGACAACTCTGTGAATGTCCTTGAGTGGCCCAGCCAGAGCCCAGACTTGAATCCAATTGCACATCTCTGGAGAGATCTGAAAATGGCTGTGTACTGACCCTTCCCATCCAACCTGATGGAGCTTGAAAGGTGCTGCAAAGAGGAATGGGCCAAACTGCCCAAAGATAGGTGTGCCAAGCGTGTGGCATCATATTCAGAAATACCTGAGGCTGTAATTGCTGCCAAAGGTGCATCAACAAAGTATTGAGCAAAGGCTATGAATACTTATGTACATGTGATTTCTTAGTTTTTTATTTTTAATAAATTTGCAAAAATCTCAAAAACTTTTTTCACATTGTCATTATGGGGTGTTGTGTGTATAATTTTGAGGAAAAAAATAATTTAATCCATTTTGGAATAAGGCTGTAACATAACAAAATGTGGAAAAAGTGAAGTGCTGTGAATACTTTCCGGATGCAATGTATAACAAAAAAAAAATGGCAATGAGAAAAAAATAACTTTTGCGAAGGTAAAAACAGTACAAGGGCTGCAGGCATGGAACTTGATGTAGTGAGACTTGGTCTAACAAAATAAGAAATTGAAGACAATGGATCTGATTCATGAAATGTAGGTAGAACAGATTTGTGTGTAAACTGTTAGTGGAGTTAAAGTTACATGTGTTTCAGCATTCATCAGTGTTAGTAGTCTGGTACATTTGTAAGTCTGAATAAAATCTACTCCTCCTTCTGACCACACATAGAGCTTGTGTAAACGAGGAGTCCACTTAAATATCACTTGTCATTACCACAAATTTCCACCTTAAATAACCTTAACCTGTTCTGTGTCATGTTCACAATATGCAAATGCCTGTAAAGTATGTATTTTAAGTGTAACTACAATACATTTAGCTTAAATAATCAGCAGTTCGTACATTGAGAACCCCATGATGCATGCTGTGCTATATGTTGAAGCATATTAAAAGACCACCATGAATGAAAACATAATATCCATGGAAAGCAGTATAAAAGTTAAAACAGAACCTACTTTTCTTCCCCCCCTCTAGACGTGGAAGAACACTCTGGATCGTTATCCCGACACGCTACTGGGATCCTCTGAAAAAGAGTTTTTCTACAATGATGACACGCAAGAATACTTCTTTGACAGAGATCCTGAGATGTTTCGACACATTCTGAACTTTTATCGCACTGGGAAGCTCCATTACCCACGGCATGAATGCATTCAGGCCTTTGATGAAGAGCTAGCATTCTACGGCATCGTACCAGAGATTATCGGAGACTGCTGCATGGAGGTATACTTGTTCTGTTAACCTAAGAGTTTCATTTCTTTTCAGTTTGGATTTACTTATTGACAAAATGATCCTTATCTTACACTTGGGGGGAGAATCACCAGTTAACATCACAGGCATGTCATTTAACTACTGGAGGACATCTGAAATAAATCCAGAAAATGATAGGGAGAGCTTGCAAACTCCACACAGAAAGGCCCACTGGGTTTTAATCCAGGATCTAAAACCAGAGTTTCCAAAACTTCCAAATGCTACCTTTAATCAGAACTATTGGAAACAGAACCTGTAGAGAGCTGATTGTTTGGACTGATGTGTCTATAGTCAGAGCAACAGTATGTGCCTGAAAATACAATATAAAGGATATACATACAAATATTCCTTTTACAATTTCTTTGCAAGTAATGGGCCATCATGTCAACAGAAAACAGTTTGCAAGTAATGGGCCATCATATCAACAGAAAACAGTTTTCATGCAAACTGATTTCGTCTTTTACATGCACCTGGTACAGTTTTATATAGTGTTCTGAAACTGGGTAGTCATCTTTTATATGCTATAATCTCTGGACCCTCTGACGGGTTCTTGTTTGTCGAGAGAAGTGTGTAATGTAGGTACTCATTAGGAAAAGTTACACTTACCACACCTGCTTTGGGACTGACTGACTATGGTGGGAGAATATGACAACAAGAAGACATTTAAGAAAAAAACTTGCAATACCCTCTCCAGGTAGCAGTATTCTCTATAGTTACACACTCACACTGGAAAGTTTGCCACACAAATGGCAAATATAACTATCAGCAATGCAAGAAGCCTCTCAGTTCCTTTAAGGTTTGTTCTTGTCATCACAGAGTTCAGAGTATCTCCTCATGAGCCTGGCCAATCTGTCACCTCACTGAAAGTAGAACGGCAAGAGGAGATGATAACAGTGATGTTCCTGTAAATGTGCACCACCTTTTTCTTCAAAAGGTTCCTGCACAATACTTGGACTGAAGACTTCTTCAACATTGTAGTCATGTCTTGTCTTTTGGAACTGAGCATTCTGACACAACGTGGCTTTGCATATGTAAACATTTTGTAGCTTTACTGTCTAGTTTCTCGGTTTAAGAATATATCTGTTGTTAGGATATTTATTTAAGAATTTTGGTCTGAGATATAGTGGTATTTTGCTCTGGAGGACTGTATTCATTAGTATCTTTCATCTGGACCTCACCGCTGTGTGTGATGAGGTCCAGATGAAGGAAAGAAGCCAAATTTTAGCTAATTGTGGCAGAGGGCTGGTTTAATAGCATCCATGCAAGCAGTTGCTAACAGTGGAGCTAAGTGACAACATCAGCACAGTACACATATACAGAGGTAAAAAAAAAATACATGAATCACAGTACTACACATGAAAGTGGCTCAAATCCAGTTTGGAAAGATCAGATCTGTGCAGTCAGCCATCCACTTATTCTTTTAATCACTTAATCCTTGCAGGTCACTGGAGGACAAGAGCCTGTGCTAGCTTCTTTTGGGTGAGAGACAGGGTATATCTTGAACAGTTTGCCAGTCCATCACAGGGCCAAGACATAGCGACAGACAGCCATTCACTTTCAGATTCATACCTACTGATAATTTGGAATTCCCAGTTAATGCCAATTAACCGAATACGCATGTCTTTAGACTGTGGGAGGAAACCGGAGTACCCAGCAAAACCCAATGCAGACACGGGGAGAACATGCAAACTCCATACATAGAGTCCAGCCTGCCACCTCATGGGTTCAAACACAGGACGTTCTTGCTGTGAGGCAACAGTGCTAACCAGTACACCACCAAAAAAAAATCCAGTCTTTGTCACTTTAGGGAAAAAAATTGGATTGAATAGTGTGAACCTAGCCTTAGACATTTCTTCAGAGTTTAAAGATTCTGCTTTGTCAAATTTTCCAAAACTTGTCAGTCGTCTGATAGATGTGTTTAGTGAACCACTGCTATATTTGAGGCTTAAAACTGGCATATGCTTGAACAGAATTCAATAAAGATTATAAAGGCAAAGTCTTATGTTTTGGCAGATCTGAGTAGATGTCGTCCAGTCCTGTGGTACATCAGTATATTGTACTGAATTGATGTACTAGCTCATCTGGAATTCCAATGACTACTGTGAATAGGGCAGTTGGCATCCAGGAAAGACTGGAGGGCAGTCAGGGAAGACTGACAGACAGCAGGAAAGACTGCAATAGGGATGGATGGGCTAGATATCCTTGCCACAAGTCCATGGAACCTCATTGCATGGACACGCTCTGTAATTACAAGCAGAATACAAAAAAGACAGTCCAATAGTCCTCCGAGAGGTGGGGTGGATGAAGGACCAGGCAGGATTGATATGTTACGTGTGGCCCTCGCGAGCCACACAAAGAGAGCCGAGGGCGAGCCAGTGAGTTACGATGTGTTATAAATAATAGGGAACAGGGGATAAGGAGCACGGCCTCGTGGGCCAAAAGGCACAAATACTCATACAGTGGTACACTCACAAGTAATGTAGATTGACGAGTAGAGGACTGGCGCCGGGCGTAGGGGTTCCAGCCTTCAGTGTGCTAAGTCGCAGCCCCGAATGATCGGAGCTGCTCCTTCTTATACTCATTAGCAGCGCCTCAGCTGATGAAGGTTGATTGGACTCCAGCCGTCCCGTAACTGACAGCTGGGAGCCCGCTGAGGCGCTGTCACAGAAAGAACAGGGCTGAGGGAATATGGTCTGAGCGCCGGATGGCACGGCGTCTCATCCACGTGACACAGCCCCCCCCCCCCCTCACGGTCGGACTACGAACGACCCATACCATCCAAGACCCCCCCCCCCCACCTAGGGTGGGCGGATGGGGTGCAGGTCAGGAGGGAGAGAATCAGAGGGGAAGAAAAAAAACCCGACAATAACCCAATACAGAGTATCAATGGAAACCCAAACACAATACTTCGTAAAATAAGAGAAAAAACCCAGAGAAAGGAAAAAGAACAGATAATAAACCAATATCGAGTACAAGGGAAAAACCCACAAAATACAACAGCGGAAAAAAAAACCCAGAGAAGGAAAAGAAAACAGGCAATAAACCAATATAGAGTACAAGGGAAAACCTAAACACAATACTCCATAAAATACAACGAGGGAGAGAAAAAAACCCAGAGAAAGGGGGGAAAAAAAAAACAATTGACAATAAACCAATACAAAGTACAAGGGGGAAAAACCCAAACAATGTACTCCACAAAATACAACATGGGGAAAAAAAAAACAGAGAAAAGAAAGAAAACAGACAATGAACCAATATAGAGTACAGGGAAAAACCCAACACAATACTCCATAAAATATAACACGAGAGAGAAGACCCATTCAGGCAGAGGAAAATTGCGGAGATAACAGCCCAACACACAGGGGAAAAAAACCCCACAATACCCTATAAACCAAGTACAGGTCAAACAACGAAAATCAACCCCGGGGTCCCCCCAAAATGAAAGGAAAACTCCCAAGGGCGAAGATTAACTATACAGCCATCCCTCACACAGGAGGGGAAACCCCCCCCAAAAAAATCACGCTAAACGCAGAACAAAAAAATAACAGCTTAGCTGTACCCACCCAAACATAAGCACAGCAAAAGACATTCAGTTCGGCGGGTCTCCCCGCACCCAGCGTCCATTCCGCTAACGAGGGTGAAGGGAACAGTTCCGGAGGCCTACCCGAACCCCAGGCTAGAAAACACAGTTCCTCTGGAGGCCGAACCAGATCGCCGAACAGAAAGTCTAGCGGGTCAGGCGGCCACAAAAGCGAGCCGAATGGGCACGGCAGGCCCTCCGGCAGCTGATCCGCATCGCTCAACCACCAGGCCCGTAGGGGAGGGGAAGAGGTCCAAACAGACCCCGGTGGAAGAGGCTTGGGGGAGAGCTGATGACGGGGAGGTCCAACAACAGACGGCAGGGAATCAGCAACCCCCTCACCGGACCTGGACACCGCTGGTGCAGAACCCACATCGGACCCCGATTGGGTCTCGAGCGAACCCATGTCGGACCCCGATTGGGTCTCGGACGAACCCACGTAGGACCCCGATTGGGTTGGCGCCGCACCAGAACCGACCTCCGACGTCGAACCTGGACCCTCCGGCACCACGAGTGATGGAGCTCCTCGCCGGCGACCCTGGGAGAAGGCTCAGGAGAGAAAAGAGAACCGGGATCAGGATCACCGGCAGCGCCAGAACCCGGCGAGATAAGCTCGGACGCAGCGGACAGCTGCCCCCGGCTCATCTGCCATAGAGACAGGCCAAAGTGCTCTAAAGTAAGGAGAAGAAAGATGAGATAGAGCACTTGCCTGATCTCGGGTTCTGACACCGTCCAGGACTGCGAAGATCCGGGATCCAACATCAGGAGGTCGTCGTCAGGCTCCCACTCAGCTGCATCGGGCTCCACAGCTGGCATGATGGACAGCGCAGCTTGTGATTCCTCCGGCACTGGTGTCCACACCGACAGCCCATACGGCGTGGTGGCAGGAGAACCTCGTCCCGCTGGACTGGACCGCTCCTCCGTGGAGACCCAGGGACGCTTGGTCATCGGCGTTGACTCCACATAGCAATCCGCCTTCCTCCTCCGTTCACGGCATAGCTGCGGAACCGGAACTAGGCTGTCCAGAACCGCAGGCTCCCTCCTCATCCCATGACGTCGGCCTGGTGCCGGGGACCGCTCAGCGGAGGGAGAAAGAGAGGGTGCAGGATTAATGACTAAAGCTACAGCAGGTGGTGGGAGTTCGGGGAACTGCGCACCCCGAACTCCACCTCCAGGAGTTTGACAGAGCAAATCACTAGGTGGATGTGAACAAACTGGGACTTGCCTGTCTCCTGGAGGCTGGATGGTGCCTGCTGCAGTGGACGTTGCTCCTCCCTTTCCCTGCCGGGCGGTAACGGAGGACCCCCTGAGAGGACGTTGGAGAGCCGCTTGTGTTGATTCCAGGAGAGGGCTCGCCAGGTCGGGATTCCAGGCGCACACAGCAGCCGGGGAACGCATCGAGGAGGAGGGGGTGACAGCCGAGATGAGCCGGCCCTGAAGTGCTGGCGTGACAGCGGAGGGGAGTGGCTCAGGAGACGAGGCTGCAGAATCTCCTCTGACGAGGCGTATGAGTGACAGCTGCGTGGGAGGAAGAGACCTTGCGGCAGTCCGGAACTGGATCCGGACGGGGTTCATGCTGAGACGGTTCGGCAATGTGACGACGGCTATTCCCAGGGGGCGAGGTGAGGGAGAGACCCGGAAATCGCCGCTCCTGAGCGGAGACCGAGGCGAGGAGGGCGTCGAACTCGGGGTAGTCTCGCAGCCCTGGACTCCTCTCCACCAATCTTACCGCTGCCGCCACATGCTTCATGATGGAGGACGGGTGCACAGTGGAGCTAGCAGCAGCCACTCGGTCCCGGACCTTAATAGCTGTCAGCTGCAGATCTTCCGGGGGAATCCCGAGTGACGTCGTGCTGAGCGGGGAAAGCCCTCTGGATGGCGTGAACTCCCGGGCTGGAGTAGAGGCAGGAACGGGATTCCGAAGCGAAGGGCGACGTCTCCTCCTCTTCGGCTTCCTGCCGGGATCTCCTTCCAACCCACGGAGCTCCTCTCGCTGTGCAGCGATGGCGTCCCTCCTGGCACAGACCTCAGGATGGTTGGAATAGCGAGGGAGGCTGTCCAGGAGATTCTCAGCATAGTCTAGATGCCAGCATCTTTCATTGGAGGTGTTGTACAGGGTGGCGGTGAAGAGCGTCCCGTCGACATCCTCCAAGATGTCCGTCAGCTCATCGCCCTGGCGCCGAATGTGACTCCTGGGAGACGGCATGCTTAAAGAGCTGACACCCAGACTGGAAGGCACAAGTCCAATGGCAAACTCACGGCCGCCGGCAACTCATTCGGCTGTGACTTACTGTTACGTGTGGCCCTCGCGAGCCACACAATGAGAGCTGAGGGCGAGCCAGTGAGTTGCGATGTTTTATTAATAATAGGGAACAGGGGATAAGGAACACGGCCTCGTGGGCCAAAAGGCACAAATACTCATACAGTGGTACACTCACAAGTAATGTAGAATGACGAGTAGAGGACTGGCGCCGGGCGTAGGGGTTCCAGCCTTCAGTGTGCTAAGTCGCAGCCCCGAATGATCGGAGCTGCTCCTTCTTATACTCATTAGCAGCGCCTCAGCTGATGAGGGTTGATTGGACTCCAGCCATCCCGTAACTGACAGCTGGGAGCCCGCTGAGGCGCTGTCACAGAAAGAACAGGGCTGAGGGAATATGGTCTGAGCGCCGGATGGCACGGCGTCTCATCCACGTGACAGGATAACACGGTGCAGACTGGAACGGCAACGACTAATTACACCTAATAACACCTCCAGCTGTTTTCAGTGTACCAGGGTACAATACTTATAGGCAGGAGAGGAGGGTCATGATTTATGTAAAGGATGGTTATCAGTGTATACAACTTGACATTGCTGAAAATATGTTGGAATGTGTTGGAGTTAAAGTTGTCCTATCACCTGGAATGTCTTTTGTTTTGATCGTGATCTATCAACCTCCATCCTCTAAGGATATCAAATGTACTGAAACAGTTTGGCAGCAAAGAATTAATCCTCATGGGTGATTTCAACCTAAACTGGCTTTGTAAAACACGCAGACAGAAATTAAAGGACATTACCACTAAGTTTCATATGGATCAGATGATCAGTAACCCAACTAGAATAACCCGTTCATCTCAAACTTTCCTTGATTTGATTTTTACAAACAAACTTGACCGCATAACAAAAATATACAATCTAATTACTGGCATGTCTGACCATAATCTCACTTTAGTAGTACGCAAATTGTCATAATCAATATACAAAAAGCCTACTGATGGTGGAAAATATATCTCGTACATACCAAAGAAAAACAGAGAATCATTTGAAAATGAGTTACAACACATAAAGTGGAATGAAATAAATGGTGATACAAACTGTGAAGAGACATGCCAAAATATGATATTAACAATCAAAGAAATTGTCTTAAAATATAAAATAACACTATCTATGCACAAGAGAAAACAGGATCCACCTTGGCTAAATGAAAAATTATGGAATCTCATGATAAAAAGGGATTTAGCTCTTAAAAAATGGCTAAAAACTGATTTAAGTACTGATAGACTGATTTTTAAAATCCTCAGAAATGAAGTCACCATGCAGCTCTGTAAAGCAAAAGCAAATTTCTTCTTAGACATAATCAAAAATGCAAAAGGGAACAACAAAAAACTCTGAAAATGTATTGATAAACTCACAGGAAAAAATGCAAAAAAAAAAAAAAAGTGAAGTCCTACAACTCAGTTTGAATGAAAAACTTCACTCAGATACCCTAGTTATAGCCAGCAATTTTAATGAGTATTTTATCAAATCGGTACAAGAACACCTTAAACCCACAAATAAGGTAAAGCTTAACAAAATTTTATCATCTCTATCAAGTTCCAGAGCTAAGGATATTCATGGACTAGACACTGTATTCTTGAAAAAAACATAAAGATACTTTAATAATTCCAATTACAGAATTAATAAATCAATCAATACATGAAAATATCCCTCCTGATGTGTTGAAACCCACATACTAGGGATGGGCATTCGGTGAAATTTTCTTCACCGATCGTCGGGAGAATTAATGATTAATAATCGGTTAATCATTAACATTTTTAGGTACGAAACAAGGCAGGTAGACTACATTATAACATCAGGTGCACGGAGAGCCCTCTCTCTGTTCTCGTGTTGGCTCGGCTCGGGAATCTCGCAAGCTGATTGGCCGAGACGTTTCACCCCGCAAGCTGATTGGCCGAGACGTTTTACCCAGCTTCTGTCCCTGCCGAGCGGCCACCCAACAAACGAAGACCGCATTCATTGCTCTATCGCTCGTGTTACTTAGTCTAGCCGCGCAGAACTTTTTGCTGTTCTCTTGTGCCATTTTGTGCGAAATAGTCTTCCCGTCGAGCTACTACGCCGCCTCCTGCAGCTTCCCTCGACGTGTGTACACCGAATCTTCATGACCTTCTCAATAAAGTTTCTGAAAAAAAAAAAGAATCTTCACGACCGCCATTACTCAGCGCGCAACCACTGTTGGCGGTTTCTTTGCGTAATAAGGGTGTTCCATGGACCCTGTCGATGAGGTATATTTGTATGCTGCATTGCAGTGATTGCAGTACACCTGGTCATTTTTTAAATTGAAATGGTCCCACGCAACACTTCGCCGTAACCGCTTAATGATTTGGCGATTGCCCTACGGAAGCCCGCGTGTATCAACTGAGGCACGCCAGGGTACGGCGATGGTGTAATGTTGCCCCCTGGTGCCCAAATTTTGCCATTGCATTGTTTGAGGACGGCCGTACACTAGGCCTCGGATTGTTTAAAAAAAAAAAAAACGGTTTGTCGACGAAAATGAACTTCCTCGGTGAAATTCTTAATGATCAATTATCGGTTAATCGGTAAATTATGCCCATCCCTACCACATACACAAAGTCAGAGACAAACAGGAAATTAGTAATTATAGGCCGATAAGTATGCTTCCTGTTTTGTCGAAAGCCATTGAAAAGGTGGTAGTAGACCAACTGGTAGAACATTTTGAATCTGCCCAGCTGCTCCATCTTATGCAGTTTGGTTTCAGGCCGCACCACTCAATGGAGACTGCACGTTGTTACTTTATTGAAATGATTAAAGAAAATCTGGACAAAGGGGGGTGGTAGAAGCCATCTTTTTAGACTTGCATAAAGCCTTTGATACGGTCAATCACTCAGTCCTTCTTCCAAAACTAGCAGGATACAAACTGTCCATGAATACCCTTAGCTGTTTAAAATCTTATCTATCTAGTCGCTCCCAGTGTGTGTGAATAAACAATACTGTATCCCAATCAAAGGCATGCACCATGGGAGAACCACAAGGTTCAATTTTAGGCCCACTGCTGTTTAATTTGTATATTAATGATTTGCCATCAGTATGTGAAAATGACATAAAAATTCAGATGTATACAGGTGACACAGTCATCTACACACATGGGAAGGATGCCAAACAAGTGGCTGACAAGTTAATGATAGCAATGGAGAAAGTGTCAAAATGGCTTAATCAATAATGCCTCACTCTGAACGCAGGGAAAACAGCTACCATGTATTTTACCAACTAACAAAATCATACGCACTATCCGACTAGAACTGTAAATATAGCAAATATAACAAATGTAAGAGAGTAAGTATTTGGGTGTCACATTAGATCCCATGCTCAGCTTGAAAAAGCACATAAAATGGATGAGCTGCACTCTGAAATGTAACCTTGCAAACTTTTGTTGCATCAGAAACTCACTCTAAAAGGATCAAAACCTTTTCTGAGTGCCATGATTTTGACACATTTCTCCTATTGCATTTCGTGCTGGTCACAAGCCAACAGTATGACTCTGAAACCCTTGGAATCCCTGTATAAACAATCCATCAAAATTCTGGATAACAAGACACGACAGTATCACCATTGTGGTATACTTGCCAAACACAAGATGTTAAGCTTTGAAAATATGATCATGTATGCAAATATACAGTTGGTCTTTAAAATTATCCATGGTTCTGCACCCCTGACCCTAAAGACTTTTAGTGTACCTGACTTCTGAACAAAATACCAGAGTAACGAGGACTTTCTCTAGGTGGCATTGTTGCATCTTCCTATGTAAAACTGCTTTTGCACAATCAGCTTTGTCATACAAAGCTATAATGGAATGGAACAAGCTCCTCACTGCTTTGAAGACCAGAAAAATTACAGAAACTTTACCACAGAGACTAAAAAATAGATTTCAAGTAATAAAGCCTGCCAACATTGACTCTCCCCCTTAAATGGGATCTGAAATTGTACTCTTAGTGTTTTAATGTGTGCTTGATTCAGGGTCAAAAGTTTCTGAAACCTGACCTGAATTGCTTTCTACAATATATGCACTGTTTTTCTTTTAATATCTTCCTGCCTGCTTCAAGGACTAAAGATGGAAATTAGTGAGTATGCTATAATCTGGTAGAGATTCTTTCTCTTAATAGTCCTGTGAGGAACCTTGGAGTTATTTTTGATCAAGATCTGGTTTTTAAATCACATATTAAACTTGTTTCTAAGACTGCCTTCTATCATTTGCGTAATCTTGCCAAGATTAGGAGCATCTTGTCTCAGAGTGATTCTGAGAAACTGATCCACGCTTTTGTTAGCTCTAGATTAGATTATTGTAACTCTCTATTATCAGGTTGTCCTAAAACATCTTTAAAAAGTCTTCAGCTGATCCAAAATGCTGCAGCAAGAGTTTTAACAGGTACTAGAAAGAGAGATCATATCTCTCCAGTTTTGGCCTCCCTTCATTGGCTTCCCATAGAGTTTAAAATCCTTCTTCTCACTTATAAAGCTCTAAATAATCAGGCCCCTTTTTATTTAAAAGATCTGATACTACCCTATTATCCTAACAGAGCACTACACTTCCAAAATGCAGGATTACTTGTAATACCTAGAATCTCCAAAAGTACAATGGGAAGCAGAGCCTTCAGTTATCAAGCTCCTCTCCTGTGGAACCAGCTGCCAATCTGGATTCGGGAGTCAGACTCAATCTCTGATATTAAGAATAGGGTTAAAACCTTCCTTTTTGATATAGCATATAATTAGGGAGGGATCATGTGCCTCTGAACCCTCCCTTAGTTATGCTGTGAATAGGTTTTGACAGCCGGGGGACCTCCAACAATGCACTGGGCTTCACTCTCAATGAAGTATTTTTGCTGGTCATTAACATCTGTTTGTTCTCTCCCATAGACTGACTCCCCGTCGTGCTGCTTGCTCTCTACATGTCTGTTCTTTTCTTCTTCTTCTCTATCCCCTCACCCCCCAGCCAGTCGCAGCAGAAGACTGCCCCTCCCTGAGGCTGGTTCTGCTGGAGGTTTCTTCCTGTTAAAAGGGAGTTTTTCCTCTCCACCATCGCCAAGCACTTGCTCACAGGGGATCGCCTGATTGCTGGGGTCTTTCTGCAATTGTGGGGGTTTCCCCTACAGTTGAAAGTGCTATGAGATGACTGTTGTTGTGAAATGGCGCTATATAAATAAAGTCGAATTGAATTAGAGAGCACCTTTACCCTGTGTTTAATGGTGTGTGTGTGTGTGGGGGGGGGGGGGGTTCTGTACATGGTCCCTGACAAATAAACCAATAAACTAAACTAATGATTCCAAAATCCTTAGGAAATGTAGCTGCGGATGGTCCAGGGTGACTATGCTTTGGGGTATACATATCCATCAGGGGAAGGCCAAGTGTAGTGGGAGGACCAGTTTGCAAACTTGTACTGCTTCAGTAGATGAGACAAGGAGGATGCAAAGCCCGGTTGAGCACCACAGAGCTGTTGAGTTCTCTATTGCAGATGGTGAGCGAGAGGAGCTGTTATCCCTGCAGGAAGAGCAACATCAACAGCAAGAGCCTTCCCCACCACAAGTGGTTCACCTTGAACCATTACGCAGTCAACCCACAAAAGAACCTCCAAAGGAGAAGGCAAGCTGCCAGATTAAGCTCAGGTGGGCCAGAGCTAGCAATAAAGAAGCATGGAGATACTTTGACCAGAATGTACATCTTATCCTCCACAACTCACCAAAGGGAAGTACAACACCAAACTCAACCTCTTTGGGAACATCATTTATGAAGAAGATAAACAGATGTTTGGAGAAATGCCTAAGAAGAAGACCCCCCCCCCCCCCACAAGCAAAAGGAAAGAAGAGAGTGCAAAACCCTTAGGTTGGTGAAGGAAAGACATCTTTTCTGGAAAGCTTGGAGGAAAGCTCGAGTGGGAGAAGAAGGGTTTAAAAGAGCTTTGGAGCCAGCTGAAATCCAGGCTTGCCAACCTCAGGACAGCAGGGTGGATTTGGAAATGCAGGAATAGAAACGAGAAGGTACATACCAGCTTTTTCTGGGATCCCTTTAGATATGCTCAAGATCTGCTGACAGAGAAGAAGTCTGAGAGGCTTGAAACCACCTCTCAGGAACTAGAGAGTCACTTGAAGGAACAACTCAGTGACAGTAGGAAGTGTGCCCCATTTGGTTCCCCAGGTTATGTGCCCCAGCCCACACAGTCTGCCCAGAAATTTGACATCAGCTTGCCCAAATTGACAGAGATCAAGCAAGCTGTGGAAAAAGCAAGATCTACATCAGCATCTGGCCCAAATGGCATTCCTTTTAAGGTGTATAAGAACTGCCCCATGCTGCTGAAGCTGCTGTGGAAGCTAATGAGAGTGGTCTGAAAAACCCAAGTTATTCTACCAGCTTTGAGCAGAGCTGTAACCATTTTTATCCCAAAAGAGAGAGACTCCCACAACATCACACAGTTCAGAGGCATTGCTTTGCTCATTGTCGAAGGGAAGATAGATCAAAGTCAGCTTCCAGGAAAATTCAAAACCTGGTGCTGTCAGTTCACCCTTTACCATCGTTTGATGTGGCTGCTGAAGCTGTGTGAGATTTCTGCAACAGCAGTACAGAGGATGAATGTGAAGGCAAACAATTATATTTGGAAATGGCTAGGGCTACCTTGCTGCCTGTCCAATGCTGCCTTGCTTGGAAAGAACACCCTCCAGCTACCCTTGAAGTCCCTCAACCTGGGCTATAAGGTGGAGAAAGTGAGGCTCACGTTTGAGCTCAAAGACTCATCTGATCTAACTATATTAGCAGCAAAGGCAACAGTTCGAACAGGACGTAAATGGCAAGTCGAGCAAGTTGTTGATCAGGCAATTCACCAACAAGCACAAGGAAATAGTTGGGTGGCTACCATCAGGGCAAGACAAGATTGGGGTGGGCACCAGCCCCCAAGATGTAGTCAGGCTCTTCCAAGAAAGACAGGAAGGAGCTGGTGAATTCAGAAGTCATCAGGATGGAAAGATGAAGCATATAAGATCAGAGCAGTGACCCATTAACAGCAGGGAAGGTGGACAAATTGGGAAGGAAATTGGAATGGTGGTTTTTATTATGATTGTCATTTTTACCTGTCTTGTTTTATACTTTTTCAGTTGTATTTTATTGTATTTTATGTCCTTATGTCTTATATATCTTTCACGTTTTATTTATTCTTGATGTATAGCACTTTGTGTCAGCTGTGATTGTTTTAAAGTGCTTTAGAAATAAAGTTGGATTGAATTGGAGTTTGCAGCACATTCTAATTGGCTGCACATCAGCCTCGACCCAGGGTCGGTTCAGAGGGCGTCATGACTAGGTGCTAAGAAAACTGGCAGAGGTTGTCGAGTAGTGCAGACTTAAATCCAACAGGTCCAACTTGCTCTCTTCCAAGCCACAGGTATGCTTTATTAGACCTGGAGATACAGGAAGAAAACCTGTTCACAAAGAGTGGTCCACTACTGAGGCCGGGATGCGAGTGGCAAATGAAGGCTGACCTGAATAAGCAGCTGAAGTTTCCACCCGAAATTGCTACAACTTCCCTACGGCAAGATATAGCTCTGTGGTATATCCCTGCCAAGACTGTTATTATGCTAGAACTTAGAGTTCCATAAGAAGAAGCAATGGAGGCAGCCTTTGATCGTAAAAAGCACTGCATCTTGGCTGCCTCATCCATCCAGGTGGATGCCCTTTAATTTTCCTCTGGGATTAATAAAGTGTACAAAAAATAAAAAGGAGAAGTACACAGAGCTTGCTGCAGCATGCACTGAAACATGGTGGAAGGCATACATCTACCCTGTGGAAGTGAGATGCAGGGGTTTTGTTGGGAAATCCACCTAGCATCTGTTGAAAGTTCTTGGAGTCACTGGGTTGAAGCAAATAAAGACACTCAGGGAACTAGCTGAAGAGGCAGAAACAGGGAGCTTCTGGCTGTATCTCAGAAGTAAAAATCCCAAATGGGGTAACTAAGAATTTTAAGGCTGGCCACAGGGGTCTTCCTACCACTGCTCCACCACACCAGAGATGTCTGGGATTAAAGGGGCGAAACATCAAGGAAGAGTGGCTCCCAGTTAATGACCCTGTGGCTGACCCATCGCCACTGGCGGAGGTGCGGCAGGCAGAAATGCCTTGCAGGTTACACTTGAGCTCACATCTAAGCTTGTCTGGAATTCCAGTGACTACTGTGAATAGGGCAGTTGGCATCCAGGAAAGACTAGAGGGCAGTCAGGAAAGTCTGACTGACAGCAGGAAAGACTGCAATAGTGGTGGATGGGCTAGTTACCTTTGCCACAAGTTCATGGAACCTCATTGCATGGACAAACTCAGTAACAACAAGCAGAATACAAAGAAGACAGCCCAATTGTCCTTCGACAGGCAGGGTGGAAGAAGGACCAGGCAGGATGGATAACACGGTACAGACTGGAATGGCAACAACAAATGATTCCAAAATCCTTAGGAAATGTAGCTGTAGATGGTCTAAGGTGTCTATGCTCCGGGGTCTACATATCCATCAGGGGAAGGCCAAGTGTAGTGGGAGGACCAATTTGCAAGCTTGCCCTACTTCGGTAGATAAGACAAGGAGGACACAAAGCCCGGTTGAGCACCACAGAGCTGTTGAGTCCTCTATTGCAGATGGTGAGCGAGAGGAGCTGTTATCCTTGCAGGAAGTGCAACATCAACAGCAAGAGCCTTTCTCACCAGAAGCGGTTCACCTTGAACCATTAAGTAGCCAACCCACAGGAGAACCTCCAAAGGAGAAGCCAAGTTGCCAGATTAAGCTCAGGTGGCCCAGACCTAGCAATGAAGAAGCATGGAGATGCTTTGACCAGAATGTTCATCTTATGCACATTATCTTATTACATTACTACATTAGTACATTATCTTATCTTTTGGAGCCAGCTGAAATTCAGTCTTGCCAACCTCAGGAGAGCAGAGTGGATGTGGAAACACAGGAGTAGAAAGGACAAGGCACGTACCAGCTTTTTCTGGGATCCCTTTAGATAAGCTTGAGATCTGCTGACAGAAGAAATCCAGGAAGCTTGAAACCACCTCTCAGGAGCTAGAGAGTCACATGAAGGGACAACTCAGTGACAGTAGGAAATACGTCCCATTCGGTTCCCCAGGTTATGTGCCCCAGCCCACACAACCTTCCCAGAAATTTGACATCATCTTGCCCAAATTGGCAGAGATCAAGCAGGCAGTGGAAAAAGCAGGATCTGCATCAGCACCTGGCCCAAATGGCATTCCGTTTAAGGTGTATCAGAACTGCCCCATGGTGTTGAAGCTGCTTTGGAAGCTAATGAGAGCAGTCTGGAAAACCCAAGTTATTCTACCAGCTTTGACTCCCATAATGTCACACAGTTCAGAGGCATTGCTTTTCTCAATGTTGAAGGGAAGATCTTCTTTACAGTTCTGGCCAGATGCATTAGCAACTACCTTCTTGCCAAAAATTACATTGACACCAGTTGCCAGAAAGCAGGTGTTCCAGGATTTCCTGGTTGCATCGAACACTCACTACCATTATTTGGGAACAAATAATAGCCAAGCGCAGAAGTCAGATCTCCATGTGATATGGTTGGATCTGGAAAATGCTTATGGATCTGTTCTACATCACCTGATCATGTTCAGACTCTATTTCTTCCACATGCCTGCTTGTATAAAAAAAACCTGTGTTCTGCCTATTTCAATAACTTGTATCTCCTACACCACTCAAGAAATCACAACTGGTTGGCATCAGCTTGAGAAACGCATCACAATGGGATGTTCGCCCATCTTGTTTACAGCAGCCTTTGAAATCATCCTTATTGGTGCAAGACAGATGATCAGGGGAGTGACAGCAGAATCAGGACAGGGTCTTCCAGCTCTAAGAAGTTACATGGATGATATTACAACACTTTTGCAAAATGCCACTTGCGCAAGACGCCTGCTGAACAGACTGAAAGACCTTTTTTGCTGGGCAAGGATGAAAATCAAACCAACTAAGTCCAGAAGTCTGTCAATTCAGAAAGGGTCAAAGGATGACAACATCGTCTTTTCTATTGCTGCAGAAAAGATTCCACTCTTAGTAGAACAGCCAGTGCGAAGACTTGGGAGGTTGTATACTTCTAAACTCTTGGATAAACCTATGGCTCACTCTGTCATGACACAGCTCTCAGAAGGCCTAGTGAGGATAGATCAAAGCCATCTTCCAGCAAAATTCAAAACCTGGTGCTTTCATTTACCATAATTTGATGTGGCCGCTGAATCTGTGTGAGATCTCTCCAACAGCAGTACAGAGGATGGATGCGATGGCAAACAACCTCAACCTGGGCAATAAGGTGGAGAAAGTAAGGCTCATGTTTGAGCTCAAAGACTCACCTGATCCAACTATATTAGCAACAAAGGCACCAGTTCGAACAGGGTGCAAATGGTAAGTCAAGCAAGTTGTTGATCAGGCAATCCCGCCAACTACAGCACAAGGAAATAGTTGGGTGTCTACATCAGGGCAAGACAGGGCCGGGGTGGGCACCAGTCCCCAAGATGGGTCAAGCTCTTCCAAGAAAGACAGGAAGGAGCTGGTGAATTCAGAAGTCGTCAGGATGGAAGATGATGCATATAAGATCAGAGCAGTGACCCATTAACAGCAGGGAAGGTGGACAAATTGGGAAGCAGTCATCACCAGGGCCCTAACTTGGGCTGCGGAAGATCCCACAGGCAAGGCTAAGCTTCCTTATTGGGTCTATGTACATACAATACCCTTCCAAGCCCCCAAAACATACACCTTTGGTATGGCTCGAACAACTTGCAGCCTCTGCGAGGCCCAAAATCCCAGTATGCAGCACATTCTAAGTGGCTGCAGATCAGCCTTGACCCAGGGTCAGTTCAGATGGCGTCTGGATCAGGTGCTAAAAAACTCTGAGGTTGTCGAGCAGTGCAGACTTAAATCCAACAGGTCCAACTTGCTCTCTTCCAAGCCACAGGTATGCTTAATTAGATCTGAAGATGCAGGGAGAAAACTTGTTCACAAAGAGTGGTCCATACTGAGGCCGGGATGCGAGTGGCAAATGAAGGCTGACCTGAATAAGCAGCTGAAGTTTCCACCAGCGTTTGCTTCAACTTCCCTATGGCCAGATATGGTTCTGTGGTCTATCTCTGCCAAGACTGTTATTATGGTAGAACTTGCAGTTCCATGGGAAGAAGCAATGGAGGCAGCCTTAGAGCATGAAAAGGAGAAGTTCACAGAGTTTGTTGCAGCATGCATTGAAGTAGGGTGAATGGCATACATCTACCCTGTGGAAGTTGGATGCAGGGGCTTTGTTGTAAAATCCACCCAGCATCTGTTGAAAGTCCTTGGAGTCACTGGGTTGAAGCAAATAAAGGCACTCAGGGAACTGGCTGAAGAGGCAGAAAAAAAGGAGATTCTGGCTGTGTCTCAGAAGGAAAAATCCCAAGTGGGATAGCGAAGGATTTTGGGGCTGGCCACAGGGGGCGGTAGGGAGATGTCCCTACCGCTGCCCCACCACCCAGAGATGTCCTGGGATTAAAGGGGCGAAACATCAAGGAAGGGTGGCTCCCAGTTGATGACCCTGTGGCTGGCCTATCAGCACTGGTGGAGGTGTGGCAGGTACAAATGCCTTGCAGGTTACACCTGTGATCACACCTTTGGCTCAAATAGTCATAGACTGTAGTACCTCACTATGGTCAAGTTCCTTGAAGTTCATTATAATGTTAAAAAAAGATACATATTGTTTCTGTGACCTGTTTAGTCAGTTATATTAAGTGGCTGTGTTATCAGTCCTCAATTTCAAACAAGACATCAGTTTTTGTGGTATACAGTAAAGGTAATTGTGATTTTTTTTTTTTTAAATGAATCGTCTGTTTTCTTGCTTTACTCTTGAACTTTGACTGCTTTGTTTTCGATAGGAGTAACATTTAAGAGAAAAATGTCTGTAGATGAAAAGGAAAAAAATCCACTAAGGTTTCCTGTCTGGACTGATTATGTACTGTATGTTTGACTTAACTGACCTTGGTGACCTTTGGTCGTCTTACTTGGCTACAGTCCACAAATTTCCTAATCTAATTTATAGGCATTAAAGTTATATTGTTAAAATATAAAAACACACAGATGGGCTGATCACAACACTTCGCCACCCCTTCTTGGGTGAAGTAAAAATAACTGCCCCATACAGGAACAAACTCAAGCCTCATGGGTGAAAGTCCAGAAAATGAATCATGGCCCCAAAGGGATTTTTGCTGACATAGTGTGGACATTTCTTCCTGTTCTTTCAACACTTCTCTATATCAGATCTGTGCCGTGTCATTTAATGAGCTAAGAACATTCTACTGAGCCAGGAAGAGGGCTTCTAACAGCTACAGTGCATCTGGAAAGTATTCACAGCGCTTCACTTTTTCCACATTTTGTTATGTTACAGCCTTATTCCAAAGTGGATTAAATTCATTTTTTTCCTCAAAATTTTACACATAATACTCCATAAGGACAATGTGAAAAAAGGTTGTTGGGTTTTTTTTTTTTAGATTTTTTGCAAATTTATTAAAAATAAAAAAACTAAGAAATCACATGTACTGTACACAAATATTCACAGCCTTTGCCATGAAGCTCAGAATTGAGCTCAGGTGCATCCTGTTTTCACAGATCATCCTTGAGATGTTGCTACAGCTTAATTGGAGTCTACCTGTGGTAAATTCAGTTGATTGGACATGGCTTGCAAAGGCACACACCTGTCTATATAAGGTCCCACAGTTGACAGTGCATGTCAGAGCACAAACCAAGCACGAAGTCAAAGGAATTGTCTGTGGTGCTGCAAAGAGGAAGGGGTGAAACTTCCCAAAGATACAGTGCATCCGGAAAGTTTTCACAGCACTTCACTTTTTCCACATTTTATGTTACAGCCTTATTCCAAAATGGATTAAATTAATTTTTTCCTCAAAATTATACACACAATACTCCATAATGACAATGTGAAAAAAGTTTTTTGAATTTTTTGCAAATTTATTAAAAATAAAAAACTAAAAAATCACATGTACAGTGGGGCAAAAAAGTATTTAGTCAGAATCAGAATGAGATTTTTTGCCATTGTTCATGTAGTACACAAACTAGGAATTTGTCTCGGTGCAATGCTGGAACATTAAACAGGGAGTAGCACTAAAGATAAAAATAAAAAACTATGCATGCAATAAAAGGTAGAATATTTTTTTTTTGTTACTTATTTGTACCCGTAGGTAGATTTGGTTTGCAGTCTGGTGACAAGCCACCGGCTGCCGGTCGCTGCGTGCGCGAGCGCCCTAAACCTACATGTTTTTGGTATGCGGGAGGAAACCGGAGAAATCCCGGAGTAAACCCACGCAACACGGGGAGAACATGCAAACTCCACACAGCTCACTGTTGACCGGGGGCTGGGATCGAACCCACGATCTCATGATTCCCGCGATCCCCCGGCCGAGGGTAAAACTGTGCTGCCACAGTGCTAAACCACTGCGCCACCGTGCAGCCCATAATATGAATAAGTAATACCAATCTATGCAATTTTTAAATATATTAACAAGCAGCAGATATTGTGGAGTTCTACATAGTGCAGTCAGTAGTGCAAAAAGAAAACAGTGATAATTGTCATGAGTCCGGTTGAGCTGCTGTACGTAGTGCACGAGAATCTAATAAGTCACTTAGTGTTCAGCAGTCTGATGGCAGAGGGGAAGAAGCTGTTCATGTAGCGGGAGGTTTTAGTCTGAATGGACCGAAGTCTTCTGCCTGAGGGGAGGGGGGCAAACAGTGCGTGTCCAGGGTGTGAAGGGTCGGCTATGATCCGGCCTGCACGCCTCCAGGTCCTGGAGATGTACAGATCCTGGAGGGATGGGAGCTTGCAGCCGATCACCTTCTCAGCAGTGCGCACAATGCGCTGCAGTCTTAGTCTGTCCCTGGCGGTGGCTCCTGTGTACCACACGGTGATGGAGGTGGTGAGGATGGACTCGATGATGGCCGTGTAGAACTGCACTAACATCTTGGTGGGTAGCTTGATCTTCCTCAGCTGCTGCAGGAAGAACATCCTCTGCTGGGCCTTTTTGAAAAGGAAGCTGATGGTCGGCTCCCATTTGAGGTCCCGGGTGATGGTGGTGCCCAGGAAGCAGAAGGAATCCGCAGTGGTGATGGGAGAGTCTGTGAGGGTAAGGGGGGGCAGAGGGGCTGTGACTTTTCTGAAGTCCACGATCATCTCCACTGTCTTCAGAGCGTTCAGCTGTAGGTTGTTGTGGCTGCACCAGGACGCCAGCTGGGCCACCTCTCTCCTGTAGACGGACTTGTCACCGCTGGAGATGAGCCCGATGAGGGTGGTGTCGTCCGCAAACTTGATCAGCTTGACAGACTGGTGGCTGGAGGTGCAGGAGTTGGTGTACAGGGAGAAGAGCAGGGGGGAAAGTACACAGCCCTGGGGTGATCCGGTGCTGATGCTAACAGAGTCTGAGACAGTCTTTCCCAGCCGCACATGCTGCCTCCGGTCCGTCAGGAAGTCGGTGATCCACCTGCAGAAGGAGTCAGGCACGTTGAGCAAGGACAGCTTGTCCTGGAGCAGAGCGGGGCAGATGGTATTGAATGCAGAGCTGAAGTCCACAAACAAGATCCTGACGTAGGTTCCCGGGGAGTCCAGGTGCTGCAGGATGGAGTGGAGGGCCAGGTTGACTGCATCGTCCACAGACCTGTTGGCTCTGTAGGCGAACTGCAGCGGGTTCAGGAGGGGAGTGGTGATGGTCTTGAGGTGGGGCAGGACCAGGCGCTCAAAGGACTTCATGACTACAGAGGTGAGCGCTACAGGTCTGTAGTCGTTAAGTCCAGTGATCCGTGGCTTCTTGGGGACAGGGATGATGGTAGAGGTTTTGAGGCAGGCCGGCATGTGGCATGACTTCAGGGAGGTGTTAAAAATGTCTGTGAAGACAGGAGTCGGCTCCTCCGCACAGTGTCTCAGGGTGAAGGGAGACACGGCGTCCGGACTGGGGGCCTTGCGCGGGTTCAGTCTGGAGAACTGTCTGTGCACGTCCTGCTCACTGATGGCAAGGGCAGGGGGGGAGGGGGGCGCCTTTGATGAAGTGGGGACCATGGAGGCAGTGGCGCTGGGGGGAGGGGGGGAGTTGGACACAGCTGACGAGGTGTCAAAACGGGCATAGTGTTGGGACAGTCTTTGACAAAGGGCTTTGTCATTCTGTCCCTTAGAAGCCTGAGGCCGATAGTTGGTGATTTGCCTCAGTCCTCTCCACACAGAAGCAGAGTCGTTAGCAGTGAACTGTTGCTGGAGTCTCTCAGAATACACAGATTTAGCTCTCCTCAGCTCTCTGCTAAACCGGTATTTGACCTCCCTGTAGCAGTCCCTGTCTCCACTTTTCAACGCTGCTTCCTTCTCCTTCGTGATCTGTCTGAGCTTAGCTGTGACCAGGGCTTGTCGTTGGAGTAACTCACCCTGGTGCGCGATGGAAGAATGCTCTCCTCACAAAAGTGGATATATGAGGTCACAGTGTCCGTGTACTCATCCAGATCATGCGTAGCTCCTTTAAACATGTCCCAGTCACTTATTTCCAAGCACGTGCGCAGCTCCTCCACAGCTTCACTGGTCCGTTTCCTCGTAGTGCTCACAACAGGTTTTGTGAGCTTCAGTCTCTGTCTGTATGTGGGAAGCAGGTGGACCATCACGCGATCAGATAGTCCGAGCGCAGCGCGGGGAACAGCGCGATACGCGTCCTTCGCTGTAGTGTAACAGTGATCCAGCGTGTTCTCTCCTCTGGTGGGGCATTTAATAAACTGTTTGTACCGGGGGAGTTCGTGGCTCAGGTTATTCTGGTTAAAGTCGCCAACCACAATAACCAGAGAGTCCGGAAAAGTCTGTTCCGCTTGCTGAATGTGATCCGCGAGCGCGTGCTGAGCCTCGCGCACGTCCGCATCGGGCGGGACGTAAACAGCGGCCAGGATGAATGAAGCAAACTCACGCGGGGACTAAAATGGCTTGCAGTTGATGAATAAATATTCCAGAGCGGGAGAACAGTGTTGGGAGATCACAGTTACATCGGAGCACCAGCTGCTGTTGATGTAGAAGCAGACTCCTCCGCCTGTAGTCTTGCCGGAGAGCCCCGTGTCGCGGTCTGCACGAAACAGCTGAAATCCCTCGAGGAGGAGCGCACTGTCCGGTGTCTGTTCCTTGAGCCAGGTCTCAGTGAAGCAGAGGGCACACGAGGTGGAGAGGTCCTTAAATCGCATCAGCAGTCTCAGTTCATCTACCTTGTTATAAAGAGAGTTGACGTTGGACAGAAAGATCCCAGGCAAAGCCGTGCGTGTGCCGCTCCTGCGAAGCCGCACGAGGGCGCCCGCTCGTCTTCCTCTCTTTCGCCGTCTCACTTTTTGGGCTAAAAAGTGAACCAGATCGGCGACAGGAGCCAAAAAAACTGGGAGTAGGTCCGTGGGAGTGAAAGTCCTGATATTTAGTAGCTCTTTACGGGTGTAAGAGCAGGCAGACACACAATTGACGAACAAAAACAAACAAAAAAAAGCGCAGCGAAGCACCATGGCGACCACTGTGGGCGCCATCTTGGATCATATGCCACCAACTGTGCCACCATATGCCACATCTTGGATCAGTCAGCCACCAATTGTGCAAGTTCTCCCACTTAAAAGATGAGAGAGGTCTCCAATTTTCATCATAGGCATACCTCAGCTATGAGAGACAAAAGGAGAAAAAAAAAATCCAGAAAATCACATTGAAGGATTTTTAATGAATTAATTGGTAAATTCCTCGGTAAAATAAGTATTTGGTCACCTACAAACAAGCAAGATTTCTGGCTCTCACAGACCTGTAACTTCTTCTTTAAGAGGCTCCTCTGTCCTCCACTAGTTACCTGTATTAATGGCACCTGTTTGAACTTGTTATCAGTATAAAAGACACCTGTCCACAACCTCAAACAGTCAGCCTCCAAACTCCACTATGGCCAAGACCAAAGAGCTGTCAAAGGACACCAGAAACAAAATTGTAGACCTGCACCAGGCTGGGAAGACTGAATCTGCAATAGGTAAGCAGCTTGGTGTGAAGAAATCAACTGTGGGAGCAATTATTAGAAAATGGAAGACATACAAGACCACTGATAATCTCCCTTGATCTGGGGCTCCACGCAAGATCTCACCCCGTGGGGTCAAAATTATCACAAGAATAGTAAGCAAAAATCCCAGAACCACATGGGGGGACCTAGTGAATGACCTGCAGAGAGCTGGGACTAAAGTAACAAAGGCTACATCAGAAACACACTACGCCACCAGGGACTCAAATCCTGCAGTGCCAGACGTGTCCCCCTGCTTAAGCCAGTACATGTCCAGGCCCATCTGAAGTTTGCTAGAGAGCATTTGGATGATCCAGAAGAAGATTAGGAGAATGTCATATGGTCAGATGAAACCAAAATAGAACTTTTTGGTAAAAACTCAACTTGTCGTGTTTGGAGGAGAAAGAACACCATACCTACTGTGTAGCATGGGGATGGAAACATCATACTTTGGGGCTGTTTTTCTGCAAAGGGACCAGGACGACTGATCCGTGTAAAGGAAAGAATGAATGGGGCCATGTATTGTGAGATTTTGAGTGAAAACCTCCTTCCACCAGCAAGGGCATTGAAGATGAAACGTGGCTGAGTCTTTCAGCATGACAATGATCCCAAACACACCGCCCGGGCAACGAAGGAGTGGCTTCGTAAGAAGCATTTCAAGGTCCTGGAGTGGCCTAGCCAGTCTCCAGATCTCAAGCCCATAGAAAATCTTTGGAGGGAGTTGAAAGTCTGTGTTGCCCAGCGACAGCCCCAAAACATCACTGCTCTAGAAGAGATCTGCATGGAGGAATGGGCCAAAATACCAGCAACAGTGTGTAAAAACCTTGTGAAAACTTACAGAAAATGTTTGACCTCTGTCATTGCCAACAAAGGGTATATAACAAAGTATTGAGATGAACTTTTGTTATTGACCAAATACTTACTTTACCGAGGAATTTACCAATTAAGTCATTAAAAATCCTTCAATGTGATTTTTCTGGATTTTTTTTTCTTATTTTGTCTCTCATAGTTGAGGTATACCTATGATGAAAATTGGAGACCTCGCTCAGCTTTTAAGTGGGAGAACTTGCACAATTGGTGACTGACTAAATACTTTTTTACCCCACTGTACATAAGTATTCACAGCCTTTGCTCAATACTTTGTTGATGCACCTTTGGCAGCAATTACAGCCTCAAGTCTTTTTTAATATGATGCCACAAGCTTGGCACACCTATCTTTGGACAGTTTGGCCCATTCCTCTTTGCAGCACCTTTCAAGCTCCATCAGGTTGGATGGGAAGCATCAGTGCACAGCCATTTTCAGATCTCTCCAGAGATATTCAATTGGATTCAAGTCTGCGCTCTGGCTGGGCCACTCAAGGACATTCACAGAGTTGTCCTGAAGCCACTCCTTTGATATCTTGGCTGTGTACTTAGGGTCGTTGTCCTGGTGATAGATGAACCGTCGCCCCAGTTTGAGGTCAAGAGCACTCTGGAGCAGGTTTTCATCCAGGATGTCATTGAACATTGCTACATTCATCTTTCCCTTTATCCTGACTAGTCTCCCAGTTCCTGCCACTGAAAAACATCCCCACAGCATGATGCTGCCACCAACGTTGGCGTGGTTATGAATGGTGCCTGGTTTCCTCTAAACATGATGCCTGGCATTCATGCCAAAGAGATCAATCTTTGTCTCATCAGACCAGATATTTTTTTTTTTCTCATAGTCTGAGAGTCCTTCAGGTACCTTTTGGCAAACTCCAGGCGGGCTGCCATGTGCCTTTTATTAAGGAGTGGCTTCCATCTGACCACGCTACCATACAGGCCTGATTGGTGGATTGCTGCAGAGATGGTTGTCCTTCTGGAAGTTTCTCCTCTCGTCACAGAGCAACACTGGAGTTCTGTCAGAGTGATCATCGGGTTCTTGGTCACCTCCCTGACTAAGGCCCTTCTCCCCCGATTGCTCAGTTTAGACGGCCGGCCAGCTCTAGGAAGGGTCCTGGTGGTTCTGAGTTTCTTCCATTTACGAATGATGGAGGCCACTGTGCTCATTGGGACCTTCAAAGCAGCAAAAATTTTTCTGTACCTTTCCCCAGATTTTTGACTCGAGACAACACTGTCTTGGAGGTCTACTGCACTGACTGTGCTCTGACATGCACTGTCAACTGTGGGACCTTATACAGACAGGTCCAAATCATGTCCAATCAACTGAATTTACCACAGGTGGACTCCAATGTTCTACTCCGCTGTAGAAACATCTCAAGGATGATCAGTGGAAACAGGATGCACCTGAGCTCATTTCTATGCTTCATGACAAAGGCTGTGAATACTTATGTAACATGTGATTTCTTAGTTTTTTTTATTTTTAATAAATTTGCAAAAATCTAAAAAAAAAAAAACCCACCTTTTTTCACGTTGTCATTATGGGGTATTGTGTATAGCAGTGGTCCCCAACCTTTTTTGTACTAGGGACCAGTTTCATGCATGAAAATTTTCCGCAGACTGGGTAGAGGTGCTGGGGTTCCAATAACAAAAACCTTTGTCAGTTCAGAGCATGTAATCTGAAGCAATTACACTTTATATTATGCATTTACAATGATTCTACAGCATAATATCAACTCACCATAATCAGTGGGAAATCTGGGCTTGTTTCCCTGCAACTAGAATTTTGTTTTTGGCTCATTTTTTCAAGAGTTAGCTTGTGTCACTGATGTGTGAAACGTCATGCCAGAGTCAAGAGCGGTTGTGAGGCAAGGGCGGAAACAGTTGTTTTACAAAATAAAATCTCCGTAAGACAAATGGGGGTGGGGGGGGAGCTTTAAAGGGCCTATATAATGCAAAATCGACTTTTTTGAGCTTTTAAGCATGTTATGTTAATTCCTCACCAAAAACACCCCCAAAGTGGTATTTTGCTCCATTCACGCATCTCTGAGTATTCCTCCTCAACTCTGCTCTCTGAGCTGCTGCTCCGCCCTGTCCCTGATAATGATTGGGTCCCCACATTCATACGTATGAACGTGGGTGAGCCGCCCACTCCAGGAAGTGCCTGTGCTGCCAGCACCGCCCCCAGGCTAACGCACACACCCACTTTCTCCGCGCAGCTAACGGAGCGGTGATCGGCAAAACTCTTTCACTTTAGCATTGACGCTGTGAAGAAGTAGTTCCTCTCGCACCTAATTTGCTCAGTGACAACAACTGTTTGCTTTTTAATGTAAGACAATGTCTTCTAAATGAAAGACATTTCTCTTAGCTTTTCATTTACCAGTCAAAAACTTCCTGTAAACGTCTTCGAGGTCGCTGTGGTATCTCGTGCACCTCAAATTCCCGATCGGAATCTGGGTCAAGAGTGTAAGGCTCCACAACATGCTCATCCATCTTTTTCTAAAGTTTACTGTAGATGTTGTTTTCGTGGGCGGAACCCAGCGACACGCTGCAGCAGCCGGCTCAGGGGTTACGTCAAAAAATGGGCGGCAGCCACAAGAAGGAGAGGCGGAGCCTCAGAGATCGAGGCATCTTACTTCCGGGTTGGAAAAGTAGCTCGTGAAAATAACTCATATTTCATAAGAAATTCATTCTCCAGTGTACCAAAGGTAATATACTATCACATACATGCATATAGTTTACTCTGAAAGGCTTAAAATAGCATGATATAGGCCCTTTAACATTAACCACAATTTTTTTTTTTTTTTTTTTTTTGCGTCCTGGTACCAAATGATCCACGGACCAGTACTGGTCTGGGGACTGGGGGTTGGGGACCCCTGGTGTATAGAATTTTGAGGAAAAAATGAATTTAATTCCTTTTGGAATAATGTTGTAACTTAACAAAATGTGGAAAAAGTGAAGAGCTGTGAATACTTTCCGGATTCACTGTCAGTGTGCCAAACTTGCGGTATCATATTAAAAAAGACTTGAGGCTGTAATTGCTGCCAAAGGTGCATCAACAAAGTATTGAGCATAGGCTGTGAATACTTATGTATATGTGATTTCTTAGTTTTTTATTTTTAATAAATTTGTAAAAATCTCAAAAAAATCTTTTTGTAGTGTTGCCATTATCGAGTATTGCGTGTAGAATTTTGACAAAAAAAAATCAATTATTCCATTTTGGAATAAGGCTGTAACATAAAATGTGGAAAAAGTGAACTGCTGTGAATGCTTTCTGGATGCACTGTATGTTTATAGTAAAAATTGAAAATGGCCATTTTACGGGTTGCATGTGACCAAACCTGTAAGAAAGAAGGTAGCCACATTTCTAAAGGAAGAAAGCCAAAGGTTTCTGAGATGGTCAGATGACTCTATCCAGCATCTGCAGTTCATTAGCTCCCTTAAAGTCCTACTAATACAGCAAACAGCTTCCAGCTTTATGCTGCTTTAATACTGCAATCCTTCCATATGGGTTTATAATGTCTGCATCATTTGTACTGTACTTGTGGGTGCTTTGACCTTTGACCATTTATTTTTTCTCAATGGTTGTTGCTAATGTTGGTTATTCTGCTGGTGCACGTATTAAGTCTCTCTAGAGAAGAGCATCATCAGCCAAATGACTAAAGTGGAAAAGCATCAATGGATCTGAGGGGATTACTAACCAGTGAAGCTCTCAAACCTCGTTATTGAACTCAGACTTATTAAGACAATAGTGATGGGCCCCCTGAAACAATTGCAGCCCAAATGCAATCTGATTAGTCTCTTTATTGCTACTGATTTTGGCATGCAGTGAAGCAAAACTTTCTGTAGTTGATTTCTTTAATGATTCATGACCTTTGTTTCTTGCAAACTCCCAGCACAGCAACTTACCTTCTGAACTGATCCTTTTTCTGTTAGCCCTGTCGGCAGAGGCTTTTATATTGTTACATTCTCATTTTTTAATAGCTGACCCATACGTGACTCATGCATGTGTGATTTATTACTCTTCTCTGATTTGGCAGACCTTATCATGTCCACTAATGATTCAGATTCTAGTACCTGGATTTCTTTTTTTAATCTCTGGACTTGCCTCAGAAACATCTCTCATGATTTTTTATTATTTTTCCTTTAGGAAGTTCACAAATTCCCCTATGTTTCTTGATGTGCTATTTAGTATTTGACATTTTCTAATTGGATTTGAGCCAACGAAGAAGGAAGTAAAAATCCAAACCAGTTTATTTACCACTATGGCAGTGGCTTTCTCTTTGTATAGGTGCTAAATGCTGCTGGCTTGTTGAAAGGCAGAAGGAAGATGACTTTGATGCTGTTACTAACAATACACATAGATGGATGTAGCAGTGGGTATGGTATCAACTTTTGCACATTACCAGGAGCTGCTGGCCAGAATTGCCTTTTCACAAAACATCCGGCCAATAATACTTGGAACAAACTTATCAGAGCACAAACTTGTCCAAAAATAGATGAATGACTTCTAATTAAAAAAAGAAACTACTAGAAGCAATTGAAAAGCACAAACCTCCACTAAGGCAGTGCATTTTCCACTTTTAAATCCAAGGTAAAACATTATCAACTTTTAAAGTTAAAAAACAAAAAACATGAATAAAAGTATGTAATTGATCTAATTTACAACTTAGCCAAACTAAACAAAGTTAAAAAGATTTATTGTTTTCCAGTGATGATTATAAAAATTCAAATGCTTTGAATTTGTGCTGCCGCATTGAGAAACTGGTGGAGTGTGCATATAGTTACATCATTCCTTTTATCTTTGCCTGTTAGTCCACCTGATCAGCTCTTGCTCACAAGTCTGTGGAACAAAGTACTAGTTATCTTACTTTAGTGTATGCCCTAGATGTTATTTGGAGTTAAGTATTAAAGGCAGGGCCAGCCCTAGCTCTCAGATACACCTCCGGCAGATGAGGAAGGAATTAGACTCGCAGTATGGGCAGAACTCCAGTGTAACATTGTTTATTGGTGAAAGAAGATAAATACAGCTTGGTGGCTGTCAAACACAAAAAAAGTTAAAGACTAAACACTTACAGTCAACATATGATGATGAGGAACCGAAAGGAATGCTCTGCAATGATGCCACAGAGAGAAATGAAAACAGCGGATGTATATAGGGACACAGAAATTAACTAACACAGGACAGCTGGGTAACTAATTAGGGTCCAATAAAAACACACAGGAGTGTCTGGAGGAATGGGAGGATGATGGGAGAGACTAGAAAACAATAGGTGGAATAAGAAACTAAGGATACACGAACTACTAATGATAACAGAATTGGGCCAAGAGTTCAAAAAATAACAGAAAGCATGGACAGAATGTCCAGATCATAACATTAGCCATTTTGGTGCCCTGGGCAAGATTAGAGCACTATTTATTGCTATTTAGTAAAAATGACGGCAATTCTGTAAAAGTTAAAGCTCATAGTTATGAGCAGTTTAGTCCAGTTAAGTAAGGCTCACTGCTAGTGCTATTCCTAGCAAATGTGCTAACAGACTTACTGATGGGTGACTAGAAGTGGGTTTAGCATTTAATGTAAAATTAACTTGTCACAATTTGCTCTTATTAGTGGACATGTCTCTCTGTCAGACATCACTCAGATAAAAACTGAGTTGTTAAATGCCACAGAGTATGAAGCAGCTATGCCAGCAGCTAAACTCTTAGTTACTAAAAACTGTTCTAATGGCATAGTCATATGACATGGAAGACACATGAGAACTTCATGTCCTTTATCTAAACTGGGAAAATGAACATTGCAATGCATAATCATATAATAAAGAATATTAAACATGAAATACAGTATGTATACAAACAGTTATTTGTATTATTGTAATATGTGTGCATGTGTATGCATACTAAAAATTAAAATACCTATTTATAGATGCATAATAAAATAATAGTTTTGACAAGTTTGACTTTGAATCAAATTATTTTATTTTCTATCTAAAGCATGAGACCAATCTAGCAGGTATTACATTATACGAGGGTGGGCTGAAAAGTTCATAGTGGTCAAATTTGACAAAATGTGGTTTATTTTTCAACCGCAGGTATCCAAGTGCTGCAACACCGATGGAAGAAGTATATGGACCGAAGGGGAGACTATGTTGTAAAATAAACCACATTTGGTCAAATTTGACCCCGATGAACTTTTCAGCCCCCCCTCATAATGTACTTCTTTATGGCCTTCCACCAAGAAGGTTCTGAGTATTGAAGAGAACCTTAAGACTGAAGGAGGAGACTGAAACACTCTTTCAGTCTCATAGCATTCAGTTAATATATAACAATTTTACTGATTAAAAAATAGAGCTGGATCATGAATGGTTGGTATATTGGGGTGTCTTGAGTTTCCTCTCAATAAGACTGCCTGCCGTAAGTGACCTAAAAATTCCAGAGCATATTTCACTAGAAGTAAATTCATGAAACATAAGTTGCCAATATTTCATTACATGTATTGATGGAGTGTGAATTAAAATTAGTAATAGGAACGACAAACAGTATTGTTTAGTCAGACTTAAAGATTAAATTTCATTTCATTAACATTGTCCTATTTCTCCTGTCCTCTCTCTGTCAGGAATATCGAGATCGGAAAAAGGAGAACCAGGAACGTCTGGCAGAGGACACAGAGGCCAATGAGGCAATGGATGCCCCCCTCCCTCCACACAGCACCCCAAGGGAACGCCTGTGGCGAGCCTTCGAGAACCCCCACACCTCCACCATGGCGCTCGTTTTCTATTATGTCACAGGCTTTTTCATCGCCGTGTCTGTCATTGCCAATGTGGTGGAGACGGTACCCTGTCGGCCTCCAAAGGGCCGTGTCAAAGACCTTCCCTGTGGGGAGAAATACCAGCTGGCCTTCTTCTGCATGGACACGGCCTGCGTGCTGATCTTCACGTTTGAGTACCTAATGCGTCTTTTTGCTGCTCCCAGCCGCTGCAAGTTCATGCGCTCAGTGATGTCTGTGATTGATGTGGTGGCCATCATGCCCTATTACATTGGTCTGGTGATGCCCGAAAACGAGGATGTAAGCGGCGCCTTTGTGACCCTCAGAGTTTTCCGCGTCTTCCGGATCTTCAAGTTCTCGCGGCACTCGCAGGGTTTGAGGATTTTGGGCTACACGCTGAAGAGCTGTGCCTCTGAGCTTGGATTCCTGCTCTTCTCCCTCACCATGGCCATCATCATCTTTGCCACCGTCATGTTCTACGCTGAGAAGGGCACCAAGGGCTCAACCTTCACCTCCATCCCAGCCTCGTTCTGGTACACCATCGTCACTATGACAACGCTCGGGTGAGTTCACATCAGTTTGATGTTTTGTGCTCGCTGGCCCCAATGATATCTGACACGAAACAGATTTCATCTTGTTAACGATGACTGTACCACCAATAATGTCATCACCATAGCAACTAGAAAGTGTGATCTTTGCTGTAAACATCCCGTTTTGTGTTGGAATGTGGATGTGCCATTGTAAATGGCTACGAAGGAGCACTTGCTGTCTTTTTCCACCATAAAAAGAGATGAAGAGTGTGTGTGTTTGTCTCCCACTCGTTGCTTCTGGAGTACGGTGGTGTATCTTCACCCTGCAGCCGCCCACACTCATCACTGGTGCCATGTGGATGGAGGTTGTGTACGTGTGTGCGTGCCTGTGTGTTTGTGTGTGTCTTCACCCTGCAGCTCTCTGGTACTGATCTATTATATACTGTTCAAAAGAACCTTTGCAAACATCAGAAATAGAGCGTGAGTCAGGCATCTGCCATAAGCATCGACCGAGCTGACCATGCGGATTTTCAACTCACACATTTACCGTTTCTTCTCTATATAACTCCATACACCTACCTGGATGTCTGTGAATGGTGAGAAAGCAAGTTTGGGTTCAAAAGGTGTGAATGAAAAAGTAAGAATAGCAGTGAATGACTCAAATGGTTCACAGCTGTAGTAAACCATCAGTGATGCTAAAATGTAAAGAGCTGTGAAACACTGGTGCATTGTGGAGGTTTGGTGCCTCTTAGTGAATGAAACACTTTATTTTGTTTATTTTGTGTGTGCTTTTCATATTTACTACAGTATCAAATGTTAAGATGTGCTCTATGCTTTTTTTTACACTTGTGGTTTGGTTGGGTTTATTGGAAGTGGTGTGAGCATAATTTATTATTTAAAGGTTCAACTCTTTGTCATTTCTAGGGATTAAAGTTTTGACATCCTCAATTATATTGTACATACAGTACATGGCAGATATATTAACATTCTTGAGCCCCTTATCTGGTTATGGAATTTTTTTCAGCTAAAGAACAGTAAAGCTAAAAACACTACTAAGCTACTAAACTAGTTGCTAACACTAACTATAAAGTTACACTTGGCTCATTAATGGCTGGTTTCACATCAGCTGGAATTTGTACAAAAAGCAGGACAGCAGCAATTGAACCAATAAAATATAGCCACAAGCAGTGGTTCCAAGCAGCTGTAGACTTCAAGGTTTTGTACTCTTTACCAACAGCGTTTAAAACCTAAGGTGTCACAGTAGTGGAATGGGGGGTGGGGTCCAGGACAGCTGTGCTTATCAATAAATAACTCCACAAAGGTTGATAAAGACCAAATTTTGTCCAAAGTAAAATGTGTGTGTGTGTGTGTTTTGTTTTTAATGGTCGAGTTGGTGTTGTTGTTATTGTTAGCTCTGAAGCTAACAGGCCTCAGGCTCATGGAAACTCTGGGCATGGACTAGATTGCTATCACTGCCAATAGTACAATGATAGAGGCTGGGTTTTGTTTTAGTGATGTAGGAAAATATAACTCAGAAGAGCTATGCCTGCTTCTACCAGAGTGTATTAATAAATATTTCCAGGAGAGATTTTACCATTTTTATAGTCATCCTATGACTCAAGAAAGCATTTTAGGAGGTTTAAACTCACAAATACACATTTTTTAGTGAACGAGACCTTTAATCCTAAAGTTTTCCTTGTTCTTTTTTAAATGGTGTGGTCACAAAAACCTTCAAACTTTTGCTCAAAATTCAATTTTGTGGGAATTTCTGGAATTTTAAAATACACTCGGGTGGATAGAAATCCCCTTAAAAACAAATCTATGTTGTTTAAAATGGTGGTGGTGAGGTGTGCTGTCGAAGTGACATGGATTCAAGGTGGGAATGGGATTACATCAGGGGTTGGCCTTGAGCCCCTTCTTGTTTACTATAGTGGCAACTAAATTGTCCCTTGGTGTCTTTCTCTGATAGGCCCACAAAATAGAGGATTAATGTAGCTATTAGTGAAGTGCTTTGAGTGGTCTTTGGGACTAAACGAAAGTGCAATATAAGTACCGATCCTTACCCCCCCCCCCACCCCCCCAGTCTCCTTATGGTGATGGACAGGCTAACAGACGAGATCAGACAGGAGTCTCCATCGACCATAATGTTTGCAGATGACATTGTGATTTGCACTGGACAGAAGAGGAATGAAAATCAGTATAAGCACAACAGAATATGTGTGTGACTGAGAGGGAGGCAGGTGTCATGGTGATGGTGCAAGGAGGAGAGGTAATGAAGCTAGATGAGTTTGAATAACTGAGGTCAACCATCCAGTCCGTGTTTCCTCTGGTAACATTTCTGGGTGGTGGCCCGTCTCACCAGAAAAATGACCGCCACGCTAATGAGGAGATATTAATTTAAGAAAAATATATGAAGCAATGACTTTCCGCAAGTGCACACAAGAACAACGCGCGTGGCCGTCATCCACGCGGAGTTTAGAAGCGCCCCACCCACGCAAGCTTTCCAGTCAGTTACCAGGCAGAGTGTCTCGCTAGCATGACTGTCCAACAGAAACACGAGTTTATATAAGTACTTTAAACGTGGAAAAAAATCAGAAGAGGTATGTAAGCACTGAAGGCATTTATCATGGTTTTAACCCGCTGGAAACTGGAGCAATAATGCAAGAGTCGTTTAGCTAAGAGATGTGGTTAGAATTCATATGCAGCCAGCTTCATATGAAGGGAAAGGCAAGGGGGACTGATGAACTGCTGAGTATATATTTCACCAGTCACTACAATATTAAGTTATATTCCCTATTATGTACCTGGCAAGTTAAGATCACCGAAATTCACCAAGTCAGTGACTTTAATCCGTCAGCAGCCTTCAGGCAAACTAAACATGCCAACATTTGGATTTCAAAATAAGGGAAGTTTTTCCTGCTGTCGGGTTGGTGAGGAGATTTAAAAAAAAAACTATCAATATATAGAAATACTATAGCAGAAATAACTGCATATTTGGTCATTTAAGTTAATTTCTTTAAATATAATTTTAATAATTATATTTCTTTGAATTCAGAGTTAGTTATTGTTTTGTTCTGGCTCTACAAAATTATGGTCAAAAGTTTAAATTGTGTGAGGAAAAAAGTAAAAAAAAAATACCACATTCTGTTTCACATTTATTACAAAAACAGCAATTTTTTAATAATCTGCCTTTGTCCATCAGACAGGCCTCTTCACTGTTTAGTTTTAAAACTCCTCTTAAAACCCATTTTTATTCTCTGGCTTTTGACCCAGTTTGAGACATTGATTTTATTTGTTCCTATTGTCTCTATTGTATGACTATGGTTTTGTTTGTGTTGTTTTGTACTTTAACTGTATTTCATTGATTTTATATATTATATTTTATGTATTGTTGATATACAGCACTTTGTGTCAACTGTTGTTGTTTTTAAAAAGCTTTATAAATAAAGTTGGACTGGATTAAAAAAAGATAAAAATTAGCCATAAAATAATCCACATTTATAATTGTCTCAAATGTACAAGAAAAGTCAAAATTTTACAAGAGAAAATTACAAATTTGAGGAAAAGTGTTGCAAATTTAGATAAATTTAGAGAAAAGTATAAAACTATGAGAAAATTCTTATAAATTTTGGAGAAAAACCTCAAACCTTCAAAACTGAAGTCATTGCTCAAGTTTTTAAGTAGGTGCTCTTTGTAAACTTAACTAGAAATTTTTGGTTGTTTACTTTTAATTATTAATTTCATAGTACTGCTTTTACATGAGTAGAATTTCTGGCTACTATACCTACCTCTGATCATATAATTTAAGTATGAATGAGTAAATTACTATTATGAATGTTTTTTTTTTCCTTCCCTTTCCTACTCTTCGTCAATGGAAAAAAAGAAACACTAGAATAAAAACACAAAAAAATACACATTTTGGTTTTTTATGTAAACCATGAAAAAAAAAAAAATCCTGCAGGACAAAACATGACACTTGGTATTTTCTAACCTGCTTGTATACCACCATAGACAGAGAGAGAACCTGAATTAGGCAGGGCTCAGAGAGGGAAAGATGAGACAGAAGAGAGGAGCAAAGGAGAGGGAAGTGTTCAGGCAGAGGGACCAAGAGAGGTTAGAGCAGAGGAAGGAGAGAAGGATGACACCAGTAAAAAGTCCAAACACAGGACATCTGGGTGGGACCCCAACTGGCCCAATATTCCAACATTCAAGCCTTGATTGTACAATATTTCAAATGGTAAATTCCATTATGCAATATTACTGTGCAAAATAAAAAAAATAGTGTAAAATTAACATACTGTGGTTATAATCATGTCATGTGTTTTCTGCCCCCCCCCCCCCCCGGAAAAATGTGTTGCCACCGCGCCAAGATCTTTGGAAACACTGATCCAATGCAATGGATGGTGCACAAGAGAGGTGAAGAAGAGAGCACAGGGAGGGTGGAGTGGGTGGAAACGAGTGTTAGGGGTGATTTGTGACAGAAGAATAGTAGCTAGAGTGAAAGGGAAGATTTACAAAATGGTAGTGAGACCTGCTATGATGTATGGTTTGGAGACAATGGCACTGACAAAAAGACAGGGGGCAGGGCTGGAAGTGGCAGAGTTGAAGATGCCAAGATTCTCACTAGGAGTGACTAGGAGGGACAGGATTAGAAATGAGTATATCAGAGGGACAGCTCACCTTGAGCGGTTTGGAGACAAAGTAAGAGAGGCAAGGCTTAGATGGTTTGGACATGTGCAGAGGAGGGATAGTGGAGATATTGGACAAAGTATGTTGAAGATGGAGCTGCCAGGCAAGAGGGAAAGAGGAAGACTGCAAAGAAGATTCATATCGTGAAGGGGACATGGAGTGGGTTGGTGTGAAAGAGGAAGATACAAGGGACAGGGTGAGATGGAGGCAAATGATCCGCTGCGAAGGGAGCAGCTGAAAGGAGAACTTCTTATCAGTGTTTTTTATACCCTAATAGGTATAGGCCATAATCTTTACAAAACCTTTTTTTTTAGCTTTTCAATATCCTTTCCTTTAAACGTATAACAGACCTGTTCTACCCTTCTTTGCTGCCAGTTGGTATTACTGTATGCCTTCCAGGCCAACCGTTTATCTGGGCATTATTAAATCCTTTCGTGGTTTTGGTTTTGCATGCTACTCTTTGTTGAGGTGTGTGTCACAGTCTGTGTGCTATACAAGGATCCACACATTTAAGCAACATTTTAAATGGCGACAAAAACAACATCACATACAGTATAACTATCTGGGTCAGTGGTGTGTATAATATTAGAAATAAATGTGGTGTTTTAATGGGAGAAAAATCAAATTAAGACTGCTAATGAGACAGGAAGACAGAATGAGGATCCAGCCTCGGGTGATGGACATCAGATTAGATGGCTCCACCCATCTTACTTACAGGCAGTGTCAAATTTGTTTCTCAAAAATAATTAATGATTTACATGTTACTATACAGAGTAATGTAATAGTTTGAAAAAACAATATATTGTTTTGGTTTGGTGTCACACACGAGCTTCCCATGCATATGCAGAATAAGCCCTTCGCTTTTTTTTTTTTTTTTTGACCACAGTGGCTTTATTCTCTGTTTTCTTTCCAAACGTTTCTGCCAGTGAAACCTTGACATCTGAAAAACTTTCATTACCAGCACCACATGACTTCATACACAAGGCAAAATGATTATATAATGGGTAGCAGCCATGAACTTTTTTTTACTTTTAAGCAACATGCAAAAAATATAGACATTCTCCAATATAATGATGAATCTTTCTGCATAATCCAAGCAAGCTCTAAACCAGTTTGCAGCTCACCTGTCTGGAACAATAAAGACAGGATCAAAACCAAACTTTTTTTTTTTTTAAGGAATTAATATATTACTTGCCTTGCTGGGATATCAGCATCGCTCTGTTTCTTTCCACATTGAGACAAGGTTAAATTCACAGTTTGAAGAACCAGGCATGCCTCTAGTCAAATGAGCCAACAATAGCATAGGAGCAATTAGTTTTAAGGTACAGAGATTATTTAATTTATACCTATAGGTGTGTGTGGAAACAAATGTTTGCTTCAGGTCCACGCACACGCAACAACAAAAAAAGAAACTCGTTTTGGGGTACCAGTCCAAACCTTGGACAATTTATTAATAACTAATCCTTGTACCTTTCATGAACTAGTCTCAAATTTGTGAATTCTTCTGCCGTGATCCAGGAAAGCAGACACAAAAAAGAAATCAAGCAGAAACTTCTGTATACCGTTAAGTTTTAATGATCAAACTCAAGTTAAATGACATTACATTCAATTGATTTGTTAGCAGGTGAAATGATCAACATGTATCAAATATCATATTAACTAGTAACGGATTCCTGAGCATAAAGTCTATAGTTGAATCTTTGTGGGAACAAGAGAAACCAGATTTTGAATTTGTAACTGTAATGCAATGGGAGACTGAAGTGACTGTAACAAAAATATACATAAAATTGGATGCAATTTTATGGAGAAAATGATAAAAGCTGATTATATGAAAAAGGAAATTCTGAATTACTCTACAAAAAAAAAAAGAAAAAAACGGAGGATATTTAAAAGGAGAATATTATTTTTCCTTCAGCTTTATAGCTCATATCGTAGCTTATGGACTAACTTTTAACATGAAAAATTGGTCATATTCAATTAGAATTAGACCATCACATTCAGCCCAACAAATATAAAGTTGGAGTCTAGCTTACGACCCACTGTGTCTTCAGAGTCCAGCGATGATCTTTGGTGAACACCAGTAGATGGCGAAGGGGGAAGACAGCCCGCAGTCCTTTCCAAGTGGTTCAGCGGTTGCTCAGACTCAGCAGCAGGGCGACAGTGGAGCTGGCAGTAGAGTGGGCGGCTGGCCCCCGGGGCAGGTGACGTCTTCTCCTAGGCAACAGGTCCTTCCCTGGCCTGCAACTTTGGGATGTCCACCAGCCGACAAGAACCACAGGACTGAAGGAAAAATGGATGTAAAGTAGTTCCACCCACGAAATCCTAGTTCTTCTGACGTTGTGGTACTTGGGTGAGACAGTCTCGAGGAAAAAAGTTCAAAAATCACTATCAGTCCACTTTAATGGTGAGTTAAAGGTGCAATATAAAGGATTCTGACCTCCTGGCCAGTAGGTGTTGCATGCAGTGTTGACCCACTATAATGTTGTACCGGTAGCCAGGTAGAGATAAACAGCACTTCCTGGAGGCTAACATCAATATCCTGCAGACTGCTAATGTCTCAGACCTTTGGTTATTATGAGCCAGACAGCATGTCAAGCGAGGACTCTTGTCGTATAGAATCGTTTATTTAACATAATCCTCTCTGATGCGCATCTCTGGTAAACCTTTTTTAACCCAATGACTGCCACAGGCGCTCCATTGCGCCATAAGCCCCTAGTGGCCAAGATTTTTTTCAAGAAAATATTCAGTTCAGATGTCAGATTTCCAAGGCTATAACTTGAAAGTGGTAAGAGATAATGGCTTACTGTCAATTAGAAAGCTGTAGAATATGAAATCTTCTACTCCTATCTCCAAAGTTTGAGATAGGAGTAAATTTACACATCTAATTTGCATAATGCCGTGGCAGCCATATCGAATTACATAACGTTCAGTCAAAAGTGGACTTTGGACATATTTACACAAAGAATGGTTTTGTTTTTTGTCACCGTTTTTTGTTTTGGGCATTTTGTTGTCTTAAAAGTATATGAACGAGAAAATCAGTACAATGTAAACAAACAAATTTGTCACTCACCGCTGGCCAGGCGGCTCGCTTGCTTTGTCCTTTTGTGGCATCCTGGTCATTATTTTCTCTTCTGTTGGCCATTTTATTTTTCCCCCTCACATCCAGAAACTGTTACGATTATTCCACCTCAATTTCGCTTTTATCCTGCTGCTATTTATCTTATATGACGACATGGAACCGGCGTGATTGTTCTACCCAGTCACATGGCGATGGCGCTGATAGCAGGTGAACATCAACCAGCTTTGCCCACCGTCTGTTATAGCAAAATGCAGATATTTACCTTCATAAGCTAAATAATCTCTTTTTAGAATCATAGTTGGCAAATTTGGGAGCAAATGCTTCCTCAGTCTTCCTCAGTCTTGCGATCGAGTAAGATCTAGATTTGTTTACAAACTCTTCTTCTCTGGTGAGGTTTCAGGATGGTTCGATGTCTACCATAAGTCCTCCAAGGCAAGAGCAGTAAGTTATATGTGTCTGCCACCTTGTGAGGTGGAATCCTTTGTACAACTTAAACCAACTGGGGAGTTGGTCACATCATATAACATCACATGACAGGTGAAGCGCTGCGCCTGTGGCAGTGGGGGCGCTATCTGTCCATGAAAGCTTGCCACAATAAGGGTTAAATAACTGTATGGTACAGTGTTATTGACAATAATGCTAATGTAGCACAGCTGTGATCAAACCCGATAGCGCTCTAGTTTTGACAACGTAATTATGACAACACTTCAGATGAGATTGTAAAGACTTTGACTGCTGTTAGTTGTTCTGTGGTTTTTGCAAATATGCTGAATCACACTTTTATGGCTTGTTCAAGTTCATCCGTTTTAGCTATACATGCTTAAAAAAAAACCAACAAACAGCTGTTGTTATTAAGCTCCAGTAGTTATTTATGTCAGTTCCAGTTAATTTTAGGTTGTAAATGTTTTGTATTGTTTTAAAATATATAAATAAATGTTGTGAAATGTTGGGTGCCTGAATTCATTTGTGCCCTTTCAGTTACTGTAGAAGATGAAATCTATTGTTTATTCAGTGTGACAGATTCACAAAGTATTGGTTTACCACACCTCTGGAAAACTAAAGTATTTCCAACCTTTTTATAATGTAGTGATAAACAAGAACCTAAAATACACTGTACATATTAGATACATGTATATACATAACATTGTAATCAATAATCCTTAGTGAAGTTGGAAATAATTTATGGGGGAATAATCTTTTTTTAAAATAATATTGTGTAAAAACAGACCTGCATCTCCAAAAATGAGCACTTCACCATTCAGATCTATATCAAATAGCTCAGACATATTCATCCAAATTTCAAACAAAAAAATCTTAAAATGGCTAAATGTATTTGGGATTATTATAAAATACAAAAGTTCTACTTTTTAGATTTGAGTTATTTCTAAAAAATAAATTCATCACAATATTCAACTTTTGCAGGTGGATGAGTAGAACGTAAAAAAATCAACCTCAAATCAAGTCAGTCAACATATAACAAACAGGAATTTATTTGGAGGAAAATATTTATTAAAAAAATAAACAGTCCAGATGCAGGGTCCATGGGGCAGATCTGGGAGAGCAATAGAGAAATTAATTCAATCGGGATTAGGACTCTCTGGAAAGCTTTTGTTGTCCCCATAGTCAGTGTTGACCTTTGTTACTATAGTCAGGGACAAACTGTTGATGTAAAAAAGAACAGTCTCTAAGAAAGTGTCATCACAGACTAAAAGCATTACAACATGACAGTATGTGAACGACTAGACAGTTTTAGGACTACAGCAGTGATGCAATGAGTTTGCTTGGTCTACATAATGTGAATGACAATATACTCTAGGTGAAGGAAAGAGCCGGTACAAAAATGGAATTACTTTTTATATGTGTGTGTTGTGGGAGGAGGGAGGAGACCCAGGGGCAGACCCAGGACACATTAGAGAGACTGTCTCCCATCTGGTCTGAGAACGTCTTGGTGTCATCTCTGAAGACCTGGAGGAGGTGGCTGGGAAGAAGGAAGTCTGGGCTTCTCTGATCAGACTGCTGCCTCAACAACCTGAACCCCCAGAAAAGCCGTAGAAGATGGATGGATGGCTGTGTTGTATCTTCATTCCTGCTGCAGGACTGGACCTGATTAAAGAAGAGGAACAACATTTTTTTCTAATTCTACATTCTTGGAACACCAAGTGCACAGGCAGGTTGTGGTTTTAATAAAAATGAAAAGTCCAAGACATTTCAGCTGCCAAATTATCTGTTGCATCTACTTTTGGCAAAATAATCCATAAATATGATTGGTTTGACCAGGTTACTCACTAAATATATAAAAAAACACTCCTTCACATTTCAAAAACGGTTCAAAAAATCACCTAAACAAACACATTTAAAAATTCAAAATAGAGAATTTGGCTTTATACATTACTGTGTGTAAAATGTTTTGATAAGACTAAACTTACATTGGTGTTCTGCCGACTGTCTTCCGCACTGGACAATCCCTCTGGTGATTGCTGTCCTGAGCTGCTAATGGAGTCCAGGCCTTGCTGCCAACTGTCTTCCTCACTGGATGGTTCCTCTGACGGTTGTGGTCCTGAGCTCTAATAGAGTCCAGGCCTCATGCATGGGTGGGGTGGAGGGAAAGCTTCTGCTGACATCATCAGAATGTGGTTTTTAAATGTTATCTATGAGAACAGTCATATTAATAGTCCTTTTTGTAACTTTTTACATGTAAAACTTTGCATCATACTCACCTAAAGGTCAGATATTGATGTTCTGTCCTTAACCCCCGCTGGTCCATCACATCAGTGAGGGCTTCAGAAGCTGTTGACCCTCTGTCCAGTCACTGTTTGGTGGAGTTCTTCTCTGCTGTATCATGATGACATTGTCCAAACACCCATCTGTGCTTATTCACCTCATGATGGAGGAAGTCCTTAAAAAATGTTTTGGTTTATTACTTGATAGTCAAAAATCTGACAAATTTGACTTACATAATTACAGCTACTTCAGCGACTCAAGAAATCCCATGGCTAATGCTGTGCAGTAACATTAGTTAGTAAGAAAATAAATTAGGACCTGTTTATTCTGTTATCAGAACTTAAACTATTTTTAACCTCAATTTCCACCATGGTGATCAATAAAGTTTTACATTATTATCTTTATCTGTAACAATAGACAACTAACTTTTTTCACTGTACACCAAATTAGACTGAGCAGCTGCACATCAAAGCTGATAATTTAAAACGAATATTTATGTAAAACATGACTGCTGCTCAATTAATATGTGCTGTTACATTCATAGATGCAAATGTTGATCGTTTAAGGAACCTGTCATACGTGTCAGCTTGGTAAGAAGCAGTTAGTGGGGTCTATTCCAAGCCATATACTGGCTGGTATTATTATACAGTTATAATTATAATGTGAACATGTCAGAAATAAAATTTAGTTGGTTACATAGACTTTAGACTGCCCCCGTCCCCTAACCACCAGATTAGCAGCAGAAGATGAATGAGCTAGGGCAGCACGGTGGCGGAGTGGTTAGCACTGCGGCAGCACAGCAACTCACCCTTGGCCGGGGGATCCTGGGTTCGATCCCAGCCCCCAACCAACAGTGATCTGTGTAGAGTTTGCATGTTCTCCCCGTGTCTGCGTGGGTTTACTCCGGGATTTCTCCAGTTTCCTCCCACATGCCAAAAACATGCAAGTTAGGTTAAGTGGCATCAAACTGGGGATTCTAAATTGTCCTTAGGTATGACTGTGAGAGTGAATGGTTGTCTGTCTCTCTGTGTTGGCCCTGTGGTGGACTGGCGATCTGTCCAGGGTGTACCCTGCCTCTCACCCAAAAGATGCTGGGTTAGGCTCCAGCCCCCCCACCCCACCCCCCCGCGACCCGAAAAGGATTAAGCGGAAGAAGACGGATGGATGGATGAATGAGCTAGTTGGCATTATAGCTAGCACTGGTTAGCTTACCTGTCAGAAGAAAAGTGGTCACCTCTGCATGACTTTTCAGCCCTTTGAGACTCTTCAGCAGACATTAGCCATTAAAAGCAGAACCCACATTTATCCTGCTCTTTTGTCATGAACATACTTGAGAACCATTTGGAAACTGACGATTGCCTTGAGATTCAGGTATTTAGCTGAATAATTCACAACCTTGCAACCCAACCACCCAAATCGAGACATGGGTAACATCAAGCTAGCGATGCTATTGGCTGTGACATCCTCACACAGATGAGCTGAAGGTCACTATCAAAGCAACCTGGACCTTCATCACACCTCAGCAGTGCCACAGGCTGATCACCTCCATGCCACGCCACATTGATACAGTGATTAATCCAAAAGGAGCCCCGACCAAGTATTGAGTGTGTACGTGGACGTGCTTTTCAGTCGGCCAACATTTCTATTAAAAAACTATTTTTTTAAATTGATTTTATGTAATATTCTAATTTTTTGAGAAACTGAATTTGGGGTTTTCTTGGGCTGTAAGCCATAATCATCAAAATTAAAATAACTAAACACTTGAAATACGTCACTCTGTATGCAATGAATCTATATGAGTTTCATTTTGTGAATTGAATTACTGAAATGCATCGACTTTTCAATGACATTCTAATTTATTGAGATGCACCTCTGTGTGTGTGTGTGTGTGTATGTGTGTGTTTTAATAGATAATTGAATTGCATATACTTATAATAAACCTTAAATTCATTTGTTCTGTAGCACAAAGTTGCGGTGGAAAACATGATGAAATGAGATATTGAAATGGTGTCATTGCGGTATTGGATGACCTGCAAAGGAAAAAGATGTGGAATACATTTCTAAAGGGCTGTCCTCTCCTTTGTCACTGGGTCCATTAGTTATCAGCAGGGAGAGGCTGGGCTTTAAATGGCTTCTGAAGGGAGCAAAACACAACCCAAGCTTTTATTCCTTCAAATTCTCAATCCCTTTTCCCACTCTGATTCTGGGGAATATTTTTTTCCCCTTTTCCCCATTCCCCCACCTTTTTTTCCCTTTGGCTTTACAGAAGAAACCCAACTTTACTGTCATTCATTATTTTACACAGGGACAAGTTATAGTCACCCAGTGAAGTTCCATTCTTCTTGTTCCCTCTAGTCTTAACTGTTTTAACTGTCTTAATTGATTTTAACGTGTATTTATTAGTATTAAGGTGTATTTATTACCTTTATTAGTATTGATATGTTGCATTTCTTAGCTGTGCACATGATAATAAAACCTCTGAATCCTTGAACTCAGTCTATATGCAGCAAGGTATGCACAGAACTGCAGCTACTGCCATGCAAGTACTGCCATGAAAGCATGTCTTGATAGTGTTAGGAAACCAGAGCACCCAATGGAAACCAGTGTGAGCATCGGGAGAACATACAAACTCTTGACAGATAGACCCTATTGCTGAGAGGCTGCAGTGCTAAGCACCGAGCCTTATTGTACTTCCATTTAATCCAATACTGACCAGGGGAAATCAAGTCAGCAGTGCCAAGTGACAACTTTTAAATCTGGTATTGAAAATTTTTTGGGTTAGTCAGCAGAATTGTGCAAATACTACTGAATGTATTTTTATTAAACTTGGAGTAAGAGTAGGTCTCTGGCCCAGAAAAGACTCCATTAAATATCGATGCAGCTCTGGATAAAGGTGTGGATCCAGGATTTTTCTTTGTGGCATGTTTAAATATTTTCATTAATATTTCAGTGAATAATGCATGGGTGTCGATGAAAGAAATCAGGCATAATTGGGATAATATGAATGAATAGGGTTTGGTTTGGTCTGGATCCAGGTAAAATTCTGGATCTAGCGTATGCTTTTGTCATGTGTTTGTAGAGGAGAAGTCTTTTTCAAGCTGCCATATGGTGACAAATAACATCTGAAACTACCACTAATGTGTAGCTGAGATAATGAGGATTTAATAGTGCATCAATAACTTTCATCTCTGAAAGTTTTTGAATTGTAGCCAAATGAAATGTTAGATTTTGGTACAGATCTGAATATGTCAGTAGACTAGACTTGTTCACTTCTTTAAATTGTGAGACAGAACATCTTTGTTGAATTTTGCTTAAATCATAGAAAATAATGGGCTAAAGAATACACAACTTAAGACAATCTGACAACTAGCACATTTTAATCACATGATAGTGAAACTAGCCTTGATAGAGGTATGCACTTTCTGAATGCCCTCCAGTTGAAGGTTCAGTGTTGTGTAAGTGTATTCGTCATTGTAAGGATCAGGTACGGACTGTTCTCATCTTGGGTTTTGTTTTATGAATTCTGTCATGATCCTTGAGTTCCTGTTTCTTTCTTTAGTATTATTATTATCATGGTTATTGTTATGTTTGGTTATTATCATTATTATTATCGTTACTATTATCATGGTCATTATGTTTTTCAGTATTATCCCTGTCTTGTTCTTAGTTGTGGTTTGGCTTTTTTTTCCTTTTATTTATTTCCAATTTTGGTGTGGTGTCTTGCTAAGTGTTCACGGTTGTGTCTTGTAATGACTAATTATCCACAGGTGTTCTTGATTTCCTGGTTATTATTTATATACGCTGCACTCTGTGATCGAGGTGCGTGCTAGAGAGAGTTTTACCAAGCCATGTTATCAAGCCTTGTATTGTTTCTTGTCCTTGCCTTGTCATTGTTCTAAGCTAAGTTGTATGTTTTCCAGCCTATGAGTTGTGTTATTTTTGCCCTTATTAAATCTCACAAACTTAGTCTTGGGTCCTGTTTTCCGCCCTAGAGGGGTGCAACCCTGACAAGCATGAGTAATTTACACACCTGGGGATCCCGGTATTGCTCAGAGGTATATACTGGCTTTACTCCAGTATACTACAAAATACTTCCACTGCCTGGGGTTAATTTGCGTATTGCTTGCACATGTTGTTTAGAAATAACACTGCAGAACTGAGCATAGGTGAGTAGAGGAGCAAATTCTATATTTGGATTAAAGAAGTAAGAATGCTACATTGTGGCTCAGGCAAGTGTTTCCTCACTGTCAACTCAGCGTGTTACTTTGAAAAAAATCTGTTCCTTTAGAATCTGTATCATCTTGAACTTTTCAACTAATTTGGTAATTATACCAATATAGTTGTTGCAATTTACATTTACAGAATAGTTATAAATGCATATATGCTGTATTATTTCAACAATAGTTTGGGTGCTTGGAAGAACAAAGATGCAAAAAGTTTGTTTTTCTCAACATGAAAGGAAAATGAAAGTGCTAAAGGAAAACTCTCCAGGTTTTGCAGTGAACAGGATCTTCACCTTGCACCTGTCTTAAAGCGCCTGTTTTTATACTACATCTTTAGTTTGGACATTGTTCCAATAGGCTATAGTATAAATAACAGTAAGTGGATGTGTGTTGACTTCTGAATGTGTCAACACAATAGGGAGAAGAAGAATCTGTTACAGGTGTCATAATCTGGGCATGGTCTTAGGATCATGCCCACACTTTATGTTCATTTTTGTTCTCTGTGTTTTCCCCTGTTTTGTTTATTCTAATTGCATTATTTGCCTTCTGTGTTCCCCTGGGTCCTCTGTTATTGTATTCTGTGTTTCCCCAGTCTGTTGTGTCATTCTCTGTTTGCCTATATTGTCATTATTGTGGTCTTTGTATTTCCCTGCCCTTGTTTTTGTCCTTTGTGTGGTTCTGGGTCTTGTGTGTATGTTTGTTTACCTGTTTTTCCCAGCTCCTCATGTTTTCCATACCTGTAGACACTTTCCCTTATGTGAGTTACCATTTAGCCCTTGATTGTTCTCCCAGCTGTCCTGCATTTGTGATTATCAGTTACCCTATTTATGTTGGCCTGAGTTTGTGTTCTGGTGTAGCGTCATTGACGTGTTTTCCTATCGGTACCCTCGTGTCCAGTATAGTGATGGCCAAATGAGGCTTTCTTGAAAGCTTTTCATCAAATTGGTTCATATGGACAAAGCCTCGTGTGAAACTTCATTTGCTCTTCTAAGCCATCTACTGGACAAAAAGTATACAACATGCAGATTTTTACAAGGGCATTGTTGGTTTGATGTGTATTTTTTCCATAGCAATAAATGTACTGTCTTTTAAGAAATATCAATAATCATAAGGGAAAAAAGAAATGATAAAACTGGGGTAACTACAGTGAATGTGCTTGTGTTACTTGGTGTGCTTGTGGTACTTATTCATTTTTATTAAGATATAATAGCTTTTCAACAGTCTTTGGACTAAGGCAATTTCTTTTTTTTTTTTTAGATTATTTCACCAACTTTTGAGAATACTCTCGCACAGGGCACAGAGGATGCAAATGTGCAAAGGAAGGCTACTGCAAGTTTGTACAGTGTAGGGTAGACACGTTTCTGTCTTCTCCTGTACATTAGTGGGTCTTGTTGTCTTCCAGTGTTGGGTTCAGTCATGTAATGCTGCACTTCAGTTGTTGCATCAGCGTGGACATTTTATCTCATTGTTTGATTGACGGTGTCATCTCGATAACGCCACAGTCTGCTACTGTGTTGCATTTTCAAATGACTTCCCAGAGCTTGGTTCACCTCTGTTGTGCTTACTCTCATGTGAGGCACAATGGTGCCTCAGCATAGATGATGTGTTACTGCTGTATCCAAGCTCTTTGAAACACAACAGGCACTTCACCTTGCAAATAAAATCTAAAATAAATAAATGACAAGAAATAGCCACTATTTGTGAAAAATGCACCCAACTTAATAAGTGTAAATTGTCACAAAGTGTGGCGGTAAGAGGCTGGACCCAAACGCAGGAACACAGGTTTGCAAAGATTTATTAAATGCAAAATAAAGATAGTTCATGGGCTGGAAGTAAAAGTTGAGACTTGGCAAAACTCTGGCTTAGAGACAAGAATGCGAAAACTGGGAATGGTACGATTAGGCATCAAAGTAGGACAGGCATAAATTCAGGCAAGGCAGAAGCATATTGACATGCTGACACTGACAAGGATGCCACAACTGACAAGGAATGATACAGACATATATAGACAGGGGATAATCAGCAAACACAGGACAGGTGGGAGCAATCAGGGGCAGTCAGAGACAGCAGGGAGTGGCTACAGGCATGGAAAACATGAGGAGCTGAGACAAAAAGGGTGAAACAGATGAGACATGACCACGGGACCACGACAATGATAACAAACATGCAGGACAATGGAAAACACAGGGAATAAATAATACAAAACTAAGATCAAACTAGAACCTGAGCATGGACCGAAAACACTGTCAAAATAAAACCCCAAACTGATGATGACAGGACTACTACTACTACTACTAATAATAATAATAATAATGACAACCAAGGACAGGGATAAATACAAGACAAAGATAATAAACAAAGAATCCTACAAAATTAAACTCAAAGGCTGACCAGAATAAAGAACATAACATGACTATGATAATAAATAATAATAAATACAGAGAATTTAAAAAAACAAACAAAAAAAACAAAAACAAGCTGAAGCAGGGAAAACACAAAATAGCAAAAATAAACTTACAGCATGAGCATGGTCCCCAGACCATGCCCAGACTCTGACATAAATACCTTATCAGGATAAATGAGATCAAAATGTTCCCAAACAGGAGAAGTCCGTCTTTTTGGTGCTGGCTCCATCTGACAATGAAGATTGGCTGTGACAAATCACATACACAGTCAAAGATCGACAACACAAAACGTGAGGGACAAGGATTTCCATTGTATATCGCTGCTCACTTCATTTCATGTTGCATGCAAAATCATTAACCACTTCCTGACCCAGTCATGTGGTATGACTGACCGGCTGGCAAGGCTTCCGACGTCATCACATACGTCAGCGATACATGCCTCGAAATGCACTTCACCAAATATTTTCTGGATTACTTGGTGCACACTTCAAAACTCCCACGCTGGAAGTCCCATCACAAGTCCAGTATTTTACCTGTGAGCTCGTTTGCCTAGTAATCACCTGTGTTATCTCCAGCCCCTGTGCTGTGCTTTTCTTTTGTTTCTCTTTGTTTTTGTTTAATAAACCATCATTGCCTGACAGTCCAGCCTGCTTCTTGAGTCCACCAATCCATGTCTACGGGAAGTAGCCTATGACAACAGACTTTGATTTATTATATTGATATTGCACATGCTATAAACTAGGGGGCGCGCACTAGCTCATAGACCTTGGTTTGACAGCTTATTCACTCATCAGTTGTCAGAGCCATATCACACGTTTGTGGGTGTGGCCCAGTCCGTTGTTTTTTTGGGCTTCACTGAAAATGAAACACACCTTTGTATTCAAAAATGTGTTTTGGATAATCCAATCCAAATCACTTCTATTTATAGAGGCTAGAGGTTGGCAGCAGAGACTTAAAAAGCTGATGTTTCCAAATGTCATTAATACATTGTTTTTGTGTAGCATTCAAGAAGGGTTATTGTTCCACTATTCCTATGTTCTCAAGGGTATGTATATATTTTTTTCATATTAGTTTTTTATTGCACAAAGTAAAAAGCACATTGGGCTGATAATAGCATATAGCCTTTAAACACATAATTTACATTCATTTACCTCATTTACTTAATACATTACTTTAGTCTTCAGTCATGATAGTGTTTTACTCTTGTTTTTCTTGTGAAATTAATTTATTTTTTGAAATTTGCTACTTCTTGTAGATTTGCTTCTTTTGTCTCAAAAAATTTGACGCTTTTGCCGGTTAAATTTGTGTCTCATAAATTTGCAACATTTTTTTCTCAAATTTGACTTTTTCTGATAAATTTGCATCTTTTCTGATAAAGTTGAAGCTTTCCTCATAAACTTGCATTTTTTCTGAAATGAGCTTTTTCTTGCAAATTAAAAACTTTCTCAAGCTTACCAATTTTTTTTCCTCATAAATGTGTTACTTTTTTTTATGAATCCGCATTCTTCATATGGATACTGGTTAAATTTTTGTTCTCTGTAATGGTTTATTTTTTTTTCTGCTGATCTGGACAATAATCCAATTTTATTCTTTTGTTTTTGTTGGAAGTTATTTTTTTTTCTTTTTTAGTCTATTTTAAAGGTTTTGGTGGACAGATGGATGGATCTTCATAAAAAGACATCTTCCTGTGTGTTGACATTAGCAGACACAGAACATTTGTATGACTCATCGTAACCCTAATAATTACATACATTGTTAGACGACGGCAGCGGCGGTGTGTGTACATACTGTTTTGTGTCAAATATGAACTCAGCTAGCATTATCCTGCTCCTCAAACCTAACAAAGACCCTACACTCCCCTCCAGCTATCATCCAATTTCACATATGAATGTTCATTTAAAAATAAGTTGCAAAGTTCTTGCCAGAAGATTGGAAAGAATAACTCCTTTCATCATGCACCTGGATCAAACAGGTTTTATCAAGTGCAGACACTCGGCTAATAACAGGCACAGATTACTGTAATATTAATAACTTAGAAACCACTATTTGATCCACAAACTTGGATTTGGTTAGATCTTTTATAAACTGGATCAAGACACTATACAGCTGTCCAACCGCATCAGTCAGAACAAATGATCAAACTTCTCGAAGCTTTAATTTTCAGTGAGGCACCAGGCAGGGTTGTCCACTCTCTCCCTCCCTTTTCACCATTTTTATTGAACCATTAGCAACAGCCACACTACAAAATGTTGATAGTAAAGGTATTCTAACTGGAAACACAGAGCACAAGATATGTCGATATGTCTTTATGCTGATGATGTATTGATTTTCTGATTTCAGATGGTGATATGCACTGTTAACCCCTTGCACTCCGGGCAATTTTCCTAAAAATGCCAAAAAATAACGTGCCCAAAGTAAATCGAAAGCTGTTATTCAACCCTTTGCAGCATCTTCATGGGGTTGGTCTCATTTAAAAGAAAACACTTTGAATTTTTTGGCAAACAAAACATAATCTCTCTACGTGCTCCGGCCACTGAGTTACAGTCATCTAAACATACTGAACTTGAAGAAAATAAATTTGGACACGGTGTTTTTTTGGATACAAATGCTTGCAAATAACACACAGCTGTCCGATCCGGCTGGAAAATGCAACAGAAATGTAGAACCAAGTGTTATCAAGCTGAGATCCAAATTTGGTAACAATACCACAAAAAATGAATATTTTACACAGCTTTGTTCTCAGGTTGTTCCCAGGCGTTTTGGAACTGTGCCAAATTGTGCCAAATGGCACAGTTTGGAAAAACGTCTAACTTTTGAATAATTCAATGTAGAATCTTCATTTTAGGCTCTAATGAAAGGTCACACTCAGGGCTGTGTCTGTGTGTGTGTGTTGGGGGGGGTCATCCCCCCCCCCGCTACCAAGGACGGAGTTCGGCCCTCGCTACATGACGGATTACACTCGTTGCATGTTTCCACAGCAACGCTGTCACAGCGGCTTCCCCCCCCTCGCTACTGTGTGTGTGTGTGTGGGGGGGTTGTCCCCCCCCTCACTACAGAGGACAACCATCGCTACATGAAGGAATAGACTCATATGTCTATGTGACGACCGCTGCGCAGTCAGAGCGGCTTCCCCCCGCGGACCGGGGGCGTTCGGACCGTGAACACCCCCCACCCCCCGCTCCTCTTCTGCAGCGGGGGGGGGGGGGGCCTTCACGGTCCGAACACGGCAAATGAACCGTTTATCACGGCGCACGAAGTACGAAGTGCGTGCGCCGTACAGTTGTAATTTACCGATCGGTCAAAAGTCATTTTTGGATTACAGTTTTCAGGGATAAATAATAATTTAGCTTATAACACCTTACCTCTTCACAGCAGCAGAGTCCTGGCGAACTTCTCTTCCCCATTGTCAGACGAACGCGACGCTGGTCCGCTCGTGGATCCTGATCAAAACATAATTCCAATATTGCGGTTTTGGTGAATGATTTACGACCTTTGTCGTCGGCCTCCGTCGGTCTATGATGACGGAAGAGAATCCTAAACGTCTATTCTGCTGGAATGAGTGCAGGTCCCACTTGTGGGTGGTCTCCATGCTGTGGGGTCTGTAGCAGATTCGTCCAGCGTCCTTTGTTTTCATCAAGTTTTTGATGATGAGTTTGTTTTCATCAGTCTCTCTTCACCCAGCCTGAATTTCTGTGCTTCAATTGGCTCCTGCATTCACAGTAGGCGGGTCCTCCTTCCTAGGTTTTCATTCATTGGCTCTTCAAGGTTTCAGAAACCCAATTCAAGGCTCTTATTAGTCGAATGAGAGGTCAATCAGATGAACTAATCTGTTCGCTGCTGTGTCTGCAGCTTTTTTTTTCAGTGGCGCTTGGATGCCAACACCACCTACATCACCACAATCTGGACTATGTGTCCGAGTGCGCACGAGGGCGCAGGAGTGCGCCCTCATGCGTCCTAGGACGCAGAGACTTGCCCGCCAGCGGAACAATGGAGCGCAAGTGGTTAAATTTTCATCATTATTATTATTATTATATGAATGTTTTTATTGACTTTTTACATATTTATACAGAACATAACATCACACAACTCTAACACATTGCACATGATTATAAAAACCACTGACACAAAACAAAGCAACAAACAAAAACAACACAAAAAAGAGGGAGTCATTCATATTTGTTCATTTTACTGAAAGTCTCTCAAAGTACAGAAAAAATGGCTGCCAAATCTCTTTGAACTTCCTTTCCGATCCTTGAGTTATGTGTCTGAAATGTTCCAACTTAAGGGAAAAAAATCCAAACTTACATGGCCCTGTGTGAAAAAGTGATTGCCTCCTAAACCTAATAACTGGTTGGGCCCCCCTTAGCAGCAACAACTGCAATCAAGCATTTGTGATAACTGGCAATGAGTCTTTTACAGCACTGTGGAGGAATTTTGGCCCACCCGTCTTTGTAGAATTGTTGTAATTCAGCCACATTGGAGGGTTTTCGAGTATGAACTGCATTTTTAAGGTCACGCCACAACATTGCAATGAGATTCAGGTCAGGACTTTGACTAGGCCACTCCAAAGTCTTCATTTTGTTTTTCTTAAGCCATTCAGGGGTGGACTTGCTAGTGTGTTTTGGATCATTGTCCTACTGCAGAGCCCAAGCACGCTTCAGCTTGAGGTCCCGAACAGATAGCCACACACCCTCCTTCAGGATTTTTTGGTAGACAGCAGAATTCATGGTTCCATTTACCACAGCAAGTCTTCCAGGCCCTGAAGCAGCAAAACAGCCCCAGACCATCACACTACCACCACCATATTTTACTGTTGGTATAATGTTCCTTTTCTGAAATGTTGTGTTACTTTTACGCCAGATGTAATGAGACACACACCTTCCAAAAAGTTCAACTTTTGTCTTGTCAGTCCACAGAGTATTTTCCCAAACATCTTGGGGATCATCAAGATGTTTTCTGGCAAAACTGAGTTGAGCCTTTATGTTCTTTTTGTTCAGCAGTGGTTTTCATCTTGGAACTCTGCTATGCAGGCCATTTTTGCTCAGTCTCTTTCTTATGGTGGAGTCCTGAACATTGACCTTAACTGAGGCAAGTGAGGCCTGGAGTTCTTTGGATGTTATTTTGGGGTCTTTTGTGACCATTTGGATGGATCATCGCTGCGCTCTTGGGGTAAATTTGGTCGGCTGGCCACTCCTGGGAAGGTACACCACTGTTCCATGTTTTCACCATTTGTGGGTAATGGTTCTCACTGTGGTTCGCTGGAGTCCCAAAGCTTTAGAAATGGCTTTACAGTGCATCCGGAAAGTATTCATAGCACTTCACTTTTTCCACATTTTGTTATATTACAGCCTTATTACCTCCGCCAAGGAGGTTATGTTTTCATCGGCATTGGTTTGTCTGTCTGTTTGTCTTGTTGTTTGTTGTGACCGGAGTGGTGGCTCAGTTGGTAGAGCATCCGCCCCACACCCGGGAGGCAGGGGTTCAAATCCCGGCCGGGTCATGCCAAAGACCATATAAAAGTGGAACTTCCTGCCGTCCAGCTTGGTGCTCTGCAATAAATGGAATGGAGGAGGGAACTCTGTGGCGGCGCCTTGCATGGCAGCGGCCCTCTGATTCTGCACTTGGGGTGTGTGTGATTTACACTGTAGATAGGTTAAGCACAATCTCGTTCTACTGTACATAATTGGTTGTACGGTTGAATGACAATAAGTGTGATTTAATTTAATTTAAATTTAAAGATAACTCAAAAAGTTATGGACGGATTTTCATGAAATTTTCACAGATTGTCAGAAATGGGGTATCCTACAGATGATTAGATTTTGGTGGTGATCTGGATCACCGTCCAGAAGAAAACCGCCATTACGGAAAATGCCATTTTCGTCAATAACTACTGAACCACTAATCCTATCATTGTCAATCCAATTGCTAGTCATATGTTTTCATGGTCAAGGAATCTGAAAACGTACACACAAACACTGTATGGGGGGAACTGTGGCGCTAAACCGCCATTACGGAAAATGCCATTTTCGTCAATAACTACTGAACCACTAATCCTATCATTGTCAATCCAATTGCTAGTCATATGTTTTCATGGTCAAGGAATCTGAAAACATACACACAAACACTGTATGGGGGAACTGTGGCGCTTGGCGGAGGTCGGCGCTCTCCGAGTGCTTTTCTAGTTCCAAATGGGATTAAATTCATTTTCGTCCCCAAAATTCTACACACAATACCCCAAAATGACAACATGAAAAAAGTTTTTTTGAGATTTTTGCACATTTATTAAAAATAAAAAAAACTAAGAAATCCCATGTACTGTACATAAATATTCACAGCCTTTGTCATGAAGTTCAAAATTGAGCTCAGGTGAGGTCCATCCTGTTTCCACTGATCATCCTTGAGATGTTTCTGCAGCTTAACTGGAGTCCACCTGTGGTAAATTCAGTTGATTGGACATGATTTGGAAAGGTGCACACCTGTCTATATAAGGTCTCACATTTGATAGTGCATGTCAGAGCATAAACCAAGCATGAAGTCAAAGGAATTGTCTGTGGACCTCCGAGACAGGATTGTCTCGAGGCACAAATCTGTTGAAGGGTACAAAAAAATTTCTGTTGCTTTGAAGGTCCCAATGAGCACAGTGACCTCCATCATCTGTAAATGGAATACGTTTGGAACCACCAGGACTCTTTCTAGAGCTGGCCGGCCATCTAAACTGAGTGACTGGGGGAGAAGGGCCTTAGTCATGGAGGTGACTGTCACAACGGCCCTCACGGACCGTCACAAGACGCCTCAGTCACCAGTGAGTTTGCAGTGGTAATTTATTGTAAAGAAGGCTGAACACACACAGAACACATACAGTGGCTGGGTGACGTCTGGGCCGGGGAGCACCCGATGCGCCAGACGGACAACAGTGCGAGTGAAGTCTCAAGGGAACATACCTGAGCGTAACAGGAGCACAATCAGAGCGTAGCTGAACATAACAGATGATCACAACAGGATATAACAGAGACTGCCGCGCTGGAGGACATTTAGCACCCGCTTATATCTGGTGGCTAATGACCCCAACGCGGCACAGCTGCTGCTAATGACAGCAGAGCAGCAGCTGACTTTGACAGCAGGGAGCTCCCCCGGGCGCCTTCACAATAAGAGCCCGAGGAGCTGGAAGGAACCCTCAGCTGCCAAAGCCAAGGAACAAAAAGATATGAGGCCCGAGTGTGGCCAGAACCGACACTCGGGTTATGACAGTACCTCCCCCTCAAGGCCGAGCTCTGAGCGGCCAGAGTAACACCCCAGCCCCCCCCCACCCCCCTAGGGTGGGTGGATGGGGTGCTGGCAGGAGGGAGAGAGACAAACAACCAACACGGCTATAGAAAAAAACCCATAATCCCGGGTAACAAGAACAAAACCACAATAAGTATAAAATAGGCAACACACCCTTGGGCAAACAGAGTGACACAAAAACAAAACAATCCCCCCCCCCCCACAAACACCCCAACAGTCCCACAGACGATATCAGGAGCCCGGAAAGGGCGCAGTCCAGGCCCGGAGGGATGGGGCAGAAGGTTCGGGGGGTTCATCCGGCAACAAGAGGCCACAGAACAGGGAGGGGAAAAGAGGACAGTTCGGGCGGCCTACCCCAGTCCCATGCTCGGGGGAAGAGAGTTTCAGGCGGCCGGAGCAGGTCGCCGCACAGGAAGATAAACAGGTCGGGGGGCCGGCCCAGAGAACCCAACCAACGAGACAGCCCTTCAGGCGGCCGCCCCGCAACACCAGCCCACCAGAACCGTTGGGAGGAAGCAGCCGGTGATCCCGCAGAAAAGGGGGGAGATGAGGGGAAACCGGGCGGAGCGTTCGGGACCCCAACGGCCCCAGGTGGAGATGGGTAGTGCTCCTCAGGGTGACGAGGAGGATGACTGTGGAGAAGAGGGTGATGAAGAAAACGAGCCTGTCCAGCATCCGGTGGCTGGGGATCTGCAGCTCCCTCACCGAACCTAGGACCTGCTGGTGCAGCACCCACGGTGGACCCCGATTGGGCCTCCGGAACCAAACCCACGGTGGACCCCGATTGGGCCTCCGGAACCAAACCCACGGTGGACCCCAACTGGACCAGAACCGAACTCCCAGTGGACCCCAACTGGACCAGAACAGCACTCCCGGTGGACCCGGTCGGCGTGGCACCAGACTCGACCTCCAACCCCAAAACCGGAACCTCTGGTGCAGCAGGCGAGAGCAGCCCCTCGCCGGCGACCCCGAGCTCGGGTTCTGACACCGTCCAGGACTGCGATGATCCGGGCTCAGAAGTCAGGAGGTCGTCCTCAGGCTCCCACTCAGCTGCGTCGGGCTCCGCAGCTGGCATGATTGTGCGTGCAGCTAGAGAGTCCTCCGGCACCGATGTCCATGCCGGTGGCCCGCACGGCGTGGTGGCAGGAGAATCTCGCCCTGCTGGACTGGACCGCTCCTCCGTGGAACCCCGGGGACGCTTCTTCATCGGCGATGGCTCCACGCTGCAGTCCGCTCTCCTCCTCCGCCCATGGCGTGGCTGCGGAACCGGAACCGGGCTCTCCAGAACCGCAGGCCCCCTCCTCATCCAGCAACGTTGGCCTGACGTCGAGGACCGCTCAGCGGAGGGAGACACAGAGGAAGCAGGGTTAATATTTTCATCCACAGCGGGTGGAGGGAGCTCGGGGGGCTGCATACCCCGAACTCCACCCCTAGGAGTCAGACAAGGCAAAACAATGTCAAAAGAAGAGAAATTATCATGCACTTGCCTTTCCCCTAAGGGTAAGATAGTCTCCGCTGTGGGGGACGTCATTCCTTCCTTTCCCCGCTGGATGGCGACAGAGGGCCCTCTGGGAAGACGAGACGAGGCCACTCGAGGCAGATCCGGGATGAAGCTCGCCGAAACGGAGCTCTCGTGACACACAGCAGCCAGGATAGGCGACGAGGAGGAGGGGGCGACAGCCGGGGTCAGTCGGGCATGGAGCGCTGACGGGACAGCAGGCGAGGGCCCGGGAGAAGACGAGGCTGCGGGGATTCCCCTCTGACGAGGCGCAGGAGTGACAGCTGTGTGGGGGGTTGAGCCCTTGCGGCGACCCGGAACAGCATCCAGACGGGGGTCTAGCCGAGGTTGGAAGCCGGACTGACAACGGTTCCTTGTAGGGGGTGAGGCGAAGGTGAGGTCCGGAAATCGCCGTTCCTGAGCAGAAACGGCGGCAAGCAAGTCAGCAAACTCAGGAAACTCACGCAGCGCTGGATTCCTCTCCACCAGTCTGACCGCCGCCACCACATGCTTCATACACGCTGGAGGATTCTCAGCGGAGCAAGCAGCTGCCACCCGGTCCCAGATCTTGTCTGCTGTCATCTGCAGCTTCTCTGGGGGAATCCCGAGTGACGACATGCCCGATGGGAAAAGACCTCCGGATGGTGCGAACTCCCGGGCCGGAACGGAGGCAGGAGCGGGATCCCGAAGCGAGGGGCGACGTCTCCGCCGCTTCAGCTTCCTGCCAGGATTTCCCTCCAGCCCTCGGAGTCTCTCACGCTGGGTGGCGATGTCATCTCTCCTCACGCTTACCTCTGGATGATCGGTGAAGCGGGGAAGAGAATCCAGAATCTCCTCGGCTAGGTCCAGGTATCTACAAATGTCGCTGGGAGCGTCCAACAGCGTAGCGGTGAAGATGGTGTAGTCCACCTCCTTCAGAACCTCCGCTTGCTGCCTGCCAAGGCGCCGACAATGGCCCCTGGATGACGACATACTCCCCGCTGCAGACACTCAGACAGGTAGGAATTAACAGTCCCCTACTGCAAACTGCACGGTGAATGGCGTCTCGAAACAACGCCTCCTCTCCGGGCGTTAGGCGGCAGTCTACTGTCACAACGGCCCTCACGGACCGTCACAAGACGCCTCAGTCACCAGTGAGTTTGCAGTGGTAATTTATTGTAAAGAAGGCTGAACACACACAGAACACATACAGTGGCTGGGTGACGTCTGGGCCGGGGAGCACCCGATGCGCCAGACGGACAACAGTGCGAGTGAAGTCTCAAGGGAACATACCTGAGCGTAACAGGAGCACAATCAGAGCGTAGCTGAACATAACAGATGATCACAACAGGATATAACAGAGACTGCCGCGCTGGAGGACATTTAGCACCCGCTTATATCTGGTGGCTAATGACCCCAACGCGGCACAGCTGCTGCTAATGACAGCAGAGCAGCAGCTGACTTTGACAGCAGGGAGCTCCCCCGGGCGCCTTCACAATAAGAGCCCGAGGAGCTGGAAGGAACCCTCAGCTGCCAAAGCCAAGGAACAAAAAGATATGAGGCCCGAGTGTGGCCAGAACCGACACTCGGGTTATGACAGTGACCAAGAACCCGATGGTCACTCTGTCAGAGCTCCAGTGTTCTTCTGTGGAGAGAGGAGAACCTTCCAGAAGGACAACCATCTCTTCAGCAATCCACCAATTAGGCCTTTATGGTCGAGTAAAAGGCACATGGCAGCCCACCTGAAATTTGTCAAAAGGCACCTGAAGGACTCTCAGACAATGAGATACAAAATTCTCTCATCTGATGAGACAAAGATTGAACTCTTTGGTGTGAATGCCAGGCATCATGTTTGGAGGAAACCAGGCACCATTCATATCCACGCCAATGTTGGTAGCAGTATCATGCTGTGGGGATGTTTTTCAGCTGCAGGAACTGGGAGACTAGTCAGGATAGAGGAAAGATGAATTCAGCAATGTACAGAGACATCCTGGATGAAAACCTGCTTCAAAACACTCTTGACCCCAGACTGAGGCAATGGTTCATCTTTCAGCAGGACAACGACCCTAAGCACACAGCCACGATATCAGTGGCTTCAGGACAACTCTGTGAATGTCCTTGAGTGGCCCAGCCAGGGCCCAGACTCAAATCCAATTGAACATCTCTGGAGAGATCTGAAAATGGCTGTGCACCGATGCTTGCCATCCAACCTGATGGAGCTTGAGAGGTGCTGCAAAGCAGAATGGGTGAAACTGCTCAAAGATAGGTGTGCCAAGCTTGTGGCATCATATTCAAAAAGACTCAAGGCTGTAATTGCTGCCAAAGGTGCATCAACAAAGTATTGAGCAACGGCTGTGAATACTTATGTAACATGTGATTTCTTAGTTTTTTATTTTTAATAAATTTGCAAAAATTAAAAAAAAAAAAAAAAAAAACGTTTTCATGTTGTCATTGTGGGATATTGTGTGTACAATTTTGAGGAAAAAAAATGAATTTAATCCCTTTTCGAATAAGGCTGTAACATAAAAAAATGTGGAAAAAGAGAAGCATTGTGAATACTTTTCGGATGCACTGTATAACCTTTTCCAGATTGATAAATCTCAATTACTTTGTTTCCCATTTGTTCCTGAATTTCTTTGGATCGCAGCATGATGTCTATCTTTTGAGGATTTTTTAGTCTACTTCATTTTGTCAGGCAGGTCCTATTCAAGTGATTTCTTGATTGAGAACAGGTGTGGCAGTAATCAGGCCTGGATGTGGCTAGAGAAATTGAACTCAGCTTTCCAAAGATTGATAAACCAGGTGGGGCAATCACAGGGCCATGTAGGTTTGGATTTTTTTTTTTTACCCTTATTAAACACCTTCATTTAAAAATGGCAATTTGGGTTTACTTGTTATCTTTGTCTGCCATTTAGATTTGTTTGATGATCACACCACTGTATGTATTAAAGCATAATAATGTTTTTCCACTCAATTTTAGACAGACAGAGAGGCTACTCTGTTATTGTTATTTAGGATGAGAAATGTGATGCAGTGTCATAGCTGTCCATGTTGGTAAAAAATCTACAGCCACCTGATGAGAGACAAAAATCACAGTAAAACAGAGTTTAATCTGGTTTCATGTGTCAAGTATGAACACTTCTGCAATAAGAATGCAGTAACTGATTTGTACTGCAGTAGTACTGTAATACCTTCATGTTTTTTTTCATAAATTGACTCATCATGAAAAAAGAAAAAAGTCCACTTACTCCACTTTTTTCCAGCAGCTCTGTCACTCCACCAGGTCAGTCTGTTCAAACAACATGAGAGTGTGATGAGTTTCTTTAGTTTTTAAGATCTCACCTTCTACATGAACAATGATGACAGCACTATTTTATTTATTTTAGGTTTTATGTGAGGTGTTCTATTGGGTATAGTAGTTTACATTTATTGCTGATTTAGTAGCAGTTGATTATATCTGTATATCTTATTCATTACTTTGGTCAGTTAAAGTTGTTTTAAATGTGATGCAGAGATTTTGCCTTAAAAATACATTTACATTTACAAGTTTAAGAGTGTTTAAAAGTATAAACATTATGCATGTAAAAAACTGATAAAATAAACCAATAAAAAATTGATTTGTGTTTGAGTATAAAATTAACGATGTTTTAGGATTTTTTTCTATTTTTATCAGCTGACAAAGCTGCTTTTCTTTTTTATTTCCTTTGTTTTTTTTCACAATAAAAGCCTCCGTATTGTTTTCAGTTTTACTGTGAAACAATAAAGGAAACAGATTGGTTTATGGACCATTTCCTGCAGTCTGTTTCTAACAGGAGGAAGGCTGAATTCTGACTAAAGTCCAACAATCGTGGAGGTTTCAGAGATTTCCAAAGTCCTGAGAAGTGACACAGAGAGACGGTTTCAAACAGCTGCTCCATGTTTCCACAGTGGATCTGTGGCCCAGTGACCATATTTCTACTGGGACCAGTGTGACTGTGCTGAGTCAGCATGAAGAATCAGAATCAGAATCAGAATCAGCTTTATTGGCCAAGTATGCACAACACATACAAGGAATTTGACTTTGGCTAAAAACTTGCTCTCGTTGTTCAGGTGGAGGATTTAAATAAGGATTCAATGACAAACAGAGTATGTACAGTAAATTACAGTCTGTCCACGTTTCTATAAAAGGATGCAAATATATACAGGAATATATGCAGTTATTTACTCGGACTAACCACACTTTGCAGAAATATATGAAAAAATATACAATCACACAGTATTTCAATGTGGACTCAGATTCAGTGATATAATGTGAATGAAGTAAAAAGCAGTGTGAGAGTTATGTGCAATGTAATAATGGATGAAAAGTCATGAGTACAGCAAACAGGTAGGACTAGGTGAATGTTAGGAGTTCATCAGAGTGATGGCTTGAGGAAAGAAACTGTTCCTGTGACGGGTGGTTTTGACCTTCAGTGATCTGTAACGACGACCAGAAGATAGAAGTTCAAACAGTTTGTGGCCGGGGTGTGATGGGTCAGCACAGATGTTTCCCGCCCGTTTCCTGGTTATGGACCGATATACTGTAAGTTCTCAATGGAGGGTAGGTCGGTACCAATGATCCTCTCCGCAGACTTAATGATCCGCTGCAGTCTGGTCTTGTCCTGTTTAGTGGCAGATCCAAACCAGACAGTGATGGAAAAGCAGAGGACAGATTGGATGATGGCGGTGTAGAAGACAACCAGCAGCTCCTGAGGCAAATCAAACTTCTTGAGCTGACGCAGAAAAAACAACCTCTGCTGGGCCTTTTTCCGGACAGTGTCTATATGGGAGGACCACTTCAGGTTCCGGGAGATTGTGGTACCCAGAAACTTGGAGTCCACAGTGGACACTGTGCTGTTGAGGATGGTGAGTGGGGGGAATGAAGGGGGGTGTCGCCTGAAATCCACAGTCATCTCCACCGTTTTGGCTGGGTTAAGTTCAAGATGGTTCTGGCTGCACCAGAGGATCAGCTGCTCCACCTCCCGCCTGTATGCAGACTCATCATCATCCCGGATCAAACCGATGACTGTGGTGTCGTCCGCAAACTTCAGGAGCTTCACCGAAGGGTCCTCTGAGGTGCAGTCGTTGGAGTAGAGGGAGAAGAGCAGTGGGGAAAGGACACATCCTTGGGGGGCGCCAGTACTAATTTTTCGGGAGCTGGATGTAAATCTCCCTAGCTTCACCTGTTGCCACCTGTCAGTCAGAAAGCTGGAGATCCACTGGCAGGTGGAGGGGGGCACCTTGAGCTGGAGGAGTTTCTGATGAAGAATGCCTGGGATGATGGTGTTGAACGCTGAGCTGAAGTTGACAAACAGGATCCTGGCGTACGTCCCTGGGGAGTCGAGGTGTTGCAGGATGTAATGTAGTCCCATATTCACTGCATCATCCACTGACCTGTTTGACCGGTAGGCAAACTGCAGTGGGTCCATCAGGGGGCCTGTGATGACCTTCAGGTGGTTCAGCACCAATCTCTCCAAGGATTTCATGACCACAGAGGTCAGGGCAACAGGTCTGTAGTCGTTTAATCCTGTAATAGAGGGTTTCTTGGGAACTGGAATGATGATGGAGCGTTTGAAGCAGGAAGGCACTTCACGCAGCTCCAGTGATCTGTTAAAGATCCGGGTGAAGATGGGGGCCAACTCGTTGGAGCAGACTCTCAGGCAGGACGGAGACACACCATCAGGTCCTGCAGCCTTCTTGATCTTTTGTCTCTGAAAGACCCGGCGCACCTCCTCTTCACAGATCATTAGTGCTGGTGGGAGGTCAGAGTGGAGGAGGGATGGAGTTCCTGGGGCTGCAGATAATCCTTTTGTGTGGGTGGGAGGTGAGAACTGTAGGTTCTTTTCAAACCTGCAGTAAAAGCTGTTTAGGTCATTAGCCAGCTGGAGGTTGAAGAGAGTGAAATGTAGAAACAGATGTTGGACTCACCAGTGTTTGTAGAGAAAAACCTAATGGACTTGGCTGAATCTTCTCTCAGAGACAAACAGGACGTCTGAGCTGCTGCTCTCACACACGTTAACTATCATTTCTGTAAAGTGACGCAGAAAACTGGTGTTTGTGATTTGATCCGCCTCATTCCTGCAGCTCTGTCTGTCAGAGTTTGGTTCCTCCCTCTGAGGAATGTTAAACTCCTCTGATGAAAATAAAACATGTTTAACAGAGGTAATAAAGTGGTGAGATCAGGTTGATAGAATCACACTGGAGTTCAGAACCCCTAAAGATCTGAATAGAAACAAAGTTCTCATTGATGATGTTAAATATACAGAGGCGGTACTGGGTCACATGGTGCCCTAGGGCAAAGAAAACATTTGGTGCCTCCCTCTACAGTGAAACATCTCTTATAACAAAGTAGAAATAAACCAAAAAAGATTTAGAGCTTTATTGATGCTGTGACCTTTGACCTTTGTTTAGACTCTTGAAGTTGTTTTTTTTTTTAATCAAATTTAAAATATTGTCAAGTGTTCATCAACATCAAAGTTGTTACAGTTGTTTCTGTTTTAGTGGAAATAATCTTAAGTATTAGTTTGTTTTATTTTATTTCCCTTCCATCAGCATTAAGAGTTCATGGAGAATTTAAGGGTTTAATCATGAATCATATTTTGTCAGTCATCAAAAGAACTTTAAGATGCGTTATCAGATTCAGTACCCAACGTTTATGGGAGGGGGGTGAAGCCTTTTTCCATCTCAACAAAATAAGCTGTCTTGCAAGAAGTGTGGTGAAGGCCACCACTGTGGCATGAGTAGCTGAGCTCTTGCAATCTTGTGGCACCACCCCAAATAAAGCTGTGATTGGATTTTGTGGGTTTTGTGCTCCCCAGACTGTTGTGATGGTATCAAAAAAACCCTCCCAGAAATCCTTCAGCACTGGGCAATCCAAAAACACATGGATAAGGGTGCCTGGATTGCACTTAAACCTTGGATAGTTTTCATTGGTACCTGGAAATATTTTAGCAAGTCTGCTATTCGAAAGTCTTGTTCCATGGCCTCACCGAACTCCTCCCATACCTGGGTTTTTGCTTCAGCAACCACCCGAGCTGCACTCCGCTTGGCCTGCCGGTACACCTCAGCTGCTTCGGGAGTCCCACAAGCCAACCAAGCTTGATAGGACTTCTTCTTCAGCTTAATGGCCCCCCTCACCACTGGTGTCCACCACTTGGTTTGGGAGTTGCCACTTGGTTTGGGGTTGTCATGGTTGATACTCCTCTGCAACATTGCGTGGAGGTCGGGGACAGTGCCTTTGGCATGGCAAACTGGGGTGGTGGTTCCTTTCTTCAAAAAAAGGGGACAAGAGGGTGTGCTCCAACTTTAGAGGGATCACACTCCTCAGCCTCCCTGGGAAGGTCTATGCCAAGGTACTGGAGAGGAGAGTCCGGCCGTTGGTCAAACCTCGGATTCAGGAGGAGCAATGTGCTTTTCGTCCTGGCTGTGGCACATCGGACCAGCTCTTTACCCTCTCGAGAATTCTCGAGGATTCGTGGGAGTTTGCCCAACCAGTTTACATGTGTTTTGTGGACTTGGAGAAGGCATTTGACCGCGTCCCTTGTGGTTTTTTTGGCGGGGTGCTTCGGGAGAATGGGGTATCGGGCTTGTTGTTACGAGCTATTCGGTCTCTGTACGACCGTTGTGAGAGTTTGGTTCGTATTGCCAACACTCGGTTGGACTCATTCCCAGTGAGAGTTGGACTCCGCCAGGGCTGCCCTTTGTCACCGATCCTGTTCATAATTTTTATGGACAGGATTTCTAGGCACAGCCAGGGAATGGAGGGTGTCATGCTTGGTGACCACAGGATCTCATCTCTGTTGTTTGCAGATGATGTTGTCCTGTTGGCTTCATCCAGCAATGACCTACAGGTCTTGCTGGAACGGTTTGCCGCTGAGTGTGAAGCGGCTGGGATGAGAATCAGCACCTCCAAGTCTGAGTCCATGGTCCTCAGCTGGAAAAAGGTGGATTGTCCTCTCCGGGTTGGGGACAGGCTCCTGCCCCAAGTGGAGGAGTTTAAGTATCTTGGGGTCTTATTCACGAGTGAGGGGAAAATGGACCGAGAGACTGACAGACGGATTGGAGCAGCATCTGCAGTGATGCGGTTGTTGTACCAGTCTGTTGTGGTGAAGAGGGAGCTTAGTTCTAAGGCAAAGCTGTCGATTTACCAGTCAATCTACGTTCCTACTCTCACCTATGGTCACGAGCTTTGGGTAATGACCGAAAGAACAAGATCGCGGATACAAGCGGCTGAAATGAGCTTTCTCCGTAGGATTGCTGGACTCACCCTCAGAGATAGGGTGAGGAGCTCAGTCATCCAGGAGAGGCTCAGAGTAGAACCGCTGCTCCTCCACATTGAAAGGAGTCAGTTGAGGTGGTATGGGCATCTGATTAGGATGCCTCCTGGATGCCTCCCACTTGAGGTGTTTTGGGCACGTCCCACTGGGAGGAGATCCTGGGGCAGACCCAGGACTCGGCGGAGAGACTATGTCTCCCAGCTGGTCTGGGAACGCCGTGGTATCCTCTCTGAAGAGCTGGAGCAGGTGGCTGTGGAGAGGGAAGTCTGGGCTTCTCTGCTTGAACTGCTGCCTCCGCGACCCGGACCTCCGGAAAAGCGGTAGAAAATGGATGGATGGATGGATGGATGGAAGTCTGCTATTCGATAGGTGGAGCCTATGAAACACCTTGAATTGGAGCAGCCCATGCTTTTCGATTGCCCTCTTCCATACTGATGCAGAGACAAAAGCCGAACTCGGCCTCCCATTGCTGTTTAGTACGGTCCAGTGAGGGAATTATTGTTCCCTGTATCAATCCATGTATAGCAGATACTGCCCCCCCTTCCCCCCAAAGTGGATCTATCCCCAGGTATTCCTCTAACCTGCTGCTCCGTGGAGTTTGAAGAGATGGAGAAAAGTGTTTCCTGATAAAGCTCCGTACTTGCAAATATCTAAAAAATGAGATTGTGGAATGTTGAGTTTGGTCCTTAGTTGCTGAAATTATATAAATTTGCCTTCTTTGAAGAAGTCCCTAACTAAGCCAGCCCCCTTTTTAGCCGAGTTGGAAAGTTGTGTCCATAAGGGACAGTGGGAAAAGGGCATTTGCTGAAATAGGAGCTATAGGAAGGCCCTGTCTACATCCAAGATGGATTTTCAACTGATTCCATATCCTAAGTGTTCCTTGTGTTACAGGATTGTGTCCAGTCATTTTTTTGCTCCGTGGTAATGGGGCACTGATTAGGGAGCTCAATGATACAGGGTTAAAAGAATATTATTCCATACCTGCCCAAAGGGGCATTTGTTCTTCTTCAGGGGGCTGCACCCAGAAAATCAGCTTAGAAATATTAGCTGCCCAGTAATAATGCATGTAGTTTGGCATGGCCAGCCCTCCCTCCTCCTTCTGCTTTTCCAAGCACTCCTTTCTGATATGTGGTATTTTCTTGTTCCAGATAAACCAGGAAGTGGCTTTATGGAGTTCTTTAAAGAATGACTTCATAATAAATACTGGAATTTTTTAGAAAAGAAATAGAAATTTTTGCATTATTACCATCTTGTCCGCATTTATGCGTCCTGCCATTGACAGAGGAAGGGTTGACCATCGTTCCATGTTTTTCAAATTTTCATCATTATTGGATTACTCCATTAACGGGTAATTTTAGATAGATAGATAGATAGATACTTTATTTCGAACAAAAAAGTATAACAAAAATAAAACAAATGACAAATGCAATAAAGTAACAGTATACAGTGTTCGAAAGGGAGAAGGAAGAAGTGAACACTTATTAATTCCATCTCCTCTTTTCCATAAATACACCCATGTGAATTATATACAAATTACCACCTTTAAGACCCCAAGTAAACAATTTACTGTATTTTTTACATATCAACATTAACACCCATCCATCCTAACATACACTGATGTCCATACATCAAAATCAGCCTCAAACAACACAGATATACACAGTGCTGTCCCACCCACCATTCCATAGTGTCCCATAATGTCCCAGAGTGAGCATAGTGAATCGTACATATAAACACTACCCTTCTAACATATATCCTTTCAGCAAATAATGTTTATACCTCTTTTTGAATTGATTTCTGTTTGTACATAGTTTCAGTTCTGGCTCCAGACTGTTCCACAAATCCACCCCACAGACAGATATGCACATACTTTTCTTGGTTGTTCGTATCTTGGGTTTTGTAAAGTTTAAGCCTCCTCTCAAATTATGATCGTCTCTTTTTTTAAATATTTTTTGTATATTAGTTGGGAGTTGATTATTAATTGCCCTGTACATTACTTGTGCTGTCTTAAATTTAACTAAATCGATGAACTTTATGACATGTGACTTTAAAAACAACGAGTTGGTATGGTCTCTATATCCTACATTGTTTACTATCCTTATACCTCTTTTTTGTAATGTGCATATTGACTGTAGGTTGGTCTTGTAGGTGTTTCCCCAGACTTCTACACAGTAGTTAAGATAAGGTAAAAACAGTGAATTGTACAGTAAGACCAATGATTTATAGTCCAAGATGTGTCTTGTCTTCCCCAGTATGCCTATACATTTTGCTAACTTGGCCCGGATGTGACTGATGTGAGGTTTCCAGCAGATTTTATTGTCTAGCGTCACCCCCAGAAACTTATTTTCCTGTACTGTTTCTATTCTGGTATCATCTATCATTACCATTATTTCATGATTTATTTTATAATTTCCAAACAACATAATCTTTGCTTTTTTTAGATTTAGAGATAATTTATTTTTGTTGAGCCACTGTGTTAACTTTTTCATTTCAGTTGTGACCACCTCTAAAACCTGCTGCAAATTCTTACCAGTGCAAAGGATATTTGTGTCATCCACAAACAAAATAAATTTCAGAATTTTTGATACTTGGCATATGTCATTTATATACAAAATAAAGAGTTTGGGTCCCAAAACTGACCCCTGGGGCACACCACAAGTGATGTCCATGAAGGGTGATTTGTGCTCACCAATTTGTACAAATTGTTGTCTGTTACTTAAATAACTTTCCACCCAACTCAGTCCTACCCCTCTTATCCCATACCTTTCCAGTTTCCTTAGTAGTATTCTGTGGTCAATGGTGTCAAAAGCTTTCTTTAAATCTATAAATACTCCTACAGCAACCTTTTTTTATCTATACAACTAGTAATTTCTTCTATAAGTTCGATCAGTGCCAAAGATGTAGATTTATCTGCTCTAAAACCATATTGGCTATCTGTAAGGAGGTAGTGTTTTTCAATGAAATCATCCAGTCTCTTAGTGAAGATTTTTTCAAGTATTTTGGAGAATTGTGAGAGTAAAGAGACTGGCCTGTAATTTGTGAAACAATGACTGTCTCCTGTTTTGTATAGAGGTATTACTTTTGCTATTTTCATTTTGTCTGGAAATTTACCAGTTTGAAATGACAGGTTACAGATGTGGGTGAGTGGCTTAACAATTCCATCAATTACTTTTTTCACTATTGTCATGTCAATTTCATTCCAGTCCGTTGATTTTTTGTTCTTAAATTTACTCACAGTCTCGATAATTTCCTTTTCAGTAACTGCACCCAAAAAGATTGTGTTTGGATTTCTATCTTCTATTTCATTTACAGAACCACTGTTGTTTGTTTCTGGTGTCACTATTGATTTTGCTAATTCAGGACCAACGTTTACAAAAAAATTATTGAAACCACTGACCACATCCTCCATATTATTTATCAAATTGCCATTTTCAATAAAATATTCTGGATAATTAGCATTCTTAGGTCGATTACTAATAATCCTATTGAGTACTTGCCATATTCCTCTTAAGTTATTTTTGTTATCCTCTAATATTCTGTTCTAATATTCTTTCTTACAGGTCCTCATTATATTAGTAAGCTTATTTTTATATCTTTTATATTTTATCTCAGCTTCCACAGTTCTGCATTTAATGAATTGTTTATATAATGTATTCTTCTTTTTACATGCATTTATTAACCCCTTGGTGACCCAAGGAATATTTTTTTTGTTGTTGTCTGTCACTGTATTGTTTTGTAGGACAGTTTTTATTGTACAATGATTGAAATATTTGTAAAAAATTATCATATGCTTTATTTATGTCATTTTCATCATAAACTATCTTCCAATCTTGTATTAATAATTCCTTTGTCAGTAAATACATTGATTCTTCGGTTCTTATTCTTTTATATTTATTATTTTTGGTATACTTTTTCTTCCTATAATCACATTGATAGACAACAAAAATCGGCAGGTGGTCACTGATATCATTCAATAAAAGCCCACTCCTGATATTATTTTCCATAATGTTTGTGAATATGTTATCTATTAGTGTGGCACTGTGTGACGTGATTCTGCTAGGTCCAGTAATTGTTGGATGTAAGCCCATACTGTACATTGTGTTGATAAATTCTTCTGTCAAACTATGTTGTTTTGAGTTCATTAGATCTATATTGAAATCCCCACAGATGAACATAACTTTATGAGTTAGTTTTGCTTACATTTTTTCCATCCAGTCCTTAAATAAGTCAATGTTTGATCCAGGTGTTCTATATACACAGCTCACTACTATATTCTTCACATTGTCCAGACAGATTTCTATTGTAATACATTCAAATAAATCATCCACAGTTACTGACAGATTTTCAACAACCTTGTATTTCAAGCTCTTGTCAACATAAATTGCAACTCCTCCTCCTTTTTTCACTTTTCTATTTATATAATTTAATTCATAGCCATCCATGGTAAAATCCACTCCTTTCTCTTCACTGAGCCATGTCTCTGATATTGCCACAATATTGAACGGCTCTTTAAACTGATGTAAATAATCTTTAATGTTATTAAAGTTGGCATAGAGATTTCTGCTGTTGAAGTGGATCATAGAAATATTGAAATCAGATGTGACCATTGTGTTAAACTGATCATCTGTGTAGTAACTACAGTCATTATTGATGGAGCTAAATAAATTATTATCAGGGTCTATGTTATATTCTACGTCCTGTGGGTTGTGATCTGTGTATTCAAAAACTTTCAGTTCCTGTTGTTCCTGTCAAATAAACTAATCTATCTATCTATCTAAATGTCTTGTAGCAGATGAGTATAATCCTTTAGTGTTCTACAATTGTCTTTTGTTGCTGTGACTCCAGTTCATAATATTCATTGATATTTGTCCAGTTCCATAATATTACGGATATTATACTACAAATACTAATTTGATGTATATTTTACAGTTTGATGTCCAGGTGTTTTGAATCTTTTTCTGCTTTCTCATGTATCTTGCTTTTCTAGCTATTTCTGCGTTTTCTTTTGTGAGGTGCTCGTTTATGTAAATGTTCGTTCCTTTCAGTTTCCTACCTTGTTTCAACAGCGCAGTCTTGTGTTTTTTGTTGACAAAAATTAAAAAATTAAAATAATTCCCTCTTTCTCTGTGCCGGGCCCTGCCTGAAGTGAAGTCATGCAGTAAATGTCCAACAAAGTGTCTCAGTGTAATTATTGGGGAATATAGTAACTCCTGGGATCCTTATTATCAGAACTAATAATTATATAAATTTTACTACATTGAACAAGTTATTCCTAACTTCTTTTTTCAGCCTTTTACCAAATCAACACTCTTACTCCCTCCCCTCTCTCCCCTATCTTAATCAGCCACTTCTCTCTCTCCCACCTCTCCCCCATTCCTTGTCTGCACACTGATCTGCTCATTTGTTTCTCTTTGTTCAGTTTGTTATCATTGTTTTTCATCGTGCTGCTTTTATTGCTTTGCTCCTGTGTTTTTATCACTGCACAAATAAACTGGAAGCGAAATCATAAACCCATTGCAACCCCTTCCAGAAGCAATATATGTGAGGGGAAACATAATCTGCAGGAGCTCACTCAGCAAGCCGCTCCCAGTGACAGCATGCAGACGGTTGGTATCTGGGCCTGAGATAATCTACAATTTTTTCTTTTCTTCAGGTGGTCTTATTTAAAAAAAAAAAAAAATAACTCATTCAAACTGAACAATTATTAGAATACTTTAGAGGGGAAACACTCCATCTGTTAATGAAGGGAAATGATCAAATAATCTGCAGGTAAAATGTGTAACATACAGGTGTGTGTGTGTGTGTGGGGGGGGGGGGGTCCTGAAAGGGACAGCACTTTAGAGCATTTGCATTTTAAATCTAAAATCAACTACTGCCATCTGAAAGGGCTGCTGCTTATGCATTTTTTTTGTTGCATTTCATGTGTGCTATTCAGTAATATATTGGGATTTAAATAATTTGGTTGTTATAGCTGCTATAACTACTTTGTAGCAACCCAACTACTCAGGCAATAATTGCATAGTGGATTTCCCTATCCTTTCATGTGAATTTCCCAGTTTGGGATCAATAAAGTCTGTCTGTCTCTTGTTTTTATGGCAACAGGGCCTTAAAACAACAGGAGTTAAAATAGCATGTTTCCAGAGGTGACTAGTAACCAGCTACATTTATTTAATTCATGTACTCACAGAAACTTTTCACAAAATTGTTCTCTACTGGGTAGTTTTATCGTAGGATAATTTTTACTCTAATTTGAGTACATACATTACAAAAAAAAATTGCTCACATATATTTGGTTGTATTCTGTTACTTTTGATTTCATTGATGTGAAAACTGGTTAGAAATGTACTTGCAGTGTATTAAGAAAAATGCATATTTAATCATTTTGGTGAATATGTTATTTTAGATGACTTGGATTAAATTACAGGGCACATATAGTTTCTTTTCATTACACTTAGAATTAAGCAAAAAACCTCAAACTGGTGACAGTAAAGTCACAAATTTAACAAAGTAAAAGGTTTAAAATCTGCAAAAATAAAGTTGCAGATTTCTGAGGAAAAAAGCATTAAATTTACAAGAAAAATTAATCAAATTTATGAAACAAGCCACAAAAGTGTATGAGAATAAAGTCTGAGATGTACAAGGAAAAAAAATCACATTTATGAGAACATAAAAGTACATTTATGAAAGAATGTTAGTTGTGTTCAAGGTCAAAGGTCAGGAGATCTGGGGGCCCATGTGATTTCATAAAAATTGCTACTCCTCTTAACCAGTTGCCTTGATGATCACTAAACTCACTCACAATGATCTTTAGGTAGGTCTGCATCCAGGTTGTCTGTTATGATCTGGGCATGGTCTGGGGACCATGTCCATGCTTTAAGTTCATTTTGATGTTACTGTGTTTTCCCTTGTTGTTGTTATTTGCATTTCTGTGTTCCCCTGGTTCCTTTGTGATAATCCTCTGTGTTTTCCCGGTCTTTTGTGATATTGTGTGACCCCTTGTTATTATAGTCTCCTGTGTTTTCCCCTGGTCTTGAGTCTGCTGTGTTGTCCTCTGTTTGTCCCTGTTATTGTCTTCTGTCTCTCCCTTGGTCTTGTGTTCATGTCTTGTGTGTATCCCCTGTTCTTGTTAACCTATTGTTCCCAGTTCCTCATGTTTTCCATACTGATAGCCAGTTTCCTTCATGTGTGTTACCTTTTAGCCCTGACTACCTCCCAGCTGTCTTACGTTTGTTGATTATTAGTTCCCCTATTTATGTCAATCTATGGGCCGTATTACAACGACGGGGTTGGTTGCTCAATTGTCAGTGATGTGGAACACATTTCCAAGCTCATTTCCTTATCACAACGGCGTTAAAAACGAACTTTCCGCCGGTGCATGATGCAAAAAGGCCAGTCTAATCATTCAGAGGTGTGTTTTGGATAATCCAATCCAAAGCGCTCCTTCCCATCCCTTTAATGCAAAGAGGCACATTATCTAAAGTGAATTGTGATCATGACGGTTTAAGATGGGTTTTGCGCTGACTAAAGCCCGTGTGTGTGAGCAAAAATGCACACAATAGTAATGCTTCTTGGTATTAACGAAGACATCTGACATGATCCGGGACCCAGTAAGCAGACACAGACTCAAAAGTAAACTCAATTATCTTTATTGTGCAGAGAGTGTGTGAGTGTATGCATGTATGTGTAAATGTAGCAGCCGGGGCAAGCAGAGCACCGTACAGCCTGGCAACCCTATGGAAGAGCAGAGACAGGGAGGATTAGTGTCAACACTCTGGAGAGAACGTTCAGTTATGTTAGGTCTTACTGCCGACGAGTTGGTGAACAGCTCAGGCTTGGCCCCGAAGGCTCCGGCCGGGGAGACAGCGTCTTCAGGCCCGGTTGCAGATGGAATGAGTGGAGGAGTTGTTGAGGTGTAGTGTGGACTCGGTCCGCCGCCAGAAGGAAGAAGTCTGCCACCACAGATTTCCACCTGTGCACAGGGGAGCAGAGCATAGAATGGTATTGAAAGTGAAGATGACTTACCTGTTGTTGGGGAGTGAGAGCTTCCAGGTGAACGATGAGGGAGAGAAGGATTCTCTGGAGAACGACGATGAAGAGAAGGAATCTCTGGAGATAGACAAAGTGGTGTGCCGGTCTCATCAGACCAGGGAGAAAGATGACTCCGTGCAGACCTGTGGGCAGCACGGCTTAAATAGTTCAGCTGATGAGGAGAGCAGGTGTGCGTGCAGCTGTGGAGAATCAGGTAACAGGCAGGCAGAGCAAATCACCACAACATCAACCACAATTGATGCCCAGTTAGTTATGTTAGGAAAGAATAAACGATGAAGAATGGGCTGAAAAAAATCAGCTGAATGGTTTAATGGTTAGGGTAACTTCCAAACCCTCTTCGACCCCTTTGGGCTTTGACCGGTGGAGGATTATGTTATGGGTCAGTCTGTCCATCCAGCTGTCCTTCTGTCCGTCCATCTGTCTGTCCGTCTATCCATCTGTCCCACTTTTGTGAACTCAACTCCTCCTACAGTTTTGAAACTTGGTACCCTGGTTTGATATACACTGAGGATGCACATATTGTAATTTGGTTCTGATCGGAGGATTTTTGTGGGAATCGTAGCTCCTGACCTATGACCTCCTGTTTCACCTCAATTTATAGACAGTAACTGTCTTGTGAAAAAAACTCCTCCTGCAGTTTTGTTCCGATTGTTTTGAAACTTGGTTCTATGGTTTGATATATACCGAGGATGCGCATATTGCAGTTTGGTTCTGATTGGATGATTTTTGCAGGAATCGTAGCCCCTGACCTATGACCTCCTGCTTCACCTCACTTCATAGACAGTAACTGTCTTGTGAAATCAACTCCTCCTACAGTTTTGTTCCAATTGTTTTGAAACTTGGTACCATGGTTTGATATACTCTGATGATGTGCATATTGCAATTTCACTCTCATCAGATGACCTTGAGGTCAATGGTCAGAGGTCAGTTTTTCCCCTAAATTTTCTAAACACAATAACTACTGAAAGAAATGATTTAGGCTTTTCATATTGATACAGTAGTTGTATCTGATACACATCTTGGATGACATACACGCTCACCTATCTATGGGTTTGGGGTCAAGGAGTCATTGGTCAAAGTTAACATTGCAGTTGTACTATGGTAAATGCTACATTTACCATTACTATAAAACGAGCAAAGCTAGGGCCACCAAACCTAGTATTCAGGTTCACCTTGGGATCCTGAACTCTGACGATGGGTTTAGGGTCAAAAGGTCACAGGTCAAGGTTAGCATTCCATTTGCACTATTACTATAAAATGAATAAAGCTAGGGCCACCAAACCTGGTCCACAGGTTCACCTTGGGATCCTGACCTCAGACTTTTGGTTTGGAGTCAAAAGGTCAAAGGTCAAGGTTAGCATTTCCTATACCTTATTACTCTACGAGTAAAGCTAGGGTCACCAAACTTGGTACACAGGTTCACCATGTGATCATGAAGTGTGACTATGGTTTTGGGATTGCAAGGTCAACATCAAAATGGCTTATAAACTCTATCTCAACAACAAAGAAAGCTATGGTGACCAAACTTGCTACACAGGTTCACCTTGGGATCCTGACCTTTGACTATGGATTTGTGGTCAAAAGGTCAAAGGTCAAGGTTGACATTCCTTATGATTTATCACTGTACAATGAGTAAAGCTAGGGCCACCAAACTTAGTACACAGGTTCACCCTCTGACCCTGAAGTGTGACTATGGTTTTGGGATTACAATGTCAAAGGTCAACATCAAAATGGCTTATAAACTATATACTGTATCAACAATAAAGAAAGTTAGGGTCACCAACTTCACCAAGGTTCATTTTGGGATCCTGACGTCTGACTATGGATTTGTGATCAAAAGGTCAAAGGTCAAGGTTAACATTCCTTATGATTTACAGTATTACTGTACAACGAGTAAAGCTAGGGCGACCAGACTTGGCACACAGGTTCATGTTGTGACCCTGAAATGTGACTGTGGTTTTGGGATTGCAAGGTCAAATGTCAACATCAAAATGCCTTAAAGTATATCTCAACAACAAAGAAAGCTAGCGCCACCAAACCTGGTATACAGGTTCACTCCAGACCATAACCTCTGACTATAGGTTTTGGGGTCAAAAGGTCAAGGTTGGCACTCCCTGTGATCTCTTACTATAGAAAGTGTAAAGCTCACTAGGGTCACCATACTTGCTACACAGGTTCACCTTGGGATCCTTACCTAAAACTATGGATTGTATACTTTGTTGTATATTTGTGGATGATGGGCTTATCATAATTTGGTTCTGCCACAGTAATTATATTGAAAAGTTGAAAACTGCTCTCAGTCAGTAAGTATTTGGATCTTCAAAGAAAACAGAGACGGGGGATATTGCACTCACCTCAGAGGGCTCTTGTTGTAAATAATAATGTAACCTTGCCTTATTTTTTAGGATGACAATTTAACATCTGTCCGGGAACTGTGAATGAAGACATTTTGACTAATTCTGGTGCTTTTTACAGTAATGTAAATCAATGTGCAATGTCTATCAGCAAATCTATCAGCAAATTCCCCAGTGTGACATGTTTCAGGACCCAAGAGACAGACACAGACACGGGCAGATACAAAATAGTTATTCTTTATTGCCAAGTGTAAGTGAGTGTAGTGCAAGTGTGAGTGCAGATATCGTAGCCTGGTCACCGGAGCTGAGCGATACAGAAGACGACCTGGCAACCCTAGAACACACAAGCAGAAACCGTTAAGGCTGTATAGCACAAAAGGACAAGTGCAGGTGCGCAGCTTACTTGAGGTTGTCTCTGACTGTATCTAGCTGTCCTCCGATGTCCGCGTGCTGTGGTGATTCTGGTGCTTGAAGCTGTGACGGTGATAACTCCACTAACCGTGGTGGAGTTCGTGGCGAGAGCAATGACTGCACTGACAGCTGTGACGGTGACAGTTCCCGTAGCCGTGACAGTGATAATGTCGGTGACTGTGATGACAATGACTCCTGTGACTGAGGGAGTGACAGTACCTGCAGCTGCAGTGGAGAGAATTCCTGAATCAATGAAGGCCAGGAGGAGCTCCGGAAGGGAAAGGGTAATTCTCCGTCCGTTGGAGATACCGGTCCGCCGCCTGGGAGGTCCACCTATGCACAGGGGTAAAGATTCGGCGTAGAAAAGCAAATAGCCTTCTTACGTGATAGGTCTTGTCGTGGTGTTCTTGGCTTGACTGTGAAACGAAGCTCTGGCTCCGTAGGCCAGGAGGAGCGCCGGAAGGGTGTGGGTAATTCTCCGTCCGTTGGAGACACCGGTCCGCCGCCTGGGAGGTCCACCTGAGCACAGGAGTAAAGATTAGGCGTAGAAAAGCAGATAGTCTTCTTACGTGGAAGATCTTGTCGTGGCGTTCTTGGCTTAGCTGTGGAACGAAGCTCTGGCTCATACTCAGTCGAGGTAGACAGACGACTCCGTGCCGAGCTGTCCATGACGTTGGCTTTTAAGAGCCGCTGATTAACACCTGTTATTCTGTGCGCGGCTGGAGCTGATGAGCTGGATGACGGCCCAGCGGCCGCTATGACAGTACTCCCCCCTCTAGCAGTGCCTCCAGGCACCTGCCCAATCTTACCTGGATTCGCCCGATGGAAATCGCGGATCAGCTGCTTATCCAAGATCAACGCTGGGCGAATCCAAGAACGATCCTCCGGTCCAAAACCCTCCTAGTCCACCAAATACTGAAGACCACGGCCCCGCCTGCGCACGTCCAGGATGGCAGTCACGCCCCAGGCTGGATGGCCATCGATCATCCTCGGGGGGGCAGGGGCCGGGCACAGAGGGTCCATAACGTACGGTTTAACCTGAGAGACATGAAAAGTGGGGCAGATGCACATGGAAGGGGGGAGAGACAAGTGCACAGACACAGGGTTGACAATACGTGAGATGGTGTAGGGGCCAATAAAGCGCTTAGTGAGTTTTTTTTTTGTTTTTTTTTTTGTTTGTTTTTTTTTTTTTTGTTACTTATTTGTACCTGTAGGTAGACTTGGTTTGCAGTTTGGTGACAAGCCACCGGCTGCTGGTCGCTGCGTGCGCGAGCGCCCAGCGAGTTTACGCTTTTCGGCCGGTACACCAATATTCCGGGTGGATAACCAAACCTTCTGACCCACCTTGTAGTCCGGGGCAGGTCTCCTGTGACGGTTGGCCACCTGGATGTTGCGTTCAGTGGTCCTCAAAAGGGCTCGGCGGGCGATGGACCAAACTCGCCGGCAGCGCTTAATCTGGGCCTGGACAGACGGAACCGCTACCTCCTTCTCCTCCTCCGGGAACAATGGTGGATCAAATCCAAAAGTAGCCTTGAAAGGAGAGACACCCATGGCCGTAGAGATCGTAGTATTATGAGCGTACTCAATCCAGGGAAGATGTTTGCTCCAAGAGGAGGAACAGGAGGAGATAACACAGCGCAGTGCAGCCTCGAGCTCCTGGTTAGCCCGTTCGCACTGGCCATTACTTTGAGGATGGTACCCAGAAGAAAGGCTGGCCGTGGCTCCCAACGCTGCGCAGAACGTCTTCCATACCTGAGAGACAAACTGTGGTCCTTGATGTGACACTATGTCAGCAGGGATACCATGGAGGTGAACCACATGCTGAACAAGGAGGTCCGCCGTTTCCTGAGCCGAAGGCAAGCCCCGAAGAGGCACAAAATGGGCCGCCTTCGAAAAATGGTCTACAATAGTCAAGACAGTGGTGAAAGTATCAGAAAGGGGCAAACCAGTCACAAAATCCATGGCCACATGAGACCAGAGGCAGGAAGGAACAGGCAGGGGATGCAACAGACCCGCCGGGGAAGAAGATGTCGTTTTCCCAGTGGCGCACTGAGCGCAAGCCCGGATGTAGTTCACCACGTCCTTCCGTAGCCCTGGCCACCAGAAGGTCCTCTGGAGCAGGTCCACAGTCCGGCCTACTCCCGGATGACAAGCCAACTTGGAGGCGTGACCCCATTCAATCACCTGACCCCGAATAGAGCGTGGAACAAACAAGCGGCCTGCCCCCCCCCCCGGGTCTGGTTCCATCTTCAACGCTGTCCTGACCTTGGTACAGATACCCCAGGACAGCGCGCCCACAACACAAGAATGGGTGCGTCCTGATCCTCGGAAGATGGTGCGTCAAACTGTCGTGAGAGGGCATCCGGCTTACCGTTCTTGCTTCCTGGCCGATAGGTGATGGAGAAGTTGAAGCGGCCGAAGAAGAGGGACCAACGAGCCTGACGTGCGTTCAGCCGCTTCGCTGTCCTAAGATACTCCAGGTTGCGGTGGTCCGTCCAAACAACGAACGGCTGAGCGGCCCCCTCAAGCCAATGTCTCCACTCCTCCAAGGCGAGCTTCACTACCAACAGTTCCCTGTCCCCAATGCTGTAGTTCCTCTCTGCCGGTGACAAGCGACGGGAGAAATATACACATGGCCAAATCTTGCCGTCCTCAGGAGAACGCTGGGAGAGTACCGCTCCCACCCCTGAATCAGAGGCATCCACTTCCACCAAGCACTGAAGATTCGGGTCCACCTGAGAGAGAACACGGGCTGAAGCAAACTCGTCCTTTAATTTCTTAAACGCCCTGGCTGCTTCCTCACTCCAGCAAAACGGGGTCTTGGGGGAGATGAGCGCAGTCAAAGGGCGAGCCAGGTTCCCAAAATTGGGCACAAAACGGCGATAAAAATTAGCAAAGCCCAAGAACCCCTGGAGCTGTTTCCTAGAGGACGGAGTGGGCCAATCCACTACCGCCTTAACCTTGGCTGGGTCGGGAAGCACCTGGTTCCGGGCGATGATGAACCCAAGGAAAGATGTCTGGTTTGTGTGGAATTCACACTTCTCTGCTTTGACAAAAAGTTGATTCTCCAGGAGGCGCTGCAACACTCTGCGCATGTGCACCTGGTGCTCTTCCAGGGTGCGGGAGAAGATCAATATATCATCTAGATACACAAACACAAAGGAGTTAAGGAAATCCCGCAGCACGTTGTTAATTAGCCGCTGGAAGACGGCCGGAGCGTTGGTCAACCCAAACGGCATTACCAGATACTCAAAGTGGCCGCTTGGGGTCCTGAATGCCGTCTTCCACTCATCCCCCTCTCTGATGCGCACCAGGTGATAGGCATTGCGGAGATCAAGCTTAGTAAACCAATTCGCCCCCTGGAGGGAGTCAAAGGCAGTATTCATCAAAGGCAAAGTGTATTTATCTTTTATAGTGATTTCATTAAGCCCCCTGAAGTCAATGCAAGGGCGTAACAACCCGTCCTTTTTTCCAACAAAGAAAAAGCCGGCCCCCACGGCCGAGGATGACGGGCGGATGATTCCTGAGGCCAGGGATTCTTTAATATAGGTATCCATGGCCTCGCGCTCCGGGGCTGACAGGCTGTACAGGCGGCTCGCAGGAAGAGGGGCCCCAGCCTTCAGATTTATTGCGCAGTCGTACGGCCGGTGAGGGGGTAAAGACAATGCCCGTGACTTGCTGAACACTAGTCCTAAATCATGGTAAACTTCTAGTACCTTGGACAGCTCCTGAGTTGGCATCGAAGGGGGTGGCACCTTGACAGAAGGGGTGCATGCCGCCGATTGGAGGCAGGCGCTTAAGCAGAAGGTACTCCATGCTGTAATACTCCCTCCTTGCCAGTCGATGGTGGGATTATGAAGGTGGAGCCAGGGGTAACCCAGGATGACAGGCGAAGAAGAGACAGGCAAGAATAAAAACCTAATCTCCTCTCTGTGATTCCCTGAGACTATCACGGACACTGGGGCCGTGTGATAGGCTATGGTGGTCAGTGATGCCTTAGATAACGTAATCAACTTGACAGGTGGATTCAGGGGCTGACAGCTGAGGCCCATCTGGGTTGCCAGGTCCTTGGAAACAAAGTTTTGCTCAGCTCCTGAATCCACTAAGGCTAGCGTGGAATGTTCTGCGTGTTTGTGGATAAGTCTAATGGGTATTCTAAAACTCGTGAGGGGTCTTTCTGGGTCCGTGTCCAAGAATCCCCCTACTGCAATCCACGGACCCTTCCTTTTAACCGACTCGGGCACTCAAAAACTCCATGTGACTCCTTTCCACAATAAAAACAAAGGCCTAAATTTCTGCGGTGCTGTCTCTCAGCCGCTGACACTTTACATTGTCCTATTACCATGGGTTCCTGATCTGAAAGCTCTCCTGACGCCGGTAGAGCGAGCGGGGAAAAGCTGGTGGAACGAGGGCGGGGTTTTACAGGACGGGCGGTAGACCGCCGTTCTGCCGCTCGTTCCCTTAATCTACTGTCTATGCTTATGGCAAGGGCAATTAGCTCACCCAAATTATCAGGTTTGTCCCGTGCCGCTAACTCATCCTTTAACTCCGCGTTGAAACTGCGGAGGAAAATACCGCATAATGCCGGTTCCCCCCACCCAATCTCAGCGTTAAAGACCCGGAAGTCTATTGCATAGTCAGCAGCTGATCTTGCGCCCTGCTGCAGGCTCAACACCGCACCCCTATCCGAATGATCAAATACGGACATAAACTCCGCCAAAAACTGCTGGTAAGTTAATGTAGGATAACCTGGGCTCGCCATTACAGTATAGGCCCAATCTAAGGCTCTGCCTCCCAGTAGGTTAATGATATATCCTATCTTGTTTGAGTCAATGGCGAAGTCCCCCGGGACTCGGAGAAAAACTGACTCACATTGGAGAATAAATCCCCGAGCCTCTCCGAGTTTGCCACTAAAACGAGCTGGAGTGGGAACAGGGGTGAGGCGAGATACGAACGGGGTGTTAGCTTGAGTAGGTGCTGAACCTGCAGGGGTTGAGGCACCAGCGACCGGGGGAAGCGCCTGTTGTCCCTCCAGGCGATCCAGCCGGCCGTTAATTTGTGACAGCTGATTAAGAATGACTGTTTGCTGATGGGCGAGCATGTCTACCCGGGCGCTAAGGGTGTTAAGTCCGCGCGGCTGTGTGCTGTCCGTTGGGTCAACATGACGGAGTCGTACTGACATGTTTCAGGACCCAAGAGACAGACACAGACACGGGCAGATACAAAATAGTTATTCTTTATTGCCAAGTGTAAGTGAGTGTAGTGCAAGTGTGAGTGCAGATATCGTAGCCTGGTCACCGGAGCTGAGCGATACAGAAGACGACCTGGCAACCCTAGAACACACAAGCAGAAACCGTTAAGGCTGTATAGCACAAAAGGACAAGTGCAGGTGCGCAGCTTACTTGAGGTTGTCTCTGACTGTATCTAGCTGTCCTCCGATGTCCGCGTGCTGTGGTGATTCTGGTGCTTGAAGCTGTGACGGTGATAACTCCAGTTAACCGTGGTGGAGTTCGTGGTGAGAGCAATGACTGCACTGACAGCTGTGACGTTGACAGTTCCCGTAGCCGTGACAGTGATAATGTCGGTGACTGTGATGACAATGACTCCTGTGACTGAGGGAGTGACAGTACCTGCAGCTGCAGTGGAGAGAATTCCTGAATCAATGAAGGCCAGGAGGAGCTCCGGAAGGGAAAGGGTAATTCTCCGTCCGTTGGAGATACCGGTCCGCCGCCTGGGAGGTCCACCTGTGCACAGGGGTAAAGATTCGGCGTAGAAAAGCAAATAGCCTTCTTACGTGGTAGGTCTTGTCGTGGTGTTCTTGGCTTGACTGTGAAACGAAGCTCTGGCTCCGTAGGCCAGGAGGAGCGCCGGAAGGGTGTGGGTAATTCTCCGTCCGTTGGAGACACCGGTCCGCCGCCTGGGAGGTCCACCTGAGCACAGGAGTAAAGATTAGGCGTAGAAAAGCAGATAGTCTTCTTACGTGGAAGATCTTGTCGTGGCGTTCTTGGCTTAGCTGTGGAACGAAGCTCTGGCTCATACTCAGTCGAGGTAGACAGACGACTCCGTGCCGAGCTGTCCATGACGCTGGCTTTTAAGAGCCGCTGATTAACACCTGTTAGTCTGTGCGCGGCTGGAGCTGATGAGCTGGATGACGGCCCAGCGGCCGCCATGACACAGTGTTCAGCAAGCTCATTCACAATGATCCTCAAGTGGGTTTGCATCTAGGCTACGTTCACCGTCAAGGGCTAGGACAGGGGTCTGCGGCCTTTGCCAACCAAAGAGCCATTTTGCCCATCTCCGACTAAAATAGAAGTGGCTGGGGGCCACAACGGCAATTTCACCTTTAAAATAAAGATTATGCTGCTTATAAAGGTTTTATATATATATATATATATATACATATACAGTATATTGTACGTAGTTCTGAATATTATGGGGCATTAATGAAATCATACTACAACAGTGGAAAAAACTGTCAAGCTCTATATATACAGTCATGTGAAAAAAATAGGACACCCCATTAAATATTCAGTTCTTTATTAAGAACTGTTCACATATCTATGTCTAACCTTGTTTTTTTTTATTTGCATTTTTTTAACATTTATTTTAGCCATTGTAAGTGGGAATGAATGTGGGGGTGTCCTAAAAAAGATGGGGCGTGTCCTAATTTATTCCTCACTATTTGTTTAGAATTACATTTTACAGAAAATATGAAAAAAGACTTAAATTCATTTTTAATTCTTTAGTTGTATTGCATGAATCTCCCAGTATTTTTTAACACTGATATTAAATATCCATATGTCCAAATATGTTAAAAAAAAACACACAGGCTTATTATACAGGGTGACCTAATTTTGTTCACATGACTGTAGCTTTATTTGTGAAATAAAAGTATTAGAAATATATTACAAATTCTTTTGTACTGAAAAATACATTTCTGAATATCTGACCATATTTTTTTTTTTGTATACTTTTTTAATTATCTATCATGAATCACCCCTCAGGACAGGGAGGAAGACCCAGACGCAGTGCTCAGCTCATGACAGAACCCCCTTCTCAAGGGGTGGACACCAGACACCCAGGGAAATATGAAAAAATGCCCCCCCCCCCAAAAAAAAGGAGTACAACAATAAACCACCCCGGGTGGGTGGTGGGGGGAACAGGCTAGGAGGGAACAAAACAAAACCCCACTCAGGACCCACACCAGGCAAAACTCCAACCACCTAAGCCCCCTGGACTGAAGAGCTGGACAGTTCAGGCGGGCGGCCAAAGTCCCAGGCTCGGCAGATGGCATGATGGAAAGAGTCGGGTGGCCTACCAGAGAACGTGGACCACTCAACCCCACGGCACAGTCTGTCAGGTGGTCTGCCAGAGTTCTTTAACCACCTGAACAGAAAGAGTGGTCCAGGAGGTGGCTGCCAATCAGGAAGAACCAGTGATGAGCAAGTTGGAGGAGTCAGAGAAACCATGATGATATCAGGGTGAGGAGAGGGAACTACGACAGCCTCGGACAGAGGAGAGGGAACCCCAACAGCCTCGGGCAGAGGAGCAGGAACCCCGATAACCTCGGGCAGGGGAGAGGGAACCACAATGGCCTCGGGCAGGGGAGAGAGGACCATGACGGCCTTGAGCAGGGGAGAGGGGACCACAATGGCATCTGGCAGAGGAGAGGGGACCATGATGGCGTCTGGCAGTGGAGAGGGGACCATGATGGTGTCAGGCAGTGGAGAGGGGACCATGATGGTGTCAGGCAGTGGAGAGGGAACCCCGACACCCCCGGACTGCCCTGCAGCACCCTCAGTGGTCCCGGACTGGGACACAGCAGCACCCGCAGTGGCTCCGGGCTGGAGCAAGTCAGCACCCACGGTGGCTCCAGGCTGGAGCAAAGTTGCATCTGTGGCGGGCCCAGACTGGGCCTGAGTTGCACCCACAATGGACACGGACTGGGCCAGAGCTGCATCCACGGTGGCCCCCGGGTTGGAGCGTAATGCCCATGGGGGACCCACACTGGAGTGCAGCACTCATGTTGGTTTCAGGCTGGGCGCAGCACCCACGATGGTCGCCGACTAGGACTTCACACCCACGGAGACCTGGACTGAAGAGGAGCTGCACCCACAGAGATATCGGGCTGGGAGCTCCCGCAAGGACCCCAGCCAATGGGGAAGCAGCACCCTTGGAGGCCCAGGGCTGGAACCAAGCACCCGCGAAGACCTCATCCGGAGGGGAGCAGCACCCATGGAGGTCCCGGGCTGGGATGGAGCACCCGTGATGACCTCGGCAGGAGGAGCTGGACCCACAAAGACCTCAGGCAGTGAGATTGAACCCACGGAGACCTCAGGTGAAGTTGGATTAACCTCAGTGACCCACGGGAAAGGCTCAAACAAGGGGGACAGAGACACAGGGTCAGGGTCACCGGCAGCAGTGGAGCCCGGCGAGGTGAGCTCAGGTACAGCTGCCGACTGCACTTGACTCTCCCCACCAAGAGCCAGGCAAGGTCTCTCCAACATGAAAACAACAAAACAAAGGAGAGCACTTGCCTGAGCTCAAGCTCCATCACCGTCCAGGACTCCATCGATCCAGGCGGAGATGTCTTGTGCCTGGCCCTTTGGAGGTCTAACTCCGGCTCTGCTGCGGCAGCCCCTGCAGCAAGCATGGCGGTAGGTGCAGTCTTAGAACCCCTCAGCAAAGTGACTCATGCAGATGGCTAGCCCGGCGTGGCAGCAGGAAGTCGACTCACCAGTGGTGCTGGATCCTGCTTAGCTGAAGCCAGGGGGTGCTTTATCGTCGACACAAGCTTCAGGTTGGAGGCAGCACTTTCCCTCTGTCCGGACCATGGCTGCGGGGCTAGAACATGGTCCTCCAGGCCCACAGGCTCCTCCATCGTCCAGCGGCTCAATCCCAGGACCGGCAGACATCCAGGGGATATAGGGGGAGACACAGAGGTAGCTGGTGAGGAATTGATATTTGCAGCAGGCAGTGAGCACTCAGTAGACTGCAGTGGGCAAGCCTCACCACCGGGAATCAGGCAAGGTAATTCATTTTTAGGGAAAAGAGACTGAAAAAGCACTTGCCTGTATTCCTGGGGCACGATGGTTTCTGCTGCAGCTGGCTGGGAATCAGCCCTCTCCATTACTTCAGTGGTTGTGGGCCCCTCAGAGGAATGTGGAGGAGCTGCCCTTGCAGACATGGTGATGGGCGGAGCCAGGGAGGAAACAGCCAGACCCTCAGCAGCGGGAGGATCCATCGAGGAGACAGGAGTTGCAGCAGCAAAGGAGGAGGAGGAGACTGACAGGACAGCCAGTGAAGGCAAACGAGTGGAAGAAACTGCTACGGAAATTGTCTGGCTCGATGTGGAAGAAACTGCTGACTGAGAGGTGGAGGCATTCCTCCGGTGGGATTTCCCTGGACAGCAGCATCCTGGAGTAGGTGGAGCAGGAGCAGGAATGGGTGCCGGAGACTGGTGGGGAGCCTATACTACAAAGGCCCGGGAACGCCTCCCCTTCGGCGCGGGCCCAGGTCTTCTCGGGGAATTCTCACCATCTCACAGTTCTCACATTGCAGAGCCACCATCAGAGAATTCCTCTCCACCCCCCTTAGCATGCTCTTTGAACTGAGGGCACCGGCGAGCAGCTGCCTCCGTGAGACCCAGGTACCACAATGCGTCTTTCAGGGTAGGAGTGATGCAAGCTGCGGAGATGAGCCCATCCACCTCCATGAATGTCCTGCAGCACCCCCACCACAGGCTCATTGGGTAGCTGCGTCCACCTGCAGAGTCCGTATGAGCCGGGGACATGTTGACTGCTCGAGGAAATGCAAAAACAGGTGGGTGAAACAAAAAACACAAACGAGCAGCAACTGGGTCACAAACTGGCTGGACTCTCCTGCCATGAATCACCCCTCGGGGCAGGGAGGAAGACCCAGACACTGGACTGCTAGTTTGTGGTATTTAATGAAAAAACACAAGTTCAAACAGTGCATGAAAACAAAACTTACAATGAGGCGAAATTGGAGTAGGCAGGTTGGCCGTCAGAACAGGAAGGGGTTCTGACAGGGAATAGCATGAGAGTCCAGCTGTGAATGAGAGAAATAACAGTCCCTAAATAGGGCCAGAAATAAATTGGCACAAATGATAGCAGGTGTGGATACCATAAGTGGGCAGGAGGAAACAATGATCACAAATTCGGGTCAGCAGGGAGCAATGAGAGGGGAGAAGACGGGACTGACAGCTGACAGGGACACCACCCACAACGGAGAAAAAACCTGGAAGTGCCACTGACAGTTGTCAACCCGGAGAGAGAGCACCACAGTATTATATAAAGAATTAAATATCAACCAATAAGGACTGAGAAATAAATACAAGCTAATACCAAATAAAATAATAACAAAACTATGATGACATAAACAAGGAGATGAGGAAAATAAGAAATGAAATGAGATATGCAGAAACCAAAAAGCACAAAATACAGCAAATATACAAATATAAAGGACATGAGACTGAGCACTGCGGAAACCTCCAGTGCTCAGCTCATGACATTAGCAGCACATTCATAAACTGTTTAAATCTGAAAAATATTATCCATCTCCTATTTTCAACAGTGATCACACAGCTTTAGATCCTGATATTTTAATAAATTAGAGGTGAAAGTTTTATTTAGAAGAAGCTACTTTTCATCCTTTTTATGTTTCCTCATAATGTCCCTTATTCAAATGTATTAATATAATATAAATCTGTGTTCTTCATCTGTTCTCCAGACTCTCAATTTGACAACTAGTGGATTGGTTGTCTGATATTCTTTATTTTGGAATAAAACAAAAAAATTCTAAACAACTTTCTAAATAATATAACTTTAAAAATCATTTGGTGTGAATTAAGCCAATTAGAAATAATTACAACAGAGTAGAAAAACGTTTTAAAAAATCTTCCGCTGAGCTAAATTTTGGTTATAATTTTTTTTTAAAAATGCGTAGCGCTAATAGATAAGATAAGATAAGCCTTTATTAGTCCCACAATGGGGAAATTCCAGGATTGCAACAGCACAGGGATAGCAACACTCAGAGCAACAATCAGAAGGCAAGAGAAAAACAACAGCAGCAAGTATACATATGTACATATGAATATAAATATATATATATATATATATATATATATAGACACACAGTGCGGAGCATTGTAGCTAGATGGAATAAATATATAAATATATAAACACACAGTGCGGAGCATTGTAGCTAGATGGAATTAATATGAGTATATAAACACACAGTGCAGAGTATTGTAGCTAGATGGAATGAATATGTGAATATATAAACACACACAGTATTACACACACATAATCTGCACATACCGGGGGTGTGTGTGAAAAGTTCATAGGCTGACTTAGAAGGAGTTATGCTACAGCAACGAAACTAGTCATGCATTAAATTCAACCTCTTCTGATACTAACTGCATTGTTTCTTTTCAGATACACTGACACTGGAGACCATGTTGAAAATAAACCACATTTGGTTAAATTTGACCACTGCATCATGGCCAGCCAATAAACTTTTCAGCCCTCCCTTCGAATAATTCACTGTTCAATACCCCACAGGGAACAAACTAGCAGTTATCGTGCAGAGAAAAAACTGAAAATGTCCTTAAAATAAAAGGCTCACCTCTACATCACTGTCACAGAATCTTGTCTCCTCTCTTTTTTTTTTATTTGCAAATTATGAGGAAAAACTGTGATTTCAGACAAGTATATCTGAGAATAGTATCTATCTCTGAAAGACTGCTTCAGCACTACAGACTAGGACACTTTCAAGCATGCAGCCACTCACAATAGACACACAAACCTAGAGGAGTACACTGAGATGGTTGTAGTATACATAGCGAAATGCACTGATATCACTCACTGCAAAACCATCACTGTTTGTGCCAACCAAAAGCCATGGATGACAGCAGAGGTCCACAGGCTCCTGAGGGCTCAGGACGCAGCCTTCAGGGCCGGCGACACTGCAGGACTAACAACAGCTAGGGCCACCCTGTCCCGTGGTATCAAGGAGGCAAAACAACAATACAGCAAGAAAATATCTGGCCACTTTAGCAACACCAGAGATGCACGTTCCCTCTGGTGTGGCATACAGACCCTCACCGACTACAAACCTCCTGTCATGAGGCTGAGTGCGGTGTTCCACCGTGCTCATGCTCTCGCTTTATTCCTGGTTATTTCTTGTGTGATTATTTTGCTGTGCATTGTTTCTGAATGGATTATGCGTTTTTGTGTTGTCTGTTTATGTAATTTTAGTTCCTAGTGCTATTCTTAGTTTCTTTAGGTGCCTTTGTTCATCCAGGTCTTATTTGAGTATTGTGTTTATATCTTGTCTTCGTTTGACATGAGCACCCCCACCTTGTTCTCCAGACACTCCCACCTTGTTATATCATCTGGTTTGTGTTGCTCAGGTTTTTCATGTTTAGTAATTAGGTCAACCTGACTGCTCATGTGTTCCACACCTGCTGCCTTTTGTATTGATCACTCACCTGCCCTATTTATAGTCTGCTCTGCCGTCACTCCTTGTCAGAGCCTCACCTAGCTCCTCCTCATTGCCACCAGAACCCACAACCTGTTCAGGTGCATTTCCTGTTTTCTCCTCTCGCCTTGCTGTAAGTTTATTTTTATGCACTTTTGGACTTTGTGTTTTCTTTGAATAAATCTCACTGTTAGCAGTTCAGCGCCTGGGTCTTTGTTCCTGTCCCGAGGGGCAAATCATGACACCTCCCCCTCAGACCTGTGCAAGTGACACCACAATGCTTAACAACCTAAATGACTTCTTTGGCTGCTTTGAAGCACAAAACAGTACATCAGCACAGAAAACAACTCCTCCTCCAGATCAGCAGGCCATAAGTCTGAATCCAACTAGCGTGAAGAGGACCATCTGCAGGATCAACCCACGCAAGGCAGCTGGTCCAGACAACATACCGGGTCGCGTCCTGAAGGACTGTGCAGAGGAGCTCAACAATGTCCTGGCCGACATCTTCAACATCTCCCTGACTCAAGCTGTTGTCCCCACATGTTTCAAAACTGCCACCATAATACCAGTTCCAAAGAAGCCCGTCCCATCCAGCTACAATGATTACCGGCCCATAGCACTGATCCTGATCATAATGAAGTGCTTCGAGCGGCTGGTCATGCAGAACATCAAGTACATCCTCCCTTCCTCCCATGACCGATCTCAGTGTGCATACAAGTCAAACAGATCCACAGAAGATGCAATTGCTGCTGCTCTCCATCCAACCCTCACCCACCTGGACTCAAAGAACTCCTACATGTGAATGCTGTTCTTGGACTTCAGTTCAGCATTCAACACAATCATTCCCCATCACCTGATACAAAAACTCAGACACTTAAGACTGAAAACCTCTCTCTGTAACTGGGTGCAGGACTTTTTCACAGAGAGGCCACAGAATGTGTGGGTTGGCAGCAACACCTTCCAGACCATCATAATGAACACAGGAGCCCCACAAGGGTGCATGCTCAGCCTGCTGCTGTTCACCTTGAACCATGACTGTGTATCAGCCTACAACACTAACCACATCATCAAGTTTGCGAATGACACGGCGGTGGTGGGCGTCATCACCAACAACGAGGAGGCCAACTACAGAAATGAGGTGAGCCAACTGGTTCAGTGGCATAAAGACAATTACCTCTTCCTGAATGTGGGAAAAACCAAGGAGATTGTGGTCGACTTCAGGAGGGGGGACACACAGCACCCCACTCTGATCATCGATGGTGCAGCTGTGGAGAGGGTGAGCAGCACCAAGTTCATGGGGGTGCACATCTCTGAGGACCTCTCCTGGTCCAACAACACCACATCACTGGCCAAAAAGCTCAAACTCACCTCCATTTCCTCCGCAAACTGAGGAGGGCACGAGTCCCACCCCCCATCATGTGCTCATTCTACCGGGGCACCATTGAGAGCATCCTCACCAGCGGCATCACGGTGTGGTATGGAAGCTGCACCACCTCCAGCTGGAAGACACTACAACACACAGTGAAAGCAGCCAGCAAGATCATCAGTGCCCCCTGCCCCCCCCCCCCCAGACGTCTACCTCACCCGCAGAGCCATCAACATTGCAGGTGACACTTCCCACCCCCATTCTCCCTCTTCAGCCCCCTGCCCTCGAGGAAAAGGTACCGGAGCCTCTGGGCCCACTCCACAAGACTGCTAAACAGCTTTGTTCATCAGGCCATCAAGACCCTGAACTCTTGACAAATAAAATCTTTGAATCTTTGAAAATAAAGTTACACTAATTCAGACTTCAGTCATGTCTGGGGAATCCAGCATTTATAGTGCAGGCTACTGTCAGGTTATTGAGCAGGAATTCAAGGATTGTTTCTCATTTTTAAGGATAATTAAGGTGTTGATTCTAAATAATCACATTAAAGACTTTATGGACCTGCAGACACAAATGAGGCAGCTGTTTTTCTCCTTGCTTGTGCTCTCGCAGAGAAATTCTGTCTCCAGCAACCACACATAAACACAAATTGATCTGTCAGCACAGAATTAAACTCTCTATTTTCCTCTGTGTTTTAACTTTTTCTGGATTTGTTCATGTCTTACTGAGAGTGGCAAGAAGCAGCTGCCGTCCGTGCTCTCTCTCCACAGGTACTGAGGAGAGGCTGAGCGGCTCTCTGTGCAGCTGTGGTCAGATGTGACACAGTCACACATGGTTGACAACCCAATAAATAATTTAAAATATATATATTTTATGTTCATAAAAGTATGTCTTTCCACTGGGAAATATATCCAATTGCAATAAACAGTCATTTTAAAAATAAAATAATTAAAATGAGCTTCATCAATTTCCATGTGTTTTGAGATATCCAGTGGATATAAAAAGTCTACACGCCCCTGTTCAAATGCTAGGTTTTTGTGATGTAAAAACAATGAGACCAAGATAAATCATTTCAAAACTTTTTCCACCATTAATGTGACGTATAACCTGTACAACCCGATTGAAAAACAAACTGAAATCTTTTAAGGGGAAAAAAAATTTAAAAAAAACTTACAATAACCTGTTTGCATAAATATGCACACCTCTTATAACTGGGGATGTGGGTGTATTCAGAATGAACCAATCACATTCAAACTCATGTTAAATGGAAGTCAGCACACACCTGCCACCATTTAAAGTGCCTCTGATTAACCCGAAATAAAGTTCAGCTGTTCTAGTAGGCTTTTTCTGACATTTTTGTAGCCACGTCTTACAGCACAAGCCACGGTCCACAGAGAGCTTCCAAAGCATCAGAAGAATCTCATTGTTCAAAGGTATCAGTCAGGAGAAGGGTACAGAAGATTTTCCAAGGCATTAACTATACCATGGAACACAGTGAAGACAGTCATCATGAAGTGGTGAAAATATGGCACAACAGTGACATTACCAAGAATTGGACGTCCCTCCAAAATTGATGAAAAGATAAGAAGAAAACTGGTCAGGGAGGCTGCCAAGAAGCTGACAGCAACACTGAAGGAGCTACAGGAATTTCTGGCAAGTACTGGCTGTTGAATACATATGACAACAATCTCCCGTTTAGGGTGGCAAGACAGAAGCCTTATCTTACGAAGAAAAACATCCAAGCCCAGCTACATTTTGCAAAAATGCATTTGAAATCTCGCAAACGCATGTGGAGAAATGTGTTATGGTCCGATGAAACCAAGGTTGAACTTTTTGGCCATAATTCCAAAAGGTATATTTGGCACAAACACAACACTGCTCATCACCAAAAGAACACCATATCTACAGTGAAGCATGGAGGTGGCAGCGTCATACTTTGGGACTATTTTTCTTCAGCTGGAACTGGGGCCTTAGTCAAGGAAGGAGTTATGAACAGTTCCAAATACCAGTCAGTGTTGGCACAAAACCTTCAGGCTTCTGCTAGAAAGCTGAAGATGAAGAGGAACTTCATCTTTCAGCACAACAATCACCCAAAGCACACATCCAGATCAACAAAAGAATGGCTTCACCAGAAGAAGATTAAGGTTTTGTAATGGCCCAGCCAGAGTCCAGACCTGAATCTGATCGAACATCTGTGTGCTGATCTGAAGAGGGCTGTGCACAGAAGATACCCTTGCAATCTGACAGATTTGGAGTGTTTTTGCAAAGAAGAGTGGGCAAATATTGCCACATCAAGATGTACCATGCTGATAGACTCCTACCCAAAAAGACTGAGTGCTATAATAAAAGCCAAAGGCGTTGCAGCAACATATTCATTTAAGGGTGTGCATATTTATACAAACAGATTTTTGTAAGTTTTTTTTTTTTTCCCTTAAAAGATTTCACTTTGTTTTTCAGTTGGGTTGTACAGGATATAGGTCACATTAATGGTGGAAAAAGTTTTGAAATGATTTATCTTGTTCTCATTTTTTTTTTACATCACAAAAACCTGGCATTTGAAGAGGGGTGTGTAGGCATTTTGTATCCACTGTAACTGCAGGCAGCCACAGCCTGGGGGCTGAAGGGCCACATGCGGTCCTGGGGCCACGAATTGGCGTCCCCTGGGCTCGGAGATCTGGGCTCTTTTTCCGTGATATCATCAGGTCAGAATAAGCTACTCTGTCATTAGCCACAGTTACATGTGCAAATTTTTTTCAGTCTGATTACAATTCAGATTAGAACTTTACTGTTTACATGGATCCTGAAAAAGCTGATCCGATTAGGACATACGTTTCCATGTGTCACACGTTTGAACGGACTAAATCATTTTGACATGAGCACAATTATCCGACATTCACTTCCGATGTAAACAAACCCCGCTTCGTGTCTTTCTCTTTTTGAAATTGACCTGTATTGTGTTATTCAAACTGTACTTTTGCTTCTGCTGGTCTCCGTAATGAAGCTATAAGTCCAGCAGTACATACAGTACTTCTGCATATGATGAACAGAAGGAGACAGCAGAACGATACAAACCAGTTCTGTTTTACTCCCGCCATGTCTTCCGCTAGCTCCTGTAAAGGCGGAAATACGTCACGTCGACGTGTGGCTGATGTACAGACATGTGCAGTAAACATATTTTCTACCCAAACTTTGGAATAAGTGTTTATATGCGCAACAATCGGATTAATAATTGGCATAACCCACCCGTCTCAATCAGAAGGAAATTTTGATCCGAATGAGTGTGATCAGGTCAGAATATTCCGATTGGTGTGTTTACATGAAGCATTTTTATTCCGATCAGACTTTTAATCTGGTTACTTGTGTCCATGTAAACATGGCTAATGATGTGGTTTAGTAGATATGTGCTTTCTTACTGTGAGTCAACTTTTTCCCCCTTTTATTGGATGACCACTCTAGTTGTGCTTGAGTAATAAATATCATAAGATGAAAGGAAATAAGAGCATAAAGGTGCCTCTCAAAAATTTTAAATATGTTTTATTTAATTCAAAACCATAAACTTGCATACATTTGCTGATGTGTTATTGAAACCCATGCTGCTTTGATAGAGGCCTTCAGCTCATCTGTGTTTTTTGGGATTTTGTTTATTTTCATCTTCCTCTTGGTAATACACCATGGACCATGACACCATGGGGTTCAGGTCAAGTGAGCTAGGGGGCCAGTGAAGCACAGTAATATAGCCAGCAAACCATTGTATGCATTTTAATTGTCTTTAGATGCAGCTGCAATATAAACAATGAGGTAATAATTCACTTTGTAGCGAGCAAGTAAAAACACATCACATATCAATAATAAGGTAATGTTACAGTAATTACCATTATTACAGTCATGGGTCATAAAAATACACAGACACAATAGACATATTTCATGCCCTTGTTTTTTTTATGTCTATTTTGCCCCAGTGACTTTCTTCCCCATCTGTTTGCTCCTGTTCTCTCTGTCAGACTCATCATTTTGTGAGTTTATTTTTGTTCCTTTAATTGGTTTGCTTCTGGTTTTATTTTGTAGATTATTCTTTACATGGCTCCTATTTATTTGTTACCTCCGCCAAGTCAGTAATGTAATCGTGGCAGTTTCTCTGTTAGCAGGATTACACAAAAGCTACCGAACAGATTTTGATTACATTTCCACCAGAGGTGGCCTTTGGCCTAGTGGTGAACCCTTAGATTTTGGATGTGATTAAAGAGTGCATAACTTCGCCAAGGTCCTTGTTTGTTTGTGTGCAGCATGATCACACAAAAACGATCAGATGGATTTTGATAAAGTTTTCACCAGAGGTGTCCCTTGAGATCCAGGTGAACCCATTAGATTTTGGAGGTGATCTGAGAGCGCATACTTCCACCAAGGTGCTAGCTTGTAATGTACAGATGGACTGAGCGATGGATGGATGGATGGACGGATGGACGGATGGATGGATGGACAAAGAGAGGGAAGCACAGAGCCTTGGTGGAGGTATGCGCTCTCTGAATACCTTCTAGTTTATCTATTTGTTTATATTACAGTTCTGACCAAGCAAATACTGTAGATTGGACAACAGGGAATCCATGAGTTACTATATTCCCCCCCGATAAACACATTTGGAAGCTTCACCAGATATGTATCACTCTGCTTCAGCAGTCTTCTAATAATCTTTAACTGCAGTAGCTGTTGATGGTTTCTGATAATGCAGTATCTCACCAAAGTGAGTACACCCCTCATATTTTTGTAAATATTTTCTTATATTTTTTCATGGGACAACACTGAAGAGATGACACTTTGATACAATGTAAAGTAGTCAGTGTACAGCTTGTATAACAGTGTAAATTTGCTGTCCCCTCAAAATAACTCAACACACAGCCATTAATGTCTAAACCACTGGCAACAAAAGTGAGTACACCCCGAAGTGAAAATGTCCAATTTGTGCCCAAAGTGTCAATATTTTGTGTGGCCACCATTATTTTCTAGCACTGCCTTAACTCTCTTGGACATGGAGTTCACTAGACCTTCACAGGTTGCCACTGGAATCTTCTTCCACTCTTCCATGACGATATCACAGAGCTGGTGGATGTTAGAGACCTTCCGCTTCTCCACCTTCCATTTGAGGATGCCCCACAGATGCTCAATAAGGTTTAAGTCTGGAGACATGCTTGGTCAGTCCATTACCTTTACCCTCGATTTCTTTAGCAAGGCAATGGTCCTCTTGGAGGTGTGTTTGGGGTCATTATCATGTTGGAATCCTGCCCTGAAGCCCAGTTTCCGAAGGGAGGGGATTATGTTCTGCTTCAGTATGTCACAGTACATGTTAGCATTCATGGTTCCCTTAATGAACTGTAGCTCCACGGTGCCAGCAGCACTCATGCGGTCCCAAACCATAACACTCCCACCACCATGCTTGACTGTAGGCAAGACATACACTTGTCTTTGTACTCCTCACCTGGTTGCCGCCACACATGCTTGACACCATCTGAACTAAATAAGTTTATGTTGGTCTCATCAGACCACAGGACATGGTTCCAGTAATCCATGTCCTTAGTCTTCTTGTCTTCAGCAAATTGTTTGCAGGCTTTCTTGTGCATCATCTTTAAAAGGGGCTTCCTTCTGGGACGACAGCCATGCAGAGCAATTTGATGCAGTGTGTGGCGTATGGTCTGAGCACTGACTGGCTGACCCCCCCACCCCTTCAACCTCTGCAGCAATGGTGGCAGCACTCATACGTCTATTTTCAAAAGACAACCTCTGGATATACAGTAACACTGAGCACGTGCACTCAACTTCTTTGGTCGACCATGGCGAGGCCTGTTCTGAGTGGAACCTGTCCTGTTAAACCACTGTATGGTCTTGGCTACTATGCTGCAGCTCAGTTTCAGGGTGTTGGCAGTCTTCTTATAGTCTAGGCCATCTTTATGTAGAGCAACAATTCTTTTTTTTTCAGATTCTCAGAGTTCTTTGCTATGAGGCGCCATGTTGAACTTCCAGTGACCAGTATGAGAGAGTGTGAGCATGATAACACCAAATTTAACACACCTGCTACCCATTCACAGACCTTGTAACACTAACGAGTCACATGACACCGGAGAGGGAAAATGGCTAATTGGGCACAATTTGGACATTTTCACTTAGGGGTGTACTCACTTTTGTTGCCAGCGGTATAGACATTAACTGTGTGTTGAGTTATTTTGAGGGTACAGCAAATTTACACTGTTATACAAGCTGTACACTGACTACTTTACATTGTATCAAAGTGTCATATCTTCAGTGTTGTCCCATGAAAAGAAATAATTAAATATTTACAAAGATGTGAGGGGTGTACTCACTTTGGTGAGATACTGTATTGAGAAATGTAAATTGTTGTGTACCTTAATTCCACAGTGAGGCCCTGTTTGAAAGGAGACAGACTTCATAACCTGGGGTCTCATGTACGAAGACTTGTGTGGATTTCCTACTGAAAGATGACGTACGTTTAAATCAAGAAAACGCCGTAAGCAAAAAAAAATCCAGATGTATGAAACTGTCCGTATGCAGGAATCCAAGCACATTTCCTTTGTACATATCGATCTGCCTGAAACTGAATGCACGTGAGGAAATACCGGACTCCTCCCTTGACACGCCTCCATTTGAATATGCAATTAGACGCAAATTGGTATGCAAATAGATATATACAAGCCCAGCACTTTTGATTCTCCTGTATCCACGATAAAAATAATCGATTTAATGGAATTTCACAGCATGTGAGTTGGAGGTGCTTCTGAATGAGGTAGAGTCACATTAAAAACATTTTGCTTGGCACGCTGTCCTCCAGCATTAGCACTGGATACAGATAATCCAGTAGCCTGCTCACAGCCCTATAAGATTAGTTTATTGTGTCCTTTTTTCAGACAGGGATAAGAATGAGAAGTTTATTTAAGTTTGACATATTTAGACTGACGTCTGCAGTCGTCCTCTGAAGTGTCAGCTGATCACTGTAATTTGTAGTGTGTATAGCTCAGTGGTTATAGTGCCAGATTTCAAAGCAGAAGCTTGTAGGTATGGAACCAGCAATGATCTCTTTTAGGGACCACAATGGAAATAAGTGTGTCCTCCCATTGTTTTTAAATGTATGTTGTATCTTTTATACAATGTTATTTTAAACGATCAATCAATCAATCAATCAATCAATTTGTGACCAGCTGGGTTGATCAGCTGGTTGAATTAATTCAATTCAATTCAATTCAACTTTATTTATATAGCGCCATTTCACAACAACAGTCATCTCATAGCACTATCAACTGTAGGGGGGACCCCCACAGTTGCAGAAAGACCCCAGCAATCAGGCGATCCCCTGTGAGCAAGCACTTGGCGACGGTGGAGAGGAAAAACTCCCTTTTAACAGGAAGAAACCTCCAGCAGAACCAGGCTCAGGGAGGGGCAGTCATCTGCTGCGACTGGCTGGGGGGTGAGGTGATAGAGAAGAAGAAAAGAACAGACATGTAGAGAGCAAACAGCACGATGGGGACTCAATCTATGGGAGAGAACAAACAAATGTTAATGACCAGCAAAAAAAAAATATTTCATAGAGAGTGAGGAAAGGAGCGAGGCCCAGTGCATTACTGGAGGTCCCCCGGCTGACTAAACCTATTAGCAGCATAACTAAGGGAGGGTTCAGAAACACATGATCCCTCCCTAATTGTAGGCTAGATCAAAAAGGTAGGTTTTAGCCCTATTCTTAAAAACAGAGATCGAATCTGACTCCCGAATCCAGATTGGCAGCTGATTCCACAGGAGAGGAGCTTGATAACTGAAGGCTCTGCCTCCCATTGTACTTTTGGAGATTCTAGGTATTACAAGTAATCCTGCATTTTGGGAGCGTAGTGCTCTGTTAGGATAATACGGTAGTATCAGATCTTTTAAATAAAAAGGAGCCTGATTGTTTAGAGCTTTGTAAGTGAGAAGAAGGATTTTAACCTTAATTCTAAACTCTATGGGAAGCCAATGAAGGGAGGCCAGAACCGGAGAGATATGATCTCTCTTTCTAGTACCTGTTAAAACTCTTGCTGCAGCATTTTGGATCAGCTGAAGACTTTTTAAAGATGTTTTAGGACAGCCTGATAATAAAGAATTACAATAATCTAATCTCGAGCTAACAAAAGCGTGGATCAGCTTCTCAGCATCACTCTGAGACAAGATGCTCCTAATCTTGGCAATATTATGCAAATGATAGAAGGCAGTCTTAGAAACAAATTTAATATGTGAATTGAAGGACAAATCCTGATCAAAAATAACTCCAAGGTTCCTCACAGAGCTATTAAGAGAAAGAGTAACTGCGTCCAAACTGAAAGTTTGATTTGGAAAGGAATTTCTAAGGTTTTTTGGACCAACAAGAATGACTTCAGTCTTATCTGAATTTAATAGCAGGAAATTACAAGTCATCCAAGCTTTGATTTCCTTAAGACAGGCTTCTAACTTGGCTAATTGATTAGTATTATCTGGCTTCATTGACAGGTATAATTGTGTGTCATCTGCATAACAATGAAAATGTATACAGTGCTTTCTAATAATGTTGCCTAACGGAAGCATATATAAACTAAAAAGAGTAGGGCCTAGCACAGATCCCTGTGGAACTCCATGACTAAGCTTTGAGCTGAAAGAAAACTCATCATTTACATGAACAAACTGGAACCTATCAGATAAATAAGATCTAAACCACTGCAACGAAGTTCCATTAAGTCCAACATAGTGTTCTAATCTATCAAGTAGAATATTATGATCAGTAGTATCAAAAGCTGCACTAAGATCTAAAAGGACAAGTACAGAAACTAGTCCATTATCAGATGCAATGAGGAGGTCGTTAGTGACCTTCGCTAAGGCTGTTTCAGTACTATGATGGATTCTAAACTCAGACTGAAACTCTTCAAGTAAACCATTTCCCTGCAGGTGGTCAAATAATTGCGTAGCAACAACTCTTTCTAAGATTTTTGAAATGAAAGGGAGATTAGAGATTGGTCTATAGTTAGCTAAAGCTCCTGGATCTAGCGTTGGCTTTTTGAGTAAGGGTTTAATTACAGCCGTATTAAAAGCCTGCGGTACATGGCCTAAAGTTAATGAAGAATTGATTATATGAAGAATAAAGCTACCAATAAGTGGGAAGACTTCTTTAAATAACCTGGTAGGAATAGGATCTAAAAGACAAGTTGAAGGTTTGGATGAGGAAACTACTTTGTCTAACTCACAAAGGTCGATTGGAGTAAACTCATCAAGACAGACATCAATAGAAGGAGTTGTAGTAGTTACATTATTTAAGTTAACTGTGGGAAGAATCTGATTGATTTTATCTCTGATGGATGAAATTTTATTATTGAAAAAGTTTATAAAGTCCTGACTAGTAAGCTCTAAGGGGATGCTAGGATTGACAGAGTCCTGACTCTTTGTCAACCTGGCTACAGTACTGAAAAGAAACCTGGGATTATTCTTGTTGTCTTCTATTAATGCAGAGTAATAACTCGTTCTAGCTTTTCTAAGAGATTTTTTATAAATTAAAAGATGATTTCTCCAAGCTAAATAGATTTCATCTAAATTAGTAGAGCGCCATTTTCTTTCTAATTGACGAGTCTTCTGTTTTAAGCTACGAGTTTCTGTGTTGAGCCAAGGAGTTAAAAATCTCTGATTAGACTTTTTCTTTTTTAAGGGAGCCACCAAGTCTAGAGCCTGATGCAGAGAAGCTGAGACACTATCCACCATGTTATCAATTACAGAAGGAGCAAGCTGTCTATAGCTTATTTCCGTTGTGTTGACACATGGCATAGAGGAAACAATCTGCATAAATTTGGAAACAGCATCATCTGAGAGGCATCTACTGTGATAATATTTTTCTTTAGGAGCCAAATAGTCAGAAATAGTAAAATCAAAGGTTAACAGACAATGGTCTGACAGTACAGGGTTATGAGGAGACACTACAAGATTTTCTATTTCTATGCCATATGTCAGAACAAGGTCCAATGTATGGTGGAGGTAATGAGTAGAATTTCCTACTTTCTGAGAAAACCCAATCGAGTCTAATATTGAATTAAAAGCCACATTAAGGCAGTCACTATCTACATCCACATGTATATTGAAGTCCCCTACTATAATTATTCTATCAGATTTCAACACTAAATCAGCTAAGAAATCAGCAAATTCGGATAAAAATTCTGAATAGGTTGATGGGGGACGATAAACAATGGCAAATAAAATTGGGTTTAACCTGAAATTGCTAAAGTGCCCAATACTGAGGACCAGGCCCTCAAAGGAATTATAACATGTTTTTTGCTTTACATTAACTAGTAATTTGGAATGGTAAATTGTTGCTACTCCTCCTCCACGACCAGAACTTCTGGGATTTTGACAGTTTAAATAACCAGAGGGGGTTGATTCATTTAAACCAACATAATCCTCTTGTCCTAACCAAGTCTCTGTAAGGGAAATTAAATCAGTCTGATGATCAATTAACAGATCATGGACTAACAGAGACTTGGGAGTTAGAGACCTAATATTTAACAAACCACATTTAATTTTTAAATTATGAGGAGGAACAGAGGCCAAATCATTCAATTTAGAGGCTTTATGTTTAATTTGAGTTTTACCAATATTTTGCTTTATCACTTTGGGATGCTTATACATTATATTTTTATTCACTTTGGAGGGAGCAGACAACGATTCTCTGATGGGGAAGACAGGGGCTAAGCTGAGGGGTGGCGGATGAAGAGGAGCTGCAGAGAGGCGTGTAAGACTGCGACTCTGCTTCCTGGTCCCAACTCTGAGTAGTCACGGTTTTGGAAATTTGGATAAAAAAGATGCCAGATTGTTAGATAAATGAGAAGCACCATCCAAAGTGGGATGAATGCTGTCTCGTCTCATAAGACCAGGTTTTCCCCAAAAAGAGCTCCAATTGTCAATGTAGCCCACGTCATTTTTAGGACACCACACAGACAGCCAGCGGTTCAAGGATGACGAGCGACTAAACATGTCATCACTGGTCAGATTGGGGAGGGGCCCAGAGAATACTACAGTGGCAGACATCGTTTTGGCAAACTCACACACCGATTCTACATTAAGTTTCGTGACTTTCGACTGCCGGAGACGGATGTCATTAATGCCGGCGTGAATAACAATTGTGGAATATTTACAGTTACTTTTAGCCAGCATTTTCAAATTTGACTCGATGTCGCCTGCTCTGGCCCCAGGAATACATTGGACTATGACCGCTGGAGTCTCTAGGTTCACGTTTCTGACTACAGAGTCGCCAATGATCAGAGTTTTTTCCTCAGCGGGTGTGTCGCTGAGCGGGGAAAAACGATTAGAAACGTGAACAGGTTGGTGGTGTACCGGGGCTTTGCGACTAGGCTTCCTTCTCACCGTCACCCACCCAGTCTCCTCGCTGCTGAAGAGAGCCGGGGAACCGCTGACAGGGGGGCCTAAGCTAGCTAGCTCCGCTGCAGCTAATGGGCGTCCGTCGAGATTAACTGACGCAGACGGTGTTTCAATGCAGCGGAGCCGGGATTCCAAATCAGACAACCTCGCCTCAAGCGCCTCAAAAAGACAACATTTATTACATTTACCGTTATCACTAAAAGAGGCAGAGGTGTAGCTAAACATCTGACAGAGAGAGCACACCAGAGGAGAGGAAAGAGAGGTAGTAGCCATAGCTAGTGGCTAGAGAGCTGGAGAGCAAACCACACAGGCAGACAGCAAAACAGGAAGTGACGATACGTTACCACAAGGAAGTGACGAATTAAAGGAAATCAGTCACGAAAAGAAGACAATATGAACCTATTTAGTGGGTAACCATGGTCACCTGTCAGTTGAAAGCAGATCAAATTAGACTCGGCAAGTACATATTTTATGTCCAAAATACAAATCTCATCCTTTATAGTTATATACAACTTACATGGATTACACACACTACTAAATGAATGAAATGCACCAGGGACCAGGTGAGACTGTTGCATTTCAAACTTTACGCATGTGTTTATTGACATAACTGCTGTACACACAGAGGTAATTGGGGGCTTGGTAGAATGCTGTGAAACTGTAGTTTAATCAGCAAAAAAAGTCACTTATTCAAATCATTGAGTTGTAATGAAGCCTTGAAGACAGGGTAATATTTGGGGCACACAGGCGCATTCCACAAGGACTGTCCGTGGAAACCTAAACAGGCTGACAAGCCAGTCATCATCCTGAGGCAGAAAATCTTCTGTCTCTAAAATACCCTTTCTCTTCTCACTGCGCGATTTGCAATAGCCTCTAATCCTCGGTTGTTAGAGGCATTTTCTGCACTTCTTTGCGCTTGCTTTTATATCCACTCATCTAATTGCACACACTTGGATGTTTGTTCATCATGTGTCTCTGATGTGTACAATCATTTTCACGTCATTATCAGTCTCCCAACATCCCCTCTAAGTGTCGCCAATGGACCAATAACAGTAGAAACGTACGTACACCAGCCATGAAGTTGGCGTGGGGCTGCAGATATTTTTACGCATATTAGAGCTGGGCTATATACCGAATATATTTATTGTATCTGTACATTTGGCCATCCATGATACATAAAATGGTTGTATCGTGCATATTCGAGTATTTGTCATGTTAATATGAGCAGTGACTTCATGCCACTCCCAGCTGCCGCTGCTGAGGAGTGCTGAGTGCTCAGCATGGCTGCCCCACCCATGAGTGTAGTGCATGAGCAGCACATGCACTGCACTCTAACGAACAGAGATAAAAAAGGAAGAGTAGAGAATGAAAGTAGGCCCACCTTAAGCACAGGAAATGGGGCAGGGGCAGAAGAAGATAAACATTTCCAATCTGAACTCTGCAGGTCTAAAAATCAAGCTCACTTAGAGAACAAACTTTCAAAATAAGAGCTCCTATCCAGTCTTGCAACCCTTCAAAATAAGAGGGAGTGGCTCACCAAAATAAGAACTGTTAGAATGTGTACGCCTAAAAAAAATAAGTGACAAATTATGCTTCTGTCACTTATTAGACCACCAAGTATTAGCTATGTGTGGTAAACTGAAAACTGAAACCGAATCCATGTGGATAAATTTGATTACTTGATAATGTGAGTTCTGTTAAGCAAAGGGAAAAAAAGACACTTTGCTCAGTTACATATTGTTGTGAAGAATCTTCCCTGACATAGGTTTTCATTTCATTTTATTATTCAGCTTTTTCATAAGTGAAATTCACACACACACACACACACACACACACACACACACACACACACAGAGTGGTGTGAAAAAATGTTTGCCCCTTCCCGATGTCTCATTTTTTTTGTATGTTTGTCACAAAATGCTTTAGATCATCAAACAAATTTAAATATTAGACAAAGGTAACACATGTAAACACAAAATGCAGTTTTTAAATGAAGGTGTTTATTGTTAAGGAAAAAAAATCCAAACCTACATGGCCCTGTGTGAAAAAGTGCAACAACTGCAATCAAGCATTTGCAATAACTGGCAATGAGTCTTTTACAGTGCTGTGGAGGACCTTTGGCCCACTTATCTTTGCAGAATTGTTGTAATTCAGTCACACTGGAGGGTTTTTGAGCATGAACTGCCTTTTTAAGGTCATGCGACAGCATCTCAGTCAGATTCAGGTCAGGACTTTGACTAGACCACTCCAAAGTCTTCATTTTGTTTTCTCTTAAGCCATTCAGAGGTGGACAGTGGTGTGTTTTGGATCACTTTCCTGCTACAGAACCCAAGTGCGCTTCAGCTTGAGGTCATGAACAGATGACCGGACATTCTCCTTCAGGATTTTTTTGGTAGACAGCAGAATTCATGGTTCCATTTACCACAGCAAGTCTTCCAGGTCCTGAAGCAGCAAAACAGCCCCCAACCATCACACTACCACCACCATATTTTACTGTTGGTATGATGTTCCTTTTCTGAAATATTGTGTTACTTTTACACCAGATGTAATGGGACACACACCTTCTAAAAAGTTCAACTTTTGTCTGGTCAGTCCACAGAGTATTTTCCACGAAGTCTTAGGGATCATCAAGATGTTTTCTGGCAAAACTAAGATGAGCCTTTATGTTCTTTTTGCTCAGCAATGGTATTCGTCTTGGAACTCTGCCATGGAGGCCATTTTTGCCCAGTCTCTTTCTTATGGTTGAGTTGTGAACGCTGACCTTAACTGAGGCATGTGAGGCCTGCAGTTCTTTGGATGTTGTTGTGGGGTCTTTTGTGACCTCGTGGATGAGTCATCGCTGTGCTCTTGAGGTAATTTTGGCCAGCCGGCCACTCCTGGGGAGGTTCACCACTGTTCCATGTTTTCACCATTTGTAGATAATGGCTCTCACTGTGGTTTGTTGGAGTCCCAAAGCTTTAGAAATGGCTTTATAACCTTTTCCAGGCTGATAGATCTCAATTACTTTGTTTCTCATTTGTTCCTGAATTTCTTTGGATTGCAGCATGATGTCTAGCTTTTGAGGATCTTTTTGTCTACTTCTCTTTGTCAGGCAGGTCCTATTTAAGTGATTTCCTGACTGAAAACAGGTGTGTCAGTAATTAGGCCTGGGTGCGGCTGGAGAAATTGAACTCAGCTTTCCAAAAATGTGATAAACCACAGTTAATTTGTTTTAACAGGGGAGGGGCAACCACTTTTTCACACAGGGCCATGTAGGTTTTGGATTTGTTTTACCCTTAATAATAACCACCTTCATTTAAAAACTGCATTTTGTGTTTACTTTTGTTATCTTTGTCTAACATTTAAATTTGTTTGATCTGAAGCATTTAAGTGTGACAAACACAAAAAAATGAGAAATCAGGAAGGGGACAAACACTTTCTTCACACCACTGTATACGCAGCAGAAAGACCAAATAGGCAGCACATAAGATCAGACATGGCAACATATTCACACTTGTGCTCAAAGAAAGATTAAAGTGGAAACGATCAATTTCTAAGTGTTGACTTTAAGATACTCTCAAAGGTTCTTGCCCTGAGACTTCAGCAAGTGCTGTCCTCCATCATATCTTTAGACCAAACAAGGTTTATTTTATGTCTGGCCGACAATCGTTCCATAAGATATAACATCACACCAGAAGTGGTAGTGTCCCTCGATACAGAAAAGACCTTCGACAGGGTAGAATTACAATATTTGTACAACACTTTGGTTAGATTCGACTTTGGAAATGACTATATTCTGTGGATTAAATTACTATGTTCATCCCTGGTGGCCTGCTTTCTCCCCTCATTCCTCTTCAAAGGGGCACCGCACAGGGATGTCTGTGCCACTCTTATTTGCAGTAGCTGTCATGTCACTGGCATTATGATTGCATTCTGAAGATGACTTCAAAGGTATCACTCATTTAGGCACAACTCTTAAAGTCTCACTCTATGCTGCTGACTTGCCTCTGTATGTCTCGGACTCAATTAGTTCTTTTCCTATAATTTTAATTGTAATATTGGATCGATTTGGTGCTTATTCAGGTTATAAACTGAACCTTCAAAAGAGTGAGTTACCACCAATAAATGACCTAGCCGATAGGCTCCCACATTCCTCATCACGCTTTAAATGGACAGACAAGAGTTTCCGATACATAGGAGTGGTCATCACCACATCTATGTCCGACATGTTCCGAGCAAATTTCTTACCCCCATTTGAGAGGACTGGGGAGGACTTTGAGCGTTGGTCTGTGCTGCCACTGTCCCTTGTTGGATGAGTAAATTTGGTTAAAATGGTCATCCTCCCCAAATTCCCATACCTTTTTTACCACATCCCATACTCATAAACAAATCCTCTTTTGACAGGCTCGACTAAACAATATCCAAGTTCCAATGGGGTACCAAACCATCCTGAATTCATAGGACAGTTCTTCAATCACCTAAAGAAAATGGCGGTCTATCACTCCCCAGCTTCAAGTGTTTCTACTGAGCAGCTAACATACGTAAGTTTCTACACTGGATGAGAGATGAAAATGACTCTTGGCCTGTGTGGGTGCTTCTGCAGGAAAAAACCATGCTCTTCTCATTATGTGCTGCTTTGTGCTCAGGACACTTAGGGTTGCTTCCTTTTTTAGAAAAAATCAAGCTTGTACTTATCACACTTTCTAAGCAATGATAAGAAGAATGTAGAGCATTTTTGCAAATTTTGGTAATACTGTATAAGTGGAAATTCTGATTTAGGTGGAATGGGTAGCCTAAGAAGGAAACAATGAACCTTCCACATAGACTAATAAAGGAGCAGTGGAAGTTCAACGTTAGATGAGACTACCTTGAATCAGCTTAAATTAAATAATAATAATAATAATAATAAAAAGCCAAGCCATATCAGGGAAAACTATTTAAGCTGTTAACCCAATATCAGGGATTCTTCCAGAAGTGTACCACAGGTACACCTGTGAATTTTCAGAGCATTCTGAGTTGGTGACCTGGAACATTTTTCAATATCTGGATGATTTGTTTTGGAATGACCCAAATGCATATGAACAGTTGTACCACTCATTGTATTGGTGTCTCCTCTTGTGGATATTTGAATGCCTCAAGTATATGTTGTTTTTTAAAGTGTTGTTTTTCATTTTGGATGGCAGTAGTTTTAAAATAACCGCAAGGTGCATAAATAAATACAAATTTGATGATTCTAGGGGACAGGCAGAAGACCCCATTTTTCTTTTGCTCCTCAGGAGGTTAACCCAATCCTGCATCCATGTGAAATATATTAGAGAAAGACAAGCATATAAGAACAACTTTAATGCCCCGTCTTTATACTTTGGCTGTGTGTAGAGCGGTTGTGCTGCTGCAGTGCACTTTACCATCAACATTATTTATAGGAACAAGATGGGAAGCAGCCATTTCCTCTGAGGAACAGGATGTATATGAGCCTCCGAGTGAAGGGAGCAAACGGCTTTATAAAACAGCCTGGATGGAATTATAGACCATCAATGCATGGCGCACACTGTTAATGTTTTAATAAAGAGGAAAGACTGTGAAGACATTGAGGGATCAGAAGAACAGAAGTCCAAGTGTGTGTGTGTGTGTGTGTATATACATTGATTGAAATCTAGCTAGCCTCCTAGTTTTTGATGTGTACTATTATTCAGCTCCGAAGTGTTGCTATAAGTGGATCAGCAAGAGAGCAAGCTGTAGAAATTCTAAGTGAATAGTTAAGATCATGACAAATTTACCTGATTTTAAGTCATGGACTGGATGCAGTGACCCTCTCTCTGAAGTGAATGTGATCCTATAAACTCAGGGAACTGGGTAGTTCATGACTCTGGTAACTGCAATAATTTTGCATCATGGATTCTCATTCATGCAGTATTATAACATTTTTAGGAATACAGTCAATGATTCAATGTCATAGATGCTTCTCAACCCCTCAAAATTCAATGCCATGTCTAGAGATAAGTAGCAAAAAGCTGCTTTTTTGCACAGTAAAACTTAAAGTGGCATTTGTTACTAAAACTCTAGATTGTAGAACTTAACAACGTTTTTGATGCAGTCCCATCTGAGGGATCGGGGATCGAGGGTGGTCAACTTAGGCTTGTGTCCTTACCATTTATGCACTGAAATTGCTCCAGTGGCCTTGAATTTTTAATGATACTATGCACAAACAATAGTTGTAATAGAAGATTGTGTCATGGCGGCCGCTGGGCCGTCATTAACTTCAGCTGCGCACACACCTGCCATCGGTAATCAGCAGGCTTTAAAAGCCAGTGTCTCTGACTGCGATGCACGGAGTCGTCTGTCGTCTTCGCCACGCATCGCGTCAAGGACACAACCTCAAGCCAGAGTTGGAATCAAGTCTTCTTGCCAAGTCACGCCACGTAAGCAACAGCAGCACTCACCCTGTCAAAGTGTTTTCCCCTGTGCACAGGTGGACCTCCCTGGCGGCCGACTCACCTCTCCAGATAACGGGACGTCATCTCCTCCTCCTCGGATCTCCTCCTCACCTCCTCAGCACCAAACGCCACGCGCACCACGCTACACCAGGACACGGAGCCAGCAGGACTCTCGCAGCGGCACCTGCAAGGTTGCCAGGTCACAGCAAGACCCGCTCAGCTCCAGTGGCCAGACTACTACGCACTCACTCACTCATTCACACACTCAACATTCTACACTGAGTTAATAAATAATTGTCAAATTAATCTACTCGTGTCAGCGTCTGTCTCCTGGGTTCAACAATCATGTCAGATTGTTTTTTTTGTTTGTTTGTTTAACCAATTATTTGCTCCACAAAGAAAAATAGTCCCTCCAGAATGTACTCAGTTAAATGTTGCTAAGCCTCAGAAGAGGTATAATATAGAATAGAATAGGTTTATTGTCATTTCAACGGATCCATCCTCTGTGGATGTGTCATTGTTGTGCATGGGTGCCGACAGATCCCATGCACAACAACCGCACATTTGGAGGTTTTTTTGGACGAATTAACAAATGAACTTAGATGATTTCCCACAGAAACCTGAAGGTATCAGGGCATCCTGGTTGAAAAACACTGGATTAGAAAAACAAGCTGATGCACAAACATAATTTTTACATAAGCTACATCAAGTAACTGTCTCATTTTCTCTCCGTGAGCTGTTTGACAGTTTGGTTTCATGGATAAGGTTAGAATAAAGCATTTGTTGGTGAGTTTGAATCAAGTGTAAGGGATGTGGATGTCAAAGATTGGGAATGTAAGTGTGTCCGTTTTCGAAGTATGCCTGTTAAAAGACAAATACTTGCCCTGAAGAAGAAAACTAATTTTCCCAAGAAAGAGACAGAGTGAGATCATGTGATTACCAAATTGGGGTTTTACCGATCCATGTGACCTTACATCTATCCTCTCCTGCTGGACAGTAATGGAGGGAGAGCTCCGCCACAGATCTATAATTGGGGCGAAATCAGCTGCTGTCTCCTTAGTGGAGAGCTTCTGAGGGAGGCACTGTGGGAAAAAAAATATCAATACCTGGCAGTCGATAAGGTTCTGGCAACAACTCTGAGACCCTGAGCTATTTCGCTGTAGATCCACACAGTTTAATCTGCAAGCAGCACATCTAGAACAGCAGATCTTGCTAGACGGATGAGAATTTATGTTAGTTATTTTTTTCCAGTTTGAAAACAATGTTTTATAATAGACACTGGGACTCATTCCAACAGTGACACAAAATTATTTTTTATAATTAACAAAGTACCCTGATGATCATTCAGTTCTTCTTTTCTAGTCCAGCTTCTGACACACATTATAATGTTAGATGTTTCCTTTCAACATATCACATACTGTATATATTTGTACCATCTACTTAAAAATCAGTTTTCTTAACCATATATTTCTGAGTAAGTTGTTTAAATTGTTTAATCAGTCATTTCACTTGAAAAGATTTTATATCTGCCACAAACTTCAGAGAAATATGCTTGTATATGAATTTCTAATGACTAAATTTATGCCTGTTTACTACAGGAAAAAACAGCAAAACTGAAGACTGATACAAATTCAAAATGTAAAGTTCTTTAAAAAGAAAGAGAAAAACACACTTTGCAAATATTTTATGTGAAAGTATCTTTTAATAGACATGAGAATATTCCCATATAGATATTTGAACTTAGTGTTAAAATGTCTTCAAAATTTTTTGGTTCTAATAAAAAGGCTGTATTGGGTTTGAGACAGCTGGGTCTTCTGGTGCACAGCGATCAGCTTTAGCAAATCTGCAATCTGCTTTGTCCATCGCCATTGACAGTTTTCCCAGGGCTCCAATGTGTAGAACATAATCTATTTGTTTATCCATTTATGCTTATTGATAAGTTTTTCTTCAAAAACAAATTATGGTCTTCCTTTCCTCTGGGTGAAAATTGCAATGTTCCCAGATTTCAAACCAAACTCACTCTGTGTTATATAAAAGGTCACATTTGTATAATCTAAAATACTCAGAGCAGCACTGTGACATTTACCTCAGTTCATGTCATTATGTAACATAGGAATTATCAGGTGGCACTAATCAGATTATGCTAATTGAGACATTATGGTAATGTGAAGGTTCACACAGCAAGAAATGTCCTTCAGCTAATTATTCAACAAGTGCCTAGAGATTAATTTTCTGCAATACTTTGATTTTGGAGATGGATTAAAATGATTTCAGAATTGGTCTTGAACAATTTTAGAATGTTTTGGGAAAAAGTTTCATATTTTGTTTGAGATAGATAGATACAGTGGTGTGAAAAAGTGTTTGCCCCCTTCCTGATTTCTCATTTTTTTGTATGTCTGTCACACTTAAATGTTTCAGCTCATCAAAAAAATTTAAATATTAGACAAAGATAACACAAGTAAACACAAAATACAGTTTTTAAATGAAGTTGTTTATTATTAACCCTTTAACTGCCCAGATTAAATGGACGGGTCACGCGCCCCCAGTGGCACAGCGCAGCAACTGCATTTGTCAGCTAATTGACGTCCCCCGGCTATACTGAGAATTTGTACTAATCTCTATTGATCTGACAGTTTAGAAGGTGGCAGACACATGCCGAAGGAATCATGGCTAACATGGAATATAGCAAAGAAGGAGAAATTCTCATTATTATTCTTCCTTTTTCCACTTTGAACTCACACACCAATGTGGATGCCGCCGTGTTTGGTCATTGTGACAGCGATGATGACGGAAACTGCATGAAATGGGAAAAATAGCCGCGTAATACAAACAAAATTCACGTGGGATAATCATAAGAGTTTGTAGATGTGGTACACGGGTGTAAATTACTAAGTAAACGTGTTACATCGAGGTCGATGTAACAAAAAACTGAGCTCCCCGTACCAAGATGGCAGCACCCATGGGTGCCAAGATGGCAGCACCCAAATTAGATGTGTAAATTTATTCCTATCTGAAACTTTGGATCATATTCTACATCTTTCTAATTGACAGTAAGCCATTATCTCTTGTAACTTTTAAGTTATAGCCTTGGAAATCAGAACCATTTTATTGACAATTTTTTTTTTTACCACTCTTGACCACTAGGGGGGGCATGAGTTGCCTTGCATTGCCCCAGGTGCCACATGACACCTAGGGCAGTTAAAGGGTTAAGGGTAAAAAAATCCAAACCTACATGACCCTGTGTGAGAAAGTGACACCCCCCCCCCTTCCCGGGGTTAAAACATAAATTAACTGTGGTTTATCATATCTTCGGAAAGCTGAGATCAATTTCTCTAGCCACACCCAGGCCTGATTACTGCCACACCTGTTCTCAATCAAGAAATCACTTAAATTGTACCTGCCTGACAAAGTGAAGTAGACCAAAAGATCCTCAAAAGCTAGACATCATGCTGCGATTCCCAAGACTTTGGGGAAAATACTCTGTGGACTGACGAGACAAAAGTTGAACTTTTTGGAAGGTGTGTGTCTCATTACATCTGACGTAAAAGTAACACAGCATTTCAGAAAAGGAACATCATACCAACAGTAAAATATGGTGGTGGTAGTGTGATGGTCTGGGGCTGTTTTGCTGCATCAGGACAAGGAAGACTTGCTGTGGTAAATGGAACCATGAATTCTGCTGTCTCCCAAAAAATGCTCAAGGAGAATGTCCGGTAATCTGTTTGTGATCTCCAGCTGAAGCACACTTGGGTTCTGCAGCAGGACAATGATCCAGAACACACCAACAAGTCCACCTCTGAATGGCTTAAGAAAAACAAAATGAAGACTTTGGAGTGGCCTAGTCTAAGTCCTGACCTGGATCTGATTGAGATGCTGTTGCATGACCTTAAAAAGGCGGTTCATGCTCGAAAACCCTCCAATGTAGCTGAATTACAACAATTCTACAAAGATGAGTGGGCCAAAATTCCCCCACAGCGCTGGACTCATTGCCAGTTATCGCAAACGCTTGATTGCAGTTGTTGCTGCTAAGTTTGGCCCAACCAGTTATTAGGTTTAGGGGACAATCACTTTTTCACACAGGGCCATGTAGGATTGGATTTTTTCCCCTTAATAATAAACACCTTCATTTAAAAACTGCATTTTGTGTTTACTTGCATTATCTTTGTCTAATATTTAAATTTGTTTGATGATTTGAAACATTTAAGTGTGATAAACACAAAAAAATGAGAAATCAGGAAGGGGGCAAACACTTTTTCACACCACTGTAGCTGGATAGATAGATGTATTTTATTGATCCTAAACTGGGAAATCTTAGTGTAACAGCTGCGTGACATACAGTAACCATACGAAACAAACAGAAATACTTACAGCATAATAGAATAGTGTCATAAAGCGCCCTTTTAGGGGCTGTTGAAGGACACCAAACGCTCACTGTGGTTTGCACATTTATTAGCGTAAAGACAGACAAAAAACAACACTACACATACAAATAGCAGATAATGTGAGCGCTGGAGGAGAGCGGGTCTCAACATCAATAGGTAGACTGAAGCCTGGGGACGCTTGGCAAAAAAGGGGAAAAGACTGACCTGGACGGAACTCTCCTGTTCTCCTCAACAGCAACCCAAAACACTCAGCGTCAGGAATAACTGAGGACATCCAGCAGTATAGAAGGACACAACAACGAGAACAGGTTGTTGTGCCCTTAAATACTGTCTCTTGATAGGCAGCAAGTTTGGATACATGAGTGATGAAAGAAATACAATGACAGCCGCACAGCCCACGAACCAGTTTGACAGCCGGGAGCTGTGCAGCGCTGTCAAAATAAAACACACACCAGAAATCATAATGACACAAGACCAACACAACCCCAAAATGCAACTAATAACACTACCAGAACAGAATGATAACAATTAACCAGGAACCAAATATAGCAACTGGGAAAAACAATGAAACGAACAGACAGAAAAAGATTTAACTAAAACTGGAGACTGGGCACGGCGTCCACCCGTGTCCTGGATCATGACAGTGCCTCCCCTCAAGGGGTGGAACCCAGATACCCCAGGGCAACAACGAAAAGAAAAAGAACCCCCCCACACACACAAAGCAGACCCCCACCCAATCAAAAAAACAACCCACCCCGGGGGGAAGGAGGGGGAACCCAGGCATGAAGGGATCGAGACACCACATAGAGACAAAAGAAACCAAAAACACTCATGAACCACAACCTGAACCAATGTGGTGGCCCAAGGCTAACGGACCCCCAGCTGGCATCAGCGACAGCTCGGGCGGCCCCATGACACAGCTCTGTCTAGTGGTCTTCCAGAGTTCCAGAGCCAGCTGCGCAGATGGCATAGCCCATCAGGTGGCCTCCCAGAGTTCATGGGCCACTGGACTGCCGCGCCCAATGCGCCCCACTAAGAGGAGGCAGATTGGCCCCCAACGATGACCGCTGGCCAACAGCAGAGCCTAACGATGATGGTGGTCGACCAGCAGAGGAATCTGATGAGGGAAGAGGCTGCTCAGCGGGGACCTTTGATGAGGACAGGGGGATCCAGTATGACCTCAGATGAAGGCATGGCACCCATGGTGGCCTCGGGCAGAGATGTAATACCCATGGTGGCCTTGGGCTGAGGCACAGCACCCATGGTGGCCTTGGGCTGAGGCACAGCACCCACAGATGCCTCGGGCTGAGGTGCAGCACCCATGGAGACCTCGGGCTGAGGCGCAGCACCCACTGCAACCCCGGATTGGGGCTTAGCACCCACGGCGACCCCGGACTGGGGTGTAGCACCCACGGTTGCCCCGGACTGGGGTGTAACACCCATGGCGGCCCCGGACTGGAGCCTAGCACCCATGGTGAGAAGACTGACCCGTGAGAGAACCAGGCCAAGGAGGCGATCTACCAGCAGAGCACTTGCCAAGGGCAAGGAAGGAGGGCCCATGGTGGCCTTGAACTGAGGCGTAGCACCCATGGAGGCCCCGGGCTGTGGCGAAGCACCCACAGGGGCCGTGGGCTGCGGCAAAGCACCCACGGTGGCCCTGGGCTGTGGCAAAGCACCCGCGGAGGCCTCAGATGAAGGTGTCGCACACACGGTGGTGTCAGATGGAGGTGTTGCATCCACAGTGGCCCCAGATGGAGGTGCAGCATGCACGGAGGCCTCGGGCAGAGGCATAGCACCCACAGAGACCCTGAACTGAGGCGTAGCTCCCGTGGTGGCTTTGGGCAGGGACATCGCACCCATGGTGGCCTCTGGCAGGACGGAAGGACCCCTGAAGGCCTCAGGAGAAGAGTCAGAGAAAGAACAGACAAACACAGGATCAGAGTCACTGGCAGCAGGGGAGCCCGGTGGGGGAAGCTCAAGTGCAGCTGACGGCAGCACTTGGTTCCCCCAGCCAAGAGCCAGGCAAGACACATTGGCTGCAGCAGGAGATCCTGTGACTACTGACGCCACCTCCCAAGCTGCCAAGTCCAGGGGATACTCCACTGTTGGCTCAAGCTCCGGAGCATTGGTGGCACTCTTTTCCCGTCCTGAGTGCGGCTTCAGGGCTGGGGCTAGACTATCCAGTGCTGCAGGTTTCTCCATCATATGACAGCTTTCTCCCAGAACCAATGGACCCTCAGGGGATATAGAAAGAGGAGGGGGAGAAACAGGTGAGGTGAGAATTACAGCAGCTGACGGTGAAAGCTCAGCTAAGGTGGGCTGCTGTTGCCGAGCTTCACCACCGGGAATAAGGCAAGACATTTTATATTATAAGGTGTTGTAAAATGAAAAGATTCTTGCTTTAATTCCCACTTGGTGGTGGCTACTGTGAGGCCGGACAACATCGCCCCAGGAGCTGCAAAAGTTGTCTGGTGCGATGGGCAGAGCACCAAAGTTAGGGGACGCTCTACCATCAGTGCAGACTCTGTTCCGGCTGGTGACACTTCCTCCATCTGCAGCAGAAACTCAGGGAGGAGCCAGAGCTTGTAGACCAAAATGAGCTCCCTCTCAGCTGCAACCACCCATTGGTGCGCCTTCAGCTCCTCCACGCTAGGCCCATCAGGGGGCACGAAGGCTGAGTATCCAATGCAACCGGCTGCCGGACTCAGTTCGATGGAGGGAGACGGGACTTCAGCTTGATAGTGGTCCCGAGCTTGGAGCTTCCGTCCCCAAGGGTGTCTTCTCCGTGTCACAGGTTCAGGTGGTGGAGGGGCTCTCCTCAGCCCACGGAGCCAGTGTTGTATGTGGCAGACGGAGGCATGGAGGTCTGCCAGTTCCGGGTAGCTCCACAGGCTGGGGAATGCCTCAATCACCTGTACCACGCTGTCCCAAACCTGCAGCTCCACCTCGGGAGTGTGGGTTAGGTGAACGAACATCTGATACGATGTCTTGCAACAGCCCAACCGCCCAACATGCCTCCTCGTCCAGCCCAACGCTCCCACAGTCTGTATGGCCAGGCATGCCGAAAAAACCAGGACTAGATGTGGGAGAAAAGAAAAGGGGGGGGACCAGCAAAATACACAGCGGCTTGTGTCCACGCCCTGGTCGTGTCCTTCTGTCATAAAGCGCCCTTTTAGGGGCTGTTGAGGGACACCAAACATTCACTGTGGTTTGCTTATTTATTAACATAAAGACAGACAAATAACAACACTACACATACAAATAGCGGGCGCTGGAGGAGAGCGGGGCTCAACGTCGACAGGTTGACTGAAGCCTGGGGACGCTTGGCAAAAAAGGGGAAAAGTCTGACCTGGACGGAACTCTCCTGTTCTCCTCAACAGCAACCCAAAATACTCAGCGTCAGGAACAACCGAGGAAATCCAGCAGTATAGAAGAACACAACAACGTGAACAGGTTGTCGTGCCCTTAAATACCATTTCTTGATAGGCAGCAGGTGTAGATACATGAGTGACGAAAGAAATATGATCAATGACAGCTGCGATACCTGCAAACCAGTTTGACAGCCGGAAGCTGGCCAGCGCTGTCAAAATAAAACACAAAACGGAAACCATAATGACACAAGAACAACATAACCCCAAAATGCAACTAATAACACTACCAGAACAGAATGAAAACAATTAACCAGGAATCAAATATAGCAACCAGGAAAAGCAATGAAACAAACAGACAGAAAAAGATTAACTAAAACTGGAGAATGGGCACGGCACCCATCCGTATCCCGGATCATGACAAATAGTAAAGAAAATAGAAAAAAGGAATTACCTAGAAAAGCTAAACACACTAAACCAAACCAAACTAAAAATAAAGGATGACCCATATAGAAAATACAGCGGTGAAAATAAGTATTGAACAACTTTTTTTGCATTAAACATATTTCTGATGGAGCCACTAACTTGAGATTTTCACCAGATATCAGTAACAATCCAAGTAATCCATACATACAAAGAAATCAAAGCAACTGTGTTCACAAAACAAATTATATTTAATAAAGTGACATAATAAAAAAATAAAAAAATAATAAGTATTGAACACACGAAGAAAAAGAGGTAGAAAGCCAAGAAACCAGCTGAAATCCATCACAATTTAGGAAGCCATCCCCCATCAGTGCAAAACATAATGAAGGCATTGGTTACAGGCACATTTCTAAACTGTTGAATGTTCCAGTGAGCACTGTTGGAACCATCACTGAACGTCCCATTCACGAGATGGTGCTATCAACACAGCATACAAAGACAAAGTAGATGAGGAAGACAATGAGGAGGCGGAAGACGAGAATAAACATACATGAATCCTTTTGCAGCAGCAGCAGCTTGAGTGGAGAAGAGCACTGGAAAATGATAATTCCTCCTTTTCCTTGAAACAACGCCATTGTTGTTGCTACACTTGAAATATACCACTTGAAATATACCACGCTGTGTGTAATGAATCTATATAATATATGGGTTTCACTTTCTGAAATGAGTGACAAAAAATATTGAACTTTTTCATGATATTCTAATTTTTTGAGATGCACCTGTAAACACAAAAACATGACATACGTCCTTTTCCATGGAAAATTTCAGATGTATCAAGAATGAAATGCAAATATGCAATATGTTGAAATATGCACAGCCCCACACCAACTTCATGGCTGGCGTACATATGTTTCCACTGTTATTGATCCATTGGCGATACTTAGAGGTGATGTTGGGAGACTGATAATGACATGAAAATTATTATACACACCAGAGACACATGATGAACAAACATCTAAGTGAACACAGTTAGATGAGTGGATATAAAAGCAAGCACAAAGAAGGGCAGAAAATAAATGCCTCTAACAACAATGGCGTTACCATTATTAGAGGATATTGCAAATCGTGCAATGAGAAGAGAAAGGGTATTTAGAGACAGAAGATTTTCTGGCTCAGGATGATGACTGGCTTGTCAGCTGGTTTAGGTTTCCATGGGCAGTCTTTGTGGAACTGTGCTCAGCGCTATGGCCGTTCTTGGAGCACGACACGGCGAGAAGCCATGTGCTGCCCATCCCAGTACAGGTGCTGACAACTCTGGGGTTCCTGGAAACAGGGGCATTACAGAGGAAGCTGGCAGACCAATCGGGAATTTCCCAGTCAACCCTGTGCTGAGCTATGCCAGCTGTGTGGGATGGCATTATCGGGCTGTCACCCAGGTAGATCAGGGGTGCCCAACCTGGGGATCCTGGAACGTTCAGGTTTCTATGGGAAATTTTCTCATTTCACTTCTTAATTGGTCCAAAGATTTGCAAATAATTTGCTGTTGTTGTGCATGGATGCCTACAGAACACATACACAACAATGACAAATTATTTGTAAGTTTGAAATGCAACAGTTTCACCCTTTCCCCGGCGCACTTCATTCATTTACAGTAGTAGTGTGTGTAATCCATGTAAGTTGTATATAACTATAAAGGATGAGATTTGCATTTTGGACATAAAATATGTACTTATTGAGTCTAATATGATCTGCTTTCAACTGACAGATGACCGTGGCTACCCACTAAATAGGTTCATATTGTCTTCTTTGTCGTGATTGTTTTCCTTTAATTACCAAAGACCATATAAAAATGGTATTTTCTGCCTTCTAGCTCGGTGCTCAGCATAATAGAATGGGGAAAGGAAAGTTAACACACAGAGCTACCAGAGGACTGACCACCCACTGTAGCTTTCACTTCTTACAGTAGGTGTGTGGCCTAGGGTCAGAGAAACGGAGCTAGGTGCTGCCCCTATACATCACATTTTGTCCCACATGCTGGGGAAGTGAATTAATTTAACTAACTTTCCTTTAATTCAACCAGCTGATTCACCCGGCTGGTCACAAATCACAGTGATCAGCTGACGCTTCTGAGGATGACTACAGACATCAGTCGAAACATTTCAAGGTAAAATAAACATCCCCTTCTTATCCCTGTCTGAAAGGAAAACAGTAAACTACTCTTATAGGGCTGTGAGCAGGCTATTGAATTACCTGTATCTGGCGCTAATGCTGGAGGACAGCATGCCAAACAAACTGTTTTTATGTTCCTCTATCTCATTCAGGACTGCCTCTAGCTCACAGCCTGTGAAATTCCATTAAATCCATTATTTTTGACTGTGGATACAGGAGAATCAAAGTGCAGTACTTGCATATATCTTTTTGCATATCTATTTGCATCTACAGTAATTGCATATTCAAATGGAGGCGTGTCAAGGGAGAAGTCTGGTATTTCCTCACGTGCATTCAATTTCAAGTAGATTGGGATCTAGACAGGAAATGTACTTGGATTCCTGCGTGCGCACTGTTTCATATATCTAGACTTTTTTTTGCTTATGGCGTTTTCTTGATTTAAACATACGTCATCTTTCAGTAGGAAATCCACACAAGTCTTTGTACATGAGGCCCCAAGTCTTTTTGAGTTCCAAAGCTCACCAGTGCACTCGTTTTTCTCAGAATATACCAAACTGTTGACACAGCCCCTCCTAACATACAGTACCTCAACCTCTCCAGGTTCTCTTCCACCTGCTCCCTACTCTCACTGCAGATCACAATGTTGTCTGCAAACATCATGGTCCATGGAGACTCCTGCCTGGCCTCGTCTGTCAGCCTGTCCATCACCATGGCAAACAAGAAGGGGCTCAGAGCCGATCCCTGATGTAATCCCACCCCCACCTTGAATCCAACCGTCACTCTTACAGCACACTTTATCACCTTCTCGCTGTCCTCATACATGTCCTGCACCACCCTCACATACTTTTCTGTCGCGCCTGACTTTCTTATACAGTACCACACTTCCTCTCTTGGCACCCTATCATATGCTTTCTCTAGATCCACAAAGACACAGTGCAACTCCTTCTGACCTTCTCTATACTTCTCTTTTCCGCTAGTCCCCAGTCAGCCCTACACATCTCTACACGGCTTGACACAGCACAGCACACATTTGCTTCCATTACAGCAGAGTCCCGCTTGGGGTGGGTGGGATTTTTTTACAGCAAGGCGGCGCCACACTCCCATGATGTAAAACACGCTACACCAGCAAAACACAATATGACGGCTTACGAGACGACTGCTCGGTGTCTGGCTTTTTGTCAGAGTAAAGGCAAAAAATGAGAGCCAGACAAGTGTACAGGCAGCGAGACGAAACACTCTGGAAAAGTACTGGAACGTTTAGGAAGCCATAGAGCCAAAGACGTGAGGATCCGAACTAGATCACATATGAAGGTAAGCTAATGATTGCTCATGCTAGTTTGCTTTAAGTCCGCCGTAGTACATTGTAATGTCTGCAAGTTATCGCTATTAGGTACTGAAATATGTATGTTGTGTGTGTGTTTCAGATGGTTCTGTTGTGGCAAAATTACCACTTCAAACCATGGGTCTGGGTGAGCCTCTCACTGATGTCACCCCAGCTTCACAAACGCTCAGTGGTTATAGAACTTAAGAATTTCTGTAGAAATGTTTAGCTTCCTGTGCAACAAATTGTGCAGATCTGTGTGAAAATCAATGAGACACTGTTGAGACTTCATGGGATGTACCTTCTCCAGCAGCACTGAATCTGTGGTGGTGTCATGGAAAAAACTGTTCAGCTGACACAACTTGATCACCAGTTTGTAGTTATGGGGTTATATTAGCCATAAAATATATATTTCAACAGGTAAGCAGTACTGACTTAGGTATAATAAGATATATTTAACAATTATGATGCATTTTAGGCCAAAACAAACTGGATCTAGGATTAAAAGCAGTTAAAATAATGCAGTCACAAAGATACAAGGAAAATACTTGATTTGCTGGATATACATGTAGATACTGTATAAATATATATTCTCTGCATCAACAATGTAGTATACATGTATTCATTTAATATTACACTACATTTTCACTACATTTTCAATAAGTCCTTACAGACACAACATGTGCCTAAGATCTGGAAAGATACTGTGGTTGTCCCCGTTCCAAAATCCAGCTGTCCTAAAACGGTAAATGATTTTAGACCAGTTGCTCTGACTTCAATTTTAATGAAAATTTTTGAAAAACTGGTCAGATTTGAGGTCCTAAAGCAGACTGAGCATGCATTGGATCCTTTGCAGTTTGCCTATAGGCCTCACAGAGGAGTGGAGGATGCCACTGTCACTCTGTTTAACATGCTTTTTGAACATCTGGATTTTAATGGGACACACGCCAGGCTTTTATTTGTGGACTTTTCTTCTGCTTTTAATACAGTCCAACCTCATATTTTAGTTGAAAGGCTCCTGCAACAATTTGATTTGAGTAATAATCTGGTGGGTTGGATTCTGGATTTTTTAACCAACAGGACACAGAGAGTAAGGGTCAATGGTACATTGTCTGACCAAAAGTCTTCTTCTACTGGCTCTCCGCAGGGGTGTGTGTTGTCACCACTACTCTTCATCCTGTACACAAACATGTGTCGGAGCAGACATGACAACAGACACATTATAAAGTATACTGATGATTCAGTTGTTGTCAGTCTCCTCCAGGATGGTTAGAGTGGCCACGGCCCAGTAGTTGATGATTTTGTTCACTGATGTGAGGATTCCTACCTGCAGCTGAATACGACAAAAACTAAAGATATGATTATTGACTTTAGGAGGAAAACTCCCAGGCACGAAGTCACTGTACTAAAAGGTCAGACCACTGAATGTGTACAATCCTACAAATATCTTGGGGCGATTATTGATAGTAATTTAAACTTTGAAGAGAACTGTGAAAGGGTGTGCGAAAAGGGTCAGCAACATTTGCATTGTTTAAGGAAACTTGCACGCTTCCAAATTGACCGAACCATAATGATGATGTTTTATCGGGCTTTTATTGAATCTGTTTTATCCTTTTCTTTAGTGTCATGGTTTGGTCAGATAAAACTGAAACAGAGGAAATCCTTGGATCGGGTAGTTAGATGGTCCAGTCGTTTGCTTGGTGAGTCACAGCTGAGCCTGACATCCCTGTACACCAGACAGGTACAGAGGATTGCTACCTCCATTTTAAATGATGACTCCCACCCTTTGCACTGCCACTTTCAGCTTCTTCCCTCCAGATGGAGGTTTGCTGTCCCAAAAAGTAAAACCCAGCGCTACAAAAACAGCTTTGTTCCTGCTGCTGTTAAAGAGTTGAACAAGATGTAACAATATATTGCACATAATTTAGTTACCTATTTATTAATTTTATTTTATATTTACTTATTTTTTTAGGTTTTTTTATTTGGGTTCTATATCTTTTATTGGGTTTTAGACTTTTGAGTTTTGACAATAAACCTTTGTACTTTTAGCATATCTGTCTCCAGTTTTGTTTTATGTGTGAAGGTTACCACCAAGTGACATAAATTAAATACTAAAAGATTTGAAGAGCTGTCTAAGAACAATCCAGCGGTTTGAGAAATCACTTTTGGTTTGGTGTAAGTCTGTCAACAGAATTATGAATTATAAAGCAGTTTGTGTTAAAATGTTAAATCCCATTAAACCCTAACCCAGGGGTGTTCAATCATGTGCCATGGAGGGCCAAGACCCTGCAGGTTCTCTCTTCTACCCAGTCTCTTCAGCAGGTGTTTTCACTGATCAGCAGTCAGTGGAAGAAATTCGGTGGAATCTGCTGTTGAAGACACTGATTGGAGGTAAAGCCTGCAGGGTCTTGGCCCTCCGTGGCGCATGATTGGACACCCCCGCCCTAACCCATTATTAGAAAATCTAGATGCTAATCTGGCCCAGAATTCCTCCATATACTGGTACTGTCACTAAAGCGTGCAGTGTCTTCTGCACTGGCACATCCAGCAGTACAGTCTTCAGTAAATAAAATAAATGTTTTTGGTTACTTTTTCTTAAAAGTGAGCCATTATTTTCAACATCACTGATAAATAGTTTGTACTGTTGACTCTTTTCACAGCGGTGTCTTAACAGACAAAATAGAAAATCATGATACAAACACGAACTTTTTGTTTACTTTTTCTTAACCCCTTAGCATTACTGCCAATTTTCCTGGGTGGGAAAGTAGAATTTTGGTGAAGAAAAATCTTTCATTATTTACCATTACACACAGATAACATGGAAACATAGCACGGCTGGATTACCAAAATGTGTCTCAATATTTAACTACAATGTCATGATTCACTCCATCACAAGATTTTGTTGGTCCAAAACTGCTCCCACAACCTGACCTTGATTTATAGACTTATAAGTAATAAGACTCCATAATATACTCCAATAAAATTGTCTAGCAACCCTTTTTTCCTAAAACTTTGGAGAAAATTGGTAATGCACTACAGACACATAATTTGATTTACAGCTGAACTTGGTCAGAAGAGAGGATGTGTATGTAATTATTGACTCTTTTCCCACTTTTTTCCCACCAGTGTCATAACTGAAACACAATCATGATGCAAACACAGTTACTGGTTTATTACAAGTAGCAGCACAATTACAGACTGTTTTGTTCCGCATGTACACAAGTTAAAAAAAAAAACAAAACACTGGGGTGGGGAGACGGTCACACTCTGGCCACTCATCGTGTTCACAAGTTTGCCCAGTTCAGCCAGGAAAGCTTGATTGAAGGCAGCAGTTTGTGCCATCTCCTCCCTTCGTAAGGCAGCTTCTTGCTCCCTTGCTTCACGTGTGTCATCGGCAAGCCGATTGATGGTCTGCATGTGCTGGACAAGTGCTTCACGGTGCTGTTCAAACTGCTGTTCAAGCTGACCTTCATGGAGCCGCACCTTGTGACCATACATCTGGGCAAAAACAGTGCCAAGGTCTGTTGTGGGGTGGCTCCTTTTCCTCTTGCCTAGACGGAAGACAGAAATGGATGGTGGTTAGTTAAAGAAAGTTCAAAACATTCTTCTTGCTCTTCTTTTAGATTTGATTGGCAGTTGGCAACCAGCTTACAGGTGCATTACTGCCACGTACTTCACTCTATATCATCCCTCTATATATCTTGGCTGTGGCAACTCCCTCCTGTCTCCAGTTCAAAACATATATTAGGGAAATACACTTGTGAAAGCCAGTGGTGGGATGTGACAAAAATACTTTGTTGTTGTATTTAAGCTCAATTGTCATGTTGCTGCGCCTCAGTAGAGCAGATTTTGCAGGCACCAGGTTATGTTCAAAATAATTTGTTTTTATTGTGGCCTCAGAAATCTGAATGAGTTAATGCAGTCAGCTGACTTAAATCATTTCAATGAAGCACGTTGACTGCAACTACATTCAAAAGTGAGTTCATGTGCTGCACCAGTTTTTCAAAAACAAGAATTATATCAGTACTTCCTCCACCACAGCTGAAAATGGGACTAGGCTGTGGACCCCTGACAAGTGAGCACCCCAGGATCCACTCTGTATATGTACAAGTACATTTTCAATCCAGGGATTTATGGTGGAAAAGAAACAGCACAACAACACTGTTCCAACACTGTTTTTGGAAAATCCACAGAATAGGTGTGAGGGTCTATTATGAGGCGTTAGGAAATTATATGAATCACTTTATAAATCCATCCATCCATCCATCCATCCATCCATCCATCTTCTACCGCTTTTCCGGAGGTCCGGGTCGCGGAGGCAGCAGTTCAAGCAGAGAAGCCCAGACTTCCCTCTCCCCAGCCACCTGCTCCAGCTCTTCAGAGGGGATACCAAGGCGTTCCCAGACCAGCTGGGAGACATAGTCTCTCCACCGAGTCCTGGGTCTGCCCCGGGGTCTCCTCCCAGTGGGACGTGCCTGAAACACCTCAAGTGGAAGGCGTCCAGGAGGCATCCTAATCAGATGCCCATACCACCTCAACTGACTCCTTTCAATGTGGAGGAGCAGCGGTTCTACTCTGAGCCTCTCCCGGATGACTGAGCTCCTCACCCTATCTCTGAGGGTGAGTCCAGCAATCCTACGGAGAAAGCTCATTTCAGCCGCTTGTATCCGCGATCTCGTTCTTTCGGTCATTACCCAAAGCTCGTGACCATAGGTGAGAGTAGGAACGTAGATTGACTGGTAAATCGACAGCTTTGCCTTAGAACTAAGCTCCCTCTTCACCACAACAGACCGGTACAACGTCCGCATCACTGCAGATGCTGCTCCAATCCGTCTGTCGATCTCTCGCTCCATTTTCCCCTCACTCGTGAACAAAACCCCAAGATACTTAAACTCCTCCACTTGGGGCAGGAGCCTGTCCCCAACCCGGAGAGGACAATCCACCTTTTTCCGGCTGAGGACCATGGACTCGGACTTGGAGGTGCTGATTCTCATCCCAGCCGCTTCACACTCAGCGGCAAACCGTCCCAGCAAGAGCTGTAGGTCATTGCTGGATGAAGCCAACAGGACAACATCATCTGCAAACAACAGAGATGAGATCCTGTGGTCACCGAGCATGACACCCTCCATTCCCTGGCTGCGCCTAGAAATCCTGTCCATAAAAATTATGAACAGGATCGGTGACAAAGGGCAGCCCTGGCGGAGTCCAACTCTCACTGGGAATGACTCCGACCGAGTGTTGGCAATACGAACCAAACTCTCACAACGGTTGTACAGAGACCGAATAGCTCGTAACAACAAGCCCGATACCCCATACTCCCGAAGCACCCCCCACAAAAATCCACGAGGGACGCGGTCAAATGCCTTCTCCAAGTCCACAAAACACATGTAAACTGGTTGGGCAAACTCCCACGAACCCTCAAGAATTCTCGAGAGGGTCAAGAGCTGGTCCGATGTGCCACGGCCAGGACGAAAACCACATTGCTCCTCCTGAATCCGAGGTTCGACCAACGGCCGGACTCTCCTCTCCAGTACCTTGGCATAGACCTTCACAGGGAGGCTGAGGAGTGTGATCCCTCTAAAGTTGGAGCACACCCTCCGGTCCCCTTTTTGAAGAGAGGACTTTATAAATCACTGGTTTGAAAATGCACTTGCATATGTTGACATTTTGAATCCTTTGGTCCACTTGCCCTGTATCCATAAACACAACAGGGCATTATTTTTTTGTTTATTATGCCTTACCAGCACTTGAACGTGTCATGGCAGACGAGCAGGTGATGGGGCTGGTATCGGTGTCAGCTCCGATGCTGGTCCTGCAGCAGACTCAGGATTCATGCTGAGGGAGGCGGACCCCTGGCATGTGGAAACAGATTCTAGAAAGAAAATACACACAACTCAATGCACAGCACCAAAGTGCAACACGTACACAAAACTTTTTAACCAGGATTAGCATATTTCATCGTTTTGCTCTCACAAGCGTTTATGTATTCTGTGGATGTGTACTGTTGTGTTACTTTATTAACATGGAAAAAACAGTTGAATAGCAGCTGAGCCTCATACCAACTCTCTATTAATTACTAAAGTATAGATGAAGTTTAAAACCATAATGTAAACAAAATAAACTGGTAATATGGAACCAGAATGCTTTAACCATTTTATGAAGTAGAACTGGTTTTAATATAATCCACTCATACAGTAAATCAGTTTTAAATATTTAGGTTAAATTCATCACTTATCTTCTCTGTGCACGTTATAATTACAGCAGAATCACTGTCTCTGACTCATAATTTCTAGCCAAACCGTCAAATGAATGTCACGTTTCAGTATTTGTGTGTGACGCCTGGCACGTGGAAACAGATTCTAGAAAGAACATACACACAACTTAATGCACAGCGCTAAAATGCAACACGTACACAAAACTTTTTAACCAGGATTAGCATATTTCATTGTTTTGCTCTCACAAGCAAATACTTCAGACAAAGCAAGTACGAATCAGCAGTTAGCTACTAGCTAGCTAGCTACTAGCTTGAAGCTAGCTAGCGCTCCTCGCTAAAACTCATTAGCCAGGAGAGAACGGCGTTGTTTTTGCTCAAAAAAGTGAGCTTGCCACCAATAGGATAAATCAGCGAAAAGATGCACAATATCACAAGACACTCACCATCCATGGTTTGCAACAATGACGTGGCCATCACTGGGTTGACCCCAATCTCTGTGCCATTGCTGGCCGGCGGTCGCTCCATCTAACTCGCTCTGGATACTATCGTCAGCCACCAAGCACAGAAAAGCCCGCACCTCCTCGCGGGACCACGGTGTAGATTTCCGCGAAGCCATCTCTAGCATATTCTCCGAAGCCACCTCCATTGTGTTTAATCACTTAAGAATTTTTGCAAATGGCGATTGCAAATTCTGGTGAAGATGGTGCTCTCATGACACTACGCCCTCACCAATCAGTGGCCTACAGTCTGTTGATGTCACATTTTCAGCTCGACTCAGCCTGGTTAGTACCCCCCCCACCCACCCTGGAATAGGTACAAAAAATTACCAGGTACCAGGTATTAATGGAAAAGCCTACAAATCGAGTAGAGTAGAGTAGGGCTGAGTGGGTACTAGTGGAAAAGGGCCTTTAGAGCAAACATGGGCTCCCTACTAAAAGCTTTAAATAGCTTATTTGGGATGACCCGTTCACACTCCAAATCAATGTGGAAAAAAAGCCTATTGTATACTGTTACTCATGCTGTTGATAATTCATATTGTAATTCATTCATGCTGTTGATAATGTGGGATGTGTGTGTGTGTGAATAAACTGTTAAGTGTAAGTATAAACATTGCATCTATAGCGCTCTTTTTTGGCATGAAACCACACTGCTGCTCACTGATTGTCACCTCTCTTAACCTGGTTTCAACAACTCTTTCCCATATCTTCATAGTGTGGCTGATCAACTTTATGTCTCTGCAGTTACTACAGCTCTGAGCATCATCTTTGTTCTTGAAAATTGGTACCAAAACACTTCTTCTCCACTACTCGGACATCCTCTTACTTGCCAAGATTGTGTTAAACAGCCTGGTTAAAAAGTGCACTGCCATCTCTCCTAAACATCTCCATACCTTCACAGGTATGTCATCTGGACCAACTGCCTTTCCATTCTTCATCCTGTTCAAAGCTGCCCTCATTTCTGCCTTGCTAATCCTTGGGACTTCCTTGTTCACTCTTTCCTTCATCCATCCTCCTCTCTCTCATTTTCTTTATTCATCAGCTCTTCAAAGTACTCCCTCCACCTTCTCAACACACTCTTGCTATTTGTTAGTACATTACCATTTCTGTCCTTAATCAGCCTAACCTGCTGCACATCCTTTCCCGCTCACTCTATCTGTCTAGCCAGTCAATGCAACTCCTTTTCTCCTTCTTTAGTGTCTAGCCTCTCATACTATTCATTATATGCCTTTTCCTTTGCCTTTGCCACCTTTCTCTTTGCCATGCGGCTTGATTGAAACTATTCCTGACTACTTTCTTCATCTCCCTGACTATCCCACTTTTTCTTTGCTAACCTCTTCCTTTGGATACTTTCCTGTATTTCCTCATTCCACCACCAAGACTGCTTGTGTTTCTTCCTCTGTCCACTGGGTACACCACATACCTTTCTACCCATTTCCCTAAATACTTAAATACTTTTGCTGTACTTTCCCAGTCGTCTAGTAATTCTTCCCAACCACCCAGAGCCTGTATCAATTCCTTCCTGAACTCTGTGTGACCTTCTTCCTTCTGTAACTTCCCCCACTTAATCTTTGGCTCTGCCTTCACTGTTTTCTTCTTCTTGCTTTGCAAAGTCATCCTACAGACTACCATCCGATTCTGTCTAGCTACATTCTCCCCTGCCACCACCTTGAAGTCTCCTATCTCTTTCAGATTTCTCCTTCTACATAAGATGTAGTCCACCTGTGTGCACCTTCCTCCACTCTTGTAAGTCACCCTATGTTCCTCTCTCTTCTTGAAGTATGTGTTCTCCACAGCCATTCCCATCCTTTTAGCAAAATCCACAACCATCTGTCCTTCCACATTTCTCTCCTTAAAACCATACCTACCCAGGACCTCCTCATCAACTCTTTTCCCTTCACCTACATGTCCATTAAAGCCTGCTCCAATCACCACTCTCTTCCCCCAGGAACACTCTCTACCACTTAATCCAACTTACTCCAGAATTCCTCTCTCTTCTCCCTGACATTGAACTTGTGGGGGAAACGCATTGACAACATTCAACATCACACCTTCGACTTCTAGCTTCAAACTCATGATTCTCTCTGACTCCCTCTTTACCTTCTAACACTCTTCACATACTCTTCTTTGAAGATTACTCCTACTCCATTCCTCTTCCTATCTACACCATGGTAGAACAGTTTAAATCCCCCTCCAATGCTCCTAACCTTGCTTCCCTTCCATCTGGTTTCTTGAACCCCTCACCAATTTGGAACCCGAATCATGCACTAAAAAACTAAACAGAAGTACCTAAACAATCTATCACATTCACTCAAAACAGCTAAAACTAGGGGGGAACAGGTGGACTACCGTCCCACCCCCACATGGCAAGACGAATTATTCAGCTGTTTGAGCTAAATAAAACAGTCCATATAAAACTAAAATACTGCCGTGTTCCTAAAATATATGAAACATAAAATAATCCCATTAACAGAACTAAATACACATCAATTGTCCCCCTTTTCCATCACCATGCATAATATACACTGTCCAACCGTCAGCTTGCTCCAGGAGAGAGACCACTCCCTGGAAAACTGTCGGACTGATTCCACTCCAGTACACCTTCTCTTCTTCACTCCTGGGGACGACTCACATCCACGTCCAAACTCCTCCTTCTTCTCCCGGGCGTGCCACAGCTCAATGAGATGCCTCCATGAGCCATCAGATAACTGGAGGTAGGCATCCTCCCAAACAGCCACCACATGCAGCCGCCCCTGGTAATCTTCTCTCCGACGTTTGGCCCAAGCACCTCTTGACCAGGCGTCCTCCTTGAGTTGAACCGCATCTGCGACCCCCAGAAAGGACCCATTCGGCTTCTAGTGTCTCTATTTGGCATGTCGTTCCACCGTGCCAGCCGGTCCTGCCCCGCTCTCTTTCATTTGTGCTGCCGGCGCCGCCGTTGTGACTCCCTGCTCTCCAGTCCCTTCCAGCCGAATTCCAGGAGTAGAATGGGCTGTCCACTCAGCACCACCCACCGTCACGAGCATCCCGCTGTGCTGCCCAGTTCCCTCTACTAGGGTTACTTGGGCGCTGGCACCGGGACTCTCCCGTGATGGCCCTGGGTGGAATTGGTCCTGCTCATTGTCCAGATTACTAGGTAAAGGTTCGTCCCACACATCTCCGTCCATTGTTTGCGGAACCGGCCAGTCCCACAAACCACAGCCCGACCACTCTTCTCCAACCCGATACTGCGGGAAGAAACTCTTCACAGTTGCCCAATTCAACACGGATCTCACCGCTCCCGTGTCAACCAGCAGTGGCACTGACACCCCATCCAGTTCCACCATACAGTAAGAACGGCCATTGGTTCTTGGGTATATACTGCGAATAACCGTGGGAGATGAAATGGGGAGATCCTCCATATGTCGGATTCCCTCGCTCGAACCTGTAACATGCCCTGGCAAAATGATGCAAGAGTCCGCTCGTGCCGCAGGGTCTTCCTCTTGCTGGACACTCTCTAGCCTTATAATGGTGCTTGGTGGACCCACAGCCCAAACACCTGGGCAATCCCTGAGTGGACCTCATCTTTACAGCATAAGCACATTCTTTGTCATCCTCCATGCCATCGTCGCTGTCCAGGTCCACTGCCTGCGCTGTCGACTGTGGTTCAAAGTGGCGGTGTGGTACTGTCTCACCGAGCTCCCGTGGTAGCTTGTCTGCCACCTCAAACTGTTGAGCTAACTCGATGGACATGGCTAACGTCAGCTTGCCCAAGTGTGTGAGGAGCTTCAACCTTGTCGCCAGGCAAACAGTATGTTCTGCTAACTGGTTGCAGACCATCTCTTCCTCTAACACTGCAAATTAACAGTCCTTGGCCAGCTGACGTAGGTCTGCTACATACTGCTGCACTGACTCGCCACTCAGCTGGTGGCGCTGCCGAAACAGGATCCTTCGGACAATGAAGTTTTCTGGGGCACGAAAATGTTGCACCATTAGTTCAACCACTTCTTCAAAGCTGTCACCTTTGCCTAAGGTACTAAGGATATGTTGTCCTTCCATTCCCAAGTTGTGAACCAACAGTGCCCATGCCTGCAACTTCTCCAGTCTTCCAAGGTCCATTGCTTTTAAATAATTTTGAAGGACGATGAACCATCTCCCCCAAGGGATGGGCAGCTCATCGGAAAGCTCCAAAAATGGCCAAATTGAAGTAACCCACGCGTCCATACTTTTTACCCTCGTCGCCAAGTGTTATGTCGGTAATAGGAGCCAAGGACAAGACCGAGTGTTGAACTGGACACAGCTTTATTTGTGACTCACTCTCACAATGCATGCGCATCCGTCAGGCTGAGAGGAGGCCAAGAGACCGCCCCTCTCCTTCACAGTCCTTTTATATCCCGGGCGGCAGCGGAACCGGAAAGGTGGGACCATCACCCGTGTCACACAATAACATGTCCCCAAACACCAACACAACAAGTACTCCACCAGCTGCTTGGCCAGAGTGATCCGTCACAGCAGGTTCTCGATGAAGTGCTGAATCCAAACTTTGCCGCACGTCTCCTGATGAACCACCGCCTCCACGAACTTCTGGATGGTTAGAACCTTCCTCTCCCATCTCTCCAGCTCATTCTCGGAGACGTTATCAAGCTCCTCTCCTTTGGAACCAGTTGCCAATCTGGATTCGGGAGTCAGACTGAATCTCTGTTTTTAAGAATAGGGTTAAAAACCTTCCTTTTTGATATCGCCTATAATTAGGGCGGGATCAGGTGCCCCTGAACCCTCCCTTAGTTATGCTGCTAATAGGTTTAGACAGCCGGGGGACCTCCAACAATGCAGTGGGCTTCAGTCCTTTCTTCACTCTCAGTGAAATATTTTTGCTGGTCATTAACATTTGTTTGTTCTCGCCCATAGACTGAGTTCCCAACTTGCTGTTTGCTCTCAACATGTCTGTTCTTTTCTTCTTCTTCTCTATCCCCTCACCTCCCCAGCCAGTTGCAACAGATGACTGCCCCTCCCTGAGCCTGGTTTTGCTGGGGGTTTCTTCCTGCTAAAAGGGAGTTTTTCCTCTCCACCGTCACCAAGTGCTTGCTCACAGGGGATCGCCTGATTGCTGGGGTCTTTCTGCAACTGTGGGGTTTCCCCTACAGTTGAAAGCGCTATGAGATGACTGTTGTTGTGAAATGGTGGTATATAAATAAAGTTGAATTGAATTGAATTGAACCTGAGCTTCGACTGATTCAGTGTGAAAGTCTTATTTGTCATGATCCAAACCACTGAACCAACAAATGAAAGAAAATATCAGCACAGATTCAATACAGGATTTATAAAAATGGGTCATCAAGGTTTTCTCAACATGAAATTTAGCAAGCTTCCTTTAACAGAAAAGTCAGCAGCAAGACAATACCAAGCCACATTCTGCACATGTGACAACAGAAGCAACTGGACCACCAGGAGCAGCTGGGGGTTCACTGTCTTGCTTAAGGACACTTCGACGTGCAGACTGCAGACAGAGTGGGAATCAATCCCTCCGATCAGTAGTCAGCCACACTATGCCTGTGCCACAGCCGTCCCTGTGAATATGGTGACGGCTCAAAATGAGTAAATATTCACTCAAAATAAGTGAATATTTGAAAAAAACACAACAATTTGAACATTAAATATCTTGTCTTTGAAGTGTATTCAATTGAATATAGGTTGAAAAGGATTTTTAAATAACTGTATTTTGTTTTTATTTGTTTTACACAATGTCCCAACTTCACTAGAATTGGGATTGTATAACACACAAACACATACGGTGGTGTTTGTGTTATGAGGGTGTTTGCATGTGTGTTCTTGTATTCCCAGATCTGAGGATACATTGTTACGGGTGCCATTTACAGCCACCATGGTGTAGATACCTTTACCTTGGCAGACTTACCAACACGGTCAATAGCAAAATCGTCCACCTTCAGTTCTACACAATGGATTGCTGTTTGTATCAATGAGGACCTGACGGCCATGAATCAAGCCTCCATGTTCACCATTTGTGGGTTTGCCCGCATTTCACCTTTCTTTCTTTCTTTCTTTCTTTCTTTCTTTTGAATGCCATATAATAAAGTATGAAACATAGACAACCAATTGAAAAAAATCCTTGCCCAATGTTCAAAAAGGGTATAGGAAGATAGGAAGAAATACAGAAATTATCTAGTCCTCACTCCTTTTTTTCCAAGGATAGTCATTAATTCCAAAGATTCAGTATTTTCAAAAAACAAACACACACAACTGAGGCATGTACAGTATTATCAAAAATTACAGTTGGTCACAAAACACATTTACCAACATCAGAATGTGAAGTACAACACAAATACATGCCACTTACAGCATACCTTCCTCCAGTCTGTATTTTTTAAGTATATTATTTTTAAACATTTGTTTAAACCTACCTATTGTTTTCATCTTTTCATTTGTTTACCACATCTATTCCATATATTAATACTCTTTGATGAAATACATTGAAGTTTGACATTAGTTCTTATGGCTGTTTTCTTGAACGTGTATATTCCTCTGAGATTATGTGTAATTTCCCTCTGCTGGAAAAAAAAAAACAACTTTGCATACTGTTTGGCTGCTATTGATTTTCCATGAACTGAACTGTTTTAAAGTCTGTCAGGTCCTGGAATTTGAGTATTTTCAGTTTGATGAAGAGTGGATTTGTTGGTTTTCTATAGGTGGATTTTATGATTATTCTTATGGCTTTTTCTGATGAATTAAGATTGGGTTTATAGTTGTATGTGTTCCTCCACACTTCCACACAGTAAGTCATGTATGGGGGTATGAAGGAACAATAAAAGGTGTATCGGGATGACTGGTTTAAGAAATATTTTGTTACCGCCGCCAAGGAGGTAATGTAATCGGGGTGGTTTGTCTGTCCGTCTGATTTTTAGCAGGATGTCACAAAACTACTGGATGGATTTGGATGAAATTTTCACCAGAGGTAGTCCTTAGGCCAAGGATGAATCCATTAAATTTTGGTGATGATCTAAGACTGCATACCTCCACCAAGGACCTTGAAGCAGCCTTGGCAGAGGTATGTGCTCTTTGAGTGCTTTTCTAGTTTTATACAGGATTGTGACTGACTTAGATATTTTATATTTAAAGATGCACTCCGGCAGCTCTAAAACCACCTTGAAAACCAATGAGTTTTGCTGAAAATAGTATATTGTGGCTTTGTAGACACAAAGAAACTTTCATTGCCTTAGAATGGCTTGGAAAGAGCTTTTACGCCTTTCACCTTCTTACAGTAAGTATGTGCAGATCTATGAATATTCTAATTAGCTCCACCTGTACTCCCGCCCACCAGTAACTGGAAAAACAAGGGCACTCCGAAAAGGCGATCCAACTTGAGGAAGTGAAAGTCATAACAAGGTTTCCATAGGTGAACCTCGGTCCGGTGCGCCCGCTAGCCGGCTCACCTCTGAGGCTCTCCCCCGACGAACTGCTTGCTGGCCCTCAGCGAGATGATCCACGGTGAGTGGGTAACCAGAGACTGCTCCTTTAGCGAAAGAGGGAGGAGCTGAGGAGTGCTCGGCTTTTTTTGAGCGCTCTTCCTTCGAGCCTCTGAGGCTCTCCCCAGCGAATTGCTCACCGGCTCCCAGTGAGGCGATCCGCAGTGAGTGGATAACCAGAGACCGGCAGGGAGGCTTCCAGCCTACATGCCGAGCCGGGCATTCTCCACCGAGAATGATCCTTCTCCAGGTCCACCTACAACGATACCCGCCCTGGCCGTTAAGCCACACACACCAGGGCTCTCTCCCCGGCAAGCAGGCTGCAAACCCGTGTCCTCTCCAGTATTTTAGCAGGGACACTGAGGTTTTTCCAGATCAAATTAATCATTGCTTTTGTATTTTCATGTCTGTGGGTAAGACATGTAACTTAAAAGAGGAGTATTTCTTGTTCACACAGCCAAAAACTGAACACGTATAATCTGCCACTTTCTCAACTTGTAAAAGCTTCTGCTTGCTCCTCAGCTCCTTTTTTTTCCTCATCTGCTTAGCCTGATTGGTTAATGTTATAACCAATCAGGCTAAGCAGGAATACTTACTGTAGGTAGCTAGAAACACTCTGTCCAAAGTTGCCCGTTGGGGGGGCTTAAGTGAAACTTCACAGGAAAAAATCCCCCAGAAGCTTAATTTATCATCTATTATTACGCCAAGCAATTTTGTCTTAAACACGCTTTCAATTTCTGCATCATTTATTGTGACATTCTTGGTTGAGCTAGTTGATTTGTTACCAAAAATAATGGATCTGGTTTTGTTTAATTCATGGAATCAAGGAATCAAATCAACTCTTCAGTTTGTTCAATTCGTTTCTGTTTCCAAAAGTTTTTCCAGGTTGTCCCCACAACAAAGTAAATTAATGTCATCTGCAAATAAAATAATTTTTAACATACTGGACACTTCACATACATTATTGATATACAAAACAAATGACAATTGCTCTAAAACTGAGCCTTACGGAACCCCACACATTACCTTTTATGATGTTGATTTGACTTCTTGTTTTTTCTCATATTTTTGGGAATTGTGGAAATAATAATGAATTGCATTTATATAGTGCCTTTCAAGATACCCAAAGTGTTTTACAGTGAGTCCATTAGTCATTCACTCCACAGACAGACAATAGTAGTGGTAAGCTACTGCTGTGGCCACAGCTGCCCTGGGGCAGACTGACGGAACAGTGGCTGTCAATCCGCGCCAACAGCCTCTCTGACCACTACTGAACATTTATACACGTTCATACCCAGTGTCATGGACACTGGAGGAAAGGTGGGTAAAGTGTCTTGCCCAGGGACACAACGGCAGTATGGCTGAGGAGAGCGGGATTCAAACCACCAACCCCCTGGTTATTGGATAGCCTGCTCTACCTCCTGAACCACTGCCACCCACATTTCCCACATTTCCCTCCTCCATCCATTTTTGCTGAGCACCAAGCTGGACGGCAGGAAGTTCCACTTTTACGTATATGGTCTTTGGCATGACCCAGCCAGGACTTGAACCCCAACCTCCCAGTTGTGGGGTGGATGATCTACCTCTAGGCCACCACTCCAGTTTAGTAGAGGAAGTAGAGAAACTGATCTGTAGTTAGAAAAGATGTGTTTGTCACCCTCCTTGAAAACAGGTACAGTATGACCTTTGCAGTTTTCATCTTATCTGGGAAAATGCCAGTTTTCAAAGACTGATTACATATATAGGGAGAAGTTACTATAGTAATCCCTTTTACTGTTTCTTATAATTTTTGCTAATTTACGTATTCTTGTATAGCTTATATTTGAATTCTGCTTCATTTGTTTGTTTTTTTTTCATTAGAAAATCTTTGTATAATAATTTTTTCTTCTGACAAGCATTGATAATTCACTTTGCAATCCAAGGCTTCTCTATGTTTTTCTTATTTTTTCTTTAATGGGGGCAGTGTTCTTCATAAGATTCTGTTATTACTGACAAAGATGTATCATATGATCAGTCTACATTTTCCATGTAGACCTTGCTCCAATTGTAGCTCATGAACTCTTTTTTAAATGAATTGGTTGATTGTTCAGTTTTATGTCTAACTGTTTTGTAAGTTGGAGGGGTCTCTTTTTTTGTTTGTTTGGTTTTTTTTTTGCTTTGGATAGTTCCAAATACTGGCAAATGGTCAGTTGTGTCATTAATAACTAATCCACTACTAATTTTCTTATCTACTGTATTTGTAAAAATATTGTCTATTAATGTGGCACTATATGTTGTTATTCAAGTTGTTGAATTAAGTGGTTGTTGGGTATAAGCTTATGTTGTACATTGAATTTATAGTCATTAATGGACTTTAAATCCATAGGGCAGGCCTATTCAATTAGCGGTCCATGGGCCACATGCGGCCCAAAACCAACCTCCGAGTGGCCCAGGCCACACCAAGGAAATATAAATTTAAGAAAAAAATATGAAGGAATCACGGTTCGCAAGGGCGCACACGAACAACGCGGGTGACCGTCATCTGTGTGGAGTTTAGAAGCGCCCTGCCCACGTGAGTGTTCCAGTCGGCAGGCAGACTGTCCCTAACATTGCTGTCCAAGAGAAGCATGAGCTTATTAAAGTACTTTAAACACGGAAAAAAGCAAAAGAGGTATGTAATCAGTGGAGGCATTTATGGTGGGTTTAACCAGCTGGTAACGGGAACAATAATGGAAGAGTCACTTAGCAAACATGTGTGGTTAAGCTGCATACTATATGCAGGGAAAGGCAAGAGTGACTGAATCGCTGAGGATTGACTTCACCAGCTACTACAATATCCATCCATCCATGGATGGATGGATGGATGGATATTGTGTACCTGGCAAGTTAAGATGATCGAAATTCACAAAGTCAGTGACTTTAATCCATCAACAGCCTTCAGACAAACTAAAAGTGCCAACATTTGGATTTCAAAAAAAGGGGTTGTTTTTCCTGCTGTCTGGGTGGTGAGGAGAATTCTAAAAAATGATAAATATATAGAAATATTTTAACAGAAATAACTGCATCTTTGGTCATTTAAGCTAAATTATCTCATTAAACATAATTTTATTAATATTTTTTTCTTTGAAATCAGAGTTAAATTATTGTTCTGTTCTGGCTCTGCAAAATTATGGTCACGATCTAGCATGGGGGGATTTCACCGTGCTTTGTCTGTTTGCCTTTTTATTTTTCCTTATTTGTATAATATTGTATTTTGGAGTTCTTTTGCCTGTGATGTTATTTCTAGTTTGTTTTCACAATTGTTTCTGTATGATTTATTTTCCTGTTTACTTTCAGTGTAGTTTTGTTGTTTACATATTTGGGTTTAGTTGTATTTATTTGTTTCCACTGTATTTTTGCCAGTGTCTTTCTTTCCCTCTCAGGAGCTACAGTTGTCAGGGGCACTCCCAGGTTGTGGGCGGTGCTCCTGTCAAACTGTCAGCTCCGCCTCCTCACATGACTCACAGCTGATTGTCATTTTCTCCCCAGCTCGCTCATGTCATTCACATTGGGTGCTATTTGTGTTTGATTGTTTCTAGCTTTATTTAAGGGCTGTTATTTTCATTTCTCTTTGCTAGAGTCTCAGCTACCGTGTCCACCAGAATCCTGGCCCTGTTCTGGTGTGCCGTAAGTCTGCTTTGTATTTCAGTTTGCATTTTCTGTTTTTTGCACTGTTTGGGATTTTGTGTTCTGGTTAATAAATATCACAAACTGCAGTCCAGTGTGTGGCTCTCTCCCCTCTGCCCTGAAGGGCCATTCATGACAATTATGGTCAAAAGTGTAAATTGTATAAGGAAAAACTAGAAAAGCACTCGGAGAGCGCAGACCTCTGCCAAGCGCCACAGTTCCCCCCATACAGTGTTTGTGTGTACGTTTTCAGATTCCTTGACCATGAAAACATATGACTAGCAATTGGATTCACAATGATAGGATTAGTGGTTCAGTAATTATTGACGAAAATGGCATTTTCTGTAATGGCGGTTTAGCGCCACAGTTCCCCCCATACAGTGTTTGTGTGTACGTTTTCAGATTCCTTGACCATGAAAACATATAACTATCAATTGGATTCACAATGATAGGGTTAGTGGTTCAGTAGTTATTGCCGAAAATGGCATTTTCTGTAATGGCGGTTTAGCGCCACAGTTCCCCCCATACAGTGTTTGTGTGTACGTTTTCAGATTCCTTGACCATGAAAACATATGACTAGCAATTGGATTCACAATGATAGGATTAGCGGTTCAGTAGTTATTGACGAAAATGGCATTTTCCGTAATGGCGGTTTAGCACGCCACAGTTCCCCCCATACAGTGTTTGTGTGTATGTTTTCAGATTCCTTGACCATGAAAACATATGACTAGCAATTGGATTCACAATGATAGGATTAGTGGTTCAGTAGTTATTGACGAAAATGGCATTTTCCGTAATGGCGGTTTAGCGCCACAGTTCCCCCCATACAGTGTTTGTGTGTACGTTTTCAGATTCCTTGACCATGAAAACACATGACTAGCAATTGGATTCACAATGATAGGATTAGTGGTTCAGTAGTTATTGACGAAAATGGCATTTTGCGTAATGGCGGTTTTCTTCTGGACGGTGATCCGGATCACCACCAAAATCTAATCATCTGTAGGATACCCCATTTCTGACAATCTGTGAAAATTTCATGAAAATCCGTCCATAACTTTTTGAGTTATCTTGCTAACAAACAGACAGACAGACAGACAGACAGACAGACAGACAGACAAACCAACGCTGATGAAAACATAACCTCCTTGGCGGAGGTAAAAGTCAAAATTTTACCACAGTCTGTTTCAGATTTGTTTAAAAAAAATCAATAATTTTATTTAAAAAATAAACAAAATTAGCCATAAAAAATCCACAAATTTATAATAAAGTCTCAAATGTACAAGAAAAGTCAATTTTACAAGAGGAAATTACAAATTTGAGGAAAATGGCTTCAAATTTAGATAAATTTACAGAGAAAGTAGAAAATTATAAGAAAATTGTTTTACATTTTGGAGTAAAACCTCAAACCTTCAAGACTGAAGTGATTACTCAAGTTTTTAGGTGGGTGCTTTTTGCATCCTTAAGGCTGCGTGTCCACCAAACATGTTTTTTCAGCTGTGGGCGACTATTTTCTATTCATTCTCTATGTAGTTCAGCATCTTCAGCTCTGAGCACCCTCGGCGCTGAAACGTTCTCAGTGGTGGCCACTTTTTGTCACGGCACTCAGAGCTGAAAAAATTTCAACTTTTCAGACTACAGCTGAGCTTGTCAATGTCAGATCTATCTAAGCAGCCAATCAGAATAAGGAAGGGCGGGACATAGGATGCTGGTATAGTCTGTAATCAGACTCCTGTTTTCCGTGTAATCATATTTTACATCCAGAGCTGCTAGAATGTGTTTCTTGTCTATTGTTATTTAGAGACTGTCATTAAAAAATTAGTAGAAAATCTGACCATAGGAAAAGTGGAAGTGCTGAGCTGTGAGTGACAAGCTGTTGCTGGGATACAGGGCACAGACTTTTTTTTTTCCAGAGCGCAGCGCACAAACGCTGAAAAAAAGATGTTCAAGGCAGTCGGGTGACAAAAAACTCGTTTGGTGGACACACAGCTTTACTCTACTCGAAATTTTGGTTGACTGATATGCGTGTGTAATGGAATGTGTGGTTATTAAAAGAGGTTCCTTCTCACACATGTGGTGACTTAAAACAAAACAAACTACAATAGTGGATGTGCAATGTTTGTTAATGTTATCGATCTTTTCTTGAGGGGTTTGTTCACTGAAACAGTTCATTTTTTATTCAGCTAAATGCCCTTTGTGATGTGCCAAGGTCAGTTATGACCTGGATGTATTATATTTTACTTCAAAAGGGAAACAAATGTCAATGCTACTAACAGTGCACATTGAGTTTATATTCACTTTGAGATATGCCTGATAAGATGTGACCAAAATGATTATTTACAGAATTTTTTTCATTCTATTTATTTAATTGTTGTTCAAGATGAAAAATGTTTCTACTATTTCAAGTTCTGCTCAACCCCAGCACTTTTATTGTGTTTTTATGCACTTTTGATGTGCCTTTGTCATGTGCCAAGTGCACATTTGCCATCTCTGAGAGTTAAGTCAATGAATAAAAAGTGTATATTTTTCATCATATTGATCTGTGTTGGTTTGAAATTTGTCATTCAACAGATCGCTGAACATGTGCGGCCCAGTTACATGTCTTGATTTCAATAGCTCTGGTTTAACAGACCTATATTGAAGTCCCCACCAACAAATAATATTTTCTTGTCAATTATTTTCTCATACATGTCTACTATCATATCTCTAAATGTATCACTACAGGTCCCAGGAGTTCTGTATACACAACTTATTATTACATATTTTTTTTTTGTATTTTTCAATTTCTACTTCCACAGTGAAACATTTCATTATATTATCAACAACTAGCGACATGTTCTGAATTTTTCTACATCTATTATTTTTGTCAACATATAGAGCAACTCCACCACCCTTTTTATGTTTTCTAGATATAGAGTGCATTTCATGTCCATCTATGTTAACATAAGATGACTGTTCTTCATTAATCCGGGTCTCGGAGATGGCAATAGCTGTAAAGTTTTTTTGTTGTTGTTTTGTTTTTTTTAAAGCTGGCTTAAACAGTGTTCCATTTTTGAAAGATTTGAATTCAGGCTTCTGCTCTTGAAATGTATAATACACACTGCTCCAGTTTTTATTTTATTTTATTTTTTTGTTGAACAGTTCTTCTGTATAGTATTCACAAGGGTCCTGTATATTAATGAGGAAAGTTTTCTCAGGATCAACATTTTTCTCAGTGTTATGACCTTTGTACAGAGTAAATTGAAAAGTTCCTAATCTAAGGCTTTCATAGTCAAAGATGATCACTGTGTACACTTTGGGGTGAGTATGTTGTGGTTAGCCATAATCAATGGATATCATATGGATGTGGATATCATCCTTAGAGGTTTTCTGCCTTTACTGATCACCCATGTGCCTGTCCAGCTCTGCAATGTCTTTATGAGTACTTTGGCTTTGTCTGGCAGACCATTCAGTTTTATATAAATTATGCAGTTATTTGTCCATGTTGATTGCATCTTGCCTTGTTTCTTCATGATATGAGCCTGTCTTGCTATTGTTGCTTTTTTTAAAAATTGTTCATTTAGATATACATTTGTTCCTTTTAACAGTTTCCATTGCCTGAGCAATGCTGATTTCTCTTTCCTGTTCACAAATGATATCAGGGTTTGACGACCAAGACCCGAAAGCAACACAGATGGAAACGATACTGAGTGTCAGACAATGATTTACTTATACAGTAACTATAGTACAATAATAATGTGCAGAGGTGAATCGTAGCAAGGATCTGGCAATCCTACAGGGAGAAAGCAGAAAAAGGGTGAGTACTCTAAACAATGCAACGATATGAAATGTATTTTACGCTCTTATGCTTACAGGACTGCAGGGGAGGAGTGGCTGATACCAGGTGATTGCTTGTCCTTCGCCTGGGGAGCTGGTGAGGGGAAGAAGGTGCGCTCCAGGGCAGGAGGTGTTATGGGGGAACCACAGGGGAAGAGACTGGGGCAAGGCTGGCCAGGTCTGGATGAGGAAAGAATGTGAAGGAGGCAGTGCAGATAAAGTTGGTAAGTCGACTTACTTGTGATACACTGAGAGAGACTGTGCACAATCCAGGGAATAACAAATCCAGTCCAACAGGCTAGTATGGGAATCCAGAAACAGGCAGTGGTAAGAGCACAATAGGAGGATTAAAGGCAGACAAAATCCAAGGTGTGAGGCAGGCACAGGGTCTAGAGCAAGCAGAGGTCAAAAAGCAAAGCAGAGTAAAACACATCAACTAGCAAGGCAAGGTATTGGCAGGTAGAGAGTCAATGTGACCAGACCAGAGTGATGGGAAAGTGTGCTATTTAAGGGCATCTCTTAGATTGGCACCAGAAGGTAATCACAGCTGCAGGGAGAGCACCTAATTAGGAGGAGAGAGGGAGAAAGATGGACAGAGTGTGAGGAACCCTTACAGTACCCCCCCTCAACGAATGCCTCCTGGCGTAAAATGGGGTTTGTCCAGGTGTTGCTGGTAAAAGTTGTGGATGAGGGTGTCGGACACGATGAAGGACCCCAGGATCCATGATCTTTCCTCTGGTCCATACCCTTTCCAGTTCACAAGGAACTGAATGCCACGGCCCCTGCGGCAGGAGTCCAGGATCCAGGTCACCTCATATACCAAACCACCAGCAATCATCTTGGGTGGTGGTGGACGGGGGTTAGATGGGGTAGAGGTAGCTGGCAAATACAGGTTTGATGTGGGAAACGTGGAAAGTGGGGTGGGCACAGAGTGAGGGGGAAGGTTGAGCCTCACCGAGGCGGGGTTAACGAGGGCCTTGATGGTGAAAGGGCAGATGAACCGGGGAGCGAGTTTCTTGGACTTGATCTTAAGATGAAAGTTTCTGGTCGACAGCCAAACCCTCTGGCCCACAGAATATGTGGAGGCGGAGTGCCTCTTATGGTTTGCCTACCTCGTGTTCTCCTCTGTAGATCACAACAATGCTGCCTTATTGTCTTTCCACACGTGCCGACATCTTGACATGTAGGCGGCGACAGAGGGAACAGAGATCTCCTTGGAGATGGAAAGAAGGGCGGGGGTTGTTCCCAATGATGCCTCAAAAGGAGAAAGGCCAGTGGTGGCAGAGGTGGCGGTGTTGTGGGCGCATTCAATCCAGGGTAGGTGGGTGCTCCATGATGAGGGGTCTGATACCGTGACGCACCAAAGTATGGCCTCCAGCTCCTGGTTTGTACGCTCACACTGCCCCTTGGTCTGGGGGTGATAGCCGGAAGAGAGGCTGGCCATGGCCCCGATGGAAGAGCAAAAGGCTTGCCATACTTAAGAGGAGAACTGGGGACCACAGTCAGACACAATGCCTGGCAGTATGCCGTGAAACCTCATCACATGAGTTGTTAGCAGTTGGGCGGTTTCCAGAGCAGAGGGTAATTCAGTGGAATAAAGTGAGCAGCCTTGGAGAATCTGTCGACAATTGTTAAAATTACTGTGTGCCCTTTGGAAGGTAGAAACCCAGTGACAAAATCAAGAGCGATATTGGACCAGGGCCGACTAGGGACGGGGAGGGGCTGCAGCATGTCAGCAGGGGTGATGATGGGGGATTTGCCTGCGGAGCACTGCGGGCAAGCCTTGATATAACTACGGATGTCCCTGCCCATAGAGGGCCACCAGAAGGAGCGGCGGCATGCGGAGAGGGAGAACAACTAAATGACCCAGCGGACCCCCTTCTTCCCCGGGTCCGGATCGGAATTCTGTGCATCCTTAATCCACTGCTTGATATCCCAGGTGAGTGCTCCAACAATGATGTTCCTGGGTACGATGGTCTCGATCCCGGGGACAGACGGGTTGGGGCAAACTGGTGAGAGAGGACGTCTGGTTTGATATTCTTCAACCCTGGCCTGTACGTAATAGTGAAGTCGAACCTGGTGATGAACAGAGCCCATCTGGCCTGATGGAAGTTGAGTCGTTTGGCGGTTTTAATATATTCCAAATTTTTGTGGTCAGTCCATACCAGAAAAGGTTGGGTGGAACCTTCTAACCAGTGCCACCACTCCTCAAGGGCCAATTTGACTACCAGCAGCTCTCAGTTGCCAATGTCGTAGTTTCTCTCGGCAGGGGACAGGCACCAAGAGAAGTACGCTCATGGGTGTAATTTGTTATTGGCAACCGAGTGCTGCAAAAGTACCACCCCAACGATATCTGAGGCGTCCACCTCAACAATGAACTGGTGTGTGGCGTTGGGTTCGGTCAGGATGGGAGCTTGGGTGAACCAGGACTTGAGCAGAGAAAAGGCCCCGTTAGTCTCAAAGGTCCAGCAAAAAGGGTTCTTAACAAATGTGAGGGTGGTGAGTGGGTGGGCAATTGAGCTGTAATTCCTGATGAAATGTCGGTAAAAGTTGGCAAAACCTAGAAATTGTTGGAGCTGTTTCTTGGTAGTGGAGGTGGGCCAATCAGTGACAGCTTTAATCTTCTGGGGGTCGAGTTCGATCTAGCCCTTGGAAATGATGAGGATGTTGTCTAGATAAACAAACACGAATGACCCCAGGAAGTTGCGCAGAACATTGTTAATGAAATGCTGGAATACAGCAGGGGCATTAGTGAGACCGAAGGGCATGACACAATACTCAAAGTGTCCATTGGGCGTGTGGAACCTCGTCTTCCATTCTTCACCCTCGTGGATGTGGATGAGGTGGGAAGCATTCCAGAGATCCAATTTTGTGTAGATGGAGGAGCCCTGGAGCTGATCAAAAGCTGAATTAATGAGGGGGAGGGCGTATTTATCTTTAATAGTGATGTTGTTCAGTTCCCAGTAGTCAATGCAAGGGCACAGGGTGCCATCCTTCTTACCCACCAAAAAAATGGCACCCACAGTGGAGGATGAGGGGCGAATGATATCAGCATTTAGTGACTCTTTAATGTATTTGTCCATGGCCTTCTTCTTGGGGGGCCAACAAGCTGTCTAAATGACTTGAGGGTAGTCGAGCCCCCGACTGGAGTTCAGTGGCACAGTTGTAGGGCTGGTGGGAAGGGGGAGGGGTGACAAAGTTTTTTCTTTACTAAGCACTGGTGCTAGATCGTGGTAATCGAGAGGAACATTAGATAACTCGGAAACTTCAGGAGCTGTCGGCTGAATGGGGATAGATGGGGAACAGGCAGCTGATCGAAGACAAATGGACATACACAGGGAGCTCCAGGAGCTAATAACCCCCTTGTCCCAATTTAACACCGGATTATGAAGTTTTAACCATTGGAATCCTAACACTATGGGGCAGGTGGACACAGGGAAGATGAGAAAGGCTAAATGCTCATGGTGATTGCTGGAGGCCAATAGGGCGAGGGAAACTGTTTGTCTAGTGATCCAGCAAAGGGGCTGGCCGGAAAAGGCAACTACTTTTTGTGGTTGGCGGAGATCAAGCCAGGGAATGTTTAGTTGGGTTGCCAGGTTCTCAAAAATGAAGTTCTGCTCCACTCCGGAATCAATAAGAGCAGGGCCGACATACTCAGTGGACTTGAGCAGGAAACAGATGAGAAGAGAGAAATGGGGTTGAGAGGGGTCAGGAGAACTAACCACCAGTTCCCCTATTTGGACTGGCAGCCCCAATCTTTTTTTGTGGGACATGAAGTGGTGGCGTGACCGGACCCACTGCAGTACAAACACAGGCTTTCCTCAAAGCACCACTGCCGTTTGGTGGGGGCGAGCCTTGACCAACCCACTGCCATAGGCTCAGGCACATCGAAGGAGGGGGGCGGAAGGAGGGAAGGCAAGAAGCAGATAACCGACATGGTCTACAAACCCAGAAGCAAACAGGGACGAAAGCATTTGCATACAGTTTAACAATGATTTTATTGACAATAATTGTGCAGAGAAGATCTGGCAATCTTGGGGGGAGACAGCAAACACAGAGGTAAGTAGATAGAAATCGGCAGGTGGGATTAAGGAGAGTAATGAAATAATTGTTCTTACATGTTGCCCTGGAAGGTGTTGCGTGGATGAGATGACAACCTTCTGATGCAGGGAAAATGAGTGCCAGGAGTGAATCCTTTGGAGTGTGTGTATGTGTGTGTGTGTGGGGGGGGGGGGGGGGGGCTGCTGTGGTTAGCTCCAGAGGGGAACCGTGGCAGACTGGCCAGGCCTGAGCGCAGGGGAAAGAAGTGGAGAATGCAGTGAAGGTAAACAGTGGTAAGTCGACTTACTTGGGAGTGAGGGGAATGTGCACAATCCAGGAAGCTGACAATCCAATCCATAAGGCAGGCTCAGGGGTCAGACAGGCGGGGTACAGAGTACAGCAGGCAAACAAAGAGCAGGCAGGAAATTCCAGTCCGTTAGACAGGCTCAAGGTTCTAGGGCAAGCAAAAGGTCAAACCACAAGAGACAAATCCACTGATAATAACCAGCAAAGCTCAGGCAGGATACAGGCAGGCAGAGTGTCTGATGCAATGGTGGCAGGAGAGCATCCAATTTAAAGGGCTCCTCTGATTAACGACAGATGGTGTAATCAGCTGCAGAGGGCAGCGCTTAATCAGAGGGGAGAGAGGCAGGGACACAGAGCAAGCAAGAATCCTAACAGTACCCCCTTCCCAAGGGACAGCTCCTGGTGTAATCCTGGGCTTGTCTGGGTGTCGTTGATAGGTATCATGGATCAGTAAATCATCAATGATAAAGGATCTGGGGATCCACGATCTCTCCTCGGGTCCATACCCCTTCTAGTCAGCCAGACACTGGATACCGTGCCCCCTTCGGTGAGTATCCAGGATGCATGTAACCGTGTACACAAGTCCTCCATCTACCGTCTTCTGGGGTGGTGGTGGTTTAACCCTTTGAGCGTGTAGAATTTTTGTCAGGAAAACGCAGAGTTTGACCTCAAATTTTCAAATGACAGTAGCTTCAGAACAGTAACAGTTAGAGGCAAAATCCCAATTTCTTATATATCACCCATTAAAGCCGCTGATGTAGAGTGGTTGGTTTTAAGTCCATACTGACTGTCTGTAAGTAATTTGTATTTAGCTACAAACTTGTCTAACTTGTCCTTAAAGAGTTTTTCCAGTATTTTTGAGAATTGAGACAGAAGAGAAACAAGCCTGTAGTTGTGAAGTGGTGTTTGTTACCAGTTTTGTATAGAGGTATAACTTTAGCTATTTTCATTTTACTTGGAATTGTACCAGTTTGAAATGATAAGTTACAAATGTGATTCAGTGGTTTAGTAATTTCCTCAATAAACAGCTGTCATGTCAATGTCATCACAGTCAGCTGAAACTTTATTTTTTAATTTATGTACAATGTTAATGATTTCTCTCTCTTCCACTGCTGTTAAAAGCATTGAATTTGGATTTCTTTTGATTAATTTACTATTCCCCTTCTCAGATGTCAATGGGTCGGGGATTTTTTCTGCTAATTTTGGTCCAATATTTACTGTACAAAGAATTAGTTGAATCTATTTACTGCACCATTTATATTATTAATATTTATATCATTATATAATATTGAGGACAATTATCTTGTCTGTCTCCATTTAAAATTACTTTATTTAATATATCCCATATATGTACCTTTAATATTATTTTTATTATCAAATTTACTATAGTATTCCTTTTTACTTATTTTCATAATATTAGTTAACTTATTTTTACATTTTTACCGCTGCCAAGGAGGTTATGTTTTTAGCGGGGTTTGTTTGTCTGTTTGTTTGTTTGTCTGTCTGTTATCAACATAACTCAAAAAGTTATGAACAAATTTTGACGAAATTTTCAGGAGAAGTCCGAAATGGGACAAGGAAGAAATGATTAGATTTTGGTGATGATCTAAGAGTGCATACCTCCACCAAGGGCTTTGTTTGTATTTGTGCAGCAGGATTACACAAAAACTACTGGATGGATTTGGATGAAATTTTCAGCAGAGGTGCTTCTTGGCCTACAGAGGAACCCATTACATTTTGGTGATGATCTGAGAATGCATACCTCAGCCAAGGCTCTTCTCACAGTGTGTCAGCCACAATACTCCAAAACTAATGAACAGACTTTGATGCAATTTTCACCACAAGTGGCTCTAGGCCTACACACAAACCCATTACATTTTGGAGGTGATCCATGACAGACTGAAGGAGACTTGGCGGAGGTATGCGCTTTCCGAGTGCTTTTCTAGTTTATATCTATTTTCTTCCTCCTTAGCTCTATGTCTTATGAATTCTCTACTGCAGGCATTTTTTAATCCCTTGGTGATCCATGGACTGTCTGAATATTTTTGCTTCTTATTGAATTTTTTTAAATGGACAATTTTTATCATATAATAATTTAAATATCCTTAAAAAATATTTCATATGCTTTGTCCGTGTCTTCTTCATTTACAAACTTCATTAAAAGTTTGTAAAAGTTGGTGTGCACTGGATTAAAAACAACCCTGCTCACCAACGTAATTTCACCAATGTTTGGAGTAATTTCTCTGATTTTTCAAAACGTCTGTAAAAGTCGGTCCAGACGTTATCCACCCTATTCCTGAGGGCGCTGCTGTAGAAATGATTATGGGCGCAACTTCTGGTTCCGGCTGAAGTCGTGTTAAATATGTATGTATGTCACATGCCACAGTATGTCACATGCCACACCAGAGACAATAAAACACTGGACTTATTCTACACAAACACTAAGGAGGCGTACACCTCATCACAACTCCCCCCACTCGGGAGATCGGATCACAACTTGGTTCATCTCCGGCCGGTGTACTCCAACAGTGCACAGACAACCTCCGGCCATGCGCACAGTGAAGTTATGGTCTGAGGAGGCAATGGACACTCTAAAGGGCTGTTTTGAAACCACCGCCTGGGAGCAGCTCTGCGATCCACATGGTGAGGACATCGATGGCCTCACTCACACCATCACGGACTACATCAGCTTCTGTGTGGACAACACCGTTCCCACCAAGACCATATGGTGTTGCTCAAACAACAAACCCTGGATCAACCCTGAGATAAAAACACTTCTGAGAGAGAAGAAGAGGATCTTCAGGTTGGGGAACAGGGAGATGCTGAAGTCCGTACAGAGGGAGCTGAGGAGAAAGATCAGAGAAGGCAAGGACAGCTTCAGGAAGAAGATGGAGGACAAGCTGCAACAGAGCGACATCAGCGGGGTCTGGAGAAACCTTAAAACCATCTCTGGGCTCCAGAATACCTCCCCCCAGGCCACGGGGGGCAGGGAGTGGGCGAACAATCTGAATCTGTTTTTCAATAGGTTTGACCAACCGCCCTCCCCCCTAACTGCACAACAACCACTGCTGCCTCTAAAGACATCAAGTCCTGCTGCCCACTCCCCACTCCACCAACACCCCCCCATTCCCAACACACAGCCCCCCAACCTGACCCTCACTAAGACCCAGGTGAGGACGGAGCTGAGGAAGATCAAGGCGAGGAAGGCATCGGGACCGGACGGCATCAGCGCAAAGCTCCTCAAGTCCTGTGCAGACCAGCTGTGTGGGATTGTGGAGTACATCTTCAACCTGAGCCTGAAGCTGGGGAGGGTACCACAGCTGTGGAAAACATCTTGTGTGGTATCTGTACCAAAGACTTCCCACCCCAAAGATCTGAACAGCTACAGACCAGTGGCCCTGACGTCCGACATGATGAAGACCCTGGAGAGACTGCTCCTTGCTCACTTCCGCCCCCTGGTGGGACCAGCGATGGATCCACTCCAGTTCGCCTACCAGCATGGTATTGGGGTGGAGGATGTGGTGATCTTCCTCCTTCACCATTCTCTGTCCCACCTGGAGAAGCCCGGGAATGGGGTGAGGATCATGTTCTTTGACTTCTCCAGTGCTTTCAACACAATCCAACCGATGATCCTGAAGGACAAGCTGCTGTGCGCAGGGGTGGACCAGCACCTGTCATCATGGATCCAGGACTACCCCACAAACCAGCCTCAGTTTGTGAGAACCCGGGACTGTGTGTCCGCCACGATCATCGGTAGCACGGGGGCCCCCCAGGGAACGGTTTTGGCTCCCTTCCTGTTCACCCTTTATACTGCGGACTTCTCACACAACACAACACACTGCCATCTACAGAAGTTCTCTGACGACTCTGCGATCGTTGGCCTCATCTCCAACGGAGATGAAGCTGAGTACAGAGGGCTTATCCAGGACTTTGTGGACTGGTGCCATCGGAACTGCCTCCAGATCAACTCGAGGAAAACTAAGGAGCTGGTGGTGGACTGCCACAGGCAAGGACAACCCCTCACAGCACCAGTAAATATATAGGGAACAAACATCGAGATGGTGACATCCTACAAGTACCTGGGTGTTCATCTGAACAATAAACTAGACTGGTCACACAATACTGACGCACTCTACAAGAAGGGACAGCGCAGGCTGTTCCTACTGAGGAGACTCAGGTCTGAGGACATTCTATGACACGGTGGTGGCATCAGCCATCACTTTTGGAGTGGTCTGCTGGGGCAGTGGCATTACAGCAGCCGATAGGAAGAGACTGAACAAACTGATCAAGAAAGCTAGCTCCGTCCTGGGGCAGCGCCTTGACCCAGTGGAGGAGATGGGAGAGAGAAGGATGGTGGCTAAACTGTCATCTCTGCTGGAGGCCGAGTTCCACCCTATGCAGGACATACTGAATGCACTGAGGAACTCATTTAGCAGCAGACTACATCATCCTAGGTGCACAACCGAGAGGTTTCGCAGGTCCTTCCTACCTACGACTGTCAGACTGTACAACCTAAGCAGGGCTGCTCGCAGAGATAGCAAAAAAGACGTGACAACCTAATAGTATTGAATGCAAAAGACGCAGTAGACTTACACAGTGGTCCCCTCCGGTATACGACTAGGAAAATACCGGTCGCTATGGAGGGTGAGAATATGTATGGGTGCATAATCATACCATGTAGGACTAATAAAGGCTTATCTTATCTCTTATCTTATCTCTTAAACCAGTCAGCAAGAGTGGAGTAGTGGAGCATTTAAAATAGCATTTTTAAAAGTGTTTTAAATTAGTTTTAATGTATAGTCCACATACGTGTTTTGCAGTCAAGTGGCAGATAATTTCAGCATTTGTAGTTTTTGTATTTTTGAATGTTTTTGCATAGTTCTGGTACTTAATGCTGTTCGTGGTGTGAGGCTCCTAAACCTCAGCTAAATCTGTGCTGGCTTCAACAGCAATGTATAGATGATGCACTGAAAACTAAAAAGGACTGTTGGTGTGATCAGTGGTACAGACACAAGAGCACCAGGTATGTTTTCACTTGTATGAATGTCACAGATCTGACGTTTATATACAGTCATGTGAAAAAATTAGGACAGAGGATAAGCCTGTGTGGTTTTTTTTTTTTTTACATATTTGGACATATGGATATTTAATACCAATGTTAAAAATACTGGGAGAGTCATGCAATACAACTAAACAATAAAAATTAATTAAAGACTTTTTTCAAATTTTCTGTAAAATTTATTTCTAAACAAATAATGAGGAATAAATTAGGACACCCCCCATCTTTTTTAGGACACCTCCACATTCATTCCCACTTAAAATGGCTAAAATAAATGTTTAAAAAGGCAAATAAAAACAAAAACAAGGTTAGACATAGATATGTGAACATTTCTTAATAAAGAACTGAAGGGGTGTCCTAATTTTTTCACAAGACTATGTCACCAGATGCAAGGCTGCATGAAGTGAAATATTAAATACAAAATAGTAACAGTTTGCTTTCTAAGGCTTAACAAATTAAGAAAGATATCAAATAGGCGTTTTGTTTTTGTTTTTTTGCCTTTGTTGCACTGCATTGGAACGATATGGACTTGATTTTAGCAGTTTCAGCATGCATTAATTTTTAAATTATCACAAAATATAGATCAATAAAATTTTGAACAACTGAAAAGGTCTGTACATGTTAGGTTAAATAACAAGCATTCACGGCATGACAGCAGCATGAGCATTTTAATTTCAGGGTAAAACGAACAGCTGCAGCTGTCTGTATTTACCCCGACATTAAAACACCCAAGCACAGTGTTGTGGTTCTTTGTGGCTCTGACTAGATTCTACGTCTGCTCTGAGGTAAATCTGATTATGTCCAACATATTTTAACAAAATGCAACCAACTTTATTGCGGTAGAAACATTGAAAAAATCTCAGGGCTTTTATTTGTTTACAGCATTAGCATTTTAACAGCGGAGCTAAGTAACGGAGCTGCTGTCTGCCAGGCCACTTTTTAAGGTCATCTTCTCATCCCTCGATAGTCGTGGGAAGTGGTGTGATTATATTACTCTTTTTGAGGTGCAACAGGCCGTGTTCCCACACTTTTGATGCCGAAGTCATTGTTTATCTACAAGGAAAAGTGTCCTGTTCCTGTGACTGCTCCACTTTCTAAACTAGTACCGTAAGTTGCGCCCATAATTAATGCAAGGCATCATAGGGGCTAGGAATAAGATGGATAGTGTGAACACAGCTTTAATAAATTAGTCTGATCACTGTATGCATTTTTATATGATGATATTTTATATGATAATAAAGCCTTTGAATATTGAATCTTATGTGGTAAGACTCCCGCACAATGCTGCTGGCTGGCTCCATCTCTGCCTTGCATGACAAAAAAAACCAACAACCTTGGACGACAACATGGTTGGACATTCATGAGCTGCTTTGCATTGACCTCTTATGGTTGCATGTTTGTGTGAGGGTGGATTTTTTAGCCTGTCCTGTCCAGTAGCTCAGCAAGCAGAACAAATATCGATTGCCTTGTTGTGCCAAACACATTTACTTTGCCAAAAGGAGCTCTGCACTCGTTTGATACAGTAAATATAAGGGATAAGGATGTGTACTTAGAGTATATAGTGCTTTTCTAGTTTCAAAGCCCACTCAAAGTGTTTTACTAGTACTAACCCTCTATTCTAAGAGCCTGTTGGAGACGGATATCTAGGGATTATTTAGAGACACCAATTACCCTAACAAGCATATCTTTGGATTGTGGGAGGAAACCAGAGCCCCCGGAGTAAACCCACACAGCACAGGGAGAACATACAAACTCCACACAGAAAGGTTCCTACCCCTGCCAGCCTTGGGATTCGAGCCTAGAGCCTTCTAGCTGTTAAGCAACAGTGCTAACCACTGTACCACAGTGCTGCCCAGAAATATGTTCTGTATAAATATAAACTCGGTATAAATTGTATTTTTAGGCTCCTCTTGCTGTATAATAACTTTAATATTTTAATTTAAGTTGTTTTAGCTATGCTGGACCTGACAGGGGAGAATGGGGGAGGGAGTTGAGGGGACACGAGAGAAAGAAAAACGGAGGGAAAACACAAAAACAATCATGGCTTCCAAAGAGATCTCAGCACAACCCTGATATCTGCACCTGAAAGAGAACAGATAGACATACTGTGTGTGTGTGTGTGTGTGTGTGTGTGTGTGTGTGTGTGTGTGTGTGTGTGTGTGCATAGAATTATTTCCTCTCAATTCTGTATCATTTTATCACTTTTTGTTTCATCTGCTTTCTCCCCCATCTTTCTGTGCAACTCTGAAACCTTTAGAACCCATCAAATGATGTTTAAGCACATATACTCACATGTGACATCATCACATGTATTTCTCCTTGTCTGTTTGAGAAAGAGGAGAGAGAAAACATTAGTATGACAGAGAGAGAGGTAAAAATAAACACAAAACTGTGGATTATGCAAAATGAACAAATAAAGCACATTAGAGATGCCTTGGGACAATGTGTGCGTCCTCTCAGCGACAAACACAGATGAGTTAATAAGGGAAGAGTAAGGAGTGGGTTGGGAGATAGCAGAGAGCGTGGGAGATGTAAATACAGGAGAAAGTGAGAGGGCAGAAATCATAGGAACAATGAGGCATGGAACGAGAAAAACAAGAGAGGGAGAGGTAAAAGAAAATCAGAAAAGTGCAACATTCCTTGAGGGTGCACTAAACACACCAGTGAAAGCCAAGGTGGAAGCGTCTTAAAACTGTATTGTGTTTAATATCCTGCAGGTGGCAGCAGGTGTGGCTGTAAAATTATGTGCTTTCCATTAGAAGTCTGAGTAGTATCTATGGGTAAAAACAAATCAGACAAGAAACATTTAAATCAACAGTCAAACTGTTTAAATATTTTGATTTTTTATTTATTTATTTATTTATTTTTTGCAAACAGTTGAAACTATAAGTTTGCAATGGGTTACATAACTTTGAGTGCAATTGTATCAGGCAGCTGAATGGAACAACATATTGATTGATCAAGAAAATGGGCACCACTCCAGTTAGGCATAAAAGCATGTCAAGTTGAAACCTTGTTTCAATTTATTGAATATTTCTTGTTAACATTGCATTACCAGTCAGTCAGAACTCCACTACTTAATTGTTGCCATACTTACTGACTATCAGCTGTACATGGCATCATATTCCAGAGTAATGGATATGTCATTGATCTGTTATTGGTCTGTGCTTATGTTTGACTTCTGCAGTATATAATCATCAACCTATCAGGGAATATAGACAGAAATTAATGTGTACTTAAGCATCCTGCAGAATGAAACCTAATACAGCCCATTCCTTTCAGCTGAACTTCTGAATACAGATTTTTTTTTTCCTAAACTTGGAGCCTATCATGATGCAATCCTTCACCTTGGAGCAAGGCTGATCACAGACATCCATCGGAGTTAACAGTCATCCCAAAAAACTGTCCGGAAACCAAACAGATGCTCCCATAAAAGCATCGCTGGTACTAGTCTTTGCAGAATACCAATGAAACCAGAGCCAATCTAATGAATGCATCAACAAAAAATGAGGAGGAAGAAGTAAAGTACCAAAGGCATGCTTGTTTTTTGTATTTGTCCATACAATGTTTTGACTGTGTTTGGTCATTTGGATTCTGACTTTTGGAACACCAAGCATGATCTCGGGTTACTAAAGGTTCATCTATGCTCTGCAGGAAAAAAACTAACAAACAAAAAAAAACTTAATGGCCCAGAAGTACTTGTTGGGGACACGCCAAATCAGGCATTTCTCCATGGTGAAGGAGCACAACTTGTCTAAATTGGGTGGTCTCACTCCATCAACAAAGACACAACAACCCAAAATAGATCTGAAACTTTGCAGACCTTCAAGTCCCAAACATTGCTCTTTCAACTCCTAAAGGTACAAGTTCAAAGGTCATCCTGTCTGCCAAGTCTGGTAGTCCTGGGTAAATTTGTTACAAGTTAGAGCCAGGACATGGCCGGCCATAAACCGTCATGACTGGCCTACCCAAGCTTCGTTTGTCAGTGTGGCTAATTAGTGTCTTTAAAAAAATCTGGCACAATTTCCTTCTGGAGGTACATGCTCATTGTGTTTATGTTAGAGTGGCTTTATCTTATTGGTTACAAAGTATATTTATAAAGATACATTATGTTCATGCCAAATATTTGAAGCATAGGAATATCAATCTCAATCATGATTAAATGTTAGCCTTCAAGCAGATGGATAAACTTTTTAATACTTCTCTCTACAGCTGGGATAGCACCTGCTTTTCTGTGCTAGATTTGTCTTATTTTACAGCATAGCCAGCTCATGGGAACACTTTATTAGAATGATGTAAATGTGATTTTAGGAACAATCTGAGTTCGCTGAGTTTTATTTTGAGACTGGTTGGAGTCTTAAGTTATACCTGAAGAGGTTTCTGCTCACATCTTAGAGTAATCCAAAGTATATATTTTTATATTGTGGCTCCAAAATATTCCTATGGGTTCAAGGTAAATCAATTGTAAATCATTCCAATATTCTGCCAGGTCATGGGATCCAGGCTACATCATCTCAGAATTTCATAGACATTTTTCTTTTTTATCTAGAGGGGGGGTTTTCATTTCCAGGTAAGGCTTGTTGTCACTTCATTTTGAATATACAGGATGTTCAAGAGTTTTTTTGGCAGCAGGACTGCTGATGTGCAGTGAGGTTGTGGTCAGGGCTTCCATAAATCCATTATCACGTCTTATGTTTTATTCACATCCAGTTTTACCGTATTTGTACCGCACTTTCCTCACATCTAAATGCTGAGTTGCCCACCATGCTGAATCAGGGCAGTGTCATCAGCGAACATGATGATGTTGCATTTGTTTAAGGTGTTTCTGGCATCTGTGATTCTGCAGAGAGCTGATCAAAGATTACTGCTTTTGTCAGCCTTAAAATACAAACATATAAATTACAGAAATTTGATCTCCCAGAAGGATTGTCTGTCAAAGTACTCATCTAAATTTAACAAAAGACATTTGTGCTGGAGTCTTTATTGAGAAAGTGTGATAACACACTGTGGAATAAGTTGTTGTGCTTATGCTTTAACGGTTTGAGGTGAGGCAATATTGGGTCTAACCCGCACATGGTTGTGGTTAGACTGGATCTTTATCAGCTGTGGGAAGGGTAAATCTCTTTTTCTTCATAGTCTCCAAAAAAGCCCATGGTTCATATTCATTCCATCAAAATGTTGCATGCTCATATTTTCCCACTGTATAAAGCTGCACCTAATACTGATACATTAACTGTATGTTTTGCTAGGCAATGCGTTTTTTTTAATACTTACCATTTTCTCAGACCCATTTTTTGTGCATGATCAGATTGTCTTACCAAATTAACAGAAATAGTATTCAAAGATTTAACATAACATCTAAGCCTGTCATTTGTCCAGTAATGTATGGAGGTAGAATGCAAGTGGCTTTATGATGAGTCACTCTGAACACCGTATTTTAGCCAATATGTTTTTACAGCAGGCATGTAATATATTGCATATTGCAACATACTGCTGTTGTGTGACAGCGATATACTGACTTTTAACAGAGCAACAAAATCATCATAGGAGGCTACACTGTTTCCTGATGTGTAAGTAACACTAGAACCGCCAGTATTCAAGTACCCCCTACAGGTGCAATAATGGTCAGGTTGTGGAGAGTGTAATAAAAAGGCCAGACTTGGACGGCAGACGAACTTTATTCACTCTCTCACTTCATTCATACACAGAAAAAGCATACTCATCATACACCAGAGTCTCTCCTTTTATATCACCCCACTCCTTCCCCCTGCTACCTGAGATCTTGCATCACAATACATTTCACACATCATCACCCCTACTGTCCCCGCAGCTACTCCTTCCTGCTGCCTGGGGTTCTACATCACCATAACTTCTCCCATCACAATACCTATTTTCCTCATCTGTTTAATCCCCCACGCTCTACCGGCAGAGAGACCATTTGCCCCTCCTCTGCTTCCAGTCTGAGATGATTATCCCAGCATGGGTTCCCCCCCCCCCAGAGTCTCAGACTGAGTGTCAACCCTCAGGTCCTTTTGACTTCAGTCTCCTCCCATATCTGCTGTAAATGAGGGTTCTTTGGCTCCACGGTGCTGCTGTGCCGGTGGGGGGCTCCTGGGGGTGTGTCTGTCTGCGGGTGGGCAATGGCGTGGGAGGGTGGCATTCTACCTGCCCGTGTGGCTGCTCTGATGAATCTTTTACCTGGGGAGTTCTCAGTGGGGGTCTTCCACACCAAGGAGCTCGAGCCAACATCACTTGCTCTTCCGCCACCCCAAAGGCGGGCTTAAGTCTGTCTATACATATTTTCTCCCGACGACCCCACAAGTCTAACAAAAAATGTTTGTCCTCTGGTTCCAGCACTCTGAATGGGCCATCGTAGGGTGGGCGCAATGGGGGGCGGTGGGCATTGCGCCCGACAAACACGAACGCCGCGTTCTTCAAAGTTTTTGGCACAAAAGCGCGTGGAAAACAGTAGTAGGCCGGGCCCGGTAGCATGCCTGTGTCCACACTATGCTGTGAACATGGAGACAGATGGTTGTTCGGCGCAGGATTATCTGGTAAAAATTCCCCGGGGAGCCGCAGCGGCTGAGAAAGGACCAGCTCCACCGGGGAAGCCTCCAAATCCTCTTTTGGTGCAGAAAGCAACCCTAACAGAACCCACGGCAACCGTTCTACACAATTTGCATCCATAAGCGAAGCCCTGAGCACTGCTTTCAATGACCTATGGAAACACTTGCATAACCCATTGGCCTGTGGGTTGTACACGGTTGTGCAATGAATTGTGACACCCAGGCTATGGGCCATTTCAGACCAGAGGTCGGAAACAAAACTGCGGGCCCCTATCAAACGTGATGTCCAAAGGGATGCCAAAACGTGCCACCCATGTTGTCAAAAAGGCGCACGCCACGTCCGCGGACGTAGTTGCCGCTAGCGGGGCTGCTTCTGGCCATTGTGTGGTGCAGTCCACCACTGTCGGAAGGTGTGTGAACCCCTGCGATGGCGGGAGGGGGCCCACGAGGTCCACGTGCATGTGATCAAACCTGTTAGCCGGGATACGAAACCCCTCCAAAGGGGCCTTTGTGTGCCTGTGCACTTTGCCTCGTTGGCACACAACGCAGGCTGTAGCCCACTCTTTTACCTGTTTGCGCAGGCCTGGCCATACAAACTTTGCTCCCACCATTTTGACTGACGCACGCACTCCTGGGTGTACCAGAACGTAAACTGACTCAAAAACGCGGCGGCGCCAAGCGACTGGGACCACCGGGGGCGGGCGTCCCGTGGAGACATCACAGATTGGTGGTGGGGGGGGGGGGGCTCCGTCTTGCAGTGCCCTGCTCTCCAGCCTTAACCCTGTTGGTCCAGACTGGAATGCGCACATGTCCGCATCGCCAATCTGCTCTGCAGCCATGGCTGCATAATCTATCCCTACGCAGACTGGGGCCACTACTACGCACGAGAGGCAGTCCGCCACCACATTCAGTTTACCGGCCACATGCTGAATATCGGTCGTAAACTCCGAGATCGCGGCTAGCTGTCTCTGCTGCCGGCCCGACCATGGTTCCGAAACCTTGACCATCGAGTACGTTAGCGGCTTGTGGTCTACGAACGCAGTGAAGCTGCGCCCTTCCAGCCAGAACTGGAAATGGCGTATGGCCAGTTGGAGAGCCAGCAACTCTCTGTTGAACGCACTGTATTTACACTCACTGTCGCGCAAAGCCCTGCTAAAAAAAGCGAGCGGCTGCCAAGAACTGGTGACGCGTTGCTCCATGACGGCCCCTATGGCCACGTCCGAGGCATCGGTACTGAGCGCTATCTGAGCCGCCGGGTCTGGGTCCGCCAACAGTGCAGCGTTTGCCAGGGCTGTTTTAACCTCAGAGAATACTTGCTCCCGCTCCAGAGTCCATTCGTCTCTGTCCACTGGTTTCCGTCTCTTGAGCGCGGCGTACAATGACTGCATGAGCTGAGCTGTGCGGAGGAGGAACCGGTTATAAAAGTTAACCATCCCCAAAAACTCTTGCAGCGCCCTGACTGTCTGAGGCCGGGGAAAATTCGCAACCGCACGCACCTTGTCCGGCAAGGGTATCATTCCCTCCGGTGAGATGCGGTGCCCCAAAAAATCAATCCCCGTCACGCTGAACTGGCATTTCGCCGGGTTGATTATTAACCCGTGCTCCTCCAACCTCCGGAAAACCATCCTGAGGTGGGTTACGTGTTCGTCCTCAGATTCGCTGGCCACCAGGATGTCATCCAGGTAGACAAACACAAACGGCAGATTGCGCAACACCGCATCCATCATGCGTTGGAATGTCTGTGCCGTACCTTTTAATCCGAAGGGCATGCGAAAAAACTCAAACAGGCCAAATGGAGTTATTACCGCCATTTTGGGTATGTCCTCCGCACGCACCGAGCCCTGGTGGTAACCACGGACCAAGTCTGTTTTAGAAAAAATACATGCCCCGGCGAGGTGAACGGAAAAATCCTTAATATGGGGAATCGGGTAGCGGTCGTGCACTGTGGCGGTGTTCAATCTGTGGAAATCTCCGCACGGTCTCCACAATCCCTCGGCCTTAGGGACCATGTGTAGTGGGGATGCCCATGAGCTGTTTGAGTGCCTGATGATGCCAAACCTTTCCAAGTTGGCAAACTCCTCGCGCACTATGGCCAGTTTAGCTGCGTCCAGGCGCCGAGGTAGTGTGAAAACAGGCGGCCCAGTGGTGGTAATAAAGTGCTCCACCCCCTGTCTAGTGATGGCCGCTGAAAACGTTGGGACCGTGAGTGATGGGAACTGAGTGAGCAGTGTGTGGAACTTACCACCTGGAGCTGTGACGTTGGCTAGCGTTGTTGGCCCGGCCCCTCGAGCTGTACAGGGGAGAGAATCAAAAGATATTGCGTTGATCAGGCATCTGTTAGCAACATCGACTAGCAGCCCGTGTGCACACAAAAAATCAGCGCCCAAGATTGAGAAACTGCATGCCGCTATGACGAATGTCCACTCGTACATACGACCGTGTAGAGATACCGTCAGTGTCCTCTCACCAAAAGTCCTAATGTCCGAGCCGTTTGCGGCCATCAGCTTGGGGCCGCTAGCTCCTGCTAGCCGGTCAGCATAGGACGGCAGGATGAGGCTCTTTTGGGATCCGGTATCTATGAGGAACCGTCTCCCCGAGCGCGAGTCCGTCACGTAGAGCAGCTTGTTTTCTTCACCGGTGGTCGCAGCTGCCACTGACTGCTGGCCTTGGCGTTTCCCGAATGCTTGAATTGGCATGGTGGCACACATCAGCGTGCGTCCTCTCCAAAGCGGCGGTGGTAGGAGCAGAACGTGTCTCTCTGGCGCTTCCTGGCCCCTGCCACCGCTACCATTGCCGGCTCCTTGCTTCCGCTGGCCGTCTCGCTGGGTTCCGACGCCGCCGCGTTCACTGTGAGGGCTCTGGTGGTGAGGATGATTCGATCTGCCTCCTGGGCTAGCACCCGGTAGTCACTCATGGCCAGCAACGGCGAGTTGGCAAGGACCGCTCTTGCCTCTGTTGGGAGGTTCCGGAGGAAAAGGTGGGCAAACAGAAAATGCCCGTCGTCCGTGCCCATCAACGCCAACATCTTCTCCACCAGTTTGACCACCGACCCATCTCCTAACTCGGAGCGCCTCAGGAGCCTCTCTGCTCTCTCGCAGTCCAAAAGTGTGTAGCGCCGGGTCAGCGCGGCTTTGAGAGTCCCGTATTTATCGTGGGCTGGGGGCTGTTGGAGCAGGCTCGCTACTTGCTGAATCGTGCGTGCGTCCAGCTCTGCCACCACATAGTAATATCTGGTGTCATCTGCCGTTATTACCCGGAGGGCGAACTGGGCCTCAGTGTGGAGGAACCAAGACTGCGGGTCGTGCAGCCAAAAGTCTGGTAGTTTGACCGAAACGGCGCACGCATTGCTGGGGCTTTTTGTCCGGGCCGTCTCTGGGGGGCTTGCCGCGTTGCTGTGGCTTCCCGTCTGGCCCGACTCCTCGGTTTTTGCCTTGTGTCCCATAATTCGTCAAGGGTCACCAGTGTGGAGAGTGCAATAAAAAGACCAGACTTGGACGGCAGACAAACTTTATTCACTCTCTTGCTTCATTCATACACAGAAAAAGCATACTCATCATACACCAGGGTCTCTCCTTTTATATCACCCCACTCCTTCCCCCTGCTGCCTGAGATCTTGCATCACAATACATTTAACACATCATCACCCCTACTGTCCCCGCAGCTACTCCTTCCTGCTGCCTGGGGTTCTACATCACCATAACTTCTCCCATCACAATACCCATTGTCCTCATCTGTTTAATCCCCCACGCTCTACTGGCAGAGAGACTATTTGCCTCTTCTCTGCTTCCAGTCTGAGGTGATTATCCCAGCGTGGGTTCCCCACAAGGTCGTCAAATATAATTTCAATGTTTGGGAACAGAAAGCAATTTTTCAAGTGGAAAAATATGTGTTAACACTTCCTCGCCTTCATATTTTGTCTGTTTGTTTCATTGATTGATTGTGTCATGAACTGGGGTTGACGGTTCCAAACCCAGTTCCATGACGCTGTGGCTACTTGGTCTTTTGTGTGTTTTTGCTTCCTTTCGCCATCAGGCGCTCTCAGGGAGCCTCTGGGGTTCGTTTGGCTCCCTGACAGCTCAGCCACGCCTCCCTCTCCTGCCAGTATACCAGCTGTGTGTCATTATTTGTGTTTACTCCTCTGTTCACGCGCGCACACACACATATACATGCTTCCTCTCATTCTTACACTCATGCACTCTCTGGCACGCATACACACACATACCCACTCATCCTCACTCACATGCTCACAGACGTTCATTCACACACCTGTCTTCACTTAGTCCTGCCCACTCATTCCTACACTCTCACTCTCACTACTCACACTGGCAGTCTCTCTCCTCATTAGGTCTGGCATTATTTAAGCCCTGGTTCTGCTTGAGGAGACTGCTGGATTATTGTCCTCTACAGTGTTTGAACTGTGTGTTTGTTCTGTTTCTATGTATGCATGACTAGATGCCCTGCCTGTTTTTCGGTACCGCATCACTCTGCATATCATTAGTGTTCTCCGTTTGTTGTTGTGCTGCTCTGCGCTACCTGACGTTCCCAAACTTACCAGCTGGCGTTACATGGTGTATCAGCTGTTTTGCTCCCTGCATTGTGGACCGCTCACGGACTGTCTCAGACTGCTCCAGCTCCTGTGAGTACAATTTGCTTCGCCCCTGCCGTTCAGTCCCGTCTGGAGGTTTTTTCCTGGGCTCTCCCTTCCGTTCCCCCGCTGCAGTTCCACCTGCCTGCGCCTTGGAACATTTTCCCGGTGTTGTACTCACTTGTGTGCTGAGCATCTTGGAGGTTCTCCCGGTTCATCCCGTGCAACCCGTTATTGTTTGTCTGTACTGTCTTATCACAATAAAATACGCATAATCATCTCCTGCACGTGGGTTTTATTTTTCCTGCCTTAAGTAGGCAGGGGAAATCACAACAGATTGACTGAAATGAATGATAGATGTGTTCCCTAAAGTAGAAAATACTTCCCTTTGAGGTATATAACATATATTAACTAGATCATATCTTGACAAACTCTCTGAATAATAAAATATATGAACCCAAGACATGATATACTGTAGCTCTGCCTGGTTCAACTTGGTATCATGTGTGGCACACAGGCCAAAACCTATGGTGCACAGCTGGGGCGAAAGCTCTCTACACTCGCGGTACATTTCCCACAAATGGGTTGCTTGTGTCCCATCTCTTCCCTGCTTACATGAGCTCCAGACTGCAAAACGCACGCACGCACGCACACACGCACACACGCACACACTCTCTCTCTCTCTCTCTTAGGCTTTATCTTCTAAATCAGCATATAAACATAGAGCCCTACCTTCATCTGGAGATGATGTGTGGCAAGAGCTAGTGTTTCTGTCAGTTCTGTTGAGATTTATTGGATTGATATTATTACCTCCGCCAAGGAGGTAATGTAATCGGGGTGGTTTGTCTGTCTGATTGTTAGCAGGATTACGCAAAAACTACTGGACGGATTTTGATGAAATTTTCGCCAGAGGTAGCCTTTGGGCCAAGGTTGAATCCATTAAATTTTGGTGATGCTCTGAGACTGCATTCCTCCACCAAGGACCTTGAAACAGCCTTGGCTGAGCTATGCACTCTGAGTGCTTTTGTAGTTGTTATTATTTTCATCATTTATTAATTTTTGTCCATGTTTTGGATTACAATAATACTCATAGATCCTGCAGTTGTTCTACCTGTAGATGATGTAGGCCTGTAGGTGTGGTGCTTAACTGGGCAGCAGCTGACAGCAGTTGCAAATCCAGTGGTCGCGCTGTTGAGATTGATGGGAGTGGATTATAATTTTTGGGCAGCTCAGTGGAGCAGTGGTTAACACTGTGGCAGAACAGCAATAATGTCACAAGATCGAATTTCCCTCTGGGATAAATAAAGTATACAAAAAAATAAAGAATTCCTTATGAGCACGATTTCAGATAATTACATATAATAATCAGTTTGTATTCACAAAACAGCGTCTGTGTTGTAGCCCCTCCTACCTGGAGTGGACAGATGTGTTAGCAGGCAGTGACCTTTTTTTCCCCAGTGAGGTTCAGGCTCGGATTTGGAGCTTTCCTCTGCAACCCAGTCCTCATCACTGAAGTCTGAAGTCTCTCCTCCATCATACTCCCCCCACACTCAGGTCTTGGAAAAGTGCCAAAGCCTCTTCCACATTGTAGATTTTTCTTTTTTTTTTAATCTATGTGTTTCTCTTTGCTATCTGGTGCATAAAAACACGATTCCTCTCCCTCTTCTCTCTCCCAGATCAAGATATACAGTGTAATATTAGAAGGAAAACAATAACAAAATTGGGGGAAAAAAGCACAGACCTACAAAAGTGAAGTATTGTAGTAACTCCTTATATGCCCATAGCTCCTTATATGGCTATAGCTGTGACCATCTATCAGACCACTGTGGTGATTCAAGGAATAACTGCTCAGAAATCTTGTGCGTTTTATTTTAATACATCCCAGACTGTTTTGATGGCATTTCCTCTTTTGCTTGCGTGGGTCAGTCTCCAAACTTGTGTGGACACAACAAAACATGCTAAATCCTCATTTAAATACACCTACCTCCACCTGTTTCTCAGGAAACCATGTTCAAAACAACCACTAAGGAAAAAAATGCACTTTCCCAGCCAGCATGTACAAAACTAAAGTACCTGCTGTTTTGGATCTTAGTAAATCAGGCCGAAAGTGATTTATGAACATGTTATACGATTGTGTGAAGATACCACAGTTATTTGTGTGCCAGAATGCTTTGTTGAATGTCTGCGATGTGATGGGAATGTAGTTTGATATGCTGTGATCTGAGTGTTTGAATGTGAACAGCTCTGAAGCTTTAAATAACAATTGAACCATCGTGATGCTTATTACAGACTTTTGGATTTTTTTTTTTTCATTGATCCTTTATTTTCCATTTGCTTATTTTCAGTCTTTATATCTTTTTAAAGACTTTATTTGGGGGCATATTTGGCTATAGTGGACATTTAAGAGAGACAGGAAATGGGTCAAAAACAGTGCAGAGATGTGCAGGACAGATTGCTCTGCCAAAGACTCAAACCAGAGATCACGAACATGTTCTTGTGGTTTGCACCCTAAACTGCTACCCTTTACATTTGTTTTTATTTTGATGCTTCCCTTTTGCCCCATTTCCTGTCCCATCTGCTCTGCCCTATGTTTGGTGTATAATTTCTTCCAAAAGAGGAGAAACTCAGACCTTGTTTTACTTTAGTTGCGTATTTACATCTGTAATATTTTAAATGACTGTAACAGTTGGTGAAGCTGAGGTGTTGTTAAGGGAGCTTTTACGGTTCTGAAGTCTGACTCTGCAAAAGAGAAACACTCCCCTGTTAATGCTGTACTGTATCATGAGGTTAATTTCTGCTGACGTATTAACATACAGTATAGGCAGGTGTTTACTGTTACTAATGGTTGTGATGGAGCTAATTTTTCCCATTTTATTTATTTACTTATTTATGTCAAGGCTGGATTAACAGTCAACGTGGGTGGCTGAACCAGGTCATTTGGATTTCAGTCAGTATTTAAAAGTAACAGATTATTTTACAACATTGTTGCCACTAAAAAGTAATCCACAATGCTACTGCTTTACCTACTGAGAAAAGTGCTGCATCAGAGAACAATCCATTATACTTTCTACTTAGAACTACTGTCCAGAGGATCCGTTGTCTTCAGTCTTCATGCAGTGCTGAACATTTTGAATTTACCTTATTGCCAGCGTCGTAGCGCACCATTTTCCCTCAGAGTGACATTTTAACTAAATTAAAAGCTAACCTTTCAAGTTATGGAGCTATAGCAGTGGCATCATTCTCCCCCTGAGGTTAGCTTACAGGAGCTTCTTCACATATTAAGTAAAGCTTACTGCCTCCATGGAAAAATAACATGAATACCTCTGCAACTTTACTCTTTTTTTTTTCAAGCTTGTTAGAGGACTATGCATGTGCTTACAGAACAGAGACATTCATTAACCATTAACTGTTGTTATAAGTGAAGGGTAACAGCTGCATGTTAATGAGTTGGAGGAAGACAGAAAACTATAAATGTTCATGTGACTTTCAGAGCATTTTTAAAGTGGATTGCTTATTTAAGTAAATAAGTAAAAGATTGCTTTCAGTGTAAAACTAGCAGAGAATGTCTCACCATTATGCTTAAGCAATATTACACGAGAGGGAGTTACGGTATCGATGAATATAGTAACTGCTGGTGTGGTACGGCTGATTAGAGTATCACACACGTAAGTTCAGGTTCAGTGTGTGATACTCTAATCAGCCGTACCACACCAGCAGTTACTATGTAAGTTCAGGTTCAGGGCAGCACGGTGGCGCAGTGGTTAGCACAGTGGCAGCACAGCAAGAAGGTCATGGGATCGATTCCACCCTTGACCATCGGTGACCCTTCTGTGTGGAGTTTGCATGTTCTCCCCGTGTCTGCGTGGGTTTACTCCGGGAACTCCGGTTTCCTCCCACATGCCAAAAACATGCAAGTTAGGTTAATTGGCATCAAACTGGGGATTCAAAATTGTCCTTAGGGTTGACTGTGAGAGTGAATGGTTGTCTGTCTCTCTGTGTTGGCCCTGCGATGGACTGGCGATCTGTCCAGGGTGTACCCTGCCTCTCGCCCAAAGATGCTGGGATAGGCTCCAGCCCCCCCGCGACCCGAAAGGATTAAGCGGTAGAAGATGGATGGATGGATGAAGTTCAGGTTCAGGTTACTTTATTTGTACCCGTAGATAGATTTGGTTTGCAGTCAGGTGACATCCTTTTAGACACATATTTACAAACCACAATTACTGTACATTCAACATGAACACAAACACAGGCACACATGAAGCTGACTATAAACACGATGAAAGTACTCAAGGCTCCACCAATCAGGACATAAGACAACGAGATAAGAGAAAAAAACGAAGAGAGAAGGGTCATATTAAAAAAGTTAAAAACTAAGTCAAAGAGATTAAAAACGCAATAAAAGACTAAAACCCAATAAAAGATTTAAAACCCAAATAAAAAACCTTACAAAAATAAATAAATGTAAAATAAAATTCATAAATAAATAAATTATGTGCAATATATTGCTACATCATGTTCAACTCTTTGACAGCAGCAGGAACAAAGCTGTTTTTGTAGCGCTGGGTTTTACATTTTGGGACAACAAACCTCCGTCTGGAGGGAAGAAGCTAAAAGTGACAGTGCAAAGGGTGGGAGCCATCATTTAAGATGAAGGTAGCAATCCTCTGTACCTGTCTGGTGTACAGGGATGTCAGGCTCAGCTGTGACTCACCAAGTTAGTATATTCATGATACCGTAACGTCCTCGAGTGTAATATTGCTCACTGTTGAAATTAAGATATTCAACACTTTATTGCAATTGTCACTGATAGTTGACAGTAAATTAGTGTTAGTAATTAACAGTTACATGAACATCTTTGAAGTGGAGTGATGCATATCTAGTGAAAGTTGGAGTGCAATTATCGTGGATTTTAGTAACTCCCAGAATCCATATTGTCCAATCAAATTGCTCAATCAGAACTAACTGTTGTATAATTAAGTATAAACTACAGGAAACAATCATTCATTATTTCTGCCCACTGAAGCTCCTTGATTCAAAGGCCAGGTGCAAAAATACAATTTTTACCACAATGTGACAGATCAGATTTTTTAAAGGGCTGTCTGAATTTGCAGCTTGATTGAGAATAGTTTTGTTTGTTTTTTTTTATCAGAATTTGTGCAACTTTTTACATCTGCTCATCCATAGGGCACTGATGCAATGACTTTGCACCATTGTTAGCATCCATACAATCAAAGACAATACCATCTGGCTGCCTTTGTTCCTCTGGACTTCATCACATACAGATGACTAACTTAACTGAGTGTGCACATGGTAGGATCTCTCTGTATCAGCAGGTTTAATGATGACTGCAGGTTTCCAAAGGCCACGTTCTTGGATTCTCACCCTCTCTCCTTCTTGTAGCCGAGAGAGTGGTTTGGCTGATCTGTCATAAAATCTTTTCTTCCTGTGCTGCTGAATGACTCTATGCTGGTATACCATTTGGTGATCCATAACTTTGGCTTGAAACTGTTGGTGGGTGTTTGGGAGAAGAGACCTTAGTCTGCAACTCATCAGAAGTTGTGCAGGTGACTTGAAGTTATCAATGGGTGTATTTCTGTATTCCAACAAGCCTAGGTGGAAATCCTTCTGATCTTGTTTGCTCTTTTGTAGGCTTGTTTTTGCAATGTTCACATACTTTTCAGCAAGTCCATTGCTTTGTGGATAGTGTGGGCTTGGAGTGGCATGAGTGAAACTCCAAGTGTGTGAAAATGCTGCAAACTCACTGGATGCATATTGTGGACCTTTGTCAGATATGGCAGTCTCTGGTATGCCATGTCTAGCAAAAGATGCTTTTAGCTATTGAATGATGGCATGTGCTGTGGTGCTGGTTAACTTGTCAAGTTCAAAATATCAACTGTAGTAGTTTACTTTTACCATGTAGTCTTCGTTGTTCCAGATGAGCAGATCTGATGCAACGGTCTGCCATGGTCTGTTAGGGATCCTATCGTTTATCATCGCCTCTTTTGTGTTTGCGGGATGGTGCTCAAGGCAGATTGGGTACCTTTGGACCATGTCCTCTCTTTTCTTGTTCATTCCAGGCCAAAACACAATGTCAGTGGCTCTTTGTTTGCACTTTTCCATGCCCATGTATCCTGTATGAATATGTGATAGCATTTCTGAGCGCAGTGAAGCTGGAATGAATATTTTCTTACCCTTAAACACAATGCTGTTAATCTCAGACAGCTCATTTCTGTGATTCCAAAAGTCATTTATGCACTGAGGGCATTTCCTCTTCTCCACAGGCCATCCTTCTTTTACGACTTGCTTCAAAACAGACAGTTGGGTGTCTTTTTCCATTTCCATTCTAATCTCTGTGAGTCTAGTGTTGTTGACAAGTAAGTTGCTGTATACAGTGTGAACCTGATGTCCATTCCCTCACATAAGCTGGTGTCCTGATCTGACAGAGATTTCCTTGACAATGTGTCTGCAACAGGTACAGTATCTCACAAAAGTGAGTACACCCCTCACATTTTTGTAAATATTTTATTATATAATTTCATGGGACACCACTCAAGATATGACACTTTGACACAATGTAATCAGTGTACAGCTTGTATAACAGTGTAAATTTGCTGTCCCCTCAAAATAACTCAACACACAGCCATTAATGTCTAAACTACTGGCAACAAAAGTGAGTACACCCCTAAGTGAAAATGTCCAAATTGTGCCCAAAGTGTCAATATTTTGTGTGACCACCATTATTTTCCAGCACTGCCTTAACTCTCTTGGACATGGAGTTCACTAGAGCTTCACAGGTTGCCACTGGAATCCTCTTCCACTCCTCCATGACGACATCATGGTGTTAGAGACCTTGCGCTCCTCCACCTTCTGTTTGAGGATGCCCCACATATGCTCAATAGGGTTTAGGTCTGGAGACATGCTTGGTCAGTCCATCACCTTTACCCTCAGTTTCTTTAGAAAGGCAGTGGTCATCTTGGAGGTGTGTTTGGGGTGGTTATTATGTTGGAATACAGCCCTGCGGCCCAGTTTCCAATTATGCTCTGCTTCAGTATGTCACAGTACATAATGGCATTCATGGTTCCCTCAATGAACTGTAGCTCCCCAGTGCCGGCAGCACTCATGCAGCCCCAAACCATGACACTCCCACCAGCATGCTTGACTGTAGGCAAGACACACTTGTCTTTGTACTCCTCACCTGGTTGCCGCCACACACTCTTGACACCATCTGAATCAAATAAGTATATCTTGGCCTCATCAGACCACAGGACATACTTCCAGTAATCCATGTCCTTAGTCTGCTTGTCTTCAGCAAACTTTTTGCAGACTTTCTTCTGCATCATCTTTAAAAAGGGCTTCCTTCTGGGATGACAGCCATGCAGACCAATTTGATGCAGTGTGCGGCGTATGGTCTGAGCACTGACAGGCTGATCCCCCACCCCTTCAACCTCTGCAGCAATGCTGGCAGCACTCATACGTCTATTTTCAAAAGACAATCTCTGGATATGACGCTAAACACGTGCACTCATCTTCTTTGGTCGACCATGGCGAGGCCTGTTCTGAGTGAAACCTATCCTGTTAAACCGCTGTATGCTCTTGGCCACCGTGCTGCAGCTCAGTTTCAGGGTATTGGCAATCTTCTTATAGCCTAGGTCATCTTTATGTAGAGCAACAATTCTTTTTTTCAGATCTCAGAGAGTTCTTTGCCATTGAACTTCCAGTGACCAGTATGAGAGAGTGTGTGAGCAATAACACCAAATTTAACACACCTGCTGCCCATTCACACTTGAGACCTTGTAACACTAATGAGTCACATGACACCGGGGAGGGAAAATGGCTAATTGGGCACAATTTGTACATTTTCACTAGGGGTCTACTCACTTTTGTTGCCAGTGGTTTAGACATTAATGGGTTGTGTGTTGATTTATTTTGAGGGGACAGCAACTTTACATGGTTATGCAAGCTGTACACTGATTACTTTACATTGTGTCATATCTTCAGTGCTGTCCCATGAAAAGATATAATTAAATATTTACAAAAATGTGAGGGGTGTACTCACTTTTGTGAGATACAGTATCTCTTTAGCAGGATTGTGAGTGATAGTGAAGCAGTACCTCTGAAGTTGAAGGATCATCCTCTGAAGTCTAGGGGGCACTGCTACAAATGGTTTTTGGATAATGGATTCCGGTGGCTTGTGATCACTCTCTACAATGATATGCTGTTCATAAACATAACTGTGAAAATGTTTGAAATCAAACAGGATAGCATACAGCTCTTTTTCTATTTGTGCATAGTTTACTTCACTGTCTGTCAGTGACTTTGATGCATAGCTGATGGGCTTTCCATCTTGAAATAAGACTGCACCCAAACCATACTTTGATGCATCTACTTGAAGCTTTAACTGTTTCATTGGATTGAAATAAACCAAAACAGGGTCTGGTTCCTGTGTGATGAGTTCTTTCAACTTTTTGAATGCTTTAACATGCTGTCCATCCCATACAATTTTTCTTGCCTTTTTCAGGAGTTGGTGAGGTGCATTTATGTCAGACAGACAAGGTGCAAATTTTGAGAGGTAGTTAACCATCCCTAAGATAGCTTCAAGCTCGCCTTTGTCTTTGGGTGGTTCCATTTCTTTGATTGCTTTGACCTTATTAGGTTCTGTTTTTATACCATCTGCTGAGAGGCAGTGTTCAAAGTAGTTTACCTCTGTTGTGCAGATGATGCTCTTTTCTAGGTTGAGTTTTATGCCTCGCTCTCTGGAACATTGCAGCATAGCTCTGAGGTTCTTGTCATATTTAGCCTTTGTTATCCCATATATCAAGATATCATCAATGATGGCTGTCACACCTTTGAGCCCTTCGTAGGTTTTGTCAATCTTTCGCTGAAACTCATCCTGTGTTGAGATCAGACCAAATGGTAATCTGAGGAATCTGTAACGGACAAATATGGTGTTGAATGTTGTGAGTCTAGATGACTCCTTAGTCAGTTTAATGGCCCAGTAACCAGATCTGGCATCCATGACTGAAAAGTATCGGGCTCCTGCCAGCTTAGCTGTGATGCTATCAAGGGTTGGTAAGGAGTAGTGTGGGCGCTTAATTGCCTTGTTCAAATCTCTAGGGTCTAGGCACACTCTGAGTTTACCTGTATGAGGTTTTTCAACTGCTGCCATGGTATTAACCCATTCTGTTGGTTCAGTGACCTTCACGATTAGAATGCATCCGGAAAGTATTCACAGCGCTTCACTTTTTTCACATTTTATGTTACAGCCTTATTCCAAAATGGATTAAATTTATTTTTTTCCTCAAAATTCTACACACAATACCCCATAAATGCAAATGTATTACCTCCGCCAAGGAGGTTATGTTTTCATCGGCGTTGGTTTGTCTGTTTGTTTGTTTGTTAGCAAGATAACTCAAAAAGTTATGGACGGATTTTCATGAAATTTTCACAGATTGTCAGAAATGGGGTATCCTACAGATGATTACATTTTGGTGGTGATCCGGATCACCGTCTGGATCCAGGAATTTTTTAAAGGATACTTTTTTTTTTTTTTTTTTATTTAACATTGCGAGATAGGGCCATTTTCAATATTTTTTCAATATTTTTTTTTTGTGCATGTAACTCTGCCAAAAAATCGTAAGAACACTTGCAAAAACTAGAAAAGCACTCATAGAGCGCATACCTCCGCCAAGGCTCCTTCCATTTCTCATGGATCACCTCCAAAATGTAATGGGTTTGTGTGTAGGCCTATAGCCAGTTGTGGTGAAAATTGCATCCAAGTGTGTCCATCCGTTTTGGAGTATTGTTGCTAACACACTGTGAGAAGATAAGAGCCTTGGCTGAGGTATGCATTCTCAGATCATCACCAAAATATAATGGGCTCCTCTCTAGCCCAAGAACCACCTCTGGTAAAAAATTTCATCCAAATCCATGCAATAGTTTTTGTGTAATTCTGCTGCACAAATACAAACAAAGCCCTTGGTGGAGGTATGCACTCTCAGATCACCACCAAAATCTAATCATCTGTAGGATACCCCATTTCTGACAATCTCTGAAAATTTCATGAAAATCCTTCCATAACTTTTTGAGTTATCTTGCTAACAAACAAACAAACAAACAGACAGACAAACCAACGCTGATGAAAACATAACCTCCTTGGCGGAGGTAAAAAAAAAAAAAATACAGGATGAAAAAAAAATAAACACTGTATGGGGGAACTGTGGAGCTTGGCGGAGGTCTGCGCTCTCCGAGTGCTTTTCTAGTTAAAAATAAAATTTATTAAATTTATTAAAAATAAAAAACTAAGAAATTACATGTACATAAGTATTCACAGCCTTTGCCATGAAGCTCAAAATTGAGCTCAGGTGTATCCTTTTTCCACTGATCATCCTTGAGATGTTTCTACAGCTTAATTGGAGTCCACCTGTGGTAAATTCAGTTGATTGGACATGATTTGGAAAGGCACAAACCTGTCTATATAAGGTCCCACAGTTGACAGTGCATGGCAGAGCACAAACCAAGCATGAAGTCAAAGGAACTGTCTGTAGACCTCCAAAACAGGACTGTCTCGAGGCACAAATATGGGGAAGGGTACAGAAAATTTCTGGTGCTTTGAAGGTCCCAATGAGCTCAGTGGCCTCCATCATCCGTAAATGGAGGAAGTTCAAAACCACCAGGACTCTTCCTAGAGCTGGTCGGCCGTCTAAACTGAGCGATCGGGGGAGAAGGGCCTTAGTCAGGAAGGTGACCAAGAACCCGATGATCACTCTGTCAGAGCTCCAGCGTTCCTCTGTGGAGAGAGGAGAGCCTTCCAGAAGGACAGCCATCACTGCAGCAATCCACCAATCAGGCCTGTAGGATAAAGTGGCCAGATGGAAGCCACTCCTTAGTAAAAGGCACATGGCAGCCCACCTAGAGTTTGCCAAGAGGGGACCTGAAGGACTCTCAGACCATGAGAAACAAAATTCTCTGGTGTGATGAGACAAAAATTGAACTGTTTGGTGTGAAAGCCAGGCGTCATGTTTGGAGGAAACCAGGCACCACTCATCACCAGCCCAATACCATCCCTACAGTGAAGCATGGTGGTGGCAGCATTATACTGTGGGGATGTGGCAGGAACTGGGAGACTAGTCAGGATAGAGGGATAGATGAATACAGCAATGAACAAAAACATCCTGGATGAAAACCTGCTCCAGAGCACTCTTGACCTCAGACTGGGGTGACGGTTCATCTTTCAGCAGGACAGCAACCCTAAGCACACAGCCAAAATATCAAAGGAGTGGCTTCAGGACAACTCTGTGAATGTGAGTGGCCCAGCCAGAGCCCAGACTGGAATCCAATTGAACATCTTTGGAGAGATCTGAAAATGGCTCTGCACCGACGCTTCCCATCCAGCCTGATGGAGCTTGAGAGGTGCTGCAAAGAGGAATGGGCAAAACTGCCCAAAGATAGGTGTGCCAAGCTTGTGGCATATTCAAAAAGACTTGCGGCTGTAATTGCTGCCAAACATGCATCAACAAAGTGTTGAGCAAAGGCTGTGAATACTTATATACGTGTGATTTCTTAGTTTTTTATTTTTAATAAATTTGCAAAAATCTCAAAAAAACCAACTTTTTTCACATTGTCATTATGGGGTATTGTGTGTAGAATTTTGAGGAAAAAATAATTTAAATAATTTTGGAATAAGGCTGTAACATAACAAAATGTGAAAAAAGTGAAGCGCTGTGAATACCTTCTGGATGCACCGTATCTGTTGTTTCTCCATGTTTTGAAGTTCTTCACTCAGGCAGTCACGTAGTGCATGGGGTACTCTCCTTGGTGGATGTACAACGGGTGTTGCATCTTGGTCAAGGTGGATGGTGCACACGCCAGGGAATAGTCCAGTGCCTGTGAATACATCAGCAAACTCTTCCATAATGTTAGTTTGTGGTGTGTTATTAACAGACATGACGAGTTGAATGAGTCCAAAATCCAGGCATGCTTTCAGGCCTAACACTGGAGGTGCTTGTGTGTCGACGATGTGCATTTTGAGGTTTAACATCTTGTCTTTATACTTGCACTTCAAATGGCACTCGCCTATTACAGTCAGGCATTCTCTTCCGTAGCCATAGAGTGGCCATCTGACAGGTGGTAGTGGCAGTGTTTTTCCGAATGCTTGGAATATGTGTGTGGGAATAACGTTTGCAGAAGAGCCAGTATCTAGCTTAAAGCTAACTGTTGTTTTAATAGGTCCAACTTGTACATTTGCAAAAGCTTGATCATCTGGGTTATCTTGCATTTTGTGTTTTATCACGTCAGTGTATAGCTCAGTCTCTGTGTCATTTTCTCTTGCTGTATGGACACACAAATTTTGCATTAGCTCCCTTTTGCTGGGCATTGGTCTCTATTGCTGTGTGCCTTGTTTCCACAATAGTCACATCCTTTTGGGTGTTCATTCACTCCTCTCCTTTCAGTGGTGATGTGCTTCCTCTTGAACTGGCTATCTTTGCAAGCTGGATTATGTGATGCTTGTCGGTTAATTGCATGTAGCCTGTCCTCTTGTTTACTACTGGCATTGCCTGATATAGTTTTTAGTTGAGCCTTGGCAATTTCGTGTGACTGGGCAATGTCTATTGCAGGCCTATTCAGTTAGTGGCCCGCGGCCCAGAATCAACCTCCAAGTGGCCCAAGCCACACCAAGGAAATATAAATTTAAGAGAAAAATATGGAGGAGTGATGGTCCGTAAGCATGGACATGAACAACACATGTGACCGTCATCCGTGCGGAGTTCAGAAGTGCCCCACCCACGTGAGGGTTCCAGTCGGAAGGCCAGGCAGAGTGGTTTTTGTTGCGTTGCTGTCTGAGAGAAGCATGAATCAGAATCAGAATCAGAATCAGAATCAGGTTTATTGCCATTGTTCATGTAGTACACAAACTAGGAATTTGTCTCGGTACAATGCTGCAACATTAAACATGATAAGATAAGAGAAATAAACTATACATGTAATAAAGTGTAGGATAAGATTAAGTGATACTGGTCAACAGTTAAAATATATATATATATTAGCCAGCAGCAGATACTGTGGAGAACTATATAGTGCAGTCGGTAATGCAGGAAGAAAACAGTGATGATTGACATGAGTCTGGTTGAGCTGCTGTACATGGTGCACGAGAGTCACTTAGTGTTCAGCAGTCTAATGGCAGAGGGGAAGAAGCTGTTCATGTGACGGGAGGTTTTAGTCTGGATGGACCGAAGTCTTCTACCAGAGGGGAGGGGGGCAAACAGTACATGACCAGGGTGTGAGGGATCGGCTATGATCCGGCCAGCACGCCTCCGGGTCCTGGAGATGTACAGATCCTGGAGAGATGGGAGCTTGCAGCCGATCACCTTCTCAGCAGTGCGCACGACGCGCTGCAGCCTTAGTCTGTCCCTGGCAGTGGCTCCTGCGTACCACACGGTTATGGAGGTGGTGAGGATGGACTCGATGATGGCTGTGTAGAACTGCACTAACATCTTGGTGGGTAGCTTGAGCTTCCTCAGCTGCCGCAGGAAGAACATCCTCTGCTGGGCTTTTTTGATGAGTGAGCTGATGGTCAGCTCCCATTTGAGGTCCCTGGTGATGGTAGTGCCTAGGAAGCGGAAGGAATCAGCAGTGGTGATGGGAGAGCCTGAGAGGGTGAGGGGGGGCAGAGGAGTAGTGACTTTCCTGAAGTCTACAATCATCTCCACTGTCTTCAGAGCGTTCAGCTGCAGGTTGTTATTGCTGCACCAGGACGCCAGCTGGGCCACCTCTCTCCTGTAGGCGGACTCGTCGCCGTTGGAGATGAGCCCGATGAGGGTGGTGTCGTCTGCAAACTTGATCAACTTGACAGACTGGTGGCTGGAGGTGCAGGAGTTGGTGTAAAGGGAGAAGAGTAGGGGGGAAAGTACACAGCCCTGGGGTGATCCGGTGCTGATGCTAGTATAGTCTGAGACAGTCTTTCCCAGCCGCACATGCTGCCTCCGGTCCGTCAGGAAGTCGATGATCCACCTGCAGAGGGAGTCAGGCACGTTGAGCAGGGACAGCTTGTCCCGGAGCAGAGCGGGGCGGATGGTGTTGAATGCGGAGCTGAAGTCCACAAACAGGATCCTGGCGTAGGTTCCCGGGGAGTCCAGGTGCTGCAGGATGGAGTGGAGGGCCAGGTTGACTGCATCGTCTACAGACCTGTTGGCTCGGTAGGCAAACTGCAGCGGGTCCAGGAGAGGGGTGGTGATGGACTTGAGGTGGGACAGGACCAGGCGCTCAAAGGACTTCATGACTACAGAGGTGAGCGCTACAGGTCTGTAGTCATTAAGTCCAGTGATCCGTGGCTTCTTGGGGACAGGGATGATGGTGGAGGATTTGAGGCAGGACGGCACGTGGCATAACTTAAGGGAGGTGTTAAAAATGTCTGTGAATACAGGAGCCAGCTGTTTCGCACAGAGTCTCAGGGTGGAGGGAGACACGCCGTCTGGGCCGGGGGCCTTGCGCGGGTTCAGTCTGGAGAACTGTTTGAGCACATCCTGCTCACTGATGATAAGGGGAGGGGGGGAGGTGGGGGGGGGTGCCTTAAATGAAGTAGGGAATGTGGAGGCTGTGGAGCTGGAGGGAGGGGGGGAGTTGGACACAGATGACGAGGTGTCAAAACGGGCATAGTGTTGGGACAGTCTCTGACAAAGGGCTTTGTCATCCTGACCTTTAGGAGCCTGAGGCCGATAGTTGGTGATCTGCCTCAGTCCTCTCCACACGGAAGCCGAATCATTAGCAGTGAACTGCTGCTGGAGTCTCTCTGAGTACACAGATTTAGCCCTCTTCAGCTCTCTGTTAAACCGGTATTTAACCTCCCTGTAGCAGTCCCTATCTCCACTTTTCAGCGCTGCTTCCTTCTCCTTCCTGATCTGTCTGAGCTTAGCTGTGAACCAGGGTTTGTCATTAGAGTAACTCACCCTGGTGCGTGATGGAAGAATGTTCTCTTCACAAAAGTGGATATATGAGTTCACAGTGTCCGTGTACTCATCCAGATCATGCGTGGCTCCTTTAAGCATGCCCCAGTCAGATATTTCCATGCACGTTTCCAGCTTCTCCTCAGCATCACTGGTCCGTATCTTCGTAGTGCTCACAACAGGTTTAGTGAGCTTCAATCTCTGTCTGTATGTGGGAATGAGGTGAACCATCACGTGATCAGATAATCCCAGCGCAGCTCGAGGGACAGCGTGATATGCGTCTTTCACTGTGGTGTAACAGTGATCCAGTGTGTTTAATCCTCTGGTGGGGCATTTAATAAACTGTTTGTAGCGGGGGAGATCGTGGCTCAGATTGCACTGATTAAAGTCGCCAGCCACAATAATCAGCGAGTCTGGAAAACTCCGCTCTGTGTGTTGAATGTGATCCGCGAGCACGCGCTGAGCTTCGCGCGTGTCCGCGTCGGGAGGGGCGTACACAGCGATCAGTATAAAAGAAGCAAACTCCCGTGGGGAATAAAAAGGCTTGCAGTTGATAACAAGAAATTCCAAGGCAGGAGAACAGTGTTTGGAAATTTCCGTTACATCAGAGCACCAGCTACAGTTGATGTAGAAGCAGACACCGCCTCCTGTGGTCTTGCCGGAAAGCTCTGTGTCACGATCAGCACGGAAGAGCTGGAAGCCGTCGAGGCGCAGCGCGCTGTCCGGTATATTTTCCCGGAGCCAGGTCTCAGTAAAGCAGAGGACAGCTGAGGAGGCGAGGTCCTTAAAACGCATCAGCAGTCTCAGTTCATCCACCTTGTTAGAGAGAGAGTTGGTATTGGACAGAAATATGCCAGGCAGCGCCGTTCGCGAGCCTCTCCTGCGAAGTCGCACGAGAGCGCCCGCTCGTCTTTCTCTCTTCCGCCGTCTCACTTTCCGAGCCAAACAACAAACCAGATCGGCGGCAGGGGCTAGAAAAACTGGGAGGAGGTCCGTGGGGGTCAAAGTCCTGATATTTAAAAGTTCTTCACGGGTATAAGTGCAAGCAGACACACAATTGACAAACAAAAACAAACAAAGAGCGCAGCGAAGCACCATGTCGACCGCTGTGGGCGCCATCTTGGATCGAAAAAAAATGAGCTTATCAAAGTACTTTAAATGTGGGAAAAAAAAGCAAAAGAGATATGTAATCAGTGGAGGCATTTATGGTGGTTTTAACCCACTGGTAACAATAAAATGGAAGAGTCACTTAGCAAACAGGTGTAGTTAAGCTTCATACTGTATGCAGGGAAAGAGACAAGAGTGACTGAATCGCTGAGGTTTGACTTCACCAGCTACTATGGATTAAAGTCATCCATGGATGGATGGATGGATGGATATTATGTATCTGGCAAGTTAAGATGACCGAAATTCACAAAGTCATCGACTTTAATCCATCAACATCTCCGGTTCCGGGTGAGGACGAGTGAGGACGCACAGGTAAGAGCTCCCTGTTCGTGACTCTTTAAAAGGCAGTTAAACGCAGTTAGAACGCAGTTTGGAGCTGGCGTTTTGAGCTTCTTTTTGCTGCTGCCGTTGGGGAGTGAACCTGCTCGTGAAGAGTAACGAGGAATTTGTAGCTGGTGAAACTTGTGAAGCGGCCCCCCGCCCCCCCGCACCTCGCGCTCAAACAAAGAGATTACTCCCACGTGCGTTTTTTTTTTTTTTTTCGAGCTATCCAAATCAGAGATCATCGGCCGGAATAATGGGTCCCAAAAGAGCTCTGCCAAATGAAGATGAGATTAAAAAAGCGCTGGATTTCTTGGCAGAAGAAATGGCTGCTCTAAAATCACAACAAAGAGGTATACTGGACCTCGTGGAAGAAATTAAAGCGCTGCGCAGCCAGAACGCTGAAAAAGACAAGAGGCTGGCGTATCTGGAAAGCAGATTGGCTGAGATGGACCAGAGAACTCGGGCGAACGACGTGATCATCACGGGGCTCCACATCAAACCCCGATCATACGCGAGAGCAGTGGCCGCAGACAGCAGTGGAAGTCAGCTGGATGAGGAATCCGCTGAGCAACAGGTGACGGCCTTCATGCAGTCAAAAGGAATCCAGCTGGACTGCACCAACATCGAGTCCTGCCACCCTCTGCCCAGGAAAAACGGCGACAAACCTGCTGTGATCATGAGGTTTGTAAACAGAAAACACAAGACGGCGCTAATGAAACAAGGTAAGAAGCTGAACGGAACCAACATCTTCATAAACGAGCACCTCACGAAAGAGAACGCAGAAATAGCCAGGAAAGCAAGATACATGAAAAAGCAGAAAAAAATTCAAAACACCTGGACATCAAACTGTAAAATATTCATCAAATTAAACGGATCGCCTGAAGAAGCCAAGGTCATTAACATCCGTAATATTATGGAACTGGACAAATACGATCTGGAGGCACAGCAACAATTCAGACAAATATAGGACACTGAAGGATTTTACTCATCTGAAACAAAACATTCTACAGTATGAATCAAAAAATCAACAAACAGGAACAACAGGAACTGAAAGTTTTTGAATACACAGAGCACAACCCACAGGACGTAGAATATGACATAGACCCTGATAATAATCTTTTTAACTCAATCAATAATGACTGTAATTATTACACAGATGAACAGTTTAACACAATGGTCACATCTGATTTCAATATTTCTATGATCCACTTCAACAGCAGAAGTCTCTATGCAAACTTTAATAACATTAAAGATTATTTAAATCAGTTTAAAGAGCCCTTCAATATTGTGGCAATATCAGAGACGTGGCTCAGTGAAGAGAAAGGAGTGGATTTTACCATGGATGGCTATGAATTAAATTATATAAATAGAAAAGTGAAAAAAGGAGGAGGAGTTGCAATTTATGTTGACAAGAGCTTGAAATACAAGGTTGTTGAAAATCTGTCAGTAACTGTGGATGATTTATTTGAATGTATTACAATAGAAATCTGTCTGGACAATGTGAAGAATGTAGTAGTGAGCTGTGTATATAGAACACCTGGATCAAACATTGACTTATTTAAGGACTGGATGGAAAAAATGTACGCAAAACTAACTCATAAAGTTATGTTCATCTGTGGTGATTTAAATATAGATCTGATGAACTCAAAACAACATAGTTTGACAGAAGAATTTATCAACACAATGTACAGTATGGGCTTACATCCAACAATTACAGGACCTAGCAGAATCACGTCGCACAGTGCCACACTAATAGATAACATATTCACAAACATTATGGAAAATAATATCAGGAGTGGGCTTTTATTGAATGATATCAGCGACCACCTGCCGATTTTTGTTGTCTATCAATGTGATTATAGGAAGAAAAAGTATACCAAAAATATTAAATATAAAAGAATAAGAACCGAAGAATCAATGTATTTACTGACAAAGGAATTATTAATACAAGATTGGAAGATAGTTTATGATGAAAATGACATAAATGGAGCATATGATAAATTTTTACAAATATTTCAATCATTGTACAATAAATACTGTCCTATAAAACAATACAGTGACAGACAACAACAAAAAAAATATTCCTTGGATCACCAAGGGGTTAATAAATGCATGTAAAAAGAAGAATACATTATATAAACAATTCATTAAATGCAGAACTGTGGAAGCTGAGATCAAATATAAAAGATATAAAAATAAGCTTACCACTATAATGAGGACCTGTAAGAAAGAATATTACAACAGAATACTAGAGGATAACAAAAATAACATAAGAGGAATATGGCAAGTACTCAAGGGGATTATTAGTAATCGTCCTAAGTATGCAAATTATCCAGAATATTTTATCGAAAACGACAGTTTGATTAATAATATGGAAGATGTGGTCAGTGGTTTCAATAAATTTTTTGTAAACGTTGGTCCTGAATTAGCAAAATCAATAGTGACTCCAGAAACAAACCACAGTGGGTCTGTGAATGAAATAGAGGATAGAAACCCAAACACAATCTTTTTGGGTGCAGTTACTGAAAAGGAAATTATCGAGACTGTGAGTAAATTTAAGAACAAAAAATCAACGGACTGGAATGAAATTGACATGACAATAGTGAAAAAAGTAATTGATGGAATTGTTAAGCCACTCACCCACATCTGTAACCTGTCATTTCAAACTGGTACATTTCCAGACAAAATGAAAATAGCAAAAGTAACACCTCTTTACAAAACAGGAGACAGTCATTGTTTCACAAATTACAGGCCAGTCTCTTTACTCTCACAATTCTCCAAAATACTTGAAAAAATATTCACTAAGAAACTGGATGATTTCATTGAAAAACACAACCTCCTTACAGATAGCCAGTATGGTTTTAGAGCAGATAAATCTACATCTTTGGCACTGATCGAACTTATAGAAGAAATTACTAGTTGTATAGACAAAAAAAAGGTTGCTGTAGGAGTATTTATAGACTTAAAGAAAGCTTTTGACACCACTGACCACAGAATACTTCTAAGGAAACTGGAAAGGCATGGGATAAGAGGGGTAGGACTGAGTTGGGTGGAAAGTTATTTAAGTAACAGACAACAATTTGTACAAATTGGAGAGCACAAATCACCCTGCATGGACATCACTTGTGGTGTGCCCCAGGGGTCAGTTTTGGGACCCAAACTCTTTATCTTGTATATAAATGACATATGCCAAGTATCAAAAATTCTGAAATTTATTTTGTTTGCGGATGACACAAATATCCTTTGCACTGGTGAGAATTTGCAGCAGGTTTTAGAGGTGGTCACAACTGAAATGGAAAAATTAACGCAGTGGTTCAACAAAAATAAATTATCTCTAAATCTAAAAAAAAACAAAGATTATGTTGTTTGGAAATTATAAAATAAATCATGAAATAATGATAACGATAGATGATACCAGAATACAAACAGTACAGGAAAATAAGTTTCTGGGGGTGACGCTAGACAGTAAAATCTGCTGGAAACCTCACATCAGTCACATCCGGGCTAAATTAGCAAAATGTATAGGCATACTGGGGAAGACGAGACACATCGTGGACTATAAATCATTGGTCTTACTGTACAATTCACTGTTTTTACCTTATCTTAACTACTGTGTAGAAGTCTGGGGAAACACCTACAAGACCAACCTACAAGCAATATGCACATTACAAAAAAGAGCTATAAGGATAATAAACAATGCAGGATATAGAGACCATACCAATTCGTTGTTCTTGAAGTCACATGTCATAAAGTTCATCGATTTAGTTAAATTTAAGACAGCACAAGTAATGTACAGGGCAATTAACAATCAACTCCCAACTAATATACAAAAAATATTTTAAAAAAGAGACAATGATCATAATTTGAGAGGAGACTTAAACTTCACAAAACCCAAGATACGTACAACCAAGAAAAGTATGTGCATATCTGTCTGTGGGGTGGATTTGTGGAACAGTCTGGAGCCGGAACTGAAACTATGTACAAACAGAAATCAATTTAAAAAGAGGTATAAGCACCATTTGTTGAAAGGATATATGTTAGAAGGGTAGAATTTATATGTACGATTCATTATGTTCACTCTGGGACATTATGGGACACTATGGAATGGTGGGTGGGACAGCACTGTGTGTATCTGTGTCGTTTGAGACTGGTTTTGAAATATAGACTTCATTGTATGTTAGAATGGACAGGTGTTAATGTTGATCTGTAAAAAATACAGTAAATTGTTTACTTGGGGTATTAAAGGTAGTAATTTGTATAAAATTCACATGGGTGTATCGATGGAAAAGAGGAGTTGGAATTAATAAGTGTTCACTTCTTCCTTCTCCCTTTCAAACAGTGTATACTGTAACTTTATTGCATTTGCTATTTGCTTGTTTTTTGTTATATTTTTTGTGTTCGAAATAAACTATCTATCTAACAGCCTTCAGACAAACTAAACATGCCAACATTTGGATTTCAAAATAAGGGAGGTTTTTCCTGCTGTTTGGGTGGTGAGGAGAATTCTAAACAACTAGAAATATATAGAAATATTTTAACAGAAATAACTGCTTCTTTGGTCATTTGAATTAATTTATTTCATTAAATATAATTTTATTAATATTTTTTTCTTTGAAATCAGAGTTAAATTATTGTTCTGTTCTGGCTCTGCAAAATTATGGTCAAAAGTGTAAATTGTAGGATCAGGTTCAGGTTCAGGTTACTTTATTTGTACCCGTAGGTAGATTTGTTTTGCAGTCTGGTGACATCCATATTTACAAGCCACAAAGGAAAAAAATATAAGGAAGGAAAAAAAAGTATAAGGAAAAAAAGTCAAAATTTTACCACAATCTGTTTCAAATTTATTTTAAAAAAAAATCAGTAATTTTATTTAAAAAATAAGCAAAAATTAGCCATAAAAAAAATCCACAAATTTATAATAGTCTCAAATGTACAAGAAAAGTCAATTTCACAAGAGGAAATCACAAATTTGAGAAAAATGGTTTCAATTTTAGATAAAGTTACAGATAAAAGTAGAAAATTATAAGAAAATTGTCATAAATTTTGGAGAAAAACCTCAAACCTTCAAGACTGAAGTCATTACTCAAGTTTTTAAGTGGGTGCTTTTTGCATCCTTAATTCTACTAGAAATTTTTGGTGGACTGATATGTGTGTGTAATGGAATGTGCAGTTATAGAAAGAGGTTCCTACTCACACGTGATTTAAAACAAAACAAACCACAATAGTGGAAGTGCAATGTTTGTTAACATTATCAGTCTTTTCTTGGGGGTTTGTGCACTGAAGTGTTTGACAGTTAATTTTTTATTCAGCTAAATGCACTTTGTGATGTGCCAAGGTCAGTTATAACAAGGATATAGTATATTTTATTTCAAAAGGGAAACAGATGTTAATGCTACTAACAGTGCACATTGAGTTTTTATGCACTTTGAGATATGCCTGAGTAAGATGTGACCAAAATGGTTATTTACAGAATTTTTTTCATTCTTTTTAATTGTTGTTCAAGATGAAAAATATTTCTACTACCTCAAGATCTACTCAACCCCAGCACTTTTATTGTGTTTTTATGCACTTTTGATGTGCCTTTGTCATGTACCAAGCACCCATTTAAAGTCAAGACGATGAATAAAAAGTGCATATTTTTCATCATATTGATCTGTGTTGGTTTGAAATTTGTCATTCAACAGATCGCTGAACATGTGCAGCCCAGTTATATGTCTTGATTTCAAATTGTGGCCCAACTGATTTTGTAATTGAATAACCCTGGTCTATAGCTTTGTCCATAGTTAGCTCAGAGCCGACATTAAGCAGCTTCTGTCTCACAGCAGGTGAATGTATGCCAAACACAATAGATGGATGGATGGATAGGTGATATAACAAGTAAGTACAGTGAAATTTGCCTGTGTGTAACTTTACCTTTTTCATTATTTAGGCATGCCCTTTTTTTGGTTGAGCACCTGCCCCCGAAATGTCTGTGCACATCACTACAAATATGACAGCTTTTGCTGTTGTCAGTTGTGAAATGACTTATAAATGTGCGCATGTGTGCAATTTCCTACTGATATGCATATGAGTGCTGTTTCAGAGGACAGATGTGTTCATGTTTAAGTCTGTCACTGTTGAACATAGAAACATTAAAGTTCTAAGACGTGTGAGTCTAAAGATGTCAAAACACTAATAAACGAGCGACACAGAAGGACAATTACTTTTTCCTTAAGGAGTCTGTGTGCTTTGGAGACAGCTTAGATGTGAAATACAGCCAAAATATTAAAATATTTGTGTGCAGATGCTTGTTTTGTGCATATACTGTATGTGTGCTCTCCTCATCTCATGGTCCCTTTGCATGGTAACACTCAAGTCAAGAACAACTCCAGTGTTCAACCATCAGTTTTAAAAATTTGTAAATAAGTCTGAAACTGAAAACAGCTTCAAGCCATACTATAATTTTTGACTGAGATACCTTCTTCAAAAAGACAAATTTATGCAATTAAGATTAAAATGTCTGAGGTTTTTTTTTTTATTATTATAATAGAGACTCTGGATTTATGTTTGCTCAAAGAACTGGATCTCCCTTCACCAGAGCAGGAGAAAACATGGAACAACCATCCTTCCTCCTGCAACTTTCATCATCACTCTATCAATTAAACATGAACATGGATTACACTGGAGAAGGAGAGGGGAAAGAAAAGGAGCAGGCTGAAGGAAAGGGGCAGATTCAGGAAAGGGGGAAGGCAAAAAAGGTGATAGGAGGGAGGTTGAGGGAAAGAGGAGGAGGATGAGGAGGAGGGGAAAGAGGAGCAGAGCAGGGAGGCTTTTAGCAGCCTGCTGTAACCCAGAATAGAAGTTTTCAAAGAGGAAAAACAAACTGAGCAGGCGATCAGACTCGCCCGGTCGATACTGGTGTCCTTGTGAAGAGCACCTCGAACAGTTTGGAGGCAGAAGGGGAAGTTCACGTGGAGTCAGAGGGGGGCCTCAGAACACTAAATTTCATTTTTTTATTCCTACAGTATTTTCCCAAGACTCCTCTCAAACTGCAGTGTTACATTTACATTTTTCTCCACAGTATTGGACATATTTTTTCTCAGAAGTGACAGTGTGACATGACATTTGAATTGGTTTATTAAAAATAGACAGTGAAACAAAAAACCTTGTCCAAGTGGACTTTGTGCCATATTACGATGGTCTAAAACCCCAATTCTGGTTGCACATTGGAATGTTGTATAAAATGTAAATAAAAGCAAAATACAGTTATGTATGTATATGAAATACAATTCATAAGACACCCATGGAACCTTCAAGATTGGAAGACAGTTTGTGTGGAAGAATGGGCTAAAATCACTCCTGAGCAATGCCTGTGCCTAGTTTCTCCATACAGGAGACGTCTGGAATCTGGTATTACCAACAAAGGCTTTTTTCATCTCCTCATCATAGCAGTCTATCGGGGGCGACAATGACTGTTTCATTTAGGTCTGATCAGATTCCTCTATGCAGCTCTGTCCTTCGCCCTCTGCTGCAAGGAACTCCTGACCTTGTTAACCCAGGCAACGTCCGAGCCGGTATGAATTGCTTTCTGACTGACCATTTCATGAAAATGCTTGCAAAGTGTTTGAGTACCGCTAGCTTTTGCTGGACTAGCGGCACATTCTTGGCAGATAGAGGTAGTATCAGTGGCAAGGACAGGTCAAGACAAACTGACCTTCTGACCATCTGTTGCAGTGACTGACCAGATGATAGGTTTGTTTATCTCTGCTCTGTGTAGTGCATGTCACGATACACCGACAGGCAAAAGTCCACCACAGACCTTGTGACAGATGTGCTTATCTGCCAGGATGTCCAGTCTCACCCCGTGTAACTGGGAGTGGTCCACCACAGACCTGTGACAGATATTGTTTTTAGTTCTGCCAGGATGCCCAGTTTCACCCTCCACACCCTCAGAAGGGTGGGGTTGCCGGTTGAGTCGCCAACGGCCCGACCCATGAGACAGGTAGTACCGGTTTTAAATGAATTTCACCAAGCGTGTTCAATACTTATTCCCTGTGTCATTCTACTTTATTAAATATAACTTGTTTTGTGAACACAGTTGCCTTGATTTCTTTGTATGTATGGATTACATGGGTTGTTACTGATATCTGGTAAAAATCTCAGGTCAGTGGCTCCATCAGAAATACATATACTGTGGGGGACCCATGCTGGGACCCATGCTGTAGAGTTCAGTAGTTTTCCTCTCAGACTGAGAGAGCATGGAGATCAAAGAGCTGGGGGGTGAGGGTAATTGTCTTGGGGGAGTGAATGGTGAATGCAGGACCTCAGGTAGCAGGGAGGTGTGAGTTTTGGGATATAAAAGAGAGAGTCCCTGCTACAAATGTTTAATGTTCAATGTTCTGATTTTGGAAGATGTGAGATTGAAATAAAGTTCGTCTGCTCAGAAAGTCGGTCTGGTTATTTCATCTCCACACTGGTGACCCTTAACGCAGAATGGAACACGAGGCGAACACCCTCGAGACGACCCGGACGGGAAACCCCAGCAATGCGTGCGCCATTTCGGTCAAACTACCGGACTTTTGGCTGCACGACCCGAAGTCTTGGTTCCTCCACACCGATGCCCAGTTTAAGCTCTGGGGAATAACGACAGATGACACCAGGTATTACTATGTGGTCGCAGCGCTGGACACTCACACGACTTAGCAAGTAGCAAGCCTGCCCCAACAGCCCTCAGCCCACGACAAATACGGGGCTCTCAAAGCCACGCTGACCTGGTGCTACACGCTCTTGGATTGCGAGAGAGCGGAGAGACTCCTGACGTGCTTCAAGTCGGGAGACGGGTCGGTGGTCAAACGGATGGAGAAGATGTTGGCGTTGATGGGCACAGACGATGGGCATTTTCTATTTGCCCACCTTTTCCTCCGGAACCTCCGAACGGCGGCCAGAGCGGTTCTTGCCAACTCACCACTGCTGGCTGCGCGTGACTACCGTGCGCTAGCCCAGGAGGCAGATCGGATCATCCTCACCACCAGAGCCCTCACAGTGAACGCAGCAGCGTCGGAACCCAGTGAGACGGCCAGCGGAAGCGAGGAACCAGCAATGATAGCGGCAGCGGGGGCCAGGAAGCACCAGACACGCTCTGCTCCTACCACTGCCATTTTGGAGAGGACGCACGCTGATGCGTGCCACCATGCCAATTCAAGCTTTCGGGAAATGCCAGGACCGGCAGCTGATAGCAGCTGCGACCGCCGGTGAAGAAAGCAAGCTGCTCTACGTGACAGACTCACGCTCGGGGAGACGATTCCTTGTGGACTCCGGCTCCCAAAAGAGCCTCATCCTGCCATCCTATGCCGACCGGCTAGCGGGAGCTAGTGGCCCCAAGCTGACGGCCGCAAACGGCTCAGACATTGAGACTTTTGGTGAGAGGACACTGACTGTATCCCTGCACGGCCTTACGTACCAGTGGACATTCGTCATAGCGGCATGCAGTTTCCCAATCTTAGGCGCTGATTTTTTGTGTGCACACAGGCTACTAGTCGATGTTACTAACAGACGCCTAATTAATGCAATGTCTTTTGATTTTCTCCCCTGTACAGCTCGAGGAGCCGGGCCAACAACGCTAGCCAATGTCACAGCTCCAGGTGGTAAGTTCCACACACTGCTCACCCAGTTCCCAGCACTCACGGTCCCAACGTTTTTGGCGGCCATCACTAAACACGGGGTGGAGCACTTTATTACCACCACTGGGCCGCCCGTTTTTGCATGACCTCGGTGCCTGGACACAGCTAAACTGGCCATAGCGCGCGAGGAGTTTGCCAACTTGGAAAGGCTGGGCATCATCAGATGATCAAACAGCCCATGGGCATCCCCTTTACATATGGTCCCTAAGGCCGAGGGATCGTGGCAACCTTGCGGAGATTTCCGCAGATTAAACAACGCCACAGTGCACGACCGCTACCTGATCCCAAATATTCAGGATTTTTCCATTCACCTCGCCGGGGCATGTATTTTTTCTAAGATAGACCTGGTCCGTGGTTACCACCAGGTCCCGGTGGGTGCGGAGGACATACCTAAAACGGCAGTAATAACCCCGTTTGGTCTGTTTGAGTTTTTACGCATGCCTTTCAGATTAAAAGGCGCGGCACAGACATTCCAATGCATGATGGATGCGGTGTTGTGCGATCTGCCGTTTGTGTTCGTCTACCTTGATGACATCCTGGTGGCCAGCGCGTCCGAGGACGGACACGTAGCCCACCTCAGGACAGTTTTCCGGAGGCTGGAGGAGCACGGGTTAATAATCAACCCGGCGAAATGCCAGTTCGGCGTGACAGGGATCGATTTTTTGGGACACCGCATCTCACTGGATGGAGCGATACCCTTGCCGGACAAGGTGCACACAGTGGCGAATTTTCCCTGGCGGCTCAGATTGCACTCACTACAGACGCATCAGACATAGCCATAGGGGCCGTCGTGGAGCAGTGTGTCGCCGGATGTTGGCAGACGGTCACCTTTTTTAGCAGGTCTTTGCGCGACAATGAGCGTAAATACAGCGCGTTCGACAGGGAGTTGCTGGCTCTCCACCTGGCCATACGCCACTTCCAGTTCTGGCTGGAAGGGCGCGCTTTCATTGTGTTCGTGGACCACAAGCCGCTAACATACGTGATGGCCAAGGTTTCGGAACCATGGTCAGGCCAGAAGCAGAGACAGCTGGCCGTGATCTCAGAGTTTACGACCGACATTCAGCATGTGGCCGGTAAACTCAATGTGGTGGCGGACTGCCTCTTACGCGCGTTAGTGGCCCCACTCTACGTAGGGATAGATTACACGGCCATGGCCGCAGAGCAGATCGCTGATTCGGACATGTGCGCGCTCCAGTCTGGACCAACAGGGTTAAGGCTGGAGAGCAGAGTTATGCAAGACGCCCCCCCCCCCAATCTGTGACGTCTCCACGGGCCGCCCGTGCCCGGTGGTACCACACGCTTGGCGACGCCGCGTTTTTGAATCGGTTCACTCCCTGGCACACCCAGGCGTACGTGCGTCAGTCAAAATGGTGGCAGCAAAGTTTGTCTAGCCAAGCCTGCGCAAACAGGTGAAAGAGTGGGCTGCAGCCTGTGTAGCGTGCCAACGAGCCAAAGTGCACAGGCACACAAAGGCCCCCCTTGAGCCATTCCATGTCCCAGCTAAGAGGTTCGACCACATTTACGTGGACCTGGTCGGCCCCCTCCCACCATCTCAGGGGTTCACGCACCTCCTGACAGTGGTGGACCACACCACGCAATGGTCCAAAGCAGTCCCACTAGCTTCCACCGTGTCCGCGGACATGGCATGTGCCTTTTTAACAACATGGGTGGCACATTTTGGCACCCTTCGGACATCACGTCCGATCGGGGCCTGCAGTTTGTTTCTGACCTCTGGTCCATGATGGCCCAGAACCTGGGCGTCTCAATTCATCTTACGACCACGTACAACCCACAGGCCAATGGGTTATGCGAGCGTTTCCATAGGTCACTGAAGGCAGCGCTCAGGGCTTCGCTTACGGATGCAAGTTGGGTGGACTGGTTGCCGTGGGTTCTATTAGGGTTGCATTCTGCACCGAAGGAGGATTTAGCGGCTTCCCCAGCAGAGCTGGTTTTTATGCAGCCCCTGTGGCTCCCTGGGGAGCTTTTACCAGATAACCCCGCGCCAAACACCCATCTGTCCCTGCGTTTGCAGCATAGCGCAAACGCACGGACGGTCCCTGGCCCGGCCCACCACTATTTTCCCCGTGCGTTTGTGCCAAAAACCTTGAAGGACGCAGAGTTCGTGTTTGTCAGGCACGATGCCCACCGGACCCCATTGCGCTCACCCTACGATGGCCCGTTCAGAGTGCTGGAAACCGGGGACAAACATTTTGTGTTAGACCTGGGGGGTCGCCAGGAGAGAATCTGTATAGACAGGCTTAAGCCCGCCTTTGCTGTGGCAGACGAGAAGCTGCAGTTGGCCCGAGCTTCTCGGCAAGGACGACCCCCACTGAGAGTTCCCCAGGTAAATGATTCATCACATCAGTCACACGAGCATGCTCAATGTTCCCCCCCCTCATTGTCCCCCCACAGACGGACGCACCCCCAGGAGCCCCCACCAGCACAGCAGGGTCGCGGAGCCAAGGACCCCCCCGTTACAGCAGCTAGGGGCAGAGACTGAAGCCGCGAGGACCGGAGAGTTAACACCCAGTCTGAGACCCTGGGGGGCGGGGGGACCCATGCTGGGACCCATGCTGTAGAGTTCAGTAGTTTTCCTCTCAGACTGAGAGAGCATGGAGATCAAAGGGCTGGGGGGTGAGGGGAATTGTCTTGGGGGGGGGGGGGTGAATGGTGAATGCAGGACCTCAGGAAGCAGGGAGGTGTGAGTTTTGGGATATAAAAGAGAGAGTCCCTGCTACAAATGTTTAATGTTCAATGTTCTGATTTTGGAAGATGTGAGATTGAAATAAAGTTCGTCTGCTCGGAAAGTCGGTCTGGTTATTTCATCTCCACAATACTTGTTTTAAGGAATTTGATAAGTAAAATGTTCTTGTTCCATTGGCAGATTGTTTTTTTTTACTTAAATCAAAAATAAACTGTTTAAAATAAGTAAAAATATCTTATAACAGCAAAAATTTCTTATAGAAAACTGGACAAGAAAAAATATCGTCAGACGAAATACAAGCATTACAGTGGTGTGAAAAAGTGTTTGCCCCCTTCCTGATTTCTCATTTTTTTTGTATGTTTGTCACACTTAAGTGTTTCTGATCATCAAACAAATTTCATATATATTTTATATACTGTATATTAATAATATTTATATTATTATTTTTTATATATTAGACAAAGATAACACAAGTAAACACAAAATGTAGTTTTTAAATTAAGGTGTTTATTATTAAGGGGAAAAAAAATCCAAACCTACATGGCCCTGTGAGAAAAAGTGATTGCCTTATAAACCTAATAGCTGGTTGAGCCACCCTTAGCAGCAACAACTGCAATCAAGCATTTGTGATAACTGGCAATGAGTCTTTTACAGCGCTGTGGAGGAATTTTGTCCCACTCATCTCTGCAGAATTGTTGTAATTCAGCCACATTGAAGGGTTTTCGAGCAACCACCTTTTTAAGGTCATGCCACAACCTCTCAGTTGGGTTCAGGTCAGAAATTTGACTAGGCCACTCCAAAGTCTTCATTTTGTTTTTCTTAAGCCATTCAGAGGTGGACTTGTTGGTGTGTTTTGGATCATTGTCCTGCTACAGAACCCAAGTGTGCATCAGCTTGAGGTCACTAACAGATGGCCGGACATTCTCCTTCAGGATTTTTTGGTAGACAGCAGAATTCATGGTTCCATTTACCACAGCAAGTCTTCCAGGTCCTGAAGCAGCAAAACACCCCCAGACCATCACACTACCACCACCATATTTTACTGTTGGTATGATGTTCCTTTTCTGAAATGCTATGTTACTTTTACGCCGGATGTAATGGGACACACACCTTCCAAGTAATTCAACTTTTGTCTTATCAGTCCACAGAGTATTTTCCCAAAAGTCTTTGGGATCATCAAGATGTTTTCTGGCAAAACTGAGACGAGCCTTTATGTTCTTTTTGCTCAGCAGTGGTTTTCATCTTGGAACTCTGCTATGCAGGCCATTTTTGCCCAGTCTCTTTCTTATGGTGGATTCATGAACACTTACCTTAGCTGAGACAAGTGAGGCCTGCAGTTCTTTGGATGATGTTGTGGGGTCTTTTGTGATCTCTTGGATGAGTCGTTGCTGTGCTCTTGGGGTAATTTTGGTCGACCGGTCACTCCTGGGAAGGTTCACCACTGTTCCATGTTTTCGCCATTTGTGGATAATGGCTCACTGTCACTGTGGTTCACTGGAGTCCCAAAGCTTTAGAAAGGGCTTTATAAACTTTTCCAGACTGATAGATCTCAATTACTTTTGTTTCTCATTTGTTCCTGAATTTCTTTGGATCGTAGCATGATGTCTAGCTTTTGTGAATCTTTTGGTCTACTTCACTTTGTCAGGCAGGTCCTATTTGTGATTTCTTGATTGAGAACAGGTGTGGCAGTAATCAGGCCTGGTGTGGCTTGAGAAATTGAACTCATCTTTCCAAAGATGTGATAAACCACAGTTAATTTATGTTTTAAGGGCGGGGGGGGGGGGTCACTTTTTCACATAGGGCCATGTAGGTTTGGATTTTTTCCCCTTAATAATAAACACATTCATTTAAAAACTGCATTTTGTGTTTACATGTGTTATCTTTGTCTAATATTTAAATTTGTTTGATCTGAAACATTTAAGTGTGACAAACATACAAAAAAATGAGAAATCAAGAAGGGTCAAACACTTTTTCACACCACTGTATATCCTTGATTTAAGATATTTTATGATTACTGATGATTACTAAGATTTCATTTTTTTGCAGTGTAGCCCTATTCTTCTTGTTGGTCACTTCAAAAATTCATTTAGGTATGCTTGATGCAAGTGTTTCCAGGACGCTGGTGGGAAGGTTTCTCTGTGTGGTGAAGATGGCTTTCCAAAGGGCATCCATGGTCTGGAACTACGTCCATTTTTGTCAACTTCCCGTGCCATCCATCCCCAAACAATCTCAATGGGATTTAAATCAGGGGAACCAGTTATTTTCCACAACTTTATTTCCTCCTCATTGTCCTTTGCCCATCATTGGCCAATTACACAGGGTTACAAAAATAATTTTTTTGTAAGTTGTCTGTGTTTTTTCAACTGATTTAAGACAATTTTGCACCGCTGAATCCGAAAATGACAGCTGTTTCTCTCGATCAGGTGCTTAGTAAAAACCTGTACTTACTTAGTACTGTGCATGTACTTACCTTTATATAAAGGCAAGTACATGTAAATTGAATGTTACATCATCATTGTTCAAAATTCAGAGAATTTCAAGGCATAAAGAATTTTGCATCATATAAAGCGAAAATACCCGTACATCTAAACAAAATCATCTAGAACAACATGTGGCCATAATTCAAAAAGTTGACCTGATTGCACAAAACCAATGTGATTTTTGGGCTCAGCACATCAAAATTGTCCTAAATCAACTAAAAAAACTTAGACACTAAATTTGGTGTTGACCAGTGTTATAAGCTATGCCTACTAACAAAGCATGCTGTGGTTGGCTATTAGGACTCAGGCCATAAAATATGCCAGTTTAAGTCTTTTCAATGTTCTAACCAGGAACAGGAAAGTTAGATGGTGCTAAGTCTTTGTCTTGGTATGGTTTTGACTGAAGTACTACATAAAGTTATGAGGACTCAAAAACAATGAGAAAATAAGGCACATAAAAACAATGTGGAGTTTTGACACCCACATTTGTTTTAAGGGTGTGTGGCTCAGAAAATATTCATAATACAAAGTTTAAAATTGTGTTTAACAATCTCAGAGCAATATAGTGAAGGTGTGACATAAGGGATAGATTTGTTAAACTCCTGACAATATCGCAAGTTTGTGAGAATTCAAACAAGGAAAAAAGAAATCTTTAGTTGATTTTGCTTCTTGAATTTTATATCATAATTAAATGGACTGCGATTTTCATTGTAGTTTATTGACCAGTTGATATTTTTTAAAGACTGCCAGCTCTTCTTTTATATATTACAGTGCATGCAGCACCACCATGAAGTCCAACATAATTTCCCAACAAGGACAAAAATTATATCATAAGAACTAATTCATATTGCAAGTATTACAGTTTCCAATTTTCTAATTTTGGAGAAATGTTGTAGAAACATATACTAAGAAGGTGGGAAAAATACATTTTGGCACCTCTGAACGGTATTCAGAACTGTATTTTCCTTCCTTCTTCTTCATCGTAGGATCACCCTGAATTTAATTGTCCTTTCTGCTTTGCTGTCTAAACTAATTACCATTGGCCATCTGTCTGTCTATTAGATTGTGATTGGCTGGCTCCCTTGTTACAGGTGGGAGATAAGGATCAGTCTGTGCGTTCCATTGGCTGACTAGGCAATATCGGATTCCTATCGGCTCCAATCGGGAAGTTGCAGTCTCCTTGTCTCTTTGAGTGTACATTTATTGTTCTGCTTGCAGATTTGGAAGTCTTGACTTTAAATTTCATAGCCTGGCTGCCTCCACGTTCATTTCTGTTATCGCTGTTTCTTGCTCTGCATGGCTTTTGGTATCCCAGCTCGGTGCAGGATGACATAATCCTAAACATGAAATATTTAAGGAACTGAGAGAGCGGCTCAGAATAATTGGGCTGACCCGGGCCTCCTGAGGATTTCCACTTCTGTAAAGCCTTTATTTGTCATGATGGCTGACTCCTGCTCCGTGGTGGGGCACATCAGCAGGGTCAGTGCCTTGCTCAGAGAAACTGTTTTGAAATGCGGTTGAAATGATCGATCAAAAGAGAAGACTTAAAAAACATTTATACAGTCCTCATGTCTGGGCCCAAAAGAGGGTATTCCAATGAGTGCAGATGCATAATGAGCATAACTGCTTATGTGCTTTATCAATTTTTATCACAAACATGTATTTTCACAGTTTTAATCACATGCATATTGTACAAAATGGCAGACATAATAAACACCTGGCCCATGTGATGAGCCTGCTTTTCTGTTCCAGATCCTGTAAGGTTAAGAAACTGTGCAAGAATGCCACATTAAGGTTTTTTAATAACTAGATATTAATATTAAATGGCACATGGGATAAAATCTTTAACTTTCCATAGCTTTTGTGCAAAAGTTTGGGTAGCTGGAGTGGCTACCAACACAAGAAAGTTTAAAAAAAGTTACATTACTGTCACTTAGTGAGGGTCCGCCTTGGTCTCAATAGGTCTTATAATCCGTGAACCCTTGTTTTTGGTGGCTGTAAGGTAACAGATTTAGCTCATTGAAACGATAGCATCATCCCCACCCCACTCCCCATTTTTATTCTGTATCCACTTTAATGACATTGGGAGCAGACATGTCCCCAAGAAATTTCAAACGCACACACCAACAGTGCAGCTAGCCTAGTTCAGCAGAGTGACTGTGGTTTTTATGGCTACTATCTAGTTTCTTCTACCCAATTAAGTAGTTAATTAATTAATTCACACTATAATATATCTCACTTCCAGACTTTATTCTGGCATACTCCGTTACATTTTTGTCTGGATAGCAAGTTAGTCTTGTTTACCTGCCACTGGCATCTCTCAATATGCCTTACTCACCCACCAACATCTGTTATCCCAGCCGGATCGTTTACTAACACTTCACCACAGCTTATTAGCTTATTTTCCTATAGTTTAATACACTCTGGTAAGAATGGCTCCTCCAGTGAGTCAGCCATTCACTCATGGGAGTCTTTTTAGGGCTAAATTTATCAGTCCATCAACGTCTTTATTTAGCCGGTTGTAGTTTTTTCGGTATTCCTAGCAGGGATGGGAAAGTTACATAGTGGTGCTTTAGAGACAGACATTGAAATAGGTCACTGTGAAGAAGGGTGTTTATTGTGGGTAGAAAATGGTCCTGGTGTATTTAAACCTTATGGTATTTTGACTGAAACAGGTCACATTTCATTAAAACCTCTGGAAACTGTGCCAGTATGTGGAAATGGAATAATGTGTCATTTTTTTTTCAAATTTGCCTTTATTTTTAAAATATTTAAATACATAACCAATTATACTGTAAAATAGTCATTCAAAGCCCTAGATTATATACATTAGTAGCAGACAAAGCATTTTATTCTGAAGTTTGAAAGTGGACGATTTGAATGCTTAGAAACAGGGCAATATTACCACCTTTCTTCTACCCTTTTGCCCTCTTGCTGACTCACTTTTCACATAATTATGAAAGTAGAGAGTCAAAATTTCTACTGCAGGTTTTTATTGTTATGCCACTAAGGCTTCAAACTCATATTTGGATCATACAGTGTTTAAAGGAAACCTAGGAATATAATTAGGGTTGAGAGGCTAAATATTGAGAAACATCTCTGTGTACAACTTCAAAAAAAACCTGAGATTTACCGATACAGACAGTATCCTTCAGTCCCTCCATCTCTCCTCCTTACTCACACTTTGTCCATCATGACCTTCTCTTCTTTCCTCCTCTCTGTTCTTCCTCTTGCCTGCCCTTACCCAACCTGCTTTCTCCCTCCCACCCTCCTTGCTCCTTCCATCTTTTTCCTCTGGCTTCATGTCAAGCTACTACTCGATGTGCTGTCCTCCTCCGGCAGCAGGACGGAGACTTGGCTCCAGCAGCTGCAGATAATGACCCAGGAGAAAAAAAAAGAGGAGGGGAGCTTGTAGAAATGGGAGATGGGGGAAAGAGAAGGCGGAGAAAACAGACACGGACAACAAGAAAGGGGGGAAATCAAGGAAATGTGCAGAGAAAGGAGGGAGTGGTGAGGGGAAAGACAATATAAACTTTCTAATGCCTCTCTCGACTAACCAGCTACACGCCCTCTAATGCTGCCATCCATTATTTAGCATTAGCAGGTCCAGGCTCTCCCGTTTGCTCTCTCTCTCGCTCTCTCTCACACGCACACAACTTGGTTTAATCACCTTTCTCTGCAGTCATAACCTTTTACATTTTAAAGAGTGATGCAACACCGAGCAGAAATGCTTAAATTTTACTGACCTCTGCTGGTTGCACATCACTTTGAGGAATGATGCGGCCAAACTCCCGCTGAACCCCAGCAAAGCTAGGCTGGTAATGGCTGCTTTGCTGTTACAGTGCACAAATGTCTTCAGCGGCCGCGTTTCTAATAGGCCTGCCATTTAAAGCTGTTTTGTATTTTTCTGTCCATTCTTCTTCGAATTCTCTGTTTTCCTCACCAACAGTTCTCTTTTTTTTTTTTACTAACACACACTTTGAAAGCACCATCTTGTGGCTTGTATTAGCTTACTTGACAGTGGCAGTTAGATAACATTTGTGCATGTATTTGCACCAGTAACGATGGCACACACACCCCGATCACAGGAACACAATCACGCACAGGTGACAGGCATGCTCACATACGAGCGATGAGCACACTCACACATGGGCGACAGGCCCGGTCACACACAAGCAACAGTGGCAGCATGGCGAGAGGCAGTCAGGCCGCTGTGTTTGGAACACGGAGGGGAGGCACACACAGGCGGCGGGCGTACTCACACAGGAGTGAGCGTCGCTCAATGCACGTACACAACACTGACATTCCGCCGCTTTGGCAGGGCAGCAAAGTTGGTGGGTTCAGACGGATTGTGATTGGGTCCAGGTGTGGACCTTGGTAAAACCTTTGAAAAGCCTGGTACTTGAGTATACACGTGGACGGTTTATAAATTTTATTTTCCTCAGACTAACTGTCTGGGAGTTTGCAGCAGGCAATCATGAAATGCCATCTCCACCTGCGGCAGACTGCGCACCAACATGGGAGATGTCTTTCCACAAATATCTGTCCTGACTGGCCTGATTTAGGATATACAAGTTCATTTCAGTCCATTCATAAATTTTATCCCTCCAGCATCTGTGTTGTCATCCTCTGTTCTTCTGCCACTATTAATCATGCCTTCAAGACATTTTTGAAAGCCCTGATTGTGAACATTTAATGTGACCATAGAGCTTCAGAGTTTTACTTTTCACAATGGGCATAATTGGAGTTAATGATGTTTAATGGCATTCATCGATAGAGCATCGATGGAGCAGGCAAAGGAGAGCCCAAATACAGGCAGTAATGCAGAGGAGTGGAGTATATTTAATAATCAAATAGAAAACTGTGGTATACGAATTTCCCCCATTGTGGGACTAATAAAGGCTTATCTTATCTTATACAAGTGGAGAAACTTTACTAACTTAAGCGCTGAGTAAACTATGAAAATAATAAATGCAGTATACAGGCTGGAGACACACTGATCTAAACTTAAACACAGGAGGAATAAACTATGGCGCAAAAGAAAAGGGGAGCTAACAAAACAAACCTCTGGGTAGACGAAGATGCCAGGAAACAGGGAGCATGGGAGGATCAGATCCAGTAACATCCACAATAAGGCCCTGAAAAGGGGACAGACAAGACTGAGCTTAAAGTCCCTGTCACACCTTGACGATTTAGGCAGCGTATGCCGACGTTTAAAAAATTTGGCAAATACGCTGCTGTACGTCTAATAAGTTAAGAGTAATTTTTGTAAAAGTTAAGAGCACGCCAACGCACGCTAATGTATGTCGTAATACAGCGATGTTGATCCATATGTATCTAGCGTAGGGATCATGCTTCCCACATACATGGGCCATATGTTATAGGTAAGTTATGCGATTGTTGACACACACATAAGTCAAAATACATCAAGATAATGTCTAGCGTACCCAAAACTTATTTCTAACCTATGAGTAATGCGCTTTTAACCTACTGTATGTGTAACTTACTGAATGTGTTCCTAACTAACAGCTACCGTATAATGGTGTATTGACAGCATTGGTTCACAGGAGGAAACTGTCAAGACTCTATGGTGAGCAGATGTCCATGACAAACTGGTCTTGTTCTTCTAGTCAGACAAACTAAAGAGATATTTCATACCTTGACATGTTTCAACTGTCACCTGACGTTCGTGACGTGTCACATCAGCTGTTTTATCCTTTCCGTGGCATGACCAACCTGACAGATTTGACAGATCTGCCAGGTCAGTCACACCCCCGCCATGTGATGGTCTTTGGAGGAGAGAACCATCTCGGTTGGACTGAGATGATGGAGCCTTCATGCTCTCACACACCTAGGATTCATGGATTGGGAGGCGATGGCAGTTTGGCATGACATGCATAAGTTACGATAAGCTATGCATAAGTTAGACTATCGTTGGGCATAAGTTGTGAACACCAGAAATACGCTAAGCATTAGCTGGTATAAGTTATCTGTAAGTTATCGAAACGTTCTATATAAGTTACTAATATGTTATGTATAAGTCCAACCCGTTATCGATATGTGATGCATATGTCCAAAACTGAAAATTTTGACTGTATGCCAGCATTTTAGAGAAATTTTGATACATCGGCACGTGCTGCCTAAATTGTCGTGGTATGACAGGGTCTTGGGGGCAATGGATCAGCGTTCTCGTCGCGCCCTCCGCCAGTACCCGGGCTCGCCTGGGGAAGCTAATGATCCTACCAGCAGACTAAATTCGAAGAGACGACGCCTCTGTGCCAAGTCAAAGAAGAATCCTAGTCACAGTCCTAAAGCCGAAAGCAAACAGCCCCAAGAGCACTTTGTGGTAGGATCGGCCCTTCGCATATTACAACTAAACGTTGAAGGCCTATCTGCAGCCAAGCGAAGCCTTATCGAAGTCCTCGCCTTCCAACATTCGATTGATGTAATCTGCCTCCAAGAGACTCATATTGGCACAGAGGAAGCTGGCCGCTTCACCATCAAAGGCTTTGACCTCCTGTGCTATGTTCTACATGCTAAACATGGACGTGCCACCTATGTGCGTTCTGACATAGTTGAAGCAAATCACCTGATAACAACACATTTCTCAGACACCATAATCATTGGTGGCTTCCATATTGTCAATGTGTACAAGCCCCCTAATGCCAACTGGGATCTGCAGGTCTTACCCACCCTACCCCACCCTGCCATCTATGTGGGGGACTTTAACAGCCATCACCCTGACTGGGGGTACCCAGCAGTGGACAGTGATGGGAAGGCACTTTCAGACTGGGCATCCAGAAATGACCTCGCTTTGATATACGACCCCAAACAAAGAGGAACCTTCCACTCTGCTAGGTGGAAGAAGGACTATTCTCCTGACCTGTGTTGGGTCAGCTCTTTGAATGGGGAGCCATATCCTACACAGATCCTCATTCTTGATGATTTTCCACACAGCCAACACCGGCCCCTGCTTGTACACATTGGCCTACAACTTCCAGTCATATACAGCCCAAGGAAGATGCGCTGGAACTTCCGCAAAGCCAACTGGAAGAAATTCAGTGAAACTCTGGACCGGAGCGTTGTTACCATCCCACTCCACACCATCACTGTAGATGAAGCATACAACCGCTTCTGCAGCGCAATCTTCAAGGCTGCCCATACTGCAATCCCACGAGGCTACCGACCCCTCTATGTCCCATGTTTGGACGGAGAAAGTGCTGCCCTCCTACAATCCTATCAAACATCAGGGGACCCAGAGATAGCAGACCATCTCATTGAATCGCTAAATACAGCTCGGCGAAAGAAATGGGAGGAGACAGTTGCTGACCGGAGCTTTACCCACTCTAGCAGGAAATGTTGGAGCCTCATCCGTCGCCTAGGAGCTGCACAGAAGCCCCCTAGCCAAAGCCGAGCATCCGTCACACCCAACCAAGTTGCATCCCACCTACTGACTATCGCCAAAGCACCCCAAGACAAAGACACCAAAAGAGCAGTTACAACTGAGCTAAAAAAACACCAAAAAATGCCTGTAGAGGAAACGAACCCTGAACCCTTCGAGGCTGCTGAACTGGAGAAAGTCCTACAGAGCCTGAAATGTGGAAAGGCAGCAGGATACGATAACGTCTTCCCAGAATTCATGAAAAATCTTGGCCCCCGAGCCCTAACCTGGTTGACACAATTCTACACAAGGATCACACAAACAAACTCGATCCCAAAGAAATGGCGGACAGCAAAGGTCATTGCCATCCCAAAACCTGGCAAAGACCACAAATTACCAGCAAGCTACCGCCCAATCTCCCTACTCAGCGTTCCTTACAAAATCATGGAGCGCCTAATTCTGCAACGCATTTCCCCAGAGGTAGAGGATATTCTAAGTGTGGATCAAGCAGGTTTCCGCAAGGACCGCAGTACAGGAGAACAAGTACTGGCCCTAACCACCTTCATCGAAAATGGCTTCGAGAGCAGACTGAAGACAGGGGCTGTGTTTCTCGACCTTACAGCCGCCTATGATACGGTCTGGCACAAAGGCCTCCTCCTGAAACTTATAAAGGCGATCCCTGCTTGGGCAACAGCAATTATAAAAACCCTGCTGACCAACCGAAGGTTCAGAGTCCACCTCAGTCAGAAGACAAGTGCATGGAGAATGCAGAAAAACGGACTCCCACAAGGCTCAGTTCTAGCTCCAACTCTGTTCAACCTCTACATAAACGACCTGCCTACTACAAAATCCCGCAAATTCACCTATGCAGACGACATCTGTTTGGCATTCCAAGCACCAGACTTTGAACCACTGGAACGGGTGCTCACGGAAGATCTTGCCAAACTGGACCAGTTCTGCAAAATCTGGCGCCTAAAACCAAGCCCAGCAAAAACCGTCTCCAGTGTATTCCATCTCCACAATGCAAAAGCTGCCAGAGAACTAAACATCCACCTGAGCGGACTCAAGCTTAAGCATGCCCCAAATCCAACTTATCTTGGAGTGACCCTTGATAGGACCTTATCCTTCAAGGAACATCTAAAGGGGACGGCTGCTAAGGTGAAGGTACGAAACAACCTGCTCTGCAAGCTCGCTGGTGCAAAATGGGGGGCGGCAGTCTCCACCCTGCGCACCTCAGCACTGGCCCTTTCATACTCTGTAGCAGAATATTGTGCCCCTGTCTGGTCCAGGTCATCTTACACACACCATGTAGACACCCAGCTCAACACAACCATGAGAACTATAACTGGAACAATCCGCTCAACACCACTCCCCTGGCTCTCTGTACTGTCAAACATAGCCCCTCCACACATCCGGCGAGCAGCATTAACTCAAAGGATGCTCCAAAAAGTTAAAGATTCTCCTCACTTACCAATCCATGCAGATATCTACACTCCACCCACTGCCCGACTTTCATCCAGACGGCCGATTTGGAAAAACCCTCCCCCAGCTGACTTTACCATCCAGACAGCTTGGCAAGAGGAATGGGAGACCAAGGAGGTCCCAAACAAACAGCTGGTGATAAACCCCAACCAACAGGTCCCGGGCACCAACCTCCCAAGGAGACAGTGGTCTACACTCAATCGCTTCAGGACTGGACATGGCCCCTGCTTGGCCAGCCTTTACAGATGGGGCAGTAGCCCTAGCCCACTGTGCGCATGTGGAGAGGAGCAAACAATGGAACACATCATAGAGGCTTGCCCGCTCCAAAGACTGGAAGGAGGATTACACACCCTCCATACAGCAAACCAGGAGGCAACTGCTTGGCTTAAGGACTTTGCATTCGCTAAATAAATAATAACAGGGTCTTTAGGGAAGACAGTCTGGGGAATCGACAACAGGTTTGAACACACAGGTGAAGGGAGTCACAATGACAAGGGAGACAGACATAAGGAGTTGGGCAGACAAAACAAACAGGAGGGAACACAAACACGGAGGAAGATAAACACTAGGGACTAGAATGTACTCAGCAGAGATGCAGACCCACACCTTTTGCAGTCCTATAGATTTTAAACCTTGACCTTTTGACCCCAAAAGTATAGCCATTTGTGTATCAGGTTTGGTGGCCGCCGTCTCATTCCCTGTGGAGCGAGAACATGGACATAGCCAGCTGGCTGGCAGGCTGCAGTTGGCACTAACCACCTTACCCACGGTGACGATGAGGCAGTGTGGGTCATAATTAGAATCCAAAAGACAAAACAAGACTAAGGCAAAACTACACAAACCAGGAATTAATGGTAACTACTAAGAATCACTAAACCTAAAAGTAAATTGTAAAACATAACCAAGGAACCACAGGAAATATTTTTTTCAAAATAAAACAAGGATCAAGTTCAATTAAACTAAATAAGAACAACACAGGAAATACTTTCAGAATAAAACTAAGATCAGGACAACTAAACTAAACAAAAATAACACAAGAAATACTTTCAACATGAGACTGGAGCTTTAATGAGAATAAGTCACAATATTAATACGTCCAAGAATACAGAAACAGAATAGAGCACATGCCCACATAACACTAATGGGCATAACAGAAAGTTCTTCCCAACTGGGGAGGGTAAAGTTGTAATTTTTCAAATAAAAAGTTGCAAAGGAATTGACATGATTGGGTGACCCAGGAACAGACGTGGACTCAGAATAAACACAATTATCTTTTATTACAAGAAGTGCGAGTGTGGGGGTGTGTGTGCGTGTAGGAGTGTAGCAGCAGGGCGAGCAGAGCACTGTTCCGACTGGCAACCCTGGGAGAAAACACAGACGGATGAGTGTTTGAGGTATGAAGGATCGTAGCAGAGAATGTGCTGTCTTACGAGTAGAAGACAGCTGAAGAACTCCCGAGGCTCCAGTCCAGTTGCTCCTTGTCAAGGCTGCCGCTGCCAACGAGGTGAAGAGGTGCCGGTTTGTACAGTGTAGGAGAAGTGTAGGCTGTGTTTGGGTCCGCCGCCAGGATGAGGAAGTCCGCCGCCAGGAGGCTTCCACCTGTGCACAGGGGAGATGGAGAAGCGTGGAGGGTGCAGGAAAGGATAATGGCTTACTTGCCGGTGGGGAGTCCAGACTCCCAGGAGAAGCGCGGAGTAGAACAAAGCAGAGGAGGCGGAACTCCAGAACAGGATGAGTAGGGAAGGCGAGAAGGTCTTGCCAGATCATGGGAGCATTGACGTCTCCGTGCAGACCAGAGGGCAGCGCTGCTAAAAAAGGCCACTAGATAGGATGAACAGGTGTGCACGCAGCTGTGGAGATAATTAGGGCAGCAGGCAAGCAGAGCGGATCATGACAGGAATGACAGAGTTATTTATAAATTATAAAATTATTGGAAATTTATTTGAGAAAAGTTGCAAACTTATCATAAAAGTCATAAATTTATATGAATTAACAAATATTAAAGTTATATTCGCCAAAGTCGCAAATTTAGGAGAGAAAAAAATCATAATCTTATGTGAAAAAGTAAATATATACAAGAACAATGGGCCTCATGCAAGAACCATGCATACTAACAAATTTGTTAATAAATGTGCCATACAATACCCAACTTGAGGCGTTCACCAATCTTTTAGTATTAGACATGTGTGAGTGGTTGAGACCGGTTGTGAGATTGTTATTATTAACAATAATAACAATAATGCATCAGATTTATATAGCGCTTTTCATGGACGCTCACTCTTTACAATGGATGCATTATTCATTCACTCCACATGTGCAAATTGTTGTTATTTTAGCCTTAGTTTTCACTGAATGGCGCTATAGTTTATTCAGTCAATTTTAGGAGAAAACACTGTAAACATTATAAATAGTTGATGGGATTTTATCTTTTCATGTCCAAGTTAAAATTCTGAGTGTATTTATACAGTATCCTAATCAGTTTTTTTTCCACATACCAATGCCATTTTGTTACAAATATGGTCATAAAAGGGTGTCAATTAAATCTTCAGTTTTCATGAACATGCCCTCACACAAGGTAGAATTCATCATTTTTATGTTTTGTGGGACATTTGTTGAATCAGGAGTGGTTCATTCACATTATCGAGGTTTACTAACAAAATACAAGGGATTTACTCATACTGCTAATAACATGTTCTTGCATGAGGCCCAATGTCTCAAATTTCTGAGCAAATCCTCACAAATTTGTCCAAATGGATTCAAATGTACAAGAAAATTTACAAGGAGAAAAGACAGCTTTATGAGAATGAAGTTGCAAATTTACAAAGAAAATGTAGAAAATTTATGAGGTAAAAGGCACACATTCGTGAAAAAGTGCCACAGTTTGGTGAGAGTAAAGTTGTTATTCACTACTGAAGTAACTTTTTTTTAGTCAATAATAATTATTCTTATTAAGGTAGCTTTTTTGGTGTCTGCTCTTGTATTTAAATCATAAGTTAATTCTATTTTCCCTGAGTACAATTTCTGATAACTCTACTAACCTCTGACTATAATACATTATTTTTGCAGGTAAAAATGCTCTATATCACATGGACCCAGACTGTTTGAAGGGCTGTTCAGAGATGTAAAAGGGAACCCACAGAGTGCACAACACCGATCCACGCCAGTGTGTTAAAATCTGAGATACATCATGTTTAATGTGAAAATGAAATTGAGACTGACACTGGGTTCATTTAAATGATGAGCGTATAACACACAGTCAACTATAAACCTTTGAGATATTTTTCCCACTAAAATCTTCAGGGTTTCCCTTATGAAGAATATCAGGATATGCTTTAGAAGGGAGGCTCCCACTGCAGGGGAACTTCACCATGATTGGGGACTTCATCATGTTTTGTCACCAGCAAAAGTACCGTAATGGCTCTTAATCCCATTTTCTCCACTAGAAGGGCCACTCTTCGGGACAGTCATGTAGGGGCAGCATGGAAGTCACTTTATAATGGCACCATTTCCCAATAAAAGAACACCAACCGAGCACCTTGCATTGTACAGCATCAGATTTTCTCCCCCTAGAAGGGCTCGCCACCATAATTTGTCCTCATGGCCATCATAAAGGGCCCATTATTATTTTGTCAATGTGGAAGGCAGCCAGTAGAGAACTTACACCCTACTTTAATTTATCTACAGCCTTAACATATTGAAACTTAAAAAAAATTAAAAAAATAACAACTTTGAAGGCTTCCTCTGTTTGTAGCTACAGTATAGCTGAGGGAGAATAACTAGTCCACTGCTAGAATGTTCTAGATGGAACGTGTTTCAGCTAAAATATATGTGCACTGCACTTCTTTGTGTGTTTGCAGTAATAGTCTTCAGGTCACTGAATAAAATAAATAATTTAAAGCATCTTTTTGTCTGAATGAGTTAAATATAAGTCTGGCTTCATTGTAAAGCTGAGTACGGGATGTACTGTATTATGTGTGTTCATGTGTATTTCTATGCATTATAGATGGGGGGGGTGAGGGGAGTGAATATATTTGGACATGGTTTATTTTAGAGTTTGTGCAGGCTTTCAGGGCATTCTTTGTTAGTGTAATTTGTTAACCCTTTGACCCTCTAGTCTCCACAAAGGTTTATGTTTACAGTGTCTTTCAAGATTTGTAGATGTAAGGAGAATTAGAGACTTTCATCATATATAAAACTCAACAGTCTGCTATTTATGTTTTGATCAGTGTATTTCAGATTAATTCAATTCCCTTTCAATGTGCATCCACTTATCACATGCACACAAACAAAGAGAAAAGTGGCAGCATCAAGTCTAATTTACGATCCATTAAAGGTGCACTGTGTGTGATGTTTGGCTCTGGAGTGTGGGTCACTGCAGATCTACTGCTGCACTCATGTAATAAAACCACACAAAGAGCAGCACAATGCTTTAGAGCTGCAGAGATGGCATTAAAAAGAGGTGAAAGCTAAGAGTATGTTAGGGCTGGTAATAAACACTGAACAGTCATAATAAAGTACTATCATCCTTGACTGCAGCATTTTAGTTGCTGTATCATTTTTCATATTTACTTTTTTTTAAATGCACTTTTAAGGTGGCGTTTCTTTCATAAGCCCTCTGTTTGTTTTCTTAATCTCATCTGCACAATTTTGCTTTTTTGTTTTCTTTTTGTACTAATGTTCTTACTATTTGACCAAATAAATTAAAGAGCACTTTCAAAATAAAGCAGGACATGAATTACAGTCCATACATGTCATTACTCCAGTGAAAATATCATCACCATGCCCATGTGCACCTAACACACAAAGGGACATATGTTGATGAGTTATTGAACAAGGCCCTTAACCCCAGCTACTTCAGTGGAGCTGCTCAGTGCCCACAGGTCAGTCTGTGGTTGTACTGGGCAGCTTCCAGGTGAGAATGTGAACAGAGCATCCTTGAAAAAAGAGAGGATGCCTCTCAGTGGACCTTTCCTGTAAAAATAAAGGTTAAATAAATAAATAAACACACACACATATATACACACACAGTGGGGCAAAAAAGTATTTATTCAGCCACCAATTGTGCAAGTTCTCCCACTTAAAAGATGAGAGAGGTCTCCAATTTTCATCATAGGTATACCTCAACTATGAGAGACAAAATGAGAAAAAAAAACCCAGAAAATCACATTGAAGGATTTTTAATGAATTAATTGGTAAATTCCTCAGTAAAATAAGTATTTGGTCAATAACAAAAGTTCATCTCAATACTTTGTTATATACCCTTTGTTGGCAATGACAGAGGTCAAACGTTTTCTGTAAGTTTTCACAAGGTTTTCACACACTGTTGCTGGTATTTTGGCCCATTCCTCCATGCAGATCTCACTACCGTGTACACTACCATTCAAAAGTTTGGGGTCACTTAGAAATTTCCTTATTTTTCAAAGAAAAGCACTTTTTTTCAATGAAGATAACTTTAAACTAATCAGAAATGCACTCTATACATTGCTAATGTGGTAAATGACTATTCTAGCTGCAAATGTCTGGTTTTTGGTGCAATATCTACATAGGTGTATAGAGGCCCATTTCCAGCAACTATCACTCCAGTGTTCTAATGATACAATGTGTTTGCTCATTGCGTCAGAAGGCTAATGGATGATAAGAAAACCCTTGTGCAATAATGTTAGGTCTGCAATGCTGTAATTGCTGCAAATGGAGGATTCTTTGACGAAAACAAAGTTTGAAGGAAAAAATTATTTCAAATACAAATCATTATTTCTAACCTTGTCAATGTCTTGACTATTATTTTCTATTCATTTTACAACTCATGGTGGTAAATAAGTGTGACTTTTCATGGAAAACAAAAAATAATTGTCTGGGTGACCCCAAACTTTTGAACGGTAGTGTGTATATATATATATATATATATATATATATATATACGTATATACATGTCAACATTTTTCTCATTAAACATATTTCTGATGGAGCCACTGACCTGAGATTCTCACCAGAGAGCAGTAGCAACCCAAGTAATCCATACATACAAAGAAATCAAGGCAACTACAGGGGTGTGAAAAAGTGTTTGCCCCCTTCCTGATTTCTCATTTTTTTGTATGTTTGTCACACTTAAATGTTTCAAATCATCAAAGAAATTTAAATATGAGACAAAGATAACACAAGTAAACACAAAATGCAGTTTTTAAATGAAAGTGTTTATTATTAAGGGTAAAGAAAAATCCAAACCTACATAACTCTGTGTGAAAAAGTGACCACCCCCCAAAACATAAATTAACTGTGGTTTATCACATCTTTGGAAAGATGAGTTCAATTTCTCTAGCCACACCCAGGCCTGATTACTGCCACACCTGGTCTCAATCAAGAAATCACTTAAATAGGACCTGCCTGACAAAGTGAAGTAGACCAAAAGTTCCTCAGAAGCTCGACATCATGCTGCGATCCAAAGAAATCCAGGAACAAATGAGAAACAAAGTAATTGAGATCTATCAGTCTGGAAAAGGTTATAAAGCCATTTCTAAAGCTTTGGGACTCCAGCGAACCACAGTGAAAACCATTATCCACAAATGGTGAAAACATGGAACAGTGGTGAACCTTCCAGGGAATGGCCGGCCGACCAAAATTACCCCAAGAGCGCAGCAACGACTCATCCAAGAGGTCACACAAAAACCCACTACAACATCCAAAGAACTGTAGGCCTCACTTGCCTCAGTTAAGGTCAGTGTTCATGACTCCACCATAAGAAAGAGACTGGGCAAAAATGCCCTGCATGGCAGAGTTCCAAGATGAAAACCACTGCTGAACAAAAAGAACATAAAGGCTTGTCTCAGTTTTGCCAGAAAACATCTTCATGATCCCCAAGACTTTTGGGAGAATACTCTGTAGACTGATGAGACAAAAGTTGAACTTTTTGGAAGATGTGTGTCCCATTACATCTGGTGTACAAGTAACACAGTATTTCAGAAAAGGAACATCATACCAGCAGTAAAATATGGTGGTGGTAGTGTGATGGTCTGGGAGTGTTTTGCTGCTTCAGGACCTGGAAGACTTGCTGTGGTAAATGGAACCATGAATTCTGCTGTCTACCAAAAAAATCCTGAAGGAGAATGTCCAGCTATCTGTTCGTGACCTCAACCTGATGCACACTTGGGTTCTGCAGCAGGACAATGATCCAAAAACACACCAGCAAGTCCACCTCTGAATGGCTTAAGAAAAAAAAAAGGGAAGACTTTGGAGTGGCCTAATCAAAGTCCTGACCTGAATCCGATTGAGATGCTGTGGCATGACCTTAAAAAGGTGGTTCATGCTCAAAAACCCTCAAGTGTGGGCGAATTACAACAATTCTGCAAAGATGAGTGGGCCAAAATTCCTCCACAGTGCTGTAAAAGACTCATTGCCAGCTATTGCAAACGCTTGATTGCAGTTGTTGCTACTAAGGGTGGCCCAACCAGTTATTAGGTTTAGGGGGAAATCACTTTTTCATACAAAGCCATGTAGGTTTGTTTTTTTTTCTCTTAATAATAAACATCTTCATTTAAAAATTGCATTTTGTGTATACTTGTGTTAGCTTTATTTAAGATTTAAATTTTTTTGATGATCTGAAACATTTAAGTGTGACATACAAAAAATGAGAAATCAGGAAGGGTGCAAACACTTTTTCACACCACTCTGTGTGTGTGTGTGTGTGTGTGTGTGTGTGTATATATATACAGTATATAAGTGGTGTCACACGATTAAAATTTCTAATCGCAATTAATCTTTTGGAATGTTGAGTTAATTGCGATTAATAACGCATTAATCGCATGTTTTTCATTCAGATGCAGTGTACCTTAAGTTGGTAATTTTTCAAGTTTCTCATACTATTATAAACATGGGAGTGGACAAATATACTTGCTTTCTTCACCTGCAGTTTTATTAAAGCTCTCAACATACCCAAAATGACAAAAACTGTGCAGTATATTCTCCAGAAATAATATTTCTGGTGCGCACCGCGTCATTACGAGCTACAGGCACGAGAAGTGCATAAATCATGACTCTCTTTGTTTGCTAGCGGCAAGTCCCGGGAAAACCCCCATGAGTGCCTGGTATCATTGGAAACCTTAGAAATCGTATTTTCTAAAAAATACATGTGTTTTTGCGGAAGCCGTAACTCCCGACCGATCGAACGCAAGTTTTCAACCTAGCCAAAATATAAACAAATCGTCTTTTTCCGGGCCATTTTGGCGCACTTCCGACACATTAAATATCATTTTGAAGGCCTGTCAATACAGAATATGGAAATAACGTTACATCAGTTTTGAAAATGTCCTCCAAGTGACTCATTTTGCCAGCACGGGTCATTTGTTTACTATGTTAGTATCTTAGCAGCGGCGCTAACAAATGGAGCTACTATTGTGCTCGTGACGACACCCCAACGTGCTACAAAAACAGCGAGGGAGTGAATGGACATTCCAAACACAGCTTGAGAATTTTTTTTTTAGTCTGGTACTCACCAAGTTGGACCTGTGGGGATGAAAACAGGCGAATTTCTGTCCATCTCAGCAGATGGAGATCAGCTATAATCTAGCATGTAGCTACGAGCTACGAGCTAGCTAGCTTCCACAGAAGACCAACACAACATCCAGGCGAAGTTTTGGAGGAGGCTGTAACAATTATCCTGGTGAGAGCTCCAACAGATAACGTTGTAAACTTAAACATGACAGCACTTTGGTGATGTAGTAATGCGATAATGCCAGCATCACTATATATATATATATATATATACAGTATATATATATATATATATATATATATATGTGTGTGTGTGTGTGCGTTGAGAGAGAGAGAGAGAGAGAGAGAGAGAGAGATTTTGATTTTTAAAAGGTGTTTAATAAACACACTTGTCCATCATTCAGTACAATTTCTATACCATACTATATTACAAAGAAATTTATTCCCCTAAAAAATGCCGAAACAAAAGCTGCCCATCACGGACTAAACAAAGGACATCCTCCCGGGACCAGAGGGTCCTAAAACCGTCCACATCCCCATTCCCCATAAAAAAAACCAGCCTGATTCTGGCTTTAAGTAACCTCACAAATAAAATTTTGACATCAACATCGTTCTCAACATTCTCAAGTTGTCTTCTCCGGCTTACATAGATGTCCAACTTTGCCTGCCCTAAAACAAAGTTCAGTAGTTGACATTTCTGCTTAAAACGATGACTGTACATAAAACCACAAATGAAAACCTGCTTGGAGAAAACTTCCTTAAAAGTGTGAAAAAGTTCTGTGAGACGTTCAGAGAGACCATTTAGACGCTGACATTCAGTAAAACAATGAAAAATGTCTCCCTAGAGGAACAGAAAACACACTGATCACTGACACTGCTGTTAATCACGGAAACCAAAGCATTGACAGCTATAATGCCATGCAGGACCCTCCACTGTAAATCTCCATGCCTCTTAGGAAGAGGGGCTTTATAAAGAGCCCTCCAGGCAGGCCGATGCCCTTTTTCCAGTCTAAAGTAGGCTCTCCATGGAGTGTCCACACAGGTGTTCAATCTGTCCTTGTTGAGTGCCATCACCACCAGTCTGTAGAGTGCTTTACCACTGGCTCCTCCAAAGTCCACACCAGTGGAAGCACAGAATGCCAGTAAGGAGCTAGGAGAAATGTCAAAGTCCATATAAAGAATGAGGGAGGGAAAAGGGTCCCGTGCTTTCTGGCTGCAGCATGCCTTTACTAAAGTCCATGAGTAGGGAGTGCTCAAGTCCATGACGCTCCTGTTTCCAGTGTGCAAGAAGACCGCCGATGAAACGATTTGATCTAAAACCGAGATGTGCTGCTAAAGCTGAGGCATTGTTGAGGCCAGGACCAGCCAGTTCCACCACTTGCTTCAGAGTGAGAACATTCCTGGAACACTGCCTATCAAGGAAGGTCCTTCCAACTCCCGGCAGGACACCAAGACAACCACCAAAAACCAGCGGCTCCCTCAACAACCAGTGGAGGGAATCGCATGGCCCTCTTTGTTTTTTAAAGAGAGTCCACACTGAAAACAGACTGCGGTAAAAACTGTGTAAAGACAGTGCACTAGAGTTCTTAAAATCAATTAAAAACACAGGGAGGCCTAGCCCAAGCCCAAGGACTCTCTGTAAAATAATACAGGCCAAAGGCCTCCATACCAGGTCCTGGGGGCCCGTCAGCAGTCTCTGTATGAAAGTCAGTCTAAAAGCAGCACCTCTACTAGCTAAATGAACCACTCCTTGCCCCCCTTCCTCTTAAAGAAGAAATAACAGGGCTTGAGGGACCCAGTGGAGTCCACCCCCCCAAAAAAAAAAGTCCACCATAACAGACTGAATTTTTGACAACAAATCACCAGGGGGGTCCATGCACATGAGGCAGTGCCACAGGGATGAGGAAACAAGATTATTTAAAATGAGCACTCCTACTCTAAAAGATATTTTTGGCATTAGCCACTTCCACTTATTTAGTCTCCCACTGATTTTCTCTATGATCCCGTCCCAATTTGTTTGCTCAAATTGTTGATTTCCGATAAAAACACCAAGATACTTGAATCCACCTTTTTTCCAATTCAGCCCACCAGGCAGCGTAAGCTGATTTTCTAGTTTTTCACCCACCATCAGAGCCTCGCTTTTTTCCCAGTTTTTGCAGAAGAAAGTTGGCCAAAAAGATTAACACTCTTGCCAAAACGTCAATGTCACACTGCTGTTTAGCAGAATGACTACATCATCTGCACAGGCCAACAGCCTAAACGTGGTTTCACAGCCAGGAAACGTGGCTCCTGATAGGTCCCTTCTCAAACGGTGAAGCAAAGGCTCTATGGCAAGGGAGTACAGCATCCCTGAGAGAGGGCAGCCCTGCCGAAACCCCCTTTGGACTTTTAAAGGGGCAGACAGGCCCCCATTTATCTTCAGCACACTCTCAATGTCACTGTACAAGACCCGTACCCTGGCTATGAAGCCAGGGCTGAACCCAGAAGCAGCTAAAACTTTCCATAAATACTGGTATTCAACCCGGTCAAAAGCCTTTTCCTGGTCTATTGAAATCAAACCAGTTTCCACAGCCAATGAACCAGAGACCTCCAAAACATCCCGAATTAAAGTGATGTTGTCACTAATCAGCCTTCCAGGCACACAGTAAGTCTGGTCTACATGAATGAGCTCGCTCATCACCTTTTTCAGTCTTCGGGCCAGAGCTTTTTGAAAGAATTTTATAGTCCATGCAGAGCAAAAAGACTGGCATCCAGTTCCTTAGGGTCTGTAGGTCCCCTTATTTTTTGGCAACAGCGTGATGACGGCCCTCCTGCAGGTCGTGGGTAGGGTCCCTTTTTTCAAACTATCTTGGAGAACCTCCAGCAGGTCTGGACCAAGCAGGGGCCAGAATTCCTTAAAAAAGTCCACAGAGAGACCATCCATGCCTGGTGACTTTCCATTCTGGAGGCTCATTAATGCCGTATGCAGCTCAGACAGAGACAGTGGAGCATCCAAGCTGGCAACAAGGTCCTCTGAGAGCACTGGAAGACCACCAAGCAAAACCTGGCCCAATGACATGTCTTCCCTCCACTCTGCTTTATACAAGTCACTGTAGAAACTAGTAGCGTATTTCCTGATCTCTGCTGCTGTGGAGACTGTTCTCCCATCATCGTCCAACAAGGACTGAATGAGCTTTCTCTGGCCATTTTTCCACTCCAGTCCAAAAAAGCACTGGGAAGGAGAGTCCATCAGAGCTACATCCATGTAGCGCGAGCGGACCAGAGCGCCTTGTGCGGTGACCCCTAGCAAGCTAGCCAAGGCTGATCTTTTTGATTTAAGAGCCTCTAAGTACTCTTGTTTTCCTATAGAACTGAGCAACTCCTCTAGCTCTACCACCTCAGTCTCCAGAGCTTTCAAGGATTGGGTCAAGCTACGAGTGACATTTCGAGTGTACTGTTGGCAGAGTTGTTTTATTTGTGCCTTACCAAAATCCCACCACATTTGGAGAGATTTAAGAGTTTTTTCGTTCCCTGTGTGACGTCCATACGCCATGAAAAACTCCTTTAAAAGACACATCATTTAAGAGTGTATTATTAAAATGCCAAAAAGCAGTCTTACACTTTACATTTTCAATAAAAACAGAATAAAACAGCAGGCAGTGATCAGTGAAACCAACAGGACAGATACAACTATTTTTAAAAATACTCAATTGATGTTTAAAACCATAAAAACGGTCTAACCTAGCATAAACGGTTATCTTTAACATGGCTCCAGGTGTACTGCGTCTGGTCCCCATGATGTGATTGCCACACATCAGCCATTTTGTGTGTCTTCACCAGCTCCCTCAGCTTATTTGCAGAAGCAGGGTGAGGCTCCTGATGGTTCCTGTCTAGTCTGTGGTTTAATGTACAGTTAAAATCACCCCCCAGAAATAAAAAACTATTCAAATTACAGAACCTAACCGTATCTGATAGCACATCAAAGACCCTGATCCTCTCTGCTCTCTGTGTGGGCACATACACATTTATAAAAACCAAGTTCACATTTTCTAACTGTACCTTTAATAAGAGTAAATGACCTTTCACCACCTTTTCTATCTCATAAGAGACAGGCACACAATCCCTAGATAAAAGTACAGCCCCCCCCCCCCACTGCTATTAGATTTGTGGCTAAAAAAAAAATGCAGCCATCCCACTCTTTTCTCCACTGGCTCTCAACGTCTATAGTACTGTGAGTCTCCTGGAGCATCAGCACGTCAAGTTTCTTTAAATTAAAAAGCTTGTATAAAGAGGCTCTTTTTATGTCATCCCTGGCCCCATTAATATTAAGAGTGCCAATTCTAAGGTGGAGCATTAAAAAGGATAAAAATAAGGTACAGTAAAAAAAAAACACGTGTAGCAAAAAAGGGAAAAGACAAACTAAGAGTCAACATTACCATTAGTGATTTGTGATTTCAATTTAAGAACAAGTTTCTTTAAACAATATATTTCCTCATCAGTGAAAGTCTCATTCCCATCATTCAGTTTCATAAACTTGCGAGCTGATGCCACAAATAATTCCAGATCTGGAAAGTAATTTTCCACCTTCACAGCTCTGCTCCCCTTAGTCACCTGAAGAAACTTCCTGATCTTTGTAAAAGAATAGGAGCTTTGCTCCTCCTTCGTCTGCATCAGTTCAGACTCAGCCCCGCTATCATCAGAAGCGCTCTCATCCAGTACTTCCACACTCCCCACCCTACTAGATTTAGCAGAGCTCTGCAAGTTTTCAGCACTTTTTCCTTTTTGTGCAGCTTTAAAAGGATCCTCCTCAACAAAATTATATTCCTGCATTTCTTCATCAGCTGCAACGTTTGCCATGCAGTGGCATGGGTGTCCGCCACAGCCTCGGTCCGCTCCTCCCCCACCTGCAAAGTCTGTTCCTTCATGTTTTTTCCTTTAACTGCACTCAACTTGCCCTTCACCTCTTCACTCCGGGTGACAGGCTCGTCACAATGATCAGAGCTGCCGCCAGACAGAAACTCCCCACCATCACTGTTTGGAGGAGCAACCACCGTGCCTGCTGTGGTGTCCCCTGCTGCGACCGTGGCCGCGGCTGCCCTGGCAGATGCGGACGCCGCAGCGGCATCCGCCACACCACATGTAGCGCTACCCTCCGGACCACCAGAAATATCAGCGTCACCTTTCTTACTCCCAGTGTTCTTCGTGTTCACCTTTTCAGGACATGATCTAATAAGATGGCCCTCTGAACCACACGCAAAACACTTCATAGTTTCAGATGTGAAAACTAAGTAACTAAAGCTGTCAATCCTTAAGTTAAAAAACATGTTCAGTTCAGCAGAGCTGTCTTTTAACACCATGAAACACTGCCTCCTGTGACACGACATGCTTCAGCAGGGGTGATTTACTACCCAGAGAGACCATTCTGATGGGGGAAACAACTTGGCCAAAACGGGACAACTCTCTGATCAGCTGATCATTTTTAATGAAAGGAGGAGCGTTAGAGATGGTGATCCTCCTAGAAGGGTTCACCAGCAGTAAAACAGGAGTAAAAGTGTAATTTATGACAACTCCCTGTTCCACCACCTGATCAGCTTTTTCAGTAGAATCCAGAAAAATGACAATTGCGCTGTTCATCCTTGATGTTGACTTTATACAATCATGTCCAACCACCTGTCCTACAGCGAGGCCGGCCTCTTCCACAGAACAGGAAACTGTCGGGAGGATTCTCACGCCCTGCCTCCGGGTCAAGCGCTCAAACTCCACACCACCGTCAAACACCGGCATGATGCCAGCCGGGAAAAAAACGGGCAGCAGAAGCTACCGTTCCCCGACATGCTCACTCCAAAACTCACACCCCAGCACACACACACACTCAAACCGCTATATAGTAAACACACACACCTCAACACACAAGATAGAGAAAAGTTAGAAAAACAAAGTTTAGAGTACTCACTCAACGCAACTCCACACACCTGCTCCCACAAACGCTCACGCATGCACACGAGAGAGAGAGACTATGTTAGAAGTTTACATTTGTTGGTTTAAGATGGTGTTTATGGAATTGCACTCAGACCTGCTTGCAAATCATTCCAAATCATTAATGAAATGTAATTAGCCCATGTTTAGCTATAACTTGGTTCCTGTGTTGACAAATGTTTTAATTAGCAGCTTGAGTGGAACATGATATGGATCTGAAGCTACTGCTGTACTGCTACTAATAATGGTATTACCTGATGAATGCGAGGCTCATTTCTTTCTTTCAACAGTCACAGCAGAACTTTACAACCCTTCATGAATCACAAGGTCCATAAACTGAAAGCTAACGAGGCTGATGTTGCAGCTGTACTCAGTTAAACAGCTGGCAGATGTTCTGCTCGGCTGTCTGCCCATCACAGCTCTGTTCATTCACATTTACACTCATTTACATTCTAAGCTTTACTCACAAGGCTGTCAGTGCTCCATGGCTGCCGTTTGGCCTTGTTGTATAGTGCAAGGAGTTGTAAGACATGGCAAGTTTATGAGTTTGCCCTTCATCTGTGTTTGTGGGTTAGTGCCCTGATCTATTATATTGTGCCCTTTATTATTCAGAAAGTTCAGAAGATTGAATATGTGTTATAACTGAAATGCTTGTATTTCTTTTTTTCCCTGATAAAAATGGCCAATGATGTTCATTAATCCACAGTCACTTGTACAGATGAAACCAGAAGTTTACATATACCCTATAAAAAGGCAATGTTTTTTGTTTTTTGTTTTTTTTCTCACTGTCTGACATTAAACCAGACCAATCTTTTCCTGTTTTAGGTGGGTTAGGATTAGCAAAATTACTTCTATTTGAATTTTTTTTTAATATATATTGACTAAGTGGTGGCCTAGTTGACAGAGCATCCGCTCCACAACTGGGAGGTCGTGGGTTCAAGCCCCAACCGGGTCATACCTAAGACCATATAAAAATGGTACTTCGCACCTTCTACCTTGATGCCCAGCATAATAGACTGGGGGAAGGAAAAGTTGTTTGTGGAGGCACCTTGCATGGCAGTGGCCCCTCTGATTTTGGATGTGATTTAGATAGGATAAATGTAATTACCTCCGCCAGGCCGAAAGGCCAGGAGGAGGTAATGTTTTTGCCGGGGTTTGTCTGTGTGTTTGTCTGTGTGTTTGTCTGTCTGTCTGTTTGTCTGTTGGTTAGCAAGATAACTCAAAAACTTTTGGACGGATTTCAATGAAACTTTCAGGCGTTGTTGGAAATGGTACAAGGAAGAACTGATTAAATTTTGGGGATGATCCGCATCACCGTCTGCATACAGGAATTTTTTAAAGCATTTTTCCACACTGTGACATACGGCCATTTTCAACATGTGCGCAGGCGCAATGGAGGGCGCTGGGCGTCGTGTCTGACCAACACAAACTCCGCCTTCTTCAACGTTTTAGCCACAAAAGCATGCGGAAAACACTGGTGGCCTGGGCCCGCCAGCGTGCCTGTGCCAGCCATAGGCGCTGCGCACATTGCGCTGGTCGTCGTGTATGACCAACACAAACTCCGCGTTCTTCAACGTTTTAGGCACAAAAGCACGCGGAAAACACTGCTGGCCTGGGCCCGCCAGCGTGCCTGTTTTTGCGCCACGCTGCAAAACCTGACACGGCCACCTGTCCGCCACCCGATTATTTGCCACAAATTCCCCGCCCAGCTATAGGCGCTGCGTAAAAACGACCTCTCTGCCGGGGAAAATTCTAAATTCTGTTTTGCCGCGGAGCGCAACCCCAATATAATATAAAACCCACGGCAACCTGTCTAACCAATCTGCATCCGTCAGTGGAGGAGATGGACACACCAACACTTCAGTTTATTACCTCCGCCAAGGAGGCAATGCTTTTACAACCGTAAAACGGGGCTATAAGGGACGGCGGGGTAATATGGGACACTTTTCTAAATGTAATTCTGCTTTTTTAATTTTGCTTCCGCCTAGATTTGATGAAGGATTCATGGATATTTGACAATAACAACACAACTCAGCGTCCTGCTCAAAATAAAAAAAGCAGAATTACATTTAAAACATTTCCCAGAAAAGTGTCCCTTTTTAACCCGCCGTCCCTTATAGCCCTGTTTTACACTACTGAACCACTAATCCTATCACTATCACATTGATTGTCATTCATTAATTGTCTGTTTATTGCACTGTCCATGTCAAATAAACAAATAATCATTGTGAATCCAATTGCTAGTCATATCTTTTCATGCTCAGGGAATCTGAAAACGTACACACAAACACTGTATGGGGGGAACTGTGCCGCTTGGCGGAGGTCTGCGCTCTCCGAGTGCTTTTCTAGTTTTGTTTTGTACTGTACATGATTGGCTGTATGGATTGAATGACAATAAAGTTGGCTTCTTCTTCTTTTTAGAGAATTTTTTTTTATAAATTTTCTTCGAAGTCAAAAGTTTACATAAATTTCTTTGGTATTTGGTAGCATTGCCTTTAAACTGTATGACTTTGGTCAAATGTTTTGGGTATTCTTCCACAAGCGTCTCACAATAGTTTGCTGGAATTATGGCCCCTTCCTCCTGACCGAACTGGTGTAACTGAGTCAGGTTTGTAGGCCGCCTTGCTCACACACATCTTTTCAGCTCTGCCCACAAATTTTCTATGAGATTGAGATCAGGGCTTTGTTATGGCCTCTCCAGAACTTTGACTTTGTTGTCTTTAAGTCATTTTGTAACTAATTTGGAGGTACGTATAGGGTCATTTTCCATTTGGAAGACCCATCTGCACCCTAACTAGGGCTGAGCGATATGAAAAAAATGAGCAATGAATTTTTTTCATATTGATCAATATCGATATATATTGCAATATGGATCAAATTACTATTTCTGTCAAGCTTAAAGGTTCCTTTTTACTCCTAAGTGAAATGTGAAGCTATCACAAGATTAATTTTAAATATTTATTCTCTGTCAGAAGTTGAACCTGACAAATGTAGTGTAGAACATTATACAACTGTATTTCAAATAATTATAAAACATTATAAAATATAAATATTTTATAATATTCTGCTCACCAACTTACCCATAGCTGAGTGAAGTACATGCCCAAAGCACTGTAACCGTGTCCACTTGTTTAGTGATGTGGCCTCCGCTATATTTGTCCCACTATCATGAGCCAGACTTGTCTTCACTCATTCTCCAGGATGCAAGTGCTTTGGTCAGTTCTAAATGACTTCACCTGTACGGTCTTCAGGAAAGTTTGAAGACATTTGCTTTTCAAATTCCAATCTTGATCAATGAAGTGGGCAGTGAGGCTCATACAGTATATGGTTCAGATGTGTAACTTGACTACAAATCTAGTGGATGAAAGGGTTGTTTCCCTGTGCTTTCAGGTTGGGAAACTGGCCTTGACTGTCATTTATGCCATGTGCCAAATAAGGTTTCAGAGTACCCACCTTTTTTAAAGTCTCTGACTGGGGTGATGGAAAGTGCTCCCCTTGGAGACTCCATTGTCCTACTGGGGAACTGCAATGTGCATGTGGGCAACAACAGTGAAACCTGGAGGGATGTGACTGGGCCTGATATGAAGCCAAATATTGGGTGAAGAAAGGTGCAGCACTATCATCTGAGCGGCACTTGGTGGTGCGTTGGATCAGAAGACAGGGGAGGATGCCATTCAGATCCAGCAGACCCAAACGTATAGTGAGGGTGTGCTGGGAACATCTGACTGAGGCCCCTGTCTGAGAGGTCTTCAACTCCCACCTTCAGAAGAACTTCAACCACATCATTACCTCCACCATACATTGGACCTTGTTCTGACATATGGCATAGAAATAGAAAATCTTGTAGTGTCTCCTCATAACCCTGTACTGTCAGACCATTGTCTGTTAACCTTTGATTTTACTATTTCTGACTATTTGGCTCCTAAAGAAAAATATTATTACAGTAGATGCCTCTCAGATAATGCTGTTACCAAATTTATGCAGATTGTTTCCTCTATGCCATGTGTCAACACAACGGAAATAAGTTATAGACCGCTTGCTCCTTCTGTAATTGATAACATGGTGGATAGTGTTACAGCTTCTCTGCATCAGACTCTAGACTTGGCTTAAAAAAAGAAAAAAGTCTAATCAGAGATTTCTAACTCCTTGGTTCAACACAGAAACTCGTAGCTTAAAACAGAAGACTCGTCAATTAGAAAGAAAATGGCGCTCCACTAATTTAGATGAAATCTATCTAGCTTGGAGAAATCATCTTTTAATCTATAAAAAATCTCTTAGAAAAGTTAGAACGAGTTATTATTCTGCATTAACAGAAGAGAACAAGAATAATCCCAGGTTTCTTTTCAGCACTGTAGCCAGGTTGACAAAGAGTCAGGACTCTGTCAATCCTAGCATTCCCTTAGAGCTTACTAGTCGGGACTTTATGAACTTTTTCAATAATAAAATTTCATCCATCAGAGATAAAATCAATCAGATTCTTCCCACAGTTTACTTAAATACTGTAACTACTACAACTCCTTCAATTGATGTCTGTCTTGATGAGTTTACTCCAATCGACCTTTGTGAGTTAGACAAAATAGTTTCCTCATCCAAACCTTCAACTTGTCTTTTAGACCCTATTCCTACCAGGTTATTTAAAGAAGTCTTCCCACTTATTGGTAGCCTTATTCTTCATATAATCAATTCTTCATTAACTTTAGGCCATGTACCGCAGGCTTTTAAAACGGCTGTAATTAAACCCTTACTCAAAAAGCCAACGCTAGATCCAGGAGCTTTAGCTAACTATAGACCAATCTCTAATCTCCCTTTCATTTCAAAAATCTTAGAAAGAGTTGTTGCTACGCAATTATTTGACCACCTGCAGGGAAATGGTTTACTTGAAGAGTTTCAATCTGGTTTTAGAATCCATCATAGTACTGAAACAGCCTTAGCGAAGGTCACTAATGACCTCATCGCATCTGATAATGGACTGGTTTCTGTACTTGTCCTTTTAGACCTTAGTGCAGCTTTTGATACTATCGATCATAATATTCTACTTGATAGATTAGAACACTATGTTGGACTTAATGGAACTTCATTGCAGTGGTTTAGATCTTATTTATCTGATAGGTTCCAGTTTGTTCATGTAAATAATGAGTTTTCTTTCAACTCAAAGCTTAGTCATGGAGTTCCACAGGGATCTGTGCTAGGCCCTACTCTTTTTAGTTTATATATGCTTCAGTTAGGCAACATTATTAGAAAGCACTGTATACATTTTCATTGTTATGCAGGTGACACACAATTATACCTGTCAATGAAGCCAGATGATAGTAATCAATTAGCCAAGTTAGAAGCCTGTCTTAAGGAAATCAAAGCTTGGATGACTTGTAATTTCCTGCTATTAAATTCAGATAAGACTGAAGTCATTCTTGTTGGTCCAAAAAACCTTAGAAATACCTTTCCAAATCAAACTTTCAGTTTGGATGCGGTTACTCTTTCTCTGTGAGGAACCTTGAAATTATTTTTGAACAAGATCTGTCCTTCAGTTCACATATTAAATTTGTTTCTAAGACTGCCTTCTATCATTTGCGTAATATTGCCAAGATTAGGAGCATCTTGTCTCAGAGTGATGCTGAGAAACTGATCCACACTTTTGTTAGCTCGAGATTAGATTATTGTAATTCTTTATTATCAGGCTGTCCTAAAACATCTTTAAAAAGTCTTCAGCTGATCCAAAATGCTGCAGCAAGAGTTTTAACAGGTACTAGAAAGAGAGATCATATCTTTCCGGTTCTGGCCTCCCTTCATTGGCTTCCCATAGAGTTTAGAATTAAGTTTAAAATCCTTCTTCTTACTTACAAAGCTCTTAACAATCAGGCTCCTTTTTATTTAAAAGATCTGATACTACTGTATTATCCTAACAGAACACTACGCTCCCAAAATGCAGGATTACTTGTAATACCTAGAATCTCCAAAAGTACAATGGGAGGCAGAGCCTTCAGTTATCAAGCTCCTCTCCTGTGGAACCAGCTGCCAATCTGGATTTGGGAGTCAGACTCGATCTCTGTTTTTAAGAATAGGGCTAAAACCTACCTTTTTGATATAGCCTACAATTAGGGAGGGATCATGTGTTTCTGAACCCTCCCTTAGTTATGCTGCTAATAGGTTTAGTCAGCCAGGGGACCTCCAATAATGCACTGGGCCTCACTCCTTTCTTCACTCTCAATGAAATATTTTTTTTTGCTGGTCATTAACATCTGTTTGTTCTCTCCCATAGATTGAGTCCCCATCGTGCTGTTTGCTCTCTACATGTCTGTTCTTTTCATCTTCTCTATCCCCTCACCCCCCAGCCAGTCGCAGCAGATGACTGCCCCTCCCAGATCCTGGTTCTGCTGGAGGTTTCTTCCTGTTAAAAGGGAGTTTTTCCTCTCCATCGTCGCCAAGTGCTTGCTCACAGGGGATCGCCTGATTGCTGGGGTCTTTCTGCAGCTGTAGGGGTTCCCCCTACAGTTGATAGTGCTATGAGATGACTGTTGTTGTGAAATGGTGCTATATAAATAAAGTTGAATTGAATTGAATTGAATCCCAAGGGAGACTGCAGCCACGGAATATGAATGGGCCATGTTCTCCATCTCTATTGCTGAAGCGGCTACTCAGAGCTGTAGCTGTAAGGTTGTCTGTGCCTCTTGTGGTGGCAACGCCTGAAACAAATAATGCATACCAGAGGTGAGACTGGCCATTGGGCTAAAGAAGGAGCCTCACTGAGCTTGGTTGGCTTGTGGGACTCAGGCACCGGTTTAATGTTTCAGCCCTTGAGGAGAATGGAACAATAAGGTCTTTTGATCAATAAAGGAAAGCAATAAAAGAAATCAAAAAATAAAAACAAATGAGATAAAAAAGAAAATAAAATGAATAAAAATGGTAATATACGTGTGTGGATATATGTGTGTTAGCAGCTTAAATCTAGGAGTGTTAGTATCTTATAAAAACAATAATGAAACAAATCAATGGAAAACAAAAGCAATAAAACTGCGTAAAAAGAGAATGTAACGATTAGTGATGTGATGACGATAAGCGTAATGTGAAAAGTGAAAATGATATGAAAACCCAAAACAAAAAATAAAAACAATATTTCAAACTTCATAAGTGTGTTTGTAAATAGTACATTTCAACCTCACATCGTGATCATGCACCTCCTCTCAGTTTTCTGCGTGTCAGTCATCCTTTTACTCTGTACTTTGACTCATGGAGAGACATCTTGGGTTGGTACTGCTTTTTCATCATCCTCATCATCCTTGGCAACCGCATCATGACACATCACTAAGTTTACATGAACAAGTCTCATCATCATACTACGGATGCAAGGAATCACACAGGAAAAGACCAAAATTATCACTACAAAAATCGCTATCAAGTTCATGATGGGACCTTTCCATGAAGAAATTAACCAACTTAACCAATTCTGTGCATCAATAACATTGTCCTTGGCCGCAGAAGCCTGTAAGGCAGTGAGGTTACATACTGTATGGCCGAAGCAATAATCTGACCATCTGCATCATTTTCAGGGATAAAAGTACAGCAATAATCACCTACAATAGCACACACGCCCCCACGGGCAACAGTTAATTGGTCTAGAACCATTCTATTTTGTGTCATCATAAGCCTCATAGCCGTCATTTCTTCCCTTATACCTGACCAAGCAGATAAGGAAAAATTCACAAAGGATTGTAGTCTATAATTAAGTGTTTGAATCCATAAAGTGTTCTTGCCCACCCAAGGAAACAGTGAATAAAGAACCTTTACTCCTGTGCTCTTTATCTTAAATTGCTCTGGCACATCTGTGCCCCAAATGGCATCATGTGGTGCAAAGGTGGCATCCTTTGGTAAGAAAGCATCTCTCTTCGCCCTGCCCACCTGGCCTGCCGGCATAATGAGGGTGTGGTCAGTGGCAAGAACAGGGGGACAAATTCCTCCCCAATTCATGGACAGGTGCGAATACGCCAGATGACCGCATAGCCACCAACCCTGTATTGACAATGTGAATCTTCAGGACAACACTTGCCCGCTTCGTTGGTCAAGCAGGTGGCAGTACAGGGGAGACACGCACTGTGCACCACTGCACACTTAGAAAGAGGTAAATTGCCCAAAAGATCATCACTACTTCCCTTCAGACAAAAGGAAAAGTTCCCTGATGAAATTAACCTTGCCTTCACAGAGTAAGGAGTGTCATCATGTTTGCAATCAGTGGAGTGATAAGTGATATGGCAAGTGTGATTCAGAATAATGTTTGCTGTGTCATCTCTGTACATGGCCTTCTGTAAGAAGCAGATAGCTTGTGATAGCTCCATTGCTCTAGCCGTAACATAGATTTTTCTGGTTGATAGTGGCATCAAGGAACAAACATAACAGTTGGAGTGATTAGCTGATTTAGCTGTGTAATTAGTATATCTCCACCAGACATTGCCAGCATAAACATGATCATGATGACCTGGAGCTTCCAGCCATTCATGGTGAGTGTGTGTAACATATCTAGCCCTATGGTGCATAGGTTTTGGGGCAGCTAAGAAGAACCAAAGCAAAAGTGTCACAACAAGGATGATGATGATGATGATGAAAGAACAGCAACGACATCCACACCTTCCAGTTGCTAACCTTCTTTCTCTTGCCTCTTGTCTTTCCATGATAAACAAACAGTTGCTTCATTATACAAGCCATTACTAGACACCAGAGGGCGCCGTCAGCTGACACTTGTATAGAGAAACAGTTAAACAGTCACTTGCTGAAGATTTTTAGTGAGATAAAGATTTGCAGTATATATTAAACAGTCTCTTGATTAGGGTTCTGAGTGGGGTAAAGTTTGCAATGTGTTAAATGCACCCAAGAGTCACGTCCTTCGACTTTTACAGCTGTTGGCGTTGAGAAGACAACTTTATGTGGCCCTTGCCAGGGCGAGTCAGTCCAATTCTTCTTTTTGATGACCTTGATAAAGACGAGACCCCCTCGTTTGGCCAAGATTGGTGCAGCTTCCTTGTGAACCCTCCTGGAGAGAGTGACAGCAATAACATCTCTGTTAGTCAACATCCTTCGCATGTAATCAGCTAAGCACACCTCCTTATCACTTGAGTTGAATGGTCTTAATGGTGGGAGAAAGTATGGTTTGCCATACATAATTTCAAGTGGAGATAACCCTCCTTTGGTGGAGACTATCCTCATGTAAAATAAAACTAGGGGAAGGCAATATATCCAATTTTGTCCCGTTTCTGTCATTGTTTTCCTAAGTCTTTCTTTAATAGTTTTGTTTGTGCGCTCAACCAGTCCTGCAGATTGTGGGTGGTAGGCTGAATGATTTTTCAAGTTAATGTTGAGTGCTGTGCTTAAATGTGATATAAGTTGATTTACAAAGTGTGTACCATTATCTGAGTAAATCTTTTCGGGTATTCCAAATCTAGGTACAAATTCCACTAGCAATCTCTTTGCCACTGTGACTGCATTTGGGTGAGGGCAAGGGAAAGCTTTTGTCCATTTGGAAAATATGTTACAAATAACCAAACAGTAGATTTTGCCATCACATTTAACTCAATGAAATCCATGCAAATGTTTTGGAATGGAAAAGTGGATGCTGGGAAGGTGCCTTTCTCAGGTCTGAAGTTTCCTTGCACATTGTTATCGTCTTACAGAATTGAGTAAAAATTGTTTTGTTTTTTGTAATAAATTTTAGCTTGATTAGTAAATTATTTTTGCAAATCATACATTATTAATTATTTCACTACATTTTACTACTAATCGTACATCATCTATCTATTTTTACTAATTCTATTTTTACTAATCACCCCCCTTTGCTACATGGGAAACCCCATGTAGTACAGTGGAGGCCTCCTGAAACACTCTGTGTCATGTGATAAGTTTTTTCTGTGGATTTCATTCTGCACAAGGAATGGTCAGTTTATTACACTGGTCAACACCAAATTTATTGTCTAAGATTTTTTAGCTGATTTAGGACAGTTTTGATGTGTTGAATCCAAAAATCACATTGGTTTTGCTCAATCAGGTCAACCTTTTGAACTATGGCCACATGTTTTTTACATTTTTGTTTACATGTATTTTCACTTTATATCATGCAAAATTCTTTATTTCTTGAAATTCTCTGAATTTTGAACAATGATGACGTAACGTTCAATTTACATGTACTTACCTTTATCAATGTCTACTGTAGCAATATGTGATTTATAATTATGATCAGGTATAAGATTATTTAATTTGTATTAATGTATTAGGACCTGAGATTTACTCCGGGTCCACACACAGAAAAAGTTTATAGTAAATACGCGTAGGGGCACCAGCTCACCTCTTTAGTGAGCAATAGTCATTGATTTGACTTTATACCTGTTTAATCACTCAATGAATTAATTAATAATCAGTCTCAAAATTTTAGTGAATTCGATACTGGGGCTTTGAAACCAGACTCAGAATGAAATAAATTCCCAACAACTTCTCTCATTTTCACATATTTATTAAATGAAATGATGATTAAAGGACACTGAAATGATTTGCATTAACCATTAAATTAAACTTGTAAATGACAGAGTAACAATGTGAACATTTGCAGAACCAGGGTGAAAATGTAAGCTGAATTTAGATCAGTTTTAAGATGACGGATTATGAAAAACTGAATGCAAATTTATGGGGAAAATTAACCCTTTGAGTGTGTATGGTGCAGAACTGCAACATACAGTTCAAGTGGTCAAGAGTGGTAAATATTTTTTGTCAATAAAATAGTTTAGATGGACTTTGGACGTATTTACACAAAAAATGGTTCAGTCTTTTGACACCATTTTTTTGTACAGAGGTACCTCATCATCTTATCTTCAAAGTATATGAACAAGAAATCAGTACATTTAAAAAAAATCCAGAAATTTCTCACTTACTTTTGACAAAGTCAGAGTGAGAAGGCAGGCACAGTGCCACGCTCTGCCACTAGGGGCACGCAAATTCTCACACTCAAAGGATTAAACTAATTATATGGAAAATTCTGGATTACTCTTAAGAAAATGAAAATGGAATTTTAATAAGAAAAATCATATATTTCTTTTAATTTTGTATCTGATCAGATGCTGAATTATTCTCAAATCTCAGACGTTTTTATTCACTTTCAGCAGATGGAACGGAATACAGCTCATGTGAATCCTTGCATGGTGGTTCTTTCGGCGGCTTCTCCTGAAGCTTTAGTTGTAGATGACACCTAAAACCAGATTATCTTGCCAGCAGATATTCAGACAATGTATGGCAGCTTCCAAAGTCCACAGTCACAAGATGAAATTTTGACTGCAATAGTAGTTGGAGCTTAGGTCAAGCATGATGGCGATGTTGGTTTCTTCAGTGGCGCGTAATGGCGAGCTGCGTCGAGGCTTTCATGGATCAACGGCTTCTCCCAAGGGAATTCGAGAATAATTACAAAATCTGATCCCAATAGCAAAATTAAAAGACAAATTTTCCTGACTTCGTGGAGTGGCCAATAGCTTCCAGTATGGAGATGGTCAGTCAGTCCTTTAAAAACACACGGTGGATTTAAAGAAAGTTTAACAATATAAAAAGTTAGAAAAACAGAAATGTCTGTGAAGCATAGAGTTTCACTCCATATCAAGAGTTGAGCTCAGGAAAGAAAGAATTAATTCCCAGACATTTAAAGAAAAACATTAAAATACACAGAAGTTTACACAAACACAATATTCCATGTTCTCTGCTCTGAAGTGCTCTGGTCTGCAGTCTCCTGAAACTTTTCTGAAGAAGTGAAAAAGTGAAAAAGCACTTAAGGAGGCCGTTTCCCCTCTTTTTATCTGTGGAAAACTTTCATGGGCTTCCGGGGATTGACAGGAGCCCAAGCCAATAGTCTTCCTTCGTGGACGGGTTTTATGAACTTTTGTCCAATGAACAAACAGTCTTTTATCTGTAACAATCAATAATATTGAGAGAGCTGGAGCCCAGCATATGCCGGGTGATGATTGGCTGATACCGGTCCTCACAGAATGACACACAATTTTAATACTGAAGATTCATCAATATACTTATGTATAAAGTCTAACCTACTTCAGTGATTCATGCAGCTTTATAACTAGTGCTTTTAAATTAATGTACAAGAATAAACATTCATTTAAACATTTTAACATGCACATATTTAAAATCAAGGATTAATATATTCTTTTAAACCCATTGATTGTCCACAGAATATCAAAGTCCTACTGAGGCAGTGATCTTCAACAAATGGTGTCCTTAGAATTGTCCTGAGAAATGAAACTTGAAGAAAGAGCTAATTTCAGTTAATCAGTGTAAGTCAAAAGTGACCGTCTACTCCAGAGACGTCCACCAGGGGTAGTGTCGAGCTGTGGATACCTAGGCCTTAGGAAATGCCTTTAAAGTTTGATGCCTGTTCTTTCTCCACATTTTATTACCCAATAAAATGGTCAGGAGAAAGAGCATTTTGAGTTTATTTATGATCAGAATTGATGCATTAGAAGGAATTCCGGAGACTGGTTTAACAAAGGAATGTTAGTTCAGCTATGGTCCTGGGATGAAAGAGCAGTTCTTGACTGTCCTTTTCCTGGGTGAAACAATGTCTTTAAGATGAAGAATAATTCTATTGACGAGCCAAAGCAAGATGATGCTACACTACTATTCGATTTACAGTACAACTCTACAACTGCTGTACAACTCCTTACAACTTAACATAAAAACCTGATCTGATCAAGAGAAACGTATGTCATTTTCGGATTCAGCAGTCCAAAATTGTCTTAAATCAGTTGAAAAAACACAGACAACTTACAAAAAAATTATTTTTGTTATGTTGTGTTATTTTTCTTCTTTAGAATTTGGATGTAGGCCATTCAGATGTCTGTCATACATACTGGGACAACATTGGTCTGTGGCATACTTGTGTAGTGGAGATATTGGACTTATATAATGTATAGCCATCGTGTGCGGTCATGTAGTCGCTGTGTTCGGCCGAAGACCCAACACCACGAGCACAGTACCTTAGCACATCAAAATTCTACAACACATCTCGTTCTGTCACATGTGGGAAATGTGATGCTCTCATACCATTGTCAAGCGGGAAACTGTATTGCAATGTCCTGAAACTGTAATGTCACTTCAGGTAAGCACTGCATTGTTTAGGCAAATGAAAAATGTCTGTCATGTTAGTATTAGCGTCAGCAGTTGTACTTAGCTTTGGTGGTCTAGGTGGTCAGGTCCATGAGGTCCTCCTCCCCACTCGCTGCCGTTGCCGGTGTCCCGAATGTTGTCTCCAGTAATGCCCACATTGATGACAAATGTCACATTTCCCTTGTTGCGGCCAGCTCATCCCACGCCTCCCTCCATCCACCCTCCACCACAGGGGTCCAATGTCAGTGCCACCCTGAAAAAATGGAATTGGGGAAAGTTGGGGGAAGGCTCTCCCCCGACCCCCCCCCCCCCCCGTGTGCCAGTCTCACACAAACAGGAGTTTAATTTTTCCATAAATGTTCGGACTACTGCTCTTGTAACTATTTAATAATCATTTAACCCTATGAGTGTGTATGTTGCCGAACTGCGACATAACCCCTAGTGGTCAAGAGTGGTAAATATTTTTGTCAATAAAAGAGTTTAGATTTCCAAGGCTATAACTTGAAAGTGGTAAGAGATAATGGCTTACTGTCTATTAGAAAAATGTAAAATATGATCCAAAGTTTCAGACAGGAATAAATTTATGCATCTAATTTGCATAATGTTGCAGCACCTCTTTAAATTCCATAAATCAGTCAAAACTGGACTTTGGATGTATTTACACAAAAAATGGTTCAATCTTTTGACACCATTTTTTGTGCAGAGGTCCCTCATCATCTTATTGTCAAAGTTTATCAACAAGAAATCAGTACATTTAAAAAAAAAACACACACACACACAGAAATTTCTCTCTTACTTTTGACAAAGGGTGGCTGGCTGGCTGGGTGGTGAGGCCGCTGCGTTTTCACCCATCATGGTCTATATTTTGCGTTCTGCCAGTAATTTAAAATCTCTACCACATCTACAAAGTCTTAAATAAATAAATAAATAAAGTCTTAAATAAATTTTGCTTGTATCCTATGGGTATTTTCCGCGTACAAATCCAAAAAAGTGACGTGACGATGGTGGCCATATTTGCTTTCTGGGCTAACTGCTACAAACAGGAAGAGGAAATGAGTTCTTCTTCTTTGGTGTATTACGTGTCATCCACTAAGTCCTCCAATGGATGTCTGCCACCTTTTGAAACTGGCAAATCAGTACAATCAGTACAAATTCCCAATGCAGGCGATCATGTCAGAGTGAGAAGACAGGCACAGTGCCGCGCTCTGCCACTAGGGGCATGCAAATTCTCACACTCAAAGGGTTAACCATTTTCCTTTGAGTTTTAGCAGTGCTCATTTGAATGTTGGTGAAAGTTTAATTCGAACTAATGGTTCAGATTTTCTCTTTATTTTCTTCTGTTACGTACATCTAGAAAATTACCCAAACTTAATGTTTTTGCTGGAAAGGGAGAGATTTCTTTCTTTCTCTCTGTCTCCATTGTAAAGTTTTTGAACTTGCTGTACTACTGTACAATGACAATAAAGCCTATTCTATTCTATTCTATAACATGATTAGGTGAGCTGAAGTCCTATCTTGCAGGCTTTGCCAACCTATCTCAGCCTTCATAGTATTAACACTGTGAGTTTGTCATAGATAAAATAAGATAAGCTAAGCCTTTATTAGTCCCACAGTGGGGAAATTCCAGGATTGCAGCAGCAAAGGGGATAGCAGCACTGAGAGCAATAGTAAATAAGATAAGAAGATAAGAACTGGTTAGCCAAAGCAGTAAATAAATATACATATGTACATAGTTATATACACAGTGTAGGAGCATTGCAGCTAGATTAGAGAGAAAAGAAAAGAAAAAACGCACAGTTAAAATTAAAGATTAAAAGCAAGTCTGAACAGGTGGGGTTTGAGTAATGATTTGAAAGAGTTTAAGTCTGTGCAGTCATGGATGTGTTGGGGGAGAGAGTTCCAGAGGGAGGGGGCGGTGATGGAAAAGGCTTTGTTCCCCCGTCATAGTTCCCCATGCGCCATTGTACGGCGCATGAGGGAGAGAATGAAAAACCCAATCACGTGAGTAGAAGGTGCCATATTTATTAGATAGCCACAAAGTTAACAGTTCAGCTTAACCACAAAAATACAGAGATATGCAGATGATGGAATTAAGGCCACCTGACATGCAGGGCGCCAGCCAGATTCTCTACAGCCCGGTCAATAGGAAGCCTAGTGCCACAGGACTGCTATAAGCACAAAGGGAAAGGCGATCATGACACTTAAGGGGCTGGAAGCGATTCTGGGGCGATCTGTGCAGTCTGGAGGATGAAGAAGGTGAGCAGGGTCAGCCGATAACACCAAGGGGTTAACCGAACTTAAAGTGCTGGCCTGAATACAGAGAAGGTAATGACAACACATACGTGGAGAACTAGCTGCCGTGTATGAAGGTGAATGCTCCGACAATCTCTTTCCACAAATTCAGCGAACAAATACTCCTGAAGCTAGCGAGGAAAGAGATTGCCGGTGCGAAAAAGTGTGGGCTGAACTTGATTGGGCCTGGTGTGTGAGAGAGTGTGCATGAGTGTATGAGTGGGAATGAATGGAGCATGTGCATGTGTGTGTGTGTGAACAGCCAAACCCAGATTCATGACAGCCCCCCAGGGGTGGATACCAGACACCCCAGTACCATCAGCCAAAAAGAAAAGAAACGACACCCCTCAAGGGACACCCCCCCCCACTCCCGGCAACAAACACTAACCCAGGGTGGGAGGTGGGGGAACACTGGTTAGGAGGGAAGCAACCGGTGAAAACACAACCAGTAAAAAACAAAATAATGAGCAAAACCCTCCTAACGACCCCCTACCTGGAACACTAACCCCCCTCCCCAGAAGTCCAAAGTTCAGGGGGTCAACCAGAATCCCAGGCCCCCAGCATGGTGAGGAGTGGCAGATAGGGTGGCCTGCCCAAGTCCCAAGTCCAGCAGGCGGCCCACAGGATAATGTCTGGTGGCCTTCCCGGGCCGATGGACCACCCGACCCATAAGCCAAGTCCTTCGGGTGGCCGACCAGCATGGTGGAGCCACCAGAACCGGAGGGGAAGGCAGAGAGACAGCCTCCATACTTGGGAACATCAGGAGCAAAACCAAGGACAGGAGCCCCTCTGCCGTTTAAGGCTTGGGGCAGGGGAACCGTAACACCCGCGATGGTCCCGGTCTAGGCCGTGGCTGCACTCGCGATGGTCCCAGTCTGGAACGTGGCTGCACCCATGATGGTCCCGGTCTGAGACAGGGCTGCACCTGCGATGGTCCCGGTCTGGGACGGGGCTGCACCCACGATGGTCCTGGTCTGGGACGTGGCTGCACCTGTGATGGACCCCGGCTGGAGCTCTGCTGCACCCGTGGCGGACCCCGGCTGGGGCTCTGCTGCACCCGCGGTGGACCCCGGCTGGGGCTCTGCTGCGGTGGCCTCCCCAGCGAGGGAGGTGATACTCTTCATGTCCCCTGATACTGGACCCCGATCCTTGGCGGCCTCCAACGAGATCAGTAGCTCTCCGGTGACCGCGACCGGGGGCTCCAAACCCGAAGGGAGAAAAAGAGAAACCAGGTCAGGGTTGCCAGCAGTGGCAGAGCCCGGTGTGGCGGCCCCGAGGGCTACTGTGAGCTGCCCCGGGTCCACCTCACCATGAGTCGGGCAGTGTGACATTAACATAGACATTACTGACATAATGGAGCACACTTGCCTGAACTCTGGCTCCACCACCCTCCAGGACTCCGGCGATTTGGGGTACACGGGTTTCCCCAGTTCGTCGGGTGCTTCATCCCCGTCGGCCTCCTCTAAAAAAACTGGGCCCGCCTCATCATCTGTGGGCAACCCAGGTTGTGGCAGCTCCTGTCCGGCAACCCTAGGATGGAGCTCGAGGGGGATAGGAGAGGAGGAACAGTTAGGGTCACGGGCAGCGGCAGAGCCAGCGAGGGGGGTCCAGATGAGGCTGAGAGCCGCACCTGACTCCCCTCCCCAAGAGCCAGACAAGATCCCTCCACCATAGACAAATGAACTACTGGAGAGATTACTTGCCTGTGCTTAAGCTCTACCACCATCCAGGACTCCGATGCCGCCGCCCCGGGTCCCATTGACTGGAGGTCTGGTCAGGGGGATGACTCTACTGTGGCAGCCCCCGCAGCGGGCGTGATGGTGGTTGCAGTTGTGGTGGTCTCATGCGCCGTCCTCCACGCCTCCGGTTCCTCTGGCGTGGCAGCCGTGAACGACCTTTCTGCTGGCCCATGGGCTGGACCCTCCCGGGCCTCTGGCTCCTCCTTCCCCAAACAACCTGATTCCAGGACCGATGGGCTCATAGGGGCACATAGAAAGGAGTTGGAGAGACCAGGTACGAGAGCATTATATGCCGCTGGGGCGGAGCACTCAGGGGATTGCACACCCTGAGTCAGGATGTGTGATGTGTGATTTTGCCTACCAGGAGGCAGGCAAAATTGATCACTGACCGTGAAAATTAAAAGAGAAGAAACCTGCCTGTTCTCCTGGCAATGGAGGTCCCCAGCGGCCTCCGAGGCGTCCTCTCTCCTCCCTTGGCATTCCTCATCGGGTTGCGGCTCCTCCTCCTTCAGAGAAAGTTCCTTTAATCTTTTGGCCATCTCCGGGAGTTGCCACAGCTTCACCTCCAAGATTAGGTCCATCTCTGCCAGAAGAGCCCTCCTGCATTTCTCAATTTCCTCCCATGACGGAGCGGAGCATGGCTCGGAGTGGGGAGACGGAGCTGTAGTAAGTGGGGCTGGACGCTTCTTGCGGCAGGGATTCCTCCCTCTCCTCCTCCTGGGCGACTTGGGAATGAGAAAATCCGGGATGCAGAGCACCGCACCGGGGAGCAGGTCACCCATGCAGGGAGGCCCCGCATCTTCAGGAGAAAACAGCGAAGTGGCCACAAGGAGCTCGAGCACTGGAAGATCCTCAGCCGATTCCTCACATGGCACGGCAAAGAAGTCCCAGAGGATCTCCATTGCCTCCGGATGATCCCAGAGGCTGCCTCGCTCTATAACCCTCCTCGCAGTGTCCCGAGCATGTCGAACAGTCGGGAAGGAATGGGGTTTCTGTGTCCATGAGAAAACCTCCTCTAGAAGACACAGTGAGCGCAGCTCCTGGTCCAGATCCCTCTCCGTCCAAACCATAATGATTAAACTCGGGGAAAAAGGAAAAAGGTTGTGGAATGAAAAAGAAAAAACACACTTCTACTCCGCTGGTTTTTTTCTGTTTAGGTCGGAGCATTCTGTCATGGTTCCCCATGCGCCATTGTACGGCGCATGAGGGAGAGAATGAAAAACCCAATTGTGTGAGTAGAAGGTGCCGTATTGATTAGATAGCTCAAAGTTAACAGTTCAGCTTAACCACAAAAATACAGAGATATGCAGATGATGGAATTAAGGCCACCTGACATGCAGGGCACCAGCCGGATGCTCTACAGCCCGGTCAATAGGAAGCCTAGTGCCACAGGACTGCTATAAGCACAAAGGGAAAGGCAATCGTGTCACTTCTGGGGCTGGAAGCGATTCTGGGGCGATCTGTGCAGTCTGGAGGATGAAGAAGGTGAGCAGGGTCAGCCGATAACACCAAGGGGTTAACCGAACTTAAAGTGCTGGCCTGAATACAAAGAAGGTAATGACAACACATACGTGGAGAACTAGCTGCCGTGTATGAAGGTGAATGCTCCGACAATCTCTTTCCACAAATTCAGCGAACAAATACTCCTGAAGCTAATGAGGAAAGAGATTGCCGGTTCGAGAAAGCGTGGGCTGAACTTGTTTGGGCCTGGTATGTGAGAGAGTGTGCATGAGTGTATGAGTGGGAATGAATGGAGCGTGTGCATGTGTGTGTCTGTGTGTGTGTGTGTGTGTGTGTGTGTGTGTGTGTGTGTGTGTGTGTGTGTGTGTGTGTGTGTGTAAGTGCATGTGCATGTGTGTGAACACCCGTGACAGTACAGCTGATGGCACTTGACAGGAGGAGGGGGCGTGTCCAAGCTGTCAGGGAGCAGAGGCCCAATAGCTCCCTGAAGCGCCAGGTGGAAAATTGGGCAAAACATAAGTCAGAGCTGGGTTTGGAACAGCCAAACCCAGATTCATGACACCCCCAGGTTCTGTGCTTGGTTCTGTGTGGTGGAAAGAGGAGGTTTGCATCAGAGTAATGGAGATAGCATCGGGGAACGTGCCGGTGCAACGGGTCGGTAAGATAGGGAGGGGCCTGGTGATGGAGGGCTTTAAAGGTGAGGAGAAGGACTTTGAACTGTATGCGTTGTGAGATTGGGAGCCAGTGGAGGTTCCCGAGGGCAGGGATGATGTGGTCACGGGAGCCAGATTGGGTGAGACGGGCGACTGAGTTCTGAATTGAAGTTTCTGGTGGAATTTGGATGATATGCCATAAAGAATGCTGTTACAATAGTCAAGTCTGGATGTGATAAATGTATGTTTGAGAGTTTCTGCGGTGGAGAAGGTGAGTGAGGGACAGAGTCGGGCTATATTTTTTAGGTGGAAGAAGGTAGTTTTGATGACATGATTGATGTGCGGTTCAAAAGTGAGGTGACTGTCAAGGATGACTCCAAGGTTTTGTAGCTGTGGGGATGGGGAAAGTGTGGAGTTGGCAGCAGCGAGGTTGAAATTGTGGGTGGCTTTGGTGAGAGATTCCGAGCCGATGATCATCATTTCAGACTTGTCATAATTGAGTTGTAGAAAGTTCTTTTGCATCCAGGATTTTATTTCAGAAAGACAGTTTTCCAGTATGGAGCAGGTTACTGTGGTTATACAGTTAGTGGAAATGTAGATCTGAATGTTGTCGGCATAGCAATGGAAGTTAAGGCAATGTTGGTGGATGATGTTACCAAGAGGGAGTATATAGATGATGAAGAGGAGAGGGCCAAGCACAGAACCCTGTGGCACACCATGGGAGAGGGGGGCTGTGAGGGAGGTGAAGTTGTTGATGTGGATGAATTGCTGTTTGTTGGTGAGATATGAGTGGAACCAGGAGAGAACTGTACCGATGATGTTGAGGCAGGTTTCCAGGTGGGAGAGGAGAATGGAGTGGTTGACTATATCGAAGGAAGCTGTGAGGTCGAGCATGATAAGAATGTTCAGGAGTCCAGAGTCGGCTGAGAGGAGGAGGTCATTTTTCACTTTGAGCAGGGCTGATTTGGTGCTTTGTTGTGAACGGAATCCAGATTGGAATGTCTCAAAGAGGTCATTTGAGGTGAGCTGGATTTTGAGATTGGTGGCAACAACACACTCTAGGATTTTGGACAGGAAGGGTAGGTTGGAGATGGGACAAAAGTTATTCATGATGTTGGGGTTTAGTCCAGGTTTTTCTGAGGACTGGGGTGATGGCGGTGAGATTCAGGGGGTCAGGGACTGAGCCAGAGCTGAGGGAGGCATTGATGATGATGCAGATGAGAGAGATGGGAGGCAGGACTTGATAAGAGTGAAGGGGATGGGGTCCAGTATGGATGTGGGCCTTCCGTTGCCTGTGGTAATTTTAGTGAGCTCTAGAGGGGTCAGTATGGGGAAATGAGACAGTGGCTGAATAGAGGTGGGGGGAGGAGCTGATGGAGGGGTCAGGATCGGAGGGGAGGTGGTCAAGTTGCTGTGGATGGTGGTGATCTTTGTTTGGAAAAAGGACAGTAATGAGTTGCACTTTTCAGCAGTGAATGATGGGGAGGTGTTGTTGATGGGTTTGACAAGTTTGTTTGTTGTGGAGAAGAGTGTTTTGGGGTTATTGGAGCCAGCGTGTATGAGGTGAGCGTAGAAGTTGGACCGAGCTGTGTTGAGGGCAGTCTTGTATTGTTGGAGGTGATCCGTATAGGCTTGGAGGTGGACTGTTAGGTTTGTTTTCTTGTAAAGTCTTTCCAGCTGTCGCTTACGGGATTTCATGGCTTGGCGTTCAGGAGCTTACCAGGGAGCAGAGTGAGTGAAGGAGACTGTTTTAGTTTTGATGGGGGCTAACTGGTTCAGGCAGGAGGAGAGGGTGGTGTTGTAATAGCAAAAAAAGATCCATGGGGTCGTTAGAGAGCGGGGGAGGGGAGGCAGACATCATGCTGGTGAGTGAGGCTGAGAGGACTGGGGGAGTGATGGTTTTGATATTTCTGAAGGATATTGTGTGCCTTTCGTTAGGGGAGGGAATGGGAACGTTGATGTCCATGGTGATTGCCAGGTGGTCAGAGATATGGAGGTTGATGCTGCTGAGTTGGAGTATTGTTAGTCCAGTTGAGCAGGCCAGATCCAGAATGTGTCCATGTGAGTGAGTTGGGAAGTCAACGTGTTGAGTGAAGGTGAAGCACTGAAAAAGTTCCAGGAAGTCGGTGGCAGGTTTGCAGTCAGTGGCATCGATGTGGAGACTGAAGTTGCCAAGGAGAAGAACAGAGGGTGAGATGGCAGAGAACTGGATCAACAGATCCGAGAGTTCAGATAGAAAGGAGGGGTTTGGCTTAGGGGGGTAGTAGATAACGGTGGTGATCAGGGGAGTGGGACCAGAGAGTTTGAAGGCAAGATGTTCAAACGAGTGGACTGCAGGGGTTGGAATGTTGGACATTTTGATGTTTTTTCAGTGAATGACAGCAACACCACCTCCCCAGCCATCAGGACGGGATTTGTCAATGTACAGTAGGTGAATCCGGAAGGTGTGGTCTCATTGACTGAAAAATAGTCCAGGGGTTTATGCCATGTTTCAGTGATGCAAAGAAAGTCCATGTTATTGTCAGTGATGAATTCATTCAGGATGAGGCTTTTATTGTTCAGTGAGCATGTGTTGAGTAGAGCCAGTTTCAGGTGGCATTGCTTTGGGACAGGCTGAGAAGACTGAGGAGTGGGATGGAGATTGGACAGGTTTACCTGTGATTTATGGCGATGATGTGATAAGAATCTGACTGTGACTATGGGGTGAATGGAGAAAGCAGTGGCAGGAGGGAGCAGTGGTGGTTGGGGCCTGTAGGGGGAGCTGTGGCGGGAGGTGGAACACTGAGTTGAGGCCATGAGGGGGAATGGGGGGTGCTGAGGGCAGAATGTAAATAGCCAGTCACGTGGCCATGGGAGAGTTTGGAAAATGAACCGCAAATTAGCTGCTAAAATATGGCTACCTAAGTTACTGGGGTGGAGGTCGCCCGGTTTTAAAAATGCTTTACGGCCCCAGAAGAGGTTAAAATTGTCAGTGAAGCCCAGGTTGTGGATTTTGCAGGCAGGGAGAAGCCAGGTGTGGAGGGAAAGGATTCGGCTGAAGAGTCCGTATCCATGGCCATGAGGAGAGACTCGCCCACTAATAAAAGCTGATTTGCTGCAGTTGTGAAGGAGCTGAAAAAGTTTGATAAACTGTGCTTTGGTAATTTCTGACTGCCAGCAGGATACATCCACGCAGCCAACATGGACATTGATTCTCTGGACAGATAAAGGGAGTGTTTGGAGGATGCCAGGGGGTTTGGCAAGGATGACAGGAACGGTGGCTCTGCAGGTCCTGGGAAATGTAGAGCTAGTGCTAAAAACAAGCTAGCCGGCTAGCAGCAAGTGGCATCTTGCTCAAGGCAGGAAAAGATGATAAAAAAACTCAAGGTTGGCAGACTCGATTGTTAAAAGTAGAGGCGTGAACAGTTAGCCAGAAGTGTACCAGTTGACAGTGGCTGAAAAAATATTAAAAAAAGCAGTTTTGGGGAGCCGATCTGACTGAGGTGACAGAACGCCACACATGCGTAGTGCAAATTTGAGCAAAATGAGCTGCACCATTTTGAATATTTACAAAGCTGTTGTGTACTTTTTTAAGTATGGATCCCACACTGTTCTGGTGTATTCAAGTTGTGGTTACATCTCACTGGTGGAATATACAAATTTAATTAATTTTGGTGCGATACAAATGTTCCTTCTCACAAAACCTAAGGTTTGATTTGCTTTTTGGGATATGTTATTGATATGCTGGTTCCAAGATGCATTAGCTGACAGTGTAAGGCCTAGATACTTTACATTGCAGGAAGATTGAGGTATACTGTATAGCCATGAAACTGTATAACAGGTTCTTTTTCCTTCTTCTAAACTGTAATACTTTACATTTATTTATGTGGAATGACATTGGCCACTGAGCTTCTCACTGGCTCAGTTTTTACAGGTCAGCTTGCTGGGCCGTGCAGTCACTTTCCCTTTCCTTTCTCTCTGTAGATGATACAATCATCTGTAAACAATCAGATATTAGATGAGAGACCACTGGGAAGGTTGTTTATCAACAGCAGGGAGATTACTGGTCCTACTGATCCTCCGGATCTTATGGAGATATACAGTGGTGTGAAAGTGTTTGCCCCCTTCCTGATTTCTCATTTTTTTGTATGTTTGTCACATTTAAATGTTTCAGATCATCAGACAAATTTAAATATTAGACAAAGATAGCACAAGTAAACACAAAATGCAGTTTTTTAAATGAAAGCGTTTATTATTAAGGGTAAAAAAAATCCAGACCTACATGGCCCTGTGTGAAAAAGTGACCCCTCCCCCTCCCGTTAAAACATAAATTAACTGTGGTTTATCACATCTTTGGAAAGGTGGGGTCAATTTCTCAAACCACAAAAGACGCCACAACAACATCCAAAGAACTGCAGGCTTCACTTGCCTCAGTAAAGGTCAGTGTTCATGACTCCACCATAAGAAAGAGACTGGGCAAAAATGTCCTGCATGGCAGAGCTCAAAGAAGAAGACCACTGCTGAGCAAAAACAACATAAAAGCTTGTCTCAGTTTTGCCAGAAAACATCTTGATGATCCCAAAGACTTTGGGGAAAATACTCTGTGGAATGACGAGACAAAACTTGAACTTTTTGGAAGGTGTGTGTCCCATTACATTCGGCGTAAAAGTAATACAGCATTTCAGAAAAGGAACATCATACCAACAGTAAAATATGGTGGTGGTAGTGTGATGGTCCGGGGCTGTTGTGCTGCTTCAGGACCTGGAAGGCTTGCTGTGGTAAATGGAACCAAGAATTCTGCTGTCTACCAAAAAATTCTGAAGGAGAATGTCCGGCCATCTGTTCATGACCTCAAGCTGAAACGCACTTGGGTTCTGCAGCAGGACAATGATCCAAAACACACCAGCAAATCCACCTCTGAATGGCTTAAGAAAAACAAAATGAAGACTTTGGAGTGGCCTAGTCAAAGTCTTGACCTGAATCCGATTGAGATGCTGTGGCCTCACCTTAAAAAGGCGGTTCATGCTTCAAAACCCTCCAATGTCGCTGAATTACTACAATTCTGCACAAAGATGAGTGGGCCAAAGTTCCTCCACAGCGCTGTAAAAGACTCATTGCCAGTTATCGCAAACACTTGATTGCAGTTGTTGCTGCTAAGGGTGGCCCAACCATTATTAGGTTTAGGGGGCAATCACTTTTTCACACAGGGCCATGTAGGTTTGGATTTTTTTTTACCTTAGTAATAAACACCTTCATTTAAAAACTGTATTTTGTGTTTACTTGTGTTATCTTTTTTTTTTTTTTTTGTTACTTATTTGTACCCGTAGGTAGACTTGGTTTGCAGTCTGGTGACAAGCCACGGGCTGCTGGTCGCTGCGTGCGCGAGCGCCCTAAACCTACATGTTTTTGGTGTTTTTGGTATGTTTTTTATCTTTGTCTAATATTTAAAATTGTTTGCTGATCTGAAACATTAAATGTGACAAACATACACAAAAAAAGAGAAATCAAGAAGGGGGCAAACACTTTTGCACACCGCTGTAGTTGGAACTCTCCCCATCAAGTACTACTCACTCTGTTTTATTTGTAAAAAAAAAAAAATTCTAATCCAGTGGAGGTACTTAGCCATGATCCCATAAAAACTAAGTTTATAAAAAAGCCTTTCATCGGGTATGCTGTCAAATGCCGTTTCAAAACCAAGAAGTATGTGTGGCACTCTGAAGAGATTTAGCAGTGTTTGCAAATTTTTTCACCAGTTAATTGAACACTTTAAACTTAATGAATAGAACAGCAATAAGTAATGGTTTTATACATTTAAAATGAGATTTAGAAGACAACTGTACAGTGGCTATGTATAGAAGGTGCATCTTTAATTAAAAAATAATAGTGAGCCACAGTACATACCTTAAATTGGCTTCAGTGTCTTAAAAAGGAGAGATGAAGATTAGCATTGTCGATGAGGTTGTGGCCTTATTTTGTAAAAGACTTTAACATAATCCACTGCAGCAGGTACACGAACAGAGAGCCGCACCTCATTACTTGCATATCTGATTTACTGTACAGCCTCCACTGATTTGCATATTTGCAATATAAAGGCTTTAATTCCACAGTGAGACAGGCAGCAACTGCGAAAAATTGAGGAGGTACTGTTAGAAATTAATCATTTGATTGCCAGGAAAATTAAAACAATCCCTATAAGCTCTGTAATTGGTACACAGTTCACTGACTACTTAATTGCAACAATAATGACTTTGAGATTTTATGACTCATGGAGCCACTTTCTATTATTAATAAGTTCCCAATGAAAAGAAATGTATAGTAGCAGAATACAGTTTTTACACAAAGTATAGCTGATCTAGATTTAATACTGAGATCTGGGGGTAGACTTACTAAGGCAGCACAAATTAGCAAGTGCGCAATTTAGACAGTGCACCTAAGGGAGTGGCCAATTTTTGAAAGGCGTGTACTAACAACACAAAATGATGCAGTCACTTCATTTCAGTAATGACCACCCATCGACCAAGAGCAGTGCAAAATTGTACACAGGTGCACCTAGGGAGGAAACAAGTAATCAACTAACAACACAGGCACAGACAGTTGCTTGCAACCAGAGGAGAATATTATAGCACAGGGGCCCTCAAATGTTTTTGCCAGGGGTCCGCATTTGTTTTTTTCCAGAGGGCCAGTCATAAATTTATGAGAAAGAAAATTGCAAATTTGAAAGAAACAGTTGCACATTTACAAAAAGTCAAATTTACTAGAAAAAAAGTTGCAAGTTTAGTGAAAAAAAAATATATAAATTTACAAGAAAAAAAATCATCTGTTACAAAAAGGTTACAAATTTACAAGAAAAAAATAACATTTAAGATGCAGAAACAGCAGGTTTATGAGGAAAAAGTGGCAAATTTAAAAGAAAAAAGTTTTACATTTATAAATAAATGTAGTAAATTAATGTTAGCGGATCACTAGCCCATGTAATCATACCAGTGATGGGCATGCACACACAGACAGGCAAAGAGCTTGGGCTTCGACCTACAGTTGCAGCAAGGCCAAGTTGGTGGTTGTGGTCAGGCTACGACCAAATCAGTCAAATCTGCTGTTTGAATGGAGTGATCATAAGCATAGGTGTCGCTCAAGGCGTGTACATAAGATAAGATAAGATAAGATAAGATAAGCCTTTATTAGTCCCACAATGGGGAAATTCCAGGATTGCAACAGCACAGGGATAGCAACACTCAGAGCAACAATCAGAAGGCAAGAAAAAACAACATCTAGTAAACATATGTCCATATTACTATAAATGTATATATATAGACACACAGTGCAGAGCATTATGGTTGGTTGGTGAATGTGCAGCAGAAAGTCTAAGCTCTCTCTCCGCGGATGCGGCGGGCCAGCTGGAAGTCTTTGGGCATGATGGTGACCCCCTTAGCGAAGAAGAGACCACCAGGTGGGCCTCGCTGGTCTCCTGCAGAGCCATGACGGCGAAGCTCAGGAAACGCAGGACGGTCTTGAAGTCCTGAGCGATCTCCCTCACCAGGCGCTGGACGGGCAGCTTACGGATGAGCAGCTCCGTGGATTTCTGGTAGCGACGGATCTTTCTCAGAGACACGGGCCTGTGACGGCGAGGCCTCTTCACTCTGCCGGTGGCCGGAGCGCCTCTCCGAGCAGCCCTGGTGGCTAGCTGTCTCCTGGGGGGCTTCTTCCTCCAGTAGATTTTACGGGCGGTCTGCTTGTTTCTTGCCATCGCTCTTTATTATTCTGTCTTATATTTCTTGCACGGCACCTAAACTCCAGCCCGGCACCCGCGTCGTTTTCGCTACAGCTCCCGGTATGTCGAGTTTCCCATTAGCACCGGGCGGCGGCCAAGTGCTAGCGAGCACTAGCTCCTCCCCGCTGTAACGTCTCCCGCTGCAAACCGTGGCTCCGTCCGCCGACCCGGGAGACCCCCGGGGCGATCCATGCGTCCGTGATATATATACAGAGTGAAAGGTGTAGAAAGAAGAAGGAAGATAAAAAAAAGGCTGTTGCAACGGGCAGCCTACTCGTGTGGCGCCACCGGTCCGGCGGAACCGGAACCGGAAAAAAAGCATAACATACATAACACTGATTCAGTCACACACAGGCAGCAAAGTTGGTAATCACAGAGAAGTTCATATATTAAATAAAGATGAAATAAGTAATGTAGTCCTTCAGTCAAAAATACACAGAATTTGTAACATTAATGTCAAACTTCTCATAAAAACTGGAAACACCTCTACTGCTGTCTGACGGTGGCTCTCTAACTTTCATTTTCGTATCATGTTTGGATCACTGGCCCGTGGAGTGTGGCGGTGCGGGGTGCCGTAGTGTGGAGCAGGTGGAGACCCTGATTATCAAAGGCGGAATGCCAGCGCCCTTTCCAACTTGTAGTTCTCTGGTCACCAGTGGTCGTGACCATTTTCTTTCTCTCCTCGGGTTGGGGTGTGCTGTGTGATTTCTCATACTTACCTGCCTCTGCTGAGCATTTTGCCCTGGTTTGATGGAACCTCAGACCTCACTCCTTCTAGTGCTGTCCTAACACCATTAACTGTCCGGCTGGCAAACATTACAGTGTTTGAGTTCCGTTTTTTTCTTCCATCAAAACAAAACAAGCGTATGTTTTGTTTTATTTTCCTGTAAATGGTATCAAAAAGGCTTCTGGTCCAGACAGAAGACCCTCTGGGTCCAGATGTAGACCAGTGTCTGCCATTTGAGGATTCCAGCTATAGGAGTTTTTAAGCTTTTGTTTGAACGCAAAACCCACTAAAAATAGTTTATTTTTGGTCATCATATTTTAGGATTTTGAGTTTCATTTCACATGGCAGACTCTATTGTTTAATTTGTAAAAATGAAGTGTTCATATCTATCTATAAATTCACGAAATCTCTGTGTGTTTGTGTGTCTGTCTGTTCCACGCATATCTCTCAAACTGTTTGTCAGACTGGCCTCAGATTTTAAACGTGGCTTCCTGAGGTTACGAGGGTGTGCATCTCCGAATATGGAGTCGCTCAATCAAAATATGTAATTTTTATCAATAAAAGTTTAGCCCCCGCTGTGTCTCATGCCCAGGCTTCTAGAAGTGTGGGCAGGGTTTGATTTTGGATTGACTCCACCACAGCGCTCCGTGTGCAAAACAAGGAAGTGAAATGCGACAAATTTGACTAGAAAAAGATAATATTTAAGATTTAATGCTTAAAAAATTATACTATAAAGTTGCTGTGGTTTCGGATTGACTCCACCACAACGCTCATGTACAAAACAAGAAAGCGAAATGCGACAAACTTGACTAGAAAAAGATAATACTTAAGACTTAATGCTTAAAAAATTATACCATCAAGTTGCTGTGATTGCATAGGTCTAATGGATAATTTGGCATGGAGAACACGAGGTGCCACTGGGGAAGGTGGGGTGAGGGGGAGCAGCAGCTGAATCGCTGGCACCACAGGTAAGCTCCGTGTGCAAAACAAGGAAGTGAAATGCGACAAATTTGAGCAATAAAAACAAACTGCTTACAATAGAGTCGCCGCGCTCACATTGTTATTTGCAAACTATTTTCAATAAAGTGAAAAAAAAGATAATGCATGGCATATGCTTTTTCCCTGAGGCTGATTTATCATGGAAAGCAGCTGAGCTCTGTGGTTCCAGCAATCAGCTGATTGGATCCATCTTTTTTTTGTTTTGTTTTTGTACCAAAGGTAAAAAAAAAAAAGCAACATGGGGAGAAGACCCTACAACCTTTGCTCCACGACTTATCAACCATATGCTGGATAAATTTTCAGCATGGGACACATATTTTTTCCAGTTTACAAAATTTTTCACTGGGTCTGAGGTGTGTGTGTGGAAAAAAAAATGTGTTTTGACTAACGTTTAGAGGGTCAAAATTGTGATTGTTTAGGCAGAATAATAATAATAACAATAATAATAATAAATAATCTTCTCGCATCAATAAAAAACAAATGCTTACAATAGACCGACGGCGCTCAGTCTTTGTCAGCCACGCCCTCAAGGTTCAGATCATTATTTGGCCTCAGTATCGCCTCAGCATGACGATATAAGCACCGCCTCAATCTTAGCATTAACGTTTTAAAAAACCTTTTAACAACAAAATATTGCTAAAATATAAAATGATGCACTACAGTGAGTCTCAAATATTTCTAAACGTGTCCTGTTATAGTACTGCATGAGTTTATTGATGATACACAGAAGAAATTCAATATTTCACTGAACAGTGATATAAACTAAAATAATTATGATGACTGAAAAACTCCCATTCACCAAAGTGCAAGATACACTCTTATGAATATAAGTGATAAAAGATCACATAAATAAGTGATCTGACAAACAAATAAACAAGGGATCTGAAACTGTCGCTAATATTGGATGTCCCATTCATTTTCAGTGTTTACGTATTCTTTAATTAACATTCACACAATCAAATAAATCTTAGTGCCATTTACTCCCTTTTATATTTGTCAAAGTCTAACATGTGACTGCCTACATACAGTGGGGCAAAAAGTATTTAGTCAGCCACCAATTGTGTAAGTTCTCCCACTTAAAAGATGAGAGAGGTTTCCAATTTTCATCATAGGTATACCTCAACTATGAGAGACAAAATGAGAAAAAAATCCAGAAAATCACATAGAAGGATTTTTAATGAATTAATTGGTAAATTCCTCAGTAAAGTAAGTATTTGGTCACCTACAAACAAGCAAGATTTCTGGCTCTCACAGACCTGTAACTTCTTCTTTAAGAGGCTCCTCTGTCCTCCACTCGTTACCTGTATTAATGGCACCTGTTTGAACTCGTTATCAGTATAAAAGACACCTGTCCACAACCTCAAACAGTCAGACTCCAAACTCCACTATGGCCAAGACCAAAGAGCTGTCAAAGGACACCAGGAACAAAATTGGAGACCTGCACCAGGCTGGGAAGACTGAATCTGCAATAGGTAAGCAGCTTGGTGTGAAGAAATCAACTGTGGGAGCAATTATTAGAAAATGGAAGACATACAAGACCACTGATAATCTCCCTCGATCTGGGGCTCCACGCAAGAGCTCACCCTGTGGGGTCAAAATTATCACGAGAACGGTGAGCAAAAATCCCAGAACCACATGGGGGGACCTAGTGAATGACCTGCAGAGAGCTGGGACCAAAGTAACAAAGGCTACATCAGAAACACACTACGCCGCTAGGGACTCAAATCCTGCAGTGCCAGACGTGTCCCCCTGCTTAAGCCAGTACATGTGCAGGCCTGTCTAAAGTTTGCTAGAGAGCATTTAGATGATCCAGAAGAGGATTGGGAGAATGTCATATGGTCAGATGAAACCAAAATAGAACTTTTTGGTAAAAACTCAACTTGTCGTGTTTAGAGGAGAAAGAACACCATACCTACTGTGAAGCATGGGGGTGGAAACATCATACTTTGGGGCTGTTTTTCTGCAAAGGGACCAGGATGACTGATCTGTGTAAAGGAAAGAATGAATGGGGCCATGTATCATGAGATTTTGAGCGAAAACCTCCTTCCACCAGCAAGGGCATTGAAGATGAAACGTGGCTGGGTTTTTCAGCATGACAATGATCCCAAACACACCGCCCGGGCAACGAAGGAGTGGCTTCGTAAGAAGCATTTCAAGGTCCTGGAGTGGCCTAGCCAGTCTCCAGATCTCAACCCCATAGAAAATCTTTGAAGGGAGTTGAAAGTCTGTGTTGCCCAGTGACAGCCCCAAAACATCACTGCTCTAGAGGAGATCTGCATGGAGGAATGGGCCAAAATACCAGCAACAGTGTGTGAAAACCTTGTGAAAACTTACAGAAAACGTTTGACCTCTGTCATTGCCAACAAAGGGTATATAACAAAGTATTGAGATGAACTTTTGTTATTGACCAAATACTTATTTTACCGAGGAATTTACCAATTAATTCATTAAAAATCCTTCAATGTGATTTTCTGGATTTTTTTCCCCTCATTTTGTCTCTCATAGTTGAGATATACCTATGATGAAAATTGGAGACCTCTCTCATCTTTTAAGTGGGAGAACTTACACAATTGGTGGCTGACTAAATACTTTTTTAGATTAGATTAGATTAGATTAGATTCAACTTTATTGTCATTACACATGTATGAATACAAGGTAACGAAACACAGTTTAGCATCCAATCAGAAAGTGCAAAGGACAGCAGTGCAGTATAAACGGTAATTAGCAGTATGTGCAATTTAAGCAAATATATGCAAATATATGCAGCAGTGCAGAAAGTTAAGAGTACTGTTATGTGCAAATAATGTACATTAAGTTAGATGTAGTTATGTAGTTATGCAGTTATGTACAGATGAGGATGGTAAGAGATGATGGTAAGAGAGTCAGCGAGGAACTAAGTTCAATAACGTGACAGCTGTTGGAAAGAAACTGTTCCTAAACCTGCTGGTTCTAGTCCGAAGGCTTCTGAAACGTCTTCTGGAGGGGAGAAGCTGGAACAGTCCATGAGCAGGATGGTTGGAGTCCCTAAGAATGCTGTGTGCCCGGCGCAGACATCTTTTCCTGTAGATGTCCTCTATAACTGGAAGTGGAGTCCCTGTGATGCGTTGGGCAGTTTTCAACACCCGCTGCAGCGCCTTACGGTCAGCGACAGAGCAGCTCCCGTACCAGACTGTGATACAGTTGGTCAGGGTGCTCTCTATCACGCAGCGGTAGAAGTTGCCCAGGATGTCAGTTGACAGATGGTTCTTCTTCAGTGTCCTCAAGAAGAAGAGGCGCTGATGGGCCTTCTTGATCAGGCTGGTGGTGTTAACTGACCAGGACAGGTCCTCCGAGATGTGGGTCCCCAGGAATTTGAAGCTGGGGACACGTTCAACAGCTATGCCATTGATATGGATGGGGTCATGTGTCTCTTCCCTCTCCTTCCTGTAGTCCACTATGAGCTCCTTGGTTTTGCTGGTGTTAAGGAGCAGGTTATTGTCAGCGCACCAAGTAGCCAAGTGCTCAACCTCTGCCCTGTAATCTGACTCGTCGTTGTCCCTGATGAGTCCAATCACCATGGTGTCATCTGCGAACTTTATGATGGAATTGGATCCATACATAGGCCTGCAGTCATGGGTGAAGAGGGAGTAGAGGAATGGGCTGAGCACACAGCCCTGTGGTACACTAGTGTTGAGTGTGATGACGGAAGAACGGTTGGGGCCTGACCTAACATGCTGGGGTCTGTTGGTCAGAAAATCCATGGGGGAGATTTTTTACCCCACTGTATAGGCTAGGCCTCGTTGTATTCTACTTTCAACCACAGCCTACATTTGGGCCTGGAAAGCCTGATTGGGATACCTGTTTCAGACAGGAATACTTGTGCTCTACGGGCCTGCACTAGTCTATCTATAAATGCAAGGAATCTCTGTCTGTGTGTGTGTCTGTCTGTCTGTCTGTTCGTCACATATCTCTCAAACCATTCATCAAACTGACCTCAGATTTTATAAGTGCTTTGCTGAGGTTATGAGGGTGTGCATCCCCGAGTATGGAGTTGTTCAGTTGAAATATGTAATTTTTGTCAATAAAAATTTAGCCACCACTGGCACGGGTGATGGTGAATTGGACCCAAACACAGTATTTAAAGTTTGGCGATTTTTATTGAAGAGCTGGCCAGACAGGCGCAGCATGGAAAAACACAAAAAGTGACAGCTCGGTAGCTGTAACAAAACTCACAGATATTCGGAAGGATTCTGGCAGGGTACAGGACAAGAATTAGGCAAGACACAAGCATGTTGTTCACGCATACGTGACTAACAACACATATGAGGAAACAGATTGGGGCTTGATATAAATGGGCACAGGAGCAATCAGACATAATACAGAACGGGTGAGCACAATCAGGAGCTAACAGAGATGCAAGGGATTGATCACAGACACAGGACGGGTGGGGCTACACAGATGATCACAGACAGAGGATGCACAAAACATGAACAGAGGAACCAGGGGAGACAAGGCCATGGCAATGATAATGATAATGATAAGTAATGCTGATACACTTTAAACAAAGAGGAAGACCTATGATATACAAAACAGAATAATAATAATGGCAATCCAGGACGAAGATAATAATCAGAGTGAAATACAGAAAACTCCAAAATGAAACTCAAAGTGAGGGCAAGGGCTGGGTCCAAGACAAGATAACACAATTATAAATTAGAATGAGGGCATGACACCCAGCCCACGCTCTGACAACCGCGCTGTCTCATGCCCTGGCTTCAGGAAGTGTGGGCGGGGTTTCGGATTGACTCTGTGCTGATAGGATAATACGTGGCATCAGTCACCACAGCGATCAGTGAACAAAACAAGGAAGTGAAAAGCGACTAATTTGACTAGAAAAAGAGAATACGGAAGATTTAACGCTTAAAAAAATGATACCATAAAGTTGCCGTGATTGTGTACTGTAGGTCTAAAGCAGGGGTGTCCAATCATGTGCCATGGAGGGCCAAGACCCAGCAGGTTTTCTGTTCTACCCAGTCTCTTCAGCAGGTGATTTCACGTATCAGCAATCAGTGAGAAGAAATTCAGTAGAATCTGCTGTTGAAGACACTAGTTGGAGGTAAAACCTGCAGGGTCTTGGCCCTCCATGGCACATGATTGCACACCCCTGGTCTAAAGGATAATTCGGCATATGTGGAGAGCATGAGGCGCGCAAGCAGACTGAGAGGAGCGCCAGTGGGGACCCGGGGTCTGACAAAAAACACTGGTGTATGCAACACAGAACACGCCGGAAGAAGCAGTGGCCTGGCCACAGTCCTTCCTGGGGAGGCAAGCCCATCCTGCCCAGTCAGTGATAGACGGGAGTCCCGACCGCTGCTTAACCCGTGTGGTGCCACTGTCCTTTGCGGGACCATGAGTATCTCAAAATTAAAAACTTAATAATAATACCACCGTGACTGTGGAGTGGAATGGCCGGAATGATTTAACGACCAAACAGGACACAAAAATGCCCAAATAACGAATAAATAATTCTTCTTCTTCTTCTTCTTCTTCTTCTTCTTGCTCCCTTTAGGGGTAAATCATTTGTATTTAAATATTTACTGAAAAATGGGCAGCACTGATGCAACGGTTGCAGTCAAACAGGTCCTTCTGCTTTCTATAATAATGTTGGGTGTTTTGTAGTTAATTCAGTTGATTAGTTTTAAAAACCTTTTAATAATAAAATATTGCTAAAATATAAAATGATGCACTACAATGGGTGTCAAATATTTGTAAATGTGTCCTGTTACAGTACTGCATGAGTTTATTGACGATACATGGAAGAAATTCAATATTACACTTAACTCCATTACTGAACAGTGTTATAAACTAAAATAATTGTAATGGTGATTGAACAACTCTCATTCCTCAAAGTGCAAGATAAACTATTATGAATATACTGTAAGTCATAAAAGATCACACAAATAAGTGATCTGACAATCAAATAAACAAAGGCTCTTAAACAGTAACTAATATTGGATGTCCTATTCGTTTTCAATAATTAAGTATTCTGTAATTAATATTCACACAATTAAATAAATCTTAGTGCAATTTAGTCCCTTTCATATTTGTCAAAGTCTAACAAGTGTGATTGCCTACATATAGGATACACTTTTTGAATGAATGAATGAATCTTTATTTTGGATAGATTAAAAGTAAAGATTAAAAAAGAAACAGAATAATATAACAAAGGGGAAAAAAATCCAACAAGGTCAAATTAACAATAACTCCTCTGATTATACAGTTCAACATAAGTTATCCGAAATGGGTGATGGTTGAAGCCGCAGCTTATATTGCCCACCCATATTCCATCCAAGAATTCAAAAGAAAAACAAAACAAGAGCGATTACAATTCGGAACAAAGCTAAGACAAAATGTGACAAAAAAAAAAACTAAGCAACAACACAACACAGACTGGATATGACAATCCTTATGTGATTTTACATGTCATCTTGTATATACAGTATGTTTGGAGTATTTCTTCCTTTAGTTTTTGTTTAAATTGTCCAAGCGTTGTACATGATTTTAATTCAGGTCCAAAATCATTCCATAATCTGACTCCTTGCACTGAAACACAGTGTTGCTTGGTGGTAGTTCTCACTGAAGGTTTTTGAAATATACATGTTCCTCTGAAATGATATTGTTTCTCCCTTATTTGGAACAACTTTTGGATATTTGCGGGCAGTGATAGATTCTTCACTTTAAACATTATTACTGCAGTTTTAAAGTCAATCAGATCTTTCAACTTGAGAGCTTTTAATTTAAGAAAAAGTGGGTTTGTTGGTTCCCTGTAAGCAGCTTTGTTTATTATTCTAATAGCTCTCTTCTGAAGCATAAAGTCTGGATATATGTTTGTTTTATATGTATTTCCCCATACTTCAGTACAATATGTCAAGTATGGGAGTATTAATGAATGATACAAAGTATATAATGTGGGTTGATTCAGCAAATATTTCGCTCTGTGTAGTATTGCGATTGATTTAGATATTTTACCTTTAATATAATTAATATGTGACTTCCAACACAGTTTATTATCAATTATTACTCCAAGAAATTTAGTTTCGGATACCCTTTCAATCTCTACACCATTTACACTGAGTTTAGATACTAAGTTGTTGTGATGGTTGTTAAAAACTATAAATTTTGTCTTACTTAAATTGAGCGTTAATTTGTTTGAATCAAACCACAGTTTAAGCTTTCCTAATTCCTTTCCGAGTATATCCAAAAGTTGTTCCAAATTGCTTTCACTGCATAATAGATTAGTGTCATCGGCAAACAATATTAAATCCATTTTTTCTGAAACTTTACATATATCATTTATATACATATTGAATAACAATGGCCCCAAAACTGAACCCTGTGGGACTCCACAAGTAACCTTCAGTAACTGTGAGTTTTTGTTACCAACACATACATACTGATATCTATTCTTTAAGTAACTACTTAACCAGGACAGTGCTACCCCCCCCAATACCACAATTTTGTAGTTTCTTTAATAATAAATTATGATCCACTGTATCAAATGCTTTTTTTAAGATCCAGGAATACCCCAACTGAATACTCTTTACTTTCAACGGCAGTTGATATTTTTTCTATAAATTCCATTAGTGCAAATGCAGTTGTCTTCTTGTGTCTGAAACCATATTGCTGCTCACACAATAAATTATTCTTCATTATGAAGTATCTTGGAAAATTGCGGCAATAGTGAAATTGGTCTATAGTTTGAAAGTCCCCCTCTGTCACCCGTCTTGTATATCGGAATTACTTTAGCTATTTTCATTGCATTGGGAAATATACCTGTTTGGAGAGACAGGTTACAAATATATGTCAGTGGTTTCACTAAGCATTCAATAATAGTTTTGACTAAGAGCATGTCAATACCATCACAGTCCGTAGATGTTTTACTTTTAAACAATTTAACAATTTCAATGACCTCTCTCTCATCTGTGTTCTTGATGAAAATGGAGTCTTTTATAGCAGTGTTTTTGCTTATTGTATCACCCGTAGGTGCCGTAATGGGTATTTCTCTAGCCAAATTAGGACCAATGTTAACAAAAAAGTTATTAAATTCATCTGCTTCTCAGTTCATCTCACTTCTTTGTATTCCACTTTCAAACACAGCCTACATTTCGACCTGTAAAGCCTAATTGGGTTACCTTCTGACAGGAATACTTGCATTCCACTGGCAATGCACTAGTCTAATTTAAAAATTATTACTTGTGAATAAATGGATTGTTTGACCAACATGTTTATTTTATTAACACTAGAACTGCCAAGATGGACTGACGGACCTTTGGGGTTTTATTATGTGAATAACTCTGAACAAAATCTACAGGTCTACCAGCCGACAACTTTTCCTAAATATGTACGTTTTATGTTTTCTGAAGTCTTGGACATAATAAAATTAAACACACATGATTTTAGAGCACTTATTCCTTGGACCGCCACAATGGAGACTGCTGTCATTCAGACCACAGCTGATCACAGTTATAACCATGTAAGGAATTATGCCCATGTAAAGGGCTACTACAATTGTGGTCACATGACCACAGCTTATCGCAGCTATAGCCATATAAGGAATTATGCCCATAAAAGGAGTTACTACGATGTTTTAATTTTACAGGATGTTTTCATGGGTCTGTGCTTTTTGAAAAATCTTGTTGTTTTTTACCTCCTAATATTACATTGTGTATCCTGATCTGGGAAGGAAAATGAGAGAGAAGAAGAGGGAAATGAATCACCTACAGTAAACAGAAACAAATACGGAAATATAGGCAGCGAAAGAAATGAAGAAAATCTACAATGTGGAAGAGGCCTGTGGCCAAGACCTATGTAAGGAGGAGTCTGATGGATGGAGTGGTTTCATGCATCAGTGATGAGAACTGGGTTGAAGAGGAAAACTCCCAACTCTGAGCCTGAACCTCCACAGAAAAGAAAAGAAAAAAAAGTCACTGTCCACTGACACATCTGCATGGCCTTCCTTCCTTCCCTCCCCAGGTAGGAAGGACTACACAGATATTGGGCCAATTTTATGGATACAAATTGATTTAGTATACAGTAGGTAAACAAATGAAATTACCCTCCTAAATAAAGAATTATAGCTGATCCTTTCCTATAAATTTCAGCAGCTCGACCTCTATCTTTTGCTGTCCAATTCAGCACCATACCAATCTCTGTGAGACTGTTTAGGCCAGTATGTTCCTATAATCTGCTCTTCTTGTTGTGTTGTTATGGGGACATATTATTGTGTGACACGGGTGGTGGCTCCACCTTTCCGGTTCCACTGCCAACCGGGGTATAAGAGGGCTGTGAGGAAGAGGGCGGTCTCTTTGGCCTTCTCTCAGCCTGACGGCAGCACCTGTATTGTGAGGGTGAGTCACAAATAAAGTTGTGTCCAGTTCAATGCTCGGTCTCGTCCTTAGCCCCCTTTTACCGACATAATGTGATGAAGGTCCTGGAGAGACTGGTCTTAGCCCACCTGAGGCCGCAGGTGAAGATGTGGCTGGACCCTCTGCAGTTTGCATATCAGCCCCATTTAGGAGTTGAAGACGCTGTCATCTACCTGCTGCAAGGAGCCCATCTGCACCTGGATGGTGGAGGAGATACTGTGAGAATCACTTTTTTAGATTTCTCCAGTGCCTTTAACACCATCCAGCCACTGCTGCTGGGTGAGAAGCTGCAGGTGATGGGGGTTGACAGCTCTGTGATCTCCTGGATTACTGACTACCTGACAGGCAGTCACATTGCCCAGCTGGACAGTTTGTCCAGCTGGGCAATGTCTTGTCTGGAGTGGTGGCTAGTGATACGAGAGCTCCACAGGGGACTATGCTTTCTCCTTTTCTTTTTACCTTATACACCACTGACTTTCAGTACAACACTGAGTCATGCCACCTGCAGAAATTCTGTGATGACTCAGCTGTTGTGGGGTGTATAAGAGGAGGAGAGGAGGGGGAGTACCAGGCACTGGTAGACAGATTTGTGGAGTGGACGGAGCAGAATCACCTGAGGTTGAATGTCAGCAAGATCAGAGAGATGGTGATTGACTTCAGGAAGAGGAAGACTCCTTCTCAGCCACTGTAGATTAGGGGGGAGGATGTGGGAGTGGTTGAGGACTACAAATATCTGGGTGTCAGGATCAGCAGCGGGTTGGACTGGAGATCCAACACCGATGCTGCGCACAAGAAGGGGATGAGCAGACTCTACTTCCTGAGAAAGCTGAGATCCTTCAACATGTGCAGCAGGATGCTGGAGCTTTTCTACCAGACCGTTGTCGCCAGCGCCATCTTCTTTGCTGCTGTCTGTTGGGGTAGCAGTATCAGGGCCAGAGACACCAACAGACTTGACAAGATTATCAAGAGGGCTGGCTCTGTAATTGGTCTCAGACCGGAGACCTTTGAGACAGTGGTGGAGAGGAGAACACTAAATAAACTGCAATCCATCATGTACAATCCTGATCACCCCCTCCACCACACACTAGATAGGCAGCGGAGCACTTTCTCCAGTAGACTACTACAGCTTCACTGTCGAACGGCCAGGTACAGGAAATCATTCCTGCCACATGCTATTTCACTGAACAATAACTCACTATGATGTTGTATTCTGGTCATAGCTATGCTGCCACACTGCACCTTACAGTCTAACTGGTACTGGTGATTCATGTGTTTATACGGGTCATCATATATTAAGCTATGATGTATATCGGTTTTTATAGTCGTGTTAGATTTTACTTTCCATGGGTAATCCCTTTGTCTGTCATGTGTGTGTTTCTGTTGTTTGGTTGTCTATTGTCATGTTGCTGTTACACTGTAATTTCCCAGTTTGGGATCAATAAAGTACATCTATCTATCTATCTATCTATCTATCTATCTATCTATCTATCTATCTATCTATCTATCTATCTATCTATCTATCTATAATATTTGGCGATGAGGGTAAAAAGTATGGACGCGGGGGTTACTTCAATTTGGCCATTTTTGGAGCTTCCCGGTGAGCCACTTGTCCCTTGCGCGAGGTGGTTCGCCGTCTTTCAAAATTATTTAGTGTCATTTGACCTTGGAAGACTGGAGAGGTTGCGGGCACGGGCACAGTTGGTTCACAACTTGGAAATGGAAGGACAATGCATCCTTAGTACTTTAGGCTAGGGTGATAGCTTTGAAGAAGTGGTTGAGCTAATGGCGCGACATTTTCACGCCCCGGAAAACGTCATCATCCAGAGGATCTAGTTTCGGCAGCGCTGCCAGCGGACTGGTGAGTTAGTGCAGCGGTATGTAGCAGACCTACGTCAGCTGGCCAAAGACTGTCAGTTTGGAGCGTTAGAGAAAGAGATGGTCTGTGACCAGTTGGCGGAGCATACTCTTTGCCCGGCGACAAAGTCGAAGCTCCTCACACACTCGGTCGAGCTGACGTTAGCCATGTCCATCGAGTTAGCTCAATAGTGTGAGGCAGCAGACAAGCTATCACGGGAGCTCAGTGAGAGAGAGCTACACTGCCATTTTGAACCACAGTCAACGGCGCAGGCAGTGGACCCAGACAGTGACAATGTCGTCGAGGATGACAAAGAATGCACTAATGCTGTAAAGGTGAGGCCTGCCCCGGGATTGCCCAGGTGTTTGGGTTGTGGGTCCATCAAGCACCGTTATAAGGCTAGAGAGTGTCCAGCAAGAGAAAGATGCTGCAGCAAGTGTGGACTCCAGCATCATTTTGCCAGGGCTAAATGATGTTATACGTTATATGTTAAAATGTTATACGTTTGGACGAGGGACCCAAGATGCAACGAGGACCCCCCCCCCCCGCTCCAATTTCCACGGTCATTCACACTGTATCCCCAAGTACCAACGGTTGTTCCTTTTGCATGGTGGAACTGGATGGGGTAATGGTGCCGTTACTGATTGACACGAGAGTGGCGAGATCCGTGTTGAATTGGTCAACCATGAGGAGTTTCTTTCCACATTATTGAGTGAGAGGTCATTCAGTGCTGCTGTGTGGGTATGGTGGAGGAAGATTGGCCACGCTGAGATTGGTGGAACTGACGGCTAGGTACAAGTTAGCGGAGGTGTCCAGCTTGAAAAGTTCATCATAACTGCCCATGGAGAGAATATTATGGGGTGTGATCTGTCTTATGGATTGGGCTTCGCCATCACCAGCAGTGTTAGCGAAGAGTGGTCAGGCTGTGGTTTGTGGGACCAGCTGGTTCCGCAAACTATGGATGGAGCTGTGTGGAACGAACCTTTGCCTAGTATTCTAGACGATGAGCAGGATCAACCCCACCCAGGGCCATCGCAGGAGGGTCCCGGTGCCAGTGCCCAAGTAACCCTAGCTGAGGGAACTGGGTGGCGCGGTGGGACACCCGTGACAGTGGGTGGAGCTGAATGGATGACTCATTCTACTCCTGGAGTTCGGCTCGAAGGTACTGGTGAGCAGGGAGTCACAACAGCTTCGCCGGCAGCGAAAATTAAAGAGAGCAGGGCAGGATCGGCTGGCACAGTGAAACGATGTGCCAAACAGAGACACTGGAAGCTGAATAGGGCTCTTCTGGGGGTCGCGGATGTGGTCTGACCCAGAGAGGAGGCCTGGTCGAGAGGTGTTTGAGACAAATGCCGATGAGAATATGACCAGGGGCGGCTGCAGGTGGAGGCTGTTGGGGAGGATGGCTACCTCCAGCTATCTGATGGCTCGTGGAGGCATCTCAGTGAGATGTGGCATGCCCGCGAGGAGAAGGAGGTGTTTGGACTTTGACGTGGGTCATCCCCAACAGCAAAGAAAAGAAGGTGCACTGGAGGGGAGCTGTCTGGCGGTTTTCCGGGGGGTGGTTCCTCTACTGGGGCAGACTGATGGTTGGGCAATGTATATAACGCATGGTGATGGAAATGGGGGATAACCGAGTTGTATATTAGTTCTGTTAATGGGATTGTTTTGTGTTTTATATCATTTATTTTAAGAACATGTCAGTTTTCTGTTTAGTGGACTGTTCTTTTAGTATAGACGGCAGAATAATCCGTCTTGCCGTGTAGGGGTGGGACGGTAGTCCACCTGTTCCCCCCTAGTTTTAGTTGTTTTGAGTGAGTGTAATAGACCTTTAGGCATTTCTGTTGAGTTTTAGTGCATGAGTCAAGTTCCAAACTGGGGAGGGTCTCGATTGTGTGCATGTGTTGTGGACCATTTTTTTTGAAGGGGGGGAGAAGTGTTGTGTTGTTATGGGGACATATTATTGTGTGACACAGGTGGGGGCCCCACCTTTGTGGTTCCACTGCCACCTGGGGTATACGAGGGCTGTGAGGAAGAAGGGCAGTCTCTTTGGCCTCCTCTCAGCCTGACAGCAGAGCCTGTATTGTGAGAGTGAGTCACAAATAAAGTTGTGTCCAGTTCAACCCTCAGTCTCATCCTTGGCTCCCTTTTACCGACATAACACTTCTGTCATTCCAAATAAGGTAACTCGCAGAGAGAAGATTCTCTCTCTTCTGCCACATGCCCTCTGTTCTTGGCAGTGTCTCCTCCTAACACCAACTATCGCAACTATGTCAGGGACAAATGAGTTAATGGGGTCATTGATTGAAAAATGGTGTGTTTGTAGGTTTTAACTGTATCAAATGTCCCAACTGGTCATGTAATTAGTCAAAAATTTTCCAAAAAGTCAACTATCTGAAAAGAGCACACTGCCTTTATCTCATTTTTTGCTCAGAAAAACTCCCCAAAATGTTTTTTGACTCTTCCAGGTAAATCGTATACATCAAGTTTCGAAAAAGCCAACCCACTGCTCTATTATTGGCCCGCCTAGCTGTCTGTCATGTAGATGAAGTGGTGGCTAAAGTTAGCTTATTAGCCCACAAGGTAACACTGTTACCAGGACACTTGCTGTAAGCACGGCTTTTATTGTTATTTTCTTCAGATCTTAGTTACCCAAATAGCCATCCCTGTTATTACCTGGTTCACTCTGGCCCATCTCCGAGTGGTTTCATCGTGATTCTGCGGCGGATTGCCCATCACAGCACACCGGTCACTTTTATGACCCGGGAACAGGGCTACTGGCCGGTGTTATGCCGAGAACTCCCTTGGATTGGTGGGGGGAGTAATCAGCATACCAGTACATGCGATCGGCCACGGAATCACAACGAAGCCTCCGGCTCCCAACAATCAAAATGTCCCAGGACCAGATGCGACTGGCTCTTACACCCAGCAACCCCACCATCCTCCTTGGATCCGCTCTCCTCTCCTGGCAGCGTAGTTGAGCCAGCTTTCAGCTGGCTGTGAGAGAAGAGGGGAGTCCCACAGAGCCACACTGCCCTTTGAGATCCCTTGGCTCAGTAGCTCGCGTGGGGTTGTGGCAATCTTCCAGCATGCAGTGCTAGCAATTTGTTGTGGAATCACAGAAAAATTTATTGGGAGATAGACCGGACTGACGCGAGATACAACATCGACTGTGGATCAGTGAACCAGAGCGCTGCTCAACCGAGCTGGAAGGAGCCGGCTAGAAGCTACTCAGCTATTGACTAACTGACAAGAGGGAGGGTGGAGTTGAATAGCTGAAGTCTGTTTTTTAAAGTGACAGGCTTTCAATCAGAGTGTTTGAAGAAAGCCAAGAAAAATTAAAAAACAAATTTGCTTCAATAATTAAAAAATTTAAGAAAATCTGAACAAAATATGTCACAAGCACTTCATTAAGACATGAGTGAGCTGTTGAAACGTGTAAAAAGAGCAGTCAATGACCCCTTTAAGACATGCTTTTTTGGTGCAAATCCTGGCGCAATTAACAGGAAATGGTCAGTCGCAAACCTTAGCAAATCACCTTGTTCCAGTCATTTAAATACTCTCCTCCCCCAAATTTGCACTTTGACGTGACCGCTCCTACAAATACATATGCAATGAGGCCAGGTGCAAAATTAACATTGTCCATACCTTTCCAGCACTAACTTTGTGCTGCGCCCTTTGGTAAATCTCAACAGTAGTTTTTTAATGCCAAAAGAGGGTTTTGTGCTGCTGCAGTATATTAGTAACTCTGGCCCCCGGTTTTATATTGTTATGAATTATTTTAGCATTACCTCTCTATTTCAGTTTCAGCTGCAGTGATAACTGGGTGCACCCTGATGTGATTGTGAGTCTATACGGTGTTCCTCAAGGCTCTGTGCTCGGTCCAACCCTTTTTACTCTCTACATGCTTCCGCTTGGTCACATCATCTGTCAACATGGTCTTCACTTTCACTGCTACGCCGACGACACCCAGCTGTACATCTCTTCTAAATCCATCACCCCCGCCATTCTCTCCACCATCACCAACTGCCTTACAGACATAAAAACCTGGATGACTAACAACTTTCTCAAGCTAAACAGCAATAAAACAGAAATCATCATTTTTGGACCAAAATCTCTTTTACCCTCTTCCCAGAACTTTTCATTCCAAATCGATGGTCACTCAGTCACCCCCTCCCCCCAGCCAGAAACCTTGGCATTATCATGGACCCCACCCTCTCCTTCAAATCTCACATCAACCATATTACCAAAACATCATTTTTTCATCTTCGTAATATTGCACGCCTCCGTCCCACCCTCTCACCCTCTGCTGCTGAAATACTCATCCACGCCTTCATCACCTCCAGACTTGATTACTGTAACAGCATTCTGTATGGACTTCCTTCCACCATCCTCCAAAAACTACAGTATGTCCAAAACTCAGCCGCCCGCCTACTTACTCACTCCCGCTCCAGAGACCACATCACTCCTCTCCTCCGTCAGCTCCACTGGCTCCCCATTCAACAGCGCATCAACTTCAAGATCCTCCTCATCACTTATAAAGCTCTTCATAACCTCGCCCCCTCATATCTAACTGACCTTCTGTCTCGTCATTCTCCCACTCGTCTCCTCCGCTCTGCTGACGCTCACCTTCTTACCCCCATCACCAAGACAAAATTCTGCACCCTGGGTGATAGATCATTCGCCATCGCCGCACCAACCCTCTGGAATTCCTTGCCCCTTCACATCCAGTCTGCCAACACACTTGCTTCTTTCAAAAGTCAACTCAAAACCCATCTTTTCAAATCTACCTATAAAAACTGACTGCCTCTTCTACCTATGTGTACCTACCTTGTCTGTTTACCAGTTCTCTGTATGTTTGTCTCTATGCTGCTTTGTAAAGCGTCTCTGAGTATTTAGAAAAGCACTATATAAGACTGATGTATTATTATTATTATTATTATTATTATTATTATTATTATTATTATTATTATATAGGGAACTCTGTTCTCTGCCTACTCTCTCTCCCACAGTCTAGGCTAGGGGTGTGTCATAAATTGCCCCTTGAGGCAGGAACAGAGACCCACGCACTGAACTGTAGTTTGTGGTATTTATTAACAAAAAGCACAAAGTCCCAAACAGTGCACCAACACAAAAATTCAAACAGATGATAAAGCAAACTTACGCATGGATGAATTGGAACAAAACTCACCAGAACAGGGAAAGGGTTCTGGTGAAGATGAAAATGAAAATGGGTAAGACTCTGGCATCATCATCATCATAGCAGTCTGTCGTGGCCGACAATGACTGTTTCATTTAGGTCTGATCAGATTCCTCCACGCAGCTCTGTCTTTAGCCTTCTGCTGCCAGGAACTCCTGTCTGTATCCAGCTTCTTCAAGTTTCTTTTTACAGTGTCTTTAAATCTGAGCCTTGGTCTACCCTGATTGCGTTTGCCCTCACATAACTGTGAGTAGAGTAACTGCTGAGGGAGACGCTGGTGGTCCATCCTCTCAACATGTCGGAGCCATCTCAGGTTCATCTGTATTAGCATGTCCTCCATTGATGGTAGACCAGCTCATTTCAACACTTCTGTGTTGGTTATCTTGTCTTTCCATGAGATGTTCATTATGGCTCGAAGGTGTCTCATCATGTACACGTGGAGTTTCTTTACCTGCACTCTGTAGACAGTCCAAGTTTCAGCACCGTACATCAGAGTAGCCAATACTGTCGCTCTGTACACTTTGCATTTCACATGGATAGACACATGTCGATTGTTCCACAGTCTCGCCCTCAAGTTTCCAAACACAGCGCTTGCTCTTCCCATTCTGAGAGATAGTTCATCTTCCAGCCTAGCATTCTCTGAAACAGTACTCCCTAGATACTTGAAAGTCTTGCACTTGACTAGTGGCTCTGAACCAATGCTGATCTCTTCTGGTAGTGATGTTGATAACTGGAACTCTGGTGGTTGATAAAGGCACTCTGTCTTCTTGATGTTGATTTTGAGGCTGAATTGGCTAGCTGCTCTTGCAAATTTCTCCACTAAAGATTGCATATCTTCTGCACTGTGTGCAACTAGAGCACTGTCATTGGCAAAGAGCATTTCTCTTACTATCTTTATCAATGTCTTACTCTTGGCTTTAAACTGTGCCACATTGAACAAGTCTGCTTCTTTCCTTGTTTGAATGTATACTCCTTCTGAAGTGTCTTTGAAGGCCACCTCAAGCATGGCTGCCAAATATAGCGAGAAGAGTGTAGGCGCCAGCACACACCCTTGTTTCACCCCGTTGCTGACTGAAAAGTCTTTAGATACTGAACCACTCACTCCCACGTTTGCTTGCATACCTGTATGGAGTGCCTTGATCAGGCTGACAAACTTCTCTGTACAGCCATATTTCTTGAGTACCTGCCAAAGTCCTTGTCGCGAAACAGTATCAAAGGCTTTACTGAAGTCTATGAAGACTACAAAAAGCGGCATGTTCTGTTCAATACACTTTTCTTGAACCTGTTTCAAGCAGAAAATCATGTCCATTATGCTTCTTCCACTTCTAAAGCCACACTGGGTTTCCGGTAGTACATTCTGCGAGATGTGTTCATTGAGTCTGTTCAGTAGTACATGTGAGAGAATCTTACCAACAGTGGCTAGCAGTGATATACCTCGGTAATTTCCACAATCTTTCCTGTCACCTTTCTTGAACAAAGGCACAATACTTGCATCCTTCCAGTCTTGAGGTACTTTCTGGGTATCCCATATCTCTTGGATGAGCTTGTGCAGGCAGTTGGTCAGCTGAACACCACCAAATTTCCACACTTCTGCTGGAATTCCATCCCTTCCTGGAGCTTTACCATCCTGTGTTGTCCTGGTAGCTGCATTAGTTCATCAAGATTTGGTGGTTCATCCAGACTTGATACAGCTGGTCGCTGCACTAGAGCTTCTTTAGCCTCTTCAGTGAGATCTCCAGGGTTGTTTAGTAGTTGGTCAAAGTGGTCTGAAAATCTGTCCAGGATCTTGTCTTTCTCCTGCAAAACCGATTCACCACCCATAGCCTTTAGTTGGATCAATCTTCTTGGTTTAGGGCTGTAGATTTCTCTCAAACCTGTGAAGAATGTTTTCATGTCCTTCCTGTCTGCTGCAGTTTGAAGTTCCTCCGCTTTTTCATCCCACTAGTTGGACTTCATCTCTCTGGTGTACTTCTGTAGCTCACTCTGAGCCTTTGAGTATTTCTTCTTCTTCAACCTTGTGTTACACTGTAGGTTTTCCTGCCTAGCTGTATTCCTTGCTTCTAGTAGTTTCTTCAGATGTTCATCATGGTCATCAAACCAAACTTGATGTTTCCTCTCAGGGTGGCCTAATACATCACTCGCAGTCTGACACACCGTATCCTTCAGTGTTGCCCATTTCTTTTCTATGTCATTCTCTGAGTTGTTGCTGTCCCAGTCTTTCAAGTTTTCATCCATTTCCTGTGTAAGTTCTTCCTGCTTCTTTTGGCCTTTCAGTGCACTAGTGTTTAGCTTCCGTGGTGGCTTCACACCCGTCCTGCAGTGCTGTTTTTGTCTGCAAATCCTTAATCTAGATCTCAGCATAACATGATCAGTACCACAGTCTGCACCTCTCATTGCTCTGGTGTCCAATACATCCCTTATGTCTCTCTGCCTTACTATGATGTAGTCTAACAAGTGCCAGTGCTTGGATCTTGGGTGCATCCATGTCTTCTTGTGTGTGTCCTTGTGCTTAAATAGAGTGTTGGTTTTCACAAGGTTGTACTCTAAACATAGCACAAGTAGAAGTTCTCCATTAGCATTGCACTTGCCTACTCCACGACTGCCTAGCACTCCTTTCCATTTCTCAGTGTCCGAACCAACTCTGGCATTAAAATCTCCAACGAGTATCAGCCTGTCATCAGTCGGTACACGCCTGATAGTCTCATGTAAATCACTGTAGAACTCTTCCTTCGCCTCCTCTGTGTTGGTCATTGTTGGGGCATATACACTGATGAGTGTGGCATACAGCTTCCGCTGTAGTGAGAGTCTCATAGTCATTATCCTGTCATTGGTTGGCATCGGTTCCTCATCAAGCATTGCTGCTATCTCCTTTCTAACTGCAAAGCCCACTCCTGCTTCTCTCCTTTCTTGAGTTGATTTCCCACTCCAAAAGAAGATGTACCCATGGTCTTCCAAGCTGTCATATCCAGGCAATCTTGTTTCACTAAGTGCAGTTATGTCTACATTGTACCTGTTCATTTCGAGGGCCACAAGCGCAGTCTGTCTTTCTGGGTGCTGTGACATTCTCCTGTCCAACAGAGTGCATACATTTCATTCTGCTACACACAAGGCTGCTGTTTTCCTCTTCTTTTGTCTTCCTGCTCCTAGCTTACTTTTCACTGCCTGTCGGAGTGTGAACAGATCAGCGCAGACCTTGTTAGCCCGGGCGACATCCAAGCCGGTATGAGTTGCTTTCTGACTGACCATTTTATGAAACTGCTTGCGAAGTATTTGAGTACCGCTAGCTTTTGCTGGACTAGCAGCACATTCTTGGCAGATAAAGGTATTATCAGCAGCAAGGACAAGCCAAGACAAACTGACTCCAGCACCTGTTGCAGTGACTGACCAGATGATAGGTTTGTTTATCTCTGCTCTTTGTGTAGTGCATGTCACAATGCACTGACTGGCCCAGTCCACCACAGACCTTGCAACAGATGTGTTTCTCTGCCAGGATGTCCAGTCTCACCCCGTGGAACTGGGAGTGGTCCACCACAGACCAGTGGCAGATATTGGTTTTTGTTCTGCCAGGATGCCCAGTTTCACCCTCCATGCCCTCGGAAGGGTGGGGATGCCGGTTAAGTCACTGACGGTTCAACCCATGACACAGGTAGTACTGGTTTTCATGGTTATCCGGTAGCAAGCAAGTAAGTCTCAGTTAAAAGTTGCCAATTTCTGACCAAAAAAGTGGAATTTTATGGGTAAAAAAGCTGCAACTTTAGCAAAAGGACAAAAAAGGTGTAAATTATTAACTGTTTACCACCTAAAACGCTGCAAATTTACAAACAAAAACACTGCAAATATAAGATTTGAGTAAAATGCTGCAAATTTAAGTGTTTTTTTTTTAACTGCAAATTCAAGAGTAAGAAAAGTTCTAAATTCATGAGGAAAAAGCTGCAAAATTATGAATAACAAAAAGCTGCAAATTTTCAAGTAAGAAGCTGCACATTTCTGAGTAAAATGGCTGTAACTCTGCAGGAAAATCTTGCAAATTTATGAGAAAAATCCTCACATTGAATGAATGAATGAATGAACATTAACAACAGAATGTTTCTAATTTACATGAAAAAGGATGTGATAAATGCCAGAATAATGAAGATAAATTATTTCATATTAACAATGGTAAAAGTAAAAACATCTCCTTTTTATTCTTGTCTGAAATAAGAAAAACAAAAAACTAATAATCAAAAAGAAGACAAAATGAATAAACTTGAGCTTCTAACCACACCTGTTAGCTAAGCGACTCTTCCGTTATGGCTCCCGTTACCAGCGGGTTAAAACCATGATACATGCCTTCACTACTTACATACCTCTTCTGATTTTTTCTGCATTTAAAGTACTTTAATAAGCTCATGTTTCTCTCAGACAGCGACGCTAGTAGTGAGACACTCTGCCTGCCGACTGGAATATGTGGGCGGGGCGCTTCTAAACTCTGCACGAATGACGGTCATGCGCGTTGTTCATGTGCATGCTTGCGGACCGTCATGCCTTCATATTTTTTTCTTAAATTTATATTTCCTCATAGAGTGGCAACGTAAATTCAAGCGTGGTGGGGCACCACACGGAAATATTACGAGAGGAAACCCTGCCATCACTATGCCACTCTGACATGGCACCGTTAAACCAATCTGCATTTTGTTTAGGTAGCGTGACCGGAAGAAGGTCACACCGGATGGTCATATAGACCGGAAGTGCTACATTAAATGACATGTCGACGCATAAATTTTGAATCAAGAATTTTTTTTGTAACCGAATTATCCGAGTAACCATTGCAGCCCTAATTGTGGCACAAAGTTTTGTCAAATCAGCACCAAATCAATTCAAAGTCTTACACAGCAGTTTTTCAGGGCCACGCTAAAGTACCTGCTGAGGGAAGAACTTATTTCAGCCCCTATAAGTTCCCTAAATTTTCCCCAATGGGGTAGTTCCTGCTAGTACCATAACTTTCACAAACAATTCATTCAAATGTACAAGTTTTTGTGGGTGAACGTACTGTACTGAATCACTTACCAGAACTGTACTTGAAGTCGGGGATCACCAGCTAAATCACCTTCCTGGCGTTACGTTTAACCAACAGTTAAACTGGGTTTATGCTCCACCTCTGGTCTGCGTGTCTGCTCGAGCACAAAGGGCTTGTAGGAATGAAAATATTAGCCCTTAAATTGGGCCAGAAACAAATGATACAAGTGATAACAGGTGTGGGTCACATGAGCGGGCAGGAGGTAACAATGATTACAACTGGGATCAGCTGGGAGCAATGAGAGGGAGAAGACGGGACTGATAGCTGACAGGAGCACCACCCACAACAGAGCAAAAAACCCAGAAGTGCCACTGACAGCTGCAGCCCCAGGAGGAGAGAAAACACAACAGAATATGAATCTAATGGAATGACAAACAAAGGTCTGTAAACCCAAATATGTAAATGCAAAAGCTACAATGACGTAAACAGGAAAATAAATCATACTAAGAAATAATACAGGATATGTGAAAACCAACCAAAGATAAAATAACAGGAATTACAACTCAAAACTACAACACTACACAAATGTGAAAAAAGGAAAAAGAGACTGAGCCCGGTGGAATCCCCCTGTGCTCAGATCATGACAGAGCCCCCCCGACACCCCGGCAACATCAAAAGAAAAGGACCCACACACACAAAAAACCCACCCCAACAAGAAAACAACCCCACCACGGGTGGGAGGAGGGGGACCCAGGCACGGAGGGACGGAAACAACCCAGAGAAAATAAGAAAAACTCTCAGAACTAACACCCCAGCAAAACCCAGACAAAGAGGAAACAAAAAACAAAGACCCCACTCAGGACCCACACCCACGCAGGACCAGGCACTTAGGCCCCCTGGACCAAAGAACTAGACAGTTCAGGTGGCCGGATAAAGTTCCAGACCTGACAGATGGCATGGTGGTAAGAGTCGGGTGGCCTGTCGGAGAACGTGGGCCACCCAACCCAACAGCGCAGTCTGTCAGGTGGTTGACCAGAGATTTTTAGCTGCCTAAATAGAAGAGGTGGCCCAGGAGGCGGCCACCCCATGGGGAAGACCAATGAGGAAGGGAACAGTGGAGTTTGGGAAACTATGACGATGTCAGGTAGAGGAAGGGGAACCACAACGGCATTGGGCGGAGGAGAGGGGACCACGATGGTGTCTGGCAGAGGAGAGGGGACCACGACGCTTTCGGACTGCTCAGCAGCACCCTCAGTGGTCCCAGACTGGCACATCCCAGCACCCGCGGTGGCTCTAGGCTGGAGCAACGTTGCACCCACGGTGGCTCCGGCCTGGAGCAACGCTGTACCTGTGGTGGCTCCGGGCTGGACGGGAGCTGCACCCACGGTAGACCCGGACTAAGTCAAAGCTCCACCCACGGTGGACCCGGACTGGGCCAAGGCTGCACCCACAGTGGATCCAGACTGAGGAAAAGCTGCACACATGGAGGCCCCGGGCTGGGACGGAGCACCCACAGCGACCTCAACTGATGGGGAATCAGGCCCCTCAGAGGCCCCGGGCTGGAACAAAGCACCCGCGAAGACCTCATCCGGAGGGGAAGCGGCACCCACGGAGGTCCCGGACTGGGACGGAGCACCAGCAAAGACCTCAGCAGAAGGAGCTGGGCCCATGGTGATCTCGGGCAGCGAGGCTGAACCCACGGAGACCTCTGGCGAAGCTGGATGATCCTCAGTGATCCTGAGGGAAAGTTCAGACAGGAGAGGCAGAGAAACAGGGTCAAGGTCACCAGCGACAGTGGAGCTCGGCGAGGTGAGCTCAGGTGCAGCTGACTGCACCTGGCTCTCCCCACCAAGAGCTAGACAAGATCTCTCCAACATAGAAGCAATGAAAACAAAGGAGAGCACTTGCCTAAGCTCGAGCTCCGCCGCCGTCCAGGACTTCGTCGATCCATGCAGCGACATTTCGGGCACTGCCCTCTGGAGCTCCAGCTTCAGCTCTGCTGTGATGGCCCCTGCAGCAGGCATGGTGGTGGATGCAGTCCCGGGACTCTCCAGCAAAGTGGCCCATGCAGGTGGCTTGCCCGGCATGGCAACGGGAGGTCAGTTCCCTGCTGGCGCTGGATCCTGCACAGCTGAAACCCGGGGACACTCAATCGTTGGCGCAGGCTCCAGATCACAGGCAGTGCTCTCCCTCCGTCCAGACCATGGCTGTGGGGCTGGAACCGGGTTCTCCAGGGCCACAGGCTCCTACATCATCCAGCGGCTCAACCCAATAGTCAGCAGACACTCGGGGAAAATAGGAGGGGACACAGAGAGGGCAGGTGAAAAATTAATGGCTGCAGCAGGCGGTGAGGACTCAGTGGACTGCAAAGGCTGAGCCTCATCTCCGGGAATAAGACAAGATAGTTCATCTGTTAGAGATAGAGAATGAAAAACCACTTGAATGTGTTCCCAGGGCATGATGTTTTCTGCTGCAGCTGGTCTAGAGTCACCCCTCTCCATGGCTACAGTAGTCGTGGGCCCCTCAGTGGATCGTGAAGGAGCTGCCCCTGCAGACACCGAGATGGGCGGAGACGGGGAGAAGGTACCCGGTCTCTCAGCAGCAGGAGGAATCGCCGAGGAGGAGGGACAGGCAGCAGCAGTGGAGGAGGAGACTGACGAGACAGCCGGAGAAGAAAAGCCAAGTAAAGGGACTGCTGCGGGAGTCTTCAGCCTCTGCGAAGGAGGGACTGCTGATGAGAAGGCGGAGGCACTCCTCTGGCGAGATTTCTCTGGACAGCGGTGGCCTGGAGTAAATGGAGCGAGAGCAGGAACGGGTGCCGGAGACGATAATGCAGAGGCTCGGGAACATCTCCTCTTTGGTGTGGGCCCCAGCCTTTTCGGGGAATTCCTCACCATCTCTCCATTCTCGTGTTGCAGAGCCGCCACCAGAGAAATCCTCTCCACCCCCTCAGCATGCTCCTTAAGCTGAGGGCATCAGCAAGCAGCTGCCTCCGCGAGACCCAGGTACCACAACACATCATTAGGGGTAGGACCAATGCAAGCAGCGGAGATTAACCCATCCATCTCCATAAGGGTTTTGCAGCACTCTCACCCCAGACTCATCGGGTACCGGTGCCCACCTTCAGAGTCTATGGAAGCTGGCAACATGTTGACCGCTCCAGAAAAACAGGTGGGTGAAACAAAAAAAACCCCCACAAACTACTGCAGCTGGGTCTCCTACTGGCCGGAGTCTTCTGTCATGAATTGCCCCTTGAGGCAGGAATGGAGACCCACGCGCTGAACTGTAGTTTGTGGTATTTATTAACAAAAAGCACAAAGTCCCAAACAGTGCACCAACACAAAAATCCAAACAGATGATAAAGCAAACTTACTTACGGATGAATGGGAACAAAACTCACCAGAACAGGGAAAGGGTTCTGGTGGAGATGAGAATGTGTAAGACTCCGGCAAAGAGGAATGAAAATAGCCCCCCTTAAATAGGGCCAGAAACATGATACAAGTGATAACAGGTGTGGGTCACATGAGCGGGCAGGAGGTAACAATGATTACAACTGGGATCAGCTGGAAGCAATGAGAGGGAGAAGACGGAACTGACAGCTGACAGGAGCACTGCCCACAACAGAGCAAAAAACCCGGAAGTGCCTCTGACAGCTGCAGCCCCGGGAGGAGAGGAAACACAACAGAACATGAATCTAATGGGATGACAAATAAAGGCCAGTAAACCCAAATATGTAAATACAAAATCTACAATGACGTAAACAAGAAAATAAATCATACTAAGAAACAATACCGGATATGTGAAAACCAACCAAAGATAAAATAACAGGAATTACAACTCAAAACTACAACACTATACAAATATGAAAAAAGGCAACAAGACTGAGCCTGGTGGAATCCCCCCGTGCTCAGACTGTGACAGGGTGCCCAACCTGGGGCTCCTGGAACGTTCAGGTTTCTGTGGGAAATTTTCTCATTTCACTTCTTAATTGGTCCAAAGATTTGCAAATAATTTGTTGTTGTGCATGGGTGCAAGGGTGCCTACCGAACACATGCACAGCAATGACAAATTATTTGCAAATCTTTGGACCAATTAAGAAGTGAAATTAGAAAATTTCCAGCAGAAACCTAAATGCTCCAGGAGCCCCAGGTTGGGCACTCCTGGTAGGCAGACAGATTTTCTTTAAACATATTTGAGCTGTTTCTTCCTTAATAAATTGTTTGATTTTTTTTTTTTTTTTTACATTCATCCCTGAAATGTGGTTCTATATGTTGTGCTCTCTCAACCAGATGCAGCATAATGGGGGCTTGTCCAGGATATAAACCCAGAACCTCTTAGACCCCAAAGGAGAGTTATATCCTAAGGACTAAATTTATCAGCAATGAATGAGCAGAGTTCTCAGTTCTGAGAAGAACTGCAAACTGGAGTCCACCCTGCTGCTGGTGGTCAATATTGTCATGCCTGCACCAACTGCGAAATAACACCTTGTGTTCAATATTATATATATATATACTGTATATATATATATATATATATATGAACACATTATTAATTTATGCCCTGAGATGAGAACTCATTAACAAAGCTGACTACACATTTTTAGTTTGGTTGTCTCCACCGCATGTGCACGTGAAAATGTGCTTCCAACATGCGTGTGCAGTTTGTTTGTTTTCTACTTTTACTGTATTTATTGTGATCTCACTATCTTCATTTCTCTCTATTTTTAATGGCAATTTCTGAGTCAGTAAAAACTTGAAGTTCTGACATAGTTTGATAACCAGCACCACATCAGACTACATTATAGTCAGTCATGAGCTCTTAGCCATACTGCTCAGAAAACTACATGAAAAACTAAAGTCCAACCAGCAGAATCCAAACCACTGCTATAACAGCTGGCAGCCCATCTTTTCAGAATTGATTATATAATTGAAATTCAGTTACAAATCATGCTTAACCATACTAAGCAGTTTGTGGCAAAAAAAAAAAGGTAGTGATAATGAAGTTATAAGAATAAACTTGCCTACTGCTAATGTTAACAGACCAGCTGATTCCTAAAGCATCACTGTTCTACCTTCATTTCAAGGCTCAGTATGTTTTGTGGCTCCATGCAGACTTATTTTTTGGCTGTGAGTTTCTTAAAAAAAAAAAAAAAAAAAAAAACTAAATTAAAATTAAAAATAACTTGGAAAAAGTTTACATTTTACTAGAACTAAGAAGAAAAAGGCACACATTCAAAAAAGTCTATCTATAGCAAAGCAATCTAGGTTTCCAATGTTATTAGGTCTATAACAACAAAAATTGTTGATTTCACTATCAATGCTTTAATTCTGATATTGTAAGTGCATGTTTTTGATAAAGCCAAGACTGATCTAGAAAAAAAAAATGGAACGCACTGAACTGATGATTGTGGTGAGCTGGCTCCTTGCAGCTGTTGAGTGGTTTGTACAGCAAACTGTGGATCAGTGTAGCTGTGAAGAGGCTTCTCCTCTCACTGTGTCTGAGCAACGTTGCACAAAGCATTCTGGCCCCCTGCCCACTCTGTAATCTCCTCCTCTTCGTCAGCTCACGATCTGTGATTTATGGCTCAGTACAATGAAAGGTGAGGGCTGCATGAGGCAGCATCCAGAAATTTCAGGATATGAGTGTATGTATGGGTTGTTTTACAGCAAGGGAGACTATAACACTGCATACAGTACATCCATAGTACACCTACATATATACATAATTAAAGGCTCAGATTAGTTTGAACATTTTCTAATTTTGGAGTGTGAGCTGAGCATAATTTTCCAGTATGGTTGTTATCGCATCTCTGAACCTACATGCAGCCAACTTTTTGGAGGGGAAAAGCAACAGCAAAACAATTTGATGTTTCTTTTTTAAAATTTTTATATTTGTTTATTTCTTCATCAGTTTAGAAAATTTTCCTGCTATATTCAAAACATTTCTTGTATTTCTTCTTGGTTTTTTTTTTTCCATCACACATTTGTGGCCTTTTTTGTAAATTAGCAACTTTTATGTCCTAAATTTATTTCTTTTTATTTAATTAAGCAGCGACAGGCCATCAATGTTTTTTTAAATTTTGTTTTTAGCCATTATTTATACAGGAAAAGGTCCATTGAACGGTAACCTCTTTTTCAAGAAAACCCTGTTCACATTCACACCTACTGTATAAGCTGCCCAGTATAACCACAAACTGACTTGTGGCCACTGAGAAGCTCCTCTGGAACAGCTGGGGTTAAGGGCCTTGCTCAAGGGCACCACAGTGTGGTTAAGGTGGGTAGGGCAAACACTGCTATGTCATCTGTCCCACCCAGATCTGATCCTGCCGGTCCACTGATTGAACCAGCGACCCTACAGTCACCAGTCCACATCCCTAACCATTAGGCTACCACTGCCTGTAGTTTATACCTGGATCTTCAACGATGTCCTACCCATAAAGATATAATAAAATGGGCTTTGTTGGTGTTTTTAAGATGTCAGTGGTCCGACCTGTGTGTCCACCTAGGCATCTTCTGATGGTAGATCTCGCACTCCCTCTACTTCAGAGATTTGGAGGCTACATAATTTTTATTGATTCTTCATCACTTCATGCTGCAACAACACAGCAATATTTGTAATGTGTCTTTTTTTCAATAATATATATATATTTTTAAAAACGGGGTTTGGCGTCTGAGGGGATATAACTTGCCAGTCGCACACAAGCTTGGCAAAACACATGAGTTGTACCTCATTGGTCAACATTGTCCTCCGATGGGCAGTCTGTCGGGTCTGTTTACTTGTGTCCAAGATGGCTTCTGGATTTTTTTATTTTTTTTTTTGTTGCTTATTTGTACCCGTAGGTAGATTCGGTTTGCAGTCTGGTGACAAGCCACCGGCTGCTGGTCGCTGCGTGCGCGAGCGCCCTAAACCCTGGATGGTAAACTTTCTCCTATATCTTCAAAAATAAACAACAAAACATGTCTCTGAAAACAATCAAGGTGAGAAATAAATTGTGTAGTTTCTGAATGTTTTGACCTTTAAAGTGACGCTCCACCAAAAATCTAGTTTTTTTTTTTTTTTGTTTTTTTTTTACTTACAAGACATATCAAGAGCAAAATCACTCAAATGTGTCATGTCTGTGTTTTATTGCTGTGAAATTTCAGTTAAGCGCCTCGCCCTGAAAAAAGGCGAGTTTAGACAGAGCATTTTTGGTGATGTAACTATAACAGGGCCATAGTGTTGAGCCACTCCTCGAGGGAAGAGGGTGGAACTAAAGACTGTTAGCTCCCAGGCCAGTTAGCATTTTTGAACCACTGCTTTGAAAACTTGACCCAAATTAAGATGGGTTTTACATTAAACTGCATGTAAGGACCGATGTAGTTTCAGTCATTATCCTGGGCCATGCATACAACTGGGCATGCCCTTCAACCAGTAAGTCTTTTTATCACAGGATTTATTCTGTTTACTGTAGCGCCAACCACCATTCGCCTTGTGGGATGTAGGTGGGCCTATTCACAGATCCTGGTGTTTGAAGGAGGAGTAAAAGTGAAAAGATTTGGCATGAAACTGTAAGACAATGAAGGGGTTTTTTTTAAAATAGAACATAGGGCATAAGATATCATTTTAGACAATGTAGATTTGTTTTTATAAGGGATTTATATCCACCAGAGTCCGTCTTTAACAGCTGCTATGTTAAAAGCACATTCAGCACGAGGTCCCTGCATTTGTGTTTTCAGCAGCAGGACCAATGAGAGTCAGTCCCCTGGGACACAGCTCTTTTGACTATTTTTATTTAGCGAATGCAAAGTCCTTAAGCCAAGCAGTTGCCTCCTGGTTTGCTGTATGGAGGGTGTGTAATCCTCCTTCCAGTCTTTGGAGCGGGCAAGCCTCTATGATGTGTTCCATTGTTTGCTCCTCTCCACATGTGCACAGTGGGCTAGGGCTACTGCCCCATCTGTGAAGGCTGGCCAAGCAGGGGCCATGTCCAGTCCTGAAGCGATTGAGTGTAGACCACTGTCTCCTTGGGAGGTTGGTGCCCGGGACCTGTTGGTTGGGGTTTATCACCAGCTGTTTGTTTGGGACCTCCTTGGTCTCCCATTCCTCTTGCCAAGCTGTCTGGATGGTAAAGTCAGCTGGGGGAGGGTTTTTCCAAATCAGCCGTCTGGATGAAAGTCGGGCAGTGGGTGGGGTGTAGATATCTGCATGGATTGGTAAGTGAGGAGAATCTTTAACTTTTTGGAGCATCCTTTGAGTTAATGCTGCTCGCCGGATGTGTGGAGGGGCTATGTTTGACAGTACAGAGAGCCAGGGGAGTGGTGTTGAGCGGATTGTTCCAGTTATAGTTCTCATGGTTGAGTTGAGCTTGGTGTCTACATGGTGTGTGTAAGATGACCTGGACCAGACAGGGGCACAATATTCTGCTACAGAGTATGAAAGGGCCAGTGCTGAGGTGCGCAGGGTGGAGACTGCCGCCCCCCATTTTGCACCAGCGAGCTTGCAGAGCAGGTTGTTTCGTACCTTCACCTTAGCAGCCCGTCCCCTTTAGATGTTCCTTGATGTTCCTTTTGACTATTGACGATACACTATGTCGATCATTTTCTGTCCCTCCACCTAAAGGGTGCTGTTTATGCAATTCCTTTTTTTCTTAACACGTACTATTACTATCCAATCAAAGGACGTGAAAATGCTCATGCTATCATATGCCTGCATGATAGCCCAGTGTTTCAAACTCAAAATCTGGCTAACGCAAGAGTCTCATTACCATTCATTTCAACCTACAGACACCTGCACTCTTCATTCCTGATGCCCTCAAGGCAGATTTCTTTGACCCCAGCAACACATGATTGTTGAAATATGACTGGACAAAAACTCTTAGCATACACTACAGTACTGGAAGTAGTGCAACCAAGAAAAAAGCTATGAAGAGAATAGACTATTAGCAATAATTTAATACATTTGCATGGAACAAATACAAGAATGTATGGTATAAATGTAGGTCAGTGATTCTGATAGGCCCTGATGGCTCACCACTGTAATTATGCAATTCCCCCAACCCACTTTTTTCTGAGTCTCTGGTTATGGGTAAAATTCATATGTAACATAGGTTGAAGAACCCCAGGCTAGCCGGACCCCTGAAAGCAAAAGTCAAGATTTATTTATTTAGTTGGTCATTGTTTACAATTATAGAAATTTATGTAGTAACAAAAAAACAGAAAACACTCCTAGAATGTTAAATTGTCAGAGCCATAGGGAGCTACTGGTTATAAGTAAACGAGCCGCTCATGGCTCCAAAGCTGCAGGTTGCAGACTCTGGACAAACAAGCAACACTTTAACACCAGTTTGTGTTGGTGTAAATGATCGTTTTGTGTCAAGCGGTGTACTAGAGGTTTCTTTCTTTTACAATCAACAGTAAATGGACTGGTATTTCTAGTGTGATTTTAATCATAATGAGCACTCAAAGTGCTTTTACACGACTTGCCACATTCACCAGTTTCCGCACACAGTCATGCAGCACTTTGTTCTGTGCACTTAAAGCTTTATCTATCACACACTCACACTCATACCAATTGATGCTGCTTGTAATAGGTTCTTATTATATTACAGTTTCACAAATTGCAATGAAAGCAGACTGAAAGAGGTCATTTGAACCGTCTCTAAGTTCTAAGTTTCCAAGTGTGTTGAGTTTATCTCCATTCAACTTTTAAATCACTATCATGCAGTCTTGGAATGAATGAACAAATAACTGAATAAAAACAGTGGATGGTTGAACCTTTGGTCCATTGTGTGCCAATCTAAGAGTCACTTCCAGTAACAGTCACTGATCTGCAAATAACCTGCCTCCTTTCAAAGATTTCTTCTAGCATGTACTGTACATGTATTATGGACCTGACCCAGAAAATTCTGGAAGCATTACACAGATCCGCACAAAAAAATCTGACCTGTTCTTACTGGACACAGAAAACCAATTCCTCCATGTATGTGAATATACTGACTGATATTTCTTTTTCATTCTGCAGGTATGGTGACATGGTCCCCAATACCATTGCAGGGAAGATCTTTGGTTCCATCTGCTCTCTCAGTGGCGTGTTGGTGATTGCCTTGCCTGTGCCCGTCATCGTGTCCAACTTTAGTAGGATCTACCACCAGAACCAGAGAGCTGACAAGATGAGAGCACAGCAGGTCTGATTCTTAGTGCCAGAATAGATTTTACAACAGAAGCCCACAAGAAACTGGGACTTTGCCAAGAAGAGTAGCCCCACTCTTTGGCATCCGTACTATATGTGCTACTTTAGGCAGGTCCATTATGCAACTTTGTAAAAGACCATATGACATACACAGATGGTTGTGTTGTTTAAAACGATAGTGGAGGGTTTTTTTTTCTTGTAGTTGTAAATCTGTTCCAGACACCACTTATTAAAGTATTATTACTTATTGAATCCAGAGTGTAACAAGACCAAGACAAGAACCAAACTTTAAGGGTTCAAGATGAAGTCGAGACCAAGGCATACTGTACCTATACACCGTTCTTGGCCTAATTTTCTCCTTTAGTGCGTGTAGGAATACTTAGTTATAAGTGTGATAAGGTACAAGGATTATTTGATTTATACATAGAGGTGTGTGTGTGTGTGTGTGTGTGTGTGTGTGTGTGTGTGTGTGTGTGTGTGTGTGTGTGTGTGTGTGTGTGGAAACGGAGGTTTACTTCGTGACCACAAACACTCTCAAAAAAAAAAAAAAAACTTGTAGGGGCATCAGTCCAAAACTTGGACAATTTATGAACAACTAATTCTTGTACCTTTCATTAACCAGTCTCAATATTTGTGAATTCTTCTGCTGTGACCCAGGAAAGCAGACACACAAAAGAAATCAAGCAGAAACTTCTATATACCGTTAACAGTTTTAATGATCAAACTCAAGTTAAATGGCATTACATTCAATTGATTTGTAAGTATGTGAAATGATCAACAAGTATCAAATATCATATTAACTGGTAATGGATTCCTGAGCATAAAGTCTACAGTTAAACCTTTGTGGAAAAAAGAGAAACCAGATTTTGAATTTGTAACTGTAATGCAATGGGAGACTGTGAAGTGACTGTAACAAAAATATGCATAAATGTGAACGCAATTTTATGGAGAAAATGATAAAACGGGAAAGACAAAAGGGGGAAAGACTGCCTGCAGTCCTTTCTAATCGTTACAGCGGTTCTAGCTTACAGACTCAGCAGCAGCGTGACAGTGGAGCCGGCAGTAGAGTGAGCGGCCGGCCCCTGGGCAGGTGATGTCTTCTCCTAGGCAACAGGTCCTTCCTTGGCCCGCAACTTTGGGATGTCCACCAGCCAACAAGAACCACAGGCTAAAGGAAAAATGGATGTATAACAGTTCCACCCATAGAATGCTAGTTCTTCTGATATCGTGGTACGTGGGTGACACAGTCTCAAGGGAAAAAAGTTCAAAAATCACTATCAGTCCACTTTAATGGTGAGTTAAGGAAAATCAGTAGAAAAAGTTTAGCAGAATAAACACGGCGCCTGAGGAGAGGGATAAACAGAGGTTTGGAGTTTTACTCCAAGAGGGATTGAGCTCAACAAGAAAGGATGATCCCTCCTCAGATAACAGAGAAAAAACTCACACAGAAGAGACAAAAAGCTTCAGAGAACAGAAAGAACTTAACTGCAAGACAACAAATGACAACTTAAAGAAACCTTAGAGAACACTGAACTACTAGGGCGTTTCTCCCTTTTTAGCTTTTGAGCGCGATTCTTTGGTCATAACATATGACTGGCAGCAGGAAAAAACAATTATTGGCTATCGTGGGAGATTTGAATGGACTATGGTCTAATAAGAAAGCAGTCCTTTGTCTGTATCCGACCAATAGAATGAAAGGGGGCGTCGTCCAACAGAGATGGCCTGGTGATTGGCTGATACCAGTCAGATGACTAGCATAAATTTTTAGAAGGCAAACACATATTAACTGTGAAATTCACATTATATACTTATATATAAAATCTAAGCTAACTTCAGTGATTCATGACTAACATTCAGTGAGCATCCACTTTTATAACTCATCTAAACATTTTCAGACATGCAATACATTTAAAATCAGTGATTAATGAAACATTTCAAACTCATCAATAGCCATGTTTACATGGACACAAATAACCGGATTAAAAACCTGATCAGAATAAAAATGCTTCATGTAAACACGCCAATCTGAATATTCTGACCCAATCACACTCATTCAGATCATAATTTCCTTCCAATTGAGACAGGTGGGTTGTGCCGATTGTTAATCTGATTGGTGCGCATGTAAACACTTATTCCGAAGTTTGGGTAGAAAATATGTTTACTGCGCATGTCTGTACATCAGCCACACGTCGACGTGACGTATCTCCGCCTTTACAGCAGCTAGCGGAAGACATGGCAGGAGTAAAACAGAACTGGTCTGTATCGTCCTGCTGTCTCCCTCTGTTCGTCATATGCAGAAGTATGTACTTGTAGCTTCATTACGAAGATCAGCAGAAGCAAAAATACAGTCTGAATAATTCAATACAGGTCCATTTCAAAAAGAGAAAGACACAAAGCGGGGTTTGTTTACATCGGAAGCTGCTTCTTCTTCTACTATTTCCGGAATGTGGGATAATTGTGCGCATGTCAAAATGATTTAGTCCGTTCAAACGTGTGACACATGGAAACGCATATCCTAATCGGATCAACTTTTTCAGGGTCCATGTAAACAGTAAAGTTCTAATATGAATTGTAATCAGATTGAAGAAATTTTGCCCATGTAGCCGTGGCTATTGTCCAACACAGAGGTGGTCATCTTCAACAGTGTTCTGAGCAGTATTTCCTGGAAAAATATCAGTCTTGAGGAGAGACGATTATTTTAGGCAGATAAAACACAATCCCAATGTTGATTAGATCCAACATGTTCCTGAGTTGAACAGAAGGGGGCACTGTTGGCCCTTGGATAATGGTAGGAGGTCTCAGGAATGTAGTGGATGTCTTCTGGCTTGTATCAAATGGCTGTTTAGCACATAAAACTGTCTGAAGCTAAGTGTTCCTAGGGAATTTATGATAAAAGTCCAGGCGTCTTCCTGGCACCAAGAGGATCCTTGGGGTCAAGCAAGGAATGTGGTGTTATGATGCTTTATTTAGGAAACAAGGTGAGTTGGGGGTCTCCTGTTCACAGAGACTGCTCATGTATATTGAAACTCAGCTGTAACGTTACAGTGTGCTTTGTTTCATCTGGTGAGAACACAGTAATTGCACTTTGGTGTGCACCAAATAAACTGGACTGAGACCCACAAAACCAGGTAGTCTCAATCCAAAATCATCTAGCAAACTCTGGTGCAGTCCCCCAAGTGAAAAGGTGCACCAAAATAAAATGGGACCAAAAACTATGAATTTCATATAATACTAGTCAAAAGTTTGAACATATCTACCCATTGAAAATGAGTGAATGTGACAACAAACTCACATGTTATCCTCCATTGCCTCTTCCTGTCACAGAAACATCACAACACATCAATCTACTTCTTAATAGTTACATCACAAACAAACGTAGGTGTCAAAACACCCTTAAAGTCTTGGAGCCCTATTATGACAGTCAACGGCGAGCTTTTCCTCTGCGCTTCTGGCCATGCTCCAGTGTTTTTTATTGTTTCTGCCAGTGCATAGTCTGTTTTTCACGTTTTGCATTACACCATCTAATTACCTGTGGACTTTGTGTCTGCTTTGCACTGCCGGGGGGGACTCTTTTCAAATAGGCGTGACAGCAGCACAATCTCAGCACACCTATTCTTTGGTGCATTTTATGACAATGTGCTTTTGATCAGGAAAAAAGAGGATTATCACCAGAAGGGCAATGCCAATGCTACTTCAGTGGCATGTTTTGAAATTGCAAAGCTTCTACTGACAGGGGCACATGAAGAAACAGTATGTGCTGGGATTTTCAGTTATTTTGATAAACAGTTTTAACAGTTACAGTCTAATCACCATCTTTTTAATTATAACATGATGATACACTTAATAGATTTTTATTGCATCCACATTTTCATTCCAATCCCAGACTTAATAGGCATTAATGTGCCTATTTTAGGCAAATGAATGAATGAATGAATGAACAGGGAGTATTCGTGTTTACTTTTCACAACAGCCTGCGACATCCAGGAGAGGTGTGGAGACAGGTGGTGCATCTGCGTTGGCTGGTTGTGGCCTCTGTGATTGGGTCTGAACATACCAGTGGCTGGAGGCAGTGGGATGGAACTATCAGGCTGAAGGTTTTAAACTACAAACCTCTCTGCTGTGACAAAGTATTATTCTGTCCATATATAATCTACAACAGAGATGTCAAACTCTTTCCATAGAGGGCCAAGACCCTCACATTTACTTCCACCTAGTCTCTTCAACAGGTGTTTTCATTAATCAGCGATCAGGGGAAAGAAATTCAGTTAAATCACCTGTGGAAGACAATAGATGGAGGTACTTTATCCAAAGTTCCAAAGCCTTGACCACTCAGAGTTGGGACCAGGAAGCAGAGTTGCAGTCTTACACGCCTCTCTGCAGCTTCTCCCCATCTGCCACCCCTCAATTTAGCCCCTGTCTCCCCCATCAGAGAATCACTGTCTGCTCCCTCTAAAGTAAATAAAAATATAATGTATAAGCATACTAAAGTGATTAAACAAAAAGTTGATAAAACTCAGATAAAATTTGTAGCCTCTAAATCTAATGATTTGGCCTCTGTTCCTCCTCATAATTTAAAAATTAAATGCAGTTTGTTAAATATTAGGTCTCTAACTCCCAAGTCTCTGCTCGTCCATGATCTGTTAATTGATCATCAGATTGAGTTACTATCCCTTACAGAGACTTGATGAGGGCAAGAGGATTATGTTGGTTTAAATGAATCAACTCCCTCTAGTTATTTAAACTGTCAAAATCCCAGAAGTTCTGGTTGTGGAGGAGGAATAGCAACAATTTTCCATTCCAAATTACTAGTTAATGTAAAGCAAAAAACGTTATAATTCCTTTGAGGGCCTGGTCCTCAGTCTTGGGCATTTTAGCAATTTTAGGTTAAACCCAATTTTATTTGTCACAGTTTATCATCCTCCTACAGCTTACTCAGAGTTTTTATCTGAATTTGATGAGTTCTTAGCTGATTTAGTGCTTAAATAATAGATAGAATAATTATAGTAGGGGACTTCACTATACACGTAGATGTAGATAGTGATTGCCTTAATATGGCATTTATTTCAATATTAGACTCGATGGGGTTTTCTCAGAAAGTAGGAAATTCTACCCATTATCTCTGCCACACGCTGGAGCTTGTTCTGACATATTGCATAGAAATAGAAAATCTGGTAGTGTCTCATAACCCTGTACCGTCAGACCATTATCTGTTAACTTTTCATTTTACTATTTCTGACTATTTGGCTCCTAAAGAAAAATATTACTACAGCAGATGTCTCTCAGATGATGCTGTTACCAAATTTAAGCAGGTTGTTTTCTCAATGCCATGTGTCAACATGACAGAGATAAGCTATCAAAATTTTACTCCTTTTGTAATTGTTAGCATGGTAGATAGTGTTACAGCTTCTCTGCATCATACTCTAGACATGGTGGACCCTTTAAAAAAAAAGAAGTCTAATCAAAGATTAATGACTCCTTGGTTTAACACAGAAGCTTGCAGCTTATAACAGAAGACTCATCAATTAGAAAGAAAATGGCGCTTCACTGAATTAGATAAAATTGATTTAGCTTGGAGAAATCAACTTCTAATTTATATTAAAAAAAAATCTCCAAGGAAAGCTAGAGCAACTTATTATTCTGCATTATTAGAAGAAAACAAGAATAATCCCAGGTTTCTTTTCAGCACTATAGCCAGGCTGACAAAGAGTCAGGACGCTGTCAAACCTAGCATTCCCTTAGAGCTTACTAGTCAGGACTTTATGAACTTTTCAATAATAAAATTTAATCTATCAGAGAAAAAAATCAGTCAGATCCTTCCCACCACTAACTTAAATATAGTATCAACTACAATTCCTTCAATTGATATCTGCTTGGATGAGTTTACTCCAATTGACCTGTTAGAGTTACATAAAATAATTTTCTCATCCAAGCCTTCAACTTGTCGTTTAGACCTTATTCCTACCAAGTTATTTAAAGAAGTCTTCCCATTTATTGGTAGCTCTATTCTTCAAATAATCAGTTCTTCATTAACATTAGACCATGTACTGCAGGCTTTTAAAACTGCTGTAATTAAACCCTTACTTGAAAAGCCAACACTGGATCCAGGAGTTTTAGCTAACTATAGACCAATCTCTAATTTGCCTTTCATTTCAAAAATCTTAGAAAGAGTTGTTGCTAGACAATTATATGACCACTTGCAGGGAAATGGTTTATTTGAAGAGTTTCAATCATGGTTTAGAATTCATCATAGTACTGAAACAGCTTTAGTGAAGGTCACTAACGAGCTCTTTATTGCATCTGATAATGAACTTGTTTCTGTACTTGTCCTTTTAGACCTTAGTGCAGCTTTTGATACTAATGATGATAATATTTCACTTGATAGATTAGAATACTTTGTTGAACTTAACGGAACTTCGTTGCAGTGGTGTCATGTTCACTGCGCAAACTGTGCAGTGAACATGACACCACTTATTTATCTGATAGGTTCCAGTTTGTTCATGTCAATAATGAGTTTTCTTCTAACTCAAAGCTCAGTCACGGGAACTGTGCTAGGCCCTATTCTTTTTAGTTTACAGTATATATGCTTCCGCTAGGCAATATTATTAGAAAGCATTGCATACATTTTCATTGTTATACAGATGATACACAATTATATTTGTCAAAGAAGCCAGATGACAGTACTCAATTAGCCAGATTAGAGGCTTGTCTTAAGGAAATCAAAGCGTGGATGACTTGTAATTTCTTGCTATTAAATTCAGATAAAACTGAAGGCATTCTAGTTGGTCCAAAAAATTCTTAGAAATACCTTTCCCAAGCAAACTCTTAGTCTGGATGGAGTTACGCTTTCTCTTAATAGTTCTGTGAGGAACCTTGGAGTTATTTTTGATCAAGATCTGTTCTTTAATTCACATATTAAACTTGTTTCTAAGACTGCCTTCTATCATTTGCGTAATATTGCCATGATTAGGAACATCTTGTCTCAGAGTGATGCTGAGAAACTTATCCATGCTTTTGTTAGCTCTAGATTAGGTTATTTTAATTCTATTATCAGACTGTCCTAAAACATCTTTAAAAAGTTTTCAGCTGATCCATAATGCTGCAGCAAGAGTTTTAAACAGGTACTAGAAAGAGAGATCACATCTCTCCAGTTCTGGCCTCCCTTCATTGGCTTCCCATGGAATTTAGAATTAAATTTAAAATCCTTCTTCTCACTTACAAAGGTCTAAATAATCAGGCCCCTTTTTATTTAAAAGATCTGATAGTACCTTATCGTCATAACAGAGCACTACGCTCCCAAAATGCAGGATTACTTGTAATACCTAGAATCTCCAGAAGTACAATGGAGAGCAGAGCTTTCAGTTATCAGGCTCCTGTCCTTTGGAACCAGCTGCCAATCTGGATTCGGGAGTCAAACTCGATCTCTGTTTTTAAGAATAGGGTTAAAACCTTCCTTTTTGATATAGCCTATAATTAAGGTGGGATCAGGTGCCCTGAACCCTCCCTTAGTTATGCTGCTAATAGGTTTAGACAGCTGGGGGACCTCCAACAACACACTAAGCTTCACTCCTTTCTTCACTCTTAATGAAATATTTTTGCTGGTCATTAACATCTGTTTGTTCTGTCCCATAGATTGAGTCCCCTTGGTGCTTTTTGCTCCATACATGTCTCTTCTTTTCTTCTTCTTCTCTGTCCCCTCACCCCCCAGCCAGTCGCAGCAGATGACTGCCCCTCTCTGAGCCTGGTTCTGTCGGAGTTTTCTTCCTGCTAAAAGGGAGTTTTTCCTCTCCACCGTCACCAAGTGTTTGCTCACAGGGGATCGCCTGATTGCTGGGGTCTTTCTGCAATTGTGGGGTTTTCCCCCTACAGTTTGACAGTGCTATGAGATGACTGTTATTGTGAAATGGCGCTATATAAATAAAGTTGAATTGAATTAAAACCTGCAGGGTCTTGGTCCCCCATGGAATGAGTTTGACATCCCTGATCTATAATGTCTCTGTCCTCAGTCATCTCCTTCCTTTGTCCGTTCGTGCGTGTGTCATGTCTGGGATAATGAAAACCACACACTCAACTGTTTTGGGTTTTTTTTTTCTGTTAAATGTATTAATCTGAGGACAATTAAATACAAACTATCTATCTATACCCTGTAATATAGACTATTCCAAATCATTTAAGATAAGATAAGATAAGCCTTTATTAGTCCCACAACGGGGAAATTCCAGGATTGCAACAGCACAGGGATAGCAACACTCAGAGCAACAATCAGAAGGAAAGAAAAAAAGCAAGCAAGCAAGAGCAGCTAATATACATATGTACATATTACTATAAAATATATATATACACACACACAGACACACAGTGCAGAGCATTGTAGCTGGATGGAATAAATATATGAATATATAAACACACAGTGCGGAGCATTGTAGCTAGATGGAATAAATATGTAGATATATAAACACCCACAGTGCGGAGCAATGTAGCTAGATGGAATAATATGTAGATATATAAACACACAGTGCGGAGCATTGTAGCTAGATGGAATAAATATATAGATATATAAATATAAACACACCCAGTGCGGAGCATTGTAGCTAGATGGAATAAATATGTAAATATATAAACACACACAGTGCAGAGCATTGTTGCTAGATGGGATGAAACAGCACAACCGTCTACTTAGTTATCCTACATGGTATGATTATGTGCCCATACATATTCTCACCCTCCATAGCGACCGGTATTTTCCTAGTTGTATGCCGGAGGGGACCATTGTGTAAGTCTATTGCATCTTTTGCATTCAAAAAACTATTAGTTTGTTACGTCTTTTTGCTATCTCTGCGAGCAGCCCTGCTTAGGTTGTACAGTCTGACAGCCGTTGGTAGGAAGGACCTGCGAAACCTCTCGGTTGTGCACCTGGGATGATGTAGTCTGCTGCTAAATGAGCTCCTCAGGGCATTCAGTATGTCCTGCATAGGGTGGAACTCGGACTCCAGCAGAGATGACAGTTTAGCCACCATCCTTCTCTCTCCTATCTCCTCCACCGGATCAAGGCGCTGCCCCAGGACAGAGCTAGCTTTCTTGATCAGTCTGTTCAGTCTCTTCCTATCGGCTGCAGTAATGCCACTGCCCCAGCAGACCACTCCAAAAGTGATGGCTGATGCCACCACCGTGTCATAGAATGTCTTCAGCAGCGCCCCTTGTACACCAAAAGACCTGAGTCTCCTCAGCAGGAACAGCCTGCGCTGTCCCTTCTGGTAGAGTGCGTCAGTATTGTGTGACCAGTCTAGTTTATTGTTCAGATGAACACCCAGGTACTTATAGGATGTCACCATCTCGATGTCTGTTCCCTGTATATTTACTGGTGCTGTGAGGGGTTGCCCATGCCTGCGGCAGTCCACCACCAGCTCCTTAGTTTTCCTCGTGTTGATTTGGAGGCAGTTCCGATGGCACCAGTCCACGAAGTCCTGGATAAGCCCTCTGTGCTCAGCTTCATCTCCATTGGAGATGAGGCCAATGATCGCAGAGTCACCAGAGAACTTCTGTAGATGGCAGTGTGTTGTGTTGTGTGAGAAGTCCGCAGTATAAAGAGTGAACAGGAAGGGAGCCAGCACCGTTCCCTGGGGGGCCCCCGTGCTATTTGAAGTAACAGCAGAGTTTTTCACTGGATAGAGAGATAAAAAGACGTGTGGGTTTGTGAAAATATCCAGTGGCTCGTCCTCTTTCCCTGAAGTTTCGAACCCATTCATATCTGCGTGTTGCATCCGCCTGCACTACGTTCAACAATTCAGCTCAGTTGTTCAGCCCAGTTGTTCATCTGTTCCCCATTTGCCCCCTTCTAAAATAACTAACTGGGCATCAACTGTAATTAATGCCTGCTTAATGACTAGCAGCATTACTATCGTGTGCATTTTTACCTCCGCCAGGCCGCAGGCCAGGAGGTTATGTTTTTGCCGGGGTTTGTCTGTCTGTTTGTTTGTCTGTCTGTTGGTTAGCAAGATAACTCAAAAAGTTTTGGACGGATTTCGATGAAACTTTCAGGCGTTGTTGGAAATGGTACAAGGAAGAACTGATTAAATTTTGGGGATGATCCGGATCACCGTCTGGATCCAGGAATTTTTTAAAGATTCTTTAACATTGTGAGATAGGGCCATTTTCAACACAGAGGATGCTGAGAATCACCGTGCTGCAGCGAGAGAAGAAATGCAGCAACTCAGGCAAGGGCTATCCCCAGATGCTATTGAAGCTCGTCGAGCTTAGTTTTATTTTTTTTTTATTGATTTTTTTTCTTATTACCTCCGCCAGGAGGTTGTGGTTTTTTGTTTTTTTTTAAAAGAAGATCTGCTCGATATTGCCAGTCATGCCTCGTTCAAAGTCTAAAAGTGTGAAACAGAGAAGGCAACAGAGTGCAGAGTGCATGAGAAAGAAAAAAAAGGCAGGGAGATAACACAGACGATGCGGAGAATCACCGTGCTGCAGCGAGAGAAGAAATGCAGAGACTCAGCCAAGGGCTATCCCCACATGCTATTGAAGCTCGTCGAGCTTAGTTTTATTTTATTGATTTTTACCTCCGCCAGGAGGTTATGTTTTTGCCAGGGTTTGTCTGTCTGTCTGTTTGTCTGTTTGTCTGTTGGTTAGCAAGATAACTCAAAAAGTTTTGGATGGATTTCGATGAAACTTTCAGGCGTTGTTGGAAATGGTACAAGGAAGAACTGATTAAATTTTGGGGATGATCCGGATCACCGTCCACAACAAAACCGCCATTACGGAAAATGCCATTTTCGTGAATAACTACTCAACCACTAATCCTATCATTGTCAATCCAATTGCTAGTCATATGTTTTCATGGTCAAGGAATCTGAAAACATACACACAAACACTGTATGGGGGGAACTGTGGCGCTTGGTGGAGGTCTGCGCTCTCCGAGTGCTTTTCTAGTTGCTCATGCACATGCCCTTTGGCCTGTACAAAACCCATCTTAAATAAGCCATCGTGATCACAGTTCACTTTAAATAATGTGCCTCTGTGCATTAAAGGGATGGCCAGGAATGCTTTGGAATAATTAGACCAACCTCTTTGCACTTTTTACCCAGCCCATAGACTGTTTTCCCACTGTCGTGATAACAAAACTGACTTGGCCACACCACAAATGTGTGATGCGCATCTGACAACTGACGGGCGAACAGACTGTCAGAATACGGCCCTTGGTCTTATACACTCTGGTCTTGCTGTGGTTTTGACTACAACAATACTGACTGTTTTTCTAGTTATTTGACAAGAATAATATTATTTCTTAATCCCAGCTATTTGGATAAACAAGGCAATTTTCTAGAAACATTTCACCTCAGAGGATGAGTTGAGAGACAATAGATAAAGTGTTTCTCTTCAGTGCCCCGGTTTGTGTGTGTGTTTGTGTGTGTGTGTGTGCACGCGCGCGCATGTTGTGCTGACACTGCTGTTTTCCTGTCTGTTTCTGTCTGACAGAAAGTGCGTTTGGCTCGGATCCGTATGGCGAAGAAAGGAACAGCCAACGCCTTCCTCCAGTACAAAGAAGACCGATCACTCGGGGTGAGACACACATACACTCACGTACTTGTACACACACAGATGGACAGACAATCGATGGTTTCTCACTGTTAAAGACTAATGGAGGATTGCAGTCTGGTTTAGTCTGACAGAGAGAGGTGATGAGAGATTAAAACAAACAAAGCTGCTTGGGGAGGAGAAAGAACCTGAAACACATCCGGTAGCCTCGTTTCCACTACATGAACTGACAGAAACATGATAAGGGCCAGCCCATATGGCCCTCTCCCCTCTTCTGTCTCCATCATGGGGGTAGGAACCATCATTCTCCAGAGGATTTGTTCATTAGGTAATCGTCTGATAGTCTCACCCACGATGCACAGCAGCAAAGTAGAATACGTTTAAAATACAATGAAACCATGCTGAAATTATTACTCAGGGAATGATTGTAAAGTGGAGTACACAGAACCACATTACCACCATTGATGTTTAATAATAATTGTGGAGAGGGACTCGGTCCCGGGCTGGCCAACTGTGAAGCCATTTTCCGGCCAAGGACAGCCCAAACAGCTACTCCTGTGCCATGCCTCTTCACCGTGTTTGTGCTACACCTTTGCACTGCTGCATATAATGTACAATTGATCAGACCATTCCTCTCCACCATCATGGTGGTATTAGCTTTTAAATTTTTACACACTGTATGGCAAAGCTGCACAAGCACACTGGGAGAAGGACTTGTACTCTTATTGGCCGGCTGTATGTGTTCACATCTCAGGACAGCAGTAGCAGCTGATTATGCACTGTGCCACTCCACTGTACTGCTTGTGTCTTCCACATATGCCAAATAATCACTTAGACCCTCCGCAATCACAGCAGTATTATAACGTTTTAAGCATTAGATCTTCAGTATTATCTTTTGGTAAAATTTGTTGCTTTTCATTTTCTTGTGTTTTGTTCACAAGCACTCTGGTCATGATATCGAGTTTTATCCAATCAGCACAGAGTCAATCCTAAACCCTACCCAGCAGTTTTTGGGGCTGCTCTGAAGTACCTACCTTTCACCAGGCCCGTCTTTCAGGTGCTTCAAGCTCCTGAAAACTCCTTCTTACAAGGGGGTTCCTGCAGTGGAGACACACACCATTTGGGAAGTTCCTTCAAAATTGGTTCCTGGTTCCTGTAGTGGAAACAGGGATAATATTGCTGAGCTCTAGCTGCTGTTGGGAATGTACCAGGGCACCAAAGATTAAAAAAAAAAAAGAAGCCCATAAAAAAATAGAGTTTACAACCTGTTGGATTCAGCATGGATAACAAGATCAGTTGTTTATACCATGACGATCGACTTTAAATAACAAACAAAGGTACTGTACGATAGCCAGTTCAATGTCATCCTATTGACTAAAAGCATTTTCACACCTGAAACTAGGTATTTTAGTCTTAGTACCAATATAGGCTGTAAATCTGACAGTATACTCCAGACTCTTTTCCTCTATGACTTTGATCTCCTTAAGCTGTCTACCACCTGCTGCAGCTACAGTTTCTTTTGGATGAATTATAAGTTTGGTTTTTTTTGTTGTTGTTTTTTTTGGCGGTGGGGGGGGGGTGCATCGTGATCAGCTTGAAGTGTGAGGTGCCTAAAGAATCCTACCCCTAGAAAGTTCACACCAAGCTCTGGACCATGGTTCATGTCTCTGTTCCACTGTCTACACTGGGTTCAGTTTTAGTTTAGGTTTCACACTACTGCACCTACATTCTGTTGTCATGATGATGTTTGCGTACAGACTGTGGTAGTTAGCTAACATGCTACTCACCCTCTGGGGTGTTTTCTGCAGCTCTGGGCACATCGATCAGCCACACTAAGTTGAAACTGGGGAAGACTCCACCATATTAAGAGGTGAACTACTAAGGCTAGAATGTTGTACAAGTCTTCATTAAAATGGACATCTATCCTTCTAATTGACCTCTGGTGATCTTTAGTTGGCACTAGTCTTCTAATCTTTAATATACTCTCTGTTGTATCCTGTCCAAAAATATCTGGCAAGTTTCAGCATTTTTATGATTTTTTTTCTGCTTAATTTATGATACCACTGGGCCATATTTCTATTAAATACAGTGTCTCTTCCTCTTGGCTCAGTGCTACTGTGGCTCATTTTAACTGTTTTTGCCTGCCCTAACTTGCTGTGTTTTGTCTAAAAGTCCAAACCTTTCTGAAAATTGCTTTCACTCTAGAAATGAACTGGACCAAGGTTCAGTTTGATCCAGACTGAGACCACCTGTTTTTGCCTGACCAAATTTAAGCTCTTTGTTTCAGACCATGGTTTGGGGGAGGTTTCACACCTGTAATTTTGGTCCAGATCAAATTGAAAAGTCTTCAAGTCTGTGCCAAAGAAGTTAAGTGGGAAAGCCTCCTAAGTGGTTTCGATATGACGCCTCAAGCCGAGTGTTTCCACCATGATGTGTTTTTGAAAAATTTCAGCAAGCTGAAACATCTCTTCCTACTCTCTAATAATGCTTCATCATTGTATGTGTACAGTTGTACAGGTGAGGTAATGAAACTTTGGCACAATGTATGTATATGGCTTTGTAGCCATATATACCCAAGGTCAGAAGTTTTAGGTAATCCTTGTTTTTTTTTGGGGGGGGGGGGGGGGGGTTACAAATGGAGACCTCATCTTTTATGATATGCAACACAACAGTGCCCTTGATATTTTGCCAAAATGATTTAACTAATGTTAGTTGTGTTATGTCTGCAAATAAGAGAAACACCGACTGTGAGTAAAGTTAGCTTTATTGATGTTAGACAGAGTGTAGCGCAGTGGGTGCTTGGTAGTAGGTATGGCGCCAAGACAGAGGGCTGGCGCTGGGCAGCCGTATAATATACCCCTGACGTGAGATGCTTCTGTCGTTGCTTTTCCATCCCGCTGCCGAGGAAAGATGCCATTACTAGAGTATCGTCTGGTGGGTCATCTGGTGGAGGACATGAGTTGTCCGGGGAAAGACGTAGAGGAAGGCCGGTCTTGTCGCTGATGGGATAAGCCTTACCTTCTTCTGGGTCCCGCGTAACTGTTGACTGAATCTCCTGCGATGAGGCGGCAGCTCAAGAACGCTTGTGCTGTGTGAGGACCAGCTCCGGGTCCTGTGTGGATGTGGTCTAAAGCTCCTGTGACGGCTCTGGGTGCTGCATGGATGCAGTCTGGAGCTTCTGTGGTGGCTCCAGGTCTACAGGGTTCTGCTCGGTGTGCGGTGTGAAGCAGGGAGTGGCTATGTCCACGTTTGAGTGCAGTGGACTCTGACCGTCGTCGGTCAGACCAGTGCCTGTGATGGAGAAGCCCAGTTCGCGGAATAAGTCCCACAACAGGATATTATCGCCATGGTGTGTCACCTGTAACAGGAACGCTGGGAGAGTTCTGTCGCAGTAGTGCACTGAAAAGATGACGCTTCTGCTGGTCCTGGAGCATCTGTCGTCTGGCAGTTCCACTGCGTCTGGTCACCACGGAGTAAGCCTTCTAATCATGGCTTCGTTTATCAGGGACCTTGAGGAAGCGGTGGCCAGCACCATCGATATACTGAAGCCATCCAGCTTCACTATACACCGCTGTGCTGACCAGTTGTCAGGTCCCACAAAGTTGATGGTGTCCATGCTGGACGTGGGGTCGAAGGGCTGCGCAGCTGGGGCAACGGCCTGTACCAGCGGAGCTGAATGTGAGGAGCACGGGTCAGGGCCCGCTAGCTGTGATGCTAACTGGGCAGCCACTTCTAGCTCTAGCTGGGATGCTTACTCCACTGCGTCTGCCAGTGGCAGGTCATCCAGCGTTGTCATTACCTTCTCCTTAGCCTCAAATTGCTGGTGTGCGCTGCCAACTTGTTCTGCACCAGCTCCTCTTCCATCCATCCATCCATCCATCCATCCATCTTCTTCCGCTTAATCCTTTTCGGGTCGGGGGGGGGGGGGCTGGACCCTATCCCAGCATCTTTGGGCGAGAGGCAGGGTACAACCTGGACAGATCACCAGTCCATCACAGGCTCCTCTTCCAAATGGCCAAAATTGCACATGCTAGCCAAACGGCGAAGTTTGGTGACATACTGTTGGCCTGACTCGCCAATGCGCTGTCGGTGCTGGTGAAGCTTGATTCTCCAGGCCATTGCTCTATGTGGAGCAGTGAAATGTCCAGCTAATAAAGCAACACACTCGTCGTAGGTGTCCGCGGGTCCAAGCATTCGAAAAACACTTCCCTCGCTGCCGAGGCTATGGATTAGCATGGCGCGTAGCCTAGCCTTGCTAGCTTTAGCTAAGCCGATGGCGGACACAAACATCTCGAATATGACTCATACCAATGAGACCAAGGAATAAGTGGCTCACCAGGCAGAGTGAGGAATGGTGGTGGTTTCATGATTGGGTTCTTCATCCTTGGTTTTGCATGGGTCATCCTGGTCGCCACTGTTGTCTGGAAATAAGACGAACACCGATTGTGAGTGAGGTTAGCTTTATTGATGTTAGCATGGGAGAGAGTGCAGCACAGTGGGTAGTTGGTAGTAGGTATGACACCAAGACAGAGGGCTGGCCCTGGGCAACCGCATAATATACAGCTGCCCATGCTTGCTGTCCACAGGCTTGTATTTACCCAGTTTTATTTCTGTGCAGTGTTTTCATTTAAAAAGCTGTAATTACTGGCTATTTTCAAAAAAATTAAAAATACACAAACTCCATCAGACATAAAGTGTAGCATACAGTTGTTGATGTTAAACAAACACAGATTTGGTAACATGAACACTTATTTCTCACCTCAGATGTTTTCAGAAACACACTTTTTTTGTTTTCAAGATAACAGACAGAAGGATTACTTTTTGGAAAACCCAGTACACCTGTCCACAAGCATATGCGTTGTCCAGTCAGGAGCAACCCGATGCTTGCATGGCTGTGGGAGGCTGTCATGAGTTGTTGACACCTTTAACCCCTTGCACTCCGGTCAATTTCCCTAAAAACGCCAAAAAATAATGTGCCCAAAGTAAATCGAAAGCTGTTCTTCAACCCTTTGCAGCATCTTCATGGGGTTGGTCTCATTTAAAAGAAAACACCTTGAATTTTTTGGCAAAACAGTCATAATCTCTCTAAGTGCTCCGGCCACTGAGTTACAGTCATCTAAACATACTGAACTTGAAGAAAATAAATTTGGCCTGGGTGTTTTTTCGGATACAAATGCTTGCAAATAACACACAGCTTCAGATTCGGGCTGGAAAATGCAACAGAAATGTAGAACCAAGTGTCACCCAGCTGAGGTCAAAATTTTGTAACAATACCACAAAAAATGAATATATTACACAGCTTTTTCCTCAGGTAGTTCCCAGGCGTTTTTGAACTGTGCCAAATTCTGCCAAATGGCACAGTTTGGAAAAACGTCTATAACTTTTGAATGATTCAATATAGAAGCTTCATCTTGGGCTCTAGTGAAAGGTTACACTCAGGGCTGTGTGTGTGGGGGGGGGGATTGTCCCTCCCCCCCGCTACAGAGGACGGACATCGCCCGTTGCGCCACAGTCCGTCATGCAGCGATGACGCACAGCTGTAATTTACCGATCGGTCAAAAGTCATTTTGATTAAAATTTTCAGGGATAAAGAATAATTTAGCTTAGAACACTTACCTCTTCACAGCAGAAGCAGAGCTGGCGAACTTCTTCCTCATTGTCAGACGAATGCAACGCTGGTCTTGCGACCCAATCAAAACATAATTCCATTATTGCGGTTTTGCGCTTCCATGATTGCGGTTTTTGGCAAACGATTTTTCAAAACAAATAACAGTAGTAATTAAAAAAAGACTGGCGAACGCGTGTGTGTCACTCAGCCTTCGTCGTCGGCCTGCGTCGGTCTATGATGACCATGGAAGAGAATCCTAACGTCTACTTTGCTGGAACAAAAACAAAAAAAGCACCACCTGTGGCTGAACATGCCGATGCGCGAGTATCAGTCCTTGTCACACAGGTAGCACTTGTGGGTGGTCTCCGTGCTGCTGGGTCTGTGACGGTTCTTCCTGCGGGTCCTTTTTTTATCTGCTGCAGCAGTCTGTCTTCACCCAGCCTTACAAAAAACAGCTCGCGAACTTCTCTGCTTCAATTGGCTCGCTGCATTCACAGCTTTGGTAGGCGGGTCCTTCTTGCTAGGTTTTCAGTCATTGGTTCTTCAAGGTTTCAGAAACCCAATTCAAGGCTCTTATTAGTCGAATGAGAGGTCAATCAGATGAACTAATCTGTTCGCGGCTGTGTCTGTAGTGGAAGAACTTTTTTTTTTTTTCAGTGCACGCTTGGAGGCAGCGCCCTCGTGCGTCCTAGAGCGCACGAGAGCGCCCTCATGTGCTCTGGGACGCAGAGACTTGCCCGCCCGCAGTACAACGGAGTGCAAGAGGTTAATTTCCAGAGGTTGACCCACCAACCATGTGACATTCAGAAGAGATTTTGTTTTTTTTCCATAACACTTTATTTGTTGAAGCTGTCAGGATGTCTCAACACATCTGACAAAAAAATGCATCTCGAAATAGGGATGCATCATTATATTGACCAGATATAGCAGTGTCAGATATTCACCTTACTGGGGCATCTGAGGCACAGCTCTTGTGTGGTGGACTTCTGATCAGAGAGTTTGTGGTCCGATTCCCACTTTCTCTGCAGTTTGTATATTGAAGTGTCCTTGAACAAGACACTGAACCCCAAGTTGCTCCTGGTGGGTCAGGCCAGCACCTCACATAGCAGCTCTTCCGCACTCAATGTGTGAATGGGTAGATAGCCGGATGTTAAAGCGCTTTGGTCATCCAGAAATGAGAAAAAAGGGCTATATACGTAAGTAAACTCCATTTACTGATATTGTTATGTAGGCAAATAAGCAGTGGCCAATATTTATTGGCTATGTAGCATTGAGGGTTTTTTTTCACTTTATTGATGGAAGCATTTTCACAACGGAACAAACAGTACATCATGTAATAGAGAGCCCAAGTCACGCCTCCTCTACTTCCGCATATGGGACCTTAAATCAAAAAAATTCTCCATTGAAATTAATGGCAAGAGTGAAATTATCTTTTGAGCCCGATCAAATTTTATCGCGAGTTAGACATATGATGTTTGTCAATTTAAAAGATAATTTTCCACGTATGTAATTAAAGTTGTCGGCTGTTGTATAATAACAGAGTAATATTTAGTTTTTGTTTCAACAATTAGCAGACAACATCTTCCATCATCCAACATCACTAAACACAAGCATGGTGGGAGAATACTAAAACCTCACCTCCTGTTTCCTGACTGATGAAAAAGGATCCAAAGAGGAAAAAACAACACAGAGGTATTGTTTTGTATTGTGAAAGCTGCAGCTGATCCAGAGGACTGTTAATTACTTCACCCTGGGTGCGCTTTGAAAAGACGACATAAGCTCCATCCATCCATCCCTGGATTATATACAATTATATATGCATTATATAAAAAGTTTTACATAATAAAACCTCAGAGTCTCCATCAGACCATACTGGTGGTTCAGGTGTTAATAAAATAAAGCACGCTGGTCAAATAATCAATTTATTCATAAGTAGTCCTTTTTTAAATTATATACAAATACTAAATTTATACATATTAAACAAAAGAGTCTGCCATGTGAAATGAAAATCAAAACTTTGAAATATGACAAACAAAAATAAACTATTTTACTGGGTTTTGCACTTAAATGAAAGCTTAAAAATGCTTTAAAAATAAAACAAACTACATTCTGCTCTTCAGAACTGGCTGTGCCTTTGTTGATGACCCGCTTCCTCAGGTGTGCCTGTGTGCAGTTTTGCGGTGCTCTTGGTGGATGGGTGGTCATTATTGAAATGAAGGGTCTGCGTCTGTGTTCATAATTTTGTATGTTGTTAGTAGATCACTGACAAAAATTGGCCACTCCCTTAGGCGCTCTGTCTAATTTGTGGTACCTTAGTAAATCTGCCCCAAAATTTCTTGTCTTTGTAGCGTATTCAATTGAATATATGTTGAAAAGGATTTTTAAATCAATGTATTTTGCTTTAATTTGTGTTCTATACAACGTCCCAACCATACCACCTGGTATGGTGGTATGGTTGAAGGTGCCATGTGGAGGTGGTATGGGCATCTGATTAGGATGCCTCCTGGACGCCGCCCACTTGAGGTGTTTCGGGCACGTCCCACTGGGAGGAGACCCCGGGGCAGACCCAGGACTCGGTGGACAGACTATGTCTCCTAGCTGGTCTGGGAACGCCTTGGTATCCCCTCTGAAGAGCTGGAGCAGGTGACTGGAGAGAGGGAAGTCTGGGCTTCTCTGCTTGAACTGCTGCCTCCGCGACCCAGACCTCTGGAAAAGTGGTAGAAGATGGATGGATGGACAACATCCCAACTTCACCGGAATTGGAGTTGTATTTTAGTTCAGTTATTTTCTATAGTGTACTATAGTATACAGTATATAGTATAGTGTACTATATTTCTATAGTGTATAGTGTAGTGTAGTGTAGTTTGTCGCCCTAACAGTGGAGACAGAGTAGATAAAAGTAAAAGAAACAATCAGTATCAGCTATTGGCTATTGGCCAACTGACTTTTTAACAATTCTATTGGTAACCAACCAAAATTTCACAGTTGGAGCACCCAAATCACTGCATCTAGAACAGACTACCAAGCACATCAACAGACTTTTAGTATTTTGTAGATAAATTTGTGGCTCTCACAGTGGGCTCACAGAAAAATAAGAATCTGAAAATAAGCTGGATATAAATCACAAAATATCTCTGGAACTTCTTTTCACCTTTCGGTTACATCACAACTCAAAGCCTTTTATTCAAAGGATGAAACATTTGAAACACTGACTGGGTTTAAATGTTTTATCAGGAGAGGGGATTTAAGCTCCAGGTGGAGGATGAATGGATGGAAGTCGCACACGGACACACACAGATATTGTTGAGTGTTAATCCCTCTCCAGCACTGAGCCAGAACAAGGGATAACTGCTGGAATTAAAGAGTGCACAGTGAGAGGGAAGAGAAAGATAAATGAGTTCGAGAGATGAAAAAGCATAAAATAAAGTGATGAAGAAAAGGAGGGTTGCGGGCCAAATGGAGAGGCAGAAGAAAATGAATGATCTGATAATAGGGAAAAAATGAAAAAGATAGGAAAACTTTTAGCAGTGAAACTTCAGCATTAGAGTCTGCCACCCACTGATTTTAAGAAATAAAGTTTTTTAACAGGACAAATTGGCCAAATTGATTTAAGAAATTCGTGAATTGCAGATATTCTGTTTGGTTTAGAGAAAAGATTATAGGACCTTTAAATTCACTGGATAACAGTTCATAAGCTGTAAAAAAAAATATGTTACCAATCACTGTGATTAAGGCTGAGTGCCTTAATTATCATAACTAATTTCACTAGTAGCATCCAGGCTCCTCACCTGGGCAAGAATGAAGTTCAAGCCAGGCCAGTCAAAGAATCTCTCCTTGCGGAAGGGGGAGTGGAATGACAAGACAATATTTACCATCGGAGGAGAAAACACCCCCCTCCTTGTAGACCAGCCAAACTAAAGTCTTGGACGGCAGTATACAGCTTGCCTGTCTGACAGGGAGATGGGGAAAGTCATCCTCCAACAGCTATCAGAAGGCCTGACCAAGATCAGCACTGCCCCACCACCAGGAGATGTTCTGGGATCATCAAAACATCTATGAGTGGTGGTCCCCAGCTGATGGCCCTGCAGCTAACCACAGCAGGCATCGGTGGAGGTGTGGCAGGCCTAAGGCCATACAGGAAGTACATCTGCCTGTAAAATGAGTATCGTATTGCATAAATTACACAACAAACAACAACTGGCATGGGGAGGGGAGGCTCTGAAACAGTCCTTTTAAATGTGATGCATCACTTTTTAAACTTCTGTGCAAAACAGCAAAATGACAACCAGTAAAAAAGGTCAAAAGGTAAACGTAGAAGAGTTAAAACAGCTTTTCTGTTAGGAGATGTAGCCAGAGGTGGGGAATCCTGGGTCCAGAGAGTGAAAGTCCTGTCCAATATTTGTTCCAGCCAAAAGTACAGGTCTACAACCAGCAAGGTGAGCTCATTTCTTCTGTCTTCTATACCTGTGCTTGTCAGAATCACCTGGGTTAGTCAATAGCTGGAACAAATACTGTAGTGTATGAGATAGAAGTTTCTGGACCTGAGATTAGCCGCCTCTGGATATAGCTGATATGTAGCATAAAAGTAATCATGCAAAATCTAAATTTGTTTTAAGCTCAATAGCTGAGTTTGTTGATAGTCCTTGTATTTCTTATTTGGTTTTAAATGGCCTCATCTGTAAAGCCCTACAGTATACAGCTGGTAGTTCAAAAGAAGCAATTCAACTAGACAACAGAAATTCCAGGCATTACTACAGCCCCTGATAATCACGCTAACATTTCACTCTGCTTCAGTGTTGTTCTAATAGTTAATCATAGTAACATCATAGTAAATATCAGTGGTTCTTGTAATATGTGAGAACTGCAATATGTTGTTTATCTAATTTTCCACTGTGATGCACTGTTAGGGAACAGACAGCCTTCACAACCTGGAAATTGTAGCGTTGTGTTCTGAACCCGAGTGAACCTACAAAACCTGTGAAACTATTTAGCCCTTTCCCATGCAAACAGTCACATGTTAAACTTGGAAACTGCTGCCTAAAACAGGGCATATATATTGTCTGTATATACTGTAGTACATTGTGATGTCAACAGTCAGCATTAAAGAGAAAGACCATACTGTTTCCTAGATTAAATTTCAAGACTCTGCCTGTGACAAAAATGCAATTTGATATATTTTACAGTCAGACTCATCAAAGAAAGAAGTAGACAAATACATTGAACTAATACATGATTTACTGAAAGCTATATACAAATTTCAGCAGTGTAGTATATACCCAGTAAACACTAAAAATCGATACACCACCAAATGAAAAAATAATCTGAAAATAAATATATGTTGATGTTTTATAGTGGGAACACATAAATGAGAAGTGTGGGCTTTGTGGGACAGTAATGAAAGGAAAGTTCTCTGTAATTAAAGTGTATATGTTTTAATGTGTGTATGTTTTTAGGATCGGGACAGTGACAGCACAGCTGTGTGTGTGAAGAACAGATCAGCGTTTGAGCACCAACACCATCACCTGCTGCACTGTCTGGAGAAAACAACGGTGAGGCTTCACACCTGAAGACGGTTCAAACTTTACATTTCTTCTGCACCGATTTACATTTTCTGAGCTCTTTAAAAGACATTTTTCTTTTCTGTCTTTGTTACAAAATCAAGATTCAAGATTCAAGTGCTGTGTTTGAAATGTTCACTCCTTCCCCATATAGTGCACTATATAGTGAATCAGCCATTTTGTAGTGCTGTTCGAAATCTTAACTGAAACTTTCATTCACTATATAGTACACTCAAAATATCCCACAATGCATTTTGAAAAGTAGTGTACAACGGACGGTTGCTACATTAGCCAATATATCCCATAATGCAATGCGCAGCCAACGGAGCAGTGCGAGGAGAGCTTCACATCACAACATAAACTACCTTAAGGTATTTATATTTATCAATTTGGGAAAAACGATTTGATTTAATATATGTTTACTACAAATTTACATGCAGGTATTCATTTTTTACCACCGTTGCTCTGTTTTACTGTCTCATCATGATGACGTCATTAACTGCGCCGCAAAAACAAGCCCAGCAGTGTCCTAAATCTTACAATTTTATTGTTATATTGAGTTTACTATATAGTCCACTATATCTAAATTCACTATATAGCGAGTAGGGAGGGAGTGAGAGAACATTCTGAACACAGCCAACGGCTTTATTATCATGTGCACAGTTAAGAAATGCTACATTTATAGATAGATAGATGTACTTTATTGATCCCAAACTGTGAAATTACAGTGTAACAGCAGCATGACAGTAGACAACCAAACAACAGAAACACACACATGACAGACAAAGAGATTACCCATGGAAAGTAAAAACTAACACGACTATAAAAACCTGTATACATCATAGCTTAATATATGATGACCCGTATAAACACATGAATCATCCCATTGCACAAAGAAGGACTATCAGGAGCAGAGTGAAAATGTGATGTACCAGTTAGTCTGTAAGGTGCAGTGTGGCAGCATGGCTATGCCAGAATACAACATCATAGTTATTGTTCAGTGAAATTGCATGCGGCAGGAAAGATTTCCTGTACCTGGCCGTTCGACAGCGAAGCTGTAGTAGTCTACTGGAGAAAGTGCTTCGCTGCCTATCTAGTGTGTGGTGGAGGGGGTGATCAGGATTGTCCATGATGGATCACAGTTTATTTAGTGTTCTCCTCTCCACTGCTGTCTCAAAGGTCTCCAGTCTGAGACCAATCACAGAGCCAGCCCTCTTGATAATCTTGTCAAGTCCTGAGCAATGAAATTCTTACTTTGCTCTCCGAATGAATGCCAAGGTATTAGGTATAGAAACAACAATTCTAATAAGGTAATGACACACTAACACAGTAACTCAATCCTAATACTAATGGATGCTAATAACACACACACCAACACCCAGTTAGGCAGTTAGGACTCCTTAAGCCCCCCTTGATACTAAACAGGGCTGTACGATATGGCAAAAAATTCATATCACGATATGTCATCTTATATCACAATAACGATATACAGTATATCACAATATACATTTTCTGTAAATTCTACAGTTTAGATAATCATATAAAAAGGACCATTTCTTTTTTTTTACATGTATCATTTTCCCTCATAATTTTGCAGTGTTATAAAATAGTTTTGTAATGTGCACTTGAGACTTGATTCTCATAAATTTCAGGTTTTTCTTCTAAATCATATGAATAAAAAGTAAACATCAATAAGATAAGTATTTCCTGAGCCAGAGGAGAATAGCAAAAAAAAAAAAAAAAAATTGTCTGGAAATGACCCATGGCTGTCATCATCCACAGATATAAATTAGCTGTTAGTTTAAATCAATGAAAATTTAAGTGTAGACCTGCCGCCTGCCATTCTGGCCTGATTTAACCTGTTTGCTTCTTAGTAAAAATATTTCAGATTGGTCATGATCTGAAAATCTTAAAGACACAAAAGGTAATGTAATAAAACACGGGATGACTTTTACTTTATTCATTACTACTTGACTAATTAAAATGATTAGAAATCAAATGAATTACATTAAGAGCCAACTTGCTCCTCCAACCCTTTTTAATTTATTTATTAATTATTTTGCGTGTATGTGCCACCATCATACACTTTTGCAGCTTTAATTAAAAAAAAAATTCAGACAAAACTTAAAAACTCAGCAGTAATTGACCACAAAAACCGATGGTCTACTACATTTCCAGTTAGCACAATTTAGCTTAAATGACCATCAGTTAGCATTTCATAATTAGACATGGTGTTAACGTTACTTACCTCCTATTAAAACGAGGTTAGCAAACTATCACTCTCTGATGCAGCACAATGAAAAACAGTCCCACATCCCTGGCAAACAGGAGTAGCAGTTATCTGAACCGGTAGTTTGGAGTTAGTATTAGCAACCACCGGACTGAAGCCTAGCGACCCACCACACCTGTTCCACTGCGAGCAGTGGCGCCCTGCAGGGACGAGACAGGGAGCTGGCAAGTACTGGTGAGGTACGAGCTTTACTGAATAAACAGGAGTATGGGCATTTTAAATAACGATATAAACGATAGAGTATTCTATGAAACGATAGACATTTTTATATCGTCATCCGATATATATCGTCATATCGCACAGCCCTAATACTAAATGCTAAAACTAATAAGTACTAATAACACACACTAGGCAGTTTGGACAGTTAAAGCAGTCAGACAAGAGGAATGAAATTGAAAATTCACTGGATGACGCAAGAGACAAAAGCTGACAAAGCAATCTCATCAAATACTGCCTCTAGTAGCACTGCTGATGCCTTGATTTGAGTAAGTCTGCTGACCACTTCTCATCTGTTCTGTTAAAGGATCCAGTAATCTTTCAATTAAGCGTTAAAGCTCTATTCTACTGTAGCCCAGACAGCTCATTTTACTCCCAGGAGGTAAACACCAAAATGGTAACACAGTGTGCTACAAAAACACATTGCACATCCAGATATAGAAACACACTGTGAATTCTCATAAAGCAGAAAGTGACTCAATAAACCACATAAAGAGTTTGTAAATAGTAAATAAAGGATCACATACTATAGATACATGTTAGCCTAGCATTTGTCATTCGCAAGTAGCCTGCAAATCCATCATCTGTTGAAACATACAAAAGTTTTAGTTTGACCACCACTTCTGTACACAAAACAAACTGCTAGATCTGACAGTAGTAGGCGTGAAAGTGATGTACCTTTGTGGTCTTTCATTTTGTGTCCCCGGAGTCAGTTCTGTATTCCCAGCATGTTTCTCTATTTGCGTGTGTTGTGGCTTTTTATAGCACCTGTGTGTTGCCCATTTGGTTAAGTTAAGTTGATTTTACATTCTGTGTTTGTAGTTGTTTCTATAAACTGCAGTCAGATGAGCTCTTTGGGCCAACCTAAAGAATACAGTTGCAGATGATAGCGATGGAGGGAATACTAACAAGCGCAAAAAAGGAGGGACATCAAATAATGCAATCCAAGGAATGCAAGACAGAAGAGCTGTGGGGACATGGGTGGTGTTAGTAAGTTTGTTTGTAAAAGTTTTAAAATTAGGGATATGTTAAAGAAGTTTTGTTTTTTGTGTGTTAAGTCTGTGTTTTATACCTTCAAACTTGCATGCTTGGGCTAAGTCCTTCTGATCAAATTGTTATGAGTTATTCTGCTAATAGACAGACTCCACAGACACAGGAAACAAGACAGAGTGATAGAGTCATTCATTCCGTCTTGGTGAAATCACCCAAGAGTGCTCTGATCTCCTGAGTGGTGACTTTGACTTTGACCTTGACCTGCTTGAGGACCATTGTGCATGAGTTTTCAAACATTGGGACAATTGCCTAGGAGGAGTAACGATTTTTGTAAACTCATAAATACCCAGATCTCCTGACCCTTGACAATGATCTAGATGTTGAGCTCAACCTGTATGCAGACCAACCTGAGGATCATCGTGTGTGAGTTTGTTGAGATTTAGGGCAATTACCTTGGAGAAGTAACAGTATTTTTTATAAATCTGTAAGTAGACCGGCAATGACAACAAATTTTGAGGGATGTTAAATTTTTTCAGAAATTATCATGATAAACAATATTATCATTGAGATCATGAAGTCCATTTTATGCCCAGGATACTGTAATTCTGTGTTCTGTAATAGAGAGTAGTTCACTGTTCAGTTAAGCATGGCTCCTGTCTCATTATTCATACATAACCCATTTGGCGACGAGAATAATTATGGCAGCGTATGGGCTACCTCAACCCCTAGTGCCGTTTTTGGAGTACACAGAAGAGCCGGTGATCCTGTGGCCAAAGTGGAGGGCCATGTTTGAAGGTTACATCGGGGCGCTGGGCCTAGATGGACTCAACAGGAGAAGATGACGAGCGCTCCTGGCCCATCATCTTGGCGTGGAGGGCCGAAGAATTCTCAGTACACTGGGAGAGACGGAGCGCTATGAGGATGCTGTCGAGCAGTTGGCCAAGTTCTTCGCCGGGCAGACGAGGACCATGAAGCTGTGGGTGGTGGGAGTTTTGGCACCAAACGAGGCTAAACTAGTTAGCTGGGAGAAGCTAGCAGCACAGTCAGTGTCTATGGACGGGCTGGCAATGAAGCTAACTGCGCGCCAAAAGAGGACTCAAAGCTACCAGCTGGGCATCGAGGTGGGACCGAGAGAGTCCCCGGTTACTGAAGACGGTGGGCCAACCGCGAAGCGCAGAAAGGTGGAGGACAAGAGCGCTGATGAGTTGGACGGTGCGGTGTGCAACGACAGCGGAGAAGGAGAGCAGCAGGAGTCATCCCCACAGCTAGAGGCTAGGCAGTGGGAGAGCGGAACCATGGAGGCTGAGAGCCCCGGGGAAGAGCAGCAACAGATGTGCATGGAGACGACGCAGAGGAGCGCCTGGGACAAGGGTGCCGAGAGCAGCAACAAAATGCCCAGGTTGGAGAGTGACCCCGACGAGAGTGACCCTGACGAGAGTGACGCTGAGAGCCCCGAAGGAGAGCAGCTGCAGCCGGACATGGAGTCGACGCAGCAGAGCACCTGGAATGAGGGTGCTGAGAGCAGCGACGAGACACATGGGTTGGAGAGTAACGCCGACCCGAGCGAAGCTGACAGCCCTGGAAGAGAGCAGCTACGACCGGGCATGGTGACAGTGCAGTGGAGCGCCCGGAACAAGGGTGCTGGGAGCAGCGGCGAGGTGCCTGGGTCGGGAAACGACACCGGCGAGCAGGCTTCGGTTTTCCCTGGAGTGCGGCCACGGGGGGCCGGAGTGTTTAGAGCCACGCCGGCGGTGTTGAGAGCGGTCGGGAGTGGACCGACGAGTACAGAGCAACGGTGTACCGGACAGCAGCATGGTGGGTCCCAAGGAGTGACGCAGTCAGTGATGAAGAGGGACGTCATGGAGGGAGAGACTGTTTTTAATCTCGGAGGCAGACGGCGGCCATGAGCATACATGTCGTGGGGCTGTGCTGGACCTCCGAGCTGGTCTTATCTTCAGTGGCCAGGGGCGTGTATGATTTGGGGCTGCCCTGGGCCCCCGGGCCAGTTTTACTGCTGGCTGCCAGTGGTGTGCTCCAACTTTAGAGAGATTACATTCCTCAGCCTCAGTGGGAAGGTCTATGCTAAGGTACTGGAGAGGAGAGTCCAGCCGTTGGTTGAACCTCAGATTCAGGATGAGCAATGTGGTTTTTGTCCTGGCTGTGGCACATCGGACCAGCTCTTTACCCTCTCGAGAATCCTCGAGGGTTCGTGGGAGTTTGCCCAACCAGTTTACATGTGTTTTGTGGACTTGGAGAAGGCATTCGACCGCGTCCCTTGTGGTTTTTTGTGGGGGGTGCTTTGGGAGTATGGGCTATCGGGCTTGTTGTTATGAGCTATTCGGTCTCTGTATGACTGTTGTGAGAGTTTGGTTCGTATTGCCAACACTCGGTCGGACTCATTCCCAGTGAGAGTTGGACTCCGCCAGGGCTGCCTTTTGTCACCAATCCTGTTCATAATTTTTATGGACAGGATTTCTAGGCACAGCCAGGGAACAGAGGGTGTCATGCTTGGTGACCACAGGATCTCATCTCTGTTGTTTGCAGATGTTGTTGTCCTGCTGGCTTCATCCAGCAATGACCTATAGGTCTTGCTTGGACGGTTTGCCACTGAGTGTGAAGCGGCTGGGATGAGAATCAGTACCTCCAAGTCCGAGTCCATGGTCCTCAGCCGGAAAAAGGTGGATTGTCCTCTCCGGGTTGGGGACAAGCTCCTGCCCCAAGTGGAGGAGTTTAAGTATCTTAGGGTCTTTTTCATGAGTGCAGGGAGAATGGAGCGAGAGATTGACAGACAGATCGGAGCAGCATCTGCAGTGATGCAAACGTTGTACTGGTCTGTTGTGGTGAAGAGGGAGCTAAACTGTAAGGCAAAGCTGTTGATTTACCAGTCAATCTACGTTCCTACCCTCACCTATGGTCATGAGCTTTGGGTAATGACTGAAAGAACGAGATCGTGGATGCAAACGGCTGAAATGAGCTTTCTTCATAGGATTACTGGACTCACCCTCAGAGATAGGGTGAGGAGCTCAGTCATCCAGGAGAGGCTCAGAGTGGAACCGCTGCTCCTCCACATTGAAAGGAGCCAGTTGAGGTGGTATGGGCATCTGATCAGGATGCCTCCTGGACGCCTCCCACTTGAGGTGTTTCGGGCACATCCCTCTGGGAGGAGACCCTGGGGCAGACCCAGGACTCGGTGGAGAGACTATGTCTCCCAGCTGGTCTGGGAACGCCTTGGTATCCTCTCTGAAGAGCTGGAGCAGGTGGCTGGGGTGAGGGAAGTCTGGGCTTCTCTGCTTGAACTGCTGCCTCCACGACCTGGACCTCCCGAAAAACAGTAGAAGGTGGATGGATGGATGGATGGATGGATGGATGGATGGATGGATGGGCCAATTGCCTAGAAGGAGTAGCGATTCCTTCGAAATGTGGGCAAATGGATGAATGGACGGACATCGGACCCCGCGTCATCACATTAGCTCCTTTCACTTTTGCCGGAATTAGCTAAAAAATGACAGTAGGAACACAGAACATTTGCAAGAGAAACATCAAAACAGGTTCAACAAAAATAACTTTGCAGTCCTTTACAGTTAAACAGAGTGTCAAACTAGGCAGACATTGCTCCTGGCATCCTGGGCCCATTTACATAGGTGTGGAAACACAAACACACAGACAGAAGGATACGAGGGTGGTCATAATATAACACCATCTCCTTCCAGGGGCAAATTAAAAATGCACATTACTGCACTTCTCCTTGGTGTTTCAGGAAATTTACTTCAATGTTGTGGACTGTAAATGGGTCTTTGGGCCTTTTCCATGTTTGTTTCTAATAATTTATACATGCTGGTACACTGTAATATCCAATTAGTTAACTTTATTTATGAAAAAAGGATCCAAACTGGAAAAATAAAGTGAATAGACAGTGCATATTTGCAACATTTTCTGCTCCTGATTACTTGAAGCCTGTAGAGTTTGGTTTCTCATTTGTTTCTTTTAACATAAAATAGTGAATGATAAATCTAAATCTGTATGGTGGGTAATTCTCCTCTCTGACCTCTTACCCGTCTCTTTACAGAACCATGAGTTCACAGACGAGATCACCTACAGCGAGCTGTGCATGACCGAGTCGGTGGGCTTCAGGACCAGTCGCAGCACTTCCCTGTCCAGCCAGCAGGGGGCACAGAATAACTCCACTGGCTGCTGTCCCCGCAGGGCCAGAAGGCGAGCCGCCATGCGACTGGCCAACTCCACGGTGTCCGTCAGCCGGGGGAGCATCCAGGAGCTGGACACCCTGCATGTTAAAACCACCTCTATACCACCGCAAACGTAAAGACAAATGCAGCTTACTGAGCATGGATCAACACACACACAAAAAAGATACACAGCTGTCGGGGGGTGGGCAACTTTTTCAACGAAAAGAGCCATTTTGAGCTGTTTTTGATCTCCCAAAAAACCTAATCCTAAAATCAATGTTTTAATACAATGCCTCTTCATGTGTGAAACTTGCAAAAGGTTTTCAAGAAGTCTTCCCTGACTGAATCGATATTGAATCAAATCATTAATCAACTCAAACCAAAACCCTGTGAATCAGAATTGAGTTGATTCTGGAAACCATACCACTGTGGTCAAGCAGCATGCTCCTGGTGTGCATCGCGACCACCAAGAAACTAAGCCCCTCACTCCTAAATTAGAGATTTCTATGCAACTTTGCAAATTTATACTTCCACATTTCTTCTTTTAAATTTGCAGGTTTTTTCTGTAAATGTGCACACTTTTCTCATATATTTTTTTTAAATTTCCTATTGTAAATTTGTTACTTTTTTCCTGTTTGTGTGATTTTTTTTTGCTCCTGAGCCACAGGGAGCAGACCGCTGGGTTAAACAATATATGGAAATTCTATGGAGTATCCACACATAATCAACGATACTTCAGATAAATTATTTCATATAGTGCAGCACACACTCCTACACAGGAGATAGGACTACAGTGATAAACATACAGTGAATCGTCGAAACAGACTTCCTGTCATTTAAAGTGTCCCCTTTTTTATCACCATCAGCCGTTCCAGTCTAAACGCCCAGGCGGATGACCTCAAGCTGAACTGCGGAGAACAAGATTTCACAGCTGCCATCATTAGTATCCCCACCCCGCCTGCCAACACGCCAGACGAGAGCCTCCCGCCGTCGCCTGCCCCCATCCCCGGCATCCTGCGCAACACCCGGGCCACCGCCTACACACATGAAACCGTCAAAATCTCCTCCTTATAACCTCCGACTTCTGTCTGGATCTTCCCCTGTGCCACCTGTCCCCGTGACCCACCAGCCACTTTCCCGGTGAACTTCCTTTGAACGTCTGATCCTGAACCAGGGGCACTGCTAGCTAAGATCTGGAGAACAGAGAGCACTGTGATGGCTACATGGAGTATTGGGAATTGATGTCACTTTATTGCGGATTACATGGAATCAGTGATCGTTTAAAGGAAAAAAATGGTGGGCATAGGGTAGGGCATTATAAAATGACAACCAAGGTAAGGAAGCTAAGGAAATCAAGAGAAAAGCAAAAGACCCCCATCCCCACCCCAAAGATTTGCCTCAATCTTAGAATCCCCTAAAATGCATTTTATCCCCAATGGCACACCTGCCCAGCCTGCACAGATTTGACCTTTGAGATCTCACACAAACCCCCAGCAGGATTCATCCTGAAATGTCACAAAAAAGCCAAAATGCCCAGAAAAAAACGCCTTTGAAGTCCTGATGATTTGGATCCACTGGGCTAATTTGGCTCCAACTTTGAAGATAATGCTTGAGCTGTAGCTGACTTCTGGAAGATCCTGTGGTCTCACATGATTTTTTAGCGAATGGAAAAGGACGTGACAACGATATCTTTAGAATGAATGTCACCGGACTTGGAATGTTTGATTCTTTAGATGCTGGTTGTATTGAGTAACAGGCCTGGTCTGTATATTAATATAGACTGACCTAAATATCCAGAAAGATTCCCGCTTTTTTTAAATTCCAGTAACAGACTTCATGTTCAAGCCTGGCTGGAACTACAGCACAGCTGACCTCTCAGCGCTGGGCAACATTTGCTTTAAGTGTGAGGTTGTGGATTAACAAAACAACAGAGTCAGACACAGGATCCGCAGTCAAGTGGAGTTCTGAGGGCATATGGGAACGACCTCTTCAATGGCTGAAACAAGGCAGCTGAAGCCACTTCAGGTCATGTATTTAGGAAAAATTAAAAGAACAAAACAATGAGCAAGAACTCTTATCAAAATCCAGATGCAAACGTTGAAGAAATAAAGTATTCTTCAAACAAACAGTTGAGCTGCTGAAACACATTTTAACACACAAGCAAACTGAGGAGGGTTTAGCTGGCACTGCAGAACCCTGGGTCGGACTGCTGTTCACACAGTTCTGCACTGGACTGACTGCAACTCACGTGAACTGGACTAAAAGCAACCCAGTGTGAACGGTTAAACTGCTGTGTTATGAACTGGTCTGATCTGGTTGTAGCTCCGGATTTGTTTGTTGGTGTTAACGCTGACGCCAAGACCGGCATCAAGAGCCTTGTACTTTTCAAAAATATGCAACATTACAACAAGCAGGATAATAGCATTAACAAATGAACAGAAAAATATTAACATAATGTGTATGTTTAAAACCATTAATTATTGCAGGGAAAAAGATGTAAAGCAACGAAGAAATTAGTTTTTTGTTATGTGATCTTTTCATGGAGGGAGAGAACGTAAGTGTTCTGCAATACATTTAAATGGTGAAGGAAACAAGTGAGCTCTTTTGCTGTGGAATCACATTTGTCCCGAAGCATGCACACTGGGGGGGGGGGGGGGGGGGGGGGGGGGACCAGTTTTCAACACGATCACTGAGGTGGCAGTGCAGAAACAGTTTTATTGCTGATGAATAAGCTGTTATTAAGTTACAGCTACAGTAGTGGTGGTGTGGGGTGCTCACAAATTTAGCATAACGTACAAACATATAAATGTAAAGTATAAATTTCCAAGAATAATGTTGCAAAAAAAAATTTCAAAAAGAAAAATCATAAATGCACAAGAGGGAAGTCACAAATTTACAAGAAAAAAGTGCTCTCTTCATATTTAAATTAGTAATCTGAAGCCTATTGTGATTTTAAAACCTTTTTTATTATTATTTTGGACAAAAAATTAAAGTTGTTAAAAAAGAAAGAAAAAGAGAATATTTAACAAATATTTAAAAAAATATATAAAATAACAATGTAAGGTGATAAAATACCTTTTTTGGGGATGTCCGAAAAAAGCGTAGGAAGAAGCAAAAGCTTTTCAAGTCCAACCCTTCAACAACAACATGAAAAACAACATATATCGACCTTTATTTTTTCCATTAGGGAGCAGAACAATTCCATGCCGCAAATCTACACCTTTCAAAAATAATTTTTTTGTACTTTTTCCTAAAGTGCATTTTTACAAGTCCATGATGGCATAATAAGCAGCCACTTTGGAATGAATTTTTAAGATCTTTGCTTTCACTTTTTCACACTTTGCCCTCTACAGTATTATGTTTAGGTCTCCAGCCATGGCCGGCATTTTTAACCAAACTTGCTTATTATTCATAATTATACCCCACGCGGGGATGATGTTTTTGACCCGTCGTCTGGTCATCTGTTCGTTCACTGGTCTGTCTGTTTGACGACATGTCACCACTCTAGCTCCTACATTTCTGAAGGGAATTACTTCAGATTTATACAGAAGCCTTAACTCATTTCATTCAATTTTCAGACTCATCTTGGGGGGGGGGGGTCCATTTATTTTGGGCAGGGCTCATTTCCTGTTGTCACCATTATAGTTTCTACATTTCTGATTGGATTCACTTCAAATTTTTACGTCTAATGAGGGGGTTCATTTTTTTGGAGGGGTGCTTGTACTTTTTCACATTTTCTGTTGTCACCTGTATAGCGTCTACATTTCTGGTTGGACTGACTTCCTGTTTATACAGAAGCTTTGACTCAAATGAGGGTTTCTTTTTTTTTGGTGGGGGGGGGGTGTTATTTTTTCCCCGGCCATTTTATGTTGCTCAGTCCTCCTCAGGGCCCACCGGTACGCAGATGAGTTGGGGCATGTGAGCTTCTTCACGAAGGTCGTTTCATGTTTCAAGAACAAATAGCAGAACAAATAACAATCATTAATCAATTAACATCTACTTCCTTCTGTATTTTTTAACACTTGAAATTAAGGTAATTTTTGTTAAGAAAAAATCAAGACAAAAAGCTGAGAAAATGGCACGTGTGTCAAAAATAGTTCATCTATACAATTTTTCCCACTTTGAGACAATATCATCAACTGAATTTAAGAAATGATTCATCATCATCAGATTATATTGATATATGATGAGGGATTTCCGTGTCAGCACTCAGTACTGATGCCTGCAAAGGTGCCAGTGCTGTCAGCACTGTGATGCTTATTTGACCCACCAGACTCATTTTCTTCATCCAGATCAGATATAAAATGATCAAAGTATAAATTATCAGAGTCTGAGTCCATCTCTAACTGTATTGCTTCGCTGGCACAGGCATGGTCTCATTTTCTACATAGAACTCTTATTTTGGCTCAAAAAATTTGGCTTGACTGAGTTCTTGTGAGAAAAGTGGTAGTTTGTTACCATCTGCGTAGAAAAGAAAACTTTATTTATGCCTTACTCTCAATACTACAAACCCTGTGTTGTTAGTCATCACTGCTTACACATACTGTGTCGCCTTTAACGTTTCATTTTCACAAAACTTTACAATGCTTACTGTGTCTGTAAATCGCCAAAATTGAGCCCTATGGAGAAGCTTTATTTGGTTATTTATTGTCAGCACAGTTTGTTTTGGGGACGGCTGAAAGTTTGGTTTTGGTGATTTGCAGGGGGAAAAAGATGCCGAGTCAGCTGTAAAAAAATCAGATAAACTGTAATTGTGTAGAAAAAGATTGAATGATGATCGAAAATAACTTAAATATGTGACAGGGTGATATTTGTTAGCTAGCCTTTAATCATGCACTTCAATGATCCACATTAAATCGTCGATGTCAGCCCAAATCAACATCCATCCATCCATCTTCTACCGCTTCTACGGCAGTAGAAGCCCAAATCAACATGTTCACATAAATGAAGTGTGACTTCCCAAATTCTCTACAAGGATGCAATGATCTATTTATTAAACAATGCACATATTTTATATGGTTAAAGCACCATTTTTCACAGTATGGACCCTTCAAAAACAACCACCCTCAACGTTTTAAATGGAAAACTTGAGTGCATGAAAAAAAATCAGACACTGATTTTGACTACTTCGCAAACTGCAACCGGAAGGTGTTCTGTTGATAAGACACATTTAGTGTTTTCAGGCAACTAATTTATCAATGAGTACTGAAAAAAATAATAATAAATATAAAGAACTAGAGGCACTCGGGTATAAAACTCTGCCAAGTCAGCACGTTTCCCTTTTGAAATCTTCAAAAAATAATAACATTGGAGGGAAAAACATAACTTCCTTGGTGGATAAAATAGACTATTTTTGACGAGAAACTCTAATCTTTAAATTGATCTAACATTGTCAGCTGACAGATCATCATACTGTAAGTCGTCTGTGCCTGTGTGTTTTCAGGTTGAAGAGCCCAAAATATGGATTATATTAGCAACAAAATCTAATGGATTCTTCTTCAGGCAAAAAATAAAATAAAGGGATTGAAAATTTCCATCAAAACCCATACAGTTGTTTTTGTGTCATCCTGCTAACCGTGAAACAAACAGACAATCCACAAGGATTACATCACTTCTTTAGCAGTGGGGGGGAAAAAATGAGGAAATCAGGCTTGTCTTGTTTAGGTTTTATGTGCTGCTTCTTCTTTGGAGAATTTTCAGCAGCACTGCTTCAGCTGTCCTCATGTCATGTCAAGAGTTTGGTGGCCGGGGGGGGCATTCTCCAAAAATCCAGAGACAACACTGCACAGTGAAAAGACACACACCCAAGAGGGCATGTCGGTGGCCAAGTGTGGCCACAGCTATGAGCGATTTGGCGACGTGTTTCCTTCAGCCATTTAAAGAGCAGGCGTGAGTGCGTGACGCAACAGCAGAAGACAGCGACGTACATACTGTAACATATTTTGTATCATAAACTTTCACCTGCATCTTCCAGTCAAAATCCTCAAACCAAAAAATAATAATAACAAAAAAAAAAAAGAAAAAAAAGAAAAAGATAGATGAAGGTCGCCAGGTATCTCGACTGGCGTTCCTCCGTGCATGAGCCTCGTACAGTAGAAGTAGCACTACTGATCATAGGAACTTATCAACCATACCTGAGAAAAGATTTAAAAAAGAACCACGCACACACAATGGGGAAGAAAATGTCATCGTCCATTCTTTTGCATGACGACTCTTATTGTTTTCTCTCCTGCCAGTCGTTGGTTTGTTTTCCTCATACCCCCCCATTCAGAATCTTTTCGATGAGTGTTTGCACCACTGAGAAGTGTACATTAGAAGAAATTAAGCAGATTATTATCAGTGATTCATTCAGGCATGCTACTCGCCAGAATGCAGACAGTGCGTGTGTGTGTGCGTGCGTGCGTGTGTGTGTCTGAATGTGTCTGTCTTTGTATGATGAGCAGTCACAAATATGCATGGATACCGTTATAGGTATTTTATCTGTTTTCTCCTGCAGTTTAACGAGAAAGGACTTAGAGGGGGAGACTGAACTGGCCACGTGTTTGCTGGATTATCCGCTTTGAAACTGGAAAACATCACAGCCCAGTTAAGTCAGATGAGCTCGCAGTACGTCCTTTCAACACATGCTGTCATGACACAGTTCAGACGATGAAGTCAAAAGTTTATATGTTTTCAGACGCTAAACGTGAGTGACAGTGTTTGCTTATTACTCAGTTTGGTTTGTATTTTAAAGTGAGCAGTGGTTAGTAAAACTTGGAAACAAAAGTTCACCTGCTGCCCGAAAAACTTGCAGTAAGTCAATTTAAGAAGCCTAAGCATTGTTTAGCAATATTACGTGAGAAGGAGTGCAGTATGAGTGGATGAATGATGGCAGCGAAATGATTCAGTTCTTGGCACAGCAGCGGGCCAAAGACATCACCCTGATGCTGCGTTCATGTCACTGCACAGCCTTGAGTGTAATACTGGTTTAATGTAGCAGCTCTGTTAACACAGTTTATATGTTGACAGAAATCTGCAACTACAGATTATGCTTAGTTTGTTTATTGAACGATATATTTCCCCACCAAGACTAGTATTGTTGTGCAAAAGACAAGCGTCTCCCAACTGCTACTCTTGGATGTCGCTAACCGCCACAAGCATTGAGCATAATGTAGGAGAGCTTTTATTTTCATTTTCCACCCAAGTTCAACAAAATCTGCTATTGTCAACCATTATTATTTACATTCATTCTTCACAGTCTACCGGTCCAGCTTCTATAACTGAATGTCCTTCTAGCTAGCTAGCTGACTAGTGTCCAGTAGTTCTGCTTTAGTTACATTATCCTCACTGCCGTCTCATTGGCATCTTCAGATGAAGTAAAGAGTCGGAAACATGCATTAAACTGTGAGGCTTCAGTAGAAACTTGATGCTGTGAGGTTTTAATCTAAACTTTGGGGTAACTAATTTTGAAAGCAAGTTAACCGCAGCTAAAGTGGACACAGTTTCTGGGTTTGTGAAGCCGTCTCTTTTCCAACAACGCCTCACGAACACAGCACAGCACTGCAATCCTCAAATATGATAACAAACCACAGACAGTTGCTATTGAAGTGCCAAGACACACATTCTGAAGCATCCGAGTGTAGTTATTGTAACTACTAGAATCCCTAATGTACGATTAAATTGCTCGTTCAGAACCAACTGCTGTGTAATTCATTTCATAAAGCTGAAGTTATTCTCTATAGAAAACTGATTTGGACTGAGTTATTGTAATTATATCACTGCTTAATAGAAACTGACTGTCTGATTAAAAATGGTGGAAACTTCCCTGTGTTTTAGTGGTATCACCTCTACACCATGTTTTTTGAAGTACAGTTTACATTAGTTAAATGGACACGCAGCTATACCACAAACTGTTAGGTTTATTGTCAGAGCACATATAAACTTGAGTTTATTATCTAAAATGTGTCATGACAGTTTCTGTTGAATTAAAAAAAAACAAAAACAAGTTCACCTAACTTATTAAGGGTGTGATGTTTTACAGTGTAATACTTCATGTGTCTTAATGTTTTATTTTCCTCTGTAGCTGTGGCTCCCAGCCAGAATCCACCCACACCTACAGTATATCATTTTACTCTTACAGCAACAGCCTGATTGATATACAGTATATGTATATACTGTATATATAGCACATAAGCACAGCAGATCAGTGATCAGTACCACAAACTGAAAATGACACTTATGCAAGATAAATTACTCAATCTGCTAAAGTACAACTCTTTAAATCCCGAACTCCAAAATTCAAATTAATTTTAGTGATCCACTTTTTTTCTTTTCTGTATTCATACAGGAAAATGCTTCATGATGAACTGATAGTATTCAGTTTAAAGAGGTATTTAAATACTTTTAAATGGCATTCAGTGTTCACAGTGTGTCCTCATTTGGAATGACAACAGGAAAAATACCCTCATTAAAAGACAAACCAATAAAGACCCATTCCGAATCTTACCGAACCATTAAATTCCTGCTTTTACTAGAAAGCTAGGTGGGCAGTTAGCACCTAAGTTAATGGTGTAGGTGCTTCTAGGAAAACAAATTGTAGGAGTGTTTCTAATTTGAATGGGTAACAAAGTCAGCTTGGGGAGGTTGGAGAGCTAAAAGTGCTATCAATCTCTTGGGCCCAATGGGGTTCTTTGTTTTTAGTCTTTAGCTTTCTATTGAATCACTGCTGGCTTACATGTTTGCACCAAATTGTGTCGGGAACATAAAAAGAAAACAGAAAGAAAAAGAAAAGAAAACACAATTTATCAAGTTTTTATTCAGCACTTTATGGATTCATGTCAGATATTATCAATACACATCTTCTGCCATACTAGTAGGTATAGTACATAACAGTGCCTATCAGCTACATACATTTATCGGGATTATTGCAGCTCATAACTGCCATTTGGTGTTGAAGCACTTTTAAGAGGCCCATGGTGCAATTTTTCATGTTTTCTGACTTACCTACAATGTAACAATGATGAATTATTGGATGAATCATTTTAGTCCCAGTTATTTCCTTCGATCTTGTCTGTTTGCGCACACGCACGTTTCCTGTCCTGTTCTGTTAAATGTAGTAATCTGAGGGCAGTTAAATACAAACTATCCACATAATATAGACTATCCCAAATTATTTGTAGAAACAGTGGACAGAGTTTTTCACTGCATAGAGAAAAAAACATGCATGGAGCACAACGAGATGTGCATCCATGTGTGCTACATTAGACCTAAATTAATTTAAGTTCAGCTCAAGTGTTTAGCCCATTTGTTCAATCATATCCTGCTCTTCCTTATAAAATAACTGATTGGGCATTGATGATAATTAATGTCTGGCTTGATGTCAAGCAGCGTTACTATCGTAGACATTTTTGCTAATGCGCATATCCTTTGTCCAGTGCAAAACTTGTCTTCTAAACAAGCCACTGTGAGAGTGGCTTGTTCACCTTACATAATATGCCTCTGTGCAGTAAAGGGATTGGCAGAAGCCCTTTGGATTGTATTGCCCAAAACATACTTGTGAATAATTAGCCCAGCCTCAATGCACTTTTTTCCAGGGGCAGAGACCGTTTTTTTTCCCACTGCTGTGACAAAAAAAATGGACTTGGACATGTCAATAAATGCACTCTGTGCTTCAGACACTAGACTGTAGACTAGACTGTCAAAATAGGGCCCATTGTCTTAAAAGTGCCTAAAGGATCAAAAACAAGATCCACTTTTTTCTGTAGTAATTCTCTTAAAGATAACATAATTTTGCCCAAGTCTCATGTACTCACACACATGGGACTTTTTTTAATGAGACTTGCTACTATAATGTCCTAGTTTCTGAGTTATTCGATTGGTCATATTTTCCAGGAAACTGGAGTCCATGAGATGGTGGGAGTGTCCATCGATGAGGGTCTAAACCCACCTACCGAAATTGCTACTACAGAGTTAGCTCAGAGGCCCGACCTGAGCTACTACAGGCTCTACTGTGTAAAATCTAGTCACCCTACTAGACATCTGTATTTGCTTCTGGTTCATTAAATTACAGTCATTACATTTATATATTTTGCGTCATTCTGGCCTTTTTTTTTTTGGCTGGGATGGCCCGAGAAATTGTGTTGTTAATATAATTAATTCCACAGCGTGAATCAGTGGGACCGCAGCTGTTTTCTACCCAACTAGGCATCCTGAAGGTCAGCGTAGCCCAGCAGATCAGGACACTATGATTAGTTTAGCTGACTGAAACATTTACCCCACTAAACTTCTGTGATCCCAGCAAGATCACCTACCGACACTTGACCATAGAGCTCATTGCTAGAGGTTATTTAGTTTATTTTAGTTTATTATACACTGGCTGAGGCAGTTGGCTGCTGTTAGCAGTGTTAGCCATTCAGTTATTCAGGGTTGTTTCTGTGCTTATTACACCCCCTGGGACTGGTCAGATATACTACTGACCACTTAAGCCACGTACCCATGTCTCCAGTATTGCTTTATTTGGGCTTCTACACTCTGCCAGTATGTTAGTTACATCCAGCTGTGTTTACAGCCAGTGCTGTGAGCCAACCAGCTAACATTAACTGCATAATGGCATTGTCAGCCACAGAAATCAGCAGTGGAAAAAAGAAGGGAGGGTGGGGTTAGAGCATTCTCTTTTGGGGGTGAACTAGGGACTATCTGCATTTAAAGCAAAATTTAAAAAAAATAATAAAATGACGGTGGCTCCTTTAACTGGGTGTAAAATGGTACTGCAATAATTAAATCCTGAGGTGAACTGTGTCAACGTGTGGGAAAAAAAGCCATGTCATGGGCACTTTAAAGTTTTATTTAGTTATTTATTTTCATCTGTAGCTTTTAGGTGTTAGGACGTGGACTGGGCCCCATGTCCTCACCTTGAGTGAGTATTTTGTTTTTTTCTGTATTTATTATTATTATTTGGTCTGCATTTGTGTTCCGTAGGATTTGTTCCCTTCTCACTTTGGTCTTTATTATTTATTACTATTATTATCCTGGTTTTCTTGGTCTTGTCTCCCCTGATCCATTGTCATTACATGTCATGTGTAGCCCCTGTCTGCGATTGTCTGTTCATCCTTGCCGTATTCTTAGTCCTTGGTTGTATTATTATCATTATTATTATTCAGTCTGGTTTATTAGTATCATTATTATCTGAGTCATGTTTATCATTGCTTGTGGTTATTCCTGTCATGATCTCCTGTTTTGGTTTGGCCTTATTTGACAGCGTCTTTAATTTCCTTTTCTGCTCAGCCTGATTTTGCCCCGTTTTGTTCATTGTTCACACTTGTTTGTAATTTCTGTTGATCAGTCCCAGTTTACTTAAGGGATGCCGCCCCTCATCGGGGCACGGCGTCCTTGTCAATACCGCTTCTGTCTGTCCTGTCAGTCTGACTTATCCCTGTCTCATTTGCCTGTTTTGGTCAATCTGTTTTGGGGATTTTTGTTATTTAGTTATTGTGCTGAAGGTGGTGTTCAGCCAATAAATATTGCAAACTGAAGTCTAGCATTTGGGTCCATTTCCCCACAACACACACTCTTAAGTAGGTTGCTTATAGTTTATCTAGTTTCCTTGAATGACTCGGAATGCCAGAGTGTCAGAGATCAACTGTCAAATTACTGAAAAAAGTAAAAGTGTTTCACTTTTATTCTTTTTAATTGTCCAAGAAGCAAATGCTACACTTTGATAGTTACATACAATCACATAAACCTTGAAAATACTAATTGTTCATTTGATTCCAACATATTTTGTTTTCTAAATGTTTCATAAAGTTATGTGGAGTTGGAAAATGAAAACAGGCCTTGAGTATGGAGCATTCCCTCAAGAGGCAGACTATAGTCATGTTTAGAATTCTGTTTTTCAATGAAGTAATTGAAATTAAGAATAATATTGTTGTGCAAAACTATATTTATTGAATTTATGTCCTCTTTAGCTTTCCATACAAATAACATAAATGTCACATTGACACTTTATGTTCACTTTAGCTAACATTCCTTGTTTATTCATAAATGTAACTGTACAAATTAGTACAAGTTATATATGGCTCAGAAGGTGGATTGGCAACGTTAAGCAGTCACAGCTGTTGAAGTTTTGTGTAGATATCTATCAGCTCATTGAGGGATTTGGCTGGGAACCACGGCTCTGCTGTATTATACCTGAACTTTGATGTCTGTGGTAAACAAGAAACATCAAAGTCATATTAGACTGAGAAAAATCCTAGTTTTTACTCCTTTTTTAATTAAAACTTTCTTTTGTTAGTAAGTTTTTTTATGTGTCAACTATCATACATAATGAGAAGCTTTAGTAAAGATTTTTAAATTATTTTTGGGTGAGGATGTAAAATGGAAATCATCCATTGAGATCACATATAATTATGTGATTCTTAAATTCTCATAAGCATAATTCGCTGTACTGGCTATTTCTTTGCTCTCAGGTTGTTGTGATTTGTGTATTATTTCTCATTTTCCATTCAAGCAAGATATTTTCTACATGTTCAGTTTCCATACCAGATTTAAAACTTAAATTTCAAATCACTTTTCTGAGTCAGTAGCTGTTCAGTCTTTTTGGATTTTTTTGTTTTTCATAAGCAGCTGTTTCTTGCCCTAAGACATATTTTTGAAGGAGGACCCAACAACATTTCTCTTGGTGATAATTTTATTAATGGCCTGTTATCACCAACTTAGAGACTTCTGTTTCCTTTGTTTTTTAATCACAGAATTTCATGTTTCTTTGTACATTTTCATAAAACTAAGTACTTTTATGAATATGTGTATAGGGCATTTTCAGGGAAAACAGAGTGTTAAGTTTCTGTTTAGCTGTTATTACTTTGTCACTGTCGCCGTGGAGAGACAGCTGTCCATCCGCAATGTTTTGTTACACAGCAGAAAAGTTACAGCTCTTAAATGTAGAATTCACATTTTCAATTCCTGTTTGTCAAATGAAGATGCCAGCCAAGACTGACGCACAGTGGTCTGGTGAGAAGACGAGGAGCAGTTCCAGCGGCTCAGAGTTTAATGGTAAATGTTCAGTCTCACCGAGAGTGAGGAGGAGAGGGTGAATGGTGGAGAAAACAGCATTAAAGCACAGAGGTGTATATTCCATTCCACTAATAAAGACAACAGAAACAACAGCATTGTGTCCGATGGTCTTCTGTATCAGAATGCTTTGGTAGTGTCTTACAACTCCATCAGTAGCTCCGTTTGGTTCAGGCAAGGGGTCACCGACTTTGGAAAGACCTAATCTGAGTAACTTTTAGCCAGAGATGAGACCAAATAATTGTTTTGTAAGTCTTTTGAGTCTTAAGTACTAATTCAAGACTGGTGAGTGCCAAATCTGAGTCTTAAAACTTTTGAGTTTCGAGTCTCGTTAAGTCATCGTGTCCTGTTCATCAAATACAAGGTGATTTTTGTAACACTTTCATGAGAACAAGTGTGAATAAACTTAAAAAAATAGTGCTGACATTACACATACATAATTCATATGGTTAATTATGGTTTTCCTTCAAAAACTGTGCTATGAACAAAAAATGCATTGCTGTGTGTAAAACATAGTTCAAAAATAACAGGCAGAGGCAACAACAATTCAATTCATGATCTGAAGCTTCACAAAGAACAGTGAGTCAGTCTAGCTTATGTTAGCTTAACAGGGAGCAGCTTCAATGATTTTTATTCATAGTAATCAACTGAGCCTCTGTGTTTTTTCTCCGTAGGGTCCATTTTAGCAATTCTTCTGAAACGTACCAGAGAAAGTTTCAAACTTCTGTGACATGGAGTGGGCTCAGTTGAGCGCAGTGTTTATTAAAATTAAAGTTGCTCACTATTAAGCTAACATTAGCTTACTTTCATGTGGTGCAAATACATGTTAACTCCATGTAAACATTGTAGAATAGAATTTCTGAAAGGGCCGTGTCTTTAATTGGCAGACGCTCATGAATGAGCGACTTACTATAAAGGCGGGTGGGTGTGTCTGGTCCGCCGTCTCTGATACTCAGCATGCATTGCGCTTCCTGGTCAGGCGTTGCCGTCATTATTGTTGCAGGTAAGTGTGCCAGCAGGGTTCTGATTCAATCGTCAGTTGAGCAGTTTGTTGCTAGTTGTTTAGATTGGTCTCTCTTTAGGCTGTTGCCCCCTGGTCTGCTCTCTCTGAGGCTCGGCATGCATTGCACTTCCTGGCTAAACATTGCTACCGCTACTGCTGCAGGTAAGCGTGTCAGCGGGATCCTGATTTTCTTGCCAATTTAGCAGTTTGTTGCTCGTTGTTTAGACTGTTTGGTCTCTTTCGAGGCTGTTGTCGTCTGTTGCTGCTCATCGCGACTCACTGCTGGGTCAGCACGGTAACAAACCGCTGGTGGACTCACGCCAAGGTCTCGCTGGTGCAGTGATTCCACCGCTGATTGAGGCTGCAGGTCGTCATATGTTGTGCTATCCTGTGCTGCGTGCCCATTCACCGGAGGCTCGCGTTATTAATGATGAAGAAGCCAACTTTATTGTCATTCAGTCCATACAGCCAATCATGTACAGTAGAACGAAATTAGGTTTCTCCTATCTACAATGTTAATCACATCTAGAATCAGAGGGGCCGCTGCTATAAACAACTTTTCCTTCCCCCATTCTATTATGCTGAGCACCAAGCTAGAAGGTGAAGAGTATGATTTTTATATGGTCTCTGGTATGACCCAGCTGGGGTTTGAACCCACAACCTCTCAGCTGTGGGACAGATGCTCTACCACTAGTCCACCACTCCGGTAGTGAGGTAAGTAAGAGAGGTAAAGTTGCTGCTTTACCTCTTGGAGATTGACGCCTTTGAGAGTTATCTGTTTGAGACCCACCTTTATGCTTGTGGTTTCTTACCCCATCTAGAGGCCATACATCCTTCATTAAGGTTATTTTTATTTTGGGACTGGTTAGGAGAAATTATTTTGGGGGGCTCATTGCATTTCTGGGTTCTTTTAGAGGTTTAGTTTTCCTTTTAATGTAACATCCCGAAAACTGGTTATCTCCTTCAAGAGCAAACTTCTCCAAACGATGCCTGTGAGTAGGTGGCTGTGTGTTGCACTGGAGAAATTAAATTAATTTTATCAATTGTTTATGGGAAATTTAATTATGGTTTTTATTTAAGTATTTCACCACTACACTAGATTTGTGGTCTTTAATTGGTTAGCTCATTTTCATTGTATTGGCCGTATTGAGGTGGTACTTTTTTTCATAAACATGGGAACACACACAAAATTGTGCATTTGCATCTGAGGGAGTTAGTAGCGATAGCTGGTCAGCCTTGAGATTCTGCCATCACAGAAGTAGAAGTACCAACACTGGAGAGTAAACTAGTTTGAAAATGAGACTGCCATTCACCTGCAGACAGATGGACCGGGACCTCTAAAGCTGAAATGGAGTGTCAGGAGTTTATCCACCCACATACTTCTGCTACAGATGTGCTAATGAGGAGTAGCAGGCTATCAGTGAAACAACCATCATCCAGGTGCAGTTTCTTGAGGAGGCAATTGTGGTGATTAGACATGATGGCTCACCGTAGGTGACGTCATCATGGCGAACTGGCTGTGGCGCCATATGGCGCCACCCTTATGTATATCATCAGTTGTGTGTTCAATAAAGGAGAGTTCGGTTCATATCTGTTGTCAGCACCTCATTTCCAGACACAACAAATGGCGACGAGGATAAATCTTTATAACACTGACATGGAAATGTGCTTGGGACCCTCATGGCTATTCCTCACTCTACCAGGTGAGCCACGATCCCCTGGCCCCTCTGGCATGAGTTATTCCAGACTTTTATTGCCATTGCCAGCTTAAATGATGCTAGCGACAAGAGGCTAAAGGAGATGGAGTCTTGGTTATGGACATAACACCCCCTCAAGCAGATACTGTGTGTACTTTTTGTGTTTTACTGTATACACCCTAATGCTACCATTCATTTTTGCCACTCAGTGTTTTCCAACTGCCATGACTTCTGTTTTGTGACATCATGCGCATCCACTCTATTATGCTCAGTGTCCATATTAGCAATATTCCTGGGTAGTGTTACATCCATAAATCAGCAGTAATATGGTGGCCTGGGATTTACCAGGGATTAGAAGGGGCTGGCGAACCACACTTCCAGTGGTGACGCTGGCCAGGGTATTAAAGGCCAGGGGCGGAAGAGGTAGCTCTCTTTCATCATAGACGCCTGGACCCAGAGCACTGTAGCCCACTGCTGTGTGACTGGTGTGATATTTGTGAGTTACTAATAAAATACATAAACTGCCTTCCGCTCTGCTCCTCTCTCTTTTAATTATGGACACAACATTTGGAGACAAGGAGAACACGGTTATGGAGTGTGCTGCAACAAGTTTTCAGCCATTTCTGGAGGCCCCTGACAAGCCTCCCATGTTGTGGTCTAGGTGGTTTGCGGCATTTAGCAACTACCTGGTGGCCCTCAACCTCGGTGAGTTGAAGAAATTGCAAGCAAGAGAAATTTTAGTCCATAATTTGGGCATGGAAGGGCAGAGGGTCCTGGAAACATAAGGCGGAGCTGAGACTTTTGAGGAGGTTGTAGAGATAATGGCGCAATATTTTGGCGTGCCAGACAACATCATCGTCCGGCGTACCCAGTTTCAACAGTGTCACCAGCGGCCAGGAGAGCCAGTGAAGAGGTTTGTGGCAGACATGCATCAGCTGGCAGCGGAGTGTAACTTTGGAGCTCTACAGGATGAAATCATTCGGGACCAGCTGGCAGAGCATGTCCGGTGTTCGGCTGCCCGGTTGCGCCTCCTGATCCATTCTGGTGAATTAACGTTGACCACCACCATTGATATTGTCCAGCAGTTCGAGGCGGCTGAGAATATAGCGAGGGACCTCGGCAGAGCATCATCCCCATCTTTAAATGAACCTCAGCTAAAGGTGCTGACAGTGGACCCTGTAGGTGAAGATGACGTTGAGGAGGAAGAGGAATACACTTCCATTGTCAGAATAAGGTCTACCCCAGGAACGCCAAGATGTTACGACTGTGGATCCACTAGACATACTGTAGGTATACGTCCAGAGAGTGTCCGACGAAGGGAAAGCACTGTGGGAAATGTGGCCTGCTGCACCATTTTGTGCAGTCCTGCAAGAATTTTGAGCGAGGGGAAAGTGGACATGGAGGGGGTTCCTCCATGAAGACTCCCACTGTTGTGCATACGGTTGTTCCAGAGTCCGGCAGCCGTGTCTATTGCACGGTATCTCTGGACGGAGTCGAGGTATTGATGCTGGTGGATCTGGGTGCGGTGGCTTCGATTTTAAATCTGCAGACGGTGGAGAGTCTGTTCCCTTGGTACCGCATCCAGAAGACGGTGGCTCCATTTTACGGCTATGGCAGGAGTAGGATTGCTGTATTGGGGTACATCGAGGTAATGGCACATTGCAAGTCGCAGAGCATGGTGGATGTCTAGGTGGTGGTGTCTGCCACGGGATCCAACATTATGGGATGCAACATGTTCTACGGCTTGGGCTTCTCCATTGCCAGCGACACCGGAGAGGAGTGGTCGAACGGAGGTTTATGGAACTGACCTCTGCTGGATGTGGACAAGGATGTGGTCTGGGATGCCGATTGGTCCGGACTGGGAGAAGACAGCAAGGAGGACCATCACGGGGCGCATCTCTGGGATGGACCCGATGCCAGAGCCCAAGTTATCCTGGGTGTGGGAGCTGGGCGGCATGACGGGACCCCCGGGTTGGTAGGCGGGACCGGGAAATCAGCGCTGAACAGCACCGGGGCTAGACCAACAGGTGCGCCTTTAAAATGCACCAGAAGACAGCCCTCAAAAAGGGCTTCGGGCCGGACCAGGAAGAATACCGGGTCCAAATGGGAAGCCCCCCCGCGGCGGAGGAATCCAGAGAGACTTGTTAGAGCTTCCCTGGTGGTTGGTGATATGGTTTGCCCTAGGGTAGAAGCTCGGTCGAGGGGGTCCCATAGATGTTGTGGACTGTACGATGACCAGGGGCGGCTGCAAGTGGAGGCCACCTGGGGTGACAGCTAGCTAGGCCTTTCAGACGGGACGTGGAGGCACCCCAGCGAGCTGCATCGGGTGGTGGAGACGAAGAGGCGATGCAGCCCGTCACCAGAGACTTAGTACTGGAAGCGCTCTGGCTGGGAACCACGAGATGGTAATCCTCGGCGGGGGGGGGGGGGGGGTGGCATTCCACGGGTTATGTGAAATGACTGTGAGCTGTTTAGTTGGAGTGTTATTTTTTTTTTTTTTATCACAGGTCATTATGTATATAGGTTATCTCTACTGGGTTGTGCTCCAATTGTGCTTTTGATAGATTGATTTGAGTGTCTGACTGTATTTGAAGAAACTACGTATTTAAAAAAAAAAAAAAAAGAAAAACTCAAAAGAGAAGAGTTGAAATTACTGACTTTGGTTTTGAATTTTCTTCTGAGGAGTATTAGTTTATGATAATTAACATTCATTGAGGTAAAACCTGTTTAATAATTGGAATAAGGATAATAGGTGCTCTGAGGCTCGACCTGTTGTGTGTTAATGTGAAAATGTGTATTGATAAAGTGGATGCCTCAACACTGTTTTCTTTTGGATGCCCAAGTGGGGGGGTGTTGGGGTGGGAGGCCGCCAGTAGAGTTGGGTTAAGTGAAGGATGTATATGTTCATTGTTAGAGTTTGTCGTATACATGTATATATATATACTACTTGTTCTGGGATTTTTTTTTTTTTGAAACACCGCTTGTTTTATGTTCTGGACTGATAGGGGAATGCAGCAGAATAACTCACCTAGCCGTGTAGGGGCACCGGTAGTCTACCCCCCCCCCCCCCAGCCTTTGTTGTATGACTGGATAGATTACTTGTTTATTTTTGTATATATTGTTTTCCCTGTTAGTGTGTGAGTCGGGCTATAAAGTTGGGTGGGCTAATCTGTGTGCCTGAATTTTTTTTTAAAGGGGGGGAGGAGGAATGTTACATCCGTAAATCAGCAGTAGTATGGCGGCCTGGGATTTACTGGGGATTAGAAGGGGCTGGCGAGCCACACTTCCGGTGGTGACGCTGGCCGGGGTATAAAAGGCCAGGGGCGGAAGAGGTAGCTCTCTTTCATGGCAGACACCTGCACCCAGAGCGCTGTAGCCCACTGCTGTGTGACTGGTGTGATATTTGTGAGTTATTAATAAAAGGCATAAACTGCCTTCTGCCCTGCTCCTCTCTCTCTATTAATTATGGGCACAACAGGTAGCAGTTGGGAACTTCTTGTTTTTGCAGAGCACTACCAGCTTGGCGGAACAACATAACGTTAAGTAAGCACAAATTGTAATCTGTTGCTGCTAATTACTCTCAGCTTATAAACAGCATTTGCAGACCTGTTGCAAACTGGGAGGAGAGTATACATGTGAATACAGCGTCACATGATCCGACAAAGGCCCACAGGGTGATCACCATATAGTGCTCAAAAGAGGTGATTTAATTGCATAAACAAAAACAACAAAATCACTTATAAAACAAAAGAATTTAACAGGACCACATTGTTTTAGGTCTAACCACCCCCACTAATAAATAAATAACAAAAATCCTTAAAAATAACTGTACAAGTTAAAGTCACATTAAATGTGAAGAAAGTTATTAAATATATAATAATAAATATATAATATAATTAATATAATTATAATAAATATAATTAATAATAAATAATATAATATAATTAATAAATATATAATACCAGTTTAGAAAAGCTTGGGATCAGTCTGCCAAGGTCTCCGCCTTTGACCGCCACCTAATCCACATAGCACCGGACCCCCATGATCCCTCCTGCAGGTGGTGAGCCCACTGGAGGGCGGACCCATGTAACTCCTTCGGGCTGAGCCTGGCCAGGTCCCATGGGTGGAAAACCGGCCACCAGACGCTAGCCTTCGAGCCCCTCCCCGAGGCCTGGCTCCAGGGTGGGGCCCCGGTAACCCCATACCGGGTGGGGTACACTGAATCCTTGATATACAATTTATCATGAGAGTCTGTTGGATCGTTCTTAGTCTGGCCCTTCACCCAGGACCAGTTTGTCTTGGGAGACCCTATCAGAGGCAAATTGCCCCGGACAACATAGCTCCTGGGATCATTGGAGCACGCAAACCCCCCGACCACGATAAGGTGATGATCCATGAGGGAGACCACATTGAAAGGAGTCAGCTGAGGTGGTATGGGCATCTGATTAGGATGCCTCCTGGACGCCTCCCACTTGAGGTGTTTTGGGCACGTCCCTCTGGGAGGAGACCCCGGGGCAGACCCAGGACTTGGTGGAGAGACTATGTCTCCCAGCTGGTCTGGGAACGCCTTGGTATCCCCTCTGAAGAGCTGGAGCAGGTGGCTTGGGAGAGGGAAGTCTGGGCTTCTCTGCTTGAACTGCTGCCTCCGCGACCCGGACCTCCGGAAAAGCAGTAGAAGATGGATGGATGGATGGATGGATGGATGATACCAAATAATATAATATACATATACTGTATATAATATACCATATAATACCAAATTCTATGTCACGCCTTTATGAACACTCTTTTGCCATCTGTATTTTGATTGAATAACAATTCCAAGCAAACTCATAACAGTTTCTGAAACATCATAGATTATTGTGATACTTTTTCTTTATTTTTCATTTAACCTTTGTTTAGCCAGGTGAGTCTCATTGAAATTCAAAGTCTGTTTTACAAGAGCGCCGTGGCCAAGTTGACAGCCAGAAAACCATTAATATTCACACATGCAAACACATACAACAACTCATTTTAAAATGTGTGCAGTGTGGATGAACACAGTTGGCGTTGGCCAGTGTGACCCAAAATGTCTGGCGGTGCACCATGGTAAACCTATGAGGACTTTAGAGTAGAAACTGGTGAAATGCTCCCCTCTAGTGTCCAGTATTTGTATTACAAGTACCGATTCATCCCAGAAAAGCCACAACCAATAAACCTGTGCGGTGGGTTCATATTTCATATGAAAATTTATTCTCGTTTGTTCAAATTAGGAATTTTGGAAAACCTCACTATTACATTTTAAACAATATTACGCCAACAATTGATATTGGAAAAGGAATTTAATTGATTATTTTGTTTACAAAGGCAAAAATGGCACTCATTAAAAAATGGTTCAGAATTTGCTCTACTGGAAAGGGCACTTTTTGGGATCGTCATGGGGGTTTAGCATGGGAGTGACTTCCTAACTTGATCCTGTTCCATTAGAAGGGCACCGACATGGCACCTTTTATGGTTCTGCACCGGATTTTCTCCACTGGACAGGCAACCATTAAGACATACAATCAGATTTTCCAACATTTCGCTATTAAATTTGCGTTGCTCTGCTGAAGTTCCAACGCAATTTTGGACAAAGTAAATTCAATATAAGGAGTATTACTGAATTTGAATAAGTGAAAGTACATCTCTTTCTTCCAAATATTTAAGAATGAGGTAAAGGTATCCCGCAATAAATAAAGTACTATTTTGTGAAAACGTCACATTGGTAATGTATGTAACGGAGCAAATACGGGGACTACCCACCACACATCATATATTTAACAAAAAAAAAAAAAAAGAAAAGTGAACTCTATGACACTAACCTGCTATGCAGTGGAAACAACTTGGAACAACTTCTGGATACACTCGGAAAGGAATTAGGAAAGCTGAAACTGTGGTTTGATTCAAACAAATTAACGCTCAATTTAAGCAAGACAAAATTTATAGTCTTTAACAACCATCACAACTACCCAGTACCCAAACTCAGTGTAAATGGTGTAGAGATTGAAAGGGTATCCGAAACTAAATTCCTTGGAGTAATAATTGATAACAAACTGTGTTGGAAGCCACATATTAATTATATAAAAGGTAAAGTATCCAAATCAATTGCAATATTACACAGAGTGAAAAATTTGCTGAATCAACCCACACTATACACCTTGTATCATTCATTAATACTCCCATACATGACATATTGTAATGAAGTATGGGGAAATACATATAAAACAAACATATATCCACTCTTTATGCTTCAAAAGAGAGCTATTAGAATAATCAACAAAGCAGCTTACAGGGAACCAACAAACCCACTTTTTCTTAAACAAAAAACTCTCAAGTTGAAAGATCTGATCGACTTTAAAACCGCAACAATAATGTTCAAAGTGAAGAATCTATCACTGCCCGCAAATATCCAAAAGTTGTTCCAAACAAGGGAGAAACGATATCACTTCAGAGGAACATGTATATTTCAAAAGCCTACAGTGAGAACAACCACCAAGCAACACTGTATTTCAGTGCAAGGTGTCAGATTATGGAACGATTTTGGACCTGAATTAAAATCATGTACAAAGCTTGGACAATTTAAACAAAAACTAAAGGAAGAAATACTCCAAACATATTTACAAGACGACATGTAAACTCACATAAGGATTGACATTTCCAGCCTGTGTTGTGTTATAGCTTAGTTTTTCTTTTTTCTCTGTGACACTATGTCTTAGATTTGTTTTTGAATAGTAACCGCTTAACTTAGACTAGCTCAGTTTTCTTTTTCTCTCAGTCATATTTTGTCTTAGCCTTGTTTTAAATTGTAATCGCTCTTGTCTTGTTTTCTCTTTTTTCTCCTTTGAATTCTTGGATGGAATATGGGTGGGCAATATAAGCTGCGGCTTCAGCCATCACCCATTTCGGATAACTCACGTGGAATTGTATAGTAGAAGGAGTCTTTGTCTAACTTGACCTTGTTGTTATATTATACAGTTTCTTTTAACCTGTAATGTACTATCCGAAATAAATTCATTCATTCATTCATTCATTCAACTGTGGACCGTCTAGATTAGGTTCAGACGCGCAGTGGCTGACGGGAATTGTGCCGCTCAGGTTTCGGGTGTTTTCGCCCCATTCCGCCGGTTTCCTCGTTCGTGAGTCGAGCTCCCTGCTCACTCTCTCTGAATCCATACAGGAAACAAACAAACAAACAAACGCTGACACAAACAACATTAAACAAGCAACTTTAAAACCAGAAAACGCTCGTTTGGCTTTTTTCCCTCCTCCGTCCCCTCCCGTGGGAGGAAGCACCTGTTCACCTGTTCACCTGTCCTGCCGTGTCGGCGGAACAGCTTCACCGGTAGAAAGAACACAACAGCAACAATGGAGGAGTATAAACTGGTGTGATTAAAGACGACGTCCTAGGCCCGGCTACGGAGATTTCCAGGACGATATGGAATTACTGAACTCAGGGGAGAAGTTCCGTCCGAGAAAGGTGAGTCCAGATGTTCTAGTACTGTTCTGCTCCCCCTACAGAATTTGACTCCCCTCAGTTCTTCTTCTTCTTCTTTTTGTGTTTTTATTCTATACGTTTACAGTTTTAGGGAGTCTTTAGATGATCCACTGAAAGAAGTCATCTTGCTTATATACTGCTGAATGCACTATAAATAAACAAGGCTATTTACTGACATATGATAGATAGATAGATAGATAGATAGATAGATAGCTAGATAGATACTTTATTTCGAACAAAAAAGTAAAAAAACAAAACAAATGACAAGTGCAATTAAAGTGACAGTATACAGTGCTCGAAAGGGAGAAGGAAGAAGTGAACACTTATTTACTCCAACTCCTCATTTCCCTAACAGCCCATGTGGAATATATACAAACTACCTCATTTAACACCCCAAGTAGAAAATTAACTATATTTTGTACATATCAACATTGATGTCCATCCATCCCAACATACATACAGTCCATACGTCAAAAACCAGCCCCAAACAACACAGATATACACAGTACTGTCCCACCTACCATTCCATGGTGTCCCAGAGTGAGCACAGTGAATCATACATATAAATACTACCCCTCTAATATATATTCTTTCAGAAAATAATGTTTATACCTATTTTTGAATTGATTTCTGTTTGTACAGACTGTTCCACAAATCCACCCCACAGACAGATATGCACATACTTTTCTTAGTTGTTCGTACCTTAGGTTTTGTAAAGTTTAAGTCTCCTCTCAAATTATAATCATTGTCTCTTTTTTGGAATATTTTTTGTATATTAGCTGAGAGTTGATTATTAATTGCCCTGTACATTACTTGTGCTGTCTTAAATTTAACTAAATCCATGAACTTTATGACATGTGACTTTAAACCCAGTCACCCCAGTCAGGTTCACTTTATATGTGGACCTGACTGGGGTGAAGAGAGTCCAGATTTTGATGGTTCCGTTTTTACATCTGGCAGAATTCAAGTCCAATAAAAAAATATTTTTTTAAAAATTGTTGTGAAATAGAAAGTGCAAGAGGTGACACTTGCAGGCATACCTGGCATACCTGTATGTGACGTCACAACAGGAGGTTGGTTTCGCCAGAGTGTAAGTAAGCATGAAGATATTCATGGTTTCTATATGGATAAGTGCTAAGAAAGCTGTCCATATTGATAGCTGCTATTCTGACATGAAAGAGGGGGTAAACACAGGTGTTTGTAATGATATATTACTATGTGGAGTGTGTAAATGAAGAGGCATATTCATTTCAGACGATTTATTACACACTCACATCTCACAAGCAAAGAACAGACTGACTGGTTACATCAAGCATTCCTCTCTCTATATCAAGTCACACTTCACAAGGTTCAAGGCACTTCCTCCTACACAGCATGGCATCTACACTACACTTCATTCAACCCCCTCTCACCCACTTGGGCATTGTTCCCATGTGTATTCATTGTCTCTGTCTAAGGTGTGAAATAACCTGAGGCCCACACCCCCCCCCCCCCCAGCATCTTAGATAGAACGATAGAACATCAGTCCACATGCCGTTTCGGCTTCAATCTCCTCCCATATCTGCTGTAACTGGGTTTTACTGCCTCAGTGGCTCTGCTGTGCCGGTGGGAGGCTGCTGGGAGTGTGTCCGACTGCGGGTGAGCCGTGGGGGGGGGGGGGGTCACTCTGTCCGTGTGGCTGCTCTGATGAATCGTTCCCCTGGGGAGGTCTCCGTGGGGGTCTTCCACGCCGAGGGGCCATTGCCAACAGCACTTGCTCATCCGCCACTACAAAAGCGGGTTTGAGTCTATCTATGCCAATTCTCTCCCGTCTACCCACCAAGTCTAGCACAAAATGCTTATCCCCTGTTTCCAACACTCTGAACGGTCCATCATAGGGTGGGCGCAATGGAGGGTGGTGGGCGTCGTGTCTGACGAACACGAACTGCGCGTTCTTCAACGTTTTAGGCACAAAGGCACGCGGAAAACTGTGGTGGGCAGGGCCCGGCAGCATGCCTGTGTTTGCGCTACGCTGCAAAAGCTGAGATGGGGAGCTGCCCGGCGCGGGATTGTCCGGTAGAAATTCCCCGGGCAGCCGTAGGGGCTGCGCAAAAACAAGCTCTGCCGGGGAAGCTTCCAAATCCTCTTTTGGCGCAGAGCGCAACCCCAATAAAACCCACGGCAGACTGTCTACCCAATTTGCATCCGTCAGTGAAGCCCTGAGTGCTGCTTTCAGTGATCTATGAAAACGCTCGCATAAACCATTGGCCTGTGGGTTGTACGCGGTTGTGCGATGAATTGCAGCACTCAGGCTGCGGGCCATCACGGACCAGAGGCCAGAAACAAATTGCAGGCCCCTGTCGGACGTAATGTCCGACAGGACTCCAAAACGCGCCACCCATGTTGTTAAAAAAGCGCGTGCTACGTCCGCGGACGTGGTTGCTGCCAGCGGGACTGCTTCTGGCCAGCGCGTGGTGCGATCCACCGTCAGGAGGTGCGTGCACCCCTGTGATGGCAGGAGGGGGCCCACGAGGTCCATGTGCACATGGTCGAACCTCTTAGCCGGTACCGGAAACGGCTCCAAGGGAGCCTTTGTGTGCCTGTGTACCTTGGCTCGTTGGCACGCCACGCAGGCTGCAGCCCACTCTTTTACTTGTTTGCGTAGGCTCGGCCACACGAACTTCTCTCCCACCATTTTGACAGATGCGTGCACTCCTGGATGCGCCAGAGTGTGAACCGACTCAAACACGCAGCGGCGCCACACGACCGGGACTACCGGACGCGGGCGTCCCGGGGAGACGTCGCAGATTCGGGGGGGCCGCCATCTTGCAGCACCCTGCTCTCCAGCCTTAACCCTGTTGGTCCAGACTGGAGCGCGCGCACGTCTGCATCGCTAATCTGCTCCGCGGCCATGGCTGCATAATCTATCCCCACGTAGACTGGGGCCACCACAGCGCGCGAGAGGCAGTCCGCCACCACATTCACTTTACCCGACACATGCTGAATATCGATAGTAAACTCTGAGATTGTGGCCGGCTGTCTCTGCTGCCGGCCCGACCACGGTTCTGAAACCTTGGCCATCGCGACCGTTAGTGGCTTGTGGTCTACGAACGCGGTGAAGCTGCGCCCTTCCAGCCAGAACTGGAAGTGGTGTATGGCCAGATGGAGAGCCAGCAACTCTCTGTCGAACGCGCTGTATTTACGTTCGCTGTCGCGCAAAGTTCTGGCGAAAAATGCGAGCGGCTGCCAAGCCCCAGCGACGCGCTGCTCCACAACCGCCCCTATGGCCACGTCTGAAGCGTCGGTGGTGAGCGCTATCCGGGCCGTCGGGTCCGGATGTGCCAGCAGTGCGGCGTTTGCCATGGCTGCTTTAACTTCCGAGAACGCTCGCTCTCGCTCCGGGGTCCATTCGACTCCATCCGCGGGTTTCTGTCTCTTGAGCTTAGCATACAATGGTTGCATGAGACGCGCCACGCAGGGAAGGAAACGGTTATAAAAATTCACCATCCCCAAAAATTCCTGCAGCGCCCTGACCGTCTGAGGCTGGGGAAAATCTGCCACGGCGCGCACTTTGTCGGGCAACGGGATCGCTCCTTCCGGAGAGACGCGGTGCCCCAAAAAATCAATGTCCGTCACGCTGAACTGGCATTTCGCCGGGTTGATTATCAACCCGTGCTCCTCCAACCTCCGGAAAACCGTCCTGAGGTGGGTTTCTTGTTCGTCTTCGGACGTACTGGCTACCAGGATATCGTCCAGGTAGATGAACATGAACGGGAGGTCAGGCAGCTTTGCATCCATCATGCGCTGGAACGTCTGTGCTGCGCCTTTTAACCCGAATGGCATGCGCAGGAACTCGAATAAACCGAACGGAGTTATTACCGCTGTTTTGGGTACGTCGTCCGCGTGCACTGGGACCTGGTGGTAACCGCGGACCAGGTCTATTTTAGAAAAAAACGCCTGCTCCGGCGAGGTGAACGGAAAAATCCTGTATGTGGGGAATTGGGTAGCGGTCGTGTGCTGTGGCGTTGTTCAACCTGCGGAAATCACCGCACGGTCGCCACGATCCCTCAGCCTTAGGGACCATGTGTAGCGGGGATGCCCATGGGCTGTTTGATCGCCTGATGATGCCCAACCTTTCCAGGTTGGCGAACTCCTCGCGCGCTATGGCGAGTTTAGCTGCGTCCAAGCGCCGAGGTCTTGCAAAAACGGGCGGCCCGGTGGTGGTGATAAAGTGCTCCACCCCGTGTTTAGCGATGGCCGCCGAAAACATCAGGACCATGAGTGCTGGGAACTGAGTGAGCAGTGTGTGGAACTTACCGCCTGGAGTTGTGACGCTGGCTTGTGCTGTCGGCTGGGTCCCTCGAGCTATACAGGGGAGAGATTCAAAGGACAGTGCATTAACCAGGCACCTGTTAGCAACATCCACAAGTAAACCATGTGCACACAGAAAATCAGCGCCCAGGAGCGGGCAACACAGTGCTGCTATGATAAAAGTCCACTCATACGAGCAGCCATGTAGAGATAAGGTCAGTGTTCTCTCACCGAACGTCTTAATCTCCAAGCCGTTTACTGCCACCATTCCGGGGCCGCTAGGTCCTGCCAGCCAGTCAGCGTAGGACGGCAGGATGACGCTCTTCTGGGCTCCGGTGTCGACAAGGAAGCATCTCCCCGAGCGCGAGTCCGTCATGTAGAGCAGCTTGTTCTCTTCACTGGCGGTCGCAGCTGCTACCGACTGCCGGTCTTGGTGTTTCCCGAGCACTTGAAGTGGCACAGTGGCGCGCATCTGCGCGCGTTCTCTCCGAAGCGGCAGTGGTCGAAGCAGAGCGTGTCTTTCTGGTGCTCCTTGGCCCCCGTTGCTGCTACCGTCGGTGGCTCCTCGCCTCCCTTGGTCATCTCGCTGGGCTCCGCTGCCGCCGCGTTGACTGTAATCACCCTGGTGGTGAGGATGATCCGGTCTGCCTCCTGGGCTAGCGCATGGTAGTCTCGCGCGGCCAGCAACGGCGAATTGGCCAGAACCGCTCTTGCTTCTGTTGGCAGGTTCTGGAGGAAAAGGTGGGTAACAGAAAGTGCCTGTCACCCGTGCCCATCAACGCCAGCATCTTCTCCATCAGGTCTACGGCCGACCCATCTCCTAACTCGGTCCGCGCCAGGAGCCTCTCCGCTCTCTCACATTCCGAGAGCGTGTAGTGCCGGATGAGCGCAGCCTTGAGCGCCTCATATTTGCTGCTGGCTGATGGCTGATCGAGCAGGTTCGCTACCTGCTGGGCTGTGCGGGAGTCCAGCGCTGCTACCACATGGCAGAACTTGGTGTCATCTGCTGTTACTCCCCAGAGGGCCAACTGGGCCTCGGTGTGGTGGAACCAAGAGTGCGGGTTGTGTTGCCAGAAATCTGGTAGCTTGACTGAAACTGCACACGCGTTGCTGGGGGTTCCAGTCCTGGCTGTCTGCGGGTTGGCTTCAGCGTCTCTGGGGCTTCCCGACCGGGCCGGCTCCGGGGTTCTTGCCTTGTGTTCCATAATACGTCTTGGGTCACCAGTGTGGAGTGTGTAAATGAAGAGGCATATTCATTTCAGACGATTTATTACACACTCACATCTCACAAGCAAAGAACAGACTGACTGGTCACATCAAGCATTCCTCTCTCTATATCAAGTCACACTTCACAAGGTTCAAGGCACTTCCTCCTACACAGCATGACATCTACACTACACTTCATTCAACCCCCTCTCACCCACTTGGGCATTGTTCTCCCATGTGTATTCATTGTCTCTGTCTAAGGTGTGAAATAACCTGAGGCCCACAACTATTAAAAAAGTCACACTGCTACTTCTAGTGGCCCAGTTATTACAATACCTTTTTTTCCACAGCTGCATTGATGGTAGCAGCTGAGGTGTACCGGCAGGCCAAGCGGAGTGCAGCTCGGGTGGTTGCTGAAGCAAAAACCCGGGTATGGGAGGAGTTCGGTGAGGCCATGGAACAAGACTTTCGGTCGGCTTCAAAGAGATTCTGGCAAACTGTTCGGCGGCTCAGGAGGGGAAAGCAGCTCCCCGTCCACACTGTGTATGGTGCGGATGGGACACTGTTGACTTCAACTGGGGATATCGTCGGGCGGTGGAAGGAATACTTCGAGGATCTCCTCAATCCCACTGATACGCCTTCCACAGAGGAAGCAGGGTTTGGGGACAAGGGGGATGACTCGCCTATCACAGGGGCTGAGGTCGCCAAGGTGGTTAAAAATCTCCTTGGTGGCCGGGCCCCGGGGGTGGACGAGATTCGCCCCGAGTACCTCAAGGCCCTGGATGTTGTTGGGCTGTCATGGTTGACACGCCTCTGCAACATTGCGTGGAGGTCGGGGGCAGTGCCTTTGGCATGGCAAACCGGGGTGGTGGTTCCTCTCTTCAAAAAAGGGGACCGGAGGGTGTGCTCCAACTTTAGAGGGATCACACTCCTCAGCCTCCCTGGGAAGGTCTATGCCAAGGTACTGGAGAGGAGAGTCCGGCCGTTGGTCGAACCTCGGATTCAGGAGGAGCAATGTGGTTTTCGTCCTGGCCGTGGCACATCGGACCAGCTCTTTACCCTCTCGAGAATTCTTGAGGGTTCGTGGGAGTTTGCCCAACCAGTTTACATGTGTTTTGTGGACTTGGAGAAGGCATTTGACCGCGTCCCTCGTGGATTTTTGTGGGGGGTGCTTCGGGAGTATGGGGTATCGGGCTTGTTGTTACGAGCTATTCGGTCTCTGTACGACCGTTGTGAGAGTTTAGTTCGTATTGCCAACACTCGGTCGGAGTCATTCCCAGTGAGAGTTGGACTCCGCCAGGGCTGCCCTTTGTCACCGGTCCTGTTCATAATTTTTATGGACAGGATTTCTAGGCGCAGCCAGGGAATGGAGGGTGTCATACTTGGTGACCACAGGATCTCATCTCTGTTGTTTGCAGATGATGTTGTCCTGTTGGCTTCATCCAGCAATGACCTACAGCTCTTGCTGGGACGGTTTGCCGCTGAGTGTGAAGCGGCTGGGATGAGAATCAGCACCTCCAAGTCCGAGTCCATGGTCCTCAGCCGGAAAAAGGTGGATTGTCCTCTCCGGGTTGGGGACAGGCTCCTGCCCCAAGTGGAGGAGTTTAAGTATCTTGGGGTCTTGTTCACGAGTGAGGGGAAAATGGAGCGAGAGATCGACAGACGGATTGGAGCAGCATCTGCAGTGATGCGGACGTTGTACCGGTCTGTTGTGGTGAAGAGGGAGCTTAGTTCTAAGGCAAAGCTGTCGATTTACCAGTCAATCTACGTTCCTACTCTCACCTATGGTCACGAGCTTTGGGTAATGACCGAAAGAACGAGATCGCGGATACAAGCGGCTGAAATGAGCTTTCTCCGTAGGATTGCTGGACTCACCCTCAGAGATAGGGTGAGGAGCTCAGTCATCCGGGAGAGGCTCAGAGTAGAACCGCTGCTCCTCCACATTGAAAGGAGTCAGTTGAGGTGGTATGGGCATCTGATTAGGATGCCTCCTGGACGTCTCCCACTTGAGGTGTTTCAGGCACGTCCCACTGGGAGGAGACCCCGGGGCAGACCCAGGACTCGGTGGAGAGACTATGTCTCCCAGCTAGTCTGGGAACGCCTTGGTATCCCCTCTGAAGAGCTGGAGCAGGTGGCTGGGGAGAGGGAAGTCTGGGCTTCTCTGCTTGAACTGCTGCCTCCGCGACCCGGACCTCCGGAAAAGCGGTAGAAGATGGATGGATGGATGGATGGATGCATTGATGGTAAAGGTGAGTTAAATTTGTGTTTATTTTGAAAATAAAGCCTCATCTGGAAATTCTGGAAGAAATGAAAAGTCAAGAAAACATGGTGATACAATGATACAAGTCTTTAGTTCCACTTGATTTTGAGTGGGTGAGCAGAGAAGCTGGTAACAGACAGACAGACACATGGAGTAATTACCATATGCCTACGTTGCCTTTACGCTGAGGCATAAAAATACAGAAGCACAAGAATAAAATTAGGAGCACAAAGAAAAAAGCTGGAGTAACAGATTTTATTAATTGATTGCATGTGTAATTACACGATGGCGTGTAATAGCAGGTAAACATATCAAAATTCCTGAAAGTAAAAGTATATTTATGAATATTAAATCAGAACGGTTTGGAATGTTTCACACTTATGTAATGAATATTGAGAGTTTCTTAAATAATCTTGCACAAAACTGTTTTTCCAAACATTAATTTATTGAAATACAGTAGCACTTTCTGGTATAAACAGTAAAGATGTAATATTCTTATTTAGCTTCCAGCCCGTTATCTTAACCCCTTGCACTCCGGTCAATTTTCCTAAAAATGCCAAAAAAAAATGTGCCCAAAGTAAATCGAAAGCTGTTCTTCAACCCTTTGCAGCATCTTCATGGGGTTGGTCTCATTTAAAAGAAAACACTTTGAATTTTTTGGCAAAAAAAACATGATCTCTCTAAGTGCTTCGGCCACTGAGTTACAGTCATCTAAACATAGTGAACTTGAAGAAAATAAATTTGGCCTGGGTGTTTTTTTGGATACAAATGCTTGCAAATAACACACAACTTCAGATCCGGGCTGGAAAATGCAACAGAAATGTAGAACCAAGTGTTATCCAGCTGAGGTCCAAATTTTGTAACAATACCACAAAAAATGAATATATTACACAGCTTTGTTCTCAGGCTGTTCCCAGGCATTTTGGAACTGTGCCAAATTGTGCCAAATGGCACAGTTTGGAAAAACGTCTGTAACTTTTGAATGATTCAATGTAGAAGCTTCATTTTGGGCTCTAATGAAAGGTCACATTCAGGGCTGTGTCTGTGTGTGTGTGGGGGGGTTGTCCCCCCCTCCCCGCCACAGAGAACGGAGATCGGTCCTCGCTACATGACGGATTACACTCGGATGTGGCATGTTTCCACAGCAACTCCAGAATCGCAGCGGCGGGGGGGGGGGGGCATTCACGGTCCGTAGGCGGCGAAGAACCGTGTAACGCGGCGCACGCACTTCGGACATCGTGCGCCGCACAGTTGTAATTTACCGATCAGTCAAAAGTCATTTTTGATTACAGTTTTCAGGGATAAAAAATAATTTGGCTTATAACACCTTACCTCCTCACAGCCACATTGTCCTGGCCAACTTCTCTTCCTCATTGTCAGACGAACGCGACGCTGGTCCGCTGGCGGTTCTGGTCTCGCGACCCGGTCAAAACATAATTCCATTATTGCGGTTTTGTGCTTCCATGATTGCGGTTTTTGGCGAACGATTTTTCAAAACAAATAACAGTAGTAATTAAAAAAAGACTGGCGAAGGCGTGTGTGTCACTCAGCCTTCGTCGTCAGCCTCCATCGGTCTATGATGACCATGGAAGAAATGCATTTACAGCGTTGGGAGGCGAGTCCTTCTGGCTAGGTTTTCATTCATTGGTTCTTCATGGTTTCAGAAACCCAATTCAAGGCTCTTATTAGTCGAATGAGAGTTCAATCAGATGAACTAATCTGTTCACGGCTGTGTCTGCAGCTTTTATTTTCAGTGCGCGCTTGGACGCCATACACGACCTACATCACAATCTCCATGATGCGTCCTAGAGCTCTCGTGCGCTCTAACTAACTAACTAACTAACTAACCTGCACTTATATAGCGCTTTTCTAGTCACAAAGACCACTCAAAGCGCTTTCACTAGTACTAACCCTCTATTCTAAGGGCCTATAGGAAACAGATATCTAGGGACAATTTAGAACAACCAATTAACCTAACATGCATGTCTTTGGATTGTGGGAGGAAACCGGAGCCCCCGGAGTAAACCCACACAGCACAGGGAGAACATGCAAACTCCATACAGAAAGGTTCCAACCCCTGCCAGCCTGGGGATTCGAACCAGGAACCTTTTAGCTGTAAGGCAACAGTGCTAACCACTGCACCACCGTGCTGCCCAACTGCACCACCGTGCTGCTCTAGGACGCAGAGACTTGCCCGTCCGCGGTACAACGGAGCGCAAGAGGTTAACAGCTGCTCTGACTGCTGATAGCGGCATCCAAAAGAGAAAAAAGAAGAAAGAAAAACAGGAACATGAGAAGGAGGTTTTAAAAAAGACTCCTAAATTGAGAGGATTTTTTTAAAGTTGTGATACAGCTGGACAGTGTCAACTTTAGTCACAACAAGATGTTTGTCAAACTGTTAGCATTACAAATGCTAACACGGGATGCACTGGCAGAGCTACTGTCTGAAGAGCCGCCAGTCGTACACACATAATTGTATAATTAGCAGCCTATTTAATTGTCGTTGTCGGCCTCCGTTGGTCTATGATGACCATGGAAGAGAATCCTAAACGTCTACTCTGCTGGAACAGCACCGCCTGTGGCTGAACAGGCCGATGCGCGAATGGCAGTCCCTGTCACACAGGTCGCACTTGTGGGTGGTCTCCATGCTGCTGGGTCTGTGGCGGTTCTTCCTGCGGGTCCTTTTTTCATCTGCTGCAGCAGTCAGTCTCTCTTCACCCGCCTTGAGCTGTCTGGTCAGGGTGCCTCTCCATTTGGAGTGGTCCATTGCAAGGTCCTCCCAGCACTCTGTGTTGATCTCCAGGGCCTTCATGTCTCTCTTGCAGACGTCTCTAAAGCGCAGCTGTGGGCGGCCAACGTCTCTCCTGCCAGTTGCCAGTTCTCCGTAGAGGACGTCTTTTGGGATTCTGCCATCCTCCATACAGTGAACGTGGCCTAGCCAGCGGAGCCTGCGCTGCCTGAGTAGAGTGAACATGGAGGGAAGGCCGGCGCGGGACAGAACTTCTGTGTTGGGCACTTTGTCCTGCCAGGATATGTCCAGGATGTGGCGAATGCAGCGCAAGTGGAAGGAGTTCAGTCTCTTTTCCTGCCGGGCGTATGTTGTCCACGTCTCACTCCCATAGAGCAGTGTGCTGATGACGCAGGCGTTGTACACTGCCATCTTCGTCTTGACAGAGAGTTTGGGATTCTCCCACACTCGTGTGGTGAGGCGAGCGAGTGTGAAGGCTGATTTTCCAATCCTCTTGTTGATCTCTGTATCAAGGGAGAGGCTGTTGCTGATCGTGGACCCCAGGTACGTGAACTGATTCACGACCTCCAGCTCGTAGTCGTCGATGGTGATGGTTGGTGGTGCTTCCGTGCCTTGCGCCAAGACGTTAGTCTTCTTCAGGCTGATGGTAAGCCCGAAGTCCTTGCATGCCTGGGAGAAGCGATCCATCAGGGTCTGAAGCTCCTGCTGTGTGTGGGTTGCGACTGCAGCATCGTCTGCGAACAGCATGTCTCTGATTAGAGTCTCACGTACTTTGGTTCTGGCTTCCAGGTGGGCGAGGTTGAAAAGCCTGCCGTCAGATCTTGTGTGCAGGTAGATTCCCTCTGTTGCTGTGCTGAAGGCATGCCTCAGGAGCATAGCAAAGAAAATCCCAAAGAGGGTTGGCGCAAGTACACAGCCCTGTTTCACTCCGCTGCGTATGTTGAATGGCTCTGAGACGTTGCCATCGTGCTGCACTATCCCCTGCATGTTGGTGTGAAACGATTCGATGAGGCTTTGCAACTTTGGTGGGCATCCTATCTTTGGCAGGATCTTGAAAAGGCCCTCTCTGCTGACCAAATCGAACACTTTGGTGAGGTCGATGAAGGCGACGTACAGGGGCATGTTCTGTTCTCTGCATTTCTCCTGGAGTTGGCGGATGGAGAAAATCATGTCTACCGTCGATCGCGCAGCGCGGAAGCCACACTGAGACTCGGGGTAGACACGTTCGGCAAGCTTCTGTAGATGAACGAGAACAACTCATGCGTAGACTTTGCCAACAACGCTGAGGAGGGAGATGCCCCTGTAGTTGTTGCAGGCGCTTCTCTCCCCTTTGTTTTTGTAGAGGGTGATGATCTTGGCGTCCCTCATGTCCTGTGGTACGGCACCTTCCTTCCAACACTGGCAGAGGACGTCATGCAATGGCAGCAGTAGGGCGGTCTTGCAGTGCTTGATCAGGTCAGGGGGTATGCCGTTGTTGCCGGGTGCCTTGCCAGCGGCCAAGCTATCAATGGCCTTGCTGAGTTCGTCGATGGTTGGCTCGGCGTCAAGTTCGTCCATGGATGGCAGGCAGTCGATGGCATCAAGGGCTGACGGTGTCACGGTGTTCTCTCTGGAGTAGAGGTCGGAGTAGTGTTCCACCCATCTCTCCATCTGCTTGTTCTTTTCTGTGATCATCACCCCAGTGGAGGATTTGAGGGGGGCCGTCTTGCTCTGAGCCGGACCAAGTGCTTTCTTGATGCCATCGTACATACCACGGATGTTCCCAGTTATGGCAGCGGTTTGAATGTCTTGGCTGAGCTGAGTCCAGTACTCGTTGGCACAGCGCCGAGCAGTCTGCTGAACTTTGCTTCTCGCAGCCCTGAGAATCTGGAGATTCTTCTCGTTTGGGTACTTCTTGTACTCAGCAAGTGCTGAGTGCTTGGCTTCAATGACGGGGGTCATCTCGGTCAACTTGGCATCAAACCAGTCCTGTGACTTCGAGGTCTTCCTCCCAAAGGTAGCCAAGGCTGTGCGGTGGATGGTGTTTTGCAGCACTTCCCACTTCTGCTTTGCAGATTCGCCTTCTTGTGGTACACCAAGTTCCTTCTCAAAGGTGGAGGCAAACTGCTCAACAAGTTCTGGTTGAGCCATCTTGCTGGTGTCAATCCGTGCCTTTCCAGGCTGTCTAGCACGATGGAATTTCTTCAGCTGCAGCTTGACCTTGCAACACACCAATGAATGGTCTGTGTCACAATCTGCACTCTGGAACGAACGGGTGATTAGCACGTTCTTCAGTGAGGTGCGCCTGGTCAGGATCAAGTCCAGCTGGTGCCAGTGTTTTGAGCGTGGATGTTGCCAGGAAACCTTGTGTTGGGGCTTGGTCTTGAAGAACGAGTTTGTGATGCACAGATCGTGATATGTGCAGAACTCAAGCAGCCGCTGTCCGTTGTCGTTCATTCTGCCCACGCCAAATGGTCCAAGACAGGAGGGCCAGGAGTCGTGGTCAGCACCCACTCTGGCATTGAAGTCTCCAAGGAGAATGAGTTGTTCAGAGTTGGGGATGGTCCTGACGGTTGTTGCGAGATTCTCGTAGAACTCGTCTTTTGCCTCTGGTGTGGCTGTCAGTGTTGGGGCATACACACTGACGAGGGTGACTGGGCCTTGGGTGGTGTTCAGGTGGAGGGTGAGGAGTCGTGCAGAGCCAGTGCTGCCCAGTTTCACCATCTTCAGCAAGGTGTTCTTCACTGCAAAGCCCACTCCGTGTTCCCTGTGTTCATCGCTGCCCTTTCCCTGCCAGTAGAACGTGTAGTCTTTCTCTCTCAGTGTGCCTGCGTCAGCCAACCGTGTTTCCTGGAGAGTGACGATATCCACTCCCAGTCTCTTCAGCTCATTATTGATGATGGCAGTCTTCCTGGTGTCGTTGATGTCCTTGAGGTTAGCAGCGAGTCCTGTCATCATAGTGCGGACGTTCCAAGTTCCCAGTTTTAGAGTTGGTCTCTTTTGTTTTATTGTCTTGCCTGGTGCGAAGGTTCTCAGCCTGCTGTTCGGACTTCTCCTCATCCCCATGCACCCAATGAGGAAAGCAAGCTGTGGCGGGACAACACCTTATTGGCTGGGGGCTGCCCAGCTTGAGGCGGGCGGTAGCTGTCCAGTGAGATCCAATGATCCCTCCCACCGTCGGGTACAACCCCTGGCGCCGCGCTCTACGCCAATTGAGCGGTGGCTTATAACCGGTAACTGTCATTCCCCGTGTTTTGTCTACGCCAAAGGCGAAGCTGGAGTGTCCTCTCCAGTGATCTGGTGTTCTACCTTCCAGCGTTGGCGTTGGTAGGATTCAAGCCTGGGCAGGAAGATATGGAGGACAAGATGTTGCCCATGCAGCATGTCCCCCCTCTCCACGTCACTGATGAATCCAAAGGAACAGCAGGGCTGCTACAGTTTGGCACCAGCGCCGTTGCAGGAGCTGCCAGAACAATGTTGAGCACAACGTAGAACTGCTTTAGATAAGATAAGATAAGATAAGATAAGCCTTTATTAGTCCCACAACGGGGAAATTCCAGGATTGCAACAGCACAGGGATAGCAACACTCAGAGCAACAATCAGAAGGCAAGAAAAAACAAGCAAGCAAGAGCAGCTAATATACATATGTACATATTACTATAAAATATATATATACACACACACACACACAGACACACAGTGCAGAGCATTGTAGCTCTGTAGGGGCTCCGACTCCGGATTTTTCCTCAGGGTTGACTCCCGAAGCCTTTCCCGTGACCGGGTATGCCGCAAGGCAGCGGAGGTTTGAAATCAGGGTTTACCTTCCCCTAGATGGGCTACCTTCCCAGGTTGACGAGCCACCATCTACCCGAAGCATCTGGTTTTAAGGCGCCAGAGATCCGCCCTCGCCCCTTCTCCTATTAGTCAGTGCTATTCGACCTGTTTTGACGCCCTCAGCACTCAGTCCTCCAGATTATCTTCAGTATACTTGTTTTCATAACATGGCGGGCAGCATTTGACTCTCAAGGACAGCCAGCTGTCTGGCAAACTATTCCATCTGCCGTGCCAAGGACATGCGCCTCTGCTCAGACGGTAGTCATAACATCTGTTGCGGGAAGAGACTTTTTGTTGTCCTCCAACTGATATCACTGATTGCACTCAACACACTCACACACACTGATTCACTATACTGACTTGAAGATTCATTCACTCACTGCTCTCTTTGTGTCATTGTATAGATTCTATTGTCTGCTAATTGTGCATTGAGAGTTTTTTTTTCTTGTAATCATAATATCGATCATATATGAACTTTATTCTGATGAACAATGCTTTTTTCTCTCTCCTATTGTGTTCACCCCCCCTCTCCCCCATTGCTTCCTGTTCCCTTTCTGCTGACAGGCGCCTCCATGGCTGCCGCGTCATTGAAAATGTCACCTATGACGTTCTCAGTGTCAAGTCAAATCCCTCGTATATTTACCAGTTATTTACTTGTGAATGTACTTGGCAATAAATCTTTTCTGATTCTGATTCTGATTCTGATTCCTATTAGTAAAAGCAGTTCCGCCGGGCTTAGAGACTAAACCACACGAGCAGGCTAGGAGTTGGACTTAGTTGTCAGAGGCTTTTCGAGACGCACGCCATAAGGAGCATTTTATGAGCACTGGGAGCTTAACCCCAGTGCTGCTCCTGGCTATGACAACCTTGGAACCCTATTTAATTGTAAAAACACTTATTTAAATATCACACAAGTCAAACATATCATCTGAAAGGTTGCACTGCTCAATAATCTCGTCAAATAATTCTCCCATTCAGCCAGGTTTCTTTGCTGCACTGCACTGATAGAGACTTGAAAATTTGCGTAGGGTACATGATCTCAGAAATGTCATGTATCCAAATTGATCATCATCTATTTAACCTAGTAGTAGCCTATGTTGTATATAAAGTTATCTAAGCATTTTTACTGTACTTCCCTGGGTAACTCATTTTCTTTTATGCTGTGTGTATTTCTGTTGGTTGGGTTGACTGTGTCATGCTGCTGTTACACTGTAATTTCCCAGTCTGGGATCAATAAAGAACATCTATCTATCTATCCATAAATACCGATCTCTGCTTTGAAATGATCGTACGACCGCTTTTCTGTCTTACGCACAGTAAATGAGGGCCAGTGATTCTTGGGTGAATCTGTATCCTGGTAGTGGTCAAGGTCAAAATATGAGTATGTGTCATTTCAACTTTGAGTAGACTAGGGCTATTCAACAGCATGAGAGCTGAATAAGAAAATAAAGGGAAAAGAAAGAAATGTCTTGCAAACAAGACAGGGAAGCATGAAGGGCTCTAAAATTTCCTGGTACATGGAATATGGAGCACAAGGAGCTGTAGAACAGTCAACATCCTTTAGATTTGTTAAGCTACCTAGAAACAATTATGTCTCCTTCAAGATGCCTTTCACAGTCCAAAGTCCAAAGTCTTGAACTTGAACGATGTTATCTGCTGGTGTTTGTCCACTGTGTTTTATCAGGTTCAAAGTCAGCGTAGCCATCTACCAGGTAATTTTAGAGCACTCCATGCCTCCCTCTGCTGACAAGGTTATGGAGATGCTGATTTCATTTTCCAGCAGGACTTGGCACCTGCCCACACTGCCAAAAGTGCCAAAACTTGATTTAGTGTACCAAAGTACCAAAACTTGCCGGAAGACACTACAACACACAGTGAAAGCAGCCAGCAAGATCATCAGTGCCCCTCTGCCCCCCCTCTCGGACATCTACCTCACCCGCAGAGCCATTAACATTGCAGGCGACACCTCCCACCCTTCACGCTCCCTCTTCAACCCCCTGCCCTTGAGGAAAAGGTACCAGAGCCTCCGGGCCCGCTCCACGAGACAGCTAAACAGCATTGTTCACCAGGCCATCAGGACCCTGAACTCTGTCCATGCCCCCCCCCTTTTCCCCCGGGACGTAACGCACTCACCCGCACAATAACTATCTCAGTTGTTGGCACAGAAAGACTGGCACACCAACAGTAATACATCTGCTTCTGTATGTCTCTGCACCTTACTGCAACCATTTGCACAAATGCCATATCTGCTGCTGTCTACTATTTCAATATTGATCATGTGCAGTCGAATCTGCCACTGTCTGCACCTACAGTACCACATCGAATTTGCAACTACGAGTATTACTGCTCTAGTTTTTCTGTATATAGGATTGCTGGGTTTTATCGTTTATTGTTATTTGCACTATGGGATGTCTGAGTTTTATCTTTTGTCCTATTTGCACTATGGGTAGCATTACTGTACATAGACTGCTGTTGTTTTTCCAGCCTTATTCCTTTTTTTTATATATTGCGCACACCACTGAAGAGAGAGAAACGGCATTTCAATTCTCCTGTATGTCCTGTACATATAGTAGTATTGACAAATAAAATCTTTGAATCTTAATGACCATGGTATCACTGTGCTTTAGGCTGCGTGTCCACCAAACACGTTTTTTTTCCGCTCTGGGCGGCTATTTTCCATTCATTCTCTATGTAGTTCAGTGTTTACAGTGCTGAGCGCCCTCGGCGCTGAAACGCTCTCGGCAGTGGCCGTTTTTTTTGTCGCGGTGCTCAGAGTTGAAAAAAGTTCAACTTATCAGAGATTGCAGCTGAGCTCGTCAATGTCATACCTAAGCAGCCAATCAGAACTGCTTCATGGGTGGGACATAGGACGCTGGTATTTGTACTCAAACTCCTGCTTCCCGTGTCATCATATTTCACATCCAGAGCTGCTAAAACAGGTTTTCTGTCCATTGTTATTGTTATTTAACATCTACTGATGTTTCAAAACATCAGTAGAAAGTCTGACCATAGGAAAGTGTAAGTGCTGAGCTGAGAGTGACAAGCTGTTGCAGGGATACAGGGCACAGACTTTTTTTTCCCCCAGAGCGCAGCCCACAAACGCTGAAAAAAATGCTCAGGGCGGTCGGGCAACAAAAAGCGTATTTGGTGGACATGCAGCCTTATTGGCCAGCAAACTCTCCTGACCTACTGTATGTAACGGCAGGACCTCTCCTGACCTATGTAACGTATGAGGTATTGTCAAGAGGAAAATGAAAGACACCAGACCCAACAATGCAGATGAGCTGAAGTCCGCCAGCAAAGCAACCTGGACCTTCAGAACACCTCAGCAGTGCCACAGGCTGATTGTCTTCATGCCACGCCACATTAGATAGATAGATAGATAGATAGATAGATTATTTCAAACACAAAAAATATAACAAAAAACAAGCAAATAGCAAATGCAATAAAGTTACAGTATACACTGTTCGAAAGGGAGAAGGAAGAAGTGAACACTTATTAATTCCAACTCCTCTTTTCCATCGATACACCCATGTGAATTTTATACAAATTACTACCTTTAATACCCCAAGTAAACAATTTACTGTATTTTTTACAGATCAACATTAACACCTGTCCATTCTAACATACAATGAAGTCTATATTTCAAAACCAGTCTCAAACAACACAGATACACACAGTGCTGTCCCACCCACCATTCCATAGTGTCCCATAATGTCCCAGAGTGAACATAATGAATCGTACATATAAATTCTATCCTTCTAACATATATCCTTTCAACAAATGGTGCTTATACCTCTTTTTAAATTGATTTCTGTTTGTACATAGTTTCAGTTCCGGCTCCAGACTGTTCCACAAATCCACCCCACAGACAGATATGCACATACTTTTCTTGGTTGTACGTATCTTGGGTTTTGTGAAGTTTAAGTCTCCTCTCAAATTATGATCATTGTCTCTTTTTTTAAATATTTTTTGTATATTAGTTGGGAGTTGATTGTTAATTGCCCTGTACATTACTTGTGCTGTCTTAAATTTAACTAAATCGATGAACTTTATGACATGTGACTTCAAGAACAATGAATTGGTATGGTCTCTATATCCTGCATTGTTTATTATCCTTATAGCTCTTTTTTGTAATGTGCATATTGACTGTAGGTTGGTCTTGTAGGTGTTTCCCCAGACTTCTACACAGTAGTTAAGATAAGGTAAAAACAGTGAATTGTACAATAAGACCAATGATTTATAGTCCACGATGTGTCTTGTCTTCCCCAGTATGCCTATACATTTTGCTAATTTAGCCCGGATGTGACTGATGTGAGGTTTCCAGCAGATTTTACTGTCTAGCGTCACCCCCAGAAACTTATTTTCCTGTACTGTTTGTATTCTGGTATCATCTATCGTTATCATTATTTCATGATTTATTTTATAATTTCCAAACAACATAATCTTTGTTTTTTTTAGATTTAGAGATAATTTATTTTTGTTGAACCACTGCGTTAATTTTTCCATTTCAGTTGTGACCACCTCTAAAACCTGCTGCAAATTCTCACCAGTGCAAAGGATATTTGTGTCATCCGCAAACAAAATAAATTTCAGAATTTTTGATACTTGGCATATGTCATTTATATACAAGATAAAGAGTTTGGGTCCCAAAACTGACCCCTAATTGTACAAATTGTTGTCTGTTACTTAAATAACTTTCCACCCAACTCAGTCCTACCCCTCTTATCCCATACCTTTCCAGTTTCCTTAGTAGTATTCTGTGGTCAATGGTGTCAAAAGCTTTCTTTAAGTCTATAAATACTCCTACAGCAACCTTTTTTTTGTCTATACAACTAGTAATTTCTTCTATAAGTTCGATCAGTGCCAAGGATGTAGATTTATCTGCTCTAAAACCATACTGGTTATCTGTAAGGAGGTTGTGTTTTTCAATGAAATCATCCAGTCTCTTAGTGAAGATTTTTTCAAGTATTTTGGAGAATTGTGAGAGTAAAGAGACTGGCCTGTAATTTGTGAAACAATGACTGTCTCCTGTTTTGTATAGAGGTATTACTTTTGCTATTTTCATTTTGTCTGGAAATTTACCAGTTTGAAATGACAGGTTACAGATGTGGGTGAGTGGCGTAACAATTCCCTCAATTACTTTTTTCACTATTGTCATGTCAATTTCATTCCAGTCCGTTGATTTTTTGTTCTTAAATTTACTCACAGTCTCGATAATTTCCTTTTCAGTAACTGCACCCAAAAAGATTGTGTTTGGGTTTCTATCCTCTATTTCATTCACAGACCCACTGTGGTTTGTTTCTGGAGTCACTATTGATTTTGCTAATTCAGGACCAACGTTTACAAAAAATTTATTGAAACCACTGACCACATCTTCCATATTATTAATCAAACTGTCGTTTTCGATAAAATATTCTGGATAATTTGCATACTTAGGACGATTACTAATAATTCCCTTGAGTACTTGCCATATTCCTCTTATGTTATTTTTGTTATCCTCTAGTATTCTGTTGTAATATTCTTTCTTACAGGTCCTCATTATAGTGGTAAGCTTATTTTTATATCTTTTATATTTGATCTCAGCTTCCACTGTTCTGCATTTAATGAATTGTTTATATAATGTATTCTTCTTTTTACATACATTTATTAACCCCTTGGTGATCCAAGGAATATTTTTTTGTTGTTGTCTGTCACTGTATTGTTTTATAGGACAGTATTTATTGTACAATGATTGAAATATTTGTAAAAATTTATCATATGCTCCATTTATGTCATTTTCATCATAAACTATCTTCCAATCTTGTATTAATAATTCCTTTGTCAGTAAATTCATTGATTCTTCAGTTCTTATTCTTTTATATTTAATATTTTTGGTATACTTTTTCTTCCTATAATGATAGACAACAAAAATCGGCAGGTGGTCGCTGATATCATTCAATAAAAGCCCACTCCTGATATTATTTTCCATAATGTTTGTGAATATGTTATCTATTAGTGTGGCACTGTGCGACGTGATTCTGCTAGGTCCTGTAATTGTTGGATGTAAGCCCATACTGTACATTGTGTTGATAAATTCTTCTGTCAAACTATGTTGTTTTGAGTTCATCAGATCTATATTTAAATCACCACAAATGAACATAACTTTATGAGTTAGTTTTGCGTACATTTTTTCCATCCAGTCCTTAAATAAGTCAATGTTTGATCCAGGTGTTCTATATACACAGCTCACTACTACATTCTTCACATTGTCCAGACAGATTTCTATTGTAATACATTCAAATAAATCATCCACAGTTACTGACAGATTTTCAACAACCTTGTATTTCAAGCTCTTGTCAACATAAATTGCAACTCCTCCTCCTTTTTTCACTTTTCTATTTATATAATTTAATTCATAGCCATCCATGGTAAAATCCACTCCTTTCTCTTCACTGAGCCACGTCTCTGATATTGCCACAATATTGAAGGGCTCTTTAAACTGATTTAAATAATCTTTAATGTTATTAAAGTTTGCATAGAGACTTCTGCTGTTGAAGTGGATCATAGAAATATTGAAATCAGATGTGACCATTGTGTTAAACTGTTCATCTGTGTAATAATTACAGTCATTATTGATTGAGTTAAAAAGATTATTATCAGGGTCTATGTCATATTCTACGTCCTGTGGGTTGTGCTCTGTGTATTCAAAAACTTTCAGTTCCTGTTGTTCCTGTTTGTTGATTTTTTGATTCATACTGTAGAATGTTTTGTTGCAGATGAGTAAAATCCTTCAGTGTCCTATATTTGTCTGGATTGTTGCTGTGCCTCCAGATCGTATTTGTCCAGTTCCATAATATTACGGATGTTAATGACCTTGGCTTCTTCAGGCGATCCGTTTAATTTGATGAATATTTTACAGTTTGATGTCCAGGTGTTTTGAATTTTTTTCTGCTTTTTCATGTATCTTGCTTTCCTGGCTATTTCTGCGTTCTCTTTCGTGAGGTGTTCGTTTATGAAGATGTTGGTTCCGTTCAGCTTCTTACCTTGTTTCATTAGCGCCGTCTTGTGTTTTCTGTTTACAAACCTCATGATCACAGCAGGTTTGTCGCCGTTTTTCCTGGGCAGAGGGTGGCAGGACTCGATGTTGGTGCAGTCCAGCTGGATTCCTTTTGACTGCATGAAGGCCGTCACCTGTTGCTCAGCGGATTCCTCATCCAGCTGACTTTCACTGCTGTCTGCGGCCACTGCTCTCGCGTATGATCGGGGTTTGATGTGGAGCCCCGTGATGATCACGTCGTTTGCCCGAGTTCTCTGGTCCATCTCAGCCAATCTGCTTTCCAGATACGCCAGCCTCTTGTCTTTTTCAGCGTTCTGGCTGCGCAGCGCTTTAATTTCTTCCACGAGGTCCAGTATACCTCTTTGTTGTGATTTTAGAGCAGCCATTTCTTCTGCCAAGAAATCCAGCGCTTTTTTTTTATCTCATCTTCATTTGGCAGAGCTCTTTTGGGATGATCTCTGATTTGGATAGCTCGAGAAAAAAAAAAAAAAAACGCATGTGGGAGTAATCTCTTTGTTTGAGCGCGAAGTGCGGGGGGACGGGGGGCGCGGGGCCGCTTCACAAGTTTCACCAGCTACTACCGGCAAATTCCTCGTTACTCATCACGAGCAGGTTCACTCCCCAGCGGCAGCAGCAAAAAAAGCTCAAAACGCCAGCTCCTAACTGCGTTCTAACTGCGTTTAACTGCGTTTAACTGCCTTTTAAAGAGTCACGAACAGGAAGCTCTTACCTGTGCGTCCTCACTCGTCCTCACCCGGAACCGGAAGGGATGCAGTAATTCATTGATGCAGTAATTCATCCAACAGGAGCCCCAACCAAGTATTGAGTGTGTACATGGACATACCTTTCAGTCAGCCAACATTTCTATTAAAAATCCATGTTTTTAAATTAATTTTATGTAATATTCTAATTTTTTGAGAAACTGAATTTGGGGTTTTCATGAGCTTTAAGCCATAACCATCAACATTAAAAGAAACAAGCACTTGACATATATCACTGTGTGTAATGAATCTATATAATATAGGACTTTAATTTTTTAAATTGAATTACTGAAATAAATCAACTTTTTGTTCACATTCTAATTTATTGAGATGCACCTGTCATTAGTGGGAAGAACTGAGGTGGAGTAAAGAGATTGTGTACGTCTACTGATTTTCACAGTGAAGTGGGATGTTTAAAGAAATGACAGAGAATCTGGGGTGTAAACAGTTTTATACATCTAAAAATTTCTGTGCACACATAGTTTTCGGATTTTGTGAGTATGCCATCTTTCAGTATGAAAGCTGCACAATCATTTCTACATGAGGCCCTGGGTGTGGACCAACTAAATCATTGGTCCAGAAATCTGTTGAAAGGTGCAGGATTCAACATGCTGGGTTGTCACATTAATTGTAAAGGCACTCCTGAGCAGGAACACCCTGCTTCAGTCTGACACAAACAGGTTTAGAGTAATAACAGCCTGCTTATATAATGAACCATCACCCATTTGAACAGAGGAAATTACATAATGATTTCAGAGCTTTCCAGTGGTTTATTGCTCAACACTTCAACTATCTCTTTTTTTAAAGTTTGTGAACTTTCATATATGTGATATTCCTTACAAATAAGGAAATACTTCATCTTTTTTATTTTAATTTTGATGATTATGATTTATACCTTATTAAACACAGAAATATCAAAATTCTAAAAAGTGTGTTCATTTACACACTCAGTAACTGGTTGGTTAGCATAAATTGCTGCATCAACCACGGCATGGAGGTGATCAGCTTTTGGCACTGCCGATGTTTTACTGAAGCCCAGATTGCTTTGATAGGAGATATCAGCTCATCTGTATTGTTGGTTCGGGTGTTTCTCATCTTTCTCTTAGCTATCATTCATAGAGCTGTGTTTTTCAACCTTTTTTAAGCCAAGGAACATTTTTTACATTGAAAAAATTTTGGGTAACCGCCCCCCCCCCCCAAAAAAAGAAATGTTAGAAAATGGTATATTGTAGCTTTTTCAGCATATGTAGTGACAATTTAGTCTTGCAATTAATTTATTCACAGTATATCCATGTGCTCACAGAGACAAGCAAAATAGTCTGTGCTCTTATTTTGAAGTGGACAGGTGTTTTGAAATGACATTTGAGCTTGAATGGGACCATGCCACTGTGGAGTGGTAGAATCCATCATAATTTGGGTCAGATTTTCAAAGCAGCTGTCCACAAATGCTAAATGATCCTGGAGGGTAACTTCACTTATGCTAGAGAATCCTGATTAGCTCAACACTTTGGGCGTGCCGTGTATTGTCTTACATCACCAAAAACACTCCGTCTAAACTTACCTTTTTTCAGGGGGCGGGGCTTAGGTGAAACTTAAAAGCAAAAAAACAGAGACATACGCATTTGAGTGATTTTGCTCTTGATATGTCTTGTAAGTCATAAAGAACATGTAACCAAGAAAAAAACTTGATTCTTGGTGGAGAGTCACATTAAGGAATTGGAGAAGAGCAGAAATGAAGCTAACACATTCAGACAAACAGCATGAACTTTAAGCTGCTTCAAATAATTTGCGTTCATGGTAAAATTACTGGAGATCATGCATTGAGAGCAGGAAATGATGAGGCAGTATGCTGTCTGATCAATCTGTTAATTTATTGTAATCTGACATGCCACCAAAGCTACTCAACAGACACTTTTACCCTCTCTGGTTGCACAACAAATGAAAATGTATGGCTAAATATTGATGCAACAGTTTACGTGACAACACTTTCCTACACAAACAGTTGACTGTATTCTGTTATAGCCCCAACAGTTATAGCTAATACTGATGTTTTGACATTTAAAGAGAACATATTATGCACTGTGGAAGATGAAAGCAGACGAGACAGCGAGTTAGATGACACACAAACTTTAATCACCTTCCAATATAAAGTACAGGAAAAAACTCTCCCTCTGAATGCCTGAGCAAACTCTTTCATTCAGCTCTTTCATTATACACTTCTACTCCGCCTCCGGCACACAGGGTAAACACATTAGCATTCAGACATGAAAGACATGTACACACATTAACATGACATTGACCCACATGTCACAGAGCAGGTCTTGCTACCATACATTCACACCCCTGCATCCTCAGGTGTGAACCTGGTGTGGCGGGGGGGCGAAAGGCACATCTTTGTCTGTATAGCCCCTCTCACCTTTCTCCATTAGCATCCCTAACTATCTTCTCCCCCACCAACCCCGTTGTCCTGGGTGGAGTGCCATGAGTATTGTGTCCACCACAGCACAAGTGTTAATGAATGTCACGGACACCCTTTAAATGCTAATGCGCCCCAGTTCACCACACCCTCCATCTTTTATGACTACTGAGATCCATGGTTGATGCCATGCTAAAGCTAAAGGTGGTTAGCTTCCGCCATCTTAGTAGTAACATGAAATTGACCAGATGTGAGAATGTAAAAGGCAAAATAAAGCATCACTGGGTACAGGAGTGTGTGGGTTGAGTGGCTGATAAGACAGAACTGGTCCATGTGGTATAATCAATCAGTTTATCAATCAGTTATTCGGCGGCTGCATATTGAGCTGCCACTTTCCCACACTGCTGCTCGAATCAACTCACGCCAAGTGTCAATTTTCCACTGCCCTGATGTTATAGGCTAGGGTTCTGTTTGTCCATTTGATGATGTCTGTACTGAAGTTTTGGATGGCCCTTTTACCTTCTTGATGGTAATCAGCCCTGTATCGATAGCTTTACCAGGTCTTTCCCTTGCTCGTGGTGGCAGTGTCCAAAATACTTCAATTTTCTCCTCTTTATCATTGGTAAGAGGTTAGTTTTGAAGTCACCATCACTTCTCATAAGGAAGCCTAGGGGGCAGATTTACTAAGGCAATGCAAATTAGTGAGTGCACAATTTAGACAGAGCGCCTAAGGGAGTGGCCAATTTTTGCCAGTTATCTACTAACAACACGCAAAATTATGAACACAGACGCAGTCACTTCATTTCAATAATGACCACCCATCCACCCCGAGCACACAAAATTGTGCACAGGCATAGCTGAAGAGTCTCCATCAGACCACGATGGTTCTTGTGTTAATAAAATAAATACATTGGTCAAATAATCAATTTATTCATGAGTAGTCCTTTTTTTTAAATTAGGTACAAGTACTTCATTTATGCACATTAAACAAAAGAGGCTGCCATGTTAAATGAAAATCTTAATTTTGAAATATAATAAACACAAACTATTTTAGTGGGGTTTGCGCTTAAACAAATGCTTTAAAAAAAGCTTTATATATTATGGTTCTCCAAACTGGCTGCACCTGTGTTGATGACCCGCTTGGCTTTATTATGTGAATAACTTTGTTTCAACAAAATCTACAGGTCTCCCAGTTCACAACTTTATATAAATGCCACTGAGTTACAGTGTTGAAATTTCAGGCATATGGATCTGTGCACTCTTTTTGTTAATCATCTCATTGTTATTTTCCTCCTGTATTGTGTATCTTGAACTGGGAGAGAGAAATGGAGAGAAGAGGGAACTGAATTACTGTTTTATGCACCGCAAAAATATGGAAAGAAAAAAAATGAAGAAAATTGCCATTCTGGAAGATTTTGCTTCAAGGGCGACAGGGAGCTGATAGGAGAGGAAAACTCCAGAGTCCGAGTCTGAACCTCCGCAGAAAAGATGAAAAAAAAGTCACTCGGCTGACACCATCTGTCTGTCCACTGCAGGTACGAAGGGCTCCTATATCTTATTGTATGGACACAAATTCATGTAGTAGGCTATATACAGTATAAACAAATGAAACTTAAAAAATTACTGCCAGCTGATGTCCATTTCAGCATAACACCAATCTCTGTGAGATTGTTGATATTGATATAATCTGTTCTTCTGTCATGCCAAATAAAGCCACACGCCCTCTGTTCTTGCCGGTGTCTCGGCACCAACGATTGCTCTCATGTCAGGCACAGATGAATTAAGACATGCTTTTTTTGGCCGTTAAATCCTGGCACATTTAGTGCAAACCTTAATAAATCACCTTGCGCCAATCATTTAAATACTCCCCTCCCTCAAATTTGCAGTTTGACATGACAGCTCCCACAAATACATATGCAATGAAGCCAGGTGCAAAATTAACAGAGTTCACGTCTTTCCACTACTAATTTTGCCCTGCGCCCTTTAGTAAATCTCGACAGTAGGTTTTTAACGCCAAAACAGGGTTTTGCAATGGTGCAGCATGTTAGTAAATCTGCCCCTAGATACTTAAACTGCTTAACTTGCTCTGCTTCTTCTTCATTTATGTCATTAGACTGTTGTGTGGTTTCAGTGGCATATATTTGGTCTTCTTCACATTCAGCTTTAGGAGTCTTGCCTTTCCAGCATCATTGACTCTTCGCAGTAGTTCTTTTGGGTCCTGGTCATGTGCTGCTGTCTGTGCAGTGTCATAGGCATAGCAAAGATTGGAGATTTGTCTGCTATCTATTGATAGACCAAAGCCTTCAGTTTTAGCCTATCTCATGATCTGTTCAGTGTAAAGATTAAAGTGTGGTATATATGACTCTTATATCCCATATCTACATATGTTAGAACAAGTGGAAATGTTTTGTGACAGCATATGTAAAGAGCTTCACACCTAGTAAGGACAGAGCATCCCCCGCGCCGGGGTAAAGACAATGGACCTCCCAAGACGCGGCAGTGGAGACGGACTCGACACCTTTACCCCCCTAAAGCGAGAGGGGGAGTTCCCATCACCTCCCAAGACAGGGAGAGGGGATGGCAGGACAATGGGGATTAAGATAATGGGGAGATGTTACCTTTTTCAATGAGTGGCTCTGACGTCAGCTGTTTCAATGAGTGGTGCTATGCGTGCTTGTATTTAACCAGCAAGCGAAGCAGAGTTCTGTCTCTTGCCTTCTGCCAAGCTCTACACCTGATGAGATTTGATAGCGGAGCTATTCATTAAAAACCCTGTTTTTAATACAAACCGCCTCGTTATTTCAGCTCCACTACACTGGTGACCCTGACGCGAGAATATGGACCGGAGGCGTTCTTCAAGCTGCTCATCCATGGTGGCTCTGGCATACGCCAGCGACGACACAGACGAGGGAACAAGCAGACAGCTGTTCCCCACGGCAGAGGGCACTGAGAGAGCTCAACCGAGCTCCAGCACCGCCGCGAGAGCCGTAGAAACACACTCTCACCCGGCGAACACGACAATGATGGTGTGCACGAACGCCGTCGCTGTCAAGCTGCCAGACTTCTGGAGAGAAGACCCTGCATCTTGGTTCCAGCAAGCCGAAGCCCAGTTTATACTGGCGGGTATCACAGCAGATGATACCAAATTTTATCACATCATCTCCAAGCTCGACTCCGCAACTTCGAAGTGTGTGCGGAGCTTGGTCCAGCAACCACCAACCCGGGACAAATATGAGACACTCAAGGCTACCATCGTGGCGAATTATGTCCCGTCAGCAGAGGAAAGAGCCGAAAGGATCCTGGCGGTCTACGGCCACAGAGGGGGCAATCCAAGGACCCTCATGGAGGATTTGCTACAGCTCAAGGAGGAGGACTATGATAATTTCCTTTTCCAGTACATTTTCCTCAGCACTCTACCACTGCATTTGAGAGGGACACTAGCGAGTATGAAGTGCAAGAATCATCAAGACTTCCGCACACTGGCCAACGAGGCTTACCGGCTCGTCAATGCCTGCAGAGAGCGGGCACCCACAGCGGCATCCGCAGATCTGAGAGCTGACACCCTGAGCCTTGGAGAGACGCAACCCACGGTGACAGCGGCGCGGCCCAAGCACAACAAGCAGAACGACGTCTGCTTTTATCATCACCGCTTCGCAGAGAGAGCCCGCAAATGTGTTCCTCCTTGCAAGTTTACGAGGTCGGGAAACGCCAAAGCCGAGGGCCATTAACAGCAGCGGTCCTCGGCGTAAAGAATCAGCTGTTATACGTGATGGATGGATACACAGGCAAGCAGTTCCTCATCGACACGGGAGCTCAGCTGAGTTTCATCATGCCCTCCCACGCAGATCGAGCCATGGGCACCCGGGGCAACGGAGCAGTGGCAGCCAACGGCTCTGACATCGACACGTTCGGGGAAAAGAGCCTGCACCTCCTCATCCACGGCCGCAGCTACAAATGGACATTTATCGTAGCAGCGGTGAGCTTTAATTTGTTAGGCGCAGATTTTCTGTGTGCACACGGGTTATTAGTGGATCTTGCAAATAGACGCCTAGTTAATGCACTATCTTTTGCTTCTATTCCATGTTCAGCTCGAGTTTCTCCACCACCTGTGCAGGCCAACGTCACCATGGCGGGAGGTAAGTTTGAGCAACTCCTCACCCAATTTCCAGCACTCACAACCCCCAAATTCTCAGCCACTGTAGCCAAACACGGGGTTAAACACTTCATCCCAACAACGGGACCTCCCGTTTTTGCCAAAGCTCGCCGCTTAGACGCGGCCAAGCTCAACATAGCAAGGGACGAATTTGCAGCCCTTGAAAAATTAGGCATTTGCCGACGTTCAAAGAGCCCTTGGGCTTCACCACTTCACATGGTCCCGAAATCCGACGGTTCTTGGAGACCGTGCGGAGATTACCGCAGGCTAAACAACGCTACAGCGCATGACCGCTACCCAATTCCTCACATTCAGGATTTTTCATTACATTTAGCAGGTGCGCGCATTTTTTCAAAAATAGACTTAGTCCGCGGTTATCACCAAGTCCCAGTCCGAGCTGAAGATATTCCTAAAACAGCGGTTATAACCCCTTTCGGCCTTTTTGAATTCCTAAGAATGCCATTCGGCCTCAAAGGCGCGGCTCAAACTTTTCAACGGATGATGGACGCAGTCCTACGCGACCTACCCTTTGTTTTTGTCTACCTCGATGACATGCTGGTAGCCAGTTCATCCGAGGAAGAACACGAACAGCACCTCACTACCGTTTTTCAGAGGCTGGAAGAGCACGGACTTATAATCAATCCAGCCAAATGCAAATTCGGCGTATCACAAATTGATTTTTTGGGACATAAGGTCTCCCCGGCAGGGGCAATTCCGCTTCCAGACAAAGTTTGTGCGATAGAAAGTTTTCCACGGCCTCAAACGGTTAAGTCGCTACAGGAATTTTTGGAGATGGTTAATTTTTACAACCGTTTCCTCCCCCACGCAGCTCAGCTCATGCAACCCCTATATGACGCGCTCAGAAAAAAGAAAGCTTCCAACGCGGTCGAATGGACCCCGGAGCGCGAACGCGCTTTCGCGGAAGTAAAAAGCGCCCTAGCTAACGTCACAATGTTAGTCCACCCAGATTCCTCAGCCCGCATTGCTCTAACCACAGATGCCTCAGACCTGGCTATAGGGGCAGTTGTAGAGCAACTTGTCAGTGGGGTCTGGCAACCTTTAGCATTCTTTAGCAAATCGCTAAACCCAACTGAACGCAAATACAGCACTTTTGACAGAGAGCTGCTGGCGCTTCATTTGTCCATCCGCCACTTCCAGTTTTGGTTAGAAGGGCGGAGTTTCACGGCTTTTGTGGACCATAAGCCGCTCACTTTTGCTATGGCTAAAATTTCAGAACCATGGTCGGGCAGACAACAAAGACAGCTAGCTGCGATTTCAGAGTTCACCATAGACATTCAACACGTAGCAGGCAAACTGGCGGTGTCACAGCTCTCGCGCTGTGACACCGCCAGAGCACGAGGAGACAGATTACACCGCCTCAGCAGCGGAACTCTTCACTAACGCACACACATACGCAGCACCTATCCAGGATGGGATAGATTATGCAGCCATGGCGGAAGAACAAAGCAGTGATGCAGACGTGCGCGCGCTCCTGTCTGGACCAACAGGGTTAAGGCTGGAGAAAAAAAACTTGCGCGACGGCGTGCCTCCCCTAATATGCGACGTTTCAACCGGCCGACCTCGCCCGTTAGTACCAACTGCTTGGCGCCGCCGTATTTTCGACGCAATTCACTCCCTCGCGCACCCAGGTGTGCGCGCCTCGGTCAAAATGGTTGCTGAAAAGTTTGTGTGGTCAGGCCTGCGCAAAAACGTAAGAGAATGGGCAAAAACTTGCATTCCTTGTCAACGCGCCAAAATACACAGACACACAAAGGCCCCTCTGGAGCCTTTTCCAATTCCTGCTAGAAGATTCGACCACATTCACGTCGACCTCGTGGGGCCGCTACCTTCCTCCCAAGGTTTCACACACCTGCTAACTATGATAGACCGCACCACGCGCTGGCCAGAGGCAGTCCCTTTAGCGTCAACCACAGCGGAGGAAGTCGCTCGCGTTTTTCTAGCAAACTGGGTGGCACGTTTCGGTGTTCCATCAGACATCATGTCAGACAGAGGGCCTCAGTTTATCTCAGAGCTCTGGTCGGCCATGTCTAACAGTTTAGGGACAACAATTCATCGCACCACCACTTATCACCCTCAGGCCAATGGGTTATGCGAGCGTTTTCACAGGTCCTTAAAGGCTGCCCTCAGGGCCTCACTAAAGGACACAAATTGGGTTAATAAACTTCCCTGGGTTTTATTGGGGTTGCGTGCAGCACCTAAAGAGGATTTAGACGCTTCTCCTGCAGAATTAGTTTTTGCCCAGCCTATCAGACTCCCAGGAGAATTTTTACCAGAGAACCCAGAACCAGGACACTTTCCCGTCCCAAGGTTTTTAGGCAGCAGTGGACCGGTTTCCCTCCACGGTCCAGCTCATCACTCTTTTCCACGAGTTTTTCTTCCTCAAACTTTGAAAAGCGCTGAGTTCGTTTTTGTTAAGCATGAAGCTATTAAACCAACGTTACGCCCAGTTTATGATGGCCCATTCAGAGTGCTGGAAAATGGTGACAAACACTTTGTGCTTGATTATGGGGACAGAAAGGAAGTGGTCAGTGTTGACAGACTCAAACCTGCCTTCTTGCTGAGAGACGAGCCTACACAGGTGGCACGAGCGCCTCGGCGTGGTAGACCCCCCAGAGGAAAAGTCTCAGCCCCCAGGCAGGGAACAAATAATCTCTTTCCTTCCCACAATGCAGATTCACCACGAGAAGGTCCCAGCGGGACACCTAAGCCAACCTACAGCAGTTTTGGGAGAAGGATTAAGCCCAGACAGCACAAGGACTGATACCAATCACCCCGCAATTATCCACTAATTGTGCTACAACAGTTTAAGGCTACTTATGATTTCACTATGCTGTTATGTTTACCACTGAACTTTCTTAGGAGCATAGCTGCTAGAAAATTTCTCCGGTAGCAACAGTTGTAACACGTAGTATTTCATAGTCGTTATCTTAGACTGTAATTCTTTCTATGTCCTTTCCTAGTGTTTGGGGGGCCTGTGGTATATATGACTCTTATATCCCATATCTACATATGTTAGAACAAGTGGAAATGTTTTGTGACAGCATATGTAAAGAGCTTCACACCTAGTAAGGACAGAGCATCCCCCGCGCCGGGGTAAAGACAATGGACCTCCCAAGACGCGGCAGTGGAGACGGACTCGACACCTTTACCCCCCTAAAGCGAGAGGGGGAGTTCCCATCACCTCCCAAGACAGGGAGAGGGGATGGCAGGACAATGGGGATTAAGATAATGGGGAGATGTTACCTTTTTCAATGAGTGGCTCTGACGTCAGCTGTTTCAATGAGTGGTGCTATGCGTGCTTGTATTTAACCAGCAAGCGAAGCAGAGTTCTGTCTCTTGCCTTCTGCCAAGCTCTACACCTGATGAGATTTGATAGCGGAGCTATTCATTAAAAACCCTGTTTTTAATACAAACCGCCTCGTTATTTCAGCTCCACTACAAAAGAGAGGGGGGAGCAAATGCAGATTTGTTGCACACCTTTCCCAATGAGGAAACAATCTTTGTTTCCCATTCCATCTTATTATGGCTGATTGGTCATGGTATAGACCTTGTAAGAGTAAAGCAATTTGTGCTGGGAAGCCCATTTTGATCACAGTCTCAAACAGTTGGTTGTGACCAAGTCATCGGCATAGCAAAGGTTGGAGATTCGTCTGCTACCTATTGATAGACAAAAGCCTTCAGTTTTAGCCTCTCTCATGATCTGTTCAGTGTAAAGATTAAAGAGAGGGGGGAGCAAATGCAGATTTGTTGCACACCTTTCCCAATTCAATTCAATTCAATTCAGCTTTATTTATATAGCGCCATTTCACAACAACAGTCATCTCATAGCACTATCAACTGTAGGGGGAACCCCCACAGTTGCAGAAAGACCCCAGCAATCAAGCGATCCCCTGTGAGCAAGCACTTGGCAACAGTGGAGAGGAAAAACTCCCTTTTAACAGGAAGAAACCTCCAGCAGAACCAGGCTCAGGGAGGGGCAGTCATCTGCTGCGACTGGCTGGGGGGTGAGGGGATAGAGAAGATGAAAAGAACAGACATGTAGAGAGCAAACAGCACGATGGGGACTCAATCTATGGGAGAGAACAAACAAATGTTAATAACCAGCAAAAAAAATATTTCATTGAGAGTGAGGAAAGGAGTGAGGCCCAGTGCATTACTGGAGGTCCCCCGGCTGACTAAACCTATTAGCAGCATAACTAAGGGAGGGTTCAGAAACACATGATCCCTCCCTAATTGTAGGCTATATCAAAAAGGTAGGTTTTAGCCCTATTCTTAAAAACAGAGATCGAGTCTGACTCCCGAATCCAGATTGGCAGCTGGTTCCACAGGAGAGGAGCTTGATAACTGAAGGCTCTGCCTCCCATTGTACTTTTGGAGATTCTAGATATTACAAGTAATCGTGCATTTTGGGAGCGTAGTGGTCTGTTAGGATAATACAGTAGTATCAGATCTTTTAAATAAAAAGGAGCCTGATTGTTTAGAGCTTTGTAAGTAAGAAGAAGGATTTTAAACTTAATTCTAAACTCTATGGGAAGCCAATGAAGGGAGGCCAGAACCGGGGAGATATGATCTCTCTTTCTAGTACCTGTTAAAACTCTTGCTGCAGCATTTTGGATCAGCTGAAGACTTTTTAAAGATGTTTTAGGACAGCCTGACAATAAAGAATTACAATAATCTAATCTCGAGCTAACAAAAGCATGGATCAGTTTCTCAGCATCACTCTGAGACAAGATGCTCCTAATCTTGGCAATATTACGCAAATAATAGAAGGCAGTCTTAGAAACAAATTTAATATGTGAATTGAAGGACAGATCTTGATCAAAAATAATTCCAAGGTTCCTCACAGAGCTATTAAGAGAAAGAGTAACCGCATCCAAACTGAAAGTTTGATTTGGAAAGGTATTTCTAAGGTTTTTTGGACCAACAAGAATGACTTCAGTCTTATCTGAATTTAATAGCAGGAAATTACAAGTCATCCAAGCTTTGATTTCCTTAAGACAGGCTTCTAACTTGGCTAATTGATTACTATCATCTGGCTTCATTGACAGGTATAATTGTGTGCATACAATGTCTGCACAACATAACAATCTGCATAACAATGAAAATGTATACAGTGCTTTCTAATAATGTTGCCTAACAGAAGCATATATAAACTAAAAAGAGTAGGGCCTAGCACAGATCCCTGTGGAACTCCATGACTGAGCTTTGAGTTGAAAGAAAACTCATTATTTACATGAACAAACTGGAACCTATCAGATAAATAAGATCTAAACCACTGCAACGAAGTTCCATTAAGTCCAACATAGTTTTCTAATCTATCAAGTAGAATATTATGATCGATAGTATCAAAAGCTGCACTAAGGTCTAAAAGGACAAGTACAGAAACCAGTCCATTATCAGATGCGATGAGGAGGTCGTTAGTGACCTTCGCTAAGGCTGTTTCAGTACTATGATGGATTCTAAACCCAGATTGAAACTCTTCAAGTAAACCATTTCCCTGCAGGTGGTCAAATAATTGTGTAGCAACAACTCTTTCTAAGATTTTTGAAATGAATGGGAGATTAGAGATTGGTCTATAGTTAGCTAAAGCTCCTGGATCTAGCGTTGGCTTTTTGAGTAAGGGTTTAATTACAGCCGTTTTAAAAGCCTGCGGTACATGGCCTAAAGTTAATGAAGAATTGATTATATGAAGAATAAAGCTACCAATAAGTGGGAAGACTTCTTTAAATAACCTGGTAGGAATAGGGTCTAAAAGACAAGTTGAAGGTTTGAATGAGGAAACTATTTTGTCTAACTCAGAATCAGAATGAACTTTATTGCCAAGCATGTTTACACACATGAGGAATTTGACCTGTCATTAGGCGCGCTTGATAAGCGCTTCCTAATGACGTGGCAGCCATACAAGGCGCCTGTCAGCAGTGGGGGGTAAAGAGGGGAAGGGGGAAGGGGAGGGAACACATTGGGCAGAGAGAAAAAAACAAAGTTTTCAAAATAGTGCTCGAATGAGCAAAATTGTGATCACATAGAAAAAAAACCCTCAGTTGCACAATTAGCAGACAAAATATCACACATTAACAAAACAAAAGCAAGAGAGAGACCAGCGTGTGCAGTTAGTCATGTAATCAGTATGAATGCAGTGTGGATGTATCATTTGCTGGTGCACAACAAAGGAGCATCTCCTAGGCAATGAATGGATGTTATGTTCATGTATTCTAAACATAGATAAGCATGTCCAGAGTCCATCTCTCTTCGTGCATGCCAGATGGTAGAGTTCTGTATTAGACACATGATAACGCTGTCCTTGAAGAGATCAGTTTGCTGAACAACAGCAATTGTAGGACGCCGAATCAAGGCCTGATGAGCACAGTCACTTAGAGCATAGTAATTTCCACTCTCATGTGATTCTGTGCATCACAATTAATTCAATTCACAGGCTTAAAAACATTCCCTGGAGAGCAGCCAGCGGCTCAAGATGTTACCAACCTCCTGATTCAGTTCGACAATCAGTTCACCATTTGCCGCTATCAGAGCCCTCCCATGCTGGTCGAATTGCTGAAGGAGCTTCGCCAGGATCCGCATTTTGACCAGCTCTTCCAACTTCTTTAATTTCCGATACACCAGGAAACTCCAGAGCCAAACAGTAGAAATCCTGTGATCATAAGCCAAACAGATAGATGTCTTCCGCATCTTCAATCGAATCACACAGACACATGAGTTCCAATTGCCCCATGAGTCACACATTTGGGCTCCCCCGGGCCCAATTTTCTGTTTGAAAAGGTGGTGTCAATTGCATTTAAAGCCCGAAATTCCATTTTTTCCATTTTTCCTTTTGGATTGAGATCCGCGAGAAGGAGAGCGAGACATAGACATAGACAAGACGCAGCAAGCTGGGATCAGTCAGGGAGGCGGAGGAGGAGAGGAGGAGAAAATGCGACTGCTCTCTCTGAAAGCCGGAAGAAGAAGAAATTGGAGAAATTGGTCGATTGGAGTAAACTCATCAAGACAGACATCAATTGAAGGAGTTGTAGTAGTTACAGTATTTAAGTTAACTGTGGGAATAATCTGATTGATTTTATCTCTGATGGATGAAATTTTATTATTGAAAAAGTTCATAAAGTCCTGACTAGTAAGCTCTAAGGGAATGCTAGGATTGACAGAGTCCTGACTCTTTGTCAACCTGGCTACAGTGCTGAAAAGAAACCTGGGATTATTCTTGTTCTCTTCTATTAATGCAGAATAATAACTCGTTCTAGCTTTTCTAAGAGATTTTTTATAAATCAAAAAATGATTTCTCCAAGCTAAATAGATTTCATCTAAATTAGTAGAGCGCCATTTTCTTTCTAATTGACGAGTCTTCTGTTTTAAGCTACGAGTTTCTGTGTTGAATCAAGGAGTTAGAAATCTTTGATTAGACTTTTTCTTTTTTAAGGGGGCCACCAAGTCTAGAGTCTGATGCAGAGAAGCTGTAACACTATCCACCATGTTATCAATTACAGAAGGAGCAAGCTGTCTATAGCTTATTTCCGTTGTGTTGACACATGGCATAGAGGAAACAATCTGCATAAATTTGGTAACAGCATCATCTGAGAGGCATCTACTGTAATAATATTTTTCTTTAGGAGCCAAATAGTCAGAAATAGTAAAATCAAAGGTTAACAGACAATGGTCTGACAGTACAGGGTTATGAGGAGACACTACAAGATTTTCTATTTCTATGCCATATATCAGAACAAGGTCCAATGTATGGTGGAGGTAATGAGTAGAATTTCCTACTTTCTGAGAAAACCCAATCGAGTCTAATATTGAATTAAATGCCACATTAAGGCAGTCACTATCTACATCCACATGTATATTAAAGTACCCTACTATAATTATTCTATCAGATTTCAGCACTAAATCAGCTAAGAAATCAGCAAATTCGGATAAAAATTCTGAGTAGGTTGATGGGGGACGATAAACTATGGCAAATAAAATTGGGTTTAACCTAAAATTGCTAAAGTGCCCAATACTGAGGACCAGGCCCTCAAAGGAATTATAACATGTTTTTTGCTTTACATTAACTAGTAATTTGGAATGGTAAATTGTTGCTACTCCTCCTCCACGACCAGAACTTCTGAGATTTTGACAGTTTAAATAACCAGAGGGAGTTGATTCATTTAAACCAACATAATCCTCTTGCCCTAACCAAGTCTCTGTAAGGGAAATTAAATCAATCTGATGATCAATTAACAGATCATGGACTAACAGAGACTTGGGAGTTAGAGACCTAATATTTAATAAACCACATTTAATTTTTAAATTATGAGGAGGAACAGAGGCCAAATCATTCAATTTAGAGGCTTTATGTTTAATTTGAGTTTTGAAGAGGCAGATTTGTTGCAGACGATTTATTACACACTCTCACATCTCAAGCATAGACAGAATGACTCGTCACATCACGAGCCAAGAACAGACTGACTGGACACACTAAACATCCTTCTCTCTACATCAAGTTACACTTCACAAGATTCCAGAAACTTCCTAATAACAATAGGACATCTACACCTCGCTTCATTCAACCCCCACGCCCACTGTTCTCCCATGTGTATTCATTGTCTCTGTCTAAGGTGTGAAATACCCTGAGGCCTGAGGCCCACACTGCCCCCCCAGCAACTTAGATAGAACAATAGTACATCAGTCCACACGCTGTTTCGGCTTCAGCCTCCTCCCATATCTGCTGCAACTGGGTTTTACCACCTCCATGGCGCTGCTGTGCCAGTGGGAAGCTGCTGGAAGTGTGTCTGACTGCGGGTGAGCCGTGGAGAGGGGAGGGGGGGTTCACTCTGCCCGTGTGGCTGCTCTGATGAATCGTTTCCCTGGGGAGCTCTCCGTGGGGGTCTTCCACGCCGAGGGGCCCTTGCCAACAGCACTTGCTCGTCCGCCACAACGAAAGTGGGTTTGAGTCTGTCTATGCCAATTTTTTACCTCCTACCCCCCAAGTCTAGCAAAAAATGCTTATCCCCTGTTTCCAGCACTCTGAACGGTCCATCATAGGGTGGGCGCAATGGAGGGCGGTGGGCGTCGTGTCTGACAAACACGAACTCTGCGTTCTTCAAAGTTTTAGGCACAAAAACACGTGGAAAACTGTGGTGGGCAGGTCCCGGCAGCGTGCCTGTGTTTGCGCTACGCTGCAAAAGCTGAGAAGGGGAGCTGCCGGGCACGGGATTATCTGGCAGAAATTCCCTGGGCAGCCATAGTGGCTGCGCAAAAACGAACTCTGCCGGGGAAGCTTCCAGACCTTCTTTTGGCGCGGAGCGCAACCCCAATAGAGCCCACGGTAACTTGTCTACCCAATTTGCATCCGTCAGTGAAGCCCTGAGTGCTGCTTTCAGTGATCTATGAAAACGCTCGCATAACCCATTGGCCCGTGGGTTGTACGCGGTTGTGCGGTGAATTGTAACACCCAGGCTGCGGGCCATCGTGGACCAGAGTTCGGAAACAAATTGAGGGCCCCTGTCGGATGTAATGTCCGACGGGACTCCAAAACGCGCCACCCATGCTGTTAAAAAAGCACATGCCACGTCTGCGGACGTGGTTGCCGCCAGCGGAACCGCTTCTGGCCAACGCGTAGTGCGGTCCACCGTTGTCAGGAGGTGCGTGCACCCCTGTGATGGCGGGAGGGGGCCCACGAGGTCCACGTGAACATGGTCGAACCTCTTAGCCAGAATACGAAACGGCTCCAAGGGAGCCTTCGTGTGTCTGTGTACCTTGGCTCGTTGGCACGCCACGCAGGCTGCAGCCCACTCTTTAACTTGTTTGCGTAGGCTCGGCCACACAAACTTCTCTCCCACCATTTTGACGGACGCACGCACTCCTGGGTGCGCCAGAGTGTGAACCGACTCAAACACGCGGCGGCGCCACGTGGCCAGGACCACGGGACGCAGGCGACCCGTGGAGACATCGCAGATTAGGGGGGGCATGCTGTCTTGCAGCACCCTGCTCTCCAGCCTTAACCCTGTTGGTCCAGACTGGAGCGCGTGCACGTCTGCATCGCTAATCTGCTCCGCGGCCATGGCTGCGTAATCTATGCCCACGCAGACTGGGGCCACCACGGCGCGCGAGAGGCAGTCCCGCCACTACATTCAGTTTACCCGACACATGCTGAATATCGGTAGTAAACTCTGAGATCGCGGCCAGCTGTCTCTGCTGCCGGCCCGACCACGGTTCTGAAACCTTGGCCATCGCGAATGTTAGCGGCTTGTGGTCTACAAACGCGGTGAAGCTGCGCCCTTCCAGCCAGAACTGGAAGTGGCGAATGGCCAGGTGGAGAGCCAGCAACTCTCTGTCGAACGCGCTGTATTTACGTTCGCTGTCACGCAAAGTTCTGCTGAAAAAGGCGAGTGGCTGCCAAGCCCCGGCGACGCGCTGCTCCACGACAGCCGCAATGGCCACGTCTGAAGCGTTGGTGGTGAGCGCTATGCGGGCCGTCGGGTCTGGATGTGCCAGCAGTGCGACGTTTGCCAGAGCTGTTTTAACTTCCGAGAACGCCCGCTCTCGCTCCGGGGTCCATTCGACCCTATCCGCGGGTTTCTGTTTCTTCAGCGCGGCGTACAATGGTTGCATGAGCTGCGCTGCGCGGGGAAGGAAACGGTTATAAAAGATCACCATTCCCAAAAATTCCTGCAGCGCCCTGACCGTCTGAGGCCGGGGAAAATCATGCACATGCGTGGCTGGAGGTTCCAGTCGAGGTCGGCTCCGGGGACCTTGCCTCATGTTCCATAATACGTCTTGGGTCACCAGTGTGGAGCGGTAAATGAAGAGGCAGATTTGTTGCAGACGATTTATTACACACTCTCACATCTCAAGCATAGACAGAATGACTCATCACATCACAAGCCAAGAACAGACTGACTGGACACACTAAACATCCTTCTCTCTACATCAAGTTACACTTCACAAGATTCCAGAAACTTCCTAATAACAACAGGACAGCTACACCTCGCTTCATTCAACCCCCGCTCCCACTGTTCTCCCATGTGTATTCATTGTCTCTGTCTAAGGTGTGAAATACCCTGAGGCCTGAGGCCCACAGTTTTACCAATATTTTGCTTAATCACTTTGGGATGCTTATATATTATATTTTTATTTACTTTGGAGGGAGCAGACAATGATTCTCTGATGGGGAAGACAGGGGCTAAGTTGAGGGGTGGCGGATGAAGAGGAGCCGCAGAGAGGCGTGTAAGACTGCGACTCTGCTTCCTGGTCCCAACTCTGAGTAGTCAAGGTTTTGGAAATTTGGATAAAAAAGGTGCCAGATTGTTAGATAAATGAGAAGCACCATCCAAAGTGGGATGAATGCTGTCTCATCTCATAAGACCAGGTTTTCCCCAAAAAGAGCTCCAGTTGTCAATGTAGCCCACGTCATTTGCAGGACACCACACAGACAGCCAGCGGTTCAAGGATGACGAGCGGCTAAACATGTCATCACTGGTCAGATTGGGGAGGGGCCCAGAGAATACTACATACTGCATCGTGCCAATGAGGAAACAATCTTTGTGTTTCCCATTCCATCTTATTATGGCTGATTGGTCATGGTATAGACCTTGTAAGAGTAAAGCAATGTGTGCTGGGAAGCCCATTTTGATCACAATCTCAAACAGTTGGTTGTGACCAAGTCAGATGCTTTGCTATATTCTGTGAAGGTGATGAAAGCTTGTTCTTTTGTGTCTGTGACTTTCTCTATTAGAACTTGTAAAGTGGTGATTATATATATAGTGCCTCTCCCCTCCCTGAAGCCTGCTTGTTCTACTGGTAGCTTCTCTTCTATCTTTTCCTGCATGTGTGAGAGTAAGATAATCAACAGAACCATCTCTAGCACTACCGGATGAACGGATAACATTGCCTACCCAGTCAGAGTGATGCTGTGGCTACAGAAAGCAAAGGCAAACTACTGTAGTCTACTCCTTGCCTCAGACCGATGCTCATGCACTAATGTGATATAATGAACAACCGAAATGACTGAATGGCTAACTCTACTAAGTGCAGCTAACTGCAGTTGCTGGAGGAGTCGTCCTGGTCAGAGCTTAGTAAACTGTAGTAAAATAGGCAAAAATTAAATTAATAAAATGAGATATATGGTCAAGTGTTGGTAGATGATCTGGCTGGGATCACGGATGTTGGGTTGAGAGAGGTACGTATATTAAGGGGACCCAAAAACATTAGTCAAGCTAGGCTTGCTACCAGTGAGTTTACAGGACTATTGCAGTGTTGCCATCTCTCACTTTTTTGGAGTGAGTCTCACTCTTTTACTCTCTGTCTCACACCACAAACCACCACCACCACCAAGGCAGTGAACAAAACTCAAGTCATTACATAACAAACTGGCAGGGTTGTTTTTCTTTTTTTTTTCTTTTCTTTTTTTTTTTTTTTGTAGTCACTCCAGATGCTCAAATTTACACAAAAGAGGAAAAATTGAATTTTATATCTTATATCCTCTTTAAAATGTAAGCAGTGATATGAAAAAAAGTCAAACAGTGTAAATTCCAGATAAAGCACAGGTGAAAACTTGCATATCATAACACCAATGGGAAAATTTAGAAGTATAGTTTTACTACACCAGTATCTGAAATTGCATTTCCTTGGTAAATATGTTATTCCTGGTCCTAATCTAAAGTACTGGGGGGAAGGCTGAAAAGTTCATGGGGTCAAATTTGACCAAATGTGGTTTATTTTTCAACATAGTCTCCCCTTCGATCCACACACTTCCTTCATCGGTGTTGCAGCGCTTGGATCCCTGCAGTTGAAAAACAAACCACATGAACTTTTTTTTAAATGGATTTTTCAGCCCCCTCTCGTAAATATTATTGGGAAGACATACAAAGAATTGGGGCTCATGATGATGATTTTTTCTTTTCAAAAGTGTGAGTAAATATCTTGTAAAAAATTTTCTTGTTGGCTTTTTTTCCTTCAAAGATGGCTTTGGACTTTTTGTAAAAAGTCTGTTCTTGTAAGAAACAAAGAGCTTGTGGAGTGTGTCAAACAAGAGGCAGATCCATGGACAGATGGTTTATTACACACTTCACATCTCACAAGCACAGAACAGAATGAATGAATTCAACCACCTCTCCTCTCTCCCCTCAAATCCTCTTTACACGTTTCATGGCGTTTTCCTCTCACACAGCATGACATTTACATGACACAGCATTCAACCCCCTATACCTCTGACTCCTTCCTGCTATATCCCCAGGAACTCTCTGGGCATTGTTCTCCCATGTTTATTCCTTGTCTCTGTCTAAGATGCTGCATAACCCCCTCTTATACTGCCCCCCCCCCCCCAGCATCTAAGATAGAACATTAGTCCAGACGCTCTCTTGGCTTCAATCTCCTCCCATATCTGCTGTAACTGGGGTTTACCGCCTCCATGGCGCTGCTGTGCCGGTGGGGGAGCTGCTGAGAGTGTGTCTGATTGCGGGTGGGCCGTGGCGAGGGGGGGAACTTCGCCATGTCCGTGTGGCTGCTCTGTTGCTTCGCTTCCCTGGGGAGTTCTCTGTGGGGGTCTTCCACGCTGAGGGGCCCTTGCCAACAGCACCTGCTCGTCCGCTGCTACAAAGGCGGGTTTAAGTCTGTCTATACCAATTTTCTCCCGTCTGCCCCCCCAAGTCTAGCACAAAATGCTTATCCCTGTTTCCAACACTCTGAACGATCCATCATAGGGTGGGCGCAATGGAGGGCGGTGGGCGTCGTGTCTGACGAATACGAACTCCGCGTTCTTCAAAGTTTTAGGCACGAAAACACGCGGAAAACAGTGGTGGGCAGGGCCCGGCAGCGTGCCTGTATTTGCGCTACGCTGCAAAAGCTGAGATGGGGAGCTGTCCGGCGCAGGATTATCTAGCAGAAATTCCCTGGGCAGCCGTAGTGGCTGCGCAAAAACCAGCTCTGCCGGGAAAGCTTCCAGATCCTCTTTTGGCGCGGAGCGCAACCCCAATAAAACCCATGGCAACCTGTCCACCCAATTTGCATCCGTCAGTGAAGCCCTGAGTGCTGCTTGCAGTGATCTATGAAAATGCTCGCATAACCCGTTGGCCTGTGGGTTGTACGCGGTTGTGTGATGAATTGCAACCCCCAGGCTGCTGGCCATCGCGGACCAGAGTTCGGAAACAAATTGAGGGCCCCTGTCGGACGTAATGTCCGACGGGACTCGAAAACGCGCCACCCATGCTGTTAAAAAAGCGCGTGCTACATCTGCAGATGTGGTTGCCGCCAGTGGGACTGCTTCTGGCCAGCGCGTGGTGCGGTCCACCACTGTCAGGAGGTGCGTGCACCCCTGTGATGGTGGGAGGGGGCCCACGAGGTCCACGTGAACGTGGTCGAACCTCTTAGCCGGTACCGGAAACGGCTTCAAGGGAGCCTTCGTGTGTCTGTGTACCTTGGCTCATTGGCATGCCACGCAGGCTGCAGCCCACTTGTTTGCGTAGGCTCGGCCACACAAACTTCTCTCCCACCAGTTTGACCGACGCGCGCACTCCTGGGTGCACCAGAGTGTGAACCGACTCAAACACGCGGCAGCGCCACGCGACCGGGACCACCGGATGCGGGTGTCCCATGGAGACATCGCAGATTAGAGGGGGCATGCCGTCTTGCAGCACCCTGCTCTCCAGCCTTAACCTTGTTGGTCCAGACTGGAGCGCGCGCACGTCTGCATCGCTAATCTGCTCCGCGGCCATGGCTGCATAATCTATCCCCACGTAGACCGGGGCCACCACGGCGCACGAGAGGCAGTCCACAACCACATTCAGTTTACCCGACACATGCTGAATATCGGTAGTAAACTCTGAGATCGCGGCCAGCTGTCTCTGCTGCCGGCCCGACCACGGTTCTGAAACCTTGGCCATCGCGAACAATAGTGGCTTGTGATCCACGAACGCGGTGAAGCTGCGCCCTTCCAGCCAGAACTGGAAGTAGCGTATGGCCAGGTGGAGAGCCAGTAACTCCCTGTCGAACGCGCAAAGTTCTACTGAAAAACGCAAGCGGCTGCCAAGCCCCGGCGACGCACTGCTCTACGACAGCCCCTATGGCCACATCTGACGCGTCGGTGGTGAGCGCTATCCGGGCCGCCGGGTCCGGATGCACCAGCCATGTGGCATTTGCCAGGGCTGCTTTAACCTCCAAGAACGCCCGTTCTAGCTCCGGGGTCCATTCGACCCCATCCGTGGGTTTCTGTCTCTTGAGCGCGGCGTACAATGGTTGCATGAGCTGCGCCGCGCGGGGAAGGAAACGGTTATAAAAGTTCACCATTCCCAAAAATTCCTGCAGCGCCCTGACTGTCTGAGGCCGGGGAAAATCTGCCACGGCGCACACTTTGTCGGGCAGCGGGATCACTCCTTCCGGAGAGACACGGTGCCCCAAAAAAATCAATCTCCGTCACGCCGAACTGGCATTTCGCCGGGTTGATTATTAACCCGTGCTCCTCCAACCTCCGGAAAACCGTCCTGAGGTGGGTTTCGTGTTCGTCTTTGGACGCACTGGCTACCAGGATATCGTCCAGGTAGACGAACACAAACTGGAGATCGCGCAGCACTGCATCCATCATGCACTGGAATGTCTGTGCCGCGCCTTTTAACCCGAATGGCATGCGCAGGAACTTGAATAGACCGAACGGAGTTATTACCGCTGTTTTGGGTATGTCCTCCACGCGCACTGGGACTTGGTAGTAACCGCGGACCAGGTCTATTTTGGAAAAAATGCGTGCTCCGGCGAGGTGAACGGAAAAATCCTGTATGTGGGGAATCGGGTAGCGGTCGTGCACTGTGGCGTTGTTCAACCTGGAGAAATCACCGCACGGTTGCCACGATCCCTCAGCCTTAGGGACCATGTGTAGTGGGGATGCCCATGAGCTGTTTGATCGCCTGATGATGCCCAACCTTTCCAGGTTGGCAAACTCCTCGCGCGCTATGGCCAGTTTAGCTGCGTCCAAGCGCCGAGGTCTTGCAAAAACGGGTGGCCCGGTGGTGATGATAAAGTGTTCCACCCCGTGTTTAGCGATGGCCGCCGAAAACGTCGGGACCGTGAGTGCTGGGAACTGAGTGAGCAGTGCATGGAACTTACCGCCTGGAGCTGTGATGTTGGCTTGTGCTGTCGGCTGGGTCGCTCGAGCTATACAGGGGAGAGAGTCAAAGGACAGTGCATTAACCAGGCGCCTGTTAGCAACATCAACCAGTAAACCATGTGCACACAGAAAATCAGCCCCCAGGATATGGTAATTCAGTGCTGCTACGACAAAAGTCCACTCGTATGTACGGCCGTGTAGAGATAAGATCAGTGTCCTCTCACCAAAGATCTTAATTTCCGAGCCGTTTGCTGCCAACATCTCAGGGCCGCTAGGTCCTGCCAGCCGGTCAGCGTAGGTCGGCAGGATGAAGCTCTTCTGGGCTTCGGTGTCCACGAGGAAACGCCTCCCCGAGCGCGCGTCCGTCATGTAGAGCAGCTTGTTCTCTTCACCGAGGGTCGCAGCTGCTACCGACCGCCGGCCCCGGCGTTTTACCAAGAGCTTGAATTGGCACGGTGGCGCACATTTGCGTGCGTTCTCTCTGAAGCGGCGGTGGTAGAAACAGAGCGTGTCTCTCTGGCGCTCCTTGGCCCCCACTGCTGCTACCGTCGGTGGCTCCTCGCCTCCTCTGGTCATCACGCTGGGCTCCGCCGCTGCCGCCTTGACTGTGATCGCCCTGGTGGTGAGGATGATCCTGTCTGCCTCCTGGGCTAGCGCACGGTAGGCACGCGTGGCCAGCAACGGCGAATTGGCCAGAACCGCTCTCGCCACTGTTGGAAGGTTCCAGAGGAAAAGGTGGGCAAACAGAAAGTGCCCGTCGTCCGTGCCCATTAACGCCAGCATCTTCTCCATCAGGTCAATGGCCAAACCATTTCCTAACTCAGTCTGTCACAGGAGCCTCTTCGCTCTCTCACATTCCAAGAGCGTGTAGCGCCGGGTGAGCGCAGCCTTGAGCGCCTCATATTTGTTGCGGGCTGGCGGCTGATCAAGCAGGCTCGCTACCTGCTGAGCTGTGCGGGCGTCCAGCGCTGTGACCACATGGTAGAATCTGGTGTCGTCTGCCGTTACTCCCCGGAGGGCGAACTGGGCCTTGGTGTGGTGGAACCAAGAGCGCGGGTTGTGCTGCCAGAAATCCGGTAGCTTGACTGAAACCGCACACGCGTGGCTGGGGGCTCCAGTCCGGGCTGTCTGTGGGATGGCTGCTGCATTGCTGGGGCTTCCCGAGCGGGCCGGCTCCGGGGTTCTTGCCTCGTGTTCCATAATACATCTTGGGTCACCAGTGTGGAGTGTGTCAAATAAGAGGCAGATCCATGGACAGATGGTTTATTACACACTTCACATCTCACAAGCACAGAACAGAATGAATGAATTCAGCCAGCTCTCCTCTCTCCCCTCAAATCCTCTTCACACGTTTCATGGCATTTTCCTCTCACACAGCATGACATTTACATCACACAGCATTCAATCCCCTATGCCTCTGACTCCTTCCTGCTATATCTCCAGGAACTCTCTGGGCATTGTTCTCCCATGTTTATTCCTTGTCTCTGTCTAAGATGCTGCATAACCCCCTCCTATAAGCTAACATAACAACCTTTCTCCTCCTCCCCTCTGTCTGCAGGATGACTGGGATGCAAGTGATCAGTTCCTACAAGCCTCAGACTCCAAAGAGGTAGAGAAGAAACCAGGCCGCAGGAAGAGGGTGTTGATCGGGGTAGGCCTGGTGATTACAGCCATAGTCCTGGCTCTGATTATTGGACTTCTTGTCTGGCATTACAGAAGTGAGCAGATTTTATTAAACTTTATTAGCACATATTACATGTACACAATTCTCTCTTACTTTTTTATTCTTTCACTAACATTGATGCCTGTTGAATATGGTATGTAGTGTTTAAGGGTGGTGGTACTACAATGGTAATAGCAAGCAAATTTTGTCCACATACACATACACCAGTGACACAATGCATCTGGCATGCATTAAGCGTTCTGATAGAGAAAGAGCAATAGCAAGGTTATCATAACATTTTAGACATCTGCTGAGATGTTAATAGATAGATAGATGTACTTTATTGATCCCAAACTGGTATATATATGTGTGTGTGTGTGTGTGTGTGTGTGTGTGTGTGTGTGTAGTGAAATTAAGGGTTCTTATAGGTAATTTAATGTTGGTACACGTATTAATGTAAATATAAATGTGAGTAGGAATGAAGATTTACTTTCATCACACTCAATTCCTCGTTAGGGCACCATCCACGTTTTATAGAGGTGGAAACTCATGAACAAAGACTTAAGCTTAAGAATTTAGCAGTTGGTAAGTTAATAATTCTATTGACAATATTTGATCAGTCTCATAATAAACCCTTGTGTGAGTTCTTGTCTCTGATGATCAAGAAGATGGACCTGAAATCAAACAATAACTCCCATATGATTTAATAAGAAATGTCAGAATAGGTTAACATATGTGGATAACTTTAAAACTGAGAATTCACATGTATCATGGGCATCATAGACTGTTACTGAGTTACTTATGAATCAAGCATTTGTGGAACCAAATGAAGCATAGTTTAATTTGTCAGCATACTGGAAATTGGAAAACCATAAAATGGCATTGGTTAAGGAAAAATAACTTCGATTAATGAAAGAACAACATGTATTTTGAGTCTCTGATAGGGGTTTACATGAAATTAGTTAAAAGAACTTATACCAGAAATATTCTGAAGAATTAAGTTAAATGAAACAACAGACCATCAGCCAAGCAGAATCATTGTGTCCCAACGGGTAGCTGGCGGGTCCACTGGATTCTGTTTCACTGGACCAGCATGGGTCTGTGGGGAGGCTGGCAAACAGGCTCCTTACCCCTTATGGCCTAACTCCCAGGATCACAACAGCCGGTCTCCAGCAGGCTGGGCGAGGTCTTTTCTGATGCACTGAAGAAAGAATTAGTTTACTGTGCAAAGTCCTATCAGAAAGTCAAAATGGAATAAAACATGCCACAAATTCATTTCTTCCAATGTTGGTGGTTTAAATGAGTTGGTTTAAGCTTAAGAAAACAAAATCTTCCTGCATGAAAATTAAAGAAAAGATTGAAATAAGAAAATTGAATTTTAAAGAAAAGAAAAAAATCTTCACAGAGCCTGGAAGAGACTCTGGACCTACTTAGAGATAGGAAAAATAATAGGAGAGCAAAAGGGGGCTTCTTGCACTTTGACCAACGCCCCAGAGCAGACTCAACAAAGAGAAATAAAACTTAAGTTTTCTCTAGTGTTGCAGGGTGGCCCAAAACTTCCTGAGACCTGAGCTGGCCCAATTATGTTTGAGCTTTGTTCAACAAAGGTAATAAACTAGACCTATAAAGGGAAATGCAATGAAGCTTTGAACTCTATTGGTCAGTTAAAGTACAGCTATGGTCTCCTGAAGAATGAGGAGGGGGAGAGACATTTGATCTGAAAAATGAGACCCCCTTTTAAGACACATGTTGCTGAATAAAGCATAAATTCCTTAAACTTTAGTGACTAAGATATTCTACTCAATAAAAGAGCATAAAATGCATCTATATCTACTGTAATTAACTTGTGATGATAAGCATGCAAATATTAATTTCTTCCTGAAAATAGCAGAACATATCAAAATCATATCAAATCAAATCATATCAATAAACGAATTTGAAGCCCATATTGTCCAGCCGAGAGTTCAACCAGATCTTTGTTGGCAGATACTGTCTTATTGGCAGATACTGTCTTAAGAGAAAGAATACGAGTTACTTCATAGTCCATAAGGCAGGGGTGGACAATTATTTTTTCCATGGGGCCACATGAGAAACAGAAGATATTGTGGAGGGCCGGCCCAAAAGGCTGAACTCAATTCTGCATAATATTAATTGTATTTCTTTATAAAAAGCAGCACAAAGCATTGTTTTGACAAGGTGGTAAGACTGGTAAGAGTATATGTTATGATTAAGCAATGAAAAAGTGAAGCTGCCTTACAAAAAATGTCATTTATTCAATCAGTTTTCACAAAACAATGGTAAATAAAATGTGAACATTTTTACCATTGTGACTCATTATATTAGAGATCATTTTCAGTCGCATTCACCCCAAAACACATTTTGAGTTTCATATACTGTTGGAATGAGGTTCTTGGCTTTCTAAAAACATCACAATATTGTCTTTGCACTCCAAATATTAAGCAAGATACATCATATTATAGTAATGATTGTCACTGAACTGTGATTTTGAGAAAAAGGCCTCCAAAGAAAGTGTCCCAGTTCACTGCTAGTTGGTGCATTTACATGCCTACATTTGTAGTCTAACCACCTCACTTGGTGTTTTTCAGTTATTTTTTCATGTTGAGTGAGAGAAATCTAGTCTCTGCTGGGCTTTAATGAGTACATCAAAGTCAGGTTGAATGTCTGAGGTGGAGATGTGAAGCACAGCTGATCATCAGTGAGAGAGGATCTATACCTGGATTTGGTAAACTTCATCACTGAGAATGTTCGTTCACATATGTAGGTAGAGCCAGTGAGAACCAACATCAACAGCATGTCTTCTCATGTTTGGAAAGTTCTTTTCCTTGAGAGAAGAGTAAAAATCCAGCAGTGATCCTGACAAAGTGCTCTGCCAGTATCGCATCAGACTGCAGGTCAGTTAGTTCCAGCTGAACATCACTGGGTGCACTATCCACACTGCAGGTAAAGGGAGAGGAAATCATGTGCATTTCATCCTCGATTGTTCTGAGATCTTCAAACTGCCTTGAAAACTCACCATGCAGTGCTACTAACATGGATGAGTACCTGCGGAGGTGATCAGCTGATGGTGTGACTTCTTTCAGGGTTTGCATGTGAGTGAGAGTGTTGCTCTGCAGTTGGCTTGAAAGAAACTGCAACTTTTTCATGAAAGCCTTCACCAGGCTGTGCATTTCATAAACAAAAAGGTCATTGCCTTGCAGTTTGGTGTTCAATTCATTCATCAGTGCAGTCACATCAACAGTAAATGCAAAATCTGCCATCCAGTCCTCATCTGAGAGCTCTGGGATGCCTTTGCCTTTCTTCTCACAAAACTCTCGAATCTCTGCTTTCAGGTCCCAAAATCTTTTTAGCACTTTGCCCAGGCTGAGCATCTGACAGCTGTGTGGTAGCCGATGTCACTACAGGTGCATCTCAATAAATTAGAATGTCATTGAAAAGTTAATTCAGTTCAGTAATTCAATCCAGAAAATGAAACTCCTATATTATATAGATTAATTACACACAGAGTGATATATTTCAAGTGTTTCTTTCTTTTAATTTTGATAGTTATGGCTTACATCTCAAGAAAACCCAAATTCAGTTTCTCAAAAAATTAGAATATTACATAAAATTAATTTTAAAAAATGGATTTTTAATAGAAATGTTGGCCTACTGAAAAGTATGTCCATGTACACACTCAATACTTGGTCGGGGCTCCTTTTGCATGAATTACTGCATCAATGTGGCATGACATGGAGGTGATCAGCCTGTGGTACTGCTGAGGTGTTAAAAAGGCCCACGTTGCTTTGATAGCGGCCTTCAGCTCGTCTTCATTGTTGGGTCTGGTGTCTCTCATCTTCCCCTTGACAATATTCCTTAAATTCTCTATATAGTTGAAGTCAGGCTGGTTTTATGGCCAATAAAGCACAGTGATACCATGGTCATTAAACCAGGTTTTGCCACTTTTGGCAGTGTGGGCAGGTGCCAAGTCCTGCTGGAAAATGAAATCAGCATCCCCATAAAGCTTGTCAGCAGAGGGAAGCATGAAGTGCTCTAAAATTTGCTGGTAGACAGCTGCACTGACTTTGGACTTGATAAAACACAGTGGACCGATACCAGCAGACGACCTCTTTTCAGATAAAAGTAAATTTTGCATTTCATTTGGAAATCAAGGTCCCAGAGTCTGGAGGAAGAGTGGAGAGGCACAGAATTTAAGTTATTTGAGGTCCAGTGTGAAGTTTCTACAGTCAGTGATGATTTGAGGAGCCATGTTATCTGCTGGTGTTGGTCCACTGTGTTTTATCAACTCCAAAGTCAGTGCAGCCATCTACCAGAAAATTTTAGAGCACTTCATGCTTCCCTTTGCTGACAAGCTTGATGGAGATGCTGGTTTCATTTTCCAGGAGGCCTTGGTGCCTGTGCACACTGCCAAAAGTACCAAAACCTGGTTAAATGGCCTAGCCTAACTTCAACTCGATAGAGAATTTATGGAGTATTGTCAAGAGGAAGATGAGAGACACCAAACCCAACAATGGAGACGAGCTGAAGGGCGCTATCAAAGCAACGTGGGCCTCCATAACACCTCGGCAGTACCAGAGGCTGATCACCTCCATGCTACGCTGCATTGATGCAGTAATTCATGCAAAAGGAGCCCCGACCAAGTATTGAGTGTGTACATGGATATACTTTTCAGTTGGCCAACATTGCTATTAAAAAAATATTTCTTAAAATTAATTTTATGAAATATTCTAATTTTTTGAGAAACTGAATTTGGGGTTTTCATGAGCTGTAAGCCATAACTATCAAAATTAAAAGAAATAAACACTTGAACTACATCACTCTGTGTGTAATGAATCTATTTAATATAGGAGTTTCATTTTCTGAATTGAATTACTGAATTTAATTAACTTTTTGATGACGTTCTGATTTACTGAGATGCACCTGTATGTTCAGTCTCATGCTCCTCCAAAAGTGCAACAAACTGTCTGTGATTCAGTGATGAAGTTAACTATTTTAGTTTCAACATCAATAACATGGTTAATTTTTAGCAATGACTTGCACAACACATACTGATGTATATAATACAATGCAAAAATACCAATTTCTGATCTGCGTCGATTTCAGTCACTTTATCTTGGATATGTTTCAAAAGTCCAACATTTTTCCCCATCAAATTTGGACAACCGTCCGTTGTGACACCTACCAGTTTGTCCCATTTCAGCCCCAGTGTGTCCATGCATGCATTTACCTCTGTGAACAGATCGCTCCCCGCCGTCGTCCCTTTCATTGACCGCATTGCTTCCAGCTCCTCCGTAATTTTGAAGTCCGTTATCCCACGGACAAATACGAGTAAATGGGCTGTGTCACGGACATCACAACTCTCGTTCATAGCCAAGCAAATAAATACTTAGCAGTCCATGTTTTGTTGAAAACCCTGCATTCAGCATCTACCTTTTTTTTAGCGTGTGTGGGCATTTTTGAGGGCTAAAATCGTCTGCTTGTGACAAGGTAGATTCAATCACGCGCAGTATTGATTTACATATCGCGTCATTGGCACGTGAATAAAAAACAACTTCAAAATAAAAGCAGCGCAGCTTTAGTCCATGCATTAGATAAAATGAGAAAATGTGTTTATTTTGAAATCTACAATTAACCTCACACGGGCTGGTCGGAGTCAACCAAAGGGCCGTATGCGGCCCGCGGGCCATACAATGCCCAGGTCTGCCATAAGGCATAAATTCCACTGCAGAGAGAAATGAAATATTCCTGATTCGTCCACCAGATGGCACTGTGAAACTGTCTGGTTGTATACTGGAAAGCAGTCCTGGCTTCCCCATCTGGTTTATGTTGACCATAAATCTGCTGATTAGGAACATTCCTTTGCCAAAGAGTCTTGGAGAAGGGATTAACTTCCACTTTATGGCTCATGGATCGTGTTACAGCTTGGGTGAGAGAAGCAGTCTCAAAAGCCAGACTTCTGAGTTGGAAAAAAAAAAAATTCTTCAGCAAAGAATTATTTTATAGATTGGAACTCAAGGTCACGCTACATATATATATTTTTTAGATAGAAGATGCTAGATGTTAAGTGAATAATTTGTACTCACTCACTTCAGTCATTTCCATCTTAATCAGTCACCGCAGAACGGTTCATGGAATCCCATGAAATCCTTTTTCTATTGTTGGATCAGTAATTTTGTAATATTGTGTTCTGGGTTTTGGACACAAATGGTATAGAAAGATGAAGTAAAAAAAACTCAAGCTGGGGAATGTGGCATTTATAAATTATAGTACAACCCATCATAATAACAGCAGGTCAAAACAAAGAGAAAATTACATAAAACAGCAATATAATGCTAACAGTATGTAAGTACAGGCATGATGGCCACCAGATGTCACTGTTCTTAGTTGGAATGAAGCCTTGAAGCTTTGAATCATTTTCGGCACCATTAGAAGGAAAGCTTCAGAGCTTCATTGAGGCTTCAGCTGCTCATCAGCACTAAAGAGCTGTAGCATTTATTGTTGTTTAAAAGCAGCCTACCATACACATTTACTGCTGTTTACAGCCTGTTAATGCTTACTTTACTCCTATTTCAATCAACACAGAATCCAGACTCCGGTGCACACTCACACTCACTCTCTCTTGCTCAACCACTCACAAGTGTCACCTAGGTTTCGATTAGAGCTCCCACTGCTAGCGGACACTATAATTATATTTAAGAATGCAGTTTCCAATACGATCAAACGTGATATAAATAAATAATAGATTTTTGGAAATGGACTGGCGAGCCGCACTGAATGAGGTTGGAAGTCGGCAGTTGCCCATCACTGGCCTATTTGCACAATATGCTCCTGTGAACACAGGGAGCATAAGCTCCACAGAGGGGCTTAAATCAGGCTTTACCTGCTGTCCACCCCGCTGCTGCCCAGTTGGGGTACTCACGATTCTTCCAGCACCATACACGTCCATTTCCCCGTCCTATGACAGTCCACAGTGAGTGTATTATGGAAAGTAAGCAGCACAGTCTGTCTCCGTTTCCCCGGTCGACAACACTCCAGCACCAGTTTGAAAAGAGTGAGTGTGCGAGATTGGTGTGCTTGATTCCTTGTCCAGCGTACACCTCTTGGGGGTTATATGAGTGGATTAATACAGAAAAGGAAATATAGGTAAAGTAAATATAGTTTTGGTGTCCCAGCACCCAGTGGTAACCTGTACCTACATCTCCCTGTCAGTCCACAATACCTGTATTGTGGAGAGAGACCCACGGATCTTAAACGCCACCGACCGTGTTAGATGCGCTTGATTCTTTACCTAGCGTACACCTCCACCGGTAAAGATCAGTTCAGAAGAGTCAGCCATTGTGGCATCACCATGCAATAGATGAGAGGTTGCGGTCAAGAGGTCTTTGAGTTAGCAGGGGGACAAAATTTACCACATACATGCATACATATGTATGTATGTGTGTATATACATCACAGAATCTCTTTTATATATACAGAATAGAAGATTACTGTATGGCACAGCATACTAGCATAATTACTGTACATGGTACATCTAAAAAAAAAGAACATCATGAAAACTTTCATTTATTTTTCATTCTTTATTTTCAAAAGTAAACTTCTTATATTCCAAGTAAAGGGAATTTTTTTTTTATTTTAATTTTGATGGTTATGTTTTTAGCTTATGAAAATCAGAAATCTAATGTCTCAAATTTTTAGAATATTTCATTTTGAGTTTGAGTAAATTACTATTCCAACATTACAAATACAGCGTATCACTCTGACTAGCTCAGTACACAAAACCACAATTATAGTAAAGACTATTGACTTGGCAGTTGTCGAGAAGACAATCATCAGCACACCCTACAAGGAAGGTAAGCTACAGAAGGTGATTGCTGAAAAGATTGGCTATTCAAAAAAAAAGGGGTGGTAGAAAAAGTTATATGAGCAAAAGAGATGACTGTAGTGTTGAGAGGCTTGTTAAGAAAAGCTGTTTCAAGAATTCAGGTGGCCTTCATAGGAAGTGGACTTATGTCCAGTGCATGAAGAGCCACCATGCACAAATGTCTTTGGGAAAGGGGATAAAACTATATAAAATTTAAAAAACATGCTTTTGGAATTAAATTATGAAAAATAAATGAAATTGTTTACAATATTCTATTTTTTTAGATGCGTACTGTATGTACCTTTATGTTTAAGGCACTGCTCAGGGGGCAGTGTCTTCTTCTGGCTGCTCCCTTTAGGGGTTGCCACAGTGGATCATCTGCCTCCATCTCACCCTATCCCTTGTATTTTCCTCTGTATCACCAACTCTCTCCATGTCCTCCTTCATCCATGAATTTTATCTGTGGTCTTCCTCTTTTCCTCCTGTCTGGCAGCTTCATCTTCAACATCCTTTGTCCAGTATATCCACTCTCCATCCTCTGCACATATCCAAACCATGTCAGCCTTGCTCCTCTTACTTTGTCTCCAAACCGCTCAATGTGAGCTGTCCCTCTGATATACTCATTTCTAATCCTGTCCCCCTTAGTCACTCCCAGTGAGAATCTTCAACTCTGCCAGCTCCGCCTCCTGTCTTTTTGTCAGTGCCCCCCTCTCCAAACTATACATCATAGCAGGTCTCACTACCGTTTTGAAAATCTTTCCTTTCACTCTTGCTGCTACCTTCTGTCACATATCACCCCTGGCATTCGTCTTCACCCACTCCACCCTGTCTGCACTCTCTTCTTCACTTCTTTTATGCATTTTCTATTGCTTTGGATGGTTGACCCCAAGTATTTAACCTCATTGGCCTTCTTTACTTCTACTCCTTGCATCTTCACAGTTACACCTGCCTCCTTCTCATTCACACGTATGTATTCTGTCTTGCCTTTACTGACTTTCATTCCTCTTCTCTCCAGTGTACACCTCCACCTCCCCAGGTTCTCCTTCACCTGCTCCCCACTGTCACTACTGATCACAATGTCGTCTGCAAACATCCAAGTCCACAGAGAAACCTGGCTGACCCTCGTCTGTCAACCTGTCCATCACCAAAGCAAAAAAAAGGTTGGCTTAGAGCTGATCCCTGTTGTAATCCTATCCCCACCTTGAATCCATCTGTCAGTCCTACAGCACACATACTGTCTCATTGGCCTCAGACATGTATTGGACCACCCATTTCTTGACCACTCCTGACTTCCTCATGCAGTATCACATTTCCTCTCTTAGCACCCTATCATATGCTTTCTCTTGATCCACAAAAACACAGGGCGACTCCTTCGGACCTTCTCTATACTTCTCCATCAACACTTTTAAAGCAAGTATTGCATCTGTAGTATTCTTTTTTGGCATGAAACTACTGCTCGCTGACTGTGACATCTCCTCTTAGCCTGGCTTCAACAACTCTTTCCCATACCTTCATTGTGTAGCTGATCACCTTTATGTCTCTGTGGTTACTACAGCTCTGAGCATCACCCTTGTTCTTGAAAATTGGTACCACAACACTTCACAACACTCTCCAAGATTGTGTTAAATAATCTGGCTAAAAAGTCCACTGCCATCTCTCCTAAACATCTCCATACCTCCACAGGTATGTCTAGACGACATGCCTGTGGAGGTGCCTTTCCACTCTTCATCCTCTTCCTGGCTGCTCTCAGTTCCACCTTGCTAATCCTCTGCAGTTCCTGGTTCACTATCTTTCTTTCATCTGTCCTCCTCTCTCTGTCGTTTTCTTTGGAGTAATGCTTTTAATTAAAGCTGTTTTTTTATTCTAAAGATTTTTTTTTTTTTTTTTTTTTTACCAGTTCGCAAATATGTCAAAGTGAAGAGAGTTTACATCGGATCTATGGAAATCAGTAAACAACACTTCCTGCCAGCATACGAAGACCCTGACAGGTCTGAGTTTAAAGAACTGGCCTCTCAGGTCAAACAGCAGGTGAGAATTGCAGTCCTAAAAGCATCATTAGAGTACACTTCTGCTTTGTGACTTCCCTTGTTATTTGTTTATACTGACTGATGTGACAAATGTACATGCATATAGTCATGCACATGACCTTTTCTCTTTTTTCAGCTGAAACTAATTTACTCTAAAAACTCAGTGGTAGAAGAATACTTCAAAGACTCCTATGTCCAGACCTTCAGGTATGCTTTGCTGTCATGTAGAAACTTTCCTTTATCTGACAGTGCTCAAGATTAAACTCAAGATCCATTTCTTAAATCAGTATGCCGCAGAAATGTAGGTAGGCATGTTTCTGAACTTTGGAAGCATCCATAGTAGCCATTATTTTCGAACTTTCTTATTTTTCTAAATTCTAGCTATTTAGAGTGTTTCAAAGTAAAATGATGGATGGAACATATTTGCACACAAAGGAAATGAACAACCAAATGAAAAGTTGTCAGATGAAGTCTGAGTGCACAAGTTTCCAACCTTTTCCCCATCCTAGCTTTCTTTTGAAGAATATAAACCAGATTAGTGTTTTGTGTTTCCCCACAAACAGAGTAGGTGATGTATGCGAGTAAAAGGGAATAGTACAATATAATACCATAGATCCTCAAATAGCAATTTGGCCCATGAGGCCTAAATGTCTGGCCACTCCTATCCTTTGGCACTGATACTTGAAATGTGCTGCCCAAACTTCATCCTGTGCTCCCACAAAATGCATTTCAAGCACACACACCTGGCATAGTACTCCCTGAGCTGTAGCTGCTCACTCTCGTATGAACAGAGTGAGAGTTTCACTCAGAGAGAGTAGAGGAAAACACAGCAGACCTGTGCCCAGCAGTTTCAGCTCACTCTCAAATAAAAGTGAATAGAAGCATCTAACTAACCCTTCAGATCTTAATTTTTGTGTTGGGTCTGGAAACCAACAGAACTGTTCCATTTGTGTGTACTTTTATACGCTGAGATAAGTTACCTTAAGTCTGACTTCCTCTGTTTAAAAATAAGAGGAAATGTGGTTACACTGTGATTATGTCTGCTGAGGAATTTACTCTCTCTTATTACTGAACTGAAAAGAATATTACAAGCCAATATCATAAATTGTAAAATTAACCTCTTGCACTCCGGGATACCGCGGGCGGTCACATCTCTGCGTCCTAGTGCGCCCTCGTGCGCACTAGGACGCACACTGTGTGTCTCAGAGCGCACTGAAAAAAAAAGAAGCTACATTTCCGTTCTTCCACTACAGACACAGCCACGAACAGAAAGCCAAAGGAGTGCTTTGATTGGTTTGACCTCTCATTCGACTAATAAGAGCCTTGAATTGGGTTTCTGAAACCTTGAAGAACCAATGACTGAAAACCTAGCAAGACGGACCCGCCTACCAACGGCTGCTAATACAGCGAGCCAATTGAAGCAGAGAAGTTCGACGATTGAAAGCGTGCGTCCCGTGCATAAAATCTGTTTTGTGTAAGCCGCTGTGTGTGACAGTAGCGTTCACCAGTGTTTTTTTCTTACTCCTGTTCTTATTTGTTTTGAAAAATTGTTCGCCAAAACCACCAATCATGGAAGCGCAAAACCGCAATACTGGAATCATGGTTTGACTGGGTCGCGTGACCAGAACCACGAGTCATAACAAGCGGACCAGCGTCATGTTCGTCTGACAATGAGGAAGAGATGTTCGCCAGCGACACTGCTGTTGTGGACAGGTAAGTGTTATAAGCTAAATTATTCTTTATCACTGAAAATTGTAATCCATATGACTTTTGACCGATCAGTAAATTACAACTGTGCGGTGCGTCATCGCCACATGACGGACCAGACCATGCGCCGAGAACGCCACCCCCCCCCACCCCCGCTACTCCTCACTCCTCTGTAGCGGATTGCAGATATATTGCAGATATTTTAGTACAACTGTGCGTAGTAGACCGCGGCGCACGGTCCCCGCGGTCCGTCATGTGGCGATGGACGATGTCCGTCCTCTGTAGCGGGGGTGGGGGTGGGAGTTGTTATCCTCTACATTACAGATATTTTAGTATAATTTTTATTGCACTGTAGGTTATTTTTTCTTGTTAAAAAAAAGCCACACATTTTTTACGTGACATGCTTCTTTGTGTGTGGGGGCTTGTTTGTTCATTCATTCATTCATGAATGAATAAACAACCACCCCTCCCACACACACAGCCCTGAGTGTCACCTTTCATTAGAGCCCAGGATGAAACTTCTATATTGAATCATTCAAAAGTTACAGACGTTTTTCCAAACTGTGCCATTTGGCACAATTTGGCACAGTTCAAAAACGCCTGGGAACAACCTGACAAAAATGCTGTGTAATATATTCATTTTTTGTGGTATTGTTACAAAATTTTGACCTCAGCTGGATAACACTTGGTTCTACATTTCTGTTGCATTTTCCAGCCCGGATCTGACAGCTGTGTGTTATTTGCAAGCATTTATATCCAAAAAAAACACCCAGGCGAACTTTATTTTCTTCAAGTTCAGTATGTTTAGATGACTGTTACGCAGTGGCAGGAGCACTTAGAGAGATTATAACTGTTTTCCCAAAAAATTCAAAGTGTTTTCTTTTAAATGAGACCAACCCCATGAAGATGCTGCAAAGGGTTGAAGAACAGCTTTGATTTACTTTGGGTACGTTATTTTTAGGCGTTTTTAGGGAAATTGACCAGAGTGCAAGGGGTTATATATATACAGTATATGTGTGTGTGTGTGTGTATATATATATATATATACACATATACAGTATATATGTATATGTGTGTGTGTGTTTGTGTGTGTGTGTGTGTGTGTATACACATATACAGTATATATGTCTATGTACACACACACACACACACACACATATATATATATATATATATATATATATACAAAATTGTTGGTACCCCTCTGTTAATGAAAGAAAAACCCACAGTGGTCACAGAAATAAGCTGAATCTGACAAAAGTGGTAATAAATAACAATTCTATGAAAATTACATCATAGGCGTCTACAAACTTGTAATCAGTCAGTCGGCCTATTTAAAGGGTGACAAGTAGTCACTGTGCTGTTTGGTGACATGGTGTGTACCACACTAAACATGGACCAGAGGAAGAAAAGGAGAGAGTTGTCTCAGGAGATTAGAAAGAAAATTATAGACAAGCATGTTAAAGGTAAAGGCTATAAGACCATCTCCAAGCAGCTTGATGTTCCTGTGACTACAGTTGCACATATTATTCAGAAATTTAAGATCCATGGGACTGTAGCCAACCTCCCTGGACGTGGCCACAGGAGGAGATGGATAATACGAATGGTAACAAAAGAGCCCAGAACAACCTCTAAACACATTCATGGTGAACTCCAAGGTCAAGGTACATCAGTGTCAGATTGCACCCTCCGTCGTTGTTTCAGCCAAAGTGGACTTCATGGGAGATGACCAAGGAGGACACCACTGTTGAAAACAAATCATAAAAAAGCCAGACTGGAATTTGCCAAACTGCATGTTGACAAGCCACAAAGCTTCTGGGAGAATGTCCTATGGACAGACGAGACAAAACTGGAACTTTTTGGCAAGGCACATCAGCTCTATGTTCACAGACACAAAAATGAAGCATACCAAGAAAAGAACACTGTCCCTACTATGAAACATGAAGGAGGTTCTGTTATGTTCTGGGGCTGCTTTGCTGCATCTGGCACAGGGTGTCTTAAATCTGTGCAGGGTACAATGAAATCTCAAGACTATCAAGGTATTCTAGAGAGAAATGTGCTGCCCAGTGTCACACAGCTTGGTCTCAGTCGCAGGTCATGGGTCTTGCAACAGGATAATGACCCAAAACACACAGCTAAAAACACCCAAGAATGGCTAAGAGCAAAATATTGGACTCTTCTAAAGTGGCCTTCTATGAGCCCTGATCTAAATCCTATTGAATATATGTGGAAGGAGCTGAAACATGTCATCTGGAGAAGGCACCCTTCAAACCTGAGATAACTGGAGCAGTTTGCTCATGAGGAGTGGGCCAAAATACCTGCTGAGAGGTGCAGAAGTCTCATTGACAGTTACAGAAATCGTTTGATTGCAGTGATTGCCTCAAAAGGTTGTGCAACAAAATATTAAGTTAAGGGTACCATCATTTTTGTCCAGGCCTGTTTCATGAGTTTGTTTTTTTTTAATAATTTTGTTGAACCACAATTCAAAAGCATTGTCTGATTTTCATTGGTTAATTTTCATAGAATTTTTATTTATTACCACTTTTGTCAGATTCAAGTTATTTCTGTGACCATTGTGGGTTTTTCTTTCATTAACAGAGGGGTACCAACAATTTTGTCCACGTCTGTATGTCACCAGATGCAAGGCTGCATGAAGTAAAGTAATAAATAAAAAATAGTAACAGTTTGATTCCTAAGGATTAACGATTTAAGGAAGATATCAAATAGTTTTTGGAGGTTTTTTGCATTCGTTGCACTGCTTTGGAACGATATGGACTTGATATTTAGCAGCTTCAGCATGCATTAATTTTTAAATTATCACAAAATATAGATCAGTAACATTTTAAACAATTGTCAGAAAAGGTCTGTACGTGCGAAGTTAAATAACAAGCATTCATGGCATGACAGCAGCATGAGCATTTTAATTTTGGGGTAAAACAAACACCTACACTTGTCTGTTTACATTAGAACATTAGAACACCCAAGCATGGTGTTGTGGTTCTTTGTGGCTCTGACTAGATTCTACGTCTGCTCTCAGGTAAATCTGATTATGTCCAACATATTTTAACAAAATGCAACCAACTTTATTGCCGTGGAAACATTGATATAGCTCAGAGTTTTTATTTGTTTACAGCGTTAGCATCTTAGCAGCGGAGCTACCTAATGGAGCTACTGTTTGCGAGGCCACTTTTTTTGTCATCTTCCCATCCCTCCATAGTCGTGGGAAGTGGTATGGTTATATTACTGTTTTTGAGGTGCAAAAGGCCACGTTCCCACATTTTTGATGCCAAAGTCATTGTTTTTTAACAAGGAAAAGTGTCCCGTTTCAGTGATAACCACACATTCTAAGCTAGTACCGGAAGTTGCGCCCATAATTCATGGGGGCTAAGAATAAGGTGGATAAAAAGTCATAACCTTTTTAATTTTTGTTTCTCACTGTCGAACATTAAATTAGACTAAACTTTTCCTCTTTTAGGTCAGTTATGGTCCCCCCATGGATCATCACCTTATCGTGGTGGGGGGTTTGCGTGCCCTAGTGATCCCAGGAGCGATGTTGTCCGGGGCAATTTGCCTCTGGTAAGGTCACCCAAGACAAACTGGTCATGGGTGAAGGGCCAGACTAAGAACGGTCCAACAGACTCTCATGATGAATGCTAGAACAAGGATTCAATGTACCCTGCCTGGTATGGGGTTACCGGAGCCCCACTCTATGTGGTCTTTAAAAGCCCTGAGCAAAAACTTCCAAATTAAGGCAAACATGGCTGTTAAGCAAAAATCACAATATGGCAGAGGATATACAGTTAAAGTTCTGTTAGTTCTGCTACTTCTGGCAGGAGATATTCACCTTAACCCTGGACCTGCCACTATTAAACAGCAGACCACTGGGTTAGCACAAAACCGAGCTGTACAAAAGCAAAAACAACATTTATTTTTCCAAACTGTTAATCATGCACGAGTTCTTTGGGACACCAAGGCTAAACCAAAGGGGATCCTCGGCGGTCATTTAAACATACGGAGCATAATCCCCAAAAGAGATGAGATTTCGGTGTTGCTGTTGGACTCAAATCTGGACTACCTTTGTCTCTCAGAAAGCTGGCTACACAGTAACATAGACACTAATATGATCGATATTGTGGGCTACCAGTGTTTTAGAAAAGACAGGCAGGTAGGGAGGGGAGGAGGTGTTTTAATTTACATCAAAGAGAAATATAAATGTCAACTGGTTGATTTGAATACTTCACTTGAATGTTTAGCTGTTAATGTATGTCTCTCTCCGGTAATGAATTTCAACATTGCAGTATTGTACAACCCACCGTCACACAACTCTTCCTTTTATAATGAATTAAGTGATCTGGTTAAACAACTTGAGAAGAACAGAGAAACGATAATTCATGGTGACTTTAATATCAACTGGTCTGATAAAAAAGACAAACAAAAACTGAAAAGCCTCATGACTAAATTTAATTACCAGCAAATCATCAAAGGACCCACCAGGATAACCAAACAATCCAGAACACTTATTGACATGGTATTTACTAATAAACCAGAACGAATAACCAGAACCTATAATCTTGTAACTGGTCTCTCAGATCATAACATGGTTCTTGCTGTCAGGAAACTTACTAAAAAGCGACTACAGTATTTTGGGGGAGTCGATATTGACAAATCAAATTTTATTATCCCCAAATCAAAAAATGAGGAGTTTGAACATTACTTAGAGAATCAAAATTGGGAGCAGCTCATGGCAACATGTGAAGTAGATGATTGTTGTAATTTTATAACTGCAACAATCACAAAGTCTATAGAAAAATTTTCAAAGCAAATTAAAAGTAGACAACAGAAGATTAGCCTACCATGGTTAAATAATGAAATAAGAAAACTTATGAAGAGGCGAGACTATGCACTGAAAACATCACTAACCTCCAAACTACAAAATGATCACCTTGTGTACAAAAGTTTAAGAAATAAAGTGGTACATGAGCTGCGAAAATCAAAAATATCTTATTACAATAAACTGATAGATCATGCAAAGGGTAACAACAGTTCCCTATGGAGGCATTTAAATAACTTAACTAATAAAAAAAACGATCAGAAGGGGGTAAAGGAACTTAGAATCAATGGCAAGACCGTCAGTGACAAGGCTACTTTGGCAAATGAATTTAATTCACACTTTGTGGGCTCTGTGGAAGACTTAACAAAAAATTTTGTGCTGCCAAATGTGCTCAACAACACAAATTCCATACTCCCAACAGATACTTTTCACATCGATGAGGTAAATGAGAAGTTAATTGCTGGTATTGTTAAAACACTGTCAAACTCAAAAACTAGTGATATCTACAATATGAGCACCTCCTTTCTCAAAATGCACAGCAAAATATTAATCAAACCACTGACTCATCTCATTAATCTCTCCATTAGGTCTAGTACATTTCCATCTGGCTGGAAAAAAGCTGTCGTCATACCAGTTCATAAATCAGGCAGTAAAGACGATATATGCAATTACCGCCCAATCTCTATCTTACCAGTCCTATCTAAGGTTCTTGAAAAAGTTGTAGCTACACAGCTGATAGACTACTTACAAGACAGTCAACTTCTTCATCCACATCAATTTGGTTTTAGACCAGGATACTCAACAGAAACAGCAAATTGTTGCCTTATTGAAAACGTCAAACAGTCCTTGGACAGGGGTAATGTGGTAGGAGCTGTTTTTCTAGATCTCAAAAAGGCTTTCGATACTGTAAACCACAGTTTGCTTTTATCCAAAATGGTATCTTTTAACTTCTCCCCAAATACATTAGAATGGTTTGCATCTTATCTCCAGAATAGAGAACAGTGTGTAAAAGTTCACCAGGATAAATCCTCATTTTTAAACAACCGCATGGGTATCCCACAAGGGTCCATTCTTGGTCCTTTACTTTTCAGCATTTTTATTAATGACTTGCCGTTACACTGCTCAGCTGCAACATGCCAACTTTATGCAGATGATGCAGTTATTTACACAGCTGCCAAGACTCCAGCACAGGCTGCAGATGTACTGTCTACAAGTATGGTTGATGTCCAAGAGTGGCTCCTCAAGAACCATCTATTGCTGAACCTTCAGAAAACAGTCTCAATGTGCTTTTCAATCAAAAAATGTAACCTGCAACATTTTAAAGTTAATATACATGATCATGACATCAGTTTAGCTACAGAATTCAAATACCTTGGCATTGTACTAGATCCTCAACTCAAATTTAATCTTCATATAAAGAAAATTTCAAAAACAGTAAAAAAAATCTGAACTGCTTTAAATTAATTAGATATTACATACCTTACGAAGCAGCTGCACTGTATATGCATTCTATGGTTTTTTCTCATATATCATACTGTTTGACAGTCTGGGCTCAAGCAGCCCCTTCCACAATAAGACATATAGGTTCATTATATAATCAAACCCTAAAAATCTTGGACAAAAAGCCCATTAGGTGGCATCACTGTAATGTTTTAAAAAAATACAACCTATTGAGTTTTGAGAGCTTCATTGACCTCTGTCTTCTGAAATTAACGTTCAAATGTTTCCATAAATCAGCACCCGAGCCACTTGCTGGTTTCGTCCAAAGACAGGACAGCAGCAGAGCCACCAGGAGTTCTGTTAACAATAACTGTAAAATATTCCACCGCAGAACCACATTTGGACAAACAGCTTTCTCTATAAAGGGCAGTCACATCTGGAACACAATGCCAAATGAAATTAAAATAATAACGGACTTTAAAACATTCACTAAAAATGTTAAAAACTGGCTGAAAAATAAACAAGAATGTACTCATGTATGAATTATTTGTCTGCAAAGTGAGAGTGAATGAAGGGAAGGAATAAATGTGTTTGTTTATAGTGAGTGACGGAGGGAGGAAGGCCTGAAATAGGCAAATGTGAGTTATGTTATATGTGTTAAATGTGAGTCAGGCTGTTATATTTGTGTATTTATAATATTTATGTTAAAGGTGAGTCAGGCTGTTATATTTGTGTATTTATAATATTTATAATATTTATAATTGTGTATTTATAATTTTTCTGCATTGATGTATGTGGTTATTGTGTATATTTTTATCTTGATTCTTTTTTCTAAAGCCCATCCAGGGACAAGAGTTGCAAATTAGCTAATAGCTATACACTCTATGTGCAACACATCAGATTGATTGTCTTTGATTAACTGTCTATGTTTATTGCACTGTCCCTGTCAAATAAACTAATCTACTACTACTACCCTGGAGCCAGGCCTGGGGGAGGGGCTCGATGGCTAGCATCTGGTGGCCGGGTTTCCGCCCATGGGACCCAGCAGGGTTCAGCCCGAAGGAGTTACATGGGTCCACCCTCCAGTGAGCTCACCACCTGCAGGAGGGACCATGGGGGTCCAGTAATGTGTGGATCAGCTGGCGGTCAAAGGCGGAGACCTTGGTGGTCTGATCCCAAGCTTCCTAAACTGGCTTTTGGGACATGGAATGTCACCTCTCTGGTGGGGAAGGAGCCTGAGCTGGGACATGAGGTTGCGAGATACCGGCTAGATATAGTCAGCCTCACCTCAACACACAGCTCCGGTTCCGGAACCAGTATCCTGGAGAGGGGCTGGAGCTTGGCCTACTCCGGAGTTGCCCCGGGCGAGAGGCAGCAAGCAGGGGTGGGTATTTTTGTATTCCCCCACCTTGCTACCTCTATGTTGGAGTTTTCCCTGGTGGACAAAAGGGTTGTTTCCCTGTGCCTTCAGGTTGGGAAACTGGTCCTGACCATCATTTGTGCCTATGCACCAAATGATGGCTCAGAGTACCCACCCTTTTTGGAGTCTGTGACTGGAGTGCTGGAGGGTGCTCCTCTTGGAGATCCCATTGTCCTACTGGGGGACTTCAGTCACACGTGGGCAACAACAGTGAAACCTAGAGGGGGGTGATTGGGAGGAACGGCCTGCCCGATCTGAACCCGAGTGGTGTTCAGTTATTGAACTTCTGTGCTAACCACAGTTTGTCCTTAACGAACACCATGTTCAAGCACAAGGGTGTCCATATGTGCACCTGGCACCAGGACACCCTAGGTCGCAGGTCGATGATAAATTTTGTTATTGTGTCATCAGACCTGTGACTGTATGTCTTGGACACTCGGGTAAAGAGAGGTGCAGAGCTGTCAACTGATCACCACCTGGTGATGAGTTGGATCCAATGGCAGGGGAGGATGCCATTCAGACCTGGTAGACCCAAACGTATAGTGAGAGTGTGGTGGGAACGTCTGGCTGGGGCCCCTGTCTGGGAGGTCTTCAACTCCCACCTCCAGAAGAACTTTAACCACATTCCGAGGGAGTCTGGAGACATGGAGTCTGAATGGGCCATGTTCTCCACCTTCATTGTTGAAGCAACTGCCCAGAGCTGCGGCCGCAAGGTTGTCGGGGCATCTTGTGCTGGCAACCCCCGAACCAAGTGGTGGACACCAGTGGTGAGGGGGGCCATTAAGCTGAAGAAGGAGTCCTATCAAGCTTGGTTTGCTTGTGGGACTCCCGGACCAGCTGAGGTGTACCGGCAGGCCAAGTGGAGTGCAGCTCGGGTGGTTGCTGAAGCAAAAACTCGGGTATGGGAAGAGTTTGGTGAGGCTCTGGAACAAGACTTTTGGTCGGCCTTGAAGAGATTCTGGCAAACTGTCTGGCAGCTCAGGAGGGGAAAGCAGCTCCCTGTCCACACTGTGGATGGTGTGGATGGGGCACTGCTGACTTCGACTCGGGATATCGTTGGGCGGTGGAAGGAAATCTTCGAGGATCTCCTCAATCCCACTGACACGCCTTCCACAGAGGAAGCAGGGCTTGTGGACAAGGGGAACGACTCGCCTATAACACAGGCTGAGGTTGCCAAGGTGGTTAAAAATCTCCTTGGTGGCCGGGCCCCAGGGGTGGGCGAGATTTGTCCTGAGTACCTCAAGGCCCTGGATGTTGTAGGGCTATCATGGTTGACACACCTCTACAACATTGCGTAGAGGTCGGGGCAGTGCCTTTGGCATGTCAAACTGGGGTGGTGGTTCCTCTCTTCAAAAAAGGGGTACCGGAGGGTGTGCTCCAACTTTAGAGGGATCACACTCCTCAGCCTCCCTGGGAAGGTCTATTCCAAGGTACTGGAGAGGACAGTCTGGCCGTTGGTCGAATCTCGGATTCAGGAGGAGCAATGTGGTTTTCATCCTGGCCATGGCACATCGGACCAGCTCTTTACCCTCTCAAGAATCCTCGAGGGTTTGTGGGAGTTTGCCCAACCAGTTTACGTGTGTTTTGTGGACTTGGAGAAGGCATTCGACCGTGTCCCTCGTGGCTTTTTGTGGGGGGTGCTTCGGGAGTATGGGGTATCAGGCTTGTTGTTACGAGCTATTCAGTCTCTGTACGACCGTTGTGAGAGTTTGGTTCGTATTGCCAACACTCGGTTGGACTCATTCCCAGAAAGAGTTGGACTCCGCCAGGGCTGCCCTTTCTCACCTATCCTGTTCATAATTTTTATGGACAGGATTTCTAGGCACAGCCAGGCAATGGAGGTTGTCATGCTTGGTGACCACAGGATCTCATCTCTGTTGTTTGCAGATGATGTCCTGCTGGCTTTATCCAGCAATGAGCTACAGGTCTTACTGGGACAGTTTGCCGCTGAGTGTGAAGCGGCTGGGATGAGAATCAGTACCTCCAAGTCCGAGTCCATGGTCCTCAGCCGGAAAAAGGTGGATTGTCCTCTCTGGGTTGGGGACAAGCTCCTGCCCCAAGTAGAAGAATTTAACCTGTTGAACACTGTTCAACTTCCCTAAAAATGCCTAAAAATAACATGCCCAAAGTAAATCAAAAGCTGTTCTTCAACCCTTTGCAGCATCTTCATGGGGTTAGTCTCATTTAAAAGAAAACACTCTGAATTTTTTGGCAAAACAGTCATAATCTCTCTAAGTCCCCCTGCCACTCAGTAACAAGAAAGTTTGCCTGGGTGTTTTTTTTAGATACAAATGCATGCAAATAACATACAGCTGTCAGATACTGGCTGGAAAACACAACAGAAATGTAGAACCAAGTGTTTTCAAGCTGGGGTCAAAATTTTGTAAAAATACCACAAAAAATGAATATATTACACAGCTTTTTTCTCAGGTTGTAACAAGGCTGTGTCTGTACTGGAAGACCGGAAATACAGCTTTTTTTTTCAGTGCGCACTGAGACGCACTAAGATGTAGAGACATGACCGCCCGTGGAATTCACAGAGTTCAAGGGGTTAAGTATCTTGAGGTCTTATTCACGAGTGAGGGGAGAATGGAGCAAGAGATTGACAGACAGATTGGAGCAGCATCTGCAGTGATGCGGATGTTGTACCGGTCTGTTCTGGTGAAGAGGAAGCTAAGCTCAAAGGTTGAAATGTGCTTTCTTCGTACGATTGCTGGACTTACGCTCAGAGATAAGGTGAGGAGCTCAGTCACCCGGGAGAGGCTCAGAGTAGAACCACTGCTCCTCCACATTGAAAGGAGCCAGTTGAGGTGGTATGGGCATCTGATCAGGATGCCTCCTGGACGCCTCCCACTTGAGGTGTTTCGGGCACGTCCCTCTGGGAGGAGACCCCAGGGCAGACCCAGGACTCGCTGGAGGGACTATGGCTCCCAGCTGGTCTGGGAACGCCTTGGTACCCTCTCTGAAGAGCTGGAGCAGGTGGCTGGAGAGCGGGAAGTCTGGGCTTCTCTGCTTGAACTGCTGCCTCCATGACCCGGACCTCCAGAAAAGTGGTAGAAGATGGATGGATGGATGGATAGCATTACCAAAATGATTTCTATTTGCTAAATAATTTTTTTAGAGATTTTTTTTATTACTTTCTTCGAAGTTAGTACTTCACAGTTGGGATGGTGTTCTCAGGCTTGCAAGCTTCCCCCTTTTATCTGGAAATCTAACAGTAATAATTATGGCCAAATAGTTCCATTTTAGTTCTATCAGACCACAGGACGTGTCTCCAAAAATTTAGGTCTTTGTCCCTGTGGGTATTTTCACACTGTTATCCAGCTTTTTTTATGTTTCTTTTGGAACAATGGCTTCTTCTTTGCCAAGTGGCCTACGTCAATACAGGACTCATTTCACTGTGGATAATGACACTCTTGCCAAAACATGTTTATCTCTGGGACACAGAACCTGTCTCCTTCCTGAGCGATATGATGGCTGGTACAAAACCATAGTGTTTATACTTGAGTGTAATTGTTTCAACAGAAGAATGTGACACCTTAAGACATCTGAAAATTGTACCCAACGATAAACCAGACTTGCGGAGGTCCACAGTTCCCTTCCTGATATCTTGGCTGATTTCTTTTAGCTACGTTCCGATACACAGTGTACTTCAAACTGTATTCCCTACTCCCTGCTCCGTTCTCAGGGAATATCAGTAAGTTAACTGCCCTTCACAAAATTTCTCCATTTGAAACACCCTGTAACCATCGGCTCCTTCGCCGTGAGTTACCACGGTAACCATGGACACGTACTGATACTATGGTGGATAATTTATTTTTCTTAAATAAAATATTAATACAAATATATTTTTATTACTATCGGTTGATACAGTCATGTGAAAAAATAAGGACACCCTGTAAAAGCCTGTGTGTGTTTTTAACATATTTGGACATATGGATATTTAATATCCATCCATCCATCCATCAATCTTCTACCGCTTTTCCAGAGGTCTGGGTCACGGAGGCAGCAGTTCAAGCAGAGAAGCCCAGACTTCCCTCTCCCCAGCCACCTGCTCCAGCAATTCAGAGAGGATACCAAGGCGTTCCCAGACCAGCTGGGAGACATAGTCTCTCCACCGAGTCCTGGGTCTGCCCCGGGGTCTCCTCCCAGTGGGACGTGCCTGAAACACCTCAAGTGGGAGGCATCCAGGAGGCATCCTAATCAGATGCCCATACCACCTCAACTGACTCCTTTCAATGTGGAGGAGCAGTGGTTCTACTCTGAGCCTCTCCCGGATGACTGAGCTCCTCACCCTATCTCTGAGGGTGAGTCCAGCAATCCTATGGAGAAAGCTCATTTCAGCTGCTTGTATCCGCGATCTTGTTCTTTCGGTCATTACCCAAGGTTCGTGACCATAGGTGAGAGTAGGAACGTAGATTGACTGGTAATTCAACAGCTTTGCCTTAGAACTAAGCTCCCTCTTCACCACAACAGACCGGTACAACGTCCGCATCACTGCAGATGCTGCTCCAATCCGTCTGTCAATCTCTCGCTCCATTTTCCCCTCACTCGTGAACAAGACCCCAAGATACTTAAACTCCTCCACTTGGGGCAGGAGCCTGTCCCCAACCCAGAGAGGACAATCCACCTTTTTCCGGCTGAGGACCATGGACTCGGACTTGGAGGTGCTGATTCTCATCCCAGCCGCTTCACACTCAGCGGCAAACCATCCCAGCAAGAGCTGTAGGTCATTGCTGGATGAAGCCAACAGGACAACGTCATCTGCAAACAACAGAGATGAGATCCTGTGGTCACCAAGCATGACACCCTCCATTCCCTGGCTGCGCCTAGAAATCCTGTCCATAAAAATTATGAACAGGATCGGTGAGAAAGGGCAGCCCTGGCGGAGTCCAACTCTCACTGGGAATGACTCCAACCGAGTGTTGGCAATACGAACCAAACTCTCACAACGGTCGTACAGAGACCGAATAGCTCGTAACATCAAGCCCGATACCCCATACTCCCGAAGCACCCCCCACAAAAAACCACGAGGAACGCAGTCAAATGCCTTCTCCAAGTCCACAAAACACATGTAAACTGGTTGGGCAAACTCCCATGAACCCTCAAGAATTCTTGAGAGGGTAAAGAGCTGGTCAGATGTACCACGGCCAGGACGAAAACCACATTGCTACTCCTGAATCCGAGGTTCGACCAACAGCCGGACTGTCCTCTCCAGTACCTTGGCATAGACCTTCCCAGGGAGGCTGAGGAGTGTGATCCCTCTAAAGTTGGAGCACACCCTCCGGTCCCCTTTTTTGAAGAGAGGAACCACCACCCTGGTTTGCCATGCCAGAGGCACTGCCCCCGACCTCCACGCAATGTTGCAGAGGCGTGTCAACCATGACAGCCCTACAACATCCAGGGCCTTGAGGTACTCAGGGCAAATCTCGTCCACCCCTGGGGCCCGGCCACCAAGGAGATTTTTAACCACCTTGGCGACCTCAGTCCCTGTGATAGGCGAGTCATCCCCCTCGTCCCCAAACCATGCTTCCTCTGTGGAAGGCATATCAGTGGGATTGAGGAGATCTTCGAAGTATTCCTTCCACCGCCCGACGATATCCCCAGTTGAAGTCAACAGTGTCCCATCCGCACCATACACAGTGTGGACAGGGAGCTGCTTTCCCCTCCTGAGCCACCGGACAGTTTGCCAGAATCTCTTCGAGGCCGACCGAAAGTCTTGTTCCATGGCTTCGCCGAACTCCTCCCATACCCAGGTTTTTGCTTCAGCAGCCACCCGAGCTGCACTCCACTTGGCCTGCCGGTACACCTCAGCTGCTTTGGGAGTCCCACAAGCCAACCAAGCTTGATAGGACTCCTTCTTCAGCTTAGTGGCCCCCCTCACCACTGGTGTCTACCACTTGGTTCGGGGGTTGCCACCACGAGATGCACCGACCACCTTGCGGCCGCCGCTCTAGGCCGCTGCTTCAACAACAGAGGTGGAGAACATGGCCCATTCAGACTCCATGTCTCCAGATTCCCTCGGAATGTGGTTGAAGTTCTTCCGGAGGTGGGAGTTGAAGACCTCCCGGACAGGGGCCTCAACCAGACGTTCCCAGCACACCCTCACTATACGTTTGGGTCTACCAGGTCTGAATGGCTTCCTCCCCTGCCATCGGATCCAACTTGCCACCAGGTGGTGATCAGTTGGCAGCTCTGCACCTCTCTTTACCCGGGTGTCCAAGACATATGGTCGCAGGTCTGATGACACGATAACAAAATCGATCATCGACCTGCGACCTAGGGTGTCCTGGTGCCAGGTGCACATATGGACACCCTTGTGCTTGAACATGGTGTTCGTTATGGACAAACTGTGGTTAGCACAGAAGTCCAATAACTGAACACCACTCGGGTTCAGATCGGGCAGGCCGTTCCTCCCAATCACCCCCCTCTAGGTTTCACTGTCATTGCCCACGTGCGCATTGAAGTCCCTCAGTAGGACAATGGAGTCTCCAAGAGGAGCACCCTCCAGCACCCCAGTCACAGACTCCATAAAGGGTGGGTACTCTGAAACATCATTTGGTGCATCGGCACAAATGATGGTCAGGACCCATTTCCCAACACGAAGGCGCAGGGAAGCAACCCTTTCGTCCACCGGGGAAAACTCCAATATAGAGGCAGCAAGGTGGGGGGATACAAGAATACCCACCCCTGCTTGTCGCCTCTCGCCCGGGGCAACTCCAGAAAAGGCCAAGCTCCAGCCCCTCTCCAGGAGACTGGTTCCGGAACCGGAGCTGTGTGTTGAGATGAGGCCGACTATATCTAGCCGGTATCTCTCAACCTCGTACACCAGCTCAGGCTACTTCCTTAACAGAGAGGTGACATTCCACGTACCAAAAGCCAGTTTAGAAAGTTTGGGATCAGTCCGCCAAGGTCTCCGTCTTTGACCGCCACCTAATCCACATAGCACCAGACCCCCATGATCCCTCCTGCAGGTGGTGAGCCCACTGGAGGGCGGACCCATGTAACTCCTTCGGGCTGAGCCCGGCCGGGTCCCATGGGTGGAAACCTGGCCACCAGACGCTAGCCTTCGAGCCCCTCCCCCAGGCCTGGCTCCAGGGTGGGGCCCCGGTAACCCCATACCGGGCAGGGTACACTGAATCCTTGATATAGAATTTATCATGAGAGTCTGTTGGATTGTTCTTAGTCTGGCCCTTCACCCAGGACCAGTTTGTCTTGGGTGACCCTATCAGAGGCAAATTGCCCTGGACAACATAGCTCCTGGGATCACTGGGGCACGCAAACCCCCCCACCACGATAAGGTGACGATCCATTATTCCAACATACAGACAGAAACTAAAAACTTCCAAGCCTGTTGTAAGGACTGTGAAGAAATGGACTGAGGAATCAAAGCTGGAGTTACAAGCCTGCTTTGACTGCACAGATTGGAGTGTTTTTGAAGCTGCAGCCATTAACTTAAATGAACTCACTGACACTGTGACATCATACACCTGTTTCTGCGAGGACATGTGTGTGCAGACCAAGACCTTCTGCATATACAACAACAATAAACCCTGGTTCATTCCTAAACTGAAGCAGCTACGTCAGACCAAGGAGGAGGCCTACAGGACTGGTGACTGGACTCTGTACAAGCGGGCCAGAAACATGCTGACGAAGGAGACCAGGCTTGCTAAGAGGAGCTACAGTGTGAAGTTACAAAAAAACTTCTCAGCTAACAACTCTGCTTCTGTCTGGAGAGGCCTACGGAATATCACCAACTACAGGAGACCATCCCCCCACCCTGCGGAAAACCTCCAGCTGGCTAATGACCTAAACAGCTTTTACTGCAGGTTTGAAAAGAACCTACAGTTCTCACCTCCCACCCACACAAAAGGATTATCTGCAGCCCCAGGAACTCCATCCCTCCTCCACTCTGATCTCCCACCAGCACTAATGATCTGTGAAGAGGAGGTGCGCCGGGTCTTTCAGAGACAAAAGATCAAGAAGGCTGCAGGACCTGATGGTGTGTCTCCGTCCTGCCTGAGAGTCTGCTCCAACGAGTTGGCCCCCATCTTCACCCGGATCTTTAACAGATCACTGGAGCTGCGTGAAGTGCCTTCCTGCTTCAAACGCTCCATCATCATTCCAGTTCCCAAGAAACCCTCTATTACAGGATTAAATGACTACAGACCTGTTGCCCTGACCTCTGTGGTCATGAAATCCTTGGAGAGATTGGTGCTGAGCCACCTGAAGGTCATCACAGGCCCCCTGATGGACCCACTGCAGTTTGCCTACCGGTCAAACAGGTCAGTGGATGATGCAGTGAATATGGGACTACATTACATCCTGCAACACCTCGACTCCCCAGGGACGTACGCCAGGATCCTGTTTGTCGACTTCAGCTCAGCGTTCAACACCATCATCCCAGGCATTCTTCATCAGAAACTCCTCCAGCTCAAGGTGCCCCCCTCCACCTGCCAGTGGATCTCCAGCTTTCTGACTGACAGGTGGCAACAGGTGAAGCTAGGGAGATTTACATCCAGCTCCCGAAAAATTAGTACTGGCGCCCCCCAAGGATGTGTCCTTTCCCCACTGCTCTTCTCCCTCTACTCCAACGACTGCACCTCAGAGGACCCTTCGGTGAAGCTCCTGAAGTTTGCGGACGACACCACAGTCATCGGTTTGATCCGGGATGATGATGAGTCTGCATACAGGCGGGAGGTGGAGCAGCTGATCCTCTGGTGCAGCCAGAACCATCTTGAACTTAACCCAGCCAAAACGGTGGAGATGACTGTGGATTTCAGGCGACACCCCCCTTCATTCCCCCCACTCACCATCCTCAACAGCACAGTGTCCACTGTGGACTCCTTCAAGTTTCTGGGTACCACAATCTCCCGGAACCTGAAGTGGTCCTCCCATATTGACACTGTCCGGAAAAAGGCCCAGCAGAGGTTGTTTTTTCTGCGTCAGCTCAAGAAGTTTGATTTGCCTCAGGAGCTGCTGGTTGTCTTCTACACCGCCATCATCCAATCTGTCCTCTGCTTTTCCATCACTGTCTGGTTTGGATCTGCCACTAAACAGGACAAGACCAGACTGCAGCGGATCATTAAGTCTGCGGAGAGGATCATTGGTACCGACCTACCCTCCATTGAGAACTTATATCGGTCCATAACCAGGAAACGGGCGGGAAACATCTGTGCTGACCCATCACACCCCGGCCACAAACTGTTTGAACTTCTATCTTCTGGTCGTCGTTACAGATCACTGAAGGTCAAAACCACCCGTCACAGGAACAGTTTCTTTCCTCAAGCCATCACTCTGATGAACTCCTAACATTCACCTAGTCCTACCTGTTGCTGTACTCATGACTTTTCATCCATTATTACATTGCACATAACTCTCACACTGCTTTTTACTTCATTCACATTATATCACTGAATCTGAGTCCACATTGAAATACTGTGTGATTGTATATTTTTTCATATATTTCTGCAAAGTGTGGTTAGTCCGAGTAAATAACTGCATATATTCCTGTATATATTTGCATCCTTTTATAGAAACGTGGACAGACTGTAATTTACTGTACATACTCTGGTTGTCATTGAATCCTTATTTAAATCCTTCACCTGAACAACGAGAGCAAGTTTTTAGCCAAAGTCAAATTCCTTGTATGTGTTGTGCATACTTGGCCAATAAAGCTGATTCTGATTCTGATTCTGATTCTGATGAGGGTGGATATTTAATGTCAATCTTAAAAATGCTGGGAGATTCATGTAATACAACTAAACAATAAAAAAAATAATTAAAGACTTTTTTCAAGCTTGCTGTAAAATATAATTCTAAACAAATAGTGAGGAATAAATTAGGACACCCCCAATCTTTTTTAGGACACCTCCACGTTCATTCCCACTTTAAATGGCTGAAATAAATGTTAAAAAATGCAAATAAAAACAAAAACAAGGTTAGACATAGATATGTGAACATTTCTTAATGAACTAAATATTTAATGGGGTGTCCTAATTTTTTTCACATGACTATATAAACAATAACCAACATTAGTTTAGCTTTTTAATAACGTTAGCAACAATAGTTTGTTTTATTCGTATCTAAGGCGCAATGGCTTATGGGTAATCTTCTTGTCAACTTCCAGTGAAGTGCTGTACGGTTGTTCACTTCTTCCCTGCACGGTTCTCAGTTCCCTTTGAAATGAAGACCTTTTGCTCCCTTTGATTTGGAATCTCAGTTAATATGGCGGATAACCTGTGCAGTCCACTTCGGAGTACGCTATTGGGCGATTGGAACGCAGTTATAGCTTTTCCCATGATGTCACACAAGGAAGCAGTGTGTGCCTTAACATACACGTACATCCACAGATGTGCCTCCAGTTAACGCAGATGTTGGCAGTTAACCTGTCAGAAACATCCAAAGTCATGACATCATCATCTGAGCTTTCCCAAATTGTTTAAATCATAGTAATCTTAGTTTATGTAAACTTCTGATTTCTGACTTTGATGAAACTTTAGCAAATATAGAAATATAGGAATTATTTAGCAAATGAAAAGAATTTTGGTAATCCTAATTGACCTAGAACAGGACAAGTTTAGTTTGATTTATTGTCAGACAGTGAGAAAAAAAGGTTATGTGTTTTTTATACAGTGCATGTAAACTTCTGCTTTCAACTGTACATTCCTGAGAGGATAAAATTATTTCTAACAGGCATATATGGAGCATAGAATGAATCAGACAGTTTCTGTGAGTGTAAGATTTATAGAACAACTAGAAAAAAATTGAAACTATTGTGACAGTAATGAAAAAGAATCATGAACAATATTTGCACAAGAAACATGTTAATTTCAGTGTTACTTAGAAAGAAAACAGAGGTTACAAAAAAAACAGTTTGGATAAGAGTCTTAATAGAATTTTGGCTGTCTTGAATTTGTGGAATTTTATTACGACATTATTAAGATTCAACTGGACATCAGGCTGTACGCACAACAAAGGAATCGGAGGCGCCGTATGTGACAGCTGTCTCCCTGGGTAATAACTGCATCTGAAGGGTTCCTGAATTCCTTTTGGTCAGCGTGGATTTGCAGCACGGAGTCGCCTCACAGCAGGTACTCCCAAAAGAGGATCTCAGCTTCAGAGGGTCACCTTGGGTTGTTCAGCATAGGACTGGATCCTGTCTCTCACTGGGCTATTGGTGACGCTCCAGTTCAAAGAGTTGAAAAAAATTCTGGTATCTGGACAGTCTATCAGAATTCAGATGGAGTCCGCTTGTAAACAGCCAAAGACCTGATTAGGACAAATGAAAAAGAGGAAATACTTTGAAAAAATGCCACTTGTGGTGTGAGTACTTTTAAAACTGGAAGAAAAGCATAGAGCTAAAACCAAGATAAAAACGTGGTGAAGTTAAGAGTCTTCGCAACACAGTACAGCTTAAAGTAAAACAAAAACAAAAGGAAAATTAATTTAAAAAAGAGGGAAAGTTAAAGGGAAGAAATATAAGTTCTGAGTCTCTAGGCAGGTCTGACCACCCAGAATGGTGGTTTACTGACAGTGAAAATAACTATTCTGATTGCAGTGTAGGTACACAGAGGCGGGATGACGAGCCTTTGCAGCCAACCGAAAGTGGTTCTTCAACTTTTCCTTTGTTTGCAGGAAAATCAATGAAGTCCCAAAAAGGAATCATTTCAACCCTTTAGAGCATTCCGCGTGGTCGCTCATTTTAATTACTAACTAAATGTAATCAACGGTCCAAATGTCCACATGACAGCAATACTCCAGCAAACTGATTTGGACACCCAGAATTAAGTAAAATGAGAAGTTTACAGGTGGGCAGCATCAAAAGACTATGGCGCTATGTCCAAGCTGCAAGTTCTGCTATAGCAGGAAGTGCTGTGGGGACTTTAATTTTTTTTTAAAAAAATGTTAATTGTGCAGCTGTAATTTATTTTGTTAATGCATTAATATTCCCAACACTAACCTAAATATAAATGGACTTACTTATGATTATATAAAAACTTCTTCTAGCTTCTGACTGACGTTATATTATCCTCAACTGAAGTGACCATGCATAACCTACCTGTGAGCAGATGAAGACATCAAACAATTTAAAAAAATTGCCTGGTGGTCAAGCTTATTTGGGAGGATTCTTCAGTCTGTGGAGTGACATTTTTAAACATAGGAAGGCATATTAACCAAAAGTTCAGACCTAGTCCAGCAGGGACCTTTGTAAGTCTATGAAAGTTTTGATAGTAACTGGACAGATGGAATGTAGGATCTGAACATTACCACATCTTCCTTGGCACTTTCTATGAAAAACAAAGCTGCAAATATGTCCATTAAGAATCTTATCTGATAAGATTTGTTGGGAGAGGGTCCAGGTCTTGTCTGGAAAAAGGTTTTCAGTCGGTAAATGAGTTTAAACCGTTCTTCTACAGAAAAAGGGTGAAATGAAGTTCATTCTGGCCAATACTGCTACACTGGTCTGCTGTGGTATAGATGGAGCTGAGTGCCAAAACAAAGCTGCCAATTTACCAGTCAATCTATGATCACTATCCTCACCTGTGGTCATGAACTTTGGGTAATGACTAAAGAATAATGAGCTTTCTATAAAGGCTGGTTGGACTCACCCTTAGACATAGGATGAGGAGCTTAGTTATCCAGGAGAGGCTCAGAGTAGAGCCGCTGCTCCTCCACATTAACAGGAGCCAGATGAAGTGGCTTGGGCAGGAAGCCTCCTGGATGCCTCCCACATGAGGTGTTTCAGACCCATCCCACTGGAAGGAGATCCCAGGGCAGATCTAGGACAGGCTGCATAGACTGTGTAACAAGTAGTAGATGGTTGGGAAGAGGAAAGTCTGGGCTTCTCTGCTTAGATTGCTGTTTACGTGACCCAGATTCCTGGATAAGCAGTAGAGGATGGATGGATGCATGGATGAATGGGTGAGGAAATAGCAACCTTGTCACAATGCTGTTTGTCAGTGAGGTGACATGTAGAATAGTAATACCTTCACCAAGCTGATGTGTTGGGAAGATGAATGATGATAATGGATTTTTCCCAGACATTTTTTTTTTTTGCCTAAACTGTGATGGTTCTTTCCCAACTTTAACACACTCATTTTTGAAATATGAACATTTTCCTCTAGGAACTGTTTTCTCTCTGTTGTATGTATTTCATTTTATAAATAAAGCCTGCTTAAGTCTTAATTTGTGTTTCTGATGGTCTAGCGAAGGAGATGGTGGCACCATAGCATATTACGAGTCAGAGTTTGCTGTCCCAGTCCCTCTGCAGCAAACACTGGATCAAGAAATGGAGTCTTTGGAGCCTCCAGATAAAACGGGGCGAGCCCGAATGATACCTGGGCCAAAAAATGTGCTGGACGTCAAGAACATTATCTCACGAGGTTAGTTTTCTTCTACCTGAAATACTATTAACAGAGGCTACGTTCAGACTGCAGGTCTTCATGCTCAATTTGGAGTTTTTGCTCACATCCACCTTTTGTGCAGCTGCTCACATTGTTATTTAAATAAGATCTATATCAGATTCCAGTGTGAACTGGCCACAGCACCCATGTGACTCACGTGCAGAAGAACCTTTACGAGAAGGCACACACATGCAAGCTGTAACATTACTAAGAAAAAGCCACTAATATAAAAAATAAAAAAGTTGCAAATCTATAAGAGAAAAAGTCAGACATTTGTGAAAAGCAAACTTGTAAATGTTTTAAAAAGGTAGCAATTTTCAGTAAAAATTAGCAAATGTACAAGAAAAAAGTTTAACATTTATTAAGAAAGAGTCTCAAATTTATATGTAAAAAGTCACAGATTTACAAGCTTGTCATGTCACTCCTTAACTGGTGAAAAATTGTTTGCAAATAATTTACCGTTGTGCATGGGTTCTGTTGACACCCATGCACAAAAATGGCAAATTATTTTCGATTTTTTTTTTGACCAACTAAGAAGTGAAATTATAAACTTCCCACAGTAAACCTGGAAGTTCCAGGGACTCCCAGCTGAAAAACACTGCAATGTAAAATTCAGATGAATTGTGGCATGATAGCTCAGACTGAGGTGTCATGATAAAACATGGATCTGTATCTGATGAAGGACTACATATCAATGTGTCTGATTTTTAGAAAGTCAAAATTCATGTCATTTTTCTGCTGTTCAGACTGTCATAAAAATGGATGTCAGCAAAAAAATCAGATTTGGACTACTTTTGGCTGGAGTCTAAACATAGCCTTAGAATAATCTGAATCTTTTAAAGGATGAGCTGCCAGTCACATAAGTTTGTTTGTCTTTTTAATTGTTTTTCACCAGTGAATAAGTATTGTGTTATTACTGAAGTTACCAGTAGCTTTGTTGTTGTAAGAACTTAACCATATACTGTATTTATTTTCTGTGATTCTTCTTTCGTGTTCTTTTTTTTTTTTTCGTCTGCTTTGCAAAATTGTGACAAATTCAGTTCCTGGACCTACAGTGGGTTTTACTCTCTGACCGTGAGTCAATACAGAAAAACTCAGTTTCTAAAAGGAAGTATTCAACATACATAGTATGCATAAAATCTTTTTTTTAACCTCTGTGACACTTTCTGAAGAGGTTGGATTTATTAAGTTATTGGCTGAGGCTAACAATAATAAACAGATGTTTTTGCAGCAGAGCCTCATCTCCTCCTCTGAAACAGCTGCCTCGGCATGATGTTACTACAGGGATCTGCAGACCAGCTGGTGACTGGCAGTAATGGGAAATAAGCAGTAGCTTCATCTCTGAAGATAGGGAAAATATAAGACATCTTTGGGTCCTATTCCCATGATCTAAAATGTGCTTTTTCACTGCACTTTGCATCTTGCACAGGTGCTTTCGTTGGTTTCTGTCAGTCATTGAATGGTTTTCCACTGTGCGCCCTAGTGACCTAATAAGAACATGACTGTGCGTGCGCCTTGCACTTGTAGGAGAGGACTCATTTAAAGTGGGTGAGGCTCGGCGCAAAGTTCAGCCTGTTAGTATTAAGGTGGATTCTCTGTCAATGCACCTTCGATTATCAGAAAGTAGGACTGAAATCAGCAGTGCAGTATCAGCCACTATTTCAGCGGCATGCTTAGATGGCATGACCATGCACTATGCCTGTTCCTACACCAGGGCTAGAATTTTTGTGTCCCTTATCTTGATGGACTGATTTTGTAAAAATGTATCGTAATTCCTTACCTGACCTTTCTTTTATTCATGCATTCATTCATTCAGTGGTGATTTGGCTAGGGTGTACACTGCCTCTCACTCAAAGATGCTGGGATACCCATAAAGTATGGCGTTACATTTGTGCCTTTTTTCTGAGCAGGAAGTGGAGAGTTTGAGCAAGGAATTAGAGATTTTGAACGAGGAATTATCGATTTTGAGCACAGAAACATGTTTTTTTGCAACAATTTAAGATTGTAAAGCATGCGCTGACAATATATTTTCCTCAAATTTCCTCTCTGTTCGCTCACAGTGTTTAATTATGCTCCGCTCGCATCTTCTCTCCCTTGCTCGCTCAACTTCTCTCTCTCTCCTTGCGCTCAACTCTACCTGGGAACTTTAATACTAGTTTCATATGGGATTTCACACCTTAGGTTTGCATTTCTGATCCAGTCAGTGAAAGATTCACCAGCTTCATGCACTCCAGGGAGCGCAGTGACTGGACAGTGCAGCACCAAGTGATCGACATCCTCTGGGCATACCTGGTATGCAGGGCACATGGGAGATTCTCGGTTACCTCATCAACACAATTATACGCTGTTCTGGCATGACCCAACCTCAGTCTATTTGCCTTTGTCCATTCTTTCCTTGCGAGGTTGCGGAAGCCAGGTAGTGGTTCAGTGGGGTCTCTCACCAGTTCCCTTTTCCTAGGGAGGCGCCGTCTCCATTTGGGGTAGCAGTGGCTCAGTAGATAGAGTGGATCATCCAATAACTGGAGGGTTGGAGGTTCATACACCAGTGTTCGAGACACTGGTGTAGGAATGTGAATAAATGTTTGGCGGTGGTCAGAGAGGCCATTGGTGTGGATTAGCAGCCATGTTTCTGTCAGTCTGCCTCAGGGCTGCTGTGGCTGCAGAGGTAGCTTACCACTCTCAGTGTCCGTCTGGAGTGAATGAATAATGGATTAACTGTAAGCACTTTGAGGTGTCATGTGACATGTAAGTGCCGTATAAATCTAATTCATTATTATTATTATTACTATTAACCTCTCTCCAGACTTCTTTGATATTAAAGTTTCCGTTGCCTTGTAGAAGGGTTTTCTAGATTTCAGTCATGGGGTAGTAGCTGCTGTTTCTTTTGTTAGTTTTAGTGGTGTTTCATGTTAGATGTTTGAGATGTCCTGGTGTTGCTCTTGAGTAGCTTTTTTTCTACGGAAGTGTGGCGGCGCTATGCTACTCATGACTGGTAGCCATGTTACTGGGGTTTGATTGTTGCTGATATACTGTAAGTTGCAAGCTGGAATTTAATTGAGTGTCTCTTTTGCTTCTGTGGGCGCTGCATGTCCAAACTGGGGTGCAGTATTCTGCTGTGATGTAGCATAGTGCTATTGCTGACGTTCTTTGCATGGCCTGGGATGTGCCCCAAGATGTTTCAGCAAGTTTCCCGAGCAATGAATTTCTTTCCTTCTTTCCTTGTATGGTGTTTTCCAGATCATAATTTATATGTTCGATTGATAGGCAATGGCCAAATCGTCAGCATAAACATACTTGAAGGATTGTGTCTGAGGTACGTATGTCATGGATGTATAGGTTAAACAAAGCTTGTGTGAGAACCAATTCTTGTGGTACTCCATTTTTTATCTTCCTGGTCTTACTAATGTCACCGCCAAGGCATGTTTGAAAGGTTCTGGCATTTAATTATTCTGGCAAATTTTGCCATCGGTCCGTCATGCCACACAGTGTCATAGGCTGTGGTGAGGACTAAGAAAACAATCCCTGTTTTCAATTTCCATTCATATTCCGACTGTATGTATGATGTCATTGCCAGCACCTTCTCTGTTGTGTCCCTTTTTTGTTGTAAATGTGGCTTGTTCAAGAGGAGTGTAAGGCTTCAGGAGTGGTGGCAGTCAAGTGAGCATGATTCTTTCAAGACGTCTGAAGAGACAGCCCAGTAGTGTGATCGGTCGATAGCTTGTTGGGTCGTTTGCAGGTTTTCCCAGCTTCAATATTGCAATACCAGTATGGTGGCCTAGTGGTAGAGCATCCGCCCCACAGTCGGGTCATACCAAAGACCATATAAAAATAGTACTTTCTGCCTTGTAGCTTGGTGTTCAGGATAATAGAATGGTGAGAGGAAAGTTAACACATAGAGCTACCAGAGGACTGACCCCCCCACACCCCCACCCCACTGTAGCTTCACTATACACAGTAACTGTGTTGCCTAGAGTCATAAAAACTCAGTTGGGCAAAGCCCCTATACACCACATTGTGTCCCATATGCTGTGGAAGAGAATTAACTAACTAACACAATATTGCAATTACTTTGGCGTGCTTCTCTATCTTGGGAAATTTTCAGTTATTCAGAATGTCTGATAGTGCTTTGGCTGGACAGTCTATTGTGTTAGGTCTGATATGTTTGATCATGTCTGTGTACATTATGCCAGGTCCTGCTGCTTTATCTGTTTTCATTATTTGTACGAAGTATTTTACCTCTTGAATTGTTATTGCTGTCACTATACCCCCCTCATTTTCTGTGCAGGTATTAAGCTGTTGTTGGTACTCTGACCTGATTGCTCTTTCAGAGTTGTGGTTTAGGGTGTGTATGCTTTGCTCTTTTATTTGCCTGACTACAGCATTAATTGGGGCATTTGACTCTTTTGATTGAGAAATATTTGAATCAAACTTTTTGATTAGATTGCAGGTGTATCTACTGGATTGGCTAAAGTCCATACTTACTGTTGTTTCAGTTTATCTGTTTTATCTGCCTTCCCTGAATTCAGTAGTTCTTCTCCTACATCTATGTACATATCTATGTCCTGTGTTTCTTCGTACTGTTGCAGGAGTTCTTTACTTCTTTCTGACCAGTAGGGCATGTATGGCTTTCTACGTATGTCCTCTTGGGATGCGCTTTTTGAGCTTTTTAGTATAAGCTTTGTAAGCCTTCCTATGTTCTCATGTGTTGGGGGCATTCTGGGCCAAATATTTTTGATGTAGTCCCTGTACAGATCCCACTTGGCTTTCCGAAAGTTCTTTTTCGCTTTTGGCAGTGATTGTATTATTGGAATTTTAGCTTCATTTGTAATGAGTACAGGCAGACCTGTGCTGGCTGTTGGGGGATTCATTCAAGACCTCCCTCCGTGATGGGAGTGGGTTTTGATTTAGTATTTTTGTTCCAAATGCTGGTCTGGCGTATATTCTTTTTGCCGTCTTGCTGAGTGGAAAGTTCCCTTGTCTTGTGGGTCATATAGCAAGTGCAGGTTATTTAGGCTTGCCCTGTCATTGATGACATTGTTTCTATTACATCCTCAGTCTGTATGTTGGCTATTGAAGTCTCCGATTAATATACTTGGGTGTTGGGGATGCTGTAATGGCGGAGTTAGCCATTCAGAGAGGGGAGGCTTATAGATGTTTATTATGGTGATTCCTCCTACTTGTAAGATGTTCTTGTGAATGTTCCCTTCTTTGATAGTGGATGCCATCCAGGTGACTCCACTTGGGTTTTTTGCAAATATCAGTGCTGTTATTGATTGCGATTTAGTCTTTGAATGAGTGTATAGTTTGGGATAGAGTATCTTGAAGGGCAAGAATATTGACCTCATGTTTAGAAAGGAGTCTTGATAAGTAATCACATTTTGGCATCGACAATCCTGCAGTCTTGAGGGATAGAATTTTGATTTCAGATCTGATTTGTATCGACTCATTTTGGAGAACCTTGCTCACTTATTGACCTAGTTGAGTTCTGTGGTCTTTTTTTTTTTTTTTTTTTTTTTATCCCTGAGCCAGTATGGTTTTTCATTTTGGGGCTTCTTCATGGTGCTAAGGAGGTGTGGGACCGGGAGTAGGAGTCCTAGTCCGGTCTCCAAGTTTAGATCACTCTTAGTTTCCCCCTATCCTTCTGCTAGTTCAGCATGATTAAATCTTAGCTGACATTTTCCTTCAGGGCCATTGGAGTACTTCAGCCACCACATGACAACAACATGGAGGTCTGCCATGGTGGGGACCTTCAATGAAATACATACCTGCACGCAAATAACAGCAAGAAAAAACAACTGTATTATGGTAGTCTTTCCTTGTTACTTTTGTATGGCATAAAGCATATCAATCTGTGCCAGTAACTTCTTCAACAAGGAAAAAAGCATTATTGCTGCTGCAAAGCCTGAATTATTAATCATCTACTTCTTGCAGGCATGAGTATCTGAATTGTGACATGCATTTTTACTTGTTTAGAGGACTTTTTTGTTTCAAAAATGTAAAAATGGTTAAAGGTGTTGTACATGGAATTAACATTCAGAATATCTTTGTGTTCACAGCTATAGATCCACGCTTGACCAGAAAATCATTGTCTGGTAAGAACTGCCTTTCTTTTGGAAAGTTATGTGTACTAGGCTTGAATATTAGGTAACTACAACAGTTTAAAAAAAACAACAAACAAACAAAAAACCTACACAGCATACTTAAACTTTTTTTTTTTTCCTCAGAGAAAAAGTCATTCAACATCCATGTAAAAAGGGGGGGGCACATTGAGTCTCCAGGGTTTCCGGATCATTCATACCTGCCAAACAGTAACCTGTGGTGGACGCTTCGGGCACAGCGAGGCCACAGGATCCAGCTTGAGTTCCACACTCTGGTCTTCGAAGACGACTGTCAGCAAGACTTTATTAAAATCTATGACTCCCTGGCTCCCGTAGAGAATCGTTCCCTGACAGAGTGAGAGAAATGACTTCTTTTCCCCCGTAAAATGTCTTTCTCCTTTTTTATTGATGATGTCTTCTAGTATAACAGCTTGCTTGTTTCCTCTCTTTGATTATTATCAGACAGATGTGAATATATTTTGGGGAGAATAAGATATTTCAAGTAGGGCTGGGCCATAAATTGATTTTAAACCAAATATGATTTTTTTCCCCCTTTCGCTAGTGTAAATATGGTAGCCCACAGCTCGAGGCCCCTCCACAGCCCCATTTCTCTCCTACACAAACCCATTTGTACCCATTTGAAACATGGCGACAGGCATCAGTGAGGAACTTTTCATTTATAGAGCTGTCCACACATCCGGGTACTTGGTAGGTCGCGCTCTGCTGGCTCCATTTTGCGGTATAAACTGGCACCGGTACCATAGAAACAATATGTCATATCGATATTATGACAAGCTTTCACCGCAAGATTGGGCAAGATATGATCAAAAACTTCCAAATTTGTGGTCTTGAAAAGTGTCCCTACTGTCTACCAGCCAGTATGTGAAAGAACATTGTAGACTCTCTGTAGAGTGTAACTACCTGATAGATGTGCCAGCTTCACTACACATTGGCGGCACACTCTAATAATAGAAAATAAGTTCTATATATAGTATATAGTGTAAATAATAAATGTAAAGGTTCCTAAAACTACTCAAAGAGGAGCACTGCATACTGTACATTGAAATGGGTTACGGTTGAATGGTTAGGCAACCCTGTGGTTGGCAGTAGGCCTAATCAGGTCCGGCAGGTGTGGAGGAAAGAAAAGCCCAAATATAACTTGGGCATAATTTTTGATTGATGCAACAACCATATCTAATAACAAAACATATATAGAGTCTATAGTTTTGGTAAGTAGATCTACCTGTTTTAAAGTGGTCAAAACAAACGTAGATGTCGGTCACATCATCTCTCGGCCTCCACATCTCATAGCTAAAAGGCACTTTCCTTCGGCAGGCATTAGCCCACAACAACCTCCTTTTATAATCTTTGCTGGCCAATGGGAATTTTAAAAAAAATATACAGTATTCCTGCCGGCCATTATCACTTTTTATGAGATGGTGATGGTTACATGAACCAATGCTGCACCATTCCATAAAGATACATTTAAACCTCGGGTTTGTTTGCACCCTGCTCTGTTGCTAACACAAAGGCCACATGATCGGTGATGTAAGCGCAGACAGCTCTATTTTACGAAAAGTAAAAATATAGGCTTGCACTTTGTTTATTGGACTTTAAGACGATAGAAGAACCTTTACGAGAAGGCACACACATGCAAGCTGTAACATTACTATGTATTTTTTAAGCTATTTTTTAAGTCATGTTGGCACCTTATTTGGAAATTTGTGGATTCATCTTTGTTTGATTAAACCCTTATTAAAAAAAGGCTGGGTTTAATTAAAGCAAGATTTGAACTTTATTCCCAATAGGGAATCATATAATCATATTGTTTGAAGCAAAAATAATGTATTTGAAATAATTCCTCATCTTTTGTAGTTAAAAAAAAAAAAAAAAGATTAGATCAAAAATTGAATGTGGCATAAAAAAAAATCTGAGATTTTTTTTTTAGGTCATATCTTAGAGCCCTATTTTCAAAATATACTAGTGCAACTTTAAAAAAAAAATAAAAAGAGAAAACTGTACAAACGTTTTTTAATAATTCAACTTTAAAAATTTGAAATTTCTTATATTCTGTACTCATCACACAAAGTGCTATTTAATCCTTTGTTGTTTTAAATTTTGATGATTAAGACTTAGCGCTTTGAATTAAATTTGGAATTATTATATTCTAAAAGTTTGAGATGCACTAGGTATTAGAGTTGGAGACTCGTTAAAATTTGAAGTTATAAATTAGTGTTATAGTCAAGACCAGATCAAGACCACAGTCTCCCAAGACCAAGACCAAGTCGAGACCAGGACTACTGTGTATGTAGTTCTTGGTCTCATCTCAGTCTTGGTTTTGTTAGACTCTGGTCTGGACAAGATCTCAACTACAACACTAAATAAATTAAATGATGTACACAACTTGCAGGTTGGTTTTTCAGCATTAATAAGAACTCTGGATGAAGAATTGACTCCACTAAAAAGTTTAAATTCACTTGAAAATTGTTTGGTAAAAGCCTTGCTCTATGGCAACTGGTGCTATATCTTGGAAACCTCTGTCAACATAGGGGACAGGCAGTCCATACCAACCAGTGTCACACTCACATCACTGTGGACACTATTATTTGATGTATATAATATCTGATGTACGACAACAATGTATTGTGTGTCAGAGTAGTCTTAATAAGTTTAAGCATATAGATGTTAACCACTGACAAAGGTACTGACGGTGTCTTTGTCTTTTGCCATGTCTCCTCAGACAGTGTGGATACCCTCACCACTCTCTGTCCTTCCTGTCCTCTGGAAACGTCATGTTATTGGCCATGATCACCAATGAGGACAAGAACTTCCCCGGCTTCAGAGCTTTCTACTCTGAGATCCCCCTGAATGACAAAAGTAAGACACAGGCCACAGTGTGGACAGATGTTGAATTTTTTCTTGTGGTCTAACAATCATCTACATCAGCTGATAATTTGCACATAAATTATATTAAAATGTTCAACTTGTAAAGATTTTTTTTTGTAGCTTTTTCCCCTGATCCTACCTTAACTACATTTTTTTCTGACATAGATTCTTCGTGTCAAACAAAGAAGAATTGTTTCTAGTTAACTGGGATCATTTATCATCTACTCTGAAAACAATCACTGATTTAAGTCATTTTTCAGTTGATTTCAGTTTTATATTGAATGCAAATTAGAACACTTAGAGGTCTTGGATAAAATTAAAAAAAAACCTTTTCCAAGCTTTTCCATTTTATCTTTATGCCTCGGTGACACGAGGAGTACGGTAGTCTGTCAATGGGCTTCATGCAAGAACATGTTAGTATTAATATGTGTAGGTCATGGGTATTTTGTTCGTAAGCTGTGTTAGTACGACTGAGCTAGTCCTGATGGAACAAACTGCTCAAATGTCCTCCAAATGTGTGTAAACAGCACACGTAAATCTCCTGTGTGTACATGAGTGCGCGTTCATGTGAATTGAAGATTTGTATACTGTAAATGATGCCCCAAAACTGCCATATAAAGCCACGCCACCCCAGCGACTGACCAGGAGTTCCCAGGACTTTACAGAAACAACTTCAGAGTCTAAGGGGAAAAAAAAAAATTCTCCAACAAAACTGAAGTTCTCTCATCTGAGATCTGAAAAAGTTTAAAAAATAAATACATTTAGAAGCATCAGCGGTGGATTCCATAAAAAATGCAAAACACAAGAACAACCCCCTTAAGCTTATAAATGGTATTCACTTATAAAGTGCTTTTTCTCATCTCTGGATGACCAAAGCACAGATCCTGCTATCCACCCATTCACACACAAATTCACACACTGATGGAGGTGGAGCAGCCATGCAAGGCACTGGCGTGATCCACCAGGAGCAACTTGGGGTTCAGTGTCTTGCTCAAGGACACTTCAATATCCAGACTGCAGAGTGTGCAGGAATTGAACCCCTAACCCTCCAATTAGTCGTCTGCCACACTACACTTGTCCACAGCCGCCCTAGATTAGTTGGTGCAGATTATTTTTCTCCTGCTGCAACTGACATGAAGACACAGCGTAAGCCTGAAAGTAATGCTGTGTTGTAAAACATATATTGGAACTGCATTATTTTAAACATCCAGCCATCTTCTACCACTGATGTGGGGTTCCAGGTCGCAGGCAGCAGTGCAAGTAGAGAATCCCAGACTGCTGCCCAGTTCAAATCCATTTAAAATCAGATTTCACACAGGCCCTGTGATCTGCTCTCAAACCCACACATGTCCATTTTGTGCTGGGCAAGGATGGCACTGATGACACACTGGACCAATCGCTGCACTCGGGAGTACATGGCCCTGTGTGTCATCCATGCGCAGTGTACTGAAAGTCTCCCACTTTGCAGCGCATTATGACACATTTTAACAGTTTGGGCTTAAAATGTGTGTGGAAAAAACTGACTTTTGTTAAATTTAAGAGTTTAATTTGGAAATACAGCCTACTTTTTCCTTATTCCTTTTTCTCAGCTCTGCACTGTAATGTAGAAGCAAAGCAAAGCACTTCATGGCAATTCAGAATTATCTCCAGCTGATCCTGTGTGCTTTGCATTATGATAGTAGATCAGTCACTTATTGACCAATCAGCCTATACCATCAGGTTGTGGAAGACGCTTCCCCACTGGGCTGTTCTGCAATATAACGGAGGCCACTGGGAACCAACGTTTAGAATCTTATATTTTGGATCTGATATGATTTGGATATTGATGGAATTATGCTGTTTTAAATATTTTTTTTAATTAACTAATTTAATTTAATATAACTTATAAAATCTTGTCGATTGATTATTATTTTATTGACTGGAGTGGTGGCCTAGTTGACAGTGCATCTGCCCCACAACTGGGAGATTGGGGGTTCAAGTCCTGGTTGGGTCATACCAAAGACCATATAAAGAAATGGTACTTCCCGCCTTCTAGCTTGGTGCTCAGCATAACAAAAAGGGGGAAGGAGAAGTTGTTTGTGTGGCGTCTTGCATGGCAGCGACCTCTCTGATTCTACATGTGATTAACATTGTTGATAAGAGAAATGTAATTTTGTTCTACTGTACATGATTGGCTGTATGGACTGAATGACAATAGAGATGGCTTCTTCTTCTTATAGGGTTTACACATTTATACTTGACTGAATCCGAATAAAATATAGAGTCATTTAATTCAATTCAATTCAACTTTATTTATATAGCACCATTTCACAGCAACAGTCATCTCATAGCACTTTCAACTCTAGGGGAAACCCCCACAATTCCAAAAAGACCCCAGCAATCAGGTGATCCCTGTGAGCAAGCGCTTGGTTACGGTGGAGAGGAAAAACTCCCTTTTAACAGGAAGAAACCTCCAGCAGAACCAGGCTCAGGGAGGGGCAGTCATCTACTGCGACTGGCTGGGGGATGAGGGGATAGAGAAAATGAAAAGAACAGACATGTAGAGAGCAAACAGCACGATTGGGACTCAGTCTATTGGAGAGAACAAACAGATGTTAATGACCAGCAAAAAAAAAAAAAAAATATTTCATTGAGAGTGAAGAAAGGAGTGAAGCCCAGTGCATTACTGGAGGTCCCCCGGCTGTCTAAACCTATTAGCAGCATAACTAAGGGAGGGTTCAGAAACACATGATCCCTCCCTAATTGTAGGCTATATCAAAAAGGAAGGTTTTAACCCTATTCTTAAAAACAGAGATTGAGTCTGACTCCCGAATCCAGATTGGCAGCTGGTTCCACAGGAGAGGAGCTTGATAACTGAAGACTCTGCCTCCCATTGTACTTTTGGAGATTCTAGGTATTACAAGTAATCCAGCATTTTGGGAGCATAGTGCTCTGTTAGGATAATAGCGGTAGTATCAGATCTTTTAAATAAAAAGGGGCCTGATTGTTTAGAGCTTTGTAAGTGAGAAGAAGGATTTTAAATTTAATTCTAAACTCTATGGGAAGCCAATGAAGGGAGGCCAGAACCGGAGAGATATGATCTCTCTTTCTAGTACCTGTTAAAACTCTTGCTGCAGCATTTTGGATCAGCTGAAGACTTTTTAAAGATGTTTTAGGACAACCTGATAATAAAAAGTTACAATAATTTAATCTAGAGCTAACAAAAGCGTGGATCAGTTTCTCAGCATCACTCTGAGACAAGATGCTCCTAATCTTGGTAATATTACACAAATGATAGAAGGCAGTCTTAGAAATGAAATTAATATGTGAATTGAAAAACAGATCTTGATTAAAAATAACTCCAAGGTTCCTCACAGAATTATTAAGAGAAAGAGTAACCGCATCCAAACTAAGAGTTTGATTTGGTAAGGTATTTCTAAGGTTTTTTTGGACCAACAAGAATGACTTCAGTCTTATCTGAATTTAATAGTAGGAAATTACAGCTCATCCAAGCTTTGATTTCCTTAAAACAGGCTTCTAACTTGGCTAATTGATTACTATCATCTGGCTTCATTGACAGGTATAATTGTGCGTCATCTGCATAACAATGAAAATATATACAGTGCTTTCTAATAATGTTGCCTAACGGAAGCATGTATAAACTAAAAAGAGTAGGGCCTAGCACAGATCCCTGTGGAACTCCATGACTGAGCTTTGAGTTGAAAGAAAACTCATTATTAACATGAACAAACTGGAACCTATCAGATAAATAAGATCTAAACCACTGCAACGAAGTTCCATTAAGTCCAACATAGTGTTCTAATCTATCAAGTAGAATATTGTGATCGATAGTATCAAAAGCTGCACTAAGGTCTAAAAGGATAAGTACAGAAACAAGTCCATTATCAGATGCGATCAGGAGGTCATTAGTGACCTTTACGAAGGCTGTTTCAGTACTATGATGGATTCTAAACCCAGAATGAAACTCTTCAAATAAACCAATTCCCTGCAAGTGGTCAAATAATTGCGTAGCAACAACTCTTTCTAAGATTTTTGAAATGAAAGGGAGATTGGAGATTGGTCTAATTGAAATTTAGTGAAAACTATGATTAGAATAACAGCATACTATTTGTGCATAACTCATATAACTGCTCTGGACTGTACGTCAAGTTTACGAACAAATCTGTTAGTACTAACGGTTCTTATGTGAGGCCCAAAGTGTCGGTGTGTGTGTCTGTGTGTCTTTCCATAGACAAACACTGAGGCATCAGCACTCCCTGGTGATTTTAGTTACTTAAGCAACACAAAAACAAATATCTGAATTGGTATTAAAGGGTGCATCTAGTGCACTTTTTCTACATATTGATACAGTTCTGAGAGGTTTTAGTTAATGTCTGAAATTCTGGCAAACCATTCGGCCACTCAGGAGGAGAAAGTCGCTCCTTATCCACACTGTATGGTGTGGATGGTTTGCTGTTGACTTCAACTGGAGACATTATCGGGTGGTGGAAGGAGAACTACGAGAATCACACTTTCCATAGAGAAGGCAGAGCTTGAGGATGAGGGGCATGACTCAAAAAACTCTCCAGTGGGCCTGAGGGGGATGAGATTTGCTCTTAGTACCTCAAAGCTCTAGATACTGTAGGAGTGTCCTGGTTGATTTGATTTTTGATTTGATTTTGTATACTTTATTGATCCCCAGAGGGGAAATCGAGGGCATCCACCTGGATGGATGAAGCAGCCACCTGCCTTTCTAACATTGTGTGGAGATTGGGAACAGTACTTCTTTAAGAAAGGGGGTCAGAGGGTGTGTTCTAATTTTAGAGGGATCACACTCCTCAGCCTCCCTGAAAAGGTCTGTGTCAAGGTACTGGAGAGGAGAGCCTGGCATTTTGTTGAAACTCAGATTAAGGAGGAACAGTGTGGTTTTCATCCTGGTCATGGAACACTGGACCAACTCTTCACCCTCTCAAAAGTCCTTGAGGATTCATGGGAGTTTGCCAACCAGTCTACATGTGTTTTGTGAGCTTGGAGAAGGCATTCAACCGCATTCCTCATGGTTTTCTTGTTGGAGGGGTACTTCAGGAGTATGGGATATTGGGCTTGTTTTTACGATGTATCCAGTCTCGACCATGCCAAGAGTTTGGTTCCTATTGCCAACAATCAGTCATACTGAGAGTTAGACTCTGTCAGGGCTGGCCTTTGTCATCAATCCTGTTCATAATTTTTATAGACAGGATTTTTAGGAGCAGCTAAGGAGGGAGGGTGGCATTTTCAGTGGCCACAAAATCTTGTTTCTGCTTTTTGCAGATTATGTCATCCTGTTAGCATCATCGAACAATGAAATACAGGTCTTACTAGGGCAGCAGCTGGGATGACAATCAGAACCTCCAATTCTAAGTTCATGGTCCTCAGCTGGAAATGGGTGGATCATCCTCTCCAGTTTGGGGATGAGCTCCTGCCCCAAGTGGAGGAGTTCAAGTATCTTGGGCTCTTATTTTCAAATGATGAGAGAATGGATTTGGGCAGCATCTGCAGTGATGCAGACATTGTACTGGTCTTTTGTGGAGAAGAGAGTTTGAAAGCAATGCTGTTGATTTATCAGTCAGTCTACATTCCTGCCCTCACCTATGGTCATGAGCTTTGGGTAATGACCATACAAATGAGATCATGGATTCAAGCAGCTGAAATAAGCTTTCTCTGTAGGGTGGCTGGATTTACCTTTAGAGATAAGCTGAGAAGCTCAGTTATCCTGTCAAGGCACAGAGTAGAGCCTCTGCTTCTCCACATTGAAAGGAGCCAATAAAGTGGCTTTAGCATCAGATCAGGATGCTATCTGGACACCTTCCACATGAGGTGTTTCTGGCTCATATCACTGGGAGGAAACCCCAGGGCAGACCCAGAATATGCTGGAGAGACTATAGGCCATATTATGACAATCTAGTCAACAGTCTATTGTCTATGGTGCAGAGTTCATTGATGGGTATGTCCAAGTTCATTTCACTGTAACAGCAGTGTAAAAATGAACTTTGCAAAGAGGCTGTTATCGTGCTCCTAATTGTTTAGAGGTGTGTTTTGGGTATAACGTGCAATAATCCAATTGCTGTCTTTGCTCTCATTGCCTTTAACAAGGCATATTACTAATATGATGCCATAAAATTGGGGGGACAAATTCATTTTGCACTGGAAACAATGCAGGTTCATTCACAAAGTGAAAATGCTTTTAAGGACAGTCCATAGCCATGCTCACACTGGGGATCAAGGTTCATAAAATAGGCTGTAAATAATACAGTGTAATTTACTGTGTTTACCAAATAAAACTGACATCACCCAAAATTTGCTGTGGGAATAAATCAATCAATCTGCAGCCCACAATGATTGATTATCATAATGATGCACTGATGAAAGCCATGCCATTCAATGATTTTGATGGACAGAGTTGTAAAAATTGCTTCAGTTATTTTCATGAAAGACCTGGGACCATCCACGGCCTCGTCATCCAAAATCCTCTGTGAAACTGTGGAAAAGCGAGCCGTTCCTCCAGAAGATTTCAGCCTGTGGTCTGTTAATGGTCCCCCTTTGGCTGAATGCAAAATTGTTGTATATTAACTAAAAAAAACTGTTGAAATATCACTGGATGAGCTTAAATAAAGCCTGCTTCTGCACTGATTTTGAATCATTCTGTTAAAATAATGATGGTGAATGAGGAGAAAAATATATATTTTTTTTTTAAAAACTGTCATGAATTAGATAATGATGGATGTTGGCCTTGTGCAGTTTGAGTCTCTGGTGGATTGGAGAGTCTCGGCCATCTGGGGGTGGCAGCTGTTTTGCTGATGTAGGGCACACTGGTCCCGCTATGCAACATGGTAAAGTCCAGTGGTTAAATAATGAAAATTAAAAATAGTGACACACTTAAGGAGACCAGATAAGGAAAGAATACATAAATGAATGCCTAATGTGTGTACTTGTATATAAGTTTACAATTCCAGTGCATCCGGAAAGTATTCACAGCGCTTCACTTTTTCCACATTTTGTTATGTTACAGCCTTATTCCAAAAGGGATTAAATTCATTTTTTCCCTCAAAATTCTACACACAATACCCCAGAATGACAATGTGAACATTTTTTTTGAGATTTTTGCAAATTAAAAAAAAATGCAACTAAGAAATCACATGTACATAAGTATTCACAGCCTTTGCCATGAAGCTCAAAATTGAGGTCAGGTGCATTCTGTTTCCACTGATCATTCTTGAGATGTTTCTACAGCTTAATTGGAGTCCACCTGTGGTAAATTCAGTTGATAGGACATGATTTGGAAAGGTACACACCTGTCTATACAGTGGGGAAAAAAGTATTTAGTCAGCCACCAATTGTGCAAGTTCTCCCACTTAAAAGATGAGAGAGGTCTCCAATTTTCATCATAGGTATACCTCAACTATGAGAGACAAAATGAGAAAAAAAAAATCCAGAAAATCACATTGAAGGATTTTTAATGAATTAATTGGTAAATTCCTCGGTAAAATAAGTATTTGGTCAATAACAAAAGTTCATCTCAATACTTTGTTATATACCCTTTGTTGGCAATGACAGAGGTCAAACGTTTTCTGTAAGTCTTCACAAGGTTTTCACACACTGTTGCTGGTATTTTGGCCCATTCCTCCATGCAGATCTCCTCTAGAGCAGTGATGTTTTGGGGCTGTCACTGGGCAACACGGACTTTCAACTCCCTCCAAAGATTTTCTATGGGGTTGAGATCTGGAGACTGGCTAGGCCACTCCAGGACCTTGAAATGCTTCTTACGAAGCCACTCCTTTGTTGCCCGGGCGGTGTGTTTGGGATCATTGTCATGCTGAAAGACCCAGCCACGTTTCATCTTCAATGCCCTTGCTGATGGAAGGAGGTTTTCACTCAAAATCTCATGATACATGGCCCCATTCATTCTTTCCTTTACACGGATCAGTCGTCCTGGTCCCTTTGCAGAAAAACAGCCCCAAAGTATGGTGTTTCCACCCCCATGCTTCACAGTAGGTATGGTGTTCTTTCTCCTCCAAACACGACAAGTTGAGTTTTCACCAAAAAGTTCTATTTTGGTTTCATCTGACCATATGACATTCTCCCAAACCTCTTCTGGATCATCCAAATGCTCTCTAGCAAACTTCAGACGGGCCTGGACATGTACTGGCTTAAGCAGGGGGGCACGTCTGGCACTGCAGGATTTGAGTCCCTGGCGGCGTAGTGTGTTACTGATGTAGCCTTTGTTACTTTGGTCCCAGCTCTCTGCAGGTCATTCACTAGGTCCCCCCGTGTGGTTCTGGGATTTTTGCTCACCGTTCTCGTGATCATTTTGACCTCACAGGGTGAGATCTTGCGTGGAGCCCCAGATCTATTGAGATTATCAGTGGTCTTGTATGTCTTCCATTTTCTAATAATTGCTTCCACAGTTGATTTCTTCACACCAAGCTGCTTACCTGTTGCAGATTCAGTCTTCCCAGCCTGGTGCAGGTCTACAATTTTGCTTCTGGTGTCCTTTGACAGCTCTTTGGTCTTGGCCATAGTGGAGTTTGGAGTCTGACTGTTTGAGGTTGTGGACAGGTGTCTTTTATACTGATAATGAGTTCAAACAGGTGCCATTAATACAGGTAACGAGTGGAGGACAGAGGAGCCTCTTAAAGAAGAAGTTACAGGTCTGTGAGAGCCAGAAATCTTGCTTGTTTGTAGGTGACCAAATACTTATTTTACCAAGGAATTTACCAATTAATTCATTAAAAATCCTTCAAAGTGATTTTCTGGATTTTTTTTTTTTCTCATTTTGTCTCTCATAGTTGAGGCATACCTATGATGAAAATTGGAGACCTCTCTCATCTTTTAAGTGGGAGAACTTGCACAATTGGTGGCTGACTAAATACATTTTTGCCCCACTGTATAAGGTCCCACAGTTGACAGTGTATGTCAGAGCACAAATCAAGTATGAAGTCAAAGGAATTGTATGTAGATCTCCGAGACAGGATTGTCTCAAGGCACAAATCTGGGGAAGGGTACAGAAAAATTTCTGGTGCTTTGAATGTCCCAATGAGCACAGTGGCCTCCATCATCCCTAAATGGAAGAAGTTCAGAACCACCAGGACTATTCCTAGAGCTGGCCGGCCGTCTAAACTGAGCAATCGGGGGAGAAGGGCCTTAGTCAGGGAGGTGACCAAGAACCCGATGGTCACTCTGTCAGAGGTCCAGTTTTCCTCTGTGGAGAGAGGAGAACCTTCCAGAAGGACAACCATTTCTGCAGCAATCCATCAATCAGGCCTGTATGGTAGAGTGGTCAGATGGAAGCCACTCCTTAGTAAAAGGCACATGGCAGCCCACCTGGAGTTTGCCAAAAGGCACCTGAAGGACTCTCAGTCCATGAGAAACAAAATTCTCTGGTCTGATGAGACAAAGATTGAACTCTTTGGTGTGAATGCCAGGAGTCATGTTTAGTGGAAACCAGGCACCACTCATAAGCATGCCAATGGTGGTGGCAGCATCATGCTGTGGGGATGTTTTTCAGTGGCAGGAACTGGGCGACTAGTCAGGATAGAGGGAAAGATGAATGCAGCAATGTACGGAGACATTCTGGATGAAAACCTGCTCCGGAGCGCTCTTGACCTCAGACTGGGGCGATGGTTCATCTTTCAGCAGGACAACAATCCTAAGCACACAGCCAAGATATCAAAGGGGTGGCTTCAGAACAACTCTGTGAATGTCCTCAAGTGGCCCAGCCAGAGTCCAGACTTGAATCCAATTGAATATCTCTGGAGAGGTCTGAAAATGGCTATGCACAGACGCATCCCATCCAACCTGATGGAGCTTGAAAGGTGCTGCAAAGAGGAATGGACCAAACTGTCTAAAGATAGGTGTGCCAAGCTTGTGGCATCATATTCAAAAAGACTTGAGGCTGTAATTGCTGCCAAAGCTGCATCAACAAGGTATTGAACAACGGCTGTGAATACTTACAGTGGTGTGAAAAAGCGTTTGCCCCCTTTCTGATTTCTCATCATTTTGTATGTCTGTCACACTTAAATGTTTTAGATCGTCAAAAAAATCTAAATATTAGACAAAGCTAACACAAGCAAACACAAAATGCAGTTTTTAAATGAAGGTGTTTATTATTAAGGGTTAAAAAAAAATCCCCCCCCTCGTTAAACACAAATCAACTGTGGTTTATCACATCTTTGGAAACCTAAGTTCTGTTTGTCTAGCCCAGGGGTCGGCAACCCGCGGCTCCGGAGCCGCATGCGGCTCTTTCATCCCTCTGCTACGGCTCCCTGTGGCTTTGGAAAATAAATAATGAGTATTTAATTAAAATGTATTTTATTTTAGTTCATTAGTTTTTAAAATGTAATTCTAAATTTGAAGATTATGGTGATCTTGTAAAATCTAAAAAAAAAACGTGTTAAAAGTTTAATCACCGTCAGCGAAAATCAACACGATTACATAAGCGTTCGGCACTTCCCCGGAAGTCGTCTCCCGCGATAACCCGGCTGTGTTGTGTTCAAGCTACTGCTGTATTGCAGTAGCTTGACAGCCCTCCGATTGGATAGTTGCAAACGATTGGACCAATCAAATGGCTCGTTGTATGCTTTTTCAAAGATTCATGGCCGCGTGTTCTCAGGGATGTGATTTTCTGCTAATTCGCCGAATTCCGCTTTATTTTATCTTCCAGGAAAAGTACGTTAAGTACGTTAGCGGCTTGTGGTCCACGAACGCAGTGAAGCTGCGCCCTTTCAGGCAGGACTGGAAGTGGCGTATGGCTGCTTCCGGTAATCAGTATGGCCAGGTGGAGAGCCATTAACTCTCTGTTACTGGCGGCGTACAACGGCTGTATGAGCTGGGCTGGCGCGAGGGAGGAAAACGGTAATAAAAGTTAACCATCCCCTTTTATGATTCCAAACAGTTTGAAATTGACAGTGCACAGTGGACACTGACTCATAACTTTTTAATATTTCTAAGACTTGGCTACATCAGTGATTGTGCAAAATGAACTGCTCAAGCCTCAATGGAGATTGAAACTGGTGATCTGAAATGAATGCTGAAATTATAAAAAGTAATGGTATGTTGGAATTTTATTTCTATTAAATCAGTTAATTTTATTAACAGATAAAATTAACTGATTTTGATTTGATCAAGTGTTAAAGCATGTGATGGATAATGCTTGTTGGGATATTTTAGGAATGCTATCTTCTTGGAACATAAGTCAATATTATACATTAATAAGTGGCATACAGCTGTTTGTTTTATGTCATTTAAGCACAGTTCTGGTACTTAAAAATCATAAAAACCCAGAAGCTTCGGGGGGCTTTGCCCCCCTTGCCCCACACCCCACACCCCACCAGGGCTCTGCCCCGGACCCCGCTGGGGGACTGTGTCCCACAGACCCCCTGCTGAATTTTCAGATAATTTCCCCAACCCCAAATTACATCGCTGGTTCGTGTTGGAATTCTGAGCTTTCGGTATTGTTTTCAGCGGAATTATGAGATTTTTATCGAAGGATCAGGAGTCATCAGTGCTAGAAATAGCACTCTCCTTTCAACCCAGTGTCAACCTTCAACCCAATGTCTTTTTTTTTTCGGAGTTCAAAATGTTTTTGTTGCATGCAGAAATGTAATTTTGTTTTCTCTGCAGGAGTTCCCTGATTTCAGAAATGCAACACATTATAGTTTGTTTATACATAGCATAAAGGGAAAAAAAAGTTACATGCAGTGTTATTTCATTTTAAGTGTCAAAAGGGTTTTTGTGGCTCCCAGTGTTTTCTTTTCTGTGGGAAATGGGTCCAAATGGCTCTTTGAGTGGTAAAGGTTGCTGACCCCTGGTCTAGCCACACCCAGGCCTGATTACTGCCACACCTGTTCTCAATCAAGAAATCACTTAAATAGGACCTGCCTGACAAAGTGAAGTAGACCAAAGCATCCTCAAAAGCTAGACATCATTCTGGAATCCAAAGAAATTCAGGAACAAATGAGAAACAAAGTAACAAAGTATCAGTCTGGTAAAGGTTATAAAGCCATTTCTAAAGCTTTGGGACTCCAGCGAACCACAGTGAGAGCCATTATCCACAAGTGGTGAAAACATGGAACAGTGGTGAACATTCCCAGAAGTAGCCGGCTGACAAAAATTACCCCAAGAGCGCAGCGGCAACTCACCCAAGAGGTCACAAAAGACTCCACAACAACATCCAAAGAACTGCAGGCCTCATTTGCCTCAGTTAAGGTCAGTGTTCATGACTCCACCATAAGAAAGAGACTGGGCAAAAATGGCCTGCATGGCAGAGTTCCAAGACAAAAACCACTGCTGAGCGAAAAGAGCATAAAAGCTGATCTCAGTTTTGCCAGAAAGCATCTTGATGATCCCCAAGACTTTGGGGAAAATACTCTGTAGACTGACGAGACAAAAGTTGAACTTTTTGGAAGGTGTGTGTCCCATTACATCCGGCGTAAAAGTAACACAGCATTTCAGAAAAGGTACATCATACCAACAGTAAAACATGGTGGTGGCAGTGTTATGGTCTGGGGCTGTTTTGCTGCTTCAGGACCTGGAAGACTTGCTGTGGTAAATGGAACCATGAATTCTGCTGTCTTCCAAAAAATCCTGAAGGAGAATGTCTGGCCATCTGTTCGGGACCTCAAACTGAAGCACACTTGGGTTCTGCAGCAGGACAATGATCCAAAACACACCAGCAAGTCCACCTCTGAATGGCTTAAGAAAAACAAAAAGAAGACTTTGGAGTGGCCTAGTCAAAGTCCTGACCTGAATCCAATTGAGATGCTGTGGCATGACCTTAAAAAGGTGGTTCATGCTGGAAAACCCTCCAATGTGGCTGAATTACAACAATTCTGCAAAGATGAGTGGGCCAAAATTCCTCCACAGCGCTGCAAAAGACTCATTGCCAGTTATTGCCAGTTTAAAAAAAAAAAAAAGTTACAGCCTAATAGTATTGAATGCAAAAGACGCAACAAACTTACACAAAATGGTCCTCCTCCAGTATACAACTAGGACAATATCAATCACTACGGAGGGTGACAATATTTATGGTATGTATTCATGTGGGGTAACTAAATAAACTGTTATGCTGTTTATTCCATCTAACTACAATGCTCCGCACTGTGTATATATATTTATGTATTTATGTGTACATATGTACAGTATATTCACTGCTCTTATTTTCCTGTCTTCTAAATTACTGCTCTAAGTGTTGCTATCCTTGTGCTGTTGCAATCCTGGAATTTCCCCATTGTGGGACTAATAAAGGCTTATCTTATCTTATCTTATCGCAAATGCTTGATTGCGGTTGTTGCTCCTAAGGGTGGCCCAATCATTTATTAGTTTTAGGGGGCAATCACTTTTTCACACAGGGCCATGTAGGTTTGGATTTTTTTTTTTTTTTTTACCCTTAATAATAAACACTTTAATTTAAAAACTGCATTTTGTGTTTACTTGTGTTATCTTTGTCTAATATTTAAATATAATGATCTGAAACATTTAAGTGTGACAAACATACAAAAAAATGAGAAATCAGAAAGGGGGCAAACACTTTTTCACACCACTGTATGTACATGTGATTTCTTCGTTTTTTTTATTTTTAATAAAGTTGTAAAAATCTCAAAAAACTTTTTTCACATTGTCATTATGGGGTATTGTGTGTAGAATTTTGAGGAAAAAAATTAAATTAATCCCTTTTGGAATAAGGCTGTAACATAACAAAATGTGGAAAAAGTGAAGCGCTGTGAATACTTTCCGGATGCACTGTACATTGCAATTACACATATGCCCCGCCTCTTGTTTATTGGTGTTGTTTGTTGATGCTGTGAGGTGCTTGGGTGCATGTGTGTGTGTACACATACACAGCACTTCACTTGTGTGACATTTGAATGTTTTGTTTTGTAGCACCTTAACTCTTGCACTTAAGCATATCCACTTCTTTACAGTTTTGCCGCAGATGTTGTTCTCGTATGTATATATCTGTTTATGTGTTTTTGTGACCCGCCAGGGGACTACAGATGCAAATTAGCAATATTGCTAAATTTGCCATACTTACATTTGTATTAATGTTCAATAGTATGTCATGTACCGTTCAAACAAGCATTAAACTAAACTAAATTCATTCATTCATTCATCCATCCATCTTCTACCATTTGTCTGGGGAGCCAGGTCATGGATACAGCAGTCTAAGCAGAAAAGGCCAGGTTTCCCTCTCCTCAACCACCTCCTCCAGCTCTTCAAAAAGAAGACCATGGATGGATGGATGGATGAATGGGTGGATGGCTGGATTAATGAATAAGACTGCAACGTGGATGTCTAGTGGGGTGACTAGAATTTAAAGAAAATACAGTAGCAGGCTAGAAAACATACAGTGGGGTAAAAAAGTATTTAGTCAGCCACCAATTGTGCAAATTCTCCCACTTAAAAGATGAGAGAGGTCTCCAATTTTCATCATAGGTATACCTGAACTATGAGAGACAAAATAAGAAAAAAAAATCCAGAAAATCACATTGAAGGATTTTTAATGAATTAATTGGTAAATTCCTCGATAAAATAAGTATTTGGTCAATAACAAAAGTTCATCTCAATACTTTGTTATATACCCTTTGTTGGCAATGACAGAGGTCAAACGTTTTCTGTAAGTTTTCACAAGGTTTTCACACACTGTTGCTGGTATTTTGGCCCATTCCTCCATGCAGATCTCCTCTAGAGCAGTGATGTTTTGGGGCTGTTGCTGGGCAACACAGACTTTCAACTCCCTTCACAGATTTTCTATGGGGTTGAGATCTGGAGACTGGCTAGGCCACTCCAGGACCTTGAAATGCTTCTTACGAAGCCACTCCTTCGTTGCCCGAGCGGTGTGTTTGGGATCATTGTCATGCTGAAAGACCCAGCCACGTTTCATCTTCAATGCCGTTGCTGGTGGAAGGAGGTTTTCACTCAAAATCCCACGATACATGGCCCCATTCATTCTTTCCTTTACACGGATCAGTCGTCCTGGTCCCTTTGCAGAAAAACAGCCCCAAAGTATGGTGTTTCCACCCCCATGCTTCACAGTAGGTATGGTGTTCTTTCTCCTCCAAACACGACAAGTTGAGTTTTCACCAAAAAGTTCTATTTTGGTTTCATCTGACCATGTGACATTCTCCCAATCCTCTTCTGGATCATCCAAATGCTCTCTAGCAAACTTCAGACGGGCCTGGACATGTACTGGCTTAAGCAGGGGGACACGTCTGGCACTGCAGGATTTGAGTCCCTGGCGGCGTAGTGTGTTTCTGATGTAGCCTTTGTTACTTTGGTCCCAGCTCTCTGCAGGTCATTCACTAGGTCCCCCCATGTGGTTCTGGGATTTTTGCTCACCGTTCTCGTGATAATTTTGACCCCACGGGGTGAGATCTTGAGTGGATCCCCAGATCGAGGGAGATTATCAGTGGTCTTGTATGTCTTCCATTTTCTAATAATTGCTCCCACAGTTGATTTCTTCACACCAAGCTGCTTACCTATTGCAGATTCAGTCTTTCCAGCCTGGTGCAGGTCTACAATTTTGTTTCTGGTGTCCTTTGACAGCTCTTTGGTCTTGGCCATAGTGGAGTTTGGAGTCTGACTGTTTGAGGTTGTGGACAGGTGTCTTTTATACTGATAACAAGTTCAAACAGGTGCCATTAATACAGGTAATGAGTGGAGGACAGAGGAGCCTCTTAAAGAAGACGTTACAGGTCTGTGAGAGCCAGAAATCTTGCTTGTTTGTAGGTGACCAAATACTTATTTTACTGAGGAATTTACCAATTAATTCATTAAAAATCCTTCAATGTGATTTTCTGGATATTTTTTTTCTCATTTTGTCTCTCATAGTTGAGGTATACCTATGATGAAAATTGGAGACCTCTCTCATCTTTTAAGTGGGAGAACTTGCACAATTGGTGGCTGACTAAATACTTTTTTGCCCCACTGTATTTGCACTGTCAGTCTGGGTGTTGTCATTCAGAGGGATCCTCCCACCATGGTTAAAATAAGTGGAGATGAAGCAGGGAGGGTGGTATCATTCTAGTGAGCTCCGGTTCTCATGTCATAACTGGAGCCAAATCAAAACTGCTCATTTAGAGAGAGGTACTGAGACAAAGGCCGACCCTAACAAAATCAGAGGGTTGAGTTTTTCCTGTTGATAGCTACTCCAGTTATCCACATAGATGTGCAAAGGCACTGAAAAAGTGTCATTTCTTTCATATGTCCCCTTTAAGGTGAGTGTGTCCATAAATAACCTAAAATATCACTGTGAAATATCTCCCTTGTTCAGAGTGTAATGGTACACTAACTGGAGACAAAGGATCATTCTCTTCACCTTTCTTCCCCTCCAACTACCCTCCAAGTATCTCATGTATCTGGAACATTGTGGTAAGTGCATATTAATGTTCTTACCCTTTTTTATGTAATATGGAGAACTATTAAAGCCTTGTTGGCATCAATAGAAACTTTTACATTTGTATCAGAAGGTTGTTGATGAAAGATTAAGAGTTGAAATGTACAAAAACTTAAATTCAAACTTGTTTACTGTCATATGCATAGTTAAAAAAACAAGCAATAAAATTCTTACTTTGCTCTCTGGCAACACACAGGGACATGTGTGCACATACCATGCATCTGAAAATAATATTAAGAAAGTAAAGGGTTAAAAAGTTTCTGTTTTATTTAAAAAAAAGAGACCTCAATAAATCATTTCCAAACTTTTCCCACCTTTAATGTGACCTAGAATCTGTACAATTCAGAAACATTTGTTAGGATGAAAAATAAAAAAGCACAATAAGCTGGTTGCACAAGTTTACACACCCTTATACTAAAATTTTGATAAAGCACATTTTGATTTAATAGAAACATTCTTTTTGGGTAGGAGTCTATCATCACTATACCACATCTTGACTTGGCAGTGGCAGGGAGGACGCCATGTTAGTAGAGGGCTTATTCTCAGAAGAAGATAAATGGGGTAACGTTTAATACAGTAGTATAGACACAGAATTGCCTTTGGCAGAGATATTGCCTGAATTTTTATGCCATTCTGCTCATAGTCATAATCAACGCTAAAAATATAAAGATTAATCCAACTTTAAACCAAGGCTTACATTAACATGGTAGTTGCAGTGCCAACAATACCTTCAGTTAACCACTTGCACTCCGGGCAATTTTCCTAAAAATGCCAAAAAATAACATGCCCAAAGTAAATCGAAAGCTGTTATTCAACCCTTTGCAGCATCTTCATGGGGTTGGTCTCATTTAAAAGAAAACACTTTGAATTTTTTGGCAAAAAAAACATAATCTCTCTACGTGCTCCGGCCACTGAGTTACAGTCATCTAAACATACTGAACTTGAAGAAAAAAAAATTGGACACAGTGTTTTTTTGGATACAAATGCTTGTAAATAACACACAGCTGTCCAATCCGGCTGGAAAATGCAACAGAAATGTAGAACCAAGTGTTATCCAGCTGAGATCCAAATTTGGTAACAATACCACAAAAAATGAATATTTTACACAGCTTTGTTCTCAGGCTGTTCCCAGGCGTTTTGGAACTGTGCCAAATTGTGCCAAATGGCACAGTTTGGAAAAACATCTGTAACTTTTGAATAATTCAATGTAGAATCTTCATTTTAGGCTCTAATGAAAGGTCACACTCAGGGCTGTGTCTGTGTGTGTGTGTGTGGGCGGGGGGTCGTCCCCCCCCCCGCTACCAAGGACCGAGTTCGGCCCTCGCTACATGACGGATTACACTCCTTGTATGTTTTCACAGCGGCTCCCCCCCCCCCCTCGCTACTGTGTGTGTGTGTGTGGGGGGGGGACTGTGAACGCCCCCCCCACTCACTACAGAAGAGGGCCATCGCTACATGAAGGAATAGACTCATATGCTTCCCCCCGCGGATCGGGGGGCGTTCGGACCATGAACGCCCCCCCCCCGCTCCTCTTCTGCAGCGGGTGGGGGGCCTTCACGGTCCCAACACGGCAAATGAACCATTTATCGTGGCACACGCACTTCGTACTTCGTGCGCAGTACAGTTGTAATTATCGGTCAAAAGTCATTTTTGGATTACAGTTTTTAGGGATAAATAATAATTTAGCTTATAGCACCTTACCTCTTCAAAGCAGCAGAGTCGTGGCGAACATCTCTTCCCCCATTGTCAGACGAACGCGACGCTGCTCCGCTCGTGGATCCCGATCAAAACATAATTCCATTATTGCCATTTTGGCGAATGATTTACGACTTTTGTCGTCGGCCTCCGTCTATTCTGCTGGAATGAGTGCAGGTCCCACTTGTGGGTGTTCTCCATGCTGCTGGGTGAGCCTGGGTCTGTAGTAGATTCGTCCAGCGTCCTTTGTTTTCATCTGTTGCAACAGTAAATCTCTCTTCACCCAGCCTGAATTTCTGTGCTTCAATTGGCTCCTGCGTTCACAGTAGGCGGGTCCTCCTTCCTAGATTTTCATTCATTGGCTCTTCAAGGTTTCAGAAACCCAATTCAAGGCTCTTATTAGTCGAATGAGAGGTCAATCAGATGAACTAATCTGTTCGCGGCTGTCTGCAGCTTTTTTTTTCAGTGGCGCTTGGAGGCCAGCACCATCTCCATCTGCACCATCATGCGTCATGCGTCCAAGCGCGCACAAGGGCGCTCTCGTGCGCCCTCGTGCGCCCTCGTGCGCCCTAGAACACAGAGACTTGCCCGCCCACGGAACAACGGAGTGCAAGTGGTTAAGTTGTCAACAGGGGTTGGAATTGGAAAGAAAGAAAGAAAGAAAGAAAGAAAGAAAGAAAGAAAGAAAGAAAGAAAGAAAGAAAGAAAGAAAAATTCTCTAAGTTTTCTTTTTTCATAGCTTTGGGTTATGGTTCAATAAAAAAATAACATTACTTTATTCCTTTGGAACTACTCTTAGCTTTGCTATTATTTGGAAGGTATCAGGACTCTCCGTATCCTTGCCACTCCGTCCCAAGTCATTCCGTACCCAAATCACAATGTACCCTAGATGTTCCGTTCCCACTTCCGTACCTGCATAATTAGATACTTGCCAAACCAAAATGTTGTTGTTTATTAAATTTATTAAATAAATTTATTAAAAATAAAAAAATATATATTTATTAAAAATTATTAAATATAAAATAAAAATAAAAAACTAAGAAATCACATGTACATAAGTATTCACAGCCTTTGCCATGAAGCTCAAAATTGAGCTCAGGTGCATCCTGTTTCCACTGACCATCCTTGACATGTTTCTACAGCTTAATTGGAATCCACCTGTGGTCAATTCAGTTGATTAGACATGGTTTGGAAAGGGACACACCTGTCTATATAAGGACCCACAGTTGACCGTACATGTCAGAGCACAAACCAAGCATGAAGTCAAAGGAATTGTCTGTAGACCTCCAAGACAGGATTATCTTGAGGCACAAATCTGGGGAAGGGTACAGAAAAATTTCTGGTGCTTTGAATGTCCCAATGAGCACAGTGGCCTCCATCATCCGTAAATGGAAGAAGTTCAGAACCACCAGGACTCCTCCTAGAGCTGGCTGGCTGTCTAAACTGAGCAATTGGGGAAGAAGGGCCTTAGTCAGGGAGGTGACCAAGAACCCGATGGTCACTCTGTCAGAAGTCCAGCATTCCTCTGTGGAGAGAAGAGAACCTTCCAGAAGGACAACCATCTCTGCAGCAATCTACCAATCAGGCCTGTATGGTAGAGTGGTCAGACGGAAGCCACTCCTTAGTAAAAGGCACATGGCAGCCCACCTGGAGTTTGCCAAAAGGCACCTGAAGGACTCTCAGACCATGAGAAACAAAATTCTCTGGTCTGATGAGACAAAGATTGAACTCTTTGGCGTGAATGCCAAGCGTCATGTTTGGAGGAAACCAGGCACTGCTCATCACCAGGCCAATACCATCCTTACAGTGAAGCATGGTGGTGGCAGCATTGTGCTGTGGGGATGTTTTTCAGCAGCAGGAACTGGGCGACTAGTCAGGATAGAAGGAAAGATGAATGCAGCAATGTACAGAGACATCCTGGATGAAAACCTGCTTCAGAGTGCTCTTGACTTCAGACTGGGGCAACGGTTCATCTTTCAGCAGGACAACGATCCTAAGCACACAGCCAAGATACCAAAGGAGTGGCTCCAGGACAACTCTGTGAATGTCCTCCAGTGGCCCAGCCAGAGCCCAGACTTGAATCCAATTGAACATCTCTGGAGAGATCTGAAAATGGCTGTGCACCAACGCTTCCCATCCAACCTGATGGAGCTTGAGAGGTGCAGCAAAGAGGAATGGACAAAACTGCCCAAAGATAGGTGTGCCAAGCTTGTGGCATCATATTCAAAAAGTCTTGAGGCTGTAATTGCTGCCAAAGCTGCATCAACAAAATACTGAGCAAAGGTTGTGAATACTAATGTACATGTGATTTCTTAGTTTCTTATTTTTAATAAATTTGCAAAAATCTAAAAAAAAAATGTTTTCACGTTGTCATTATGGGGTATTTTGTGTAGAATTTTGAAGAAAAAAATGATTTTTTTCCATTTTGAAATAAGGCTGTAACATAAAAAGTGGGAAAAGTAAGTGCTGTGAATACTTTTCGGATGCACTGTAAATACAGAGCTAGAAAATGAACTTAAAACGAGGATGTGGGTTGGAGACCATGTCCTGGTGACAAGAAATATAAATTATAACACAAGGTGAGGACGTAGCTCCAACCCACAACCTGACACAAACGTTGACTTCCTATGTGGAAAACCGGCGCAAAGGCTCCATTTTCTTCAGAGGCTGAGATTGTTTGGTGTGAGCTCTTAAGATCATGTGGACTTTCTGTCAGGCAGTGTTGGGAAGCTTGATCAGATACCACATGGCTGCCTGGTATGGTTCGCTTGCAGTCCAGTCCAAATCTAAGATAGAGAAACTGGTAAAAATTGCCTATGAAAGTAATAGGAAATATAAATTATCAGTCTCTCCAATTGAGATATGAGAAAACTGCTGTTAATCAGGCCCACAGAATTTTGAAGGACCCATCCCATATCCTTTATCCTGATTATGAGCAGTTACCTTCAGAGAGACGCTATAGAGCAATCAGACACAAAACTAACCGCTATAAGCTCTCTTTTGTCCCATTTTAGCTACTCTTAATGTTTAGGTCTGTTCTTAAAGTCATTATTTCTAAGCTTTGTTTTTAGTTTTCTAGGTTTTTATCGTTCAAATTATTTATTGATCTGAGGCTATTTTATTGTTTTTATTGTGGAATATGATTGATTTTTTTTTTTACGTTAATTCTCATCTGTAAACATTGCTGATTGTGTGTTGTTTTAAATTGTGACTGAAGGTGAATGCAGCATCATGTAGCACTGTCATCCAAGACAAATTTCCTGTCAGGGACAATAAAGTTTATTCTGATTCTGATCTTATCCTGTTAAATGTAATTTGATAACTTGTAAGAAATTTGATATATTAATTAAAATTTATTTAATGTTGCAAAACAATCCTAGCCCCTATATTCTGTAAACAGATAAATGACTTAGAGATTTCCTCTAGTCAACTATAAAAATCTTCATTTGGCTGGATCATACCTTGCTACACTGGTCTATATCCAATAATTGGGATAAATTTTATTTCCATTGGATAACTGAATCTTTAGTGTAGGACTGTACATTTGTATCATTACCACTTGAAAAGACAACATATAAATAGGCACTGACTTTCCATCACACCACAAACTTTAAATAACCTCATAGTCTTTTTCTACTTTGTAATGATTTTGTTTCTTCTGTATACTATGTCTCCACTTTACCTTTCTTTTTCAGGTCTCGAAAGAAAAGTTTGTTAAGATTCAGTTCATGAAGTTCTTTGTTGGATATCACAGTGGCAATTGCTCAAATGATTATGTTGCTATCGGCAAACAGAGGTCAGCAGATGTTTTCTTTTTCTTTTATGTTTTTCTTAATTAATTGTCCATGAACACTACAGGTTTACAGGTATATGAGAGGGGTAGTCTAAGCGCACATAACTGAAAGTTAACCTGTTATTCAAGTATTGTGGATTGCATTACAAAATCAATCAAGACCTCCAAAGTTCCATTACTGATATTAAGGACAACAGACCATGGTCAGTTTTTAATTATAGCTTTCTCCAAAGATAACTTAAATAATGAACCCATCACACCCGTGACACTGAAGTGCTCTAACTCCCATATCCAACAGAGAAGCAGCCTGGAGGATTGGTCAGAAATAGCTGACTCACAAGTTTCAGAAAACGTTCATCCAGTTCCTATGAACTGGCCCAACTGCCCCCTCCCAGGGGCTGACGGGTGGCAGTTGGGCCTTGTGGATCTAAAGAAAGCATATGATAGGGTGCCAAGAGAGGAAGTGTGGTACTCCATGAGAAAGTCAGGAGTGGCAGAGAAGTATGTGAGGGTAGTGCAGGACATGTATGAGGTCAGTAAGATGGTGGTGAGGTGTGCTGTAGGGGTGACAGATGGGTTCAAGGTGGGGGTGGGGTTACATCAGGGATCGGCTCTGAGCCCCTTCTTGTTTGCCATGGTGATGGACAGGCTGACAGATGAGGTCAGGCAGGAGTCTACATGGTCCATGATGTTTGCAGACAACATTGTGATCTGTCCTGAGAGTAGGGAGCAGGTGGAAGAGAACCTGGAGAGGTAGAGGTACGCTCTAGAGAGAAGAGAAATGAATGTCAGTACAAGCAAGACAGAATACATGAGTGTGAATGAGAGGGAGGCAGGTGTAATAGTGAAGATGGTAGAGGTAGTGAAGGTAGATGAGTTTAAATACAGTGGTGTGAAAAAGTGTTTGCCCCTTCCTGATTTCTCATTTACTTGTACAATATGTTTGTCACACTTAAATGTTTCAGCTCATCAAACAATTTTAAATATTAGACAAAGATAACACAAGTAAACACAAAATGCAGTTTTTAAATGAAGGTGTTTATTATTAAGGGTTAAAAAAAATCCAAACCTACATGGCTCTGTGTGAAAAAGTGCCCCCCCCCCCGTTAAATCATAAATTAACTGTGGTTTATCACATCTTTGGAAAGCTGAGTTCAATTTCTCTAGCCACACCCAGGCCTGATTACTGCCGCACCTGTTCTCAATCAAGAAATCACTTAAATAGGACCTGCCTGACAAAGTGAAGTAGGCCAAAACATCCTCAAAAGCTAGACATTCATTAGAAATTCGGGAACAAATGAGAAACAAAGTAAGTGAGATCTATCAGTCTGGCAAAAGTTATAAAGCTATTTCTAAAGCTTTGGGACTCCAGCGAACCACAGTGAGAGCCATTATCCACAAATGGTGAAAACATGGAACAGTGGTGAACCTTCCCAAGAGTGGCCAGCTGACCAAAATTACACCAAGAGCGCAGCAACAACTCATCCAAGAGGTCACAAAATACCCCACAACAACATCCAAAGAACTGCAGGCCTGACTTGCCTCAGTTAACCCCTTGCACTCTGGTCAATTTCCCTAAAAACGCCAAAAAATAACATACCCAAAGTAAATCAAAAGCTGTTCTTCAACCCTTTGCAGCATCTTCATGGGGTTGGTCTCATTTAAAAGAAAACACTTTGAATTTTTTGGCAAAACAGTCATAATCTCTCTAAGTGCTCCTGCCGCTGAGTTACAGTCATCTAAACATACTGAACTTGAAGAAAATAAATTTCGCCTGGGTGTTTTTTTGGATACAAATGCTTGCAAATAACACACAGCTTCGGATACTGGCTGGAAAATGCAACAGAAATGTAGAACCAAGTGTTAAACAGCTAAGGTCAAAATTTTGTAACAATACCACAAAAAATGAATATATTACACAGCTTTTTTCTTAGGTTGTTCCCAGGCGTTTTTGAACTGTGCCAAATTGTGCCAAATGGCACAGTTTGGAAAAACGTCTGAAACTTTTGAATGATACAATATAGAAGCTTCATCTTGGGCTCTAATGAAAGGTGAAGGGCTGTGTGTGTGTTGGGGGGGTTGTTTATTCATTCATGAATGAATGAATGAACAAACAAGCCCCCACACACAAAGAAGCATGCCACGTAAAAAATGTGTGGCTTTTTTTTTACAAGAAAAAAATAACCTACTGTGGTCTATATTAATCATATATTCCATAACCTACATATGTTGAAGCATGTGGAAATGTTTAGTAATTACATATGTAAAGGACTTCACACCTCTGAAAGGACAAAGGCTCTCAACCGCCGAGTGAAGAACAAAGACGTTCCCAGACGAGGCGGAGGAGACCGGAGGAGCCACCCTCACCCCCTAAGGCGAGGAGAGGAAATACCAAGACAATGGGGGGATTAAGATAATGAGGGATGTCAGCCTTTGTTATGCATGTCTTTTGTTGTGTGCACGTATAAAGCCAGTGAGCTGGAGAGATTCTGCCTCTTTTCCCTTCTGCCACTCTGCACCAGATGAGACTTGTTGGAAGAGCTGATTAATAAACTTTGTTTATAAATCACATCGCCTCTTCATTTCCAAGCTCTTCTACACCTACAGTGCACTAAAAATTATACTAGAATATCTGTAATGTAGAAGATAACAACTCCACCCCCCCCCCCCCGCTACAGAGGACGGACATCGGCCATCGCTACATGACGGAAAGCGGTGACGGTGTGCCGCGGTCTAATACGCACAGTTGCACTAAAATATCTGCAATATATCTGCAATCCGCTACAGAAGAGTAGCGGGGGGGGGGGGGCATTCACAACATGATAGGGGGGCCGTTCACAACATGACGGACCCGGACCGGAGTGGGTCTGTCATGTTGCGATAACGCACAGTTGTAATTTACCGATCGGTCAAAAGTCATTTGGATTACAATTTTCAGGGATAAAGAATAATTTAGCTTATAACACTTACCTGTCCACAACAGCAATGTCGCTGGCGAACTTCTCTTCCTCATTGTCAGACGAACATGAGGCTAGTCCGCTTGTTACGGACTCATGGTTCTGGTCACGCGACCCGGTCAAACCATAATTCCATTATTGCGGTTTTGCGCTTCCATGATTGCGGTTTTGTCGAACGATTTTTCAAAACAAATAAGAACACTAGTAAGAAAAAAAGACTGGCGAACGCCTGTGTGTCACCCAGCCTTACACAAAACAGCTTTCGAACTTCTGTGCTTCAATTGGCTGGCTGTATTCGCAGCCGTTGGTAGGCGGGTCCTTCTTGCTAGGTTTTCAGTCATTGGTTCTTCAAGGTTTCAGAAACCCAATTCAAGGCTCTTATTAGTCGAATGAGAGGTCAATCACATCTAAACCAATCAAAGCACTCTTTTGGCTTTCTGTTCGCAGCTGTGTCTGTAGTGGAGGAACGGAAATGCAGCTTTTTTTTTCAGTGCGCTCTAGGACGCAGCGCCCTCCTGCGCCCTCGTGCGCTCTAGGACGCAGAGACGTGTCCGCCCGCGGCACACTGGAGTGCAAGAGGTTAAGGTCAGTGTTCATCACTCCACCATAAGAAAGAGACTCGGCAAAAATAGCCTCCATGGCAGAGTTCCAAGACAAAAACCACTGCTGAGCAAAAAGAACATGAAGGCTCATCTCAGTTTTGCCAGAAAACATCTTGATGATCCCCAAGACTTTTGGAGAAAGTTGAGCGTCCCATTGCATCCAGCATAAAAGTAACACAGCATTTCAGAAAATGAACATCATACCAACAGTGAAATATGGTGGTGGTAGTGTAATGGTCTGGGGCTGTTTTGCTGCTTCAGGACCTGGAAGACTTGCTGTGGTAAATGGAACCATGAATTCTGCTGTCTACCAAAAAATCCTGAAGGAGAATGTCTAGCCATCTGTTCGTGACCTCAAGCTGAAGCACTTGGGTTCTGCAGCAGAACAATGATCCAAAACACACCAGCTAGTCCACTTCTGAATGGCTTAAGAAAAACAAAATGAAGACTTTGGAGTGGCCTAGTCAAAGTCCTGACCTGAATCCCACTGAGATGCTGTGGCATGACCTTAAAAAGGCGGTCCATGCTGGAAAACCCTCCAGTGTGGCTGCAATGCAACAATTCTGCAAAGATGAGTGGGCCAAAATTCCTCCACAGCACTGTAAAAGACTCATTGCCAGTTATTGCAAACGCTTGATTGCAGTTGTTGCTGCTAAGGGTGGCCCAACCAGTTATTAGGTTTAGGGGGCAATCACTTTTTCACACAGGGCCATGTAGGTTTGGATTTTTTTTTCCTTAATAATAAAACCTTCATTTAAAAACTGCATTTTGTCTTTACTTGCATTATCTTTGTCTAAGATTTAAATTTGTTTGATGATCTGAAACATTTCAGTGTGACAAACATACAAAAAAAATGAGAAATCAGGAAGGGGGCAAACATTTTTTCCACACCACCGTAAATGTGAAAAAGCCAAAATCCAAAACTGCAGTTTTAATGGGTTCACTACTGTTCCATGTTTTTGCCATTTGTGGATAATGGCTCTCACTGTGGTTCGCTGGAGTCCCAAAGCTTTAGAAATGGCTTTATAACCTTTTCCAGACTGATAGATCTCAGTTACTTTTTCATTTGTTCCTGAATTTCTTTGGATCGAAGCATGATGTCTAGCTTTTGAGGATCTTTTGGTCTACTTCACTTTGTCAGGCAGGTCCTATTTAAGTGATTTCTTGATTGAGAAGAGGTGTGGCAGTAATCAGTCCTGAGTGTGGGTGGAGATGAGTGTCAGGGGTGATTTGTGACAGAAGGGTAGTAGCAAGACTGAAAGGGAAGATTTACAAGACAGTAGTGAGACCTGCTATGATGTATGACTTGGAGACGGTGGCGCTGACAAACAGGAAGTGGAGATGGAGGTGGCAGAGTTGAAGATGGTAAGATTTTCATTGGGAGTGACTAGGAGGAACAGGATTAGAAATGAGCATATCAGAGGGGCAGCTCAGGTTGAGTGGTTTGGAGACAAAGTAAGAGAGGCAAGGCTGAGATGGTTTGGGCATGTGCAGAGGAGGGATAATGAATATACTGGACAAAGGATGTTGAAGATGGAGCTGCCAGGCAGGAGGAAAAGAGGAAGACACTAGAGAAGATTCATGGATATAGGGAAGGAGGACATGGAGAGGGTTAGGGTTACAGAGGAAAATGCAAGGGATCGGGTGAGATGGAGACAGGTGATCTGCTGTGGCGCCCCCTAAAGGCAGCAGTCAAAAGAAGAAGTCCGTGAGGAAAACGACAATGTGAATGGAATAAAAATCTTCAGACTGACACATCTCCCCCTGTGTGCCGCATCCACACCAGACCACACACGCTCCCTTTTCATTCATTGCCCCCCCCCGCAAAAAATCCTACATTAATGCCTAATCTATTGACTGTAACAGTAAGTCCACAGTTAAAATGAGAATGTGGATGGAATAAAAAAACTATTTAGTGTATCATCATATAATTAAAATGATAGGCGATTATATTTTGATTGTTACAACTCTCCATTAAAATAACAGAAATCGCAGCACCTGCCGTTTCCTTGTGAGCTACAGAGCTGCATGATTTCAAAACACACCACTGAAATAGCATTAAACAATACACTTCTGATGACAGATCTCCTTTTTTCCTGATGTGATGGTGTTTCCTCACTTGGATCCTCGGTGCTCAGTCATAAGTCTCACACAGACGAAGGTTTGTGTGTGTGCATGCGCGTGTGTATGTATGCAAGCGTGTGCATGTATGTGTATAGGGAAGGTTAATTGTGTTTTATTTCAATTTGTGAAGCACTTTGTGTTACAATTTTTGTATGAAAAGTGCTACATAAATAAAGCTTTGATTGATTGATTGATCAAAAGCGCATTGTCATCACATGCACCATAATACCGGTGAGCATGAGCTTGTGCGCCACCACACCTTTGAAGTGACTCTCCACCTCCCAGCGCAAAGCGGACACACTGTTTACTGGTAATTCGATGGCGTGACGCAAAGCATAAAAAACAGACAATGTGCTGACAGAAACTACCACAAACACTGGCGTACGGCGGGAAGCCTGGCACAAAAGTCCACTGACAGTCAAAATAGAGCCCAAAATCCTCACTTAAATATAGCCACTCCTCATTAGTTTCCACATTAGTTTCCTGCAAAATACCCAAATATTAAATGTGCATTTTTCAAGATTGTACACACAACTTATTACTCCCTTATAAGAATTTTAGTATGTCAGTCACTTAGTGTTAGTTGTAAAGTCATGGTCTTCCAATTTCACATTATGAAATTTTACATTTTTGATAAATAAAAATTTAAGGATAGCTTAAAACAGCAGCTGCTTTAAAAAATCCATTTAAAAATGAAAGTTTATTCTCCTGTTTTGATCATTAGATCCATATACAAGTGCTTCTCAATAAATTAGAATGTCATTGAAAGGTTGATTTATTTCAATAATTCAATTCAAAAAGTGAAACATACAGTATATTATATAGATTCATTACACACAGAGTGATATATTTGAAGTGTTTATTTATTTTAATTTTGACGATTATGGCTTACAGCCCATGAAAACCCCAAATTCAGTTTCTCAAAAAATTATAATATTACATAAAATTAATTAAAAAAAATATTTTTAATAGAAATGTTGGCCGACTGAAAAGTATGCCCATGTACACACTTAGTACTTGGTCGGGGCTCCTTTTGCATAATTAATGCATCAATGCAGCATGGCATGGAGGCGATCAGCCTGCGTTACTGCTGAGGTGTTATGGAAGCCCAGGTTGCTTCGATAGCGGCCTTCAGCTCGTCTGCATTATTGGGTCTGGTGTTTTTCATCTTCCTCTTGACAATACACCATAGATTCTCTATGGGATTTAGGTCAGGAGAGTTTGCTGGCTAATCAAGCACAGTGATACCATGGTCATTAAACCAGGTACTTGTGCTTTTGGCAGTGTGGGCAGGTGCCATGTCCTGCTGGAAAATGAAATCAGCATCTCCATAAAGCTTGTCAGCAGAGGGAAGCATGAAGTGCTCTAAAATTTCCTGTTAGATGGCTGCACTGACATTGGACTTGATTAAACACAGTGGAAAAACACCAGCAGATGACATGGCTCCACATATCATCATTGACTGTGGAAACTTCACACTGGACCTCAAGCAGCTTGAATTCTGTGCCTGTTCACTCTTCCTCCAGACTCTGGGACCTTGATTTCCAAGTGACAGGTCTTGGCACCTGATTTGGGGAGCCATGTTATCTGCTGGTGTTAGGAGATGCTGATTTCATTTTCCAGCAGGACTTGACACCTGCCCACACTGCTGCCAAAAGTACCAAAACCTAGTTCAATGACAATGGTATCACCATATTTTACGGGCCAGCAAACTCTCCTGACCTAAACCCCATACAGAATCTATGAAATATCGTCAACAGGGAGATGAGAGACACCAGACCCAACAATGCAGATGAGCTGAAGGCCACTATCAAAGCAACCTGGACCTTCATAACACCTCAGCAGTAACACAGGCTGATCACCTTCATGCCATGCCACAATGATGCAGTATTAATTCATGCAAAAGGAGCGCTGACCAAGTATTGAGTGTGTGCATGGAAATACTTTTAGTCAGCCAACATTTCTATTAAAAAATATTTTTTTAAAAATTGATCTTATGTAATATTCTAATTTTTTGAGAAACTGATTTTCGGGTTTTCATGAGCTGCAAGCCATCATCATCAAAATTAAAAGAAATAAACACTCAAAATATATCACTCTGTCTGTAATGAATCAATATAAAATATGAGTTTCATTTTATGAATTGAACTACTGAAACAAATCAACTTTTTGATGATATTCTAATTTAGCGAGATGCACCTGTAGTAACAAGCAATTGAAGGCAGTACTGTACATATCACTTCCTTTGTGTTCTAGATGGTGTGGCCGTGGGCTAAAAAGTTTTATGTTCACCAGCAAAAGCAACAAGATTACCATTGAATTTCATTCGAACTCTTCCTATGTTGACCAAGGTTTCACTGCAAACTATGAAGCATTTGCCCCCTCTAATCGTAAGAAGTATTTCTGTCTACTGTTATGCTTTCAATTGATTTTCAACCTTTCCAGTGATGAATGAAGGCATTTGTTCACTGTGTGATGTTGATCAGCTTGTCCAGGAAGGTTCGCGTGCACAGACAACATGTGCATCAACAACACTCAGCTGTGTGACGGCTATCACGACTGTAATGATGACAGCGACGAAGTCAACTGCAGTGAGTTGAACTCATCTGCACAAACATCATCTGTGTAACTGTGTTATCAATGTAGTATAGTACTAAAAACATGAATACTGGGTGTACCTTCTTCTCCAGAGTGCAAAGCATCTCAGATAAAGTGTAAAAATGGTTTCTGTAAACCAGACTTCTGGAAGTGTAATGGGATTGATGAATGTGGAGACAACACTGATGAAGAAAACTGTGGTGAGCCAATTATTTTGTTCATTTACTTTATTTAGCTCCCTCGTTATGTTGTGGTTTTTGGTCTGTCTGTCTGGCTCAGTCAGTCAGATGAATTATGCAGAAACTACTGGAATGATTTTGTTGAAATTTTCATCTTAGGCCAAGAATGAACCCATTAGATTATGGGCCAGATCAGGATCAGTATGCAGATTCTGGATCGCTTTTTTAACCTTTTCTTTACATGCGTCTTTTTTATGTAGCGTTTTCACTCATATGAAAAGTAATTGCCCAGTCAATCTGAAATTGCACTGGCACAGATAATTTATGATGCATTATCAATTAACACATTTTAATCAAATCTTAATCAGTGGATAAACAGTCCTGGCAGAGGTATGCACTTTCAAGTACCCTTTGGTTGTTCAGTGGATAGATCTCTGTGTGTGTGTGTGTGTGTGTGTGTGTGTGTGTGTGTGTGTGTGTGTGTGTGTGTGTGTGTGTGTGTGTGTGTGTGTGTGTCATTTTTTTTCCAGAGTAGTGTACTTTTAAGTGAGGATCTCATGTGTTTTTTTTTTCTTTTTTCTTTGTAGGAAAATGCAAACAAGGATCATTTACATGCAGAAATGGCCGCTGTGTTCCAGATAATTTAAAGTGTAACGGAAAAGATGACTGTGGTGATGGATCGGATGAATCCACGTGTAAAAAGTGTAAGAAAATAGTGGATTTCAGTATACCTAATGAGAAACATATTTTTTTTAAGTTTGAGTGTTATTCTTGTAATCATTTTTTAAAGATTTAACCTTAACATTCTTTTGCTTGTATGTATTACTGGTATTGCAAAACATGAAAACATAAAAAAAGTGTGCAAAGTTTGCCAAGATGTGCCGTACTGACAGACTCCGTCCTAAAAAACTGAATCCTTTCATAAAATTAAAAGTTGCCTCGACAAAGTAATGATGTGCATTCCTACACGACTGAGTAATAGTAATGACTTTGATTTTTACCTCCATATAGTATTTTTCAAAACTGAACTGTAGACGTAGCACAGTAGGTGATATTAAAGATGAAAAAGTTCTTCAGTTAAGTGTGTTTTTCATTGACCTGAACAGTGTGACCTTGTCAGTAAACATTTATATCAGCATTGCTATGTGTGCCAATGCTGATGTTCCGTCTTGTCTTTCAGCTCTGGTGCTGCAGCAGTGTTCAGAGTTCACCTTCCAGTGTAAGAATGGACGCTGCATCAGTAAACTGAACCCAGAGTGTGATTTAGAGAGGGACTGTGATGACGGGTCTGACGAGGCTGATTGTGGTATGTTTGAATGCATGCTCATTCATGTATAGGTGACTGCACTGTGACATGTGGAGGTTTATTTGTGTTGATATGTATCTGCTCTTCAGGGTGTGTGAGGCCATTCCGAAGCTCTGCTGTCGTCGGTGGGAGGGCGTCATTGCAGGACGAGTGCCCATGGCAAGTCAGCCTACACTTCAGTGACAAAGGACACGTGTGTGGAGCGTCTTTGCTGAACAATCGCTGGTTGCTGACTGCAGCTCACTGCGTCCAGGACCGCGGACCAGAAAAGTAGGAACTTCCTCACCTGAGCTGTTTTGCTGAATATTGACCAAACTGTAACAAAGTCTTGAGAAAAGACTTTCAGTTACAGATGTAAACCCTAATTTACTGTGTTTGACATTAATTTAATTAATGTCTGTAGTGTAGTGTGATCCATTTGCATAAGATATTACACAACTCACATTAACACTTGAAGCCCTAGTAGGTGATACACTCACTGGTCTCCACCTTGCTGTTGTTGGGTTGGATCCCTATTGCCTTCAGAACTGTCTTAAAGTGACACTCCACCAAAAATCAAGCTTTTTCTGTTGTTAGCATGCCTGTAATGCTACGTGTCCACTGGTCTGGATTTTTCGGAAAGGAATTGGTCAACAGAACCGTTGAAGTGTGGGAAAGGGGCGTTGGCATGGGCCAGTAGAGTTCTTTGATAGGTGGAGTTAGAGCAATGCGGGAGGAATACTGGAATAGTTATTATTAACCATGAGCAGATTGATAAGTCTGTTTTTAATAGTGCTGGTATATTTGCGCTACAAAAGGCGACTTTGTCATCGTCACCACTGGTTTTCCTACAGACCTGCACAATGCTTGGCAAATTTGACTGCCTGGTTTGTGAACTTTGCCTGGATGAGCCCATGTTCCACTGCTCTCCACGCCTCGTTCCTTTGTATGTTGTTTCTATATGACGCAAGGACTGGCCATATAGTATCGGGTTGCCTGAAACAGCGGTTATTAATTTCTCCTTCATGTCTTTGCAACAACAGGTAACATACAGATCTGCTTCTCTTTTCCCTCCTCCCCTCTCATCTTCTCCTCCAGCTGGCTGGTTCACTGGATTGGTTGACGGGGGTGGTGTTCAGCTCTTGGCTGCTACTGGACAATATGGTGTCCTTGGTCTCCATATCTTTAAAACAAACCAGCGAAAAGTGTTTCTAACATCACTTTGTGCGAGACATAGTAAGTTCAGTTAATGAATATGTCGTTATTTGCCATCAAAAAACACTGTTTTAAAAGTTCAAAATGAGAGTGCTGCCTCCGGTGCATGACCATACGGAAATATCACGACCAGTCGTAATGTTTTTGCAGATGAGCTGTAGGGGAACCCACGGGTGACTCGGCACACCGCAGTCCGGTTTTTACCGGTCCAGACCCAAATGCTTTCTGTTGCATTTCCAATACATAATGAAAGGGAAGTGAAAAAACAACGGAACCAGTGGACACATAGCAATGCATGTTTTTTGTTACTTACAAGAGCAAAATCAGTCCCAAGTTGCAAGTCTGTATTTTTCTGCTGTAAATGTCCAGTTAAGCACCCCCCCACACACAAAAAGGTGACTTTGGACAGAGCGTTTCTAGCTACGTAAGCATTCATGCTTAGCCTGATTGGTTATAACATTAAGCAATCAGGCTAAGCACTGGGCATGGCTAAACACCTGAGTTCACTCCCCCAGGGGAAGAGGGAGGAGCCAACGTGGCTCTGTGGATGGAAGCTCACAGTCTCAGTCAGCGTCCCTTCCCGGGGACGGTGCGAAACCAACTGTGACCGCCCATAGTTTTCCACCGCTGGAGCTATTCCAGAACCCCGTAGCGCACGCAGGGCACAGCCAGCTCGGAAACCAGAGTCCACCAGCTTCCACGCCTGCACGTGTGGGATCCCGGAGGTGCTCCACTCCACTGGCCTGGGGCTGGGGAAGATGGAAGAATGAGAGGCACATGGTCGGAAGGCTGAACCAGACTGTCTGCTCTTGGGGGGACGAAGGTGCCAAGACCTGTCCATTTTGCATTCATTTGACTCAGTTCGGTGAAGGGGTTTTCAGGTGGGACACAAAACCTGCCGGGCACTCCATTTCGTCCCCGCCAGGGAAGACAGAGGAGGAGACAGCTGAGTGGAGGCAGGTGACGCACCAGCCGGGGTGAGGCCGTGCGTGCCACGCTGAGGTTGTGATTCCACAGTGGTAGGTGGGCGCACCAGACCGCTGGCCCCCAGCAAGCTGCCCGGCGGGCATCTGTCAGCCCCCAGGGGACACCGCCAAGAGCCAGCTTGCTTTGGCGGGGGTCGCAGCAGAAGAGGCGCTGCGCCCACTGGCTCGCCTCCTTCACTCCCACATGGGCGAGACTTGGGACAGCGCGCCGGGGAGACCCTCCGTGAGTGGGCAATCAGAGACCAGTGGGGAGCACTCCAACCTCCATGCAGGGCCGGGCAGCGACTCTCCGCTCCACCAAGAATAATCCTTCTGCAGGTTCACCTACGGAAACCTTGTTACGACTTTTACTTCCTCTAGATAGTCAAGTTGGATCACCTTCTCGGAGGCTTATACAATGTCCTTTTCTTCCTGTTCTTGTAAGCCACTCTCGGGTTTGAACATGTACGCCTGAATCACTCCAATGTTTTGACTAGCCATTGTTTAGTGAGGCAGTCTTCTGTGTTCTCAGATTAGAGGACAGTGGAGGGCTGGCCTTGCAGCATCTGCTACTGGTGGGCGGGAGTATGGGTGGAGCTACTGTAATTAGAATATTCATAGAGCCATGCAACTTACGCCATGCACTGCACGGTGGCGCAGTGGTTTAGCACTGTGGCAGCACAGTTTTACCCTCGGCCGGGGGATCGCGGGGATCATGAGATCGTGGGTTCGATCCCAGCCCCCGACCAACAGTGAGCTGTGTGGAGTTTGCATGTTCTCCCCGTGTTGCGCGGGTTTACTCCGGGATTTCTCCGGTTTCCTCCCGCACACCAAAAACATGTAGGTTTAGGGTGCTCGCGCACGCAGCGACCAGCAGCCGGTGGCTTGTCACCAGACTGCAAACCAAGTCTACCTACGGGTACAAATAAGTAACAAAAAAAAAAAAAAAAACTTAGGTAGATGGAAGCTATAAAAGCTCTTTCCAAACAAGTCTAAGGCAATGAAAGTTTGTGTGTGTGTGTGTGTGTGTGTGTGTGTGTGTGTGTGTGAAAAAACCCACAATATACAGGGTGTCCACAAAGTGTCTTTACAATTTTAAAAAAATTATTACAAAAGCAATTGATGAACTATGTTAATCAGATTTGTTCTATGTATTCAGTGGTTATCAAAGTTTTTAATCACATTGCATTTGTGTAGTTCAATATTCATGGGTTCCTAAATCAAACATTTCCAGACAGGTTGATTGGAAAGGATGGCCCAATTCCCTGGCCACCTCATTCACCAGATATCACTCCCCTGGACTTCTTTCTATGGTGTTATGTTAAAGATATTGTGTATCAAACAAAGACATGGGACATCAACATCCAGAAGCAAAACATCACTGATGCCATTGCCACCATTGATGAGGCTATGCTACAGCGAACATGGCAAGAAATGCCATACCATCTTGATGTGCTTTGTGTAACTAATGGTGCCTATATAGAGGTGTATTTAATGAGGCAAAAACTTCAATATCTATTCCTTATTTTGTAATAATTTCAACAGATTTATCTATTTATTTGCTTTTGTGATAATGGCCCCACTCTGGAGCCAGGCCTGGGCTCGATGGCTAGCATCTGGTGGCCGGGTTTCCGCCCATGGGATCCGGCCAGGCTCACCCCGAAGGAGTTATATGGGTCCGCCCTCCAGTGGGCTCACCACCTGCAGGAGGGACCATGGGGGTCCGGTGCTGTGTGGATCAGGTGGCGGTCAAAGGCGGAGACCTTGGCGGTCTGATCCCAGGCTTCCTAAACTGACTTTTGGGACGTGGAATGTCACCTCTGTGGTGGGGAAGGAGCCTGAGCTGGTGCATGAGGTTGAGAGATACCAGCAAGATATAGTCGGCCTCACCTCAACACACAGCTCCAGTTCTGGAACCAGTCTCCTGGAGAGGGGCTGGAGCTTGTCCTACTCTGGAGTTGCCCCGAGCAAGAGGCAACGAGCAGGGGTGGATATTCTTGTATCCCCCCACCTTGCTGCCTCTATATTGGAGTTTTCCCCGGTGGACGAAAGGGTTGTTTCCCTGCGCCTTCAGGTTGGGAAACGGGTCCTGACCATCATTTGTGCCTATGGACCAAATGATGGTTCAGAGTACCCACCCTTTTTGGAGTCTGTGACTTGGGTGCTGGAGAGAGACTCCATTGTCCTTCTGGGGGACTTCAATGCACACGTGGGCAATGACAGTGAAACCTGGAGGGGGGTGACTGGGAGGAACGGCCTGCCTGATCTGAACCCGAGTGGTGTTCAGTTATTAGACTTCTGTGCTAACCACAGTTTGTCCATAACGAACACCATGTTCAAGCATAAGGGTGTCCATATGTGCGCCTGGCATCAGGACACCCTAGGTCGCAGGTCAATGATCGATTTTGTTATCGCGTCATCAGACCTGCGACCGTATGTCCTGGACACTCGGGTAAAGAGAGGTGCAGAGCTGTCAACTGGAGATCCATGCAAGGAGCACATCCATGATGCTCCTTGCATGCATTCAATCATTCTTTCATGTTGTTTATGATAAAGTCTGACCCTAACATCTGAATGTTGCAGCAAAACTTGAGACTAAGAACAGGCAACGTTTTTCCAGTCTTCTACTGTCCAATTTTGGTGAGCCTGTGTGAATTTTAGCCTTTCTGTTCTTAGCTGACAGGAGTGGCACCAGTTGAAATCTTCTGCTGCTGTAGCCCACCTGCTTCAAGGGTTAATGTGTTGTGTCTTCAGAGATGCTTTTCTCACTACCTCGGTCGTAATGAGTGGTTATTTGGGTTACTGCTGCCTTTCTGTCTGCTCAAGTCAGTCTGGCCATTCTCCTTAGCCCTCTGGCATCAAAAAGACATTTGGGCCCTGACAGCTGATGTCTAGCTGATGGATATTTTCTCATTGTCAGAGCACTGTCTGTAAGTCCTAGAAATGCTTATGTGTGAAAATACCAGTAAATCAACAGTTTGTGAAATACTCAAACCAGTTCATCTGGCACCAGCATCCATGCCACAGTCAAAGTACCTTGAATCACATTTTTCCCCCCATTCTGATGTTCTGCCCATGTCTGCATGCCTAAATGCATTGAGTTGCTGCCATGTAATTGGTTGATTAGATATTTATATTAACAAGCAGTTAAACAGGTGTACCTATTAAAGTGGTTAGTGAGTGTATATTCATTCGTTCATTCATCCATCTTCAACCACTTAATCCTTTTTGGGTTGCGGGGTATCTGGAGCCTATCCCAACATCTTTGGGCGAGAAGCAGGATACACCTGGACAGATCACCAGTCAATCACACGGCCAGCACGGAGAGACAGACAACCATTCACTCTAACATTCATACCTAAGGACAATTTATCCCCAGCTGATGCCAGTTAACCTAATGTGAGCATACATTCCCAAAGCAAAAACAAAAAAAAACTATCCTTCTGCAGCCTCACACATATGAAGCTGCTCCTGTTAACACTTTTACTTGTGATATCTTGAAAACTATCTTAAAGCAAGTAAACTTGTCTTAAAGAACATTGCATGACAACAAGAAGAAATATCTTGTCAGACAAAAAACAAGGATATATAGCCTTGATTTAAGATATTTTATCTTGCTTGCTTGATAGATTAGAACAGTCTGTTGGACTTAAAGGAACATCTTTGCAGTGGTTTAAATCATATTTATTTGATAGGTTCTAATTTGTTCATGTCAATAACAGGTATTCAAAGTCAAAACTCAGTCACATAGTTCCACAGGGCTCTGTATTAAGTCCAGTTCTTTTTACTTTATATACTATGCTTCCACTAGGCAATATTATTAGAAAACATTGCATAAATTTTTGTTGTTATGTAGATGACACACATTTATATTTATCAATGAAGCCTTATGGCAGTAATCAGTTACATTAGTGTGAAAAAGTGTTTGCCCCTCCTGATTTCTCATTTTTTGTATGTTTGTCACACTTAAATGTTTCAGATCATCAAACAAATTTAAGTATTAGACTTAGATAACACAAGTAAACACAAAATGCAGTTTTCAAATGAAGGTGTTTATTATTAAGGGGAAAAAATCCAAACCTACATGGCCCTGTGTGAAAAAGTGATTGCCCCCTAAACCTAATAACTGGTTGGGCCACCCTTAACAGCAACAACTGCAATCAAGTGTTTGTGATAGCTGGAAATGAGTCTTTTACAGCGCTGTGGAGGAATTTTGGCCCACACATCTTTGCATAATTGTTGTAATTCAGCCACATTGGAGGGTTTTCAAGCATGAAACGCATTTTTAAGGTCATGCCACAGCATCTCAATCAGATTCAGGTCAGGACTTTGACTAGGCCACTCCAAAGTCTTCATTTTGTTTTTCTTAAGTCATTCAGAGGTGGACTTGCTAGTCTGTTTTGGATCATTGTCCTGCTGCAGGACCCAAGTGCGCTTCAGCTTGAGGTCATGAACAGATGGCCAGACATTCTCCTTTGGGATTTTTTGGTAAACAGCAGAATTCATGGTTCCATTTACCACAGCAAGTCTTCCAGGTCCTGAAGCAGCAAAACAGCCCCAGGCCATTACACTACCACCACCATATTTTACTGTTGGTATGATGTTTCTTTTCTGAAATGCTGTGTTACTTTTATGCCAGATGTAATGGGACACACACCTTCCAAAAAGTTCAACTTTTGTCTCATCAGCCCACAGAATGTTTTCCCAAAAGTCTTGGAGATCATCAAGATGTTTTCTGGCAAAACTGAAATGAGCCTTTATGTTCTTTTTGCTCAGCAGTGGTTTTCATCTTGGAACTCTGTCATGCAGGCCATTTTCTTATGGTGGAGTCATGAACACTGACCTTAACTGAGGCAAGTGGGGCCTGCAGTTCTTTGGATGTTGTTGTGGGGTCTTTGTGACCTCTTGGATGAGTCGTCACTTCGCTCTTGGAGTAATTTTGGTCAGCCGGCCACTCCTGGGAAGATTCACTATTGTTGCATGTTTTTAATATTTGTGGATAATGGCTCTCACTGTGGTTTGCTGGAGTCCCAAAGCTTTAGAAATGGCTTCATAACCTTTTCCAGACTGATAGATCTCAGTTACTTTCTCATTTGTTCCTGAATTTCTTTGGATCGCAGCATGATGTCTAGCTTTTGAGGATCTTTTGGTCTACTTCACTTTGTCAGGCAGGTCCTATTTAAGTGATTTCTTGATTGAGAACAGGTGTGGCAGTAATCAGACCTGGGTGTGGCTAGAGAAATTGAACTCAGCTTTCCAAAGATGTGATAAACTACAGTTAATTTATGTTTTAACGGGGGGTGGGGGGTCACTTTTTCCACACAGGGCCATGTAAGTTTGGATTTTTTTACCCTTAATAATAAACACATTAATTTAAAAACTGCATTTTGTGTTTACTTTTGTTATCTTTGTCTAATATTAAAATTTGTTTGATGATCTGAAACATTTAAGTGTGACAAGCATACAAAAAAAATGAGAAATCAGGAAGGGGGCAACACCTTTTCACACCACTGTAACTAAACTAGAGGCATGTCTTCAGGAAATCCAAGCATGCTTACTTACTTACTTAATCCTCTTCGCCCCAGCTGGGGCATAAGGCGCTAACGAGTCTCCTCCTGCCATCTCGGTCCTGGGCGAGCCAGCTGACTTCGTTCCAGGTCTTGCCCTCCGCTTTCATTTCCTCTTCTACTGTCCTCCTCCAGGTGCCCTGGGGTCTGCCTCTCCTCCTTTTCCCCGGCGGTGCCCAGCTGAGTGCTGCGTGTGGATGCCTGGCTTTGTTCATGCGCAGAACGTGGCCCAGCCACCTCCAGCGTCTCTGCTTCACCTCGTCCATGATGTTGTTGATGCCTGTGCGTCTGCTGACTTCCTTGTTGGTGACGCGCTGCTCCCAGTGGATTCTGAGGATTCGACATAGACACCGTCCTTCAAAACCTCTGAGGCGGCCTTCAATTTTCTTGTTTGTTCTCCAAGTCTCTGAGGCATATAGGAGGACTAAGCAAACGTTTGATTTGTAGATCTTCAGTTTGGTACTGTTCTGCAGGACTGATGATTTCCATACATTTCGCAGTCTGTTGAAAGCCTGTGCCGCAAGACCGATTCTTGTTGAAATCTCTCTCTCGATGTTGCTCTCAGCTGAGATGTAGCTTCCCAGGTATTTGAAGTCCTGTACTTCCTCAAGATCTTCGCCCTGTACCTTTGTTTTCTGTGTGCTCTTGTTTTTCAGTTTCATCACTTTCATTTTGTTGGGGTGAATCTTGAGCCCAATAGTTCTTGCTGTCTGGTCAACTCTGTCTGTCTTTTCCTGGATGTCTCTCTGTGTATGTGATAGCAGAGCGATGTCGTCTGCAAAGTCGCAGTCTTCCAGTCTGGCCGTTAGTCCCCAGACAAGTCCCCTAGGTCGGTCTCCTGTGGCTCTCCTCATCACCCAGTCAATGACGACCAGGAAGAGGATCGGTGAGATCATGCAGCCTTGTCTGACCTTGGTCTTCACCTGGAACCACTCGCTCTCCTGGCCATTGTGGCGTACGCAGCACTGATTGTCAGCATACATGTCCTTCAGGATGTTGACTACTTTTGTTGGAAATCCATAAGCTGTCAGAATCTTCCAGAGGGATGGGTGGTGGATACTGTCAAAGGCCTTTTCAAAGTCAATGTAGTTTATGTACAGTGAGGAGTTCCATTCCAGTGATTGTTCGACTATGGTACGCAGGACAAAGATTTGGTCTATGCAGCCCCTACCGCTTCTGAATCCTGCCTGTTCCTCCCTCAGGACCCTCTCTATGGCTTGCCTCACCCGCATCAACAGAACTCTGCAGAAGATTTTCCCAGGCACAGACAGAAGGTTGATGCCTCTCCAGTTCCCACATGCTGACAGGTCGCCTTTTTTTGGCAGCTTGACTATGATGCCTTTCTTCCAAGTAACAGGGACTTTTTCTTCTTCCCACACTTTGTTGAAAAGTTCTGTCAGAGCTTTTGCACTTGCCTTTGGATCTGCTTTTAGCATGTCTGCAGTAATCCTGTCTTCGCCAGGTGCCCTGTTTCCTTCTGTCTGCTTAATGGCCTCTTCTGTCTCCTGTTGGGTGATGTGCCCCCGCTTCATTTCTATGTGAAAGCCTGTGTCTTCTATCACTGCTTCTTCCTCAGGGTCTGGTCTATTCAGAGTCTCTCTGAAGTGCTCCGCCCATCTACTGAGTTGGTCCTCTTCCTTCATGAGAACTTTCCCGTCTTTGTCCTTAACCACCGTTGACATGCTGGCGAAACCTCCTGCGAGGGTTTTGGTGATTTTTGTAGACCGTTCTTGTGTCTCCCCTTTCTGCTGCTGACTGTGCCTCCTGAGCCAGGCTGTCTGCGTACTCTCTCTTGTCTTTGCGGACATTCTTCTTGACATCGTTGTTCTTCTGTCTGTATGCTTCAGCAGCTGCTTCCCTCTCTTCCATGCTTCCCCCTAGCATGTGCTGTTTTGTTGCCCTTCTCTCCTCGATGAGTTGCCAGGTGTTTTCAGAGATCCATTCTTTCCTCTCTCTTTTCCTGTGGCCCAGCACCTCCTTGCTTGTGTCGAGGAACAACTTCTGGACAGTGTTGCTCAAGGTGTTGATGTCGTCTGCTGGTGTGTCTTCCAGGACCTGGAATCTGTTGGACAGCTCGAGTACAAACTGAGTCTTCACTATAGGATCCTTCAGTCTGCTTGAGTCAAAGAGCTGTTCACTAGTCTTCTTGTTGGTCCTCTTCAGCTTCAGCTGTAGCTTGCACAGAACAAGGTGGTGGTCACTGCCGGCGTCGGCCCCTCTTAGTGCTCTGACATCAGTCGCAGACCCTCTCCACTTCTGGTTGATGGCTATGTGGTCTATTTGGTTCCTGGTTCTCCCATCCGGTGACACCCACGTCAGTTTGTGAATTGTCTTGTGTAAGAATATGGTGCCTCCTATCACTAGCCCATTCTCCAGGCACATGTCCACAAATCTCTGACCGTTGTCGTTTCTCACACCTGTTCCTTGGGTTCCCATGCATGATTCGTATCCCGCATTTCCTGCACCAACCTGGGCATTAAAGTCCCCCATCACAATGAGGATGTCATGCCATGGTGTCTTGTCTATTTGCTCTTGGAGGTTTGTGTAGAAAAGGTCCTTCTCTTCATCTGATGATGGTTCTGTTGCTGCATAGCACTGGATGATGGTGGTCTTCATGTACTTTGAGAAAAACCTCGCTCTAATGATCCGAGCATTGACTGGCTCCCAGCCCAGGAAGCTGTCTCTTAGCATTCTTGTCTAAAATGATGCCCACTCCTTCCTGGTGTTGGCCGTCTGTTCTTCCCGAGTAGTACACTGTCTCTCCTGTGTTCAGGGTCATGGTTCCTGAGTCTGTCCATCTCATTTCACTGATTCCAAGAATGTTGATGTTGTATCTCTTCATCTCTTTCACAACCTTTGTTGTTTTTCCAGTTTCATGCATCGTTCGAACATTCCATGCTCCCACTCTCACTCGTTGTTTGGGTTTCGCCAAGGACTCCATCGGAACAGAAACTTCCTTTCGGCTTTCATCCCTGCTCTTCATATAGGACATTGCTGCCTCAGTCCTCAGCTCGTCGCCCAAGGTTTGATGACTTTTTGTTGATCTTGTTGGCGTTTCTGTAGCAAGCGTTTTTTACGTGGTGGGCTGCTAACCCAACACACAACCCTCCTCCTTTCGCATCCTAGGCTTGGGACCAGGCAATGGCGGAGTTAAATCCAAGCATGGATGACTTGTAATTTCTTACTATTAAATTCAGATAAGGCTGACGTCATTCTAGTTGGAAAAAAAAAAATACTATCTTAAACCAGGCACTAAGTTTAGATGGTATTATTCTGTCTCCTAACAGTTCTGTGAGGAACCTTGGAGTTATTTTTGATTGGGACTTGTCCTTTAATTTGCATGTTAAATTTATTTCCAAGACTTGCTTTTTTATCATTTGCATAATATTGCCAAGATTAGGAACAAGCTTGTCTCAGAGTGATGCTCAGAAACTAGTCCATGCTTTTGTTAGTTCTAGACTTAGACTTAGACTTAACTTTATTAATCCCTTTGGGATAACTCCCTCTGGGAAATTTAAAATTTCCAGCATCACATAAAAGGAGCATACAGATCAGAAAAGCAAAAAAGAAAAAAATAAACACTTAACATAATATACACAATATAAATACAAGGCTAAATATGGCTTGTACAAGTATGGTTAAGTTAAGGTTATTGCACTATGAATGCCCTACTGTCCTCTGTACTCTATGTCCCCCCCCCCCCCCAAGTGAGGAGTTATAGAGTGTGATGGCATGGTGGACAAAAGAGTTCTTGAGCCTGTTGGTCAGACACTTGGGAAGGAGCAGTCTTTCACTGAGCAGGCTCCTCTGGTCACTGATGACGGTGTGCAGAGGGTGGCTGACGTTGTCCATTATATCCAACAGTTTATCCAGAGTCCTCATCTCTGCCACCGTCACCAGGGTGTCCAGCTTCGCGCCGACCACACAGCCGGCCCGCCTGATCAGTTTATCCAGTCTGGACGCATCCTTCTTGGATATACTGCCCCCCCCCCCAGCACACCACAGAGTAAAAGAGGACGCTGGCAACCACCGACTGGATTCGACAATTGAAATTCTGTATTATCTGGCTGTCCTAAAATGTCTTTAAAGAACCTTCAGTTGATCCAAAATGCTGCAGCTAGAGTTTCAAGGGCCCCTTTCCACAGCACAGAGATCATTGAGAGATTAGGACATGGTACCTGCCCACAATTTTTGATCTTTGGGATCGTTTGGGAGATCCTTGTGCGTTTTGGACTGAGTCACAACTTTGAGGAGACTATGGTGACTGTGGAGATCACTGTAGATCACTGAGAGATCAAAGATTGGTCAGATCTCTTAATGATCTCCACCCCTGTGTAAAGAGGGTGTAACAGGTACTAACAAGAGAGATCATATCTCTCCTGTTTTGGCCTCCCTTCATTGGCTCCTGTAGATCTAGAATTAAATTTAAAATCCTCCTGCTGACTTACAAAGCTTTAAATGATCAGGTCCCTTGTTATTTAAAAGATCTTATAGAACCTTATCATCCTATTATCCTGTTAGTATGTTGCTTAGTCCAACAACTGATGCTAAAAGCTAAAGTTAGCCTCAAACATAGCATCACGATCAAAACATAAATCTCAGAGCAATGATAAAAGAGGCAGGGTAGGGTGAACTGAGGCCACAAAACAGCCCATACTCCTTCCCTGTGTATCAAATGGAACTGCAGTAATTAATTCCTGCAGTAGTTTTGACCAAAGCAGGTCACAGATATTTCATAACATCCCTGCGAGCTACATCAATATATAGAAAAAGTGCAAAGTAGGGGCTCTTTAAACTGCTTTTCTCTGTATTACACCACATTTGTTTGCTGCTGATGTGACCTCTGACCCTTTGAATGATGTGTGGGTGCAGGTACTCCCGGGCTGGTGAGTGGAAGGCTTACCTGGGGCTCCATACACAAAGTGTGATCAAAAAGTGGACAGTAACAAAGAAGATTAAGCGGATCATTTCTCACCAAAGCTACAATCACCGCACCTTCGACAATGACATCGCCCTGATGGAGCTGGACGCCAATGTAACCCTAAACCGATACATCTGGCCCATCTGCTTGCCTTCCCCCAGCCATGATTTTAAAGCAGACAAAGAGGTTTATATCACGGGCTGGGGGGCGACCAGGGAGGGAGGTGAGATGACAGCAACAAACTCTAAACCTTCCTGTGTTAAAAAAGAAAAGTTTTTGCCTTCAAGGTCTTTCTGTTCAGGGTTACTTTTATAATGTTTTGTATGAAGTGGATATTAAAAGTATACACACCCCTGTTAAATGCCAGTTTTCATGGCGTAAAAAATGAGACCACAATAAATAATTTCCAAAATTTTCCCACCTTTAATGTGACCTCCTGTATAACTTGTACAATTCAATTAACAAACAAACAAACCTGTCAGGACTAAAATATAAAAAATACAACTTGTACAATAACAAGCTGGTTGTATAAGTATGCACACCCTTAAACTAATACTTTGGTGAAGCATCTGTTGAATTAATTTCCAAACAGAAGAAGTATGTTTGATACTAATGATGGGACTTGTAGGCTACCACAGTTGTAGATTTCAAGGTTTTGTACTGTTTACCGACAGCATTTAAAATCTAAGGTGGACATGTTCCGAGGGTTGGGGAGGGCTGAAAAGTTCATAGGCTGACTAAGAAGGAGTTATGCTTCTAGGTGCTGAGCCAGTAGTATTTGTGCTTCAGTGGCCGAGGAACAAGATGGCAGAGCTGAGAGTGAGAGAACCATCAAGAGTATGTATCCAATAAACCACATTTGGTCAAATTTGGCCACTGCATCATGGTCAGCCTATGAACTTTTCATCTCCCCCCTCGTAGATTTTAAAATGAACATGAACATTTCCGTTGTTCAGAAAAATAAGATTTCCCTGGGGTTCGGACCAAGGTCCTCTGGCATGTTGATGCCTTAACCCACTATGACTATACCAAAGAATTATTAGTTCACAGTCTTACTTTCTCAACCCAAAGTGTTCTATTGACATAAGACAAAGGCTGACAGACATTTCATAGAGATGATTTTGGCACATGAACAGAATTGCATGAAATATGGTGTGCTTCTAAAGAATATACTGTAGTTGTGTACATGCAGATTTTTTGAAATATACTACAGGAAACATCATTTTAGAGCATAACACCAAAGAAGCAAAGTTGCAGAAGAGACTGGAATGAACTGGAATTCCCTTAGCTGCCTTACTTGGAGCTCTAAACATACAGTAGGTGTATATAAGCCATTATAGACTTGATGACAGACTTATGAGCCCCCTTCTGAAAATGTCATTTAAAAAAAAAAAATCCCCAAGCGTTGTAGTGCAAAGAATTTTTAACACAGCTTTTCCAAACATCCTACTTTTATTTTGGATATTTACACTATTGTACTTTGCACACAGAAACAAAATTACTTTACAAAAACTACCAGGATCAATCTTATGAGACTCCTGATTTTAATAACCCCTTTACACAAGGGTGGAGATCATTGAGAGAACACAGAGTGATGACAAAGTGGCCTGAGCTCTGAGCGATTTTTCAATGATCTCTCAGCAATTGCCAAGATCGCTCACTGATCTTCAGTGATCTCCATGGTCCTCAAACTTTTGACTCATTCCAAAACAGTCCCTCAGTGATCACCAAAGGGAAGTTATCTCTCAACGAGCACTCAATGAACTCATTGATCTATCAATTATTATTTAGCGAATGCAAAGTCCTTAAGCCAAGCAGTTGCCTCCTGGTTTGCTGTATGGAGGGTGTGTAATCCTCCTTCCAGTCTTTGGAGCGGGCAAGCCTCTATGATGTGTTCCATTGTTTGCTCCTCTCCACATGCGCACAGTGGGCTAGGGCTACTGCCCCATCTGTAAAGGCTGGCCAAGCAGGGGCCATGTCCAGTCCTGAAGCGATTGAGTGTAGACCACTGTCTCCTTGGGAGGTTGGTGCCCGGGACCTGTTGGTTGGGGTTTATCACCAGCTGTTTGTTTGGGACCTCCTTGGTCTCCCATTCCTCTTGCCAAGCTGTCTGGATGGTAAAGTCAGCTGGGGGAGGGTTTTTCCAAATCGGCCGTCTGGATGAAAGTCGGGCAGTGGGTGGAGTGTAGATATCTGCATGGATTGGTAAGTGAGGAGAATCTTTAACTTTTTGGAGCATCCTTTGAGTTAATGCTGCTCACCGGATGTGTGGAGGGGCTATGTTTGACAGTACAGAGAGCCAGGGGAGTGGTGTTGAGCGGATTGTTCCAGTTATAGTTCTCATGGTTGTGTTGAGCTGGGTGTCTACATGGTGTGTGTAAGATGACCTGGACCAGACAGGGGCACAATATTCTGCTACAGAGTATGAAAGGGCCAGTGCTGAGGTGCGCAGGGTGGAGACTGCCGCCCCCCATTTTGCACCAGCGAGCTTGCAGAGCAGGTTGTTTCGTACCTTCACCTTAGCAGCCGTCCCCTTTAGATGTTCCTTGAAGGATAAGGTCCTATCAAGGGTCACTCCAAGATAAGTTGGATTTGGGGCATGCTTAAGCTTGAGTCCGCTCAGGTGGATGTTTAGTTCTCTGGCAGCTTTTGCATTGTGGAGATGGAATACACTGGAGACGGTTTTTGCTGGGCTTGGTTTTAGGCGCCAGATTTTACAGAACTGGTCCAGTTTGGCAAGATCTTCCGTGAGCACCCGTTCCAGTGGTTCAAAGTCTGGTGCTTGGAATGCCAAACAGATGTCGTCTGCATAGGTGAATTTGCGGGATTTTGTAGTAGGCAGGTCGTTTATGTAGAGGTTGAACAGAGTTGGAGCTAGAACTGAGCCTTGTGGGAGTCCGTTTTTCTGCATTCTCCATGCACTTGTCTTCTGACTGAGGTGGACTCTGAACCTTCGGTTGGTCAGCAGGGTTTTTATAATTGCTGTTGCCCAAGCAGGGATCGCCTTTATAAGTTTCAGGAGGAGGCCTTTGTGCCAGACCGTATCATAGGCGGCTGTAAGGTCGAGAAACACAGCCCCTGTCTTCAGTCTGCTCTCGAAGCCATTTTCGATGAAGGTGGTTAGGGCCAATCTATCAATGATCTCTCGGCAATCTTTATATGAACTCTACTGATCTTGCATCAAATGCTCAACGATCCCTCACTGATCTCTCAGCCATCTCTACCTTTGGGGTGGAAACACTTCACGGTCATTGAAAGATAGCTGAGCTATCATTGCGAAATCTCTCAGCAATCTTTCAGTGATCTCTCAAGCTCCTCCAGATTTGATGATTTTCTGGCATGGACCTTGGTCTTCAGTTCCCTCCACAGATTTTCAATGGGATTTGCCACAACCCAGCTCAAGGCTGAACAAAAGGGAGACCACATGGAGGTGCCGATTAACCAAAAGTTTATTTAAAGAACATAAATGTGTCTGCAAACGTCAGTGGTGTGTGTGTGTGTGTGTGTGTGTGTGTGTGTGTGTGTGTGTTGGATGCATGAGACAAAAACAGACACAGGTCTCTAGCCGACCCAGTGACTGCATGCCTCTGACTGGAGCATGAGCGCATGAGAGGCAGCAGTGGCAACAACAGCAGCCCGAACAGAAACCGCAGGCAGCACAAACAGAAGCAGCCGGGAGCCCAGGACACGGTCCCACACCCCAAGAGCAGCAACAAAAATGGGAACAAGAGCGCCGAGCAGAGCGCTGACACAGTGGGAAGGCAGCCGGCCTCAACGGAAGCCAAACGCTACTGACAAGTGCGCAGGTGTGGCTTATATAGGGGAACACCTTCGTCAGGGGTGGTCCTCCACATCTACAACATAAGAAAAAAGGGAAAAACCCCAGCACCTACTGCAGAAGGAGTGGGGCCTCAGTGAGGCCCCACATCATCATCCCCACAGTGAGGTGGGAATGATGTTTTTCTTAGTTTGTACGCCTCTCCCTTCTTTCGCCAAACATCAGCAGTGTCTTCATGGCCAAAGAGCTTTAGTTTCATCTCATCTGGCCAAAGGACATGCTTCCAGTGTGCATAATCTTTCTCCAGGTTGTCCCTAGCATACTTCAGTCTGGCTTGAAGGCGTCTCCTGCACATATGGAGCTGTCCGTGGTTTGCAGCCTCACAGTCCATTCCTGTGCAGCTTTCTAGTGATTGTCTTTGAGACTACAATTCCTGACTTGGCTAAGTCCTTCACTAGTCCTTCACTAGCAGTTGTTCTGGGGTCCTCAGATGCATTTCTTACTAGTTTTCTTTACAGAGTTGTTGAAATCTTTCACTTCCTACCTCTGCCAGCTTGTTCTGTGCTGTATGGGTCTCTATAAATTTCTTAATGATACTACTCAATGCAGTTTTTGACACTTGGAAACACTGTGATAACTTTGTTTATCCATCTCCTGCTTAGTGAGCACCAGAAATTATTTTTCTCAAGTCTAAACTGATTTCTTTTGTTTTTAGTATGATGCTTTCTCAGGTGACAGCTCAAAGCCTTACTGAAGTTTTCATACTGTGTGTAAATTGGAAGATAACCCTCAGTTTTAATACCGGAGTAGTGGCTTAGTTGGTAGAGCATCCGCCCCACAACTAGGAGGTTGTGGATTCAAATCCCAGACGGGTCATACCAAAGACCATATAAAAATGGTACTTTCCGCCTTCTAGCTTAGACCTCAGCATAATGGAATGGGGAAAGGAAACTTAATGCACAGACCTACCAGAGGACTGACCCCCTACTGTAGCTTTCACTACTCGCAGTAGCTGTGTGGCCTAGGGTCAGTGAAATGGAGACAGGCGCCGTCCCATACACCACATGTTGTGGAAGGGATTAACTTAACCTCAGTTTTAATGTGATTTTACAAGCTCTGAGCATTTCAAAGTTAAAGCACATCATTGCACAGCTGTGGTTTGTGCTATGGCTTTATAAAAAGGTCCGTTTTTCAGGGACTCATAATTTTGACCCTGGTAGTTTTGGGTTTTTGTGAAACAGTTTTATTTCTGTGTGCAAAGTAAAATAATTTATGCTTTCTAAAGAAAACTAGGATGTTTGGAAAAGCTGTTCCTTGTTCCTTGCAAAATTTTCATAGGGCAGCTCATAATTCTGTCCTCAACTGTATCTGCTGTGCACTGAACTGTTAAAAGACATGTGGATATAAAAATAACTATATATGAGATGTTTAAAGCAGGAAATTTTAGTCTGACAGGTTCAGGTTCCATTAAAGTGACCTAATTTCATTAACAGCTGATGTCTTCCATGCTGAGTTTTGTGCCATCTCACTTTGGCTTAACTGGGCTGATGTTTTAGTGAAGCTGGGACATTGTGTAAAACGTAAATAAAAACAGAATACTATGATTTGCAGATCCTTTCAAATCTATATTCAATTGACTATACTACAAAGACAAGATATTTAATATTCAAACTAATGAACTTCAGAAGTTCAAAAGCCAGAATCTGTGATGATGTGGGGGTGTGTTAGTGCCCATGCCATGGGTAACTTGCACATCTATGAAGGCACCATTAATGCTGAACGGTACATACAGGTTTTGGAGCAAAATATGCTGCCATCCAAGCAACGTCTTTTTCAGGGACGTCCCTTCTAATTTCAGCACGACAATGTCAAACCACATTCTGCACATGTTACAACAGCGTGGCTTCATAGTAAAAGACTGCGGGTACTAGACTGGCCTGCCTGCATTCCAGACCTGTCTCCCTTTAAAAATGTGTAGCACATTATGAAGTGAAAAATATGCCAATGGAAGCCCTGGACTGTTGAGCAACTGAAGTCGTACATCAAGCAAGAATAAGAACGAATTCCACCTACAAAGCTTCAACAATTAGTATCCTCAGTTCCTAAACACTAATTGAGTGTTGTTAAAAGGAAAGGTGATGTAACACAGTGGTAAACCTGCCCCTGTCCCAGTGTTTTTGGAATGTGTTGCAGGCACCAAATTCAAAATGAGTTAATATTTGAAAAAAAACAAAAAGTTTATCAGCTTGAACATCAATATCTTGTTTTTGTAGTGTATTTAACTGAATATAGATTGAAAAGGATTTGCAAATCATTGTATTTTCATTTATTTTTTGTATTTTTTGGGCAGCACAGTAGCGCAGTGGTTAGCACTGTGGCACCACAGCAAGAAGGTCACGGGATTGATTCCACCCCTGACCATCGTGGGTTCGAGCCCACCCTCAGACCATTGGTGACCCTTCTATGTGGAGTTTGCATGTTCTCCCTGTGTCTGTGTGGGTTTACTCTGGGTACTCCGGTTTTCTCCCACAGGCCAAAGACATGCAGGTTAGGTTAATTGGCATCAACTGGGGATCCTAAATTGTCCTTAGGTATGACTGTGAGAGTGAATGGTTGTCTGTCTCTCTGTGTTGGCTTTGCAATGGACTGGCGATCTGTTCAGGGTGTACCCTGCCTTTCGCCCAAAGATGCTGGGATAGGCTCCAGCCCCACCACCCCCCACAACCCAAAAAGGATTAAGCGGTAGAAGATGGATGTATTTTTTTTGTTTGTTTGTTTCACACAATGTCCCAACTTCATTGGAATTGGGGTTTGTACTAAGATCCCAGACTGCATGTGCAATCTTGCAAATAAAAGAAAAGACAGTGAAATTCACGTTACATCAAAAATTGCTGGACATTTATGAAAAAAAAAATTGCAAATTCATTTGAAAAAAAAAAAATCAGTGTGACAAAGTAGTGGTGAGGCGATATTTCAATTTTCAATTAGTCCATTTTTATTTCAATAATCTTACAAGCAAATAGTTTCCAGGAAAAAAAACATCTGACACGATTCTTCTTCAACAATGCACACTTCGCCAACCAAGAAGCATACCAAGGATAATAAGAATGCAACAAGAGATCCCCTTATCATTAACCACACCTGTTATATAGTATTCGAGATAATTAGGGCTGATTAGCCCCTACCATAATCCCAGGTAAAACAATGAACATTTCTATTCTTAACACATACCCACTAATATCTAAAAAATACATAAATAATTCCCCCAACTATATACAATGTAAATATAAATAACATATAATAAATAACAATATAAATAATTCAATAAATAGTTCCAACCCTTATTTACAAATGTTAAACCACCACTCATACATGCTTCCTTCCTGCTGGTGTCCTATAAAAGGGCATTCAACCCCCAAAGAGTCTTTTGCCCGGGCACCCACAGGAAGCATGTTGGCAAAGGTATGTGAAATAAATCGTTTATCAATTATTTTACCAAAATACTTAACCATAATAATTATCTCCCAAGGGCATTCAAATTAAACAAAGACAGATCCCAAAATACTGTGTGCACTTTAACAAATAATCATACTAACATTTACAACATTACAAATATAACATAATCACACAATACAATAAATCATAACATTGGTGACACTCCATCGTCACAATCAGACTTATTTGAAAGTTTCATTTCTGAAAGATATTGATACTGACGCAGTTTACTGAGGGAGGAAAATACTGTACAGAGTACACAGATATTCATTCTGGTTGCTCCTAGGTAGCTGAAGCCCTATGCAAGCACTGATGTAGAAATGATTCATTATGCAGCCTTTACCTTTAAATGCCTCCTGACAGAATTAATTCGCCAACATTACGTTCTCCACCAGGTCTCCGTGCCACCGTCCTGCAGAAGGCAAAGCTTCGGATCATCAACAGTACAGTGTGTAAGAGTCTGATGGCAGACGAGGTCACTGATAACATGATATGTGCTGGAATCCTCGAAGGAGGCGTGGACGCCTGTCAGGTACAAATGTTATGGGGCTGTCCATCCGTCCCTCTGTCCCATTTTTGTGAAATCAAAAGCTTTGTTCTGACTGTTTTCAAACTTGGTTCCATGGTTTGATATACACTGATGATGCGCATATTGTAATTTGACTCTGATCAGATGGTTTTTGCAGGAATTAGAGACCTTGAGGTCATGGTCCGAGGTCAGTTTTTCCTTAAATCTTGTAAACACAATAACTACTGAAAGAAATGATGTAGGCTTTTCAAATCCATACCATAGTTCTATTTAAGACAAATCTTGGACAGCTTACACCCTGACCTGACTATGGGTTTGGGGTCAAAAAGTCAAAGGTCAAGGTTGGCATTACCTGTGTTCTATTGCTATGCAATGAGTAAAGTTAGGGTCACTAAACTTTGTACACAGGTTCACTCTGTGTCCCTAAAGTGTGACCATGGTTTTGGGATCACAAGGTCAAAGTCAAAATGCCATATAAACTATATCTCAACAACAAAGAACACTAGGATCACCAAACTTGCTACACAGGTTCACCCTGGGATCCTATTACCATGGGAAACTATTTTTATTGTATATTTATGGATGATAGGTTTATCATAATTTGGTTCTGCCCTAATAATTATATGGAAAAGCTGAAAACTGCTCTCCTTCATTGATATATTGGACTCTTCAAAGAAAATGGAGGCGGGGGATGTTGCATTTTCCTCAGAGTGCTCATGTTTCCAGAGCTGTATGTAGTTTTAAAGGACAAAAATCATCTGTGTTGTTTTACAGTTCATTAAACATGACTTTTACAGTATGGCCATCATTTTCACACTCCGCGCTCTGCCGGATCATTCACAGTCATAAGCCCCTTCAATCATAAGTTTTTTATGCAGTAAAGACCAGTCAAAAGTAGTGACAGCTAAGCTGGCGCTAACAGGTCGTCCTAGCTGTTGTACTTATTTCATTAGTTCTTTTCATGCAGGGTTCTAGCTACTATGTTCTCAGTTTTAGCCTTTTAAGTCATCTTTACTAACATTGACAGGTATTGATTTTATACCTCAGATTCTTGAACATGTTTTTAGTGGCTTGGTGTGTAATAACAAATGAATAAAGTATTTTCACATCATTTAGTGTAAATGTTTAACTCTGTGTTATTGACATTATTAAATGTTCTTTTCTGTTCATACAGACTCTCACTTAAAGTAATGAATAACATCTGTGTTTCGTCATAATTTTATATCAGATTTCCTGCTCTACTTTATCTTTAAAATAGTTTTAGAGGACACATCCACACTGTTGGTCAGATGCATATCCTCCTTCCTCAATTGATGTTTCCCTCTCCTCTCTGTCTCTCCCAGGGAGACTCTGGCGGGCCGCTGTCTGTCACCGTCACTGAGGGGCGGGTCTTCCTGGTAGGTGTGGTCAGCTGGGGAGAAGGCTGTGGTCAGAGGAACAAACCCGGCGTTTACACTCGGGTTTCCAGATACCGCAACTGGATAAAGCGGAAGAGTGGAGTGTAGCGACAAAATGGCTCTTCTGGATTATGGCTGTTTCTCGTGGATATTTATGTATGGAAGTGAACCTTTAAGGATTATGTGGGGTTTTTTTTTTATTTTTTGACCAAAACATTATCTTTTTTATTTTTTCTTAGGTTTGCCAGTCAAGCTTGGCTGTTTTTTGAATGAATGTGCAGAGACCCTGAACTGGGAACTGAGTATCAGTGGCCACACAATGACCACTGATACTCAGTGTTACGTTTGGAGAGAAAGAAGTACATGTGATCTTAAGCCTAAGATCTTTAACTAAGAGACCTTGGACATGCTGTCAACATCTTCTGGTGTTTACTTCAGGAAAAAGAGATGGAAACAACTATGCAGTTCGTTGTCTGTCTGGGAAATGAAGAACAAAAACTTCTTTGGAAACTGAACTGGCTTGAAGATCATTTTGATAAAAATGAAGTCTCAGGGTGGAAAGAAGAAATTTTGTGCACTTAAAATGCAAAATATCCTCAGCTTTAGAATTATCACAGAACCATAGTTTTCACTGTTGTCATCTGGTCTACTACGTGTGTAACAGAATAGCTGTATTTAGTTTTCATGAGGTGAAAGGTCCCATATTGTCCATTTTCCAGGGAATCATTTTAGGTTTTGGTATACTCAAGTACTTATATATGTAGTTTTAAAGAACAAAAACAATTCTGTGTTGTTTTAGAGTTCATCAGAAAAGCTATCTGTACAGCTCTTTAGCCATCTCATTAATTGATATTAATGAGCCCCAATCTGATTGAAGTTTTTTTGATTGTCTGCCTGCTTATTTGTGATTGGCTCAGAGTTTTTTATCTTCTGACTTAAAGAACTGAAGGTGGAGGTTGTTGGTTTGTGATGTCATGAAACCCAGGACGTGCAATTCATGTGCAATTTCAGTGTAGACATGCGACCCATTGGCATATATTGTAAGGTTAAAACTAGGGCTCCCTCCAACATTATTTGCAATGGGATTTTGATTATTTATTTTTAATTCTTTTACAAAGAATTACTTCATGAGTCTAACTGCTCCTTAACAAGGAAAGTGGCGAGTAAATTGATAATTCTGAAATGTTTATTTTTCAACTATTCAACTGCATAGAAAACACAAAAGTATGTACAGTACTGCTTAATAAATAACATTTATATCAACTAGTACATACCCGTGCATACCCGTCCATGCCCGTAGAAACCACGTATAAGCAAGTATTTCTGCATGCCCGTTGCTGAAGGGTCTCCTCCTGTCTCAGACGGCTGTGTTGTTCACAGTCATGCCTGCGGCGTACTGCTGGAACCTGAGGTGTTTCATGTTCATGGCATCTTTTCTGACGTGCAGCAGTTCTCCTCATTTTATTGCTCTCCATCTGGTGGGTCTTCTTCTTCTTCGTTCAGACCACTGGTTGAGGGATAGGTGCGTCGTAATTCCAGTTCATGAGCAGGATCATGAAAATAGATCTGAGCAAAAAGCGGCTTTCGACCCTGTTCAGGAAGGCCCGTGCATGCCCGTAGAAACTAAGAAACCGGAGCACCCAGAGAAAATCAGCGCTTTGCTTGGCATTTTACACATTTGTAGTGTAGACTGGCATTCTTCAAGGTTACACATTTTTACTGTGTCAGCACCTCTTTAAAAACGACATTGCTGAGAAAGCAACACTTTTGCTTAGTTTCTTCATCTTGCGCAACAATACAAAGACTGCTTGATCTGGAAACTCTGCTCGCAGCAACGTAGAATTGGCCATGGCTGCAGAAATCTGTTGTGCAGAAAACACAAATGCGCTGTAAAGACTGGCCCTGTGACTTATTCACCCTGCCAATTTTGAGCCATATGGCATCATAAAGACACATTCGTCTATGAGCCGTCATATAGACATCATATCTTTAAGACGGCATCGTGAGTCCTATGATGCCTGAGTTCATAGGACGTCCTAGGATGTCCTATAAACATGACAGACACACAGATTTCTTGCTTTAACAGAGTGATTAAATTGAAATCATATCAAATGATAAGTCCAATAATTAAAAAGAATCAACAGATTAATCTGCAACAAAAATACTTGTTAGTTTCAGCTCTACCTGCTCATCATAAACTCATTCCTGATGTCCTGAGTCTGAAGGCAAAAAAACCCATCTTATCTGGAGATTATAGATACTGTATTAAATGCAGTTTGCATGACTTTATACTTCGAAAACAAGTTAAAAAAGAATTAACTTTACACATCTCCATTTTAAGATAACTGATCGCTGATTTTGGAGTAATAGATAATTAAATGTACACAGCACTATCATAATAATGACTTTGTTTTTACTTTGAAAAATTTTTGCTTCCTCTACTGTAATCTATGTTGACTATCATGAAAAATGTGTTTTCTTTATAACTTATACATTAAGTGAAATGTTTAAAGCCTTTTTTGTTTGATTTTTGATGATTATGACTTACAGCTTTTTTACTCTTAATTTATTGCTTAATGCAGCTTAATATTGTGTAAAAAAAAAGGCAGGATACTGATTAAATATTTCTTAAGCACAATAGAAAAACAATGATTTGAAGAAAATAAAACTATAAATTCACAGAATCACAAAAGATAGTCATTTCTTTTATATGTATATTTAAGCCCTTGCATTCACAAAACGGTAAAAAAAAAAAGTGTATATGAGCACAGTACACATTTTTATGCTCAAATATTTGGACTAAAAGTGCTGAATTCAGCACCTTAGTCTCACATTTCATGAAGTTCTTTTTTTTATGTTGTGCTTTCCTGCCCGACTGGCGATTGCTGTTTGGCTGGAGAGTGATGGAAGTCATCTGCATAGTCATTAGTGGAGGAACCAAGGTGGTTTAAGGAGCCCATGCAACATTTACAAGTTGATTGGAACACATAAAGAAAGGGAGCGCAGAACCTGGCATGCGTTTTGTACATCTGAAAATGTCTGCGCGGACGTACTTTTCAGATTTTGTGGCAGTGCCATCGTTCAGTGTGAAAGCTTTAGGCCCCTGGATGCCCATTCCTCAGTTTCCACAAAGTTCCATATAGAAAATAAAGAAGAAGAAGAAAACTGAAAGCTCAGTGTGTCAGACTTCACATTGTTCAGTTTATGGTCTTCTTTGATGCTCCCATTATGTTTATATTGTGGGGGGGAAAAAAACAGTGGACGATTTATAGCAAGCACATTTTTATTGCCATATTAATAGTTTTAAGTCTTCATAGCTTCAGTGAACATGTAGTGTTTTATTATTGAGCTTCCAAGACGCCTCAGAGGTAACAGCAAACATCTCTGATCGTTCTGAGTAGTGTGGTCAGCAGGACCTTTACAACCATGTGAAGGCTCAAACATTTTTCACATATTTACACAGTAGAAATCAAAAGAAAGACCTCTGTGTTATTTACTAATAAAAACTAAAGCACCGTCTTTACAACATAATATGGAGCTGCCTTCTGATCATTAAAATGATTTTAAAATTTGCAGGCTTTAAATTTAGATTTTGACTTCCTCAAGGGCATACAGCTGCAGTTTTAAAGACCAAATATACAAGCATATGTACATATGAGCTATAGACAGATGGCTAAAACAACACAAATACCTCTTTGCACAGTGTGGGCCCTTTATGATCTTAAAATCAAATTTTCCTAATGATTAATAGTTGTCTCAACAATTTACCAATGCAAGAAATACATTTGTGACATCGGTTGATATGACTAATTTTCCTTTTTCAACCCAAATAGGGCTAAACAGAATGAACTGGCCTAATTTCAAGAATAGTGGATAAGTGGAATACTGATAACAGAAATCCCTTTAGTTCTAATTATGTACTTAAAAACTGAAAAAAATGTTGCAAAAGAGTTGGAGGAGGTCCGTACTCTTGTCTCTTCTCATTGTTTTTTAAAATTCTACATTTGCAAAGAACTACATAGCAAGAATTATAAGATTGTTTCTTACAATCACATAAACTTTTGTCTCCGGCTGTTCTTGTCCTTGTGATGAAAAAGAACAAAAACCATCAGGATGGTCTGGAGATAATACAGAGTCAAAAGCTTGGTTCAGGACCTTTGCAGCCACATTGAGTAGACACAAACTCAGGGGCTCCTGCAACTTGTGACATATTTTTTCATTTAAGTCATTTATTCCACATTATCATTAAAATGGCTGCAAAAAGTCAAAGTGCCTTTATTGTCATTCCATTGTTAATGAACAATGCAACGAAATTGAGATGCTGCTCCCTAAAAACAAACTATAAACAAACTATCACACTCACAGTTCACTCATGCATTTAACATTCTTATAATTACAATCTGGAATTTCCCCATTGTGGGACTAATAAAGGCTTATCTTATCTTATAAATAATGCTTGAAACAAAATTACCTAAAAGTTGAATACAATATGTACGTAGCAATAATGAAAACATACTGAGCGATAAATACAAAAGACCAGCTTATGCACACAGGGTTGTTGCTACAAAATAACCTAAAATAACAAAAAATATCAGCAGTCTGTGCGTGTTACATAAATCCGTTCAAAATACGTACTGCTGCTGGGAAAAAACTATGATTAAACCTGGTAGTCCGGGTTTTATGGGATCTGTACCGCTTTCCCGAGGAGAGCAAGTGAAAGAAGTCATGGCCTGGATGAGCACAGTCTTTAATGATGGCAGTAGCTCTGTTGAGGCACCGAGACCTGGAAATCTCTTCCAGAGAAGGGAGAGAACAGCCAGTGATTTTTTGCGCAGTCTCGATCACTCTCTGGAAGGCTTTGCGGTCTGCGGCTGAACAGCCCTCATACCAAACCGTGATGCCATATGACAAAATGCTCTCAATAGCAGAGCGATAAAATAAAACCAGCAACTGTGCATTCAGGCCATTCTTCTTGAGGAGCCTCAGAAAGTGTAGACATTGTTGAGCCTTTTTTATCATAGCTATGGTGTTAACTGCCCAGGTAAGGTTGTGAAAAATATGAACACCCAAAAACTTAAAAGCCTCCACCCTCTCCACACGCTCCTTGCCTATATATAGAGGAGGCGGTTCACTGCTATGCTTCCTAAAAATCAATAATGAGTTCTTTTGTTTTTTTTGTACTCAATAGCAGATTATTATCTGAGCACCATCTCACCAGTTTCTGGACCTCATCTCTGTATGCGGACTCATCTCCTCCTGATATGAGCCCCACTATTGTTGTGTCATCTGCAAACTTCACTATAATGTTTGTGGGATGAACAGGTATGCAGTCATATGTGTACAATGAATACAAAATGGGGCTCAACACACAGCCCTGTGGCGAGCCTGTGTTAAGCATGACTGTAGAGGAGGAATGGGGTCCGAGTCTAACAGTCTGTGTTCTGTTTGTTAGGAAGTCCTTAATCTAGCTGCAAGTGTGAGTAGGCAGACCAAGCTGAAGCAATTTAGTGATGAGAATGTTGGGAATAATTGTATTAAATGCCGAGCTATAGTCGACAAACAACATTCTTACATAGCTCCCCTTGTTTTCTAAATGGCTGAATGCCGAGTGGAGAGCTATAGCAATAGCATCTTCAGTGGATCTGCCCCGCCTGTAGGCAAACTGGTACCGATCAATGTCTGGGGGGAGACTAGGCAAAAGATATTTCAATACCATTTTCTCAAAGCACTTCATAACAATGGGTGTTAATGCTACTGGTCGATAGTCATTCAGACTGCTAATAGTATGTTTTTTTGGTACAGGAATAATGACTGCAGATTTTAAACACTGTGGAACAACGGCTGCCTTGAGAGACAAGTTAAAAATGTCAGTCAAAACAAAGCATAGCTGATCTGCACATGCTCTGAGCACCTTTCCTGGCACTCCATCGGGACCAGTAGCCTTTCTTGGGTGAACTGCTCTCAGTGTCTAAAAAGCACCAAAATAGCAAAAAAAAAAAAAAAAAGACTCACCGCCCAGACTGATGATAGAGGCTATATCCGAGCTACTTGACCAGCACCGTGAAGGGCTAGCTGCCGACTTTAAAAACTCTTTCACCTCACTGGAAACGAAGTTTGACCAGGTCCCATCCACTATACAGGAACACAGTCAACAAATCTCATCCTTGGAGCTTGCTACTGATAACCTGAGCCAGCGTGTAAGCGAGCTGGAAAATTTGTGCTGTTGTGGAGAAAAGGATTAGGCGAGGCTGCGAGCTGGACGACACAAGGCTTTATTCATTCTCCAACAGCATAACAGCAAACACGCTTCTGAGCTCTACTGAGCTACTGCGCCACTGAGGTCTCTGTGCATTAATCTTTTATAGCTTTATTTTCATACGTAGAGACCCAGAGCTTCCGACCATCATACATTGTTGTGTGAACAAAGAGTAATGTGGCACATTAACATAATATACGTGGGCTCTGCTCAAACACACTTCTTCTCTCCGGCATTTACTCCTCTCCCCAGGAGGCACATAGTCTCAACAGTCCTGTTTGATACCCCCCGGTGACACTTCCTCCTTCAGTCCATTATTCTCCCCTTCCCCCTGCCTTGTGTGTGTGAGAAAACTCCCAAACTGTGTCCCCACACAGTAGCCTACATGAAATCAACACCAAGCCAACAGCTAAAGTAACTGACCTCAAAGGATGGAGTCGGCGGCAAAACCTGCATATCTTCGGCCTGGCAGAGGCCACCAAAACTGGTCGCCCTACCGAGGTCTTCTCTGCTCTGCTACGTCAGGTTATTGGCAGTGAGACACTGCCATCTCCGCCGGAGATTGATAAAGCTCACCACTTCCTGGCAATCAAGCCGGAGAAAGGACAGCAGCCGCATCCAGTTATCATCCACCTGTACCACTACCAGGTAAAGGAGCTGCTTATCCATGAAGTCCAGTGGAGAGGGAGACTGGAGTACCATGGACAGCAGATTCGTGTGGTGGAGGATTACTGTCCCGAAGTCCTTAGTCAATGAGCGGAGTACAGAGAAGTGACGTCAGAACTGTATAACCCAGGATTCAAGCCATCCCTCTGTATCCCACACGGCTCTGTGTCACCCTTTCAACTGGAGAAAAAAAAGTGGCCTTGCTCAGCAGACGAGGCAAACAAATTCATAGCCGGATTACCTGCATACAACGCAAACGACTGACTAAATGGTATCTCTGGCTGACTGTTTACAGCCAACTGCCTTCTGAGAAACACCTGCCATAGAGGTATGAGTGGGGGGGACCGGATGGTCCTTACCGCTGCTGTGGCTGTAACCATTTATCGCCCACTTGCATCAACATGTGGTTAAACGTGTAACTCTAATGTAAAAATCGTGATAATTTTCACTTCTGTAGGTGTTAATATTAGACTGTGTTTCTAACTACAATGTTGTATACCATTTGAGTTTAGTTTTACTCTGAGTATTGAGTGAGTTTCATTTATGGAGCAGAAAACTTGTGTCTGAACAGGAAGAGTTTTTTGTGTGCTATGGATGTTTTAAAGAGCTTGCTGCTATGGTCTTGGGCAGCCGTCTTGTTGCTGGGGCGGGGATTGCGGCGAGGGGGGGGGGGTTAATGCCATATCTGTAAAGCAATATCTATGAAAAATAGTGGTGTAAAGTTTTCCCATGTTGCCATATCAGACTTTTTTATGTTCATCACCTGGAGCTTTGAAGCCATCTGTGCCAATGAACCATATCCATCAACCACAGGCTGACCAGTCCTCTTAACCTCTTGAGAGGGAATGTCACGGTTTGAACCACCCTGTTAAAAGGAGGAAGGTGTTTTCATTTATAAAACAATTAAGAGCAGGAATTATTTTCCTGCAGGAGACACCTATTCATGGCTCTGACAATTTATGAGTTATGTCACGGTGGGCGGGGCAGCATTTCCATTCCTCTTTCCAGACCAAGGCCAGGGGCGTCTCAGTTCTTATTGATCCAAACATACAGTTTGAACAACACAGCGTGATTTCAGATCCAAATGGGCGATTTATTATTGTTTCAGGAAAGCTGGGTGTTGTTAAAGTAGTGCTGGCCAATGTGCACGCTCCTAATTTTGATGACGCAGGATTTTTTTAAAAGTTCTTCTCCCCTTTACCTGATCTCAGTTCATATTCTCTCATTCTCGGTGGGGATTTTAATTGTTGTCTGGACCCTGTGGTTGACCGATCTTCCTCTAAGCCTGGCATATTGAGTAAATCGGCCTCTGTAATTCAGTCCTTTTTGTCAGATTATGGTATCTCTGATGTGTGGTGCTGCCTTTATCCACAAAAGAGAGAATACTCTTTCTTCTCCCATGTACACACCTATTCAAGGACTGACTATTTTTTATTCAACATGAACTCCTCCCATCAGTGCGCTCATGTGGGTATGAGCCAATTGTAATTGTAATCCCCACACAACAATCAGACCATTCACCTGTTACATTAAAAATGAACTTTTTAAATCTTCCTCCTCATAGAAAACATTGGTGCTTCAATGTAACCTTATTATCAGACAATACCTTTGTAAAATTTATAGAAGAGCAGATACAGTAACTTTCTAGACACAAATACATTATTTGAAATTTCTAGTTTAACTATCTGGGATACTTTCAAAACCTACCCTCGGGGGCAAATTATTTCCTGCACTGCTAACATGAAAAAGACAGCCCAGAAAGAGCGACAACATTTAACATCTCAGATTAAAAATATAAATCAGCAATACGGCCAATCTGGTAACCCAGAACTTCTCCAAAAGCAAGCAGAGCTACAAACTAAATTGGACCTCCTCTCTACGTATCCAATCGAACAACAACTCCTTAAGAGCAAGAGTCAGTTTTACACACATGGGAACAAGTCTGGCAAGATGCTAGCTAACTGTGTGAGAGGATTCAAAGCAAAACAGCTTATTACCCAAATTGAATGAATGAATGAATGAATGAATTTATTTTTATTTCGGATAGTACATTACAGGTTAAAAGAAACTGTATAATATAACAACAAGGTCAAGTTAGACAAAGACTCCTTCTACTATACAATTCCACGTGAGTTATCCGAAATGGGTGATGGCTGAAGCCGCAGCTTATATTGCCCACCCATATTCCATCCAAGAATTCAAAGGAGAAAAAAGAGAAAACAAGACAAGAGCGATTACAATTTAAAACAAGGCTAAGACAAAATGTGACTGAGAGAAAAAGAAAAACTGAGCTAGTCTAAGTTAAGCGGTTACTATTCAAAAACAAATCTAAGACATAGTGTCACAAAGAAAAAAAGAAAAAAACTAAGCTACAACACAACACAGGCTGGAAATGTCAATCCTTATGTGAGTTTACATGTCGTCTTGTAAATATGTTTGGAGTATTTCTTCCTTTAGTTTTTGTTTAAATTGTCCAAGCTTTGTACATGATTTTAATTCAGGTCCAAAATCGTTCCATAATCTGACTCCTTGCACTGAAATACAGTGTTGCTTGGTGGTTGTTCTCACTGTAGGCTTTTGAAATATACATGTTCCTCTGAAGTGATATCGTTTCTCCCTTGTTTGGAACAACTTTTGGATATTTGCGGGCAGTGATAGATTCTTCACTTTGAACATTATTATTGCGGTTTTAAAGTCAATCAGATCTTTCAACTTGAGAGTTTTTTGTTTAAGAAAAAGTGGGTTTGTTGGTTCCCTGTAAGCTGCTTTGTTGATTATTCTAATAGCTCTCTTTTGAAGCATAAAGAGTGGATATATGTTTGTTTTATATGTATTTCCCCATACTTCATTGCAATATGTCATGTATGGGAGTATTAATGAATGATACAAGGTGTATAGTGTGGGTTGATTCAGCAAATTTTTCACTCTGTGTAATATTGCAATTGATTTGGATACTTTACCTTTTATATAATTAATATGTGGCTTCCAACACAGTTTGTTATCAATTATTACTCCAAGGAATTTAGTTTCGGATACCCTTTCAATCTCTACACCATTTACACTGAGTTTGGGTACTGGGTAGTTGTGATGGTTGTTAAAGACTATAAATTTTGTCTTGCTTAAATTGAGCGTTAATTTGTTTGAATCAAACCACAGTTTCAGCTTTCCTAATTCCTTTCCGAGTGTATCCAGAAGTTGTTCCAAATTGTTTCCACTGCATAGCAGATTAGTGTCATCAGCAAACAATATTAAGTCCATTTTTTCTGAAACTTTACATATATCATTTATATACATATTGAATAATAATGGTCCCAAAACTGAACCCTGTGGGACTCCACAGGTGACCTTCAGTAACTCTGAGTTTTTGCTGTTAACACATGCAAACTGATATCTATTCTTTAAGTAACTACTTAACCAGGACAGTGCTACCCCTCTAACACCACAATTTTGTAGTTTCTTTAATAATAGATTGTGATCTACTGTATCAAATGCTTTTTTAAGATCCAGGAATACTCCAACTGAATACTCTTTATTTTCAATGGCTGTTGATATTTTTTCTGTAAATTCCATTAAGGCATATGCTGTTGTCCTTTTGTGTCTGAACCCATATTGCTGCTCACACAATAAATCATTCTTCAGTATGAAGTTGTCAGTTCTCTCATAGAATATTTTTTCAAGTATCTTGGAAAATTGCGGTAATAGTGAAATTGGTCTGTAGTTGGAGAGTTCCCCTCTGTCGCCTGTCTTGTAAATCGGAATTACTTTAGCTATTTTCATTGCATTGGGAAATATACCTGATTGGAGAGACAGGTTACAGATATACGTCAGTGGTTTCACTATGCATTCGATAACAGTTTTGACTAGTAGCATGTCAATACCATCGCAGTCAGTAGATGTTTTACTTTTGAACGATTTAACAATTTCAATGACCTCTCTTTCGTCTGTGTTCTTTATGAAGATGGTGTCTTTTACAGCAGTGTTATTGCATATTGTATCACCTGTAGGCGCCGTAGTGGGTATTTCTCGGGCCAGTTTAGGTCCAATGTTAACAAAAAAGTTATTAAATTCATCTGCAGGTGAAGCTATATTCACATTCGGAGTCGATTTATTATTTTTTGGAATATTAGTTGGGTAGCTAGTATTTCTGCTTTTATTTCCAAGGATACTGTTGATTATTGTCCATGTATTTTTAATATTGTCTTTGTTTTTTTTCCAGTTCTTTACTGTAATAGTCTCTTTTACTGCATCTTATTATATATGTTAACTTATTTTTGTATGTTTTATACCGTTGCTCTGCTTCTTTTGTCCTTTTCTTTATGAAAGCTTTATATAATAAATTTTTCTTTTTACACGCCTTTTGTAGTCCTTTGGTTAACCATGGTTTGTCAGCAAATTTGTGTTTAAGCTTTTTTTTAACTAATGGGCAGTTTTTTTCATAAAGAGTGGTTACAATGTTTATAAATGTGTCATAGGCTTCATTTACATCTGATACATAGACTTCTGTCCAGTCTTGCTTCAGCAAGTCCTCTTTAAAAGAACTGATTGCATTTGGTGATTTGTGTCTGAACGATTTTGAGATTTTTTCTGGGTTGGGCCCCGTGTGGCCATGGATAAGTGCAAAGATTGGCAAGTGGTCGCTTATATCATTTATCAATAATCCACTTTCTATTTTCTTATCGAGAACATTGACAAACAGGTTGTCAATAAGTGTAGCAGAGTGAACTGTGATTCTACTGGGATGTGTTATTGTGGGATATAGACTCATGCTGTACATAGAGTTCATGAACTCTGTAACTACATTTTGTTGATGTGGATTAAGTAGGTCAATATTGAAATCTCCACAAATTGCTACCATTTTCTTACTAGTAATATTATTGTACAGCTCGACTAATTTATCTCTGAATGTCTCAATGCAAGTTCCCGGCGTTCTGTATATGCAGCTTATGATTAGATTTTTTGTTTTGTCTAGGTCAATCTCAACAGTAACACATTCCAAAATCCCTGGTAGTGCTAAGGACATTTCATTTACAAGCTTACAACTATATAGGTCATCAATATACAGTGCAACACCACCACCCTTTTTTTGAGATCTGTTAATGTTAAACATCTGATATCCCTCTATTGCCATCAGGGGAGCTTGGTCTTCGTTAAGCCAGGTTTCCGAGACTGCAATGGCTGTGAATTTTCTGTTTAGCTGTTTTAAATAGTCCTGAATCTGTGAGAAGTTTTTGTTAAGACTTCTGCTATTGAAGTGTATTATTGACAGTTTACCATCTAATTGCACTTGACTTTTGAATTGCTTTTCAGTGTAATATTCACAGTGGTTATGAATATTATTGAAAAAGTGGTTATCAGGATCAATATCATTCTCCATCTCTTGTGGTTTATGTTCAGCATAGTGGCATATTTTTAGAGTTTGAGTTTCCTCACTCTGTGTTTCATAGTCATTGTTCATTTGTATTTATCTAAGTCAGTAGCATCTCTGATCATTATACTTTAAATTCAGATAGATAAAGGCAAAATAACATCAAATCCATCCATCCATCCATCCATCCATCTTCTACCGCTTTTCCGGAAGTCCGGGTCGCAGAGGCAGCAGTTCAAGCAGAGAAGCCCAGACTTCCCTCTCCCCAGCCACCTGCTCCAGTTCTTCAGAGAGGATACCAAGTATCTCCCAGTATCCTCCCAGCGGGACGTGCCTGAAACACCTCAAGTGGGAGGCGTCCAGGAGGTGTCCTAATCAGATGCCCATACCACCTCAACTGACTCCTTTCAATGTGGAGGAGCAGCGGTTCTACTCTGAGCCTCTCCCAGATGACTGAGCTACTCACCCTATCTCTGAGGGTGAGTCCAGCAATCCTACGGAGAAAGCTCATTTCAGCCGCTTGTATCCGCGATCTTGTTCTTTTGGTCATTACCCAAAGCTCGTGACCATAGGTGAGAGTAGGAACGTAGATTGACTGGTAAATCGACAGCTTTGCCTTAGAACTAAGCTCCCTCTTCACCACAACAGACCGGTACAACGTCTGCATCACTGCAGATGCTGCTCCAATCCGTCTGTCAATCTCTCGCTCCATTTTTCCCTCACTCGTGAACAAGACCCCAAGATACTTACACTCCTCCACTTGGGGCAGGAGCCTGTCCCCAACCCAGAGAGGACAATCCACCTTTTTCCGGCTGAGGACCATGGACTCGGACGTGGAGGTGCTGATTTTCATCCCAGCCGCTTCACACTCAGCGGCAAACCGTCCCAGCAAGAGCTGTAGGTCATTGCTGGATGAAGCCACCAGGACAACATCATCTGCAAACAACAGAGATGAGATCCTGTGCTCACCAAGCATGACACCCTCCATTCCCTGGCTGCACCTAGAAATCCTGTCCATAAAAATTATGAACAGGATCGGTGACAAAGGGCAGCCCTGGCGGAGTCCAACTCTCACTGGGAATGACTCCGACCGAGTGTTGGCAATACGAACCAAACTCTCACAATGGTCGTACAGAGACTGAATAGCTCGTAACAACAAGCCCGATACCCCATGCTCCCGAAGCACCCCCACAAAAAACCATGAAGCACGTGGTCAAATCCCTTCTCCAAATCCACAAAACACATGTAAACTGGTTGGGCAAACTCCCACGAACCCTTGAGAATTCTTGAGAGGGTAAAGAGCTGGTCCGATGTGCCACGGCCAGGACAAAAACCACATTGCTCCTCCTGAATCCAAGGTTCAACCAACGGCCGGACTCTCCTCTCCAGTACCTTGGCATAGACCTTCCCAGGGAGGCTGAGGAGTGTGATCCCTCTAAAGTTGGAGCACACCCTCCGGTCCCCTTTTTTGATGAGAGGAACCACCACCCCAGTTTGCCATGCCAAAGGCACTGCCCCCAACCTCCACGCAATGTTGCAGAGGCGTGTCAACCATGACAGCCCAACAACATCCAGGGCCTTGAGGTTCTCAGGGCGAATCTCGTCCACCCCCGGGGCCCGGCCATCAAGGAGATTTTTAACCACCTTGGCGACCTCAGCCCCTATGATAGGCGAGTCATCCCCCTCGTCCCCAAACCCTGCTTCCTCTGTGGAAGGCGTATCAGTGGGATTGAGGAGATCCTCGAAGTATTCCTTCCACCGCCCGACGATATCCCCAGTCGAAGTCAACAGTGTCCCATCCGCACCATACACAGTGTGGATGGGGAGCTGCTTTCCCCTCCTGAGCCGCCGGACAGTTTGCCAGAATCTCTTTGAGGCAGACCGAAAGTCTTGTTCCATGGCCTCACCAAACTCCTCCCATACCCAGGTTTTTGCTTCAGCAACCACCCGAGCTGCACTCCGCTTGGCCTGCCGATACACCTCAGCTGCTTCAGGAGTCCCACAAGCCAACCAGGCTTGATAGGACTCCTTCTCCAGCTTAATGGCCCCCCTCACCACTGGTGTCCACCACTTGGTTCAGGGGTTGCCACCACGAGATGCACCGACCACCTTGCGGCCGCAGCTCTGGGCCGCCGCTTCAACAACAGAGGTGGAGAACATGGCCCATTCAGACTCCATGTCTTCAGACTTCCTCGGAATGTGGTTGAAGTTCTTCCGGAGGTGGGAGTTGAAGACCTCCCGGACAGGGGCCTCAGCCAGACGTTCCCAGCACACCCTCACTGTACGTTTGGGTCTACCAGGTCTGAATGGCTTCCTCCCCTGCCATCGGATCCAACTCACCACCAGGTGGTGATCAGTTGACAGCTTTGCACCTCTCTTTACCCGGGTGTCCAGGACATACGGTTGCAGGTCTGATGACACGATAACAAAATCGATCATCGACCTGCGACCTAGGGTGTCCTGGTGCCAGGTGCACATATGGACAACCTTATGCTTGAACATGGTGTTCGTTATGGACAAACTGTGGTTAGCACAGAAGTCCAATAACTGAACACCACTCGGGTTCAGATCGGGCAGGCTGTTCCTCCCAATCACCCCCCTCCAGGTTTCACTGTCGTTGCCCACGTGCACATTGAAGTCCCCCAGTAGGACAATGGAGTCTCCAAGAGGAGCACCCTCCAGCACCCCAGTCACAGACTCCAAAAAGGGTGGGTACTCTGAAACATCATTTGGTGCATAGGCACAAATGATGGTCAGGACCCGTTTCCCAACCCGAAGGCGCAGGGAAGCAACCCTTTCGTCCACCGGGGAAAACTCCAATATAGAGGCAGCAAGGTGGGGGGATACAAGAATACCCACCCCTGCTCGTTGCCTCTCACCCGGGGCAACTCCAGAAAAGGTCAAGCTCCAGCCCCTCTCCAGGAGACTGGTTCCGGAACCGGAGCTGTGTGTTAAGGTGAGGCCGACTATATCTAGCTGGTATCTCTCAACCTCGTACACCAGCTCAGGCTCCGTGACCACCAGAGAGGTACCAAAAGCCAGTTTAGAAAGCTTGGGATCAGTCCGCCAAGGTCTCTGCCTTTGACCGCCACCTAATCCACATAGCACCGGACCCCCATGATCCCTCCTGCAGGTGGTGAGCCCACTGGAGGGCGGACCCATGTAACTCCTTTGGGCTGAGCCCGGCTGGGTCCCATGGGTGGAAACCCGGCCACCAGACATCACAGACAGAACATCAAATCACACTGAGATAAATAATGCATTCAGAGACTATTACTCCAATCTTTACACTTCTGAATTTCAAGATGATAACATACAGATGGAAAACTTTCTGGATAATTTAAACATTCCTATGCTCTCTCCAGATGACAAAAAGACACTTGATGAGCCAATATCATAGGAAGAAATAGCTCTGGCTATCTCTTCTTTACAATTGGGAAAATCCCCTGAACCTGATGGGTTTCTAGTGGAATTTTTCAAATCCTTTTCTTCTTTGCTTATACCCCAATTGAATTTGGTTCTATCTGACTCACTTAAGCAACGCAGACTCCCTGCATCATTCAGTGAAGCAACTATTACATTAATTGCCAAAAAGGACAAAGATTCAACACAGTGCTCCTCCTACAGACCAATTTCTTTATTGAATGTAGATGTTAAAATTCTTGCCAAAATTATGGCTCATAGATTAGAGAATGTTTTGACATTGGTCATATCCACAGATCAAAATGGCTTTATTAAGAACCGTCATTCCTATTTTAGCACACACTGTTTATTCAGTATTTTGTACTCACCTGCCGCCACAGTCCCTGAATGTGTTCTTTCTCTAGATGCTGAGAAAGCTTTTGATTAGGTGGTGTGAGTATGGTGTGAGTATACCTTTTTGCAGTTTTAAAAAAATTTGACTTTGGACCAAATTTTGTCTCATGGAGACAAAATTTGGCAATTTGACTATTGTAGTCAAGTCCCACCGCTTTGGTACTCACTAATTCACAATTATCCCGTCCATTTACCCTCCACAGGGGAACTCATCAAGGGTGCCCCTTAAGTCCACTACTTTTTGGCCTTGCTATAGAACCACTGTCAGCTGTTCTCTGTAGCTTTAAGGAGCTTCCAGGGATATGGAGGAGAGGAGTAGAATATAAGGTATATATTATACGCAGACGACCTTTCACTTTTTCTGTCAAAGCCCAGCATCTCCTTGCCTCATGTACTGTCCCTATTGAGCAAATTTAGCCAGTTCTCAGGATAGAAGCTAAATTTAAGCAAAAGGGGACTTTTTTCCAGTGAACGAACCAGCCCTTAGTATTATTAGGCAGTGGGGCCAGCGTGAGAGTTTTTGCCTGTAAATATGCCATAAAGAATTAAGAAAATGCATAAACATGATTGTTCAGAATATACTGCCAACAGTTTTTTCTCTCATGTCACAGTTAAATTTAATACAAGCTTAGGGCCTGTGTGATAAAGTACCTGCCTTAAAATGTTGACTCCATAGAATGGAGTCAAGAAGATATATAGTGATGATATACAGTAGAGTGTAGCATCATCGTCTCCTCAAACCAAGAGAGAAGATCACTTCCCTCCATTCTACAGGAATTTCACTGGCTTTCATATCGACACACTCACTCCAGGCCTGACCAAGGATGTTTTTTTCCCAGGACCCCAATGTAAACAGTTGCCTCTTGCAGAGATGGTAAGGATCAGAATTTGCTTTTAAAGGCTCAAAGGAACATAAAACTCGGGAGACTAGACCTCCAACGGGAACATTGCATTTGGATAACATCCTCCTTACAGGAAACTAATGCTCTTAAAGGGTCATAAATGGCTTAATCAGACAGGTTTATGACCTTCGATGATTACCAGATTCTTTTCTTCCAGATATCATGGACCTAAAGAAATCATCTACAGCTCAACAGTACCTCCTAGTGGATACCTGCGGAATGTGTTTCAGTATGTAGGATCTGACTATTAATTTGTTCTAAACATTAAGTTTCTTTCAGCTTATCCTCTCTCCCCCGGATCCTAAGGACACTGAAAATCATCCTTTTTACCACCAACCCTGTTTTGCAGTACCACATTAAGCTTTGATCTAAATATGGATGCCTGTATTATAATTATGTATAAGAAATGTTATGTTCATGAGTGTTATTCAAGCAAATGTAATATTAGAGTAATGGTATAAATGCATGATCACCAAATATTAGCCAAGTCATTTAATTTAGTTAGATCTTATATTGAGCACCTAATTTCATAAGAATGAGTGTTGATTCTGCTCTGCAAATTTCATGGGATGGTGTCTTCATTTGATTGGCTGCTCTCAAACAAAGAAATGTTTTCACATTGGATGGCAGCCATTTCAAACTGCTTTTTTATAAAGTCAATTGGTCAGTCTTGGGACTGGTCCACAAGTTTATGACTTAAGGTGGGATCAGTTAAAAGAAGTAGAAGCTGCCCTGCATGTAGGTTAGAAACACACACAAGGAGAGAAGTTAGAAATGTAAGAAAAAGAAAGAGACAAAGGAAATAATGAAAGAAAAGCAAGAAAGAGACAGAAAAGAAGATTAAATGTAGGATCAAAAGAGACAGAATGAGATTATACAAGTCTGGGAAGATTTTATTCCACCGTTTCAAGGTCCCGTGTAGTTTTATTTTATCTAAATTGTTCTGTGTGAAGTTTGTCAAATCCTGCGTCAGTTTTTCTGGTTACTGAGGAGAAATCACCTTTTTCTTTAGAGCTCGCTTTCTCAGAGAATCAAATTCTCAAACTTTTTTCCTTCACCTCAGAAGCCATTCTTATCCTAGTAAATGTTTTTCTCATTTTTTTATGACTTTTCACGCCGTTAAAGTGGACCTTTAATTTTCCTAATTTAAAGTGAACAGAGACTGTGTTTTTGGACTCTTTCCGGCCTCATATCCGCCTGACTGAGAAGTGGTTCCTTCAGTTTTTTTGGTCTATCCCGCTCCTAGAGACTTCACCGATTCGGCTGGACTCGCTCCAAGGATTTTCACGCCGCCCTGAGACAAACCATCCACGGCTGCCACTGTCTTGAAGGGCCCCCCGCTGAGTTATCACTTCCACGGCTGTGAGGAAGTATAACAGCAGCAGTTTCCTCCGACGTCCTAACTTCAAAACCCAGCAGTACCGACCCGCTGAAACGTGGACCTACAGCTGTTGTGTGAGTGAAACTCCCTTTTCCTATCTCCTGGGTTAAAACGTGATGTCCGAACAATTAAATTACAATTGAATATAACCCGTATTTTAGGGTACAATTAGTCTGAGCCACAGGATAAAGCTATAAACCAGGGGTCCCCAAACTTTTTCCTGTGAGGGCCACATAACTTTTGCCTTCTCTGAGGGGGGCCGGGGTCAGTTTGTAACGGAAAAAGTGTGACGATCGCAGGGGTGCCTAAACGTGAACATTTATTGTTTTCCAGAAAGCCACACATAACCAAATATTAATAACCCTTTCCGGGATCTTCACAGGAAAAAAGTCAGAAAATAAATAATAACACTATTAATGAAATAAATAACACTATTTATGAAATAAATAATAACCAAATAACCCTCTCTGGGTTCTTCACAGAAAAAAAAGTCCATGGAATCTTAACTTTCTGTTGTGCCGTGCACAATCTTAACAGGTAAAAGTTCAGCTTAGTTGTCAGAGCAGAATCTCTTACTTAAATGACTCATATGAGCAGTCTCTCAAAGTTCTTGTGTTTCTTCCTTATAATCCTTTTGTCCTCTACTGGGACAGTCAGAGCACTCAGCTTGAGCAGGAAACAGAACAATCACGGGATTGATATGTATGGACTGAGATCAATATGTAAATGTGTCTTACATTCTCTTTTGTCCTATTGTCATACAGCCCCAGAGCAAAGAGAGGAATTCCGGCGCCAGTAATCAAGCTATTGATATGTGTGACTGTTATGTAAATGTGCCACGCATTCTCTCTTGACTGTGATGTAAAGGTGCCATGCATGCTCTCTTGTCGGTATAAATGTGCTCACTCAAAGCTCACTGTATCGCTCTTAGAGAATGCACTCAGAGCTCACTCACAGCACACAAACAGAGCGCTGAGTGAGTCTCGTGATGGAGGAATAAAACACCTTTAACCTTCAGCTTGTCGTGTCCGCCTGCACTTATTCCGTTCCTCCACACTTGGGGGGGGGGGGTCAGATAGGGGCACAGACTGCAGAAGGGTGGAATAGAATGTCACGTTCTATGCGTGTATTAGTCTCGATGGCGTGGCCAGACAAAAAAAAAAAAATCATAATGCGTCTCTGGTATTGTTCAGGGGGCCGGGCCAAATGTGGAGGCGGGCCGTAGTTCGGGGACCACTGCTATAAACTGAAGGAAGACTCTTAGTCATTTTTAAGTAACTGCCCTTAATTTTTGTAGATTAATTCAGAAGTTCATTTTTAGATAATCAGCTTATGAATTTTCCCCATAAAATTGTGTTCCGTTTTGTTAGACATTTCAGCCTTCATTTACCGTTGAAACATAAGTCTGGTTTCTCCTTGGTTCTACAAAGGTTAACGCTAGACTTTATGTTCAGGAAAACAATAACAGTGGATGGGATATCAGATGCCTGTTATCATTTGAATCTGTTTATCCATCATTTGAATGCCATATCATGTAACCTGAATGAGTTTAATAAAAGGCTGAATGAGAGAAGTTGAAGCGTTTTCCTTTCGCATAGCCTATATCCGTTTCTTAGATCACGGCAGGAGAAGAACTCCCTTAAATTTTGAGACTGATCCATTAAGTAATTGAAGGTACAAAATTAATTAAAACTAAGTTAATATAAGTGTCCGTTAGGACTGGTGCCCCCTTTTACGAGTGCTTATTTATTTTATTTAGCGGGTGCAGAAGTGATGGTTTAACTCCGCCCCCTTTCACACCCACTATTAAATAAAATAAATAATTCCTGTACCTTATTACAATATTTTATCATATATTCTACAAGAGTGAAGTAAGATAAGCCTTTATTAGTCCCACAACGGGGAAATTCCAGGATTGCAACAGCACAGGGATAGCAACACTCAGAGCAACAATCAGAAGGCAAGAAAAAACAAGCAAGCAAGAGCAGCTAATATACATATGTACATATTACTATAAAATATATATATACACACACACACACACAGACACACAGTGCAGAGCATTGTAGCTGGATGGAATAAATATATGAATATATGAACACACAGTGCAGAGCATTGTAGCTAGATGGAATAAATATGTAAATATATAAACACCCACAGTATGGAGCATTGCAGCTAGGTGGAATAAATATGCAAGTATATAAACACACACAGTGCGGAGCAATGTAGCTAGATGGAATAATATGTAGATATATAAAAACACAGTGCGGAGCATTGTAGCTAGATGGAATAAATATATAGATATATAAATATAAACACACCCAGTGCAGAGCATTGTAGCTAGATGGAATAAATATGTAAATATATAAACACACACAGTGCAGAGCATTGTTGCTAGGTGGGATGAAACAGCATAACCGTCTATTTAGTTATCCTACATGGTATGATTATGTGCCCATACATATTCTCACCCTCCATAGCGACCGGTATGTTCCTAGTTGTATGCCGGAGAGGACCATTGTGTAAGTCTATTGCATCTTTTGCATTCAAAAAAAACTATTAGTTTGTTACGTCTTTTTGCTATCTCTGCGAGCAGCCCTGCTTAGGTTGTACAGTCTGACAGCCGTTGGTAGGAAGGACCTACGAAACCTCTCGGTTGTGCACCTGGGATGATGTAGTCTGCTGCTAAATGTAAAGTAAACTAAATGTAAAGTACGTGGCGGTAATGCACCTGTAAGCTGGTTGCCAACCACCAATAAAATCTAAAAGAAGAAGAAGAATGGAGCCAAAAGAGGGACAATGTGCTTATTGCTGCATGAAGTTTTTGCACTGCTCGGTCCCTCCAGGATGTCACGGGATGTTTTTATGATTGTTGCAGCCCAAAAAGCCTGAGCTTTTTTTTTTTTTTTTTTTTTTTATAAAAGTTGCAGTGTTTGGAGAGGTTTTTTTGCACTAAAAGTTGTGGGAAGAATTACAAATTTTAAAGCAGATGGTTTTTCTAGCTTACTACAGTGATATTCTATATAACAGTACAAGAAAAGCACAGGATTGTCAAACATTTCCTATTACAGTGATTTGTAAATTAAGCAGAAACTTCTGCTATACAGAAAAACTCTTGTGCAACAGCCAATACAGACTTTAACACAATATCCATTACAACAGCTAAACTGCATTGAATGCATGTTAAAAGAGTAGAGGTGTGGAAATTATTTGCAGCACCTTCATTTGAAAACTCCCTACGGTCCCCAACCACTCGGTACCAAGCGGAAAGGAAAAAATAAATAATTTATTCTGTTAGTCTGTATTGTCTATTGGAGTCTGTGTTTTTCCGGAAAAAAAAAATACAGGCAATATTCCTATGCCTAACTCCTACCTGTCTGTCTATCTGCTGCGCGTTTTGACACACAGACACACACGCACGTCTCATCAGACACACATCTTTCATTTACCAGGGGGGGTTGTCCATGTTCAGACCAGAGATTCACAGCTTTAAAGCTCATTGACAAGCTGTAGTAATGATTTTGTCTCTAAAGATGTATGAAATGATCAAACACTGGCTGTAGTGTTAGACTTGCTCATTTGTTTGTGGTTTTATGGAGTCTCTTGTCACGTGCGCTCCAGCAACGGGTGCTTTGGGGCAGGCGGACATTTTTCAACACAAACCCAGCACTTCGTACATGCGGTCAGGATGGAGACGTACACCAGCAGGCTGGGGGACACAGAGGAAGGGATGGTGTTGGAAACCTCGCGGGTGAGTGTTTTTTTTCTTCTCATCACATACTGTTTTTTGCTGAAGCGTTCCATGAATACTTACTGTAAACACAGAAGTGAACGCGATGTAGTGATACATTTGATTGGTTAGACAGAGTTTCAGTGCCACTCAGCTGAAATTTGATTGGTGAAATTGGCTGAAGTTGACGAGGATTGGCCAAAATTGCGGGAAAATTGCAGTGATTGGATAAAGTTGCAAGGTTGAGCAATAGTTGTGCTGATTGGCTGATTTCACGTGAATTGATACGATCGCAACATCGCAAAATCCTGGAGGGACTGACTGCTCACATGCTCATATAACAGGATGTGGTTTTAGCTCTACACACACACACCCGAAACAGCTATGCAAGGAAGAACTGCTTTTTGCTTACATATAGAAATGTCTTTGGGTCATGTGGTTGCGCAGGAAGTGAAAGGAGACAGTTGGAGACAACAAGCTGACCAAAGGAGAAGTGGAACATCTACAGGATGAAGATAAGCTGAAAGCCAGTTTGAACCAGTGGATAAGAAGATATCTGTGTAGGAGGCTATTGGGAACGCCCAATAGCCAGAAGCATATATGTACCCTTTAAACTCTTATTCGGGATCTTTTGTCTGACAGATTGTGCTGAGGAGAAAAGACCCATAGCTGTGTTTTGCTCTCTGCATGCTTCAGTAAAAATATAAGTGAGGAATAGTTCATCTCTCGTTATTCTTCATCTTTCATAATGGTTTTTGCTAACTGTCCAAGTTGAGCACTTTACAGCACTGTGACAGGCCCTTTTTGGTGATTTCAGTTTAGTTTTCTTAGTGCATGATTCGGGTTCTAAATTGGGGAGGGTCTCGATTGTGTGTGGTTTTGGACTTTCTAAGGGGGGGGGAGCAATAATGAAGTGTCGCTTAGCTAACAGGTGCAGTTACGAACTCGAGTAGGTTCATTTTGCCTTCTTTTTAACCCTTTAGGTACTGAATTTGATTACATGATGTAATCCTCCTGCGGCTAGTGTCGCAGACACACACCTGTCCCATGGTAGGTCAAAAAGTATGTAAAGAACCCCAAAATAATCCCAGGTCGGCGTATTCGGGGTAATCATTCAGCTCAGAATTCCTCTCCACCAGCCTGACAGCCGCCCTCACGTGCTTGATGATTTGAGTGGGATGAACAGAGGAGCGAGCAGCAGCTACTCGGTCCCAGATGTCAATTGCTGTCAGCTGCATCTTCTCTGGGGAAATCCCAACTGACGTCATGCTCATTGGGGAAAGACCCCTGGATGGTGCGAACTCCCGGGCCGGAATGGAGGTAGGAACGGGATCCAGACGTGAGGAACGGAGATGCCTCCTCTTTGGCTTTCTGCCAGGGTTTCCCTCCAGCCCACGGAGTATCTCGCACTGTGCGGCGATGTCATCTCTCCTCACGCTGACTTCAGGGTGATTAATGAAGCGGGGGAGATGATTGAGAACATCCTCAGCTTGGTCCAGGTACCGGTGCACGTCGCTGTGGAAGTCAAGGAGGGAGGCGGCGATGAGGATTTCATCGATGCACTCGAGGTCGTCCGCCAGCTCGTCGCTCCGACTCTGAGCGCGGACCCTCCACGACGGCATGCTTCCAGCACGGTACCCAGACAGGAAAGAACAAAGTCCAATGCAAACTCACGGTGGCCGGCGTCTTGCTTGGCTGCAACCTACTGTCATGAATGGCTCTTGCGAGCCATTAATAAGAGCAGAGGGCCAACCAGTGAGTTTGCGTAGTTTATTAACAAAGGAAGCAACAAAGGAAAAGAGCCTCGTGGGGCAAAACACAAATAATACAGGAGAACACTTACGAGTCACGATGAGGGAAGAGAGGAGGGCTGGAGCCGGACGTAGGGACTCCAGCTTAATCCACAACGAGAGTTAAGTGTGAATAGCGTGAGGTCGCAGCCCTGAGCAAACAGGGCAGCTCCCTGATATAGGGATTGACAGCTCATCAGCTGATGAGGGATAATTGGCCTCCAGCCGTCCCGTGGTGCTTGGCCTCTGACAGCCGGAAGCACCGCCGAGACGCTGTCACAACAAAGGCCTGGCAGAGATGATGTATGGCCTGAGCGCGGACGACATCGGCGCTCAGACAATGACAAAACTTTGGATCATATTCTACATCTTTCTCATTTACAGTAAGCCTGTAAATGAGGCTTACCACTTTCAAGTTACAGTCTTTGGAATTTCTGATGTCTAAACTGAATATTTTTTTCAAAAAAATCTTCTCCACTAGAGGGTGTGTGCAAATGGGGCCTATCAGCAGCATTAGTTTTTTGTTTTTCTTATTTCAGATAAGAATAAAAAGGAGATGTTTGTACCTTTACCTTAGTTAATATTAACTAATTTATGCTCATTATTATGAACCTGGCAGGTTAAGATGACCAAAATTCACGAAGTCATTGACCTTAATCCATCAGCAGCCTTCAGACAAACTAAACATCCTGCAGGACAAAACATGGCACTTGATATTTTCTAACCTGTTTGTATACCACCATAGACGGAGAGAGAACCTGAATTAGATAGGGCTTGGAGAGGGAAAGATGAGACAGAAGAGAGGAGCCAAGGAGAGGAAAGTGTTCAGGCAGAGGGTCCAGGAGAGGTGAGAGCACAGGAAGGACAGAAGGATGACACCAGCAAAAAGTCCAAACATAGGATGTCTGGGTGGGACCCCAACTGGCCCAATATTCCAACATTCAAGCCTTGGTTGTGTTGTGTCTCAGTTAGGAGTCGAAGGACGAGGCCAGGTGCTGAACTGTACACACGTTTATTAATAAGGCAGTGCAACCAAACCACACCCAACCACTAGGGAGAGGAGATGGCAAAGAGGCCACCCCTCCTGCCTGCAGCCCTTTTATAGGCACGGGTGGTGGCAGAACCAGAACCCAGAGCCACCACACCTTGCCTCACAAATAAAAGCACAGAACAACACATAATAGGAACCATATAAATAACTATACAACATTCTCTTTCCCCCTTACAAAGTCCAAAACTCACACACACAATTCAGACCCACCCCAATTTAGGACCTGAATCGTGCACTAACGTAAAACAATGTACTAAAAGTGGCCTAACACATTCACACCCAAAATAACTAAAACTAGGGGGGACAGGTGGAATGCCACCCCACTCCACACGGCAAAGCTGATTATTCTGCCACTTATCCTAAATAAAAGTCCATCTACAAACAAAAATACCACCGTTTCTCCTAAACTAAAATAAAATACATAATTTAATCTCCAAAACTACATATAGAAACAAAACTGCCTAAACACATGCATAACAAAGAACCTATATACACACGACTGGAGAAGATGACCCTGTGGCCCCCTTGGACTGTTCTTTCATTAGTCCACCCCTGGAGGTGGCCTGCCTCCCGAGCTGCAGCTGGTTGCCTCAGCCCCGGTGCACCTCTTCTTCCTCACCACTGAATGCTCCGCTCATCCAGGCCCACATCCCACAGTCTCCTCCCGGGCACTCCGCAGCTCATTTGGGTGCCTCCACGAGCCATCCGACACCTGGAGGTAAGCATCACGCTGTCTGGCCATGACACATAGCCTTCCCAGGTGCTCCTCCACCTGCCGTTTGGCCAGTACCCGCTGTGATCTTGCCTCCACTCGAGCCCGAACCCAGTCCGCGACTCCCAGAGGGGTTCTGCTCAGCTTGCAGGGTCTCTGCTTGGCACGCTGTCTCTCTGTACCTATCGGTCTTGCCCCGACCTCTTGTAAGTCTGCTGCGGCCCTTGCCATTGTGGCCCCATGTTCACTGGCCCACTTTAGCCAAGCTCCTGGAACAACTTGGTGTTGCTCGTCGTTGCAGGTGCCCCGCTGTGCTGCCCAGTACCCTTGTCCATGGCGACTTGAGTTCTAGCACTGGGGCGCTCCTGCAGTGACCCTGAGCGAGACAGGGTCACCCTGTCATCCCACACTGCATCATCTTGCACTCTCGGAACCGGTTGGTCCCACAGTCCACAGCCCAACCATTCTTCCCCAGCGCCATTCTTAATGACCATTAGAAAAATTCTTCTTAACCTTCAGTCAAGAATCAGACAGGATCAACATTTCAGCAAATTTAAGACTTTGAGTGTGACTGTTGCCGAATTGCAACATAACCCCTAGTGGTCAACAGTGGTAAAGATTTTTTCCAAGAAACTAGTCAGATCAGATGTCAGAACTTTCCAAGGCTATAACTTTAAAGTGGTAAGAGATAATGGCTTACTGTCAATTAGAAAGATGTAAAATATGATCCAAAGTTTCAGATAGGAGTGATTTTATGCATCTAATTTGCATAATGCCACGGCAGCTATATTGAATTACATAACTCGGTCAAAAGCGGACTTTGGACATATTTACACAAAGAATGGTTCAGTCTTTTGACACCTTTTTTGTACAGGGGTACGTTAGCTTATCGTCAAAGTATATGAACAAGAAATCAGTACAATGTTAAAGAAACAAAGAAATTTGTCACTTACCAGCGGCGAAGGGGACTTGCTCACTGCCGTGGTTGGTCCGTTTTTGTCCATCGTGGTTGTTATTTTGCATTCTGTTGGTCATTTACGCTCTCTACCACATTTACAAAGTCTTATGATTATCCCACATAAATTCACTTGTATCCTGTGGCTATTTTCCGTGTATGAAGCCGTCTAAGTGACAGTGCACGACAATGGAAGGTGGTGATATTAGCTTTCTGAGCTAAAAGAAGGTAAAAGAGGAAAAGGAAATAAGGAGTCCTTCTTTGGTGTATTACATGTCAGCCATGATTCCTCCAACGCGTGTCTGGCACTTTCTGAACTAGCACGAATAGTACAAGTCATCAGTATAGCTGGGGAGTACAGGGATGTCAGAATAAGTTGATAGATGCAGTGCTGCACTCTGCCACTAGGGGCACACAATATCTCACACTCATAGGGTTAACAATTGGTTAAAGACAAATTTGAGTAAGCAGCCAAGTTTGTAGATCATTAATGTAACTTGTCTCCATTTCCTCAATAAGATGGTCTGCAAGAATACAAAGGGCATCTAATTCTGGACTGGAGCTTTGATTGGACATGTTGACAGTAAAAGCTGCAAAATAAACATACCACTTATAGTAAAACATGATACACATGACTTTACTTTTTTTAACAATTTTTCACTTATTCTTCATTCACTGATGAATTAATTTACTATGCCTCGTTGTGCATGTGCAGCATAGGCATATGGTAGTGTGTCAATATGTCTGTGTGTTTATCTGTCTGTTTCCAGGATTTCAGCTCCACCAGTCAAAATAAAGTGGAACTAAAGGCTTGTATCTATGCATTTGTAGCACTTGAGTTAGTGTTGTGCTAAATATGTCAAAAACATTGTCTGAATTTATTAATAATTCTGTTTTATACAGAGTCCCATTGTTTATTCTGTAATGTAGTTATACATCTGTACCAATAGGTGGCAGTCACACTACAGATTGTTCTTCAACTTGAACTGCAGCCATTGGTCAAGTGTGTTTTTTTTTTATGAGGCTCGCTGATTTGAGCTACTGAACAAGACACAAATGGTGCTCTGTATGTTTGCTGCATTGACCTTTTTGAGGTAAATAAAAGAACTCGGTTTTTCTACACCAACTTGTCCTGGAGTGGTGTAACATTTTGGAGGTCCCACCGAGATCAATATTTTTGGATTGCCTCATGGAGAGAGACTGAAAAAGACAACGGAGATGGTAAAGAAGTGTGCCAGAGCGAGAGGCTAACCCTAAGATACAGCTTGAGTCTAGCTAGTGTGACACAAACCCCATTGTTTTTTTTTTTAGTCAAATCCAGTGAAAAGGCTAATTTTGCAAGCATGTCTGAGCATTTCAAAGATTTTTTGTTGAAGCTGGAACAGAAATTATGCAGTCTTTTTGTGTAAGAACTGCTAAGAGTATGTGAACTGGGTAATATTACTGGAAAAGACAATGAAGATATTTCAAGCAAAACTCGCAGAGCTCTTGTTAAGCTCATTATTCAGTTTTGTGAACGAGATGAGCTTTTGCAAAGTGAAGATGAAGGCATGTCTGTGCTTTTGGAGTTAAACGATGTGCTAGACTTTCTCATAGAGGTACGGTCATCGGCTGTCAGCGCAGGAGCAGCGGCCCCGTCTTTATCCATGGATGTGGCGGCAATGGCGGTGACTACGTGCCCGGAGCAGCCCGCAGCAGTGGGACAGGACCAGGCGCCAGGAGAGGACCTTGTACCATCAGCATCGGAGGCATTGCTGGAGCGTCAGGCGGCCCTGAGGACAATGCTGGACGGCAGGACTCAGCGCAGAGGGAGAGACTCCACCAGCAACAGCTGCTGCAATGCTTCTTCAGTTGTATTCAGAAAAGATTTCAAGATAAATGGTCACATGGGTGAGTCAACATCAAAAGACACCTTGAGCTTCAGTAGCTTGGAGCATCAGATTGAAAGTGGCTTAAGAAAGGGCTACTCTGAAACTGAAATAGTGGAAGCTGTAGTCCGTGCCATAAGCCCTGGACTGAAGCTAAGGAGCTATTTAGAAGGAAAAGTAGATCTCACCTTGACCAAACTGAGACAAATACTAAGAGCCCATTATGCGGAAACAGATGCAAACGTGTTGTATCAACCAACTGACCAAAGCAACACAAGGAACAAATGAAACACCCCGTGAGTTTCTGATTAAAGTACTGGATTTGCGTCAGAAAATCCTCTTTGCATCAGAGCGTACTCAGTCTAGCCTGAAGTACAACAAAGAGCTAGTTCAAAGTCAATGCTTTCAGTCAATTATGACCGGACTGTTAAATGACAATGTCAGAGCAGAAATGAGGATGTACCTACAGGATGAAAACAGCAGTGATGAGCTCCTGTTACAGAAAATGCAAACCGCACAGTACAATGAAAGTGAAAGAGCTCTAAAGACAAAGGCAAACAAGTCAACTCTCACAGCAGGACTAAATGTAGTTGAACAGACTGAAACACTGAATGACCCCTTCATAGGCCAACCTGTAGCTAAGCCAAACAAACCAGCCAAAGACAACTCGCTACTCTCTAAAATAGAGGAAAGTAATACTGCAATCAGAGAGCTTACAGGTCAGGTAGTCTCACTTGTGCAGACTGTTCAACGTGACATAAAACATGAGAGTGACAAGCAAACCAAATCTTACAAAAAGTCAATTCAGAGACAGAGAAGACAATGTGCTGTGTGGCAACAAGAGAACAAGGACTGTAGCCATTGCTTCAAATGTGGCAGTGACTCTCACTGGGCAAAGGAATGTAGAGTAGGGGGGAGTCAGAAGCAGGGAAACCGGCAGGAGCTGTGACTGAGGGACAAGCCACAGCTTCAAAACCAAAGTCCCAAAGTGATAAAATCCCCAAAGCTCAAAACTCACCCCATGTCCAGCCAATAGAGTTAAGCCAGAACAAGCAAAATGTGTTACAAAGTCTTCGTCAGCCTCCATCGGTCTATGATGACCATGGAAGAGAATCCTAAACGTCTACTCTGCTGGAACAGCACCGCCTGTGGCTGAACAGGCTGATGCGGGAATGGCAGTCCCTGTCACACAGGTCGCACTTGTGGGTGGTCTCCGTGTTGCTGGCTCTGTGGCGGTTCTTCCTGCATGTCCTTTTTTCATCTGCTGCAGCAGTCAGTCTCTCTTCACCCGCCTTGAGCTGTCTGGTCAGGGTGCCTCTCCATTTGGAGCGGTCTGTTGCAAGGTCCTCCCAGCGCTCTGTGTTGATCTCCAGAGCCTTCATGTCTCTCTTGCAGACGTCTCTAAAGCGCAGCTGTGGGCGGCCAACGTCTCTCCTGCCAGTCGCCAGTTCTCCGTAGAGGACGTCTTTGGGGATTCTGCCATCCTCCATATGGTGAACGTGGCCTAGCCAGCGAAGCCTGCGCTGCCTGAGTAGAGTGAACATGGAGGGAAGGCCGGCGCAGGACAGAACTTCTGTGTTGGGCACTTTGTCCTGCCAGGATATGTCCAGGATGTGGCGAATGTAGCGCAAGTGGAAGGAGTTCAGTCTCTTTTCCTGCCGGGCATATGTTGTCCACGTCTCACTCCCATAGAGTAGTGTGCTGATGACGCAGGCGCTGTACACTGCCATCTTCGTCTTGACAGAGAGTTTGGGATTCTCCCACAATCGTGTGGTGAGGCGAGCGAGTGTGAAGGCTGATTTTCCAATCCTCTTGTCGATCTCTGTATCAAGGGAGAGGTTGTTGCTGATCGTGGACCCCAGGTACGTGAACTGATTCACGACCTCCAGCTCGTAGTCGTCGATGGTGATGGGTGGTGGTGCTTCCATGCCTTGCGCCAAGACGTTAGTCTTCTTCAGGCTGATGGTAAGCCCGAAGTCCTTGCATGCCTGGGAGAAGCGGTCCATCAGCGTCTGAAGCTCCTGCTGTGTGTGGGTTGCAACTGCAGCGTCGTCTGCGAACAGCATGTCTCTGATTAGAGCCTCGCGTACTTTGGTTCTGGCTTTCAGGTGGGCGAGGTTGAAAAGCCTGCCGTCAGATCTTGTGTGCAGGTAGATTCCCTCTGTTGCTGTGCTGAAGGCATGCCTCAGGAGCATAGCAAAGAAAATCCCAAAGAGGGTTGGCGCAAGTACACAGCCCTGTTTCACTCCGCTGCGTATGTTGAATGACTCAGACGTTGCCGTCGTGCTGCACTATCCCCTGCATGTTGGTGTGAAACCAGCCAAAGACAATTCGCTATTCTCTAAAATAGAGGAAAGTTAATATTGCAATCAGAGAGCTTACAGGTCAGGTAGTCTCACTTGTGCAGACTGTTCAAAGTGACCTAAAACATGAGTGACAAGCAAACCAAATCTTACAAAAAGTCCATTCAGAGACAGAAAAGACAATGTGCTGCGTGGCAACAAGAGAACAAGGACTGTAGCCATTGCTTCAAATGTGGCAGTGACTCTCACTGGGCAAAGGAATGTAGAGTAGGGGGGAGTCAGAAGCAGGGAAACCGGCAGGAGCTGTGACTGAGGGACAAGCCACAGCTTCAAAACCAAAGTCCCAAAGTGATAAAATCCCCAAAGCTCAAAACTCACCCCATGTCCAGCTAATAGAGTTAAGCCAGAACAAGAAAAATGTGTTACAAAGTACGGAGACAATAAATGCCAAAGCTAGAGACCAACCACCTAACATGTTTAATCTTAGTGCAAAACGCAAAAGAGTAGTACATCTTATAGGCAAAAAGTGTCTAGTTTGGTGTAAGATGAATAAGTGTAAAACTCAAGCACTGTGGGACACAGGTGCCCAAGTTTCAATAATGAGTGCACTGTGGAAGTCAAATAACTTACCTGATTTGAAAGTCCACCCAATCAGTGATTTACTAAGTAGTGATGAACTTTTAGACCCGAGAGCTGTAAACGGATCTGAAATCCCCTTTCAGGGCTGGGTAGATGTTAGCCTTAGCCTTTGTAATCCAAAAGGGAAAGCCACAGCTCAGGATGAAGTTGTAGTTTCAATCTTAGTGAGTCGTGATATTATGCAAAAACCAGTAATAGGGTTTAATGCCATTGAAGAACTAATAAAGCAGAATCCTACTCAATCTAGTGACAGTGTCCTTACTCAGAAGTTCACTAAAAGTTGGAGCAGGCAAAGCAGAGGCGTTTTTGAACCTTATCCTCACAGCTACGAGTGAGACAGCTACTTACCCAGTCAAAACAGGACACACAGTGCTAAGCGGACAAATACACTGCATTAGATGCCCTATTAAAACAGACCTAAAAGTACAGACAGAAATGCTTTTTGAGCCAGATGAAAACTTATCTTTAGATGAAGGACAAAAGTTTAACTGCCGGTTACTAAGTGTATCAGGCACTACCCGTAAAGCTAAGATTTATGTCACTAATACTACAAAGCATGGCATAATTCTGCCAGCGAAGACTGTTATAGGTAGCATTGAGAGAGTAACCCACTGCTACTCAGTGAATCTGAACCAAAGTCAGATTACTTCAGTTGAAGCTGAAAACTGTCAAAACTCACCTAACCCACCTGGGAAGACTTGGGACCCACCCGTCAATTTGGGTCACCTCACCACAGAACAACAAGCTGCTGTCATGGAGATGCTTAGGAAGGAATCAAGTGCATTTGCCAAGCACAAAGATGAAGTAGGCTACATTAAAAATCTGAAAATGGACATTAAACTGACTGATGAGATTCCTGTAGCCAAAGCCTACAATGCAGTCCCTTGTGCTCTCTATGATGAAGTTAAAAATCATATCCAGGACTTGTTGAATAAAGGTTTCATTCACAAATCAACCTCACCTTATGCCTCTCCAGTGGTGTGCGTAAGGAAACGTGATGGAAGCTTAAGACTGTGTATCGATTATAGAGGCCTTAATAAAAAGACCATCCCAGACAGGCACCCTATGCCACGCATCCAGGAGATACTTGATGGACTTGGCGGCAACATGTGGTTTAGTGTGTTTGACCAAGGCAAAGCATACCAGCAAGGACTCAAAGAAATACACAGCCTTTATAACGCTTTGGAGGTTATACGAATGAAACAGAATTCCATTTGGTCTCACCAGTGCACACTCAGCATTTCAGTGCAGTATGGAGGAGAGTCTGGAAGGACTAAGGGACAAAATATGCACTCCATACCTGGATGATGTTTTAATGTGCAGTCGGACATTTGAACAACACATTGAGGACTTAAGATCTGTTCTGAAACGTCAGCAAGCTTGGGGAATAAAACTAAGACCCGACAAATGTGACTTGTTCAAAAATGAGGTCTGCTATATAGGCAAAATCATTTCAGCAGAAGGTTACAAAATGGACAATAAAGAGGTACAAGCAGTACAAGCCCTCAAAAACACCCCTCCAACAAACATCAAAGAACTCCGCAAGCTGTTAGGGTTTTTAGAGTATTACAGGAGTTATGTGCAGGATATTTCAAGACATGCAAAGTGCTTGTATGATTTGCTCTCAGCTGACCACACTCAAGATTCTAACTCACAACCATAGGTACGGTCAGCTAAGGCAGGGCAACCTGCACCCACCCAGAAAATCATATGGGCTGACACTCACCCAAAAGCACTCGACTATTTGGTTGATGTATTGACTAATCCACCTGTGATGGCTTACCCTAGGTTTGAGGACCCGTTTATTCTGCACATAGATGCATCAGAGGAAGGGCTTAGTGCAGTTTTGTACCAGAGACAGGAGAGTAAACTAAGAGTAATCGGATACGGATCAAGGACACCAACATCGGCTGAGAAAAACTATAGGCTGCATTCAGGGAAACTTGAGTTTCTGGCACTTAAGTGGGCTGTTACGGAGCGCTTCAGAGACTACTTGTTTTACGCCCCCTCAGTGACAGACTATATCGATAACAATCCTGTGACCTATGTTTTAAGTATAGCCAAACTAAATGCAATGGGACACAGATGGGTTTCCGAGTTGGCTGACTTTAACATAACACTGAAATACTGACCTGGAAAAAATAATATCGATGCAGACTTTTTGTCCAGAACACCTGCCAGTATGGACTCGTATATGTCAGAGTGCACTGGGCAGTGTTCACCTGAAGTGTTAAGTGCAATACTAAACGCTGTCGAGACACAAAAAGAACAAAACGTGGACTGGATCTCCGCTATAACTTGCAATCCACAAGTAAATGAGATCATTGCTGACCATCAACCAGACGTGAAAATTACAAAACAGGAACTGTTACAAGCTCAGTTGCAGGACCCAGTCATAGCTTATGTCCTCAACCTAAAGAAAACAGGAGAAAACGTTGACAAAACACCAGTGAACAAAGACTCTAAGGTAAAACAACTACTACATGAGTGGAAAAAACGTTTTGCTTCTGATGAAGGGTTGTTAATGTGCAAAACTATCCCAGATGTTTCCCAGGAAACATCTGGGATCGTCACTTCCTTGTGGTAACGTATCATCACTTCCTGTTTTGCTGTCTGCCTGTGTGGTTTGCTCTCCAGCCACTAGCTAGCCACTAGCTATGGCTACTAGCTCTCTTTCCTCTCCTCCTCTGGTGTGTTCTCTCTGTCAGATGTTTAGCTACACCTCTGCCTCTTTTAGTGATAACGGTAAATGTAATAAATGTTGTCTTTTTGAGGCGCTCGAGGCGAGGTTGTCCGATTTGGAATCCCGGCTCCGCTGCATTGAAACACCATCTGCGCCAGTTAATCTCGACGGACGCCCCTTAGCTGCAGCGGAGCTAGCTAGCTTAGGCCCCCCTGTCAGCGGTTCCCCGGCTCTCCTCAGCAGCGAGGAGACTGGGTGGGTGACGGTGAGAAGGAAGCCTAGTCGCAAAGCCCCGGTACACCACCAACCTGTTCACGTTTCTAATTGTTTTTCCCCGCTCAGCGACACACCCGCTGAGGAAAAAACTCTGATCATTGGCGACTCTGTAGTCAGAAACGTGAACCTAGAGATTCCAGCGGCCATAGTCCAATGCATTCCTGGGGCCAGAGCAGGCGACATCGAGTCAAATTTGAAAATGCTGGCTAAAAGTAACTATAAATATTCCACAATTGTTATTCACGCCGGCATTAATGACATCCGTCTCCGGCAGTCGGAAGTCACGAAACTTAATATAGAATCGGTGTGTGACTTTGCAAAAACGATGTCTGCCACTGTAGTATTCTCTGGGCCCCTCCCCAATCTGACCAGTGATGACACGTTTAGCCGCTCGTCATCCTTGAACCGCTGGCTGTCTGTGTGGTGTCCTAAAAATGACGTGGGCTACATTGACAATTGGTGCTCTTTTTGGGGAAAACCTGGTCTTATGAGACGAGACAGCATTCATCCCACTTTGGATGGTGCTTCTCATTTATCTAACAATCTGGCATCTTTTTTATCCAAATTTCCAAAACCCTGACTACTCAGAGTTGGGACCAGGAAGCAGAGTCGCAGTCTTACACGCCTCTCTGCAGCTCCTCTTCATCCGCCACCCCTCAGCTTAGCCCCTGTCTTCCCCATCAGAGAATCGTTGTCTGCTCCCTCCAAAGTAAATAAAAATATAATGCATAAGCATCCCAAAGTGATAAAGCAAAATATTGGTAAAACTCAAATTAAACATAAAGCCTCTAAATTGAATGAATTGGCCTCTGTTCCTCCTCATAATTTAAAAATTAAATGTGGTTTATTAAATATTAGGTCTCTAACTCCCAAGTCTCTGTTAGTCCATGATCTGTTAATTGATCATCAGATTGATTTAATTTCCCTTACAGAGACTTGGTTAGGGCAAGAGGATTATGTTGGTTTGAATGAATCAACTCCCTCTGGTTATTTAAACTGTCAAAATCCCAGAAATTCTGGTCGTGGAGGAGGAGTAGCAACAATTTACCATTCCAAATTACTAGTTAATGTAAAGCAAAAAACATGTTATAATTCCTTTGAGGGCCTGGTCCTCAGTATTGGGCACTTTAGCAATTTTAGGTTAAACCCAATTTTATTTGCCATAGTTTATCGTCCCCCATCAACCTACTCAGAATTTTTGTCCGAATTTGCTGATTTCTTAGCTGATTTAGTGCTGAAATCTGATAGAATAGTTATAGTAGGGGACTTTAATATACATGTGGATGTAGATAGTGACTGCCTTAATGTGGCATTTAATTCAATATTAGACTCGATTGGGTTTTCTCAGAAAGTAGGAAATTCTACTCATTACCTCCACCATACATTGGACCTTGTTCTGACATATGGCATAGAAATAGAAAATCTTGTAGTGTCTCCTCATAACCCTGTACTGTCAGACCATTGTCTGTTAACCTTTGATTTTACTATTTCTGACTATTTGGCTCCTAAAGAAAAATATTTTTACAGTAGATGCCTCTCAGATGATGCTGTTACCAAATTTATGCAGATTGTTTCCTCTATGCCATGTGTCAACACAACGGAAATAAGCTATAGACAGCTTGCTCCTTCTGTAATAACATGGTGGATAGTGTTTCAGCTTCTCTGCATCAGACTCTAGACTTGGTGGCCCCCTTAAAAAAGAAAAAGTCTAATCAGAGATTTCTAACTCCTTGGTTCAACACAGAAACTCGTAGCTTAAAACAGAAGACTCGTCAATTAGAAAGAAAATGGTGCTCCACTAATTTAGATGAAATCTATTTAGCTTGGAGAAATCATCTTTTAATTTATAAAAAATCTCTTAGAAAAGCCAGAACGAGTTATTACTCTGCATTAATAGAAGAGAACAAGAATAATCCCAGGTTTCTTTTCAGTACTGTAGCCAGGTTGACAAAGAGTCAGGATTCTGTCAATCCTAGCATTCCTTTAGAGCTTACTAGTCAGGACTTTATGAACTTTTTCAATAATAAAATTTCATCCATCAGAGATAAAATCAATCAGATTCTTCCCACAGTTAACTTAAATACTGTAACTACTACAACTCCTTCTATTGATGTCTGTCTTGATGAGTTTACTCCAATCGACCTTTGTGAGTTAGACAAAATAGTTTCCTCATCCAAACCTTCAACTTGTCTTTTAGACCCTATTCCTACCAGGCTATTTAAAGAAGTCTTCCCACTTATTGGTAGCCTTATTCTTCATATAATCAATTCTTCATTAACTTTAGGCCATGTACCGCAGGCTTTTAAAACGGCTGTAATTAAACCCTTACTCAAAAAGCCAACGTTAGATCCAGGAACTTTAGCTAACTATAGACCAATCTCTAATCTCCCTTTCATTTCAAAAATCTTAGAAAGAGTTGCTGCTACGCAATTATTTGACCACTTTCAGGGAAATGGTTTACTTGAAGAGTTTCAATCTGGGTTTAGAATCCATCATAGTAATGAAACAGCCTTAGCGAAGGTCACTAACGACCTCCTCATTGCATCTGATAATGGACTAGTTTCTGTACTTGTCCTTTTAGACCTTAGTGCAGCTTTTGATACTATCGATCATAATATTCTACTTGATAGATTAGAACACTTTGTTGGACTTAATGGAACTTCGTTGCAGTGGTTTAGATCTTATTTATCTGATAGGTTCCAGTTTGTTCATGTAAATAATGAGTTTTCTTTCAACTCAAAGCTCAGTCATGGAGTTCCACAGGGATCTGTGCTAGGCCCTACTCTTTTTAGTTTATATATGCTTCCGTTAGGCAACATTATTAGAAAGCACTGTATACATTTTCATTGTTATGCTGATGACACACAATTATACCTGTCAATGAAGCCAGATGATGGTAATCAATTAGCCAAGTTAGAAGCCTATCTTAAGGAAATCAAAGCTTGGATGACTTGTAATTTCCTGCTATTAAATTCAGATAAGACTGAAGTCATTCTTGTTGGTCCAAAAAACCTTAGAAATTCCTTTCCAAATCAAACTTTCAGTTTGGATGCGGTTACTCTTTCTCTTAATAGCTCTGTGAGGAACCTTGGAGTTATTTTTGATCAGGATTTGTCCTTCAATTCACATATTAAATTTGTTTCTAAGACTGCCTTCTATCATTTGCGTAATATTGCCAAGATTAGGAGCATCTTGTCTCAGAGTGATGCTGAGAAACTGATCTACGCTTTTCTTAGCTCGAGATGAGATTATTGTAATTCTTTATTATCAGGCTGTCCTAAAACATCTTTAAAAAGTCTTCAGCTGATCCAAAATGCTGCAGCAAGAGTTTTAACAGGTACTAGAAAGCGAGATCATATCTCTCCGGTTCTGGCCTCCCTTCATTGGCTTCCCATAGAGTTTAGAATTAAGTTTAAAATCCTTCTTCTTACTTACAAAGCTCTTAACAATCAGGCTCCTTTTTATTTAAAAGATCTGATACTACCGTATTGTCCTAACAGAGCACTACGCTCCCAAAATGCAGGATTACTTGTAATATCTAGAATCTCCAAAAGTACAATGGGAGGCAGAGCCTTCAGTTATCAAGCTCCTCTCCTGTGGAATCAGCTGCCAATCTGGATTCGGGAGTCAGACTCGATCTCTGTTTTTAAGAATAGGGCTAAAACCTACCTTTTTGATATAGCCTACAATTAGGGAGGGATCATGTGTTTCTGATCCCTCCCTTAGTTATGCTGCTAATAGGTTTAGTCAGCCGGGGGACCTCCAGTAATACACTGGGCCTCACTCCTTTCCTCACTCTCAATGAAATATATTTTTTTGCTGGTCATTAACATTTGTTTGTTCTCTCCCATAGATTGAGTCCCCATCGTGCTGTTTGCTCTCTACATGTCTGTTCTTTTCTTCTTCTCTATCCCCTCACCCCCCAGCCAGTCGCAGCAGATGACTGCCCCTCCCTGAGCCTGGTTCTGCTGGAGGTTTCTTCTTGTTAAAAGGGAGTTTTTCCTCTCCACCGTCGCCAAGTGCTTGCTCACAGGGGATCGCCTGATTGCTGGGGTCTTTCTGCAGCTGTGGGGGTTCCCCCTACAGTTGATAGTGCTATGAGATGACTGTTGTTGTGAAATGGCGCTATATAAATAAAGTTGAATTGAATTGAAAACTATAACTTATACTCAAATTGTGCTTCCAGATTCATACAAAGAACTTCTGTACAAATACCTTCACTGTGAAATGGGTCACTTAAGGGTAGATCGTGTAATGAACTTGGCAAGAAATAGGTTTTACTGGCCTAACATGCAGAAAGATATTGTTTTTCATTACTCAGGCATGTATATGTAACATTCAGAAGAAACCTACAGTTCAGAGTAGGAACCCTATGTGCCATGTACCTGCTACTGCACCTTTTGAAATGGTTTCTATAGACTATCTTCACCTTGAAAAAAGCAGGGGAGGGTATGAGTGTATTTTGGTGTTATATGACAACTTTACTAAGTTTGCCCAAGCTTACCCTACTCGTAACAAATCTGGCAAAACGGCAGCAGTTAAGATTTTTAATGACTTTTCTTTGAAATTTGGTTTTCCTGGTAAATTACACCACGACCAGGGCAAGGAATTTGAGAATCATTTATTCAAACAGCTGCAGAAGTACACAGCAATAGTCAATTCAAAAACTACACCCTACCATCCACAGGGGAATCCAGCAGAAAGATTCAGTCGTACCTTGCTTTCTATGCTGCAGACCCTGGATGAGGAAAAGAAAGGAAACTGGAGTGACTATGTCAACAAAGTTGTTCACGCTTATAACTGTACAACTAGTGAATCAACAGGTTACTCACCCTTTTACTTACTTTTTGGTAGACACCCACATCTTATTGATTTAATCTTTGGACTGAATGAGACAAATGGATGTAAAACACATGGGGACTATGCTCAAAAATGGCAACAACAAATGAAAAACATATGACATTGCTGCCAAAAACATTAAAAAAGACTTGTGCAAGGGGAAAGTCACATTATGACCAAAAGAGACAAAGTGCCGTACTCTCACCTGGGGACAGGGTTCTTGTCAGGAACATGTCAGAAAGGGGAGGCCCAGGAAAGTTACGTTCATATTGGGAGGACCAAGTTCATGTGGTGGTCTCTCAAAAAGGGGGACAACAGCCCTGTTTATGAGGTAAAACCTGAGCATGGCACAGGACGTGGTTGGATTCTTCATCACAACATGTTAATGCCTTGTAATGCTTTGCCACTTCCCCAAGTAACCAGGACTGAGCCAAGTAGTACTAAACCAAAACACAGGCCAAAGGACAAAAACCTGAGCAACACGTCTGAGTATGCAGAGAGCTCAGATGATGAGGAGGAACAATATTGGACTCAAAGAGTAAGGTGCCACCACCACCATCAGTCTCCAGAGGACTCTGTGGACCTGTACCTCCTACCGGACTTGACCAAACCGATTAGTCAGAGCATCCTGAAGATACTCAGGAACAGACAATGGACACTCACAAGCTCAGGGCGGATGCTGAGGAGCTTCAAGTGGACATTGTAAATGGGCAGGGCAATACTAAAATGGACATTCCAGAACCAACAGAGACTGTTTCCTCTCCAGCCCAGCCCAGTGGTGTGGACACAGAACTGTCAGACACTGTGCTGAGGAGGTCTCAGAGAGAGACCCAAGAGAAACATTAACTTATGATGCACTTGGTCAACCAGTTCAGAGAGTAATTGTCTTACTGCTAATCCACTGTATGCCAGTGCAGTAACCCCATTCTATGGACAGTATTGAGTACCTTGGATAGCTCCACAAATGCCTTACTACCCAGCTTATGTGCATGTGGGTTATTGTTGAACTGTGACACAGACCACCTGTTTGATATTGTTGGAGATGTGAAATGTATTGGTACTTACAAGGTTAAAACCATTATTGTGACTTAAGTATTTGATACTACAAACTATTGAGATGGTATACAAAACTGGTTTGAGTGTCATTTGGTCAATTTGATATGTCCAAGTCAGGTTATTATCTAAGTGTATAGACTCCAGAGTACATGAAATGATAGTAACGTGTTAGAGTATATTGTTAATACTTGTACTATTGGGAAAACTACTCCACATGGTTGTGAGCTTCATGTTTATTTGAGTAATGAGTTACACATGACTGTGCCACCTGAGGTTCAATAGTATGGTATGTTCAAGTGATCTTAATGCACTGTGAAACATTTACTCTATTCCAGTTATATTCCATCTTGATAACGTCACATGTAACATGCATTTCTGGTTCATTTTTGGCCAATGTTGAGGACAACATTTATTTAGCAGGGGAGGATTGTAGCACTTGAGTTAGTGTTGTGCTAAATATGTCAAAAACATTGTCTGAATTTATTAATAATTCTGTTTTATACAAAGAGTCCCATTGTTTTTTCTGTAATGTAGTTATACATCTGTACCTATAGGTGGCAGTCATGCTACAGACTGTTCTTTTCTTGAACTGCGGCCATTGGTCAAGTGTGGTTTTTTTTAATGAGGCTCTCTGATTTGAGCCACTGAACAAGACGCAAATGTTGCTCTGTGTGTTTGCTGCATTGACCTTTTTGAGGTAAATAAAAGAACTCGTTTTTCTACACCAAGTTGTCCAGGAGTGGTGTAACACATTGTTATGTTTTCTCAACTTTCCATTTTACAGAATTTTGAGATAAGGCTTTTTTGTCAAGATAAGTCATGATTCAATAACCTTAAAGGTTGCTGTGAGGGATCAAAGCTGTCCCGACAGTAAGACCTACACCAGGCCAGTAGGTTGCACTGCAATTGTTAGGGATGGGCTTGTGTGTTTTGTAATGTGACTTCAGTGTCACAGGCGTGTGAATGGTAGTGGTGAGAAAAAAAAGATTGATTCAGTGATAGATCATGATACTTGGCACTGGCAACAATGCATCGATCCATAAACACATGGATTGATCTTTTATTTAAAAAAATGTGCACACATGATGGTGCAAAGCAGGCACCCAGTCAAGTGAAGTCATAGCTTGTCTTGGTGATTTGCAGCTAGCTTTCAAAGTTAGGAAGCAGTTAGCTCAAATGTCGGGCCTTTTTTGGATTTTATAACAAAGATGGAAGGAAAGACCTTGACATGACACATAACCCACAAGAAGTGCTGCACGAAAAAAAGAAAAAACACTCAGAATATGGCAGGCCACACTCGTCTCGGAGCAGCATTAACAGTGGCTAAGCTAAAGAGACACCGGCGTGGAGCTTTTTCTCCAATCGCCAAGTAAGTAAAGTTTATTTATGAAGTGCTTGTCATAAATCGCCCTACCAGGGCAGGAAGAAACACCCAGGTGCTGAACTGTGAGTTGCTGACATTTAATAACAAAAAGACACAATTACACAAAAACACGACACTTACATAATCTGAAAAACCGGGATTAATGACAAGTGGAAATGCCAGAGAAAGCAGGGCTCACGTCTGAGAAAAAACAGAAAGAACAGCCTGGACAGGACCAGGCTGAGACATACGGAAACACCAGGGAAAAAGACTAAAGAGACGAAGTCACACCCGTTAAAAAAATACTCTGGACATTTGAGAGAAAAAAAGACGTAAGACTAACATCTGGATAACAAGATAAGGACGCTGCAATGGGGTGCGTTGCAGCCCCCTTTAAACAGGCACAGAGGGAATAACACAAATGATGACAGGTGTGTGTGCAGGAGCGAGGATAAGGCAGTTGGAACCTGTGCCTACCGCGGACTGCAGGGGCCACAGCGTGCATAGAATGCGTGGGGAGTGGCTGCGGGGAGCTGACATCCGAAGATGATGGCTGACCAGCAAGGACCCCAAACGAAGAAGACGGCTGATCAGTGGGGAAACCAGGCGAAAAGGATGGCTGACCAGCTGGGAAACCAGACAAAGAAGATGACTGGTCAGCGGGGAAACTAAACGAAGAGGACAGCTGACCAGTGAGGGAACCAGGCGAAGAGGACAGCTGCTCAGCGGCAACCTCAGGTGAAGGCGAAGGACCCTTGGCAACCTGAGGCAGAGAAGGCGGACCCGAGGTGACCTCAGGCGGAAAAGGAGGACCCATGGTGACCTCAGGTGGAGAACGAGAACCCACAGTGACCTCAGGCGGAGATGGGGGACCCATGGTGACCTCAGACGGAGATGGGGGACCCACGTGTCCTCAGATGATGGCTCGGGCAAAAGAACAGAGACAGATACCGGGTCAGAATCACCGGCAGCAGTGGAATCCGGCAAGGAAAGCTCAGCAGCAGATGGCAGCTGTGACTGGCTCTCCCCAACAAGACCTCTCTAATACCAACATAGTGAAAAGAAAAAAGAGGACTTGACTTAGCTCGAGTTCCACCACTGTCCAGGACTCCCACGATCCAGGCTGGGGCATCTCGAATTCCCTCGGTCGAGGATCTCTCCCCTACATGGCCTGCTCAGAAGAGGAGGAGATAGGGAAAAACACCGGAAAATTATTATCGGCAGCAGTGGAGCCCGGCGAGGAGAACTCAGGACCAGAGGACATCTGCAACTGACTCTCCCCACCACAAGCTAGACAAGATTTCTCTAGATCTGAAAGCGTAAGAACAGAACAGAGTACTTGCCTAGACTTGAGCTCCACCACCGTCCAGGACTCCAGCGACTCTGCTGCGGAAACTCTGGCAGCAGGCATGAATGTGGATACAGCTGAAAGACCCCCATGCGTAGCGGCCAAAGCTGGAGAAAGCTTCACCGATGGTGCTGAGTACCATGCCGCTGAAACCAGGGGACACACTCCTCTCGGCTCAGGCTTCAGGACACAGGAGGCACTCTTCTCCCATCCCGGACGTGGCTGCGGGACTGGAACTGGACTCTCCAGGGCTGCAGACTCCTCCATCGTCCGGCAGCTCCCTCCCAGGACCGGCAGACACTCAGGGATAACAGAGGGAGGCATGAGAGAAGAAGGTGAGGAAAAAGTAACAGCAGCAGCCAGTGTGCTTTCGGTGTAAATCTGGAAATCTTACTCATTACTCAATTAACAATAGGACACACTACTTTAAACCACACCCATTCCAAGCAGTACATCATGTCTGTGTGTCATGATCACAGCACATCATAGGACGGCCTACGATGTCGGCATGATGCCCTATGATGATCCTATGATATCAGGCAACATAGGACTTGCGATGCCATCATATACACAATAGGACTGGCTACCTATGACATAGCCATGAAGTCCTATGATGTTATATAGACCATCCCTCACGATGCCTGCCTTCATCTGGATCAAATGCAGGCATTATAGGACTCGCTATGCCATCATCAAAGATCATAGGACAGCTTCCAAGATCAAATACAGGCATGAGTCACGATTATATGACTTTCTAGGACATCATCACAGATCATAGGACTCACTATCACACCATCAAAAATCAGAGGCAGGAATCACTGAATGAGTGCCGACGTGCTTGCTTACCCTCTTGCTTACACCTCCTTTCTACGGGCATGCAGAAATACTTGTTTATACTTGGTTTCTATGGGAATGCACAGGTATGCACGGCCACGCATGGGTATGTACTAGTATATACTGTACACACACACACACAGAGTTTGTCCACTAAATCTATATCAATCACACTCTTAAGTGTTCTCAAAACCAGCCATTATGCTTTTTTTTTTCAACACATGCAAACACAAATAATGTAACTTTGGAGCCCCCACTTTTTTTTCTCTCTCTCTTACAAACCCACACTACTGTCCATTTGGCAGAAAAGGATAGAACTGGCTTGTGGGGGTCCCTGGGCAGCCCCTCAGCCGACTGGAAACGGCATGCCTCCAGGATCGCAGCTGACCTCATAGATGAGAGCGTCTCTTCTCTTTGCCATCGACCACCTCTCTTGTCCGGACCCGCCATCTGAAGCCTCCTCCCGAGCATGCCACAGTTCATTGTCGTGTCTCCATGAGCCGTCCAACAGCTGGAAGTTGGCTGCGCCCCACTTAGCCACAATGCGCAGCCGCTCCTTGTGACCCTCCGACTGTTGTTTGGCCCACATCCACCATGGACATCTCTCCCCACAAACCCGAACTAGGTCCATAACTCTCAGGGGAGCTTTGCTCGGCCTGCAGTGTTGCTGATCAGCACTCGATCCCTTAGTGCCCATCGGTCTGGCCGCAACTCTTTACAAAGCTGCTGCAGCGGTCGCCGTTGAAGCTCCAGATCCTCCATCCCACTGCGGCTGAGCTCTGGAGGAAACTGAGGCTCGCTCATTGGTGTCACTCATCGACGCAGGTGCCTTGCCATCACGCTCAATACCTTTATTCAAGGCATCCCGAGCGCTGGCGCTGAGACCCTCCTGTGTCAAACCTGAGTGAGGCTGGTCCTGCTTGACTGCCGTCGAGGAAGATAAATCCTTCCCCCACACGTGTCGTCCTCCGTCACTGGAACCAGACGGTTCCGCCAGCCACAACCAGTCCACTCCTTCCCAGCGTCATCTCTAATGGCAAACTCATCCATCCATCCATCTTCTACCGGTTTTCCGGAGGTCCGGGTCGCGGAGGCAGCAGAGAAGCCCAGACTTCCCTCTCCCCAGCCACCTGCTCCAGTTCTTCAGAGAGGATACCAAGGCGTTCCCAGACCAGCTGGGAGACAGTCTTTCCAGTGAGTCCTGGGTCTACCCCGGGGTCTCCTCCCAGTGGTTTTATATTATTTTAAGAACACGGCAGTATTTTTAGTTTTATATGGACTGTTTTATTTAGCTCAGACAGCAGACTAATCCATCTTGCTGTGTGGGGATGGGACAGTAGTCCACTTGTTCCCCCCCTAGTTTTAGTTGTTTTGAGTGAATGTGATAGGCCTTTGAGGTATTTCTGTTTAGTTTTAGTATATGATTTGGTTTCCAAATTGGGGAGGGTTTCGATTGTATGCATGTGTTTTGGACCCTTTTTTTGAAGGTGGGGGGGGAAGTGTTGTGTTTTGGGACATATTATTGTGTGACACGGGTGGTGGCACCACCTTTCCAGTTCCGCCACCACCCAGGGTATAAGAGGGTTGTGAGGGAGAGGGGTGGTCTCTTGGCTTCCTCTCAGCCTGACAGATGCGCATGTATTGTGAGAGTGAGTCACAAATAAAGTTGTGTCCAGTTGAACACTCGGCCTCGTCCTTGGCTCCTATTATCGACATAACACTATGATCGTGAGTGAAGCCTGCCGTTGATCTTTGATGTCCTATGATCGTGAGTGAGCATGAGTGATGCCTGAGCGATGCCTGCCTTTGATCACACACAGACATGCACACAGATTTTCTTGAATCAGTCTATACTATGGCATCTATATGACATATAGACATCATGTAGACATTGTAGGCACATCATAGGCAATCCTATGATCTTTTAGTGAGTCCTATGGTCGTGACAGACAGAGATTTCTTGAATTATAAGATCAACAGCAGGCATCGCTCCAATCCAGTCTCCATATAAACAATCAATTGAAATACCCCAAGCATCAAACCAGGGTACAATCGATTTCGTCACTTCCGCCTTCTTCCCCAGGCGATTCCAGGGGCCGTGTCAGGCCAAGCGCGGCAGTTTTAAATTAACGAATATTCCGTTGTTACTGAAGCATATGCACCAAGACCCGAACGGATCGGTTCCCTTTTATATCTAGTTTCAAGATATTTAAAGTACCCTGTTACGTGACATTTGGCCTTTATATGGAGACTGGAAGGTTGAAGTGAGCAACAAGAAAGAAAAAATTGGATATTTCACCCATACCTTAAAACGGGACTATCAGGGACAGCTGGGTAATAAGGGACACTTCTCTGGGAAATGTTTTCATACCTGTCAAGTGAGACGTTTTCGCCGTACTTCAACACCGTAAAAAGCGGCTATAAGGGACGGCGGAGCAACAAGGGACACCTCTCTGGGAAATGCCCCAAATGCAACTCGTGTTGTTATTGTCAAATATTTTAAGGATTCATGGATATTTGACAATAACAACACAACTCAGCATCCGGCACAAAATAAAAAAAAAAAAGCAGAATTCTGTATTTGTCAGGCGATCTCTCTCTGTTCCGCAACCGCTGCACAGCTGAACGTGTTAAACCATTGTCCTAATGACTTCTCATTGTAGTGAGAATAGCTCACGCTGAGCGATCAGCCCGCCCCGACAATCTGACTAATGATTGACTCCACACTTCTCATTGTAGTGATAATAGCTCAGGCTGAGCCATCTGCCAGCACCAGCTGTGGGGGATCACACACAGGACGTGCTCCGCAACACACTCAATTTTTTTTCCCGTATATTTTTCTTTTGGGCGTACAGAAATGGCAATACGCCTGTTTTTGCTAAAATTGCATTTTCCCCATATTTTCCTTAAAATATTTGACAATAACAACACGAACTACATTTAAAACATTTCCCAGAAAAGTGTCCCCAACCACTCCGCCGTCCCCCACAGCCGCGCTTGGCACCAAAATACGGCGAAAACGTCTCACTTGACAGGTATGCGCCTCCATTTTCATATTGATCTGGTCAATTTCTTGACAGCAGCGGCTCTCCTCCACTGTAATAATAATGGCTTCCGAAAAATCAATATTTATGGGGCGCCCTCGACAGACCCCCTTCGGCTTCACAATTCTGGAGGCGATTAATGTCCAGTTCAATGACATTTTCCACTGGTTCTGCTCTCTGGTCATCGTTGGAACTGTTGTCATCAGACAAAGCATCTGATTCCGTCTCGGACGGCTCGAACCTGTAAGGTTCAATGCCTCTGTCACTGTCTGAACCACTGACAAAAAAAAAGACAAAAAAAAAAGACAAAACTAAACTAATTTGTTCACAATCGCTGTCACTTTCCGTCATGATTGTCCAATGTTGATAAGTGTGAATGTGGATAGGCAGGCAGCCAGGGTACAACTGGTGATGTCAAAAACATGGGCGTGGTCTGGACTGGCTGTCACAAGCCAGCAAGCAAGGTGGGGCCTTCACCTGGTGTATTTTGTGCAATTATGTAAATACAGGTGGGTGATATGGTCTCCGGTATGAATATTTGGTTTAAGCTATGTGTATTTTATCTAAATTCGTTGTCATTTAGAAAAAAAAATTACGTGACATTTGGCCTTTAAATATCCACGTTAAAAGAAATTGATTATTTTCCCTGCAGATCATTTTCAGATCTATCTTCTCTTCTGTTAAAATATCACAACTGCACAAAAGAGTATCTAAATAATATACAGTATAAGAAATAAACACCAAATAGATGAATGAAAGAATAGATGCATTTCATCGGCTTAAACTTTTTAAAATATCTCATTAAGGAAAATACAGCACTCTAAATTTTATCCATATGCATAATGTGTTAAAATGAGTTTAAAAGCACTGCAATACAGCATCACTGATTTATTTGGAATTTAATTATTAGGCTTAAATAAATAAAAATAAAGTTTAAGCTTAAAATCATATTTCTAGTTTTCCGTTCCCATTTTATTTAATCACGAGACAGCATTAGGCAGTGATCAAACACTGAGATATTGAGGGCTTATTATCATCACTGTATAGATAAGATAAGATAAGCCTTTATTAGTCCCACAATGGGGAAATTCCAGGATTGCAACAGCACAGGGATAGCAACATTCAGAGCAACAATCAAGAAGACAAGAAAAACAAGAGCAGCAAATATACATATGTACATATAAATATATAAACACACAGTGCGGCGCATTGTAGCTAGATGGAATAAACAGCATAACCGTCTACTTAGTTATCCTACATAGTATGAATATGTACCCATACATATTGTCACCCTCTGTAGCGACCGATATTGTCCTAGTTGTATACCGGAGGGGACCATTTGTGTAAGTCTATTGAGTCTTTTTCATTCAATACTATTAGGTCATCACGTTTTTTTGCTATCTCTGCGAGCAGCCCTGCTTCGGTTATACAGTCTGACAGCCGTAGGTAGGAAGGACCTGCAAAACCTCTTGGTTGCGCACCTAGGATGATGTAGTCTGCTGCTAAATGAGCTCCTCAGTGCGTTTAGTATGTCCTGCATAGGGTGGGACTCGGACTCCAGCAGAGATGACAGTTTAGCCACCATCCTTCTCTCTCCCATCTCCTCCACTGGGTCAAGGCGTTGCCCCAGGACAGAGCTAGCTTTCTTGATCAGTTTGTTCAGTCTCTTCCTATCGGCTGCTGTAATGCCACTGCTCCAGCAGACCACTCCAAAAGTGATGGCTGATGCCACCACCGTGTCGTAGAATGTCTTCAGCAGCGCCCCTTGCACACCAAAAGACCTGAGTCTCCTCAGTAGGAACAGCCTGCGCTGTCCCTTCTTGTAGAGTGCATTGGTATTGTGTGACCAGTCTAGTTTATTGTTCAGATGAACACCCAGGTACTTGTAGGATGTCACCATCTCAATGTCTGTTCCCTGTATGTTTACTGGTGCTGTGAGGGGTTGTCCTTGCCTGTGGCAGTCCACCACCAGTTCCTTAGTTTTCCTCGCGTTGATCTGGAGGCAGTTCCGATGGCACCAGTCCATGAAGTCCTGGATAAGTCCTCTGTACTCAGCTAGGCCGACGATCGCAGAGTCGTCAGAGAACTTCTGTAGATGGCAGTGTGTTGTGTTGTGTGAGAAGTCCGCAGTATAAAGGGTGAACAGGAAGGGAGCCAAAACCGTTCCCTGGGGGGCCCCCGTGCTATCGATGATCGTGTCGGACACACAGTCCTGGGTTCTCACAAACTGTGGCCGGTAGTGGACTAGTGAGGTAGTCCAGGATCCATGATGACAGGTGCTGGTCCACCCCTGCCCACAGCAGCTTGTCCTTCAGGATCATCGGTTGGATGGTGTTGAAAGCACTGGAGAAGTCAAAGAACATGATCCTCACCGCATTCCTGGGCTTCTCCAGGTGGGACAGAGAACAGTGAAGGAGGAAGATCACTGCATCCTCCACCCCAATGCCATGCTGGTAGGCGAACTGGAGTGGCTCCATCGCTGGTCCCACCAGGGGGCGGAGGTGAGCAAAGAGCAGTCTCTCCAGGGTCTTCATCATGTGTATAGTGGTGATTTAGCTCCTAGTATAACAAGATTCATCACCTTAACACCATACCTTTTGAGTTTGTTGGTGTTTAAGGGTCCTTTTGCAATAAAGGGAGCACTAAAAAAAAACCCAAATAATTTGATAAACTAGTGGTAGCCTAGTTGGTAGAGCATCCGCCCCTCACCCAGGAGACCGGGGTTCAAATTGTGGCCAGGTCATCCCAAGACCATATAAAAGTGGAACTTCCTGCCGTTCAGCAATAATGGAACAGAGGAGGGAAAATTTGTGGCAGCGCCTTGCAGGGCAGCGACCCCTCCGATTCTAGATGTGATTAACATTGTAGATAAGAGAAACATAATTTTTTTTCTACTGTACATGATTGGCTGTATGGATTGAATGACATTAAAGTTGGCTTTACCTTTATCTATAAATAAAAAGTTGCAATGTTTCTTCCAGCATTTTTTTTCTTGCAACATTTGTCATCTCCTCCAGCCTGTTGCTTTTCCTGTATGGTCACTTCAGTACTGAATATGCGTGTGTATGTACAGTATATACAGTACATTATATATCAACTAAAAGCATATTATAAATCCATTTAAAGTTAGAGCTGTCCTCACTACTAACTTTTGGGGCTACAAATATTCTGTCCAATCTTTTTTCTCCCTTAGTAAACTTCAGTTTTATGTAGCACTGACATTTCTAATGTCACTTTTTTGTGTGCGCAACTTTGTCATAGTTTTACAGATTTTCTTGTAAATCAAAGACATTTTTTTCCTGTAAATTTGCCTACTTTTTGTATAAAAAAAATACAGTATCTCCCCCCTCCCCCCCCATGGTCTTCTTCTTTTAGATTTGATTGGCAGTTGGCAACCAGCTTACAGGTGCATTACCGCCACCTGCTGTTTTCCACCTAAATTCATTTCTCATAAAAATGGAGCATTTTTCTCAAATTTGGATTTTTTGTCATGGAAAATAAGCCTTTTTCCTTACATATTTGCAAAATCATTTAAGTTTATGAGTTTTTTTAAATAATTTTTTTGACTATCATCAAGTTCCTACTTTCTTCTTGTGAATTTATACAATTTTCTCCTAAATTTGCATGCTTTTTTTCTGGTAAATTTGGTAAAGGTAAATTTGTTATTTACCTTTTTTTTGAGGGGGGGGGCAAATAGTTGAATCCTAAATTTGAAAACTGAATGTTATTGTAAAAAATTAAATGTGTAGGTAATAAATCCAGAGTAAGTTTTTAATACCAGGATGTTTTAGTCGCAAATCTACTCACAGATTTGCTATCATTTCATGAGTGAAACAGCACACCTAAGGTGTGGTGTGCTGTGTTCATAATCTCTCTGCAGGCAGGATAACTTACTTTTACCATAGTCTAGCTGACTAAACCACGGTAGTGTCCTTAGTTCATCTGCTTAGTAAGAAGTGGCCACATGGTGGCAAGTGGTGACATCACTCTATATATAATTCAAGAAATCTCTGTGTGTCTGTCACGACCATAGGACTCGCTAAAAGCGCATAGGATCGCCTATGATGTTTCTATGATCTCTACATGATGTCTATATGATCTCATATAGATCATACGACTTGCTAAAAGATCATAGGACTCGCTGTGAGATCAAAGAGGCATCAATCACTATCATAGGACTCGCTAAAAGATCATAGGACTTGCTATGACATCATCAAAGATCAAAGGCAGACATCACTCACGATCATAGGACTTGCTATGACATCTAAAAGATCAACGGCAGGCATCCCTCATGGTCATTGGACTCGCTATGACATCAAAAATCAAAGGTATTCATCACTGAACGAGTGGTGACATCAAAGATCAAAGGCAGGTTTCACCATGGTTACTGTTGCCATGGTAACAGTACCTTTCTATGGGCATGCAGAAATGCTTGCTTACACTTGCTTTCTATGTGTATGCACGGGCATGCACTAGTCATAAATTAATGAAAAAAACATCTGTCATGGTTGGCCCTCACGAGCCGTTAATGAGACGCTATAGGCCACCGGTGAGTTTGCACAGTTTATTAAAGGAAGGATAACGACAAAATAATGAGCCACGGGGGGCTAAAACACACTATAACTATAACTCAGGCTATGGCAAGGAAGAACAGACTCACAATGAAACACAGAGAAAGGAGAAATCAGTACGGAGGTTGGACGACGGAATGTCTGACAATGTCAGACGAGGAATGTCCGACGAGACTGCAGCAACGTTTAGCCCTCAGCTGCTCCCTTAAATAGGGCTCAGGATGGAACAGCTGATGAGGCAATCACTAATGCAGCTCAGCTGTCAGAGGGCTCAGCTCTGACAGCCGGAAGCCCCTCCAAGCGCAGTCTCAATAAGAGCTCGGAGAGCCATCGGGAACACACACACCAGATAGAAGGAAAATACTGCATGGCCCGAGCACAGACGAAATCGGCGCTCGAACCACGACAGTACTCCCCCCCGAATGGCGCACTCCGGGCATCGTGTGACACCCAAGCCCCCCCACCACCCCACCCAGAGTGGGAGGATGGGGGAAAGGCCTGGAAGGAGAGAACCAGAAAAAAAGAAAAAAAAAACACCAAGACGAGGAACCGGAACAAAGAGTGACAAGGGAGAACACAGGAAACAAACATGAAGCAATTACAGAGCATGGTAGGGAAAAAAAAACCACAATACTCCATGAAGCACAGATGGTACAACAGACAGGACAAAAAATGCAAATAACAAGGCCTATAACAAAGATACACCGGCCCATAAGACATAACGCGGCAGCCACAAATCATCCCTCAGACAGGGGAGGGGAGAGGAAAAAAAAAAAAACACGCTAAACAGCGGTGAATACATAGACCACAATAGTGCACATGACAACACACCAGAGCGACCTTAATATTTCGTTGGAAATAAGGAAACACACGGAGATGACGGCAGGCAGAGTCCAATGAGACAATGAACAGTTCCGGTGGTCTACCTGCGTCCAGCATCCAGATAGCTGGCCGGGGAAAAAGAAAGAGTTCGGGCGGCCTACCCCAGTCCCAGGCCCGGAGAAACAGGACCTCTGGCGGTCGGACCAGGTTGCCAAACAGACAGTCTAGCTGGTCGGGTGGCCGACCCAGAACGCCAAACGGGCAAGGCAGTCCTCCAGGCGGCCGACCCGCATCACTCAGCCACCAGGACCGCAGGGGAGAAATCGAAGATGGCCTTCCTGGAGAGGGGGATAGCGAGGGAGAGCCGAGCTGAATATGGGGAACCCCAATGGCACCCGGTGGAGAAGGATTGGGGGAAGGATGACGGACCAGTCCAGCATCAGACGGCAGAGGATCTGCAGCTCCCTCACCGACCTCGAACCGAACCGGCGCTGCACCCCTGCTGGACCCCAATCGGGTCATTGCTGCACCCATGACGGACCCCGATTGGGCCGGAGTAGCACCCGCGTCGGACCCTGATTGGGTCAATGCCGCACCCGCGTCGGACCCTGACTGGGTCGGCACAGCACCAGGTACGACCTCCAAACCTGGAACCTCCAGCACAGCGACCAGGATTGACTCCGCACCGGTGACCCTGGGAGAAGGCTCAGGAGAAGAAGGAGAACCGGGATCAGGATCACCGGTAGCGACAGAGCCCAGTGAGACGAGCTCGGATGCAGCGGACGGCTGCACCTGGCTCGTCCCCCCGAGAGACAGGCAAAAATGCTCTAGAACTGATAGGAGGAAGACAAAATAGAGCACTTGCCTGAACTCGAGTTCTGTCGCCATCCAGGACTTCGACGATCCAGGTTCAGAAGGCAGAAGGACATCCTCTGGCTCCCACTCGGCTACGGCGGGCCCCGCAGCCGGCATGATGGTTCCCACAGCCTGAGGACCCTCCAACGCTGATGACCACGCTGACGACCTGCACGGCATGGTGGCAGGAGATCCTCAACCTGCTGAGTCAGACCGCTCCTCCGTGGAGACCCAGGGATGCTTTGTCGTCGGTGCAGGCTCCAACTTACAGTCTGCCCTCCTCCTCTGCCCATGTTGTGGCTGTGGGGCTGGAACCAAGCTCTCCAGGCCCGCAGGCTCCCTCCTCATCCGGCGGCGTAGGCCTGGCGCTGCGGAACGCTCAGGGAAAGGAGACACAAAGGTGGCAGGTTCATATAAATAACACACAGCTTCAGATCCGGGCTGGAAAATGCAACAGAAATGTAGAACCAAGTGTTATCCAGCTGAGGTCCAAATTTTGTAACAATACCACAAAAAATGAATATATTACACAGCTTTTTCCTCAGGTAGTTCCCAGGCGTTTTAGAACTGTCCCAAATTGTGCCAAATGGCACAGTTTGGAAAAACATCTGTAACTTTTGAATGATTCAATGTAGAAGCTTCATTTTGGGCTCTAATGAAAGGTCACACTCAGGGCTGTGTCTCTGTGTGTGTGTGTGTGGGGGGGGTTGTCCCCCCCCCCTCGCTACAGAGGAAAGACATCGCCCGTTGCGCCACGGTCCGTCATGCAGTGATGACGCACAGCTGTAATTTACCGATCGGTCAAAAGTCATTTTGATTACAATTTTCAGGGATAAAGAATAATTTAGCTTAGAACACCTTACCTCTTCACAGCAGAAGCGGAGCTGGCGAACTTCTTCCTCATTGTCAGACGAACGCGACGCTGGTCTCGCGACCCGATCAAAACATAATTCCATTATTGCGGTTTTGCGCTTCCATGATTGTGGTTTTTGGCGAACGATTTTTCAAAACAAATAACAGTAGTAATTAAAAATAGACTGGCAAACGCGTGTGTGTCACTCAGCCTTCGTCGTCGGCCTCCGTCGGTCTATGATGACCATAGAAGACAATCCTAATGTCTATTCTGCTGGGACAAAAACAAAATAAGCACCGCCTGGCCGAACATGCCAATGCGCGAATGGCAATCGCTGTCACAAAGGTTGCACTTGTGGATGGTCTCCGTGCTGCTGGGTCTGTGGGGTTCTTCTTGCGGGTCCTTTTTGTCATCTGCTGCAGCAGTCTGTCTTCACCCAGCCTTGAAAAAAACAGCTCGCGAACTTCTCTGCTTCAATTGGCTCACTGCATTCACAGCGTTGGTAGGTGGGTCCTTCTTGCTAGGTTTTCAGTCATTGGTTCTTCAAGGTTTCAGAAACCCAATTCAAGGCTCTTATTAGTCGAATGAGAGGTCAATCAGATGAACTAATCTGTTCGCGGCTGTGTCTGCAGCTTTTATTTTCAGTGCGCGCTTGGACGCCATCACCATCTCCATCATGCGTCCCACATCACCATCTCCATCATGCGTCCTAGAGTGCACGAGGGCGCACGAGAGCGCCCTCGTGCACTCTGGGACGCAGAGACTTGCCCTCCCGCGGTACAACGGAGTGCAAGAGGTTAAAAAATCCTTTTCCTTTAAAAATGAAAAAGAGGACACTGGAGACAGCTGCTTGTACTGATGACCTGACAGTCCCATAATAAAAAGATTTAAAGAAAAAAAATATCCTTATATGGGCAGAGATCTCACCCCCCCACCACCACCAATTTTTGAAACAAAATTACGCCCTTGCCTGAATCTGATTGAGATGCTGTGGCATGACCTTAAAAAGGCAGTTCATGCTCGAAAACCCTCCAATGTGGCTGAATTACAACAACTCTGCAAAGATGAGTGGCCCAAAATTCCCCCACAGTGTTGTAAAAGACGCAGTGCCAGTTATCGCAAACGCTTGATTGCAGTTGTTGCTGCTAAGGGTGGCCCAACCAGTTTTAGGTTTAGGGAGCAATCACTTTTTCACACAGGTCCATGTAGGTTTGGATTTTTTTTCCCCCTTAATAATAAACACCTTCATTTAAAAACTGCATTTTGTGTTTACTTGTGTTATCTTTGTGTAGTATTTAAATTTGTTTGATGATCTGAAACATTAAAGTGTGACAAACATAAAAAAATGGGAAATCAGAAAGGGGGCAAACACTTTTTCACACCACTGTATATTAGTTCTGGATGTCGCACGCTAAGGTTCACAATTCAAGGACTAAATTTAAGCTAAATTTGAACGTTTAACTGGAGCCTGAAAAAGGTTGGGACCGTTGGCATCCGCCATCTTCCACAAATGCGCCTTTGCAGATTTGCGGACATTATAATAAATGTGGTCCTATTTCAGTACTTTTTCACTATGACGTCCCTGAGTATGGAGTTGTTCAGACGAAATATACAGCAACTGTTTTCACAACTTCTCTTCTCCGCCACTGTTACTATTATTTTATGACGATGCAATGTAGTGGTGTCGCCACTCCAGGCGGGGTCGCTGTTAAACTTAGCAAAAGTCTTGCTTCTCTATCGTGTGTGAGTGAGTGAGTGAGTGAGTGAGTGAGTGAGTGAGTGAGTGAGTGAGAGAGAGAGAGAGGGGAGGCGGAGATGATCGTTCCCACATGAAAGACTGCAGACTGACAGCACAGTATTGACCAGCACAGAGAACAAGCTGCAGGTATGAAAGTTTTTTTTTCTCTGAGGAATTTGTGAAATTCTCAAGATTTCGTTTTCACCAGCAAAGTTGGGTAGTAGGCCTAGTTAGTTTTTTTACTCATTTACATGTACTAATTTGAGTGTTGTTTTAATAGGAAAAACCTGTAGTTTTACTCAGGTACATTTGGTTGTACTCTGTTAGTTACTTTCATTTCAATTATTTGAACTGAGTACCACTATTTTTTTTTCTTATCAGATCTGAAATTCGTATTTCTATTCAGGCTCAAGTAACATTTTATTTACATTTCTATATATTATTTGCATTATATTAGAGGGCTTATGACAACTTTATATTTCCAAGAAAAAACATTCACAGCCTTAAAATTTAGGAATACAAAACTTTGCAAAGCTGCAAGAATTTAAAATCAATACATTTAAGAAAAACTCACAAATTTATAAGAAATTAAGTTACAAGTTTGTGACTAAGGAATTGCCTATTTTTTATGGAAAAAAATGTGACAAATTTATCATAAAAATGTAAGTGAAATTTATGAGATAAAAGATCAAATTTATAAGAAAAATGCCACAAATTTGCTAGAAAAACCTCACTTATTGGTGAGAATAAAGTTGTTATTCACTACTCAAGTAATTTACTTCCTTACTCCAGTAATTGGTGGGGGGGGGACTACTGTTACTTGTACTTGAGTAATTTTTAAAAGTATGAACTAGTACTACTTTTCCTTGTCCATCAAAACCAGGGCAAGAGTGGGACCAGTTTTTAGCCCGGAGGTTTCATGCCCAAGACCAGCCACTTTTTTTTTGTCAGGTGGAGAAAATTGAAGCAAAAGTTCTTTCTATCCAGTTATTGCAGTCATGTTTTCATAAGAATATAGAGCTGAAATAGTAGTTCACCTCAGTAAACCATCAGTCAAATAAATGAAAAACTTTTTAACAACCATCACAACAACTTAGCATCTAAACTCAGTGTAAATGGTGTAGAGATTGAAAGGGTATCCGAAACTAAATTTCTTGGCGTAATAATTGATAATAAACTGTGTTGGAAGTCACATATTAATTATATTAAAGGTAGAATATCCAAATCAATTGCAATACTACACAGAGTGAAATATTTGCTGAATCAACCCACACTATATACTTTGTATCATTCATTAATACTCCCATACTTGACATATTGTACTGAAGTATGGGGAAATACATATAAAACAAACATATATCCAGTCTTTATGCTTCAGAAGAGAGCTATTAGAATAATAAACAAAGCTGCTTACAGGGAACCAACAAACCCACTTTTTTCTTAAATTAAAAGCTCTCAAGTTGAAAGATCTGGTTGACTTTAAAACTGCAGTAATAATGTTTAAAGTGAAGAATCTATCACTGCCCGCAAATATCCAAAAGCTGTTCCAAATAAGGGAGAAATAATATCATTTCAGAGGAACATGTATATTTCAAAAATCTTCAGTGAGAACAACCACCAAGCAACACTGTGTTTCAGTGCAAGGAGTCAGATTGTGGAACGATTTTGGACCTGAATTAAAATCATGTACAACGCTTGGACAATTTAAACAAAAACTAAAGGAAGAAATACTCCAAACATATATACAAGATGACATATAAAATCACATAAGGATTGTCATATCCAGTCTGTGTTGTTGCTTAGTTTTTTGTCACGTTTTGTCTTAGCTTTGTTCTGAATTGTAATCGCTCTTGTTTTGTTTTTCTTTTGAATTCTTGGATGGAATATGGGTGGGCAATATAAGCTGCGGCTTCAGCCATCACCCATTTCGGATAACTTATGTTGAACTGTATAATCAGAGGAGTTATTGTCTAATTTGACCTTGTTAGATCCCCCCCCCCCACCCATGTTGTATTATACTGTTCCTTTCTTTTAATCTTTACTTTTAATCTATCCGAAATAAAAAAATTAAAATAAAAACTGAAAGACAAATGACAAACTGGAAAATCAATTCAGTAGCTTAAAAATTTTACCGAAAAAAACTATTTGCTATTCATTAAACAGTTTTAACCTAATGTTTATTTAATAATTTTAGATTTTTAAGGGTTGGGCTCTCGTATTTAGTACCTTTAGTTTATGAATGTGAAATGTGCTGTACACAAAACTGATTCAACTATATTCATTAATTGAATTTTGACAGCCCTTCGTTTTCATTTTAATTCAAAAGGTCAATACTAATTAACATCTAGGTTTCCTATAGGCCAGTACATCTATCAGTTGTGACCTGTAGATTTCAATAATACGCAGTGAACAAGGACCAACATAGTACCTTAACATATTAATATTATCTTTGAGTGCACAGACATACATATATGAACAAGACAAAAAATCTACAGGGGGAAATTACACAAAATGCAGTCAAATATTCATCTTTTTTTGTTCTATGATATTATTGCGAACACTGAACTGCCATGACTGTATATACTGTTGCATATTAGTGTAATATATTATTGTTTAGATTGACAGCAGCATGTATGCATGTTGCAGCGTTATAGATTTGTGGTTATATCCTTAGCCGACTGATTGTCTGACTGAACACCCTCCTCCTGAGTAATTAGGAGATGGGGTACCTGAGCAGTGGGCAGTTTGATGGGGGATGAAGGGGGATGCCATCCCCCTTGTTAGCAAAAGACCCAAATCACCCCCCCCCCCGCTAAGCTGCCATCCCTCCATGCCACTGAAGAGTGCAAGGATAGCAGAGTAACGAACTGCATTTATGTACTCAAGCAGCTTTTCCACAAAGTTGTACCTTCATGACTCCTTTTTATGATTTTTCTCAGACTGACACTTTTAAGAGGAAAATGATCTGAATAGGTGAGAGGAATTTATCACAAAAAGTGGTAAATCTATTTGGAAAAAAAAAAGTACTGAACTTAATAGAAAAGTCACAAATTTACCAGAAAAACTTTATGAATGTCCAAGGATGATTACAAGAAAAGCCTCACTAATTGCATAGAATATAGGGAGTTTATGAGAGAAAAACTAAAATATTTCTATAAATCTGCGACTTCATTCTTGTTAATTTATGGTATTTTTTTCATGGAAATGTGCTATTTCTCCCCGCTTTCGTCATTTTTTCCTCACAAATTTGTAATTTTTTTGTCATAAATTTGCAATTTTACTTGTAAATTGGCATCTTTTGTCATAGTTTTGCACCATTATTTGTGAAAATTTATACTTAATTTACATTTATAGGCTTTACCTTATACTAAATTTGTGAGTCCACCACTACTATCCATCTTCTTAAAAAATAATAACTCACCTGAGAACAAGCAGGGGTTTTTTCTTCATTCAGCATCATGTACTAAAGAGGCATTTTTCACCAAATAAAAATCTGCATGGAGCAGTATTTCAGCTTAAAATCAAGATAATAGGTAAAAAAAAAAAAGTAATAACTGCTAGGAATGTTATTGTTATATTGTTTATATGTTATAAATATGCAGCTTTTTCTATATAATATGTGATTTTTTTTTCACACAAAGCATTTTTTCTTAAACTTTAGAATGTAATTTTAAAAAATCCTTTTCCATAAAAATTGTAGCTTTTGGTTATAAATTTTCATATTAACATACAGGTTTATGTTGCCTGTTTTTTTCTTGGAACTTTAGAACTTTAAAAATCCTTCCTAAAGAGGAATTAATTAGTTTTTGAATTAGGCCTACATGAGAAAATAGATGTTGGAGTCAGGGTAGTGTGACCTGTTTGATGGCAGCTAAATATTTAGAAGTTGCTCTGAGAGTCAGGCCACTAACCTGAGCTGCTGGGAATCTTATTACTTCAAAAGAACACACTCCTCCACTGCCTCCTCTTCCCTCATCTGTACCTTCTGACTATTTTTTCTTTCTGGGAAAAAGCCTCTTATATCCATTTCTTCCTTAACTTGTTAACTACTGAAATATAAACATAACTTCTGGAGTCCTGTGCCTTGTTGAAGCCGCCTGACGCAGATGATCAGATTATAATGATATTCACGTTAGTTAATTTTCCTTCCGACTGGAGCACTGGCCCATAAGTGAAGTAGCCCATCAGGAATCCTTCTGTAGCGCCCATAATGGTAACATTATGTAGCTCACATATTTCACTGCATAGACTCAAGCATAGAAGGACTTTAAGCTTGCGGTGTGTATTGACATCACGCCTCAGATGGACAAGGAGTCTGGACCACCTGCGGACTTGGAAGGAAGTCAGAAGATCTGGGGTGAGAGCCTGAAAAGGCTGTCTGACCTCCTGGGGTCAGACAGAAGAGCAAAGAGGACTTTGAAGTGATTAAGTGTAAATAGAAGGATTTGACTTGATTGTGTGATTCTGTATTTGATGTGTGGGTATAAATGTATGTGGGTTTACCGCAGCTCCCTCTCCTTTTTCCTGACTGAGAGAGAGAGAGAGAGCTGGGGACGTGAGATGAATAAACCATACTGAGAAATAATCCAGTCTCATCATTTCATGATCCCCACATTGGTGACCAAGACATACGATGCCGGGAGAACGTTACCCTGAACCGGATTCACCAGAGACCGACCGCACGAGCACAGGCTCGATTATGCTCCCCGAGTTCTGGCAAGACGACCCGCACTCATGGTTCCAACATGCGGAATCGCGGTTCGTGCTTGGGGGAATATCAACAGATAACACCAAGTTTCATAATGTCATCGCAAGACTCGACAGCCGCACAGCTCGATGTGTGTGGAGCCTGGTGCAGCAGCCGCCCGCTGCTGGCAAGTACGACGCGCTGAAAGCCGCCCTCATCGAGAGTTTTGTGCCATCAGCCGAGGTGAGGGCCAGGCGGCTTCTGGACCTGCACGACAGAGGAGGACGCAGGCCGACCGACCTCATGGAGGACATGCTGCAGCTGATCGGGACAGACAACAATGTGTTCCTGTTCAAACACATCTTCTTGAGGACCCTCCCAGCACACATGAGGGGTACCCTGTCTGGCATGAGGTGTGTGAACCAGCAAGACTTCCGCGCGCTGGCCAAGGAAGCGCAGCAGCTCCTCGACGCCTGCGACGAGCAGGATACTTCTGTGGCAGCAGCAGACCTCGGCGCGGCGGCGGGGGGCAGTGAGGAGCCGGAGGCGGCAGAAGCAACCCCAGCAACGACGGCAGCGGCGCAGCCCCGAAGCAGAGGAGGGGACGGCCTCTGTTTTTACCATCGACGCTTCGCTGAGAAGGCGTACAGATGCATCCCGCCGTGCAGTTTCAAGAAAACAGGGAAATGCCCGGGCCGGGGGTCGTTAGCAGCTTCGACTCTTGGTGAACAGAACAAGCTGCTTTATCTGACAGACGCGGGCTCTGGGCGGCAATTCCTCATGGACACCGGAGCCCAGAGGAGTTTCATCACCGCAACCTATGCGGATCGTGTGGCTGGGCCCCGCGGAGACGGGGCAACGGCGGCGAACGGCTCGTCTATCAAAACTTTTGGGGAAAGGACTCTGCGCCTGTCCTTGCACGGCCGCACCTATGAATGGACTTTTATAGTAGCGGCGGTGAGTTTCAACTTGTTAGGCGCTGACTTTTTGTGCTCACATGGCTTGTTAGTAGATCTGGTTAATAGACGCCTAGTAAATGCACTCTCTTTTTGTTCTATCCCTTGTGCAGCTCGAGTGTCCCCGCCGCCAGTACAGACCAACGTTGCCACAGCAGGCGGTAAGTTTCACACTCTTCTAACCCAGTTCCCAGCACTCACAGTTCCCACGTTTTCAGCTAAGGTTACGAAGCACGGGGTGGAGCACTTTATCACCACAAGTGGCCCACCAGTTTTTGCGAAAGCTCGGCGCTTGGATGCAGCTAAGCTCTCCATTGCGCGCGAGGAGTTCGCCAACCTGGAAAGGTTGGGCATAATTCGCCGCTCGAAGAGCGCTTGGGCCTCCCCGCTGCATATGGTGCCTAAGGCTGATGGCTCGTGGAGACCTTGTGGTGATTACCGCAGGTTAAACAATGCTACAGCGCAGGACCGCTACCCAATTCCGCATATCCAGGATTTTTCAGTGCACTTAGCGAAGGCGCGCATTTTTTCTAAAATAGACCTGGTCCGCGGTTATCATCAGGTCCCGGTCCGACCAGAGGACATTCCCAAAACAGCGGTAATAACCCCGTTCGGACTTTTTGAGTTTTTACACATGCCTTTTGGCCTTAAAGGCACCACGCAAACCTTTCAACGAATGATGGATGCCGTGTTGCGCGACCTCCCTTTCGTTTTTGTCTACTTGGACGACATTTTAGTCGCCAGTGCCTCCGAGGAGGAACACGAAAAACACCTCACGACGGTCTTTCAGAGGTTGGGAACGCACGGGTTGATAATCAACCCGGCCATGTGCCATTTTGGCGTAGCGCAAATCGATTTTTTAGGACACCGCGTCTCCCCAGAGGGAGCAGTCCCTCTGCCGGCCAAAGTACGCGCAGTGGCAGAGTTTCCCCAGCCACAAACGGTCAAAGCGTTGCAAGAATTTTTAGGAATGGTAAATTTTTATAACCATTTCATACCCCACGCAGCGCAGCTTATGCAACCGTTATACGCCGCGCTTAAAAAGCAGAAGCCCTCCAATGTGATCGAGTGGTCCCCAGAGCGGGAGCACGCATTCACAGAGGTTAAAAAAGCACTGGCAGACGCAGCACTGCTGGCTCACCCAGACCCATCAGCCCGCATAGCGCTAACCACCGACGCGTCAGATGTGGCCATAGGGGCCGTGGTAGAGCAGCAGGTCGCCGGGGTTTGACAGCCGCTCGCTTTTTTCAGCAGGTCCTTGCGCGATGCTGAGCGGAAATGCAACGCGTTTGACAGGGAGCTGCTAGCGCTCCACCTGGCCATTCGCCATTTCCAGTTCTGGCTGGAAGGGCGGCGTTTCATCGCGTTTGTCGACCACAAACCGCTCACTTTTGCAATGTCCAAAATTTCAGAACCGTGGTCAGGACGGCAGCAGAGACAGCTGGCCGCAATTTCGGAATTTACCACCGATATTTAGCACGTAGCCGGTAAACTCAACGTAGTAGCGGACTGTCTCTCACGCGCGGTAACAGCGCCTGTCCGCGCGGAAGCGGATTGTACTACCGCAGACACGGGGCGGGGTAACAGCGCAGACGCGCACGCGGCCCCTGTTCACGTGGGGATAGATTATGCAGCCATGGCAGCGGAGCAGAGCGGAGACGCAGACATGCGCGTGCTCCTGTCTGGACCAACAGGGTTAAGGCTGGAGAGCAAAAGTTTACAAACCGGTTCGCCCCCCCTAGTCTGTGACGTATCCACCGGGCGACCGCACCCGGTGGTACCGGTCACGTGGCGCCGTCGCGTTTTTGACGCGGTGCACTCCCTGGCGCACCCGGGAGTACGCGCTTCGGTGAAAATGGTAGCGGAGAAGTTTGTTTGGCCGAGCCTGCGCAAGCACGTGAAAGAGTGGGCGAAAGCCTGCATGGCTTGCCAGTGGGCCAAAGTCCACAGGCACACGAAGGCCCCTTTAGAACCGTTCCACATTCCGGCTAAGAGATTTGATCATGTGCACGTAGACCTAGTGGGCCCCCTACCGCCGTCACAAGGGTTCACACATCTCTTGACAATGGTGGACCGAACCACACGTTGGCCGGAAGTGGTCCCGTTAACATCGACCACAGTGGCAGAGGTGGCTCGCGCTTTTTTAACAGCCTGGGTAGCGCGGTTCGGGGTTCCGTCAGATATTACGTCCGATAGGGGACCTCAATTTGTGTCGGAACTGTGGTCAGCAATGGCCAGCGGCTTAGGAGCGGCAGTCCACCGCACTACCGCTTATCACCCCCAGGCCAACGGTTTATGCGAGCCTTTTCACAGGTCTTTGAAGGCAGCCCTCAGAGCGTCACTCACAGATACAGATTGGGTAAACAAACTACCATGGGTTTTATTGGGGTTGCGTTCGGCACCCAAAGAGGACTTAGATGCCTCACCCGCCGAATTAGTTTTTGCACAACCTCTCAGGCTGCCCGGCGAGTTCCTACCAGCCCATGCGGCACCAGGGCGCCCCCCCGGTGCAGGGACCTCTGATTGGCACGGGAGCAGAAATGCTCCCGGGCCCCGCTCATCACACTTTTCCGCGTGTTTTTGTTCCCAAGGCTTTACAAAACACAGAATTTGTTTTTGTCAGGCACGACACTCAGCGACACAGTCTCCACCCACCATATGACGGTCCATTTCGAGTGCTGGAAACTGGGGAGAAATATTTTGTGCTAGATTTGGGGAGCAGGAAAGAAACAATCAGTATTGATAGATTAAAGCCTGCCTTTGTGTTGCATGACAAATCTGTACGACCGGCGAGGACGCCTCGACGTGGCAGACCCCCCAGGGAACGGCCCCTGGAACCCCCGCAGGGGACAAATAACCTTTCTCCCCCTCATTCCACAGATTCACCGCAGGACGGCACAACACAGACTGTGAAACCTGCGTACAGCAGGTTTGGGAGGAGGTTGAAGCCAAGACTACGGGCAGAGTGATGTGTGTTTCGATCAAACTGTGTAGGCTGTGCTGTAGATTCTGCAGGTGGGGGGTGACATATGCTGTATTGCCATTAGGATACGGTTGTTGGGTGTGTCCATTCTTTGGCGTTTGGGGGGGAGTGATGTAGCGCCCATAATGGTAACATTATGTAGCTCATATTTCACTGCATAGACTCAAGCATAGAAGGACTTTAAGCTTGCGGTGTGTATTGACATCACACCTCAGATGGACAAGGAGTCTGGACCACCTGCGGACTTGGAAGGAAGTCAGAAGATCTGGGGCGAGAGCCTGAAAAGGCTGTCTGACCCCAGGGTCAGCACTGTTACCTTACAGCTAGAAGGTTCCTGGTTCGAATCCCCAGGCTGGCAGGGGTTGGAACCTTTCTGTGTGGAGTTTGCATGTTCTCCCTGTGCTGCGTGGGTTTACTCCGGGGGCTCCGGTTTCCTCCCACAATCCAGAGACATGCTTGTTAGGTTAATTGGCTGTTCTAAATTGTCCCTAGATATCTGTTTGCTATAGGCCCTTAGAATAGAGGGTTAGTACTAGTGAAAGCACTTTGAGTGGTCTTTGTGACTAGAAAAGTGCTATATAAGTGCAGGTTAGTTAGTTAGTTAGTACTGCATCAACACCATGGCAGCTGCATCGCGTCGACACATCAACGTGATGCCTGCGTTGACACAGTAGTGATGCAGTATCCCCCAGTGTTACCCGACGTTGCCCGACGCTGTCTCCTTCACATTTCCTGGTTCTTGTCTCTGCTTTGCTCAGCTTATTCACTGCATCGCCACTTCTAAAGTGCTTCAAATAAACGATGATCCAAATTCAAAAGAATACTGAGGAAGATAGCAGAGATAGAACATTCTATGACTCAGCCTAACTCCAGTAATTATATGGATTGTCAAAGGTCTGCAGTGGAGGTGGTTGGATGTACCGTAACGTCTTCTCATTTTTTCTTCTGTTTCAGCGATCGTATGAAAAGTTGCTTTTTTAACATTTATTAGCTCCAACTCCATCACAATCAGTATCATCAGAGTTGGAACTTGGAATGTAAAGACACTGTACCAAATTGGTAAATTAGAGAATCTGAAACATGAGATGAAAAGACTCAACATCAACATACTTGGCATAAATGAAACAAGGTGGGCGAACGATGGAGATTTCATGATAGATGTTTTCAAATTTATCTATGCAGGAAATGACAAACATGAAAGAGGGGTTGGATTTTTACTGGAACCACACATTTCAAAGTGCACCTTTGGTTACTGGACCTTGAGTGATTTTGGGTGAAAATACAATGAAACTCTTTCAACATAGGTTCCAGTTTGTTCATGTTAATAATGAGTTTTCTTTCAACTCAAAGCTCATTCATGGAGTTCCACGGGGATCTGTGATAGGCCCTACTCCTTTTAGTTTATATATGCTTCCGTTAGGCAACATTATTAGAAAGCACTGTATACATTTTCATTGTTATGCAGATGACACACAATTATACCTGTCAATGGAGCCAGATAATAGTAATCGATTATCCAAGTTAGAAGCCTGTCTTAAGGAAATCAAAGCTTGGATGATTTGTAATTTCTTGCTATTAAATTCAGATAAGACTGAAGTCATTCTTGTTGGCCCAAAAAACCTAAGAAATACTTTTCCAAGTCAAACTTTTAGTTTGGATGCGTTTGCCTTTTATCATTTGCGTAATATTGCCAAGATTAGGAGCATCTTGTCTCAGAGTGATGCTGAGAAACTGATCCACGCTTTTGTTAGCTCTAGATTAGATTATTGTAACTCTTTATTATCAGGTTGTCCTAAAACATCTTTAAAAAGTCTTCAGTTGATCCAAAATGCTGCAGCAAGAGTTTTAACAGGTACTAGAAAGAGAGATCATATCTCTCTGGTTCTGGCCTCCCTTCATTGGCTTCCCATAGAGTTTAGAATTAAGTTTAAAATCCTTCTTCCTACTTACAAAGCTCTAAACAATCAGGCCCCTTTTTATTTAAAAGATCAGATACTACCCTATTATCCTAACAGAGCACTACGCTCCCAAAATGCTGGATTACTTGTAATACCTAGAATCTCCAAAAGTACAATGGGAGGCAGAGCCTTCAGTTATCAAGCTCCTCTCCTGTGGAACCAGCTGACAATCTGGATTCGGGAGTCAGACTTGATCTCTGTTTTTAAGAATAGGGTTATAACCTTCCTTTTTGATATAGCCTACAATTAGGGAGGGATCATGTGTCTCTGAACCTTCCCTTAGTTATGCTGCTAATAGGTTTAGACAGCCAGGGGACCTCCAATAATGCACTGGGCTCCACTCCTTTCTTCACTCTCAATGAAATTTTTATTTTTTTTTATTTATTTTTTTTTTTGCTGGTCATTAACATCTGTTTGTTCTCTCCCATAGATTGAGTCCCCATCGTGCTGTTTGCTCTTTACACGCCTGTTCTTTTCATCTTCTCTATCCCCTCACCCCCCAGCCAGTCGCAGCAGATGACTGCCCCTCCCTGAGCCTGGTTCTGCTGGAGGTTTCTTCCTGGTAAAAGGCAGTTTTTCCTCTCCACCATCGCCAAGCACTTGCTCACAGGGGATCACCTGATTGCTGGGGTCTTTTTGCAACTGTGGGGGTTTCCCCTACAGTTGAAAGTGCTATGAGATGACTGTTGTTGTGAAATGGCACTATATAAATAAAGTTGAATTGAATATTTATCTTTTGTAGCCATTGTAGTGTATGAACCCACAGCACACAGCATGGAAGAGGATATCGATGCTTTCTATGAGATCTTGGAAGATGCCAAACCCCAGTGCAAATCAAATGAAATTACCACCATCATGGGAGAGCTGAACACAAAGGCAGGTAGTGGCAGAGATGGCAGAACAGTAGGTCGATGTGGAATTGGTGACAGAAATGACTGTGGAGACAGATGGGTGCAATGGTGTGAGTCAAAGAGCACAGTCATCATGAATACTTGGTTCAAGGAGCATCCTAGAAGATTTAGGGCTGGGTGATACACCAAATATATTCGTTATATCGATACATTCTACTTCTACAAAAAATGCCTTTATTGTGGATATCGACCATAAATTATCACAGCAATGTAAAGTCATCAGCATTTATTTATCTGTTTGAAGTTTTCTCACACAGCTGGACTGCAGCTCAGTGACTCCCACCGCGTTTGTGTTTTGCATCAGGGTCATTGCCAGGTCTGTTTTTTCTTGCATTGTTTTCTTTGGAAACTGCTTCTTTTGAGCCTGTTTTTGTGGAGCGGAAAGGTGAAGCGAGAAAGCACCGGCTCCGTTGTCTGGCAATGGTTTGGAATTCAGAAGGAAGACACTGAACAAAAGACAGTTTTCTGCAAAATATGTCTTAAAAGCCATTGTCTTTAAAGGTAGCAGTACCACTGATTTGTTTCATCACTTGAGATGTCATCCACGACAATATGAAGAATGCATTAAGATCCGCTTGTCCAAATCCAAGGGAGCCCCTACAAAAAGTACCATTAAAGGAATCAAGGATTTCCTAGGTCTTCTTCCTTTGAAAAATTTATTCCATATAACAAAAGTGCAAATGGAAAAGATCGCCACTGCAGTCACAAATTATAATGCTAAAGACATGGCTAAAGACATTGATACAAACATGACCAAACAGAAAAAAGTCTGCTTTAATTTATATGGTTTTGAAATATCTTTCTCTAGTATTCTTGCTTAATGCACTTGTTTTGAGTCCTTTTTAAAATTTTGTTTTGGTTTTATTGTTCTTTAAGAATCAAGTGAATAGGAAGGCCTACCATTACTTATTCTCATTTGCTGCAAAATTGAGTGGGGCTGTCTTACTGTTTCAATTAAGTTTGTTATATTTAACTTGATTTTATCCCCCTTCCTTTTGCATGCAGTTTAAAAATGCAATACAAGGGTCTGTTTCTATTATGCTGGTGTCATTTTAAGCAAAGGTTTTAAATTAACATTTATACAGTGGTTCAGAGGGGATCTCAAAATATCGCAATATATATTGTGTATCACAATAAAACCCTAAATGTATTGCGATACATGTTAAAAGCCATATTGCCCAGCCTAAGAAGATTATACACCTGGAAAAGTCCTGGTGACTGGTCAACGAATCAAATTGATTTCATCACAGTAAATGACTGATTTAAGAGAGAAGTTAAAGGTGTGAAAACATACCCAGGGGCAGACTGTGGGAGTGACCATGTATCTGTAGTAGCCACACTTCAATGCAGACTTAAGAAACTGAAGTAAGCAAGAACTATGCAGAAGCTAGACTGTGATCAGCTGTCCAAGCCTGAAATCCGCCTTGAGTAGTCAGTCCAAGTTAAGAACTGATTTGAAAGTCTAACTGATGAAGGAGAGGAGACAACCCGGGATGCACTTAAAGACATTTTAGTCCAAACAGCAGAAGAGACTGTGCCAAAGAAAGAGGGAAGAGGTAAACTGAAATGGATGACAGAAGAGCGTCTATAGATGATGAGGAAGAGGCAGAAGTTGAAGAACGAACAAGGAAAGGAGTATAGAGAATTAGACAGACAAATTAACCATTTACAAATTAAAAAGAATTGTTTCTTGATGTGAGAGAGGCAATGCCAGGTTTCCAAGAGTCAGTGGAAGGTCCCAATGTTTTAAAATCAAAAGTCCGGGTATCCACTAAGATGATGACAAGGAACAAGACAACTTGGCCAGATGGTGTGGTTGTAGAGATGGTTGATGCTTTGGAGGATGATGTTGTCGATAAACTAACAGAAGTCATCAACAAGCTCTATGGTGTTGGAAAATTCCCCAAGGATTTGAGCAAGTCCATCTTCATTGCACCCCCCCCCCCCCCAAAAAAAAAAAAAAAAAAAAACTGGTGCTGTCGTCTGCGAACAACATCAGACAATCAGCCTCATGAGTAATGTCATGAAGATCGTCTTCAGAATTTTACTACTGAGAGCTAGGAGTAGGATAACACCTGAAATTAGAAAAGAACAGTTTGGACCTGTAGAAGATCCAGGCACCAGGACTACCATATTTGCCTTGAGAGCCATAACAGAGAGAATGGAAATGCAGAAAGATGTCTTCATGTGTTTTATCAATTATACAAAAGTCTTTGATAAAGTTAGACATGTTTGAGGCTGACGATCTTGGCAATCTGGACCTGTATGGTAAAGATCTCAGTTGTCAGGCTTGTATTGGAACCAGTCTGTATGTATAAGGATGGAGAGTGTAGTGAGTTAATAGATATAGAAAAAGGATTAAGGCGGGTTGTGTAATATCTCCGGACCTTTTTAACTTACAGCGAACTGATCCTCAGAGCACTGGAAGAGAAAAAAGGTTTAAAAGTTGAAGGGCAAAACATCATGAATTTGTGATATGTAGACGACACTGTTTTACTGGCAGAGTCAGCAGAAGACTTTCAGAGACTCCTTGATGTAGTGGTTACAGAAAGTGAGAGGAATGGATTATCAATAAACTGCAGGAAGACAGAATGCATGGCTTTTTCAAAGACAGAAGTTCCAAGATGTAACCTGAAAGTGAAAGATCAGATCATAAAACAGGTGTCTTCTTTCAATTACCTTGGTAGTACTATCACAGAAGACTAGATGTGGGAGTGAGATCAAGAGAAGGATTGCACTAGCCAAATCAGCTTTCTTGAAACTGGACAACATTCTCAGGAATGGAACACTAAGTATGAAGACCAGGATGTGTATACTGAATTGCTGTTTCTCTTGTGTTGATGTATGGAAGTGAATCTTGGTCAATGACATCTGACATGAAAAAGCATTTGGAGAGTTGTGAAATATGGTTCTTACGGCAAATGTTGAGGATTCCTTGTACAAATAAAGTGAGTAATGATGAAGTGCTACGAAGAGCTGTAATTGACAGGAAGCTAATCTGCGAGATAAGAACCAAGCAGATGAGATTTTTGGGACGTGCTGAAAAAAGATGGCTTGGAAAACTTGCCATTGACTTGAAAGTTTGAAAGGAAAGGGAACAAAGGAAGGAGACTTCAAATTTTATTATTAAAATGCTGCAAATTTACAAAGAAAAAGTCAGAAATCTATGAGGAAAATGCATGTCAGGAATCTATGAAGAAAAAACACAAATTTATGACAAAAAAGTTGCAACTTTAAGAGACAAACCTCACAAGCGTGCAAGAGTAAAGTTGTTACTACTCAAGTAATTTTTTCATTTGATACTTTCTTACTGTTTCTCAAGAAATTCAAATACTTGAGCTAATAATATCATAAGGTAATGCTACTGTTACTTGAGAACAATTTCTGGCTACTCTACCCACCTCTGACCACCAGACCATCTAAAATCACAACTTTTGTAATATATTTATGGTTTTTCACTTAAATTCTTCTTTTCTAAGTTAGTGGTGTTTTCTTTTTCTTCAAAGTCAAAGGAGCTAATAAGGATCGGCAAAATGGCTGTCTTCTTGAAACATCAATTTGAAAGTTTTTTTTTTCCTCTTGTCAGTTCATTATCTCCATTTCCTTTATTTTGATGGCGACTGAAAGCATGGAAGGGGCGTCACACTACAACACCATGGATGGCGCAAATGGTGAGGGGCATTTGGACAAGAACAGAAACCAATCAGAATGCATCATGAGCCAGCCAACTGCCAATGGGACTTTAACACATCACAGCGCAGGTGAGACAAAGATGAGCTCCTGCAGACGGGACATGGATGTCAGGCTAGAAAGCTTTCCATTGGACCAACATGTTTTACAGCACAGCCATAACACTACAGTGTATCCCCATCTTAAATACTGGCTGCACAAATTCATACATGACCAAAAAAGTGATTAAGAGCTCATGAAGAACTAGAAAGTCCCCAGAGAGTACAAGACCTTCAGTAAGTTCAAAATCTACATTGTTTTAATGGCCTTTTTCCCATGAGTAGACACAACTCCCAGAGGTCTTAATGAAATGTTCATGACATGCTTTGGTTAAAACAACTCAGACTTTAATTACTGCAGAGCCATGTTACAGCCACTTTAAGCAGCCTTCCACACAACCACTGCATGTCTGTTAAAATGTTGATTTTGGACAGTGTTTGTGGCAATTTGTGTCCATTCATCCAGAAGAGCATTTGTGAGGTCAGACATTAATGCTAGCCCAGAACACCTGGATCACAGCCTCCTACCTAATTTATCTCAAAGGTGTAGGATGGGGTTGAGGTCAGGGCTCATACATACCAAACTCATACAGCCATGTCTTTATGGACCTTATTTTGTGCCCTGGGACACAGTCATCCCAGCACAGGAAAGGGCTCTCCCTAACTATCCCCACAAAGTTGGAGGCATAAAATTGTCCCAGAAAATCTTGGTAAGCTGAAGCTGGAGCCTATCCCAGCATCTTTGGACGAGAGGCAGGGTACACCCTGGACAGATTGCCAGTCCATCACAGGGACTGTCTGTCTCTCTGTCTGTCTGACAGAGAGACAGACAACCATTCACTCTCACAGTCATACCTAAGGACAATTTAGAATCCCCAGTTTTGATGCCAATTAACCTAACTTGCATGTTTTTGGCATGTGGGAGAAAACCGGAGAAATCCTGGAGTAAACCCACTCTGACACGGGGAGAACATGCAAACTCCACACAGATCACTGTTGGTCGGGGGCTGGGATCAAACCTGGGATCCCCGGCCAAGGGTGAGTTGCTGTGCTGCCACAGTGCTAACCACTCCGCCACCGCACTGCCCTAGTGTGTGGTCCAATAAAATTATTGATGAGGCCCAATGATTTTGTCCAAATCATGTAAGTGAACAGAGTTTTGGAGACTTTTTTCATGAAGCAGATTGCATCAGAAAATCGCTTAAACCTCTGGGCCGAGGTCACTGCAACATCTTCACATCTAAATCCACATTCTGTGTTATTAAGTGGACAACATGAGATGATTTCCTGTTTAAGGATGTCCCTATTTTAAGCCCAGTGGGCTGCAGCCTTTGGCTCTGAAGCCACATGTGGCTCTTTGGTCTATATCCAGTGGTTTCACATCACTGTGATGGGAAAAAAAAAAAAAAGCAATGTGCATTTTTTTTCTCATAAATATGTGATGCTTTTGTAAATTTGCAACTTTGCAAATGCGTGGATTTTCTAGGTCTCTTAATTTTCTTTTCTGGAATTTGTAGCTTTTGTATTTTTCTAATAATTTAAAAATTATCTTAAATTTAGAATTTTTCTTGTAAAGTTGTCTCTCTCTTACTCTTTCTGATAAATTCACCAATGTTTTTTCTTGGAAATTTGCTATTTGTTTCTTGTTATTTGTAAATTGTAAGGTTTTAATCTTAGCCTTGAAGTTTTTTAGATTTGATATTAGTTTGAGACTTTTATTGCTAAACTTGAGAGGGTTTTTATAAGTTTTATCCTTCTTTTTACTTTGTTATATTCTTTCTTTCTTTCTTTCTTTCTTTCTTTCTTTCTTTCTTTCCTTCCTTCCTTCCCCAGGATCATTTCACCTGTGGCCTGCTCAAACTTAGACTTCAGACCTGTCAGCATTCTGTTCAGTTCAGGAGGTTTTAAAAAGGGGAGTGAGCATGCAATAACCCCCACTATGTGCGTTTGCTTCACCCTGTTAGATCCTGGCCTTGAGAAGCTGTGGTTATACAGCAGAGGTGTCACAAGCCAAGCAGGCTTGGCTTTCCCCGGCTCGGCCCTGATCTCTCAGTGGGTTTTGGTTTTACTGTTTATGTGCATTTTGTGTATTTTTGTACTTATTCCATATCCATAGCCACTGCCTGGCCAGCAGCTGTTAGTCAGCCTCGGTGACCTACTTTCTCCCACGCTGCTGACAGTCTGTCGGTCCAGCCACACCCCCTCGCTCTCCCTCTGGTTTCCATCAGCCATTCCCAGCCCCGTTAATTATCTTTCCCGCGCCTCGCCCAGGTGTGCCCAATTTGTGTGGCCAGCGGTGTTTGTATTTAAGCGGCCCCTTGCTACACAAACACCGCTGGACCATTGTACAGGTTAGACTGTTATTCTCCACCATCTGACCGTCACGTCCCAAAGGATCTTTAGTGTTTGTGCTCGCTGTCAGCCTTGGATGACTCGGACTGCTCCTGCACGGTGAGTAAGAGCTTTTCCGCGCTTCTGTCTGCAATCGTGCTGCTACGCTTGTCTGTAGCATTTTCCCTTGCAGCACAACTGCTACGCTCGGGCACTGCTGCCCAGCTCTTCTCCCATGCCAGTCGAGCGTCCTTGAGAACTCCAAATTTACACAAGCATTCTGTCCCGTCAGTTTTTGTGGCCACGGTGCACAGTGGTCTGCCTACTGCATGGTATTTATGTCAGCCGTTATGTGCACAACTTTCATTTCTGCTAGTCTTTACTTTCTGAACTGTTTATGTCAGTAAAGGTGTGTTTGGTGAACCCTGCGCGTAAATCCTCATCCATCCTTCTCTTCCTCCGTGCGCTGTGGAAAAGCGCACAGGGAAGTTTATGACAAGAGGTCAGTATCAGGTATAAAAGAAGACAGTGGACAAATAGCTAGTGAAAGGAAAGAGTTCTTGCATTTTTGGAAGGATAACAGAATTAAACAGAATTTTTAAAAACCTCAAGTTTTGTACAGTTAATACTGGATATGCTAACATTTATACAGCGGGGAAAATAAGTATTGATCATGTCAACATTTTTCTCATTAACCATATTTCTGATGGAGCCACTGACCAGAGATTTTCACCAGATATCAGTAACAACCCAAGTAATCCATACATACAATGAAATCAATGCAACTGTGTTCACAAAGCAAGTTATATTTAATAAAGTGGAATGACACAGGGAATAAGTATTGAACATGCTTGGGGAAATTCATTTAATACTGTATTTAGTAGAAAAGCATTTGTTGGTAATAATAGCTTCCAGATGCCTCCTGTATGGAGAAATTAGGTGCAGGCATTGTTTGGTAGTGATTTTAGCCCATTCTTCCACACAAACTGTCTTCAAATCTTGATGGTTCTGTGAGTGTCTTCTATGAACTCTGATCTTCAGGTTGTTCCAGAGATTTTCAATTGGATGTAGGTCAGGTGACTGACTGGGCCATTCTAGCAACTTTATTTTCCTTCTCTGGACCCAGTTGAGAGTTTCCTTGTTTGTGTGTTTGGGATCATTGTCTTGCTGAAATGTCCACCCTCGTTTCATCTTCAACATCTTGGCAGATGGCAACAGGTTCTTATTAGGGATGAGCCAATACCACTTTTTTAATCTAATACCAATACTATGACTTTGAGTATCGGCCTATACCGGTCCAGACCTGGTACTGTCTCTCTTATTTAAAACAACAAAAGTGCAGAACATACTTTGTTAATGACTTGTTGCATTTTGCACACATATAAAAACATAACTCTATAAGTCAAAGAATATATTACAAATTTAACTCAGTTCAGAGCAATGCTGCTGCTTTTTTTATTTTAAACTTTGCAACATTGGCAGCATTTTACTGGTTAGCACTATGTAAACATGCATTCTGAAGTTTTAAGTGTAAGTTTATTCAAAACTTTAAAGATTTGTATTTAAAATAAACATTCAGATGAAATTCAAAGTGCCACTTTATACATGAGGTAAAAAATGCTGTAGATCTGAAAATAAAGGAACTAACCCTTTAAGTTGTATTTTTGTCATTCATTATTATTATTATCATAAGTATTCTCCTGGTCCTCGGTTTATTTAGTAGTGTTTCTGATATTATTCTCTGTCAATTCTTAGTTTTTAGGTTTGTTCTTATGTTGAAGTCATTCCTTTTCCCTTTCATGTAGCCTTGTTCTTGTAGTCATGCTTTTCAGTTCACCATTATAATTTCCAATTTATGTTTCTGTCACCTCCCTCTCATCAGCTGTGACTCTCCCCTGAAAGGTAAACCCATGTTATGTCTTCGTCCAGCTCCCGTCTGGTTTTTACTCTCAGTTTCGTTCTTGTAGTTTCCCTTTTAGCATCTTCCAGCCTCCGAGCTGGAAAAGCAGCAGCTGCTGCTGTGCAGCACACGTCCTTCTTCTCGGTTCTTGACAGAATTCAGCTTACTCCTTTACCGTGATACTTTTGCAAGTGTTTTATCAAGTTGGTGGTGTCAAAATTGTAAACGCTGGTACCACACAGCAAACATATCGAGGCGAGTCTCACAGGCTCCAGTGACATGTGGCGCTCGTTGCTTTTGTTTACAGAAGCCACGGAGAGCATAATCATACCTTCATTTTAACATTGTTAATCCTTACAAGTACCAATCCAGCCATTTTGCCTGGATCAAACCCAATATGACACGGTGGACTGGATCAGCTCATCCCTAGTTCTTATCAAGGATGTCTCTGTACATTTGTCCATTCATCTTTCCTTCATTTACATGAAGTCTGCCTGTACCATGTGCTGAAAAACACTCCCACACCATGATGCTCCCAACTCCAAACTTCACTGTAGGTATGGTATTTTGGGGCTGCTGTGCAGTGCCATTTCTCCTCCAAACATGCCGTGTGTTGTGGCATCCAAAAAAGCTCAATTTTGGTTGCATCTGACCAGATTCTTCCAGTATTTTACTGGCTTGCCCAAATGTTGTGCAGCAAACTTTAAACGAGCTTCAGCGTGCTTTTTTTTCAGCATTGGAGTCCTGTGAAGTAACCAGTCATAGAGCCCATGTCGGCTGAGCGCGTTACTTATTATTTTCTTTGAAACAGCAGTACCTACTAACTCCAGGTCTTTCTGGAGTTTTCCACAAGTGGTCTTTGGCTCTTGGATAACTCTGATAATTTTTTTGACTCCTATGTCAGAAATCTTGCGAGGAGCTCCTGGTCGTGGCCAGTTTATGGTAAAATGATCTTCTTTCCACTTCCGAATGATGGCTGTAACAGTGCTTACTGGAACATTCAGCAGTTTAGAAATGCACCTCTAACCAATGCCATCATTATGTTTTGCAACAGTAAGGTTGCAAAGGTCTAGAGAGAGTTCTTTGCTTCTACCCATCATGGGTTCTTTGTGGTGTGGCAAGCTGATATTCACAGACTTTTTTAAAGGCTATCAGTCAGGACTTAGCCAGTTGAAATTAATTTGCACTGATGGGGGGGATGGGAGGGCTTCCTAAATTCTGATGGATTTCAGCCGGTTTCTTGACTTTCTATGCCTTTTTGCACCTCTTTTTCTTCATATGTTCAATACTTATTCCCTATTTCATACCACTTTATTAAATATAACTTGTTTTGTGAACACAGTTGCCTTGACTTCTTTGTATGTATGGATTAATTGTGTTGCTACTGATATCTGGTGAAAATCTCAAGTCAATGGCTCCATCAGAAATATGTTTAATGAGAAAAATGTTGATGTGTTCAATACTTATTTTCCCCGCTGTATATGTTGAAGAGTGTGAACTTAGGATTTTCCAAACTTTCCTGAATATTTGTGCAAGATTTTGATCAGCGGTGAAAATAAGAATCTCTCTTTTCCTCAGTTTGTTTTTTGACCGGGACAGAAAAAAGGGGAAACCAGTGCAACAGCTGCCATATCTATGCAAATCAGGATAATTCACACATTGCATGAGAGTCAAGTTGTCACATCCACAAGGAACATAGCAGAAAAAAGAGCTCTCCTCTTTGATTCAATTCACTGTGTAAGCAGTTTTCTTGTGGTGCTGCTTCTTCCTGCAGTGGATGCTCCACCCCCTCTGTCTGACAGGTCAGAGGACCCTGACAGTAGTGATGACTCACTGATTGATAGCTTCTACCAACTGCTGCCCGCCAAATCCTCCTCTGCACTTCAAAAACAGAAGGGTGAGAAATTTTAACTTCTTGACTAATGATTTCAAGGCTTGACAATAGCACCTGCCAGCCAACAGTGGGTTGTTGCTCAGTCACCCTCATCAGCCATTTTGGCTAATGAGATATTCTTTGTAGCAGTCATCTCAAAAAAGAAGAAAGAAGCTACTGTACCTAAACTCAACCTTTACTACAGAAATAACCATTTTGAGTAATTTCTCTTAAAAAAAAAACATGTCACAAATGATATTTGAGTCTTGAAAGTCTTGAAATTATGTAGTTTTTCTTTGTAATTTTGAGACTATGTTGGGAATTTTTGTTCCCAACGTAGTCTGTGTCTCAAATTAATGAAGAGGCGAGGTGACGTTTTATTGAACGAGAACACAGGAAGACAGGAGACTCTACCGCGAGCACAGGAGCCACAGCGAAGAGACAAGATGCCTCCCGCAGTTGGCTTATACACCCCAGGTGACGCCACCTCCCAGAGGTGAGGCGTCACCCCTCTCAAGCCCAGGGCACTGCCATAATAATATATATATATAATATACAATCCTACATTCTCCCTCCCCCTTGAAAAAATCACAAGCATATGGCTGTGTTGTGAGACATGTATATGTTGGACACTGCATATGTGATTTAACCACGATGAAGGAGAGCCAGCCCCCTGCGGTGCGGAGCCACAGAGCCTGGACCCCCTGCGGAGGACAGGGGACAGAAGACTTCCTGACCACTGAGGCTCGGGAAGAGAGAAGGGGGAGTTATGTAAATAAAAGGCTAATGAATGTGAATAAAGAGATTTTGAGAGAGATGTGTGATTTCCCCCGCGAGGGAAATGGTTTGATGTCAGAATGTTTAAATGAGAGAACTTTGGTGTGTTCACCCTCTTTTTTCGCTGCTCAAGAATGAGAGCAGACAGTGGAATGATTACTTGAATAAACTGGAATGAAAGACAATTCGGTTTCGTTATTCAAGTCTCCCCACATTGGTGACTGACGACGTTGAGAATGAACGAAGAAATTCTCAGGGTCCCGGACTCACAGCGCTCAGAGCTGGCGAGCGCAGTGGCCGTTAAGCTGCCTGATTTCTGGCAGGATAACCCACGGTCGTGGTTTCTGCAAGCAGAGTCGCAGTTCGCGCTCGCAGGAGTAACGGTGGATGACACTAAGTTCCACCATGTCATCGCTAAACTGGACAACAGCACAGCTCGGTGCGTGCAAAGCTTGGTGGAGCAGCCACCCGCGACCGACAGGTACGGCAAGCTGAAATCCACCCTCATCAAGTTTTTCACCCCCTCGGCTGAAGTGAGGGCGAGGAGGATCCTGTCTTTGCTAGACCAAGGTGGACACAGGCCGAGCGCCCTGATGGAGGAGATGATACAGCTGAGAGGGTTGGACAACGATGATTTCATTTTTCAGTTCATCTTCCTCTCCAACCTCCCGGCGCTTGCGAGAAGCACGCTGGCCGGCAAAAAGTGTCACACCCTGGAGGAGTTCCGGGAGCTGGCCCAGGAGGCAGATGGGATCCTGGACGCCTGCGGCGGGCAAGCAACCACAGCAGCGACCCGAGACAGCGGGGAGCCAGAGGCGGCAGAACCAGACTGGCCGACGACGGCGGCAACACGGCCGCGACGAGGGGGAGCCAATAGCCCGGCGGCAGAGGCGCGGGCACGACACAGCGGAGGAGAAGATCTCTGCTTTTACCATCGGAGGTTCGCAGAGAAGGCACGCAGGTGTGTGCCGCCCTGCATCTTCAGGAGTTCGGGAAACGGCAAGACCGGGGGTCGCTAGCAGCTTCGACCCTCGGAGAACGCAACAAGCTGCTCTACATCACGGATGCGCGCTCCGGACGAGAGTTCCTCATCGACACCGGAGCACAAGTGAGCTTCATCACCCCAACATACGCGGACCGGGTGGCTGGACCCCACGGTAGCGGAGCTACAGCGGCAAATGGCTCGAACATCAACACCTACGGGAGAAGGACCTTGCCTTTATGCTTACATGGCCGCACATATGAATGGACTTTTGTGATAGCGGCGGTGAGTTTCAACATGTTGGGCGCGGATTTTTTGTGTTCACACAATCTGTTAGTTGATCTTGCTAATAGACGGCTGGTAAATGCACTCTCTTTTTACTCTCTCCCCTGTTCAGCTCGAGTGTCCCCGCCACCAGTACAGACCCACGTCGCTACAGCAGGTGGTAAGTTTCACACACTCCTCACCCAATTTCCAGCGCTCACTGTGCCCACTTTTTCAGCGACGGTCGCGAAGCACGGGGTGAAACACTTTATCCCCACTTCTGGTCCTCCCGTGTTTGCAAAAGCTCGGCGCTTGGATGCAGTTAAGCTCGCCATTGCGCGCGAGGAGTTTGCCAGCCTGGAGAGGCTGGGCATCGTTCGTAGGTCGAAGAGCCCGTGGGCTTCGCCGCTGCACATGGTACCGAAAGCCGATGGCTCCTGGAGACCGTGCGGGGATTACCGCAGGCTAAACAACGCTACGGCGCACGATCGTTATCCCATCCCGCACATTCAGGATTTTTCGGTGCACCTGGCGGGGGCGCGCATTTTTTCAAAGATTGATCTAGTTCGCGGCTATCACCAAGTCCCGGTCCAACCGGAGGACATTCCTAAAACAGCGGTAATAACCCCGTTCGGACTTTTCGAATTTTTACGCATGCCGTTTGGTCTCAAAGGGGCGGCGCAAACATTTCAGCGGATGATGGATGCCGTGTTACGCGATCTCCCTTTCGTGTTTGTGTACCTCGACGACATTTTGGTCGCGAGTACTTCAGAGGACGAACACGAAACGCACCTCACAGCAGTTTTTAGGAGGCTGGGAGAGCACGGCTTAATAGTTAACCCAGCCAAGTGCCAGTTCGGCGTCGAGCGGATCGATTTTTTGGGTCACCGCGTCTCCCCGGAGGGAGCGGTTCCGTTACCAGAGAAAGTACGCGCGGTAGCGGATTTTCCCCGTCCACAAACGGTCAAATCACTACAGGAATTCTTGGGGATGGTGAATTTTTATAGCCGATTCCTGCCCCACGCAGCTCAAATCATGCAACCGTTATATGCCGCGCTCAAAAAACAAAAACCGACCCAGGCGGTCGAATGGTCCCCGGAGCGGGAGCGCGCGTTCACAGAGGTTAAAAAAGCCTTGGCTGACGCTGCGCTCCTGGCCCACCCAGACCCTGCAGCACGTATCGCGCTGATGACAGACGCTTCAGACTTAGCCATAGGGGCCGTTATTGAGCAACAGGTAGCCGGAGTTTGGCAGCCTTTGGCTTTCTTTAGCAAATCTTTAAGCGCGGCTGAACGAAAATACAGCGCGTTTGACAGAGAACTGTTGGCGCTGCATTTGGCTATTCGTCATTTCCAGTTCTGGCTGGAAGGACGGTGCTTCACCGCTTATGTGGACCACAAGCCGCTCACATACGCCATGGCCAAAATTTCAGACCCGTGGTCCGGCAGGCAGCAGAGGCAGCTGGCCGCAATCTCGGAATTTACCACTGACATTAGGCACGTCGCGGGCAAATTCAATGTAGTAGCGGATTGTCTCTCACGCGCGTTCACGACCCCAACACGCGCAGAGGCAGAACGGGCCACCGTGACCGCGCCGCAGGAGAGCGGCACGGTGGCGCGCGCAGCCCCGGTGCACGTGGGTATAGATTACGCAGCCATGGCAGCGGACCAGGGGGCGGACGCAGACGTGCGCGCGCTCCAGTCTGGACCAACAGGGTTGAGGCTGGAGAGCAAGTGTTTACAAACCGGTATGCCCCCCCTGATCTGCGACATGTCGACGGGGCGCCCGCGTCCGGTGGTTCCGGCCACGTGGCGCCGCCGTGTTTTTGACTCGGTCCACTCACTGGCGCACCCGGGGGTGCGCGCGTTGGTGAAACTAGTGGCGGAAAAGTTTGTTTGGCCGTGCCTGCGCAAGCACGTGAAGGAATGGGCAAAAACCTGCATTTCCTGTCAACGGGCCAAAATTCACAGGCACACAAGAGCCCCGTTAGAACCGTTCCGCATTCCGGCCAGAAGGTTCGACCATGTGCACGTCGACCTTGTGGGCCCCCTACCGGCATCACAGGGGTTCACGTATCTTTTGACAATGGTGGACCGCACCACACGTTGGCCGGAAGTGGTCCCACTTGCGACGACCACGGCCGCGGAGGTGGCTCGGGTTTTTTTAACGGCTTGGGTGGCGCGTTTCGGGGTTCCGTCGGACATTACGTCCGATAGAGGACCGCAATTCATCTCTGAGCTGTGGTCAGCGATGGCCAACGGCTTAGGAGCCAAAATTCACCGCACTACGGCTTACCACCCTCAGGCCAATGGTTTATGCGAGCGTTTTCATAGGTCTTTGAAGGCAGCACTCAGAGCGTCGCTCACGGATGCAGATTGGGTGAATAAACTTCCATGGGTTTTATTAGGGTTGCGTTCTGCGCCTAAAGAGGACTTAGACGCCTCCCCAGCGGAGCTGGTATTCGCACAAACTCTGAGGCTGCCGGGCGAGTTTTTACCAGAGCACCCAGAGCCCCCACCTCTCTCGGCTCTGGGACCGTTAGTCGGCACGGGGGCAGACACGCTCCCGGGTCCGGTTCATCACGCTTTTCCACGAGTTTTCGTCCCCAAGGCTTTGAAAAATGCCGATTTCGTTTTTGTCAGGCGCGAAGCCCTAAAAGCAACGCTCAAACCACCTTACGAAGGGCCATTTCGAGTGCTGGAGGCAGGTGATAAGCAATTTGTGCTAGATTTTGGAGACAGAAAAGAGACAGTCAGTATTGACAGACTAAAACCTGCTTTTGTCATGAAGGACGTGTCTGTACCGGTCGCAGTGGCGCCTCGACGAGGCAGGCCCCCGCAGAGGGCAATTAATCACTCTCTCCCTCAGTCAACAGACCCGAAGCAGAAACGCACCGCAGGCAAGGCGGGGCCAATGCACAGCAGATTCGGCAGACGGCTGAAGCCCAAACGGCGCACAGACTGAATGTTGGTGTTGATTATTCAGTAGTGAGTAAGGTGCTATTTAATTTTAGGAATTAGTCTGTTCTTCATCGTTTGGGGGGGGTTATATGGCTGTGTTGTGAGACATGTATATGTTGGACACTGCATATGTGATTTAACCATGATGAAGGAGAGCCAGCCCCCTGTGGTGCGGAGCCACAGAGCCTGGACCCCCTGCGGAGGACAGGGGACAGAAGACTTCCTGACCACTGAGGCTCGGGAAGAGAGAAGGGGGAGTTATGTAAATAAAAGGCTAATGAATGTGAATAAAGAGATTTTGAGAGAGATGTGTGATTTCCCCCGCGAGGGAAATGGTTTGATGTCAGAATGTTTAAATGAGAGAACTTTGGTGTGTTCACCCTCTTTTTTCGCTGCTCAAGAATGAGAGCAGACAGTGGAATGATTACTTGAATAAACTGGAATGAAAGACAATTCGGTTTCGTTATTCAAGTCTCCCCACAAAGCACACTGATTCACCCACATTTGCAATTTACAGCCGACTCACACCCTAATACAAAGACAGTTATAATCCTACACATGCACACACCACACTGGCCCAACGGAACACTCCGCTATGTAAAAGACAGTCACTGAAAAGAAAAGGGCCACACACCAAAATAAATTAATCCTGAATTAAATAACTATACACATTACAATCAAATGGTAATTACAAACATGAACAATGGTGGTACCCGACTCCACAAACCCGCATAATCACAACACAAATTGGGCACAGAGACTCCTTATTTACAACACAGAGCACACAACATGGGGCAGTCACTAAACTCACACACACCCGTCACCAACTTTCACACCCAGTGTCACTGCACGTTCCACACACATATATAGCTCTCAGAACATCCACACAATTGAACGGCATTCACAATCAGCAACGGTGGTCACAGTTTCATTTAAATCACATTACTTAACATCATCTTTTTTTTTTCCATTTAGAAAACTTCAACAGACAAACACTGTTAGACATGACCCCGACTGTAGCACAGATTACACCACCTATGTTTCAATGTCCCGTTTACCTTCCAGCATCGCATGTCATTATTAAACACAGGACCATGAGTAAAGATCCATAAGTGATGCAACAACACGGTACACATAGGTTCAGCACTCAGCACTTATCATATTTTCAGTTATAAGTCTAACATTAACCTTAGCAAACACACTTTAGAACACACTAAACTAGACACACCATAAGCCCCCAAAATCAAGTCATAGCCCGTGTCTCTTGAAGGCTCCCCTCTGGACCGTCCAGCGGCCCACTCCCAGAGCGTCCCCGTTTCTTCATTACCGGAGACAGGCTGCACAGGCATCCTTTCCTTCCTGAATGCCACAGCTCTTTCGGGTGCTGTCTCGACCCATCTGTCAATTTCAGGTAACCGTCGTCATCAGCTCATACCACCTGTAGCTCACTCTGTCCATCTTTCTGCTCCTTTGAGCTGCGCACACGTCCTAGCCAAAACTCGACCGCAAGGCACACACCATCACCCTCGCCTAGGGGAGCGCTCACTGGCTTTCTCCATCTTCTGCGTCACAAACCGGAACCCATATGGCTCTTCAGCATCCCACTAAGCTTGCTCAAGCCTTGTCCCTTGTTTTCATTCTGGGCACGGCTAGGATTCGTGCCATCTGGTCTCACTCCAATCACTGCCCGACCACTCCTTCACTTCTCCGCAGGCGATGGTGAACCCAAGCCCATAAAACAAATCACAGCCCATCAAATTGTTGCCACTCCGGGACACCATGAGCTCAAGTGCGCACATAGAGGTTTTTCTGTACCTCACCGGCAGCCACACTGAGCCCACGATGTCCAACAGGTTGTCACCAAACCCATAACAGGCTATGTCTGTTTTACTCACAGTGTAATGGGGGAAGAACTTCTTTACCCTTGCCAAATTCAGAATGGAGGCTGCCGACCCCGTGTCCACCATCGTCGGTATTGGCGTCCCATCCAATAGTATCTTGCAGTATACGACCATCCATGGTTGGTGAGATAGTGTGGACCACTGTTGGTGCACCTCTTCCAAGTCATCGTTCTTCCCTCTCAAAATTCCGGCAAACTCTGGCGAAGTGGTGGAACAAACCACACCGTCTACAACACTCGCCCCTCGCTGCGCACTCCCTCGCTTTATAGCGGTACCTACTGGATCCACAGCCGTAGCATCTCAGCGTCCCCGAGGTGGACCAAATCTTCACAATGGCTGCGTAGTCGTCTTCGCTGCCATCGTCTGAATCCAAGGCCAGTGCCTGCCATTGTTAATCGTTCCTGTGCGGGGCCTCCGTATCACCGAGATTCTTTGTTAGCCTTTCCGTTGCCTCGTGTTGTTGTGTTAGCTCCATGGCTGCTAGCAGTGACAGCTCACCAGCGTGGATTAGCAGGCGGACCCTTGCTGAGGAATAGGCCACGTGCTCCGCCAACTGGTCGCGGACCATCTCCTCCAAAGTCCCAAACCTGCACTCACCCGCCAGCCGCTGAAAGTCCGCCATGAACTGTTGAACCGACTCTCCGGGTCGCTGATGTCACTGCCTGAACTGTATGTGCCGCATTATGATGTTTTCAGGGGTGCGGAAGTAGCCCGCCATGAGCCTTGCTACATCGCCAAATGAGTCACCTCCTCCAAGCGTGCTCAGGATCCTCTGGCCTTCCATACCAAGGTTATGGACCAGAACAGCCCTCACATGCAATTTGTCAAGGTCGCCGAGGCTTAACGCTGCAAGATAATTCCTGAAGGCCGCATACCATCTGGCCCATGGGACCAACGGCTTGCCCGGAGCCTCCAAAAATGGACGAAATGCGGTAGCAGCCCTCTCCTTCTCTGTATATCCTTGTCGCGAAATGCTGTGTCTCAAATTAATGAAGAGGCAAGATGACGTTTTTTAGTTTTATTGAGCGAGAACACAGGAACACAGGCGACTCTACCGCAAGTACAGGAGCCACAGCAAAGAGACAAGATGCCTCCCGCAGTTGGCTTATATATCCTAGGTGACGCCACCTCTGGGAGGTGGCGTCACCCCTCTCAAGCCCAGGCCATGATTTTTTATATATATACACTACCGTTCAAAAGTTTGGGGTCACCCAGACAATTATTTTGTGTTTTCCATGAAAAGTCACACTTATTTACCACCATGAGTTGTAAAATGAATAGAAAATATAGTCAAGACATTGGCAAGGTTAGAAATAATGATTTGTATTTGAAATAATTTTTTCCTTCAAACTTTGCTTTCATCAAAGAATCCTCCATTTGCAGCAATTACAGCATTGCAGACCTAACATGATTGCACAAGGGTTTTCTAATCATCCATTAGCCTTCTGACGCAATGAGCAAACACATTGTACCATTAGAACACTGGAGTGATAGTTGCTGGAAATGGGCCTCTATACACCTAGGTAGATATTGCACCAAAAACCAGACATTTGCAGCTAGAATAGTCATTTACCACATTAGCAATGTATAGAGTGTATTTCTGATTAGTTTAAAGTTATCTTCATTGAAAAACAGTGCTTTTCTTTCAAAAATAAGGACATTTCTAAGTGACCCCAAACTTTTGAACGGTAGTGTGTATATATATACAGTATATATACTGTATATATATATTGCTCAAAAAAATAAAGGGAACACTAAAATAACACATCCTAGATCTGAATGAATGAAATATTCTTATTAAATACTTTGTTCTTTACATAGTTGAATGTGCTGACAACAAAATCACACAAAAATTATCAATGGAAATCAAATTTATTAACCCATGGAGGTCTGGATTTGGAGTCACACTCAAAATTAAAGTGGAAAAACACACTACAGGCTGATCCAACTTTGATGTAATGTCCTTAAAACAAGTCAAAATGAGGCTCAGTAGTGTGTGTGGCCTCCACATGCCTGTATAACCTCCCAACAACACCTGGACATGCTCCTGATGAGGTGGCGGATGGTCTCCTGAGGGATCTCCTCCCAGACCTGGACTAAAGCATCCGCCAACTCCTGGACAGTCTGTGGTGCAACGTGGCGTTGGTGGATGGAGCGAGACATGATGTCCCAGATGTGCTCAATTGGATTCAGGTCTGGGGAACAGGTGGGCCAGTCCATAGCATCAATGCCTTCGTCTTGCAGGAACTGCTGACACACTCCAGCCACATGAGGTCTAGTATTGTCTTGCATTAGGAGGAACCCAGGGCCAACCGCACCAGCATATGGTCTCACAAGGGGTCTGAGGATCTCATCTCGGTACCTAATGGCAGTCAGGCTACCTCTGGCGAGCACATGGAGGGCTGTGCGGCCCCCCCCAAAGAAATGCCACCCCACACCATTACTGACCCACTGCCAAACCGTTCATGCTGGAGGATGTTGCAGGCAGCAGAACGTTCTTCACGGTGTCTCCAGACTCTGTCACATCTGTCACGTGTGCTCAGTGTGAACCTGCTTTCATCTGTGAAGAGCACAGGGCACCAGTGGCAAATATGCCAATCTTGGTGTTCTCTGGCAAATGCCAAACATCCTGCACGGAGTTGGGCTGTAAGCACAACCCCCACCTGTGGACGTCGGGCCTTCATACCACCCTCATGGAGTCTGTTTCTGACCGTTTGAGCAGACACATGCACATTTGTGGCCTGCTGGAGGTCATTTTGCAGGGCTCTGGCAGTACTCCTCCTGTTCCTCCTTGCACAAAGGCGGAGGTAGCGTCCTGCTGCTGGGTTGTTGCCCTCCTACGGCATCCTCCACGTCTCCTGATGTACTGGCCTGTCTCCTGGTAGCGCCTCCATGCTCTGGACCAAAGCCACGTTGCACCACAGACTGTCCAGGAGTTGGCGGATGCTTTAGTCCAGGTCTGGGAAGAGATCCCTCAGGAGACCATCCGCCACCTCATCAGGAGCATGTCCAGGCGTTGTAGGGAGGTCATACAGGCACGTGGAGGCCACACACACTACTGAGCCTCATTTTGACTTGTTTTAAGGACATTACATCAAAGTTGGATCAGCCTGTAGTGTGTTTTTCCACTTTAATTTTGAGTGTGACTCCAAATCCAGACCTCCATGGGTTAATAAATTTGATTTCCATTGATAATTTTTGTGTGATTTTGTTGTCAGCACATTCAACTATGTAAAGAACAAAGTATTTAATAAGAATATTTCATTCATTCAGATCTAGGATGTGTTATTTTAGTGTTCCCTTTATTTTTTTGAGCAGTATATGTATATATAGACATACAGACAGACAGACAGACATGTATGTATACACGATCCTACAGCCCCCTTCCTGATTTCTCTTTTTTTGTGTGTTTGGCACCCTTAAATATTTCAGATCATCAAACAAATTTAAATATTAGACAAATATAACACAAGTAAACACAAAATGCAGTTTTTAAATGAAGGTGTTTATTTTTAAGGGGAAAAAATCCAAACTTACATGGCTCTGTGTGAAAAAGTGATTGCCCCCTAAACCTAATAACTGGTTGGGCCACCCTTAGCAGCAACAACTGCAATCAAGTGTTTGTGATAACTGGCAATGAGTCTTTAACAGCGCTGTGGAGGAATTTTGGCCCACTCATATTTGCAGAATTATTGTAATTCAGCCACAATGGAGGGTTTTTGAGCATGAACCACCTTTTTAAAGTCATGCCACAGCATCTCAATCAGATTCAGGTCAGGACTTTGACTAGGCCACTCCAAAGTCTTCATTTTGCTCTTCTTAAGCCATTCAGAGGTGGACTTATTGGTGTGTTTTGGATCATTGTCCTGCTGCAGAACCCAAGTGTGCTTCTGCTTGAGGTCATAAATAGATGGCCGGACATTCTCCTTCAGGATTTTTTGGTAGACAGCAGAATTCATGGTTCCATTTACCACAGCAAGTCTTCCAGGTTCTGAAGCAGCAAAACAGCCCCAGACCATCACACTACCACCACCATACTTTATTGTTGGATGATGTTCCTTTTCTGAAATGGTGTTACTTTTATGCCAAATGTAATGGGACACACACCTTCCAAAATCAACTTTTGTCTTGTCAGTCCAGAGTATTTTCCCAAAAGTCTTGGGGGTCATCAAGATGTTTTCTGGCAAAACTGAGATGAGCCTTTATGTTCTTTTTGCTCAGCAGTGGTTTTTGTCTTTGAACTCTGCCATGCAGGCCATTTTTGCCCAGTCTCTTATGGTGGAATCATCAGTGTTGGGCAAGTTACTAAAAAATAGTAACTAGTTACAGTTGCTAGTTACTTCTTTTCAAAAGTAACCGAGTTACTTTTGAGTTACTGCATGATTAAAGTAACTAGTTACTTGGAAAAGTAACTTTCACATTACTTTTAAATGCATACTGAAATCATCTTGCACACATAGCAAGATCAAGGGCCCCTTGTTCTCATCAGAAAAAAAGAAGAAAAAGAAAACTGATGAGAAAAAAAAGTCTCATCTTACAGAGGAAAAAAATGTCTCAGATTTACATAAACTATTGTAATCAGTAGAAAGTCAGAAATTTACTAGAAATAAAGCTGTAAGTTCACAATGAAAATTTTGGACCCCCTGGCGGGCCGTTTTTGGCCCACAAGCCACATGTTTGACACCCCTGGACGAGCCCATTAAAAACGCATATTTAGAGGATTTACTTCCATAAAATTGTTGCATATCACAACAGCATGTAAATGAATAAGATAAAATAAAACAGAAGGCACAGATAAATGAAAGTTCACCTTAAACTGTTCTCTGCTGCAACAAATCAGTCACTTTTTCTCTGTGCGGTAAGAAAACATTTACATAACTGTGGACATTAAATGCAGTTTCTTGTTCTAAAAATACTCGTGTTTAACCACAGAGGTAGGAGCTCATGTTGGGGCTACTCACCACTCGGACAACAGGTAATAAGGGCTGAGAAGTTGCCACCGCCATGGCATTTCTTCCAAACCAGGTTGTGGCATGAGCAGGACAGGAACCCGACCTGTGGAAAAGACTGACGGCTGCGTCAGTCCTGTAGGATCAGTTCATATTTATTTGCGCTAAAAATATCTATCCATAATAATAATAAAACGAGTAACGCATCTGATCAAATTAATTCATTCATTAACTGTAACACATTACTGAATTTTTAAATAGTAAATTCGTTACACAGCAGGTTAGTGCAAAAGTAGTGGAGTTACTCCCAACACTGGGAGTCATGAACACAGATCTTAACTGAGGCAAGTGAGGCCTGCAGTTCTTTGGATGTTGTTGTGGGGTCTTTTGTGACCTCTTGGATGAGTCGTCGCTGTGCTCTTGGGGTAATTTTGGTCAGCCGACCACTCCTGAGAAGGTTCACCACTCTTCCATGCTTTCGCCATTTGTGGATAATGGCTCTCACTGTGGTTCGCTGGAGTCTCAAAGCTTTAGAAATGGCTTTGTAACCTTTTCCAGACCGATAGATCTCAATTTCTTTGTTTCTCATTTGTTCCTGAATTTCTTTGGATCGTAGCATGATATCTAGCTTTTGAGGATCTTTTGGTCTATTTCACATTGTCAGGCAGGTCCTATTTAAGTGATTGCTTGATTGAGAACAGGTGTGGCAGTAATCAGGCCTGGGTGTGGCTAGAGAAATTGAACTCAGCTTTCCAAAGAGGTGATAAACCAGAGTTAATTTATGTTTTAATGAGGGGGTGGGGGGCAATCACTTTTTCACACAGGGCCATGTAGGTTTGGATTTTTTACCCTTAATAATAAACACCTTCATTTAAAAACTGCATTTTATGTTTACTTGTGTTATCTTTCTCTCATATTTAAATTTGTTTGATGATCTGAAACATTTAAGTGTGACAAACATACAAAAAAATGAGAAATCAGGAAGGTGCAAACACTTTTTCACACCACTGTATGCTAATGATATGGAACTGCATCAGTGAACAATTTGCAAAACATGCTGCAACATGACAGTACAAAACTACAATATCCATACCTGCGAACACTCTTTGCTTAATATTTTTCCATGTGTCATTGACAAGACACCACAGTCAACTTTAATAAAACAAAATCCCAACTGTAAACCTCTGGCTAGTAAATTTGCTGAATAGCTATTAACTTTGGAAAATTACTGGCAACAGTGATTTAACAGAAAAAAAAGTTAAATGAATGCTCTATATATGGCTGTGATACATTTACTTTTCCATATTTAAAATATGTTTTGGTTAATGTCAAAACCTGCTCATGTCCTTCTTCCCCAGATGTAGACAGTTCATCAGCATCCCCTCCCCCTGTCTGTACTCCTCCATCCTCTTCTTTTACTTCTCCCGCTTCTCCTCCCTCCCATTCCGCCTCCTGTAAAAGACATCATCACAGCACTATTGAGAAGCGCTTATCCTCCACTAGAAGTCACACATCCTTCAAGACAGATGCTGCTCACATTAAGGAGGTCGCTGGAGATGGTGAGACTATCCACTTTTGATAGTTCTGAATCTGTTTGATGGACAGGTCTGTTCTGATGAGTAAAGCCAGTGTGGCACTGCTTTAAACAGTCAGTTTTTAGAACTCAGTAAGAAACAGTATGTGGTTAAAGGCCTTGAAAAGTTGAAGTCTTACATCAGAAGTAATGATAATTTTGTACAGTGAGGTCCCCATATTGAGCAACATGGCAACAGTGGAAATTGAGTTTTTATAGTAGGACATCCTAAAGAAAATCAGTAGGGGGGTGCCATAGTAACTATATTCATCTTTTTAGTAGGGGCGACAATGACTGTTTCACTTAGGTCTGATCAGATTCCTCCACTCATTCATTATTCATTCAACTGCTTAAGCCTATCCCAGCATCCTCCTTGGGCGACGGGCAGGGTACACCCTGGACAAATCGCCAGTCCGTGGCAGGGCCAACACAGCAAGACAGACAACCATTCACTCTCATATTCATACCTGGGGACAATTTAGAATCCCCAGTTGATGCTAATTAACCTAACGCACATGTCTTTGGCCTGTGAGAGGAAAATGGAGTACCTGGAGAAAACCCATGCTGACACAGGGAGAACATGCAAACTCCACACAGAAGAGTCACCGATAGGGGGTGGGATCAAACCCATGACCTTCTTACTGTCCTGCCACAGTGCTAACCACTGCACCACCGGGCTGGTCATACTCAAGCAACAGTAAAAAAAAAAAACCTTTTAAGTGAAAGAACATCTAGTCACACTGGACTGGTTCACCACCTACCTCAGTGACAGGAAGTTCTCTGTCAGCTTAGGCCAGTCAATCTCTTCACCAGCAAGGGTCTCCTGTGGGGTGCCACAAGGTTCCATCCTGGGTCCCATTCTTTTCTCCCTCTATGTGGTCCCACTTGGCCACCTGTTTCACAAACATAACATCCGTTATCTTTGTTATGTTGATGACAGCCAGCGATACCTCCCACTCAAACTTAATGACAACTCCAGCCTGATCAGACTTAAAAATTGTCCTACTGACATCAAATGTTGGCTGGCCAAAAATTGTTCCAACTAAATGAAAAACAGTCAGATTGTAGTGTTTGGTCTTGCTAATTTCATCATGGCCATCACCAGCAGTCTGAGAGACCTGGCCCCTATGGTTAAACCAGACCTCGGAATGATCCTGAACTCCTTATTTAAACTAGGCTGTGAGAGTGAATGGTTGTCTGTCTCTCTGTGTTGGCCCTGCAATGGACTGGCGATCTGTCCAGGGTGTACCCTGCCTCTCGCCCAAAGATGCTGGAATAGGCTCCAGCTCCCCTGCGACCTGAAAATGATTAAGCAGTAGAAGATGGATGGAAACAGGTAATCACCGTCGTCAAAGCAAGTTTCTTCTACAGTAGCTCCAGGCCATTATAAAAATTAAACCATTTCTCAGTTTTAACCCTTTAAGTGCCCTAGGTGCCATGTGGCGCCTGGGGAAATGCAAGGCAACTCAATCCCCCCCCCCAAGTGGTCAAGAGTGGTAAAAAATTTTCTCAATAAAATAGTTCAGATTTCCAAGGCTATAACTTGAAAGTTACAAGAGATAATGGCTTACTGTCGATTAAAAAGATGTAGAATATGATCCAAAGATTCAGACAGGAATAAATTTACACATCTAATTTGCATAATGTCGCAGCAGGTATATAAATTACATAGTCAAAAGTGGACTTTGGACACATTTACATAAAGAATGGTCCGGTTTTTTTGACACCAATTTGTTTACAGGGGTATGTTTTTATCTAATCTTCAAAGTATATGAACCAGAAAATCAATAAAATGTCAAAAAAACATATTTCTCTTACCTGTTGCCGGGTGGGAGGCTCGCCCGCCCCCGTGACCGGTCCATTTTCGTCCATCGTAGTCGATGTTTGTGTGTTTGCTCAGCCATTTACATCGTGTACCACATCTACAAACTCTTATGATTACCCCACGTGAATTTCGTTTGTATTACGTGGCTATTTTTTCTGTTTGGTGCATTATACCTGTGGGAATCCATGCTACCCGTGGGCGTTGCCATCTTGTACTGGTAGCTCAGTTTGTCGTCCATCGTGGTCGATGTATCACATTACTTAGTAATTTACACTCGTGTACCACATCTACAAACGCTTATGATTATCCCACGTGAATTTCGTTTGTAATATGCGGCTATTTTTCCTGTTTCACGCAGTTTCAGTCATCATCGCGGCAGCGATGACCAAACATGGCGGCATCCACATTGGTGTGTGAGTTCAAAGTGGAAAAAGGAAGAAGAATTATGAGGATTTCTTCTTCTTTGCTATATTCCATGTCAGCCATGATTCCTTCGGCGCGTGTCTGCCACCTTCTAAACTGTCAGATCAGTAGAGATTAGTACAAATTCTCAGTATAGCCAGGGGACATCAAAAAGTTCACACGTGCAGTTGCTGCACTGTGCCACTGGGGGCGCGCGACCAGTCGATTTAATCTGGGCAGTTAAAGGGTTAAAGACCTTGGACAAGTCATCCACACCTTCATATCCTCCTGTCTTGACAGCTGTAATTCACTGTACTCAGGCATCGGTTAGTCATCCCTCTCCCACTTGCAGCTTGTCCAGAATGCCACTGCCAGTTTCCTCACGGGTACAAAAAAAGAGAGACCACATCATCCCCATCTTGACCTCTCTCCACCGGCTCCCTCAAAGCTTAGAACAGTCTTGCTCCCTCCTACATCTCTGAGCTTCTGACAGTTTACTCCACCTCCTGGTCCCTCAGGTCTACTGACCAGTGACTCCTGGTTGTTCCAAGTACCAGACTGAAGCTCAGGGGTGACCGCGTTTTTTTTCATTTTCAGTCCCTAAGATGTGGAACTTGAACCCCCTATCTGTCTGATCTGCTCCATCAGTGGAGTCTTTAAAAACCTAGCTGTACTCCCTGGCACAATGATCTGCACGGACATTTTGGGGGACAGGTGCTCAACCAAAAAAAGGGGGAACTTTGGGGCCCATAGTGGATCAGTCTGGTGACAAGAAGAAAATAGGCTTCCCATTTCACATGTTAAATGTTAAAAAAATAATAAGACTTAGCAAAGTGAGAATTATGCACCCATATCATGTCGATGCCATTACCGACATCCATTGCTGATGCAGTGATCGGCAGTTTTTTCTTGTGTGTTGGGTGAAATGCGTCGTTCCATTGCCAAAATGGGTTTCAACCAATGTGTAAAGTGATTTGTGTTCGTGGTGTGTTTTTGTTTATGAAATAGCGACAGACAAGCGCAGATTGTGCTGGAGTTGGAGTTGGCTAATAAATGTTAAGAAAAAGCAACTTTTTATATGATCGTTGCGCAGAGAAAAAGAGAAGTCGGAGAAAACAGTGCGTGCGATCCCCACCACTGCCATTATTTGGCAATCTGTGTAATTACTGGGGTTATGACAAGTGACAAAATGTTCTGTATGTGCTTACATCCTCAATATTCTTTTGAATTTGGACCGTTGTTTAACCGAATCGCTTTGGAAGTTGTGCCTCATGAACAGGCAGAGCGGAGCAGCGACAAGAACCAGGAAATGTGAAGGAGTAGACAAGAAGAGGAAGAAGAAGAATCCATCTCCATTGCCATTCAGTCCATACAGCCAATCATGTACGGTAGAACAAAATTATGTTTCTCCTATCTACAATGTTAATCATATCCAGAATCAAAGGAGTTGCTGCCATGCAAGGTGCCGCTACAAACAACTTCTCCTCCCCCCATTCTATTACGCTGAGCACCAAGGTAGAAGGTGGGAAGTACCATTTTTATGTGGTCTTTCGTATGACCCGGCAGGGACTTGAACCCCCAACATCCCGGTTGTGGGGCAGATGCTCGATCAACTAGGCCACCACTCCAGACCAATTGCAGCTCTTACAGCCTGCATCACCAACATGCACCTCTCCTTCTCTGGAGAGGTGCATGTCGGCCGACGCAATAGGAACGCATGTTCCTGCTGTGTCGACGCCGTTGCAGCTGTGTCACATCAATGCGGGTGCATAAATCCAGCTTAAGACTGCAAGTCTTACTTGTGGTACAGTTGTAGATATGTCCAAGGTGTGGATTTTATGATATTTAAGTTGCAACTGTTATGAACCATTTTTTGCTTTGCTGCACCATGAGCACAGGGGCTATGGCAGCAATACAAAGCTGCCCTCACTTTTTACCTTCCTAATCCTCAGAACTTCCTGGTTCACCATCTTTCCTTCATCCATCCTCCTCATTCTCTCGTTTTCATCATTCATCAGCTCCTCGAAGTACTACTTCCAGCTTCTCAACACACCGTTAGTACATTACCATTTCTGTCCTTAATCAACTTAACCTGCTGCACATCCTTTCCAGCTTGATCTCTGTCTGCCCATCCGATACATGTCCTTTTCTCCTTCCTTAGTGTCCAGCCTCTCATTCAACTCACTATATCCTTTGCCTTTGCTACCTCGCTTTGCCATGTGCCTAGATTCCAAATACTCCCGTCTACTTTCTTCATCTTCCTGACTATCCCACTTTTTCTTTGACAGTCTCTCCCTTTTAATACTTTCCTGTACCTCCTCATTCCACCACCAGGTCTCCTTGTCTTCCTTCCTCTGCATTGTAAAAAAAAAGTTGTCTCAACTTTAAAAAAAAGTTAGTGTTTGGGCTGCCTTAAAACTTAAGTTCAGTGAACTTGAAAAGATAAGTGATAAAGACACATAAAACATATAAACACATAAACTCAAGTTCAGTCAACTTAAAATTTTAAGGCAGCCCAAACACTAACTTCTTCAGTAGAACAACCCAACTCAATACTTTTGCTGTACTTTCCCAGTCCTCTGGTAATTCTTCCCTACCACCCAGAGCCTGTATCAACTAATTCCTGAACTTTGTGCGACCTTCTTCCTTCTGCAACTTCCCCCACTCTGACTCTGCCTTCACTCTCTTCCTCTTCTTTCTTTCCATTGTCACCCTACAGACAACCATCCGATGCTGTCTAGCTACATTCTCCCCTGCCACCACCTTGCAGTCTCCTATGTCTTTCAGATTTTTCTTGTATAAGATATAGTCCACCGGTGTGCACACCGGTGTGTCTGCTCTTGTAAGTCGCCCAATGTTCCTCTCTCCTCTTGAAATACATGTTTACAGCCATTCCCATCCTTTTAGCAAAATCCACAACCATTTGTCCTTCCACATTTCTGTCCTTAAGACCATACCTACGCAGAATTTCCTCATCATCTCTGTTCCCTTCACCAACATGCCTATTAAAGTCTGCTCCAATCACCACTCTCTCCCCCTGGGAATGCTCTCTGCCACTTCATCCAACTTACTCCAGAATTCCTCTTTCTCTTTTACCTGGCATCCAACTTGTTGGGCATACGCATTAACAACTGTGTTTTGAAAGATATTTATGCAAATTTTAATATGCACAAAATTAAATCCTGAATAGAAACACAGAATTGATTAAACTATCAAGTGCACCTTTGAAATGTAAGCACTTGGCATGGGTGGATTAACTTGTTTTCAGCTTGAGATGAAAACTCAAGCTGGAACCAAAGGGCTCTTTGCCAGTTTAACTTGTTTCACACCCCTTTATAAAGTTGTAGAAAAAGACACCTGAATTTTTGCTACAACACGTGGAACAGCTTGTCAGCATGTTTTTTTCTCTATTTAATTTTGGCACCAAGAGGTCTTGAACTCCCACCTCCAGAAGAACTTTGACCACATCCTGTGGTCTTGTTAGCTTCATTGAGCAATCACCTACAGGTCTTACTGGGACAGTTTGCTACTGAGTATGAAGCGGCTGGGATGAGAATCAGCACCTGCAAGTCTGAGTCCATGATCCTCAGCTGGAAAGGGGTGCACTGTCCTCTCTGTATTGGCGTCGAGCTCCAAAGCAAAGCTGTCGATTTACTGGTCAATCTGCACTCCGATCCTCACCTGTGGGCATGAACTTTGGATCATGACTGAAAGAATGATATCACAGACACAAGTGGCTGAAACAAACTTTCTTCATAGAGTAGCTGAACTCACCCTTAGAGACAGGGTGAGGAGCTCAGTTATCCGGGAGAGGCTCCAAGTAGAGCCACGACACCTCCACATCGAAAGGAGTCACTTGAGGTGGTTTGGGTATCTGATGCTTCCTGTATACATCCCATGTGAGGTGTTTTGGGTACATCCCACTGAGAGGAGACCCTGGGGCAGACCCAGGACAAGCAGATATATCTCCCAGCTGACCTGGGAACAACTTGGTGTCCTCCCTGAAGAGCTGCAGAAGGTGGCTGGGGAGAGGGAAGTCTGAGCTTGTCTTCTTAGACTCCTGCCTCCGTGACCTGGACCCCCACATAAGCGGTAGACGATGGATGGATGGATGGATGGATGGATTTTTGACTGTGTTTACACTGTGATGACATAGAACAGCAGAGAATGGCTGGTCAGCCTCACTGTTTTGCCAACCATTCAAATCTAGATGACATCACTTGTCAGTGTGCCTATACAGCATGTGGTTTATGCCTGCAGAGCTGAGGGTATGTGTTATTTTCAAAAGAACATTCACTGTTACATCTCCATTTGTGTGGTTATTGTTACTGTTTAAGTTGAGCACTACTGTTACTTTCTTCATCAACAACATAATTCTTGAGTCCAAATGTTTTTTAAGTCTCCTCTATAACAGACCAGTGGCCCTGACGTCCCACATGATGAAGACCCTGGAGAGACTGCTCCTTGCTCACCTCCGCCCCCTGGTGGGACCAGCGATGGATCCACTCCAGTTCGCCTACCAGCATGGCATTGGGGTGGAGGATGGGGTGATTTTCCTCCTTCACCGTTCTCTGACCCACCTGGAGAAGCCCGGGAATGCGGTGAGGATCATGTTCTTTGACTTCTCCAGTGCTTTCAACACCATCCAACCGATGATCCTGAAGGACAAGCTGCTGTGCGCAGGGGTGGACCAGCACCTGTCATCATGGATCCTGGACTACCTCACTAACCGGCCACAGTTTGTGAGAACCCGGGACTGTGTGTCCGACACGATCATCGGTAGCACGGGGGCCCCCCAGGGAACGGTTTTGGCTCCCTTCCTGTTCACCGTTTATACTGCGGACTTCTCACACAACACAACACACTGCCATCTACAGAAGTTCTCTGACAACTCTGCGATCGTCGGCCTCATCTCCAACTGAGATGAAGCTGAGTACAGACGGACTTATCCAGGACTTCGTGGACTGGTGCCATCAGAACTGCCTCCAGATCAACGCAAGGAAAACTAAGGAGCTGGTGGTGGACTGCCGCAGGCAAGGACAACCCCTCACAGCACCAGTAAACATACAGGGAACAGACACCGAGATGGTGACATCCTACAAGTACCTGGGTGTTCATCTGAACAATAAACTAGACTGGTCACACAATACTGACACACTCTACAAGAAGGGACAGCGCAGGCTGTTCCTACTGAGGAGACTCAGGTCTTTTGGTGTACAAGGGGCGCTGCTGAAGACATTCTATGGCTCGGTGGTGGCATCAGCCATCACTTTTGGAGTGGTCTGCTGGGGCAGTGGCATTACAGCAGCCGATAGGAAGAGACTGAACAAACTGATCAAGAAAGCTAGCTCTGTCCTGGGGCAACGCCTTGACCCAGTGGAGGAGATGGGAGAGAGAAGGATGGTGGCTAAACTGTCATCTCTGCTGGAGTCCGAGTCCCACCCTATGCAGGACATACTGAACGCACTGAGGAGCTCATTTAGTAGCAGACTACATCATCCTAGGTGCGCAACCGAGAGGTTTCGCAGGTCCTTCCTACCTACGGCTGTCAGACTGTATAACCTAAGCAGGGCTGCTCGCAGAGATAGCAAAAAAAAACGTGACAACCTAATAGTATTGAATGCAAAAGACGCAATAGACTTACACAATGGTCCCCTCCGGTATACAACTAGGACAATACCGGTCGCTACGGAGGGTGACAATATGTATGGGTACATACAGTGGGGCAAAAAAGTATTTAGTCAGCCACCAATTGTGCAAGTTCTCCCACTTAAAAGATGAGAGAGGTCTCCAATTTTCATCATAGGTATACCTCAACTATGAGAGACAAAATAAGAAGAAAAAAAATCCAGAAAATCACATTGAAGGATTTTTAATGAATTAATTGGTAAATTCCTCGGTAAAATAAGTATTTGGTCAATAACAAAAGTACATCTCAACACTTTGTTATATACCCTTTGTTGGCAATGACAGAGGTCAAACGTTTTCTGTAAGTCTTCACAAGGTTTTCACACACTGTTGCAGGTATTTTGGCCCATTCCTCCATGCAGATCTCCTCTAGAGCAGTGATGTTTTGGGGCTGTCGCTGGGCAACATGGACTTTCAACTCCCTCCAAAGATTTTCTGTGGGGCTGAGATCTGGAGACTGGCTAGGCCACTCCAGGACCTTGAAATGCTTCTTACGAAGCCATTCCTTCGTTGCCTGGGCGGTGTGTTTGGGATCATTGTCATGCTGAAAGACCCAGCCACGTTTCCTCTTCAATGCCCTTGCTGATGGAAGGAGGTTTTCACTCAAAATCTCACCATACATGGCCCCATTCATTCTTTCCTTTACACAGATCAGTCGTCCTGGTCCTTTTGCAGAAAAACAGCCCCAAAGCATGATGTTTCCACCCCCATGCTTCACAGTAGGTATGGTGTTCTTTCTCCTCCAAACACGACAAGTTGAGTTTTTACAATAAAGTTCTATTTTGGTTTCATCTGACCATATGACATTCTCCCAATCCTCTTCTGGATCATCCAAATGCTCTCTAGCAAACTTCAGACAGGCCTGGACATGTACTGGCTTAACCAGGGGGACACGTCTGGCACTGCAGGATTTGAGTCCCTGGCGGCGTAGTGTGTTACTGATGGTAGCCTTTGTTACCTTGGTCCCAGCTCTCTGCAGGTCATTCACTAAGTCCCCCCGTGTGGTTCTGGGATTTTTGCTCACCGTTCTCGTGATCATTTTGACCCCACGGGGTGAGATCTTGCATGGAGCCCCAGATCGAGGGAGATTATCAGTGGTCTTGTCTGTCTTCCATTTTCTAATAATTGCTCCCACAGTTGATTTCTTCACACCAAGCTGTTTACCTATTGCAGATTCAGTCTTCCCAGCCTGGTGCAGGTCTACAATTTTGTTTCTGGTGTCCTTTGACAGCTCTTTGGTCTTGGCCATAGTGGAGTTTGGAGTCTGACTGTTTGAGGTTGTGGACAGGTGTCTTTTATACTGATAACGAGTTCAAACAGGTGCCATTAATACAGGTAATGAGTGGAGGACAGAGGAGCCTCTTAAAGAAGAAGTTACAGGTCTGTGAGAGCCAGAAATCTTGCTTGTTTGTAGGTGACCAAATATTTATTTTACCGAGGAATTTACCAATTAATTCATTAAAAATCCTTCAATGTGATTTTCTGGATTTTTTTTTTCTTCTCATTTTGTCTCTCATAGTTGAGGTATACCTATGATGAAAATTGGAGACCTCTCTCATCTTTTAAGTGGGAGAACTTGCACAATTGGTGGCTGACTAAATACTTTTTTGCCCCACTGTAATCATACCATGTAGGATAACTAAGTAGACGGTTATGCTGTTCATTCCATCTAGCTACAATGCTCCGCACTGTGTGTGTTTATATATTTATATATTTATTCCATCTAGCTACAATGCTCCGCACTGTGTGTTTATATATTTATATGTACATACAGTATGTATATTCGCTGCTCTTGTTTTTTCTTGTCTTCTTGATTGTTGCTCTGAGTGTTGCTATCCCTGTGCTGTTGCAATCCTGGAATTTCCCCATTGTGGGACTAATAAAGGGTTATCTTATCTTATCTTATCTTATCTTATCTTATCTTATAAAAGCAGCCTCATTAAGTGGGCTCTTTTGGTCTGCCATGTTACCACAGAATGTCAGTCCTCTGCCAGAAAATCCTTAATCATGTTTCAAAGATAAAACACAAATTGTGACTTCTTTAATTTGAGGCCTTTCTGTTTGGATATTTTTTTCCAGGGATCTTTTTAAGAAATGTAAAACTCTTAAAGAAATAAGTCATTGGAGAGATTTTGGAGGTCATTGAGAAGAGTCTTGTTGGTGTAGTTCCTGAAATATAGTCAGATTAACAGGGAGAGCTGCAGGTTCTCTTTGACAAACGGTTCTAACTGCTGCAGTGATGTGACATTTTCACTCTTAACAGTAATGGAACAAAAATGAGCCCACTCCCATGCCCGTGTTTATCAGCTAAACAGCTCCAGTGTGCAGGTCTGCTTATCTCTACAGAGCACACACAGACCAGTGACACTCTCACTCCTCTCATCATCAGCTGCTGTTTTTTTGACTCAGAATAAACTGCAGGCTGAGTTTGAATGCAGGGATTAGAGACCATTAGACCAGTCAGAGCCTGCTGGGGGTTTTTTTCTCATAACTAGAGCACCAATTCTGCTGCACATAAGATTTAGTCCGTATATACGTATCTATATATCTATTTAAGTGTCCTTCCTTTCCTTATTTATACCAACACAAATTCATAGTCCTGCCTCTGAAGCCAACAGAACCAAGGCTGTGACAGATTGCTATTACATATACAGTAGATTTACCTAAACAAACCACCGAGTGACTTCCAGGATAGAAACCCTTTACTGCATATCAGCAAATGAGGCCTAGTAGCCAAAGTTTTAATGCAATTCTATGTCATAAAGTGGTGTGAAAAAGTGTTTGCCCCATCCTGATTTCTCATTTTTTGTATGTTTGTCACACGTAAATTGTTTCAGACCATCAAGCAAATTTAAATATTAGACAAAGATAACACAAGTAAACCCAAAATGCAGTTTTTAAATGAAGGTGTTTATTATTAAGGGTAAAAAAAAAAATAAAATCCAAACTTACATGGCCCTGTCTGGAAAAGTAACTGTGGTTTATCACATCTTTGGAAAGCTGAGTTCAATTTCTTTAGCCACACCCAGGCCTGATTACTACCAAACCTGTTCTCAATCAAGAAATCCCTTAAATAGGACCTGCCTGACAAAGTGAAGTCAACCAAAAGATCCTCAAAACCTAGACATCATGTTGCGATCCAAAGAAATTCAGGAACAAATGAGAAAGTAATTGAGATCTATCAGTCTGGAAAAGGTTATAAAGCCATTTCTAAAGCTTTGGGACTCCAGTGAACCACAGTAAGGGCGATTATGTACAAATGGCAAAAACATGCAACAGTGGTGAACCTTCCCAGGAGTGGTCGGCCGACCAAAATTACCCCAAGCGACGACTCATCCAAGAGGTCCCAAAAGACCCCCCAACAACATCCAAAGAACTGCAGGCCTCATTTGCCTCAGTTAAGGTCAGTGTTCATGACTCCACCATAAGAAAGAGACTGGGCAAAAATGGCTTCCATGACAGAGTTCCAAGACGAAAACCACTGCTGAGCAAAAAGAACATAAAGGCTCGTTTCAGTTTTGCCAGAAAACAACTTGATGATCACCAAGACTTTTGGGAAATACTCTGTGGACTGACAAGACAAAAGTTGAACTTTTTGGAAGGTGTGTGTCCCATTATATCCGGCGTAAAAGTAACACAGCATTTCAGAAAAGGAACATCATACCAACAGTAAAATATGGTGGTGATAGTGTGATGGTCTGGGGCTGTTTTGGTGCTTCAGGACCTGGAAGACTTGCTGTGGTAAATGGAACCATGAATTCTGCTGTCTACCAAAAAATCCTGAAGAAGACTGTCCGGCCATCTGTTCATGACCTCAAGCAGAAGCGCACTTGGGTTCTGCAGCAGGACAGTGATCCAAAACACACCAACAAGTCCACCTCTGAATGGCTTAAGAAAAACAAAATGAAGACTTTGGAGTGGCCTAGTCAAAGTCCTGACCTGAATCTGACTGAGATGCTGTGGCATGACCTTAAAAAGACGGTTCACGCTCGGAAACCCTCCAATGTGGCTGAATTACAACAATTCCGCAAAGATGAGTGGCCCAAAATTCCTCCACAGCGCTGTTAAAGACTCATTGCCAGTTATCGCAAACGCTTGATTGCAGTGGTTGCTGCTAAGGGTGGCCCAACCAGTTATTAGGTTTAGGGGGCAATCATTTTTTCACACAGGGCCATGTAGGTTTGGATTTTTTCCCCTTAAAAATAAACACCTTAATTTAAAAACCGCATTTTGTGTTTACTTGTGTTATCTTTGTCTAATATTATATTTGTTTGATGATCTGAAACATTTAAGTGTGACAAACATACAAAAAAAATGAGAAATCAGGAAAGTGCAAACACTTTTTCACACCACTGTATTTTCACATTAAAATAATGTTTCCAAATTTATTTTGATGGTACTTCAGCCTTTAACCAGGTAAATGTATCTACCACACCATGAGATGGCCGGCATCACCTGCAAAAGAGCTATAGCCCCGTTTCCACTGCAGGACCTAGAAACCTATTTTAGGTGGCAAGAACTTTGGTAAGGGATGTTCCTGTATCTGGTCCCCTCACCAGTCATGTCTCTATTGTTGGGGTAGGACCCATCAGTCTCTAGAGGTTTTGTTTGTGATGTATTTGTTTGACAGTTTCGACCATGATGTAGTGCACCAAGGTAAATAAGCTGTTTAAAAAAATACAATGAAATCATACCGAAATGATTATGCACAAAATAAAGTTAGGTTGAGTGCATGGCAACAACAACCCACAGCTGCTGTTGCGGAGAGGAACAGATTCATTTATACTGCATAGCTGCACGAGCACAGTGTAAGCAGCACCAGCAGTGATCCATTGTGAGAGCCACTTGTCCTGTACCATGCCCCTCCGCTGTAATGCTCGTCTCCTCCTGGTGCTTGTGCTTGCATGGTCGCACAGCTTGAATAAATAATCGATTTGACTGTTCTCTCTGCAATGATGGCAACATTCATCATCATCGTCATAGCAGTCTGTCACGGGCAACAATGACTGTTTCATTTAGGTCTGATCAGATTCCTCTATGCAGCTCTGTCTCCCACCCTCTGCTGCCAGGAACTCCCAAACCTGCAAACCCGGGCAACATCCAAGCCGGTTTGAGTTGCTTTCTGACTGACCATTTCATGAAGCTGCTTGCAAAGTATTTGAGTACCGCTAGCTTTTGCTGGACTAGCAGCACATTCTTGGCAGATAGAGGTATTATCAGTGGCAAGGACAGGCCAAGACAAACTGACTCCAGTATCTGTTGCAGTGACTGACCAGATGATAGGTTTGTTTATCTCTGCTCTTTGTGTAGTGCATGTCACAATGCACCGACTGGCAAAAGTCCACCTACTTTAAATAAACTTAGAATTTTGAACCACTAGTGCATACCCGTGCATGTCTATGTGTCTGTCACGCTTCATAGGACATCATAGGATGGCCTATGATTTCTGCCTGAACATCATAGGATGTCCTATGAACTTGGGCATCATAGGACACATAGATAAATGTGTCTTTATGATGTCACATAGACCATGTGTCATGATCTCTTCATCACTCTTCACGCTATAAAAGCAAGAAATCTGTCTGTGTGTGTGTGTGTGTCTGTCTGTCTGTCTGTCTGTCACGTTTATAGGACAGACGGCCTATGATCTCTGCCTGAACATCATAGGACATCCTATGAACTCGGGCATCATAGGACACATAGACAAATGTGTCTTTATGATGTCATATAGACCATCAACTCAGGCATCATAGGACGATTCGCAATGCCTAATATCACAGCACATAGACAAATGTGTCTTTATGATGTCATATACATCTAGCCTGCCTTCATGTCTTTATGATGTCATACTGTATACAGTGAGTCCATGCCGGAAAGCCTCTTTTTGCTCAGATCTGTTTTCATGATGGCAACATTAGTTTTGAAAATTTAAACATTTTCACTGTGCTCTTTTTCTGTTGGCTTTTTGGCTCTTCTTATTGACTTCTCTTTTGTTTATGTTGCAATGCTGATTTATGTCCTGTCAGTATCAAGTCAATCCCAAACCCCACCCAGCAGTTTTTCGGGGCTGCTCTAAAGTACCTACCCTGGACATATTTCGACCTCTGCGAGTTCCTGAGAACTTCCTCTTTTGGAGGAGACTCCTGTCAGGAAGACAAACGAGTAGAGCTCTTGTAAAACTGGTTCCCAGTTACTGCAATGGAAATGGGACTTATGTAACTTTTTCTACAACTGGCAGGTTTTACAGCTTAAGGATGCTTTGCTGGATTTATGCACCTGCATCACGTCGACGCCATTACCGACATCCATCTCAGATGCAGCGATCAGCAGTTTTTTCTTGTGGGTTGGGTGAAGTGTGTTGTTCCATTACCAAAATGTGTTTCAGCCAATGTGTGTAGTGATTTGCGCTCACCACATGTTTTTGTTTATGTAATAGTGACGGACAAGAGCAGATTGTGATGGAGTTGGAGCTAAAAAATGTTAAGAAAAAGCAACTTTTAATACGATCGATGCACAGAGAAAAAGAGAAGTTGGAGAAAACGGTGCATGCAACCACTTTGACAATCTGTGTAATTAGTGGAGTTATGATGAGCCACAAAATGTTCTGTATGTGCTTATTTCCTCGATTCTTTTGAATTTGGACCGCTGTTTAACCGACTCGCATTGGAAGTTGTGCCTCTATGAATAGGCAGCACGGAGCAGGAGATAAAGTGGACCAATCACAGCTCTTACGGCCTACGTTGGGCGATACAATAAGAACGCACATTGCTGCTGCATCAACGCCGCCGCAGCTACATTGTGTCGACGCAGTGTTGGTAGCTAAAGACGTGTCCTGTGATTGGCTATTGGGACTAAGGCTATATAACATACCAGATAACATAAGTATAAGGTAGGAAAAAATGCTTTTGGGGTAGAGAGTGTTGTTCACTATAGCGAAGGCATCTCTGATCCATGACTCTACTGGTCTGCATACAGAAATATCCTTAGGTAGGATACTGAATCTGAAATTGCCCCAGATCCATCCATTAATGTGCGTCCGCATGCATGTTTGAGAATGGATGAATGCAGCTAGTTGCTAAAAATGTTTTGAGTGAGAAATGATGTATTTTCCTCTTGTTCTCTTCTTGTAACCTGAAATCACATTCTGGAATTCCTAAAGTCTTGGTCCCAAAAAAAAAACATCTAACACAATCATAACTATATAGACCAGGGGTGACAAACTCATTTTAGCTCGGGGGACACACACCGCCAGATTTAATGGCAACTCCAAATTTAGTACAAAGAAGTACAAGTACATTGTGAAATGTTTACATTTATTGAACCATTGATCTTTTACAAAACATGAACAACCTGAATGATGAATCTTCATCAAAGTATGAACAACCTGAATTTTTTTTCTGCTTTGTTTTGAATTGAAGCCGCTGATGAAAAATATCTTAATCACAATAAACACAAATGCCATTTAAGGAACCAGATATTGTATCACTGTCATCTACTGTTAAGTCCTGGAACCTGTTTGTATTTTGAACTGTGACCTCAGTTACATGGTCACAATAAATCGATTACTGGCAATAAACTGATAATGCCACTAATCAGTACCATGTTTACATGTACACAAAATAAACCGTTTATGATTGGATTTTTTGAGTTATCTGATTATTGAAGTGGCCATGTAAACAGAATAATCTGATAAAGGGCATGTAACTGCTGTCATTAACTCAAATGGTTTACCATCCAATAATCAGTTTATTCAGTGTATGTAAATATGAGAAAACTGATAATTGCCAGCATCAGTTTATTCTCAGTAATCGGTTTATTGTGACCAGTTTTCTCATGTTTACATGCACTGAATAAACAGATTACTTGAGGGTAAACCACTTGAGTTAATGATGCCAGTTATATGGCCTTTACCGGATTATTCTGTTTACATGGCCACTTGAATAAACAGATAACTGCAGAAATCCAATCATAACTGGTTTATTAGTGTGCATGTAAACATGATCATTGACCATGTTTACATGCACATGAATAAACTGGTTATGATTGGATTTCTGGAGTTTTAATCCAGATTAAGACCCTTTATAATTTTTTGGCAGGCAAAATACAGAATTATTGTCCTTTGAGACTATTTCACAAGTGTGAGAGAGCAAGTTAGAGTATTATATTCACAATTTAATCCTGAACCAAATAAAATCATTTTTAAAACATGAAAAATGTTTCAATCAACATTAAGACCTTTGATCAATTTTTAGCAGGTGAAATAACGTATTTATGAGCTATAGCAGCCCTTTGAGATTATTCACTAGTTGGACAGAACATGTTATAATCTTCAAGATTCAACCTTGAAGAATCAAATCAAGTATTATTTTTTTTTGGCAGATAAAACGTTTGAATTCAAATTGGGAGCCTTAATGAATTTTTGGCAGATGAAGCATACATTTTATGGTTTCTACTTACAATACATAATTATTGGAGGTAAAATAATGCACAGACACTAGCATTCATGGGAAAGAAAAGTTTTATTGACTTTTACTTCATTACACACTGATTTTGTTAATTTCAGCACATTTTTCTTAACATATAAGGAAAAACATTAAAAGCTGCTACAGGATAAAATGTCTTCTTCTTCTTTTAGATTTGATTTGTGGCTGACAACCAGCTTACAGATGCATTACCGCTACTGACTTGATTATCATTACTCTATAGCTTTGTATAAGGAGTTCTGAACAACTCCTTATATGTGAAAAAATTATCCGTCTTTGGACTGTGTCCGAGGTCCGGCCAAACGTCGACCAGCTTTTAATAACCCATAAAAAACACAAAACTCATGGATCTAAAATTATGACTAATCCCTCACCGCATTAAATATTCACAGACATGGTTTGTTATGTTTTTTCATAGTTTGTTATGTTTTAATCTGATATTAAAATACATTACAAAGTCAGTATGCAAATACTCTCATTTATTAAATTAAATTACTGGAAAAGCACAAGTGTTGAACAGCTCTGTTCTGACAGGAACAAACATACCTGACATACCTTCGTTAATTGCATGGACAAAAAATTACGTCAGCTTTGCTCAAAAGCAGCTGTCAGAATCAGAAGAGAAATGGCTTTAGCCGAGCAAGGCATGCTCCCGCAGCGAGCCGATCAGTTTCTGGTGGCCCATCACTTTTTCGAAGGACACCAGCAGCTTCTCTTGTTTTGAACATGCTCAAAAAATTTTGTGACAAGAAAAACTGGCTCTGACCGTAAAAACATCCAGCAAAAGGCAGCAAACTGACACCCCTCCAGCACCCACCACACTGCGAGACACGGGGGTAAATATATTTTTAAAGAACAGTTGTTAAATACAGTAAATACCGTGACATTTCACTGTGTGCTGGATCCAGCATCCATAAAAAAGATGGGAAAAGTTTGCTTCTGAGTCTTTCTAGAAGAAATCCTGTCCTCCCGACCTGCCTAACAGAATCTCTCAGTGTAAATTGGGGATCACTTTTGTGTCTGCTACTCTTGTGCAACCCCAAATGGACAAATTGGGAATAGCAGTTATTTTATTGAAAAAGTGCTGCTCGTCTATACTGTTATTTAATTTTCACAGTTTGCAAATTCATCCCGCTGGCTGGTTTGGACTCTATGGCGGGCCGGATTAGGCCATACGTTTGACACCCCTGATATAAACAAAAAGTGCATGTGAAAAACTATTGTACTTTTCAGCAAATTACTTCTTCCTCCCAGTTTTCAAGGAGGTGTTCCTATGATTGGCTCTGCATGTTTGTATTCTGAAAGAGCTAGCACTTGACCTAGCTATCAGGTAGTTTTCCTAGGGCAAACATCTTGGTTTCTGGGTTGCTTCTGTGGGACGTTAAAACCTCTGACAGGACACCTATGACGTCACAAAAATAAAACTGAGCAATGAGTTATAGACACGTGAAGGATATTGTAATTTTTTAATACTGAAATTTCTCTAAAGCCTGATTTTTACTTCATCTTCAAATCCACATTGTAAATCCATTGTAAGAGTGTACCGCACGCCATAGCCTAATGTAACTTAGTCTCTTATTCTCTCTTCCTGGTCTTGACTCTGCCTCAACCCTTTAAAGACTTGCTCTAGGTACACAGTCAGATCTTGATGTGGGCTCGACAGTACTAACAGAAGTAAAAGCTGACAGAGACTTTAATTTCCCCAAACTTAAAGAAAAAAAATCAAACTATTCTGTCTACTGTTCTGCTGAAAGTTAATGACCCTACTGATGGATTGTCTCTGCAGACTGTTACAGTCACCATTTCCTGTCTGTTCTGATTGTCTGCAGACTGCTGTGCTCACTGTCTCCTGGCCTGTCTGTTCTGCGAAATGCTGTCCATGTGTTCTGCTCTTGGTGAGTGCCTGGTGTGCGGAACAGCTGGGGCCGGGTGCTGCGATTCCACGGCCGGTTGTTGCTGCTGCATGGAGGTGGCGGGCGAGGCAGCCTGTACAGAGGAGGCATGCCAGGCCGTGTTGGATTGTGGCATGTTAGAAGGGTGCTGTGGCTCATCCGACTGCTTGGAGATCTGTCTGGAGTGCTGCTCCATCTGCTTCCCCACATAGAGCAGCCACTCAGAAAAGGACATACAGTGACATAGCAGAAAATCAAAAAGTGCTGTAAGGACATGGATCCTGTGGTCTTTGCTTGGCTTGGACAAGCTTGCCTTGATCTGTTTTAGTATCCTCTTTGTCGGGTGAAAAACATTATCTTCTTCTCTACTTCTCATGTCTACAAAAAGTTAAACTTTTAAAACCCACAGACCACAAAGAACATTCAATTAAAAAAATCTGATGGAATGTTTAATATACAGTGGCTGAAAGAACTTTTTTTTTAAATTAAGTAACTGATTTAGAAGCAACATTTTGCACAGTTTATTAATATGTTTATGTATGATTTCATTTTTCTGTGACGGTAAACCACATAAAATGGTTAATGAATGTAAGAATGGGCCATCTGGGAATCATGAGAGCATATTTCATTGTTATAACGTTGGATGTTAAACTTTGTGTTCCTACTGTGCTGTTAGATGTAGCAGCAATAAAACTCTGAATCCAGTCTGATCATGCCTCTGTGCCTCATAACTGACAGCTCCGGAGTCGGACTGGGTCGGGTGGGACAGGAAGTTGGTCTTGCAGGGACAGGACGTGTGTGTGTTTGTCAGTGCAGCTTGCCAGGATCTCCAAACAGGAAACAGGAACTCACTGGAAAGACAATGGCACCTAACCTCTGACTCCCTGGATGCTGCACATCAAAGAGACACACTCATGGTCGGCCATCTGTATTAGCAAGGACTGTGATTGACGTACTGCATTCCAAAACCTTGAACCATGACTCTGCTTATGCTGTTAATGCTCAAACTGTCTTATCCACCTTCAGGGGCGTAGCACAAAATTTTGGGCCCCAGGTACAGCACTGTGTGTGGGCCCCTCACACACAAACCAAATTTTGAATTTTGCATTCCAAGGTTTAAGATGGGGCCATTTCCATTAAAAGCCTTGGTTAGTAAGCGCCACTGTTATGGACAATTTGATGCTAGTATATGATTTGTTTATCTGTCTTTGATAATATATTTACTATCACCAGTATTTCCAAACCTGTTTGTCTATAATGCACTTTTGAGAATGGATGTAGTTTTCATTTTCACTTTTTATTTATTTATTTATTTTGAATTCCATTGGTCTTATTCTTTTGTATTAGTCCAATTTTTGGCTAGTAGAGCATCTTCAGCAAACCCAGTTTCCAGTTAAGATCAATACACAGTGATGTGCACAGACATTTTTTTTTTGGGGGGGGGGGGCAGATGGTCACCCCCCCCCCCAAAAAAAACAAAACAAAAAGAAAAGCACTCCTAAATAATGAAAAAGGAAATTTACATACTGTAGTGCAAATTCTACTGTATTTGTTTGGTATATCTATTTTAATACCTATACATTCATGGACATATTTAATACCCCATAAATTTTTACAAAATTATCAACTTACACAGAGACCATGGTCTTCATCATTGATTATGTAAAAGTCAATGACAAAAAATGCAGCTTCCATTAAAAAATAAATATGTTCCAAATACAAAAAAATCTTTGCAAGAATATGAAAAAGCTTGTTTTTCAATAAGTAAAATATTAAACCTCCATTCAAACAAATAAATATTTGCAAAAAAAAACAAACTTTAAAAAGTGTATTCCCCTTGTCAGTAAAAATGAGCCAAAATCCCCCCTCCGTTAACCTGCCCCCTCCATCCCCATTAAGACTTTAAAGTGCTGATGACACGTTTTTGACTTCCTCTGATTTTTCAACACATAATACAATATGACGAAATAGGTTGGTCTGTGCAGTTCTAAGGCTTTTTTTCACGCGAACATCCAACGTTTTCATGAGCACAATGTCAACTATTGCGTCAGTGGTTGGAAAACCCCCCGGCCATGTTGTAGTGTCATCGACGGAACACAGCGCTTGGCTGCCCTTTGTACACACAGGATGGAAGCGGTTGAAAACATCGACGATGGTCCCAGCACATGTAGTCTGGAATAGGTTTGTGTTGTCCAATCTTCAGACAATTATAATTCCGAAAAATGGGATGACAATGAAGAATCTGGGGGCATCAAACCGTATAGGTTTGAGCCGTGCCAAGCGGGCATTGTGCCTAGCGAGTCAGACTCAGTGACAGTCAGCTGTTCATGATTTGTGTGCATCATCTGCCGTGTTGTCAGCCAGCCAATATTGCCAACACTATCACAACGTGTTAGCCACTCCACACAGCCGTGGTTCTGTTGCACCCCTTGTAGTGATGTCGGCTCTGGTGCGCAACCGTGGTTAATATGTCTCCTCTCCATGTTCGCTGTGCGATGTCAGCCCCGAACGCCTACTCTTTGTGTTTTTGTGTATTTTTTGTAAGTCTTCACCTTTTTGGGAACTGTCTGTCGTTCTATATTAAATGTGCTGTGGTGAATCCTGCGCTTAAATCCTCGTGTAAATTCTCATTATTTATGCGTAAATCCTCCCTCTCCGTGCGCTCTTATGCAGGGCAGGGAGAGGGCGCATGAAATAACGAGGATTTGCATGCAGGGTTCACCACAGCACATTTAATATAGAACGACAGACAATTCCCAAAAAGGTGAAGACTTACAAAAATACACAGAAACACAAACAGTAGGCGTTTGGGGCCGACATCGCCCAGTGAACATGGAGAGGAGACGTATTAACCACAGGTGCACCCCAGAGCCAACATCGCTTCAAGGACGCACGAAAACATGGAGTGACTAACACGTCGTGAGAGTGCTGAAAATACTGGCAGACTAACAGCACAGATGACAATACTATTGACCAGCAGTGCGTTAATGGCAAACGGCCACCAAAATGCACACGCACTGCTGGTGATTTTGGGATGAGAAGCACCTGGCCGAGGACCGGGAAACATGATCAGCAGGAGTTTGAATCAGCTGTTGATAATGAGAGAGGGGACGTGTCCGGACCAGTGAGATGTAAGCATGCGATCACAGAAAGTAGGTCAAAGCTGCGTGTAAATCCATTAATCCTTCCCCTCCTCCGTGCGCTCCTCCTGCATAAAGGCACAGGAGAAGCGCACCAGGAGACTTATGAAAGTTGGACCTGAAGCGTGTGATGTGGTCTTGCTGTTTATCTAAGACTGCGACACAATGCAAAGGCATAGCCGTAAAATTAAAACAAGAAACCAGAGAAACTGTGAGCTACAAAGCTGCTGTCGTTCTAGTTAACAACACTGGAGTCTGTTCTGTCGATTACGTCATTGGGGTGCCGCCCTTAATTCGGTGGGCGGCACCACAGTCCAGTCAGCGGCTGCGGTTTTTGATGATGATTAGTTTATGCAGGCGCGGTTGTAAATATTATATTGATCATAGACAATGACTTTTGGGTTTACACAACATGCTAAAAAATGTCAAAAACATGTCATCAGCCCTTTAAGATCATTTATACAGGGAGACATACTTTATCAGTGAGAGGATAGTAACAAATGGACAAGAAAAATTATGAAAATTCAGTGAAAAAGTTGCAAATTTTATAGACAAACTTTATCCACCCTATTCCTAGCCTCCATGATGCCTTGCGTGAATTATGGGCGCAACTTGAATGAATGAATTTATTTATTTCGGATAGTACATTACAGGTTAAAAGAAACTGTATAATATAACAACAAGGTCAAATTAGACAAAGATTCCTTCTACTATACAATTCCACGTGAGTTATCCGAAATGGGTGATGGCTGAAGCCGCAGCTTATATTGCCCACCCATATTCCATCCAAGAATTCAAAGGAGAAAAAAGAGAAAACAAGACAAGAGCGATTACAATTTAAAACAAGGCTAAGACAAAATATGACTGAGAGAAAAAGAAAACTGAGCTAGTCTAAGTTAAGCGGTTACTATTCAAAAACAAATCTAAGACATAGTGTCACAGAGAAAAAGAAAAACTAAGCTATAACACAACACGGGCTGGAAATGTCAATCCTTATGTGAGTTTACATGTCGTCTTGTAAATATGTTTGGAGTATTTCTTCCTTTAGTTTTTGTTTAAATTGTCCAAGCTTTGTACATGATTTTAATTCAGGTCCAAAATCGTTCCATAATCTGACACCTTGCACTGAAATACAGTGTTGCTTGGTAGTTGTTCTCACTGTAGGCTTTTGAAATATACATGTTCCTCTGAAGTGATATCGTTTCTCCCTTGTTTGGAACAACTTTTGGATATTTGCGGGCAGTGATAGATTCTTCACTTTGAACATTATTATTGCGGTTTTAAAGTCGATCAGATCTTTCAACTTGAGAGTTTTTTGTTTAAGAAAAAGTGGGTTTGTTGGTTCCCTGTAAGCTGCTTTGTTGATTATTCTAATAGCTCTCTTTTGAAGCATAAAGAGTGGATATATGTTTGTTTTATATGTATTTCCCCATACTTCATTACAATATGTCATGTATGGGAGTATTAATGAATGATACAAGGTGTATAGTGTGGGTTGATTCAGCAAATTTTTCACTCTGTGTAATATTGCAATTGATTTGGATACTTTACCTTTTATATAATTAATATGTGGCTTCCAACACAGTTTGTTATCAATTATTACTCCAAGGAATTTAGTTTCGGATACCCTTTCAATCTCTACACCATACACCATTTACACTGAGTTTGGGTACTGGGTAGTTGTGATGGTTGTTAAAGACTATAAATTTTGTCTTGCTTAAATTGAGCGTTAATTTGTTTGAATCAAACCACAGTTTCAGCTTTCCTAATTCCTTTCCAAGTGTATCCAGAAGTTGTTCCAAATTGTTTCCACAGTTGTTCCAAATTGTTTCCACTTCTGGTACTAGTTTAGAAAGTGTGGTTGTCACAGAAACAGGACACTTTTCCTTGTTAAAAAACAATGACTTGGGCATCAAAAATGCGGGAACACGGCCTTTTGCACCTCAAAAACAGTAATATAATCACACCACTTCCTACGATTATGGAGGGATGGGAAGATGACCTTAAAAGTGGCCTCACAGACTGTAGCTCTGTTTGTTAGTGCTGCTGCTAAGATGCTAACGCTGTAAACAAATTAAAGCTCTGAGATATATCAGTGTCTCCACCGCAATAAAGTCGGATGCATTTTGTTAAAAGATGTTGGACATAATCAAATTTACTTCAGAGTAGACGTAGAATCTAGTCAGAGCCACAAAGAACCACAACACCGTGCTTGGGTGTTTTAATGTCGGGGTAAAACAGGCAGCTGCAGCTGTTCGCTTTACCCCGAAATTAAAATGTTCATGTTGCTGTCCTGCCCTGATTGCGTGTTATTTAACTTAACATGTACAGATCTTTTCTGAAAATTGTTCAAAATTTTATTGATCTGTATTTTGTGATAATTTAAAAATTAATGCATGCTGAAGCTGCTAGTCCAGATCAATCCAAGGCAGTGCAACGAATGCAAAATCCCCCCCCAAAACTATTTGATATCTTTCTTAAATCATTAAGTCTTAGGAAGCAAACTGTTAACTATTTTTTATTTATTACTTTACTTCATGCAGCCTTCATTCTGGTGGCATATATGACGTATAAACATCAGATCTGTGACATTCACACAAGTGAAAACATACTTGGTGTGCTCTTGTGTCTGTACCACTGATCACATGAACAGTCCTTTTCCATTTTCAGTGCATCATCTACACATTGCCCATGAGAAGCCTCCATTCCACCGGACTGGTGGCCTAGTTGGTAGAGCATCCACCCAGGAGGCCAGGGTTCAAATCCTGGGCGGGTCATGTCAAAGACCATATAAAAGTGGAACTTCCTGCCGTCCAGCTTGGTGCTCAGTAATAATGGAACAGAGGAGGGAAATTTGTGGTGGCGCCTTGCATGGCAGCAACCCCTCTGATTTTAGATGTGATTAAGAGAAACATAATTTTGTTCTACTGTACATGATTGGCTGTATGGATTGAATGGCAGTAAAGTTGGCTTTACCTTTATTTATACAGTTTATGGCACAACCAGGCCAAAGAAAACTATGTATAAATCCTGCACAGTTGTCAAACTTTCTCAGAAAGAAACTCAACACTGTAGTGCCTGTATTTATTTTACAACTCTTTTTGCCTTTATTACCTACGCCAAGGAGGTTATGTTTTTACTGGGGTTTGTTTGTCTGTTTGTTTGTTTGTTTGCCTGTCTGTCTGCTACCAACATAACACAAAAAGTTATGAACGGATTTTGACGAAATTTTCAGGACAAGTCCGAAATGGGACAAGGAAGAAATGATTAGATTGTGGTAGTGATCTGGATCACCGTCTGGATCCAGGAATTTTTTAAAGGATTCTTTATCATTGCGAGATAGGGCCATTTTTAGAATATGTGTATATAACTCCACAATAAATGGTCAGGACGCTTGCCAAAAAAATACAGGATAAGATCCCAATAGGTTCTAGGAAATATCAAAGACTGATCCAGATCCTGCAAAAAAATCCCGATACTGTGATCCAGAACAGGAAATAATATGAGATCTTTGGAATTTTCATCACTGTAAGGTAACAAATTAACATATAAACATACAACAAACACCAAAATATAGCCAAGCCACTGAGGAATCAGTAGTGTGCCAATGGATTTGTTGTATCTTCAAAAGCTATGGAGCTATATCCAGAAGAAAACCGCCATTACCGAAAAAGTGATTTTTGTCAATAACTACTGAACTAATAAAGATATCAATGTGAATCCAATTGCTAAAGGTATGTTTTGACGGTCAAGGAATCTGAAAATATAGATAAAATAAATGTAGGACTATTATATTTGGGGAAAATCCCAATATTAGGGGGAACTGAGGTACTTGGCGGAGGTCTGCGCTCTCTGAGTGCTTTCAGATGACACGTGTCTGATGACACGTTTTTGACTTCATCTAATTTTTCAGCACATAATACAATATGACGAAATAGGTTGGTCTGTGCAGTTCTAAGTCAAACAGGCTTTTTTTCACGCAAATATTCGACGTTTTCATGAACGCCACGTCACCAATTGCGTCAGTGGCTGGAAAACCCCCCGGCCATGTAGCAACGTCATCGACAGAACACAGCGCTTGGCTACCCATTGTACACACAGGATGGAAGCGGTAGAAAACATCGACGATGGTTCCAGCACATGTAGTCTGGAATAGGTTTGTGTTGTCCAATCTTCAGACGATTATAGTTCCGAAGAATGGGATGTCAATGAAGAATCTGAGGGCATCAGACCGTATAGGTTTGAGCCATGCCAAGCGGGCATTGTGCCAAGCAAGTCAGACTCAGAGAGTAACAGTGGAGATGCACACATGCCCGCCGCAGCAGCAGCGACAAACACACGGCAGGGGAACACCGAGTGTTATGCTTTTGTTACGGATATTGCAACAACTTATTTGTTCATAAATATAATTTATTTAAACACGATTTTTCAATAAAATCATAGCAGTGTGTTCTCTGTGGCTCAGGCATCGGGTTTATTATGTATAATCTTTATGTATTATGTATTATCTGGTGAATCCTGCGCGTAAATCCATTCATCATGACCCGCCGTGTGCTCTTACGTAGGGGACGGAGAGGGAGGATGAAATAATGAGGATTTACTTGCAGGGTTCGCCACAGCACATTTAATACAGAAAGACAGACAATTCCCAAAAAGGTGAAGACGTACAAAAAAACACAAACACACTCACTGATGGCGTTTGGGGGCCAGCATTGCTCAGAGAACGAATGAGAGGAGACGTGTTAGCCACAGGTGCGCCCCAGAGCCAACATCGCTTCAAGGACGCACGAGAACCACGGCGAACATGAAGTGACTAACACACCATGAGAGTGCTGAAAACAATGGCAGACTAACAGCACAGATGACAATACTATGGACCAGCAGTGCGTGACTGGTAAACGGCCGCTAAGTACACGCACTGCTGGTGATGGTGTGATGAGAAGCACCTGGACGAGAACCGAGAAAGATGATCAGCAGGATTTTTAATCAGCTGGTGCTAATGATAGAGGGGACGTGGCCGGACCGTCGAGTGTCAGCATGCGATCACAGAAAGTAGGTCAAAGCTGCGCGGAAATCCATTAATACTTCCCCTCCTCGTGCACTCCTGTGTAAAAGCGCATGAGGAGGCTTATGACAGTTGGAGCTGAAGCGTGTGATGTGGTCTTTCACGGCCTGCTGTTTATCTAAGCCTGCGACACAACGCAAAGGCATAGCTGTAAAAGTAAAACAAGAAACCAGAGAAACTGTGAGCTACAAAGCTGCTGTCATTCCAGTCAACAACACCGGAGTCCGTTCTGTTGCTTACGTCATGGTGGTGCCGCCCTTCACTCGGTGGGCGGCACCACAGTCCAGTCAGCGGCTGCGGTTTTTTGATGATAACTAGTTTATGCAGGCGCAGTTGTAAATATTATATCGATCATCGACAATGACTTTTGGGTTTACACAACATGCTAAAAAATGTCAAAATTGTGTCATCAGACCTTTAACTACATGTTTTATTGCCACTTGCTGTTTGTCAGGTCAGGCATTGGCTTGCTTGCTACCGGATAACCATGAAAACCAGTACTACCTGTCTCATGGGTTGGGCTGTCGGCGACTCAACCGGCATCCCCGCCCTTCTGAGGGCATGAAGGGTGAAACAGGGCATCCTGGCAGAACTAAAAACAACATCTGCCACAGGTCTGTGGTGGACCACTCCCAGTTACACAGGGTGAGACTGGACATCCTGGCAGATAAACACATCTGTCGCAAGGTCTGTGGTGGACTGTGCCAGTCGGTGCAGTGTAACATGCACTACACAAAGAGCAGAGATAAACAAACCTATCATCTGGTCAGTCACTGCAACAGATACTGGAGTCAGTTTGTCTTGGCTTGTCCTTGCCACTGATAATACCTTTATCTGCCAAGAATGTGCTGCTAGTCCAGCAAAAGCTAGCGGTACTCAAATACTTTGCAAGCAGTTTCATGAAATGGTCAAACAGAAAGCAACTCATACCGGCTAGGACGTCGCCCGGGCTTACAAGGTCCGCGCTGATCTGTTCACACTCCGACAGGCAGTGAAAAGTAAGCTAGGAGCAGGAAGACAAAAGAAGAGGAAAACAGCAGCCCTGTGTATAGCAGAATGGAATGTACACACTCTGTTGGACAGAACAACATCACAGCGCACAGATAGACAGACCACGCTTGTGGCCCTGGAAATGAACAGGTGCATTGTAGACATAGCTGCACTTAGTGAAACAAGATTTCCTGGATATGGCAGCTTGGAAGACCATGGGTACATCTTCTTTTGGAGTGGGAGATCAACTCAAGAAAGGAGAGAAGCAGGAGTGGGCTTTGCAGTTAGAAAGGAGATAGCAGCAATGCTTGATGAGGAACCGGTGCCAATCAATGACAGGATAATGACTATGAGACTCCTACTACAGCGGAAGATGTATGCCACACTCATCAGTGTATATGCCCCAACAATGACCAACACAGAGGAGGTGAAGGAAGAGTTCTACAGTGATTTACGTGAGACTATCAGGCGTGTACCAACTGATGAAAGGCTGATACTCGTTGGAGATTTTAATGCCAGAGTTGGTTCGGACACTGAGAAATGGAAAGGAGCGCTAGGCAGTCATGGAGTAGGCAAGTGCAATGCTAATGGAGGACTTCTACTTGCACTATGTTCAGCGTACAACCTTGTGATAACCAACACTCTATTTAAGCACAAGGACACACACAAGAAGACATGGATGCACCCAAGATCCAAGCACTGGCACTGATTAGACTACATCATAGTCAGGCAGAGAGACATAAGGGATGTACTGGACACCAGAGCAATGAGAAGCGTGGACTGTGGTACTGATCATGTTATGCTGAGATCTAGATTAAGGATTTGCAGACGAAAACAGCACTGCAGGACGGGTGCAAAGCCACCACAGAAGCTAAACACTAGTGCACTGAAAGGCCAAAAGAAGCAGGAAGAACTTACACAGGAAATGGATGAAAACTTGAAAGACTGGGACACCAACAACTCAGAGAATGACACAGAAGAGAAATGGGCAACACTAAAGGATACAGTGTGTCAGACTGTGAGTGATGTATTAGGCTACCCTGAGAGGAAACATCAAGTTTGGTTTGATGAGCATGATGAACACCTGAAGAAACTACTAAAGCAAGGAATACAGCTAGGCAGGAAAACCTACATTGTAACACAAGGTCGAAGAAGAAGAAATACTCAAAGTCTCAGAGTGAGCTACAGAAGTACACCAGAGAGATGAAGTCCAACTGGTGGGATGAAAAAGCGGAGAAACTTCAGACTGCAGCAGACAGGAAGGACATGAAGACATTCTTCACAGGTTTGAGAGAAATCTACGGCCCTAAACCAAGAGGATTGATCCAACTAAAGGCTATGGATGGTGAAACGGTTTTGCAGGAGAAAGACAAGATCCTGGACAGATTTGCAGACTACTTTGACCAACTACTAAACAACCCTGGAGATTTCACTGAAGAGGCTAAAGCTCTAGTGCAGCGACCAGCTGTATCAAGTCTGGATGAACCACTAAATTTTGATGAACTAATGGCAGCTATCAGGACAACACAGGATGGGAAAGCTCCAGGAAGGGATGGAATTCCAGCAGAAGTATGGAAATTTGGTGGAGTTCAGCTGACCAACTGCCTGCACAAGCTCATCCAAGACATATGGGATGGCCAGAAAGTACCTCAAGACTGGAAGGATGCAAGTATTGTGCCTTTGTTCAAGAAAGGTGACAGGAAAGATTGTGGAAATTACTGAAGTATATCACTGCTAGCCACTGTTGGTAAGATTCTCTCACGTGTACTACTTAACAGACTCAGTGAACACATCTCGCAGAATGTACTACCGGAAACCCAGTGCGGCTTTAGAAGTGGAAGAAGCACAATGGACATGATTTTTTGCTTGAAACAGGTTCAAGAAAAGTGTATCGAACAGAACATGCCACTTTATGTAGTCTTCATAGACTTCAGTAAAGCCTTCAATACTGTTTCGTGACAAGGACTTTGGCAGGTACTCAAGAAATACAGTTGTACAGAGAAGTTTGTCAGCCTGATCGAGGCACTCCATACAGGTATGCAAGCAAACGTGGCAATGAGTGGTTCAGTATCTAAAGACTTTTCAGTAAGCAACGGGGTGAAACAAGGGTGTGTGCTGGCACCTACACTCTTCTTGCTATATCTGGCAGCCATGCTTGAGGTGGCCTTCAAAGACACTTCAGAAGGAGTATACATTCAAACAAGGAAAGAAGCAGACTTGTTCAATGTGGCAAGGTTTAAAGCCAAGAGTAACACATCGATAAAGGTAGTAAGAGAAATGCTCTTTGCCGACGACAGTGCTCTAGTTGCACACAGCGTGGAAGATATGCAATCTTTAGTGGAGAAATTTGCAAGCGCAGCTAGCCAATTCAGCCTCCAAATCAACATCAAGAAGACAGAGTGCCTTTATCAACCACCAAAGTTCCAGTTATCAACATCACTACTAGAAGAGATCAGCATTGGTCCAGAGCCACTAGTCAAGTGCAAGACTTTCAAGTACCTAGGGAGCACTGTTTCAGAGAATGCTAGGCTGGAGGATGAACTATCTCTCAGAATGGGAAGAGCGAGCGCTGTGTTTGGAAACTTGAGAGAGAGACTGTGGAACAATCGACATGTGTCTATCCATGTGAAATGCAAAGTGTACAGAACGACAGTACCGGCTACTCTGTTGTATGGTGCTGAAACTTGGACTGTCTACAGAGTGCAGGTGAAGAAACTCCACGCATACATGATGAGACACCTTTGAGCCATAATGAACATCTCATGGAAAGACAAGATAACCAACATAGAAGTGTTGAAACGAGCTGGTCTACCGTCAATGGAGGACATGCTAATACAGATGAACCTGAGATGGCTCGGACATGTTGAGAGGATGGACCACCAGCGTCTCCCTCGGCAGTTACTCTACTCACAGTTATGTGAGGGCAAACGCAATCAGGGTAGACCAAGGCTCAGATTTAAAGACACTGTAAAAAGAAACTTGAAGAAGTTGGACATAGACAGGAATTCCTGGTAGTGGAAGCCTAAGGACAGAGCTGTGTGGAGGAATCTGATCAGACCTAAATGAAACAGTCATTGTCACCCACGACAGACTGCTATGATGATGATGGCACAACCACAAACACCAGTAACAAGTAGCAGAACTATGCTAAAACATTCAAAAAATACAAACTACAAGTGCTGAAATTAGCTGCCACTTGAGTGCAAAACACATATGTGGACTATACAAAAATGCTATTTTAAATGCCCCTGCTACTCCACTCTTGCTGACTGATTTAACTCTACTTCAGCCGAAACCGGAAGTTCCGCCCATAATCGTTCCTACAATGGCACCTCCAGGAATAAGGTGGATAGGAAAGGTAGCATGTTTATCATAAAAGATAAGATAAGATAAGCCTTTATTAGTCCCACAATGGGGAAATTCCAGGATTGCAACAGCACAGGGATAGCAACACTCAGAGCAACAATCAGAAGGCAAGAAAAAAACAAGAACAGCTAGTATACATATGTACATATTACTATAAATATACAGTATGTATATAGAGAGAGACACACAGTGCGGAGCATTGTGGTTGGTGAATGTGCAGCAGAAAGTCTAAGCTCTCTCTCCCTCCGCGGGTGTGGCGGGCCAGCTGGATGTCTTTGGGCATGATGGTGGTGACCCTCTTGGCGTGGATGGCGCACAGGTTGGTTTCCATGAAGAGACCCATCAGGTAGGCCTTGCTGGCCTCCTGCAGAGCCATGATGGCGGAGCTCTGGAAGTGCAGGTCGGTCTTGAAGTCCTGAGCGATCTCCCTCACCAGGCGCTGGAAGGGCAGCCTATGGATGAGCAGCTCCGTGGATTTCTGGTAGCGACGGATCTCTCTCAGAGCCACGGTACCGGGCCTGTAACGGTGAGGCTTCTTCACTCCGCCGGTGGCCGGAGCGCTTTTTCGATCAGCCTTGGTGGCTAGCTGCTTCCTGGGAGGCTTTTTCCTCCAGTAGATTTACGGGCGGTCTGCTTGGTTCTTGCTATCGCTCTTTATTATTCTGTCTTATATTTCTTGCACGCCGCCTAAACTCCAGCCCAGCACCCGCGTCGTTTTCGCCACAGTTCCTCAGCATGTCGAGCTTCTCCGTTAGCACCGGGTGGCGGTTGGAGCTAGCAAGCCAGCTAGCTAGCTCTTCCCTGCTGTATCATCCCCCGCTGCAAACAGTGGCTCCGTCCGCCGACTCGGGAGACCCTTGGGGCGATCTGTGTGTCCGTGATATATATATAGAGTGAAAGGTGTAGAAAGAAGAAGGAAGACAAGAAAAAGGCAGTTGCAAACGGCAGCAAACTCGTGTGGCCCGCCGGTCCGGCGGAACCGGAACAAAAACATGATTAATTTATAGGAAAAGGAGTAATACATTTATCAATCAATCAATTTATCACAAAAAAATTTTTAATATATTTTTTTAAAAAAGTTAACTTTCCAAGAAAAATGTTTACAACAAAAACTTCACTAATTGGTGAGAAAATTGGACATTTATGAGAGAAAAAGGTATAGATAGATAGATAGATAGATAGATAGATAGATAGATAGATAGATAGATAGATAGATAGATAGATAGATATTAAAATGTTCCAGAAATTTTTTTTTCCTTGTAACTGTGTGACTGTGTGACTTCACTGTTGTAAATTTCTATTTTTTTTCATAGAAGTGTGTGTGTGTGTGGGGGGGGGGGGGGTTGCCATTTGGAAGCGCTGTTTTTTCTCATGAAAATCAAATGTTTTCTCATAAATTTGGAACTTGCTTATAGTAAATACAGTGGGGTAAAAAAGTATTTAGTCAGCCACCAGCTGTGCAAGTTCTCCCACTTAAAAGATGAGAGAGGTCTCCAATTTTCATCATAGGTATACCTCAACTATGAGAGACAAAATAAGGAAAAAAAAATCCAGAAAATCACATTGAAGGATTTTTAATGAATTAATTGGTAAATTCCTCTGTAAAATAAGTATTTGGTCAATAACAAAAGTTCATCTCAATACTTTGTTATATACCCTTTGTTGGCAATGACAGAGGTCAAACGTCTTCTGTAAGTTTTCACAAGGTTTTCACATACTGTTGCTGGTATTTTGGCCCATTCCTCCATGCAGATCTCCTCTAGAGCAGTGATATTTTGGGGCTGTCGCTGGGCAACACAGAGTTTCAACTCCTTCGGTTGAGCTCTGGAGACTGGCTAGGCCACTCCAGGACCTTGAAATGCTTCTTACGAAGCCACTCCTTGGTTGCCCGGGTGGTGTGTTTGGGATCACTGTCATGCTGAAAGACCCAGCCACATTTCCTCTTCAATGCCCTTGCTGATGGAAGGAGGTTTTCACTCAAAATCTCACCATACATGGCCCCATTCATTCTTTCCTTTACACAGATCAGTCGTCCTGGTCCCTTTGCAGAAAAACAGCCCCAAAGCATGATGTTTCCACCCCCATGCTTCACAGTAGGTATGGTGTTCTTTCTCCTCCAAAGACGACAAGTTGAGTTTTTACCAAAAAGTTCTATTTTGGTTTCATCTGACCATATGACATTCTCCCAATCCTCTTCTGGATCATCCAAATGCTCTCTAGCAAACTTCAGACGGGCCTGGACATGTACTGGCTTAAGCAGGGGGACACGTCTGGCACTGCAGGATTTGAGTCCTTGGCGGCGTAGTGTGTTTCTGATGGTAGCCTTTGTTACTTTGGTCCCAGCTCTCTGCAGGTCATTCACTAGGTCCCCCATGTGGTTCTGGGATTTTTGCTCACCATTCTCATGATAATTTTGATCCCACAGGGTGAGATCTTGCGTGGAGCCCCAGATCGAGGGAGATTATCAGTGGTCTTGTATGTCTTCCATTTTCTAATAATTGCTCCCACAGTTGATTTCTTCACACCAAGCTGCTTACCTATTGCAGATTCAGTCTTCCCAGCCTGGTACAGGTCTACAATTTGGTTTCTGGTGTTCTTTGACAGCTCTTTGGTCTTGGCCATAGTGGAGTTTGGAGTCTGACTGTTTGAGGTTGTGGACAGGTGTCTTTTATACTGATAACGAGTTCAAACAGGTGCCATTAACACAGGTAACGAGTGGAGGACAGAGGAGCCTCTTAAAGAAGAAGTTACAGGTCTGTGAGAGCCAGAAATCTTGCTTGTTCGTAGGTGACCAAATACTTATTTTACCGAGGAATTTACCAATTAATTCATTAAAAATCCTTCAATGTGATTTTCTGGATTTTTTTTTCTCATTTTGTCTCTCATAGTTGAGGTACACCTATGATGAAAATTGGAGACCTCTCTCATCTTTTAAGCGGGAGAACTTGCACAATTGGTGGCTGACTAAATACTTTTTTGCCCCACTGTATGTGACTAAGTTGTAGCTGGCTGTGACCTACTGTTACGTATGGCTCTGCGAGCCATAAATGAGAGCCAAGGGCTGACCAGTGAGTTTGCGTTGTTTATTGGCAATAAAGGAAAGGAACAAAGGAACAGGGCCTCGTGGGGCCAAAACACAAACGATCATATAATGGTACACACTTACAAACTATGCTGAATGACGAGAAGGGTGGCTGGCGCCAGACGAAGGGGTTCCGGCCTTACCCACGCCGGAGAAGAGCGTGGATAATAGAGCGAGGTCACAGCCCCGAATAATCGTGACTGCTCCCTTTTATAGTAGTTGACAGCGCCTCAGCTGATAAGAGGTAATTGGACTCCAGCCGTCCCATAGAGCTTGGCAGCTGGAGGCCCGCTGAGACGCTGTCAAAGTAAGAGTCGGCCTGAGGAGGAATATGGTCTGAGCGCGGATGGCAACGGCGCCTCAGACCATGTGACACAACCCCCCCCCCCCAAGGCCGGGCTATGAACGGCAAGTAACACCCAAGCCCCCCCCCACCTAGGGTGGGCGGATGGGGCGTAGGCCAGGAGGGCGTGAATGGGAAAAGAGAAAAAGAAAAAAAAACCCAACGTAGCAGGGAACAAAAGAAGCAATTACAGAGCATGAAAAAAAAGGCACAATACTCCATAAAATGCTAATAATGTGCAGCCAGAAAGAAAAAACACAACATAGGCAGGGGATAAATGAAGCAATTACAGAGCATGGGGAAAAGAACACACAATACTCCATAACAGGCTAACAGTATGCAGAAAAAAAAAAACACTACTTAGGCAGGGAACCAATGAAGTAATTACAGAGTATGGGAAAGAAGAACACACAATACTCCATAACAGGCAACAATATGCGGACGGAAGGAAAAAAAAAACACTACTTAGGCAGGGAACAAATGAAGTAATTACAGAGTATGGGAAAGAGGACAACAAAAGGAAAACCACAATACTCCATGAAATGCCAATAATAATATATAGACGGACCCAAAGAAAAACAACCCAGGAGACCTTGAAACGAGAACAGAGGCTCCTAAGGCGAAATCTACCAGATACAGGGCATCCCTCAAACAGAAGGGGAAGAGAAAAAAAAAAAGGCACGCTAAACGTGAAACGACTACAAGAAATTACATTACTGCACCCTCACAAAATCACAAAAGACTAGGCACAGCAGAAATAATTCAGTTCGGGGGGTCTCCCCGCACCCAGCGTCCAAACCACCAACAGGGGTGACTGGAAATGTTCAGGCGGCCTACCGGAATCCCAGGCCAGAAAAAACAGTATCTCGGGCGGCCGGACCAGATCGCCGAACAGAGAGTCCAATAGGTCGGGTGGCCGAACCAAAGAGCCGAATGGGTACGGCAGTCCCTCAGGCGGCCGATCCGCATCGCTCAGCCACCAGGCCCGCAGGGGAGAGAGGGGCAACGGCTTCCCTGTGGAGAGAGATAGTGATGGCGAGCTGGGCCTACAGTGAGAGGTCCATATGGGCCCTGGTGGAGAAAGCTTGGGGGAAAAATGAGTGACTCAGATGATGACGGTGAAGAGGGAGATGAAGATGATGATGAGCCGGTCCAGTGTCCGATGGCAGGGGATCTGCAGCTCCCTCACCGGACCTGGATGCCACTGGTGCTGCACCCTCGTCGGACCCCGATTGGGTCTCGGCTGCTCCCGCAACGGACCCCGATTGGGTCTCGGTAGCACCCGCGTCGGACCCCAATTGGGTCGGCGCTGCACCAGAACCGACCTCCAATCCCGAACCTGGAACCACTGGCACAGTGGGCAAAAGCAGCTCCTCGCCGGCGACCCTGGGAGAAGGCTCAGGAGAGAGAGAAGAACCAGGATCAGGATCACCGGCAGCGCCAGAACCCTGCGAGATAAGCTCGGACGCAGCAGGCGGCTGCGCCCGGCTCATCTCCCCTAGAGACAGGCTAAAATGCTCTAATATATGAAGGAGAAAGACAAAGTAGAGCACTTGCCGGATCTCGGGTTCTGACGCCGTCCAGGACTGCGAAGATCCAGGTTCAGACGGCAGGAGGTCGTCATCAGGCTCCCACTCAGCTGCGTCGGGCTCCGCAGCTGGCATGATGGTGCACGCAGCTTGTGAGTCTTCTGGCTCCGGTGCCCACGCCGATGGCCCACACGGCGTGGTGGCAGGAGAACCTCGACCCGCTGGACCGGACCGCTCCTCCGTGGAGACCCGGGGACGCTTCCTCGTCGGCGCAGGTTCCACGCTGCAGTCCGCTCTCCTCCTCTGCCCACGGCGTAGCTGCGGCACCGGAACCAGGCTCTCCAGAACCGCAGGCCCCCTCCTCATCCCACGACGTTGGTCTGGCGTCGAGGACCGCTCAGCGGAGGGACACACAGAGGATGCGGGGTTAACAATTACAGCCACAGCAGGTGGTGGGAGCTCGGGGAGCTGCGAACCCCGAACTCCACCTCCAGGAGTCTGACAGAGCAAATCACAATGAGAGGATGAATGAACTGGGACTTGCCTGTCTCCTGGAGGCTGGATGGTGACCGCTGTGGTGGACCTTGCTCTTCCCTTTCCCCGCCGGACGGTAACAGAGGACCCCCTGGGAGGACGACGGGGAGCCGCTCGAGGTGGTTCCGGGACGGAGCTCGCCAAGTCAGGACTCTGAGTGCACACAGCAGCTGGGAAACGTGTCGAGGAGGAGGGGGCGATAGCCGAGATGAGCCGGGCCCGGAGTGCTGGCGTAACAGCAGGGGAAGATGGCTCGGGAGACAAGGCTGCGGGGTTTCCCCTCTGATGAGGCGCAGGAGTGACAGCTGTGTGGGGAATTGAGACCTGGCGGTGACCCGGAACTGGATCCGGACGGGATTCATGCTGAGGTTGACTATCGGTGTGACGACGGCTACTTGCAGGGGACGAGGCGAAGGTGAGACCCGGGAATCGCCGTTCCTGTGCAGAGACAGAGGTGAGCAGGTTGGCAAACTCCGGGAACTCACGTAACTCCGGATTCCTCTCCACCAGTCTAACTGCCACCGTCACATGCTTAATGATGGCGGATGGATGAACCGCGGAGCGAGCAGCAGCCACCCGGTCTCGGATCTTGACAGCTGCCAGCTGCAGCTTCTCCGGGCAATTCCCGAGTGAAGTTGTGCCCGATGGGAAAAGACCTCTGGATGGTGCGAACTCCCGGACCGGAACGGAGGCAGGAGTGGGATCCCGAAGCGAGAGGTGACGACGACTCCTCTTCGGCTTCCTGCCAGAATTTCCCTCCAGCCCACGGAGAATCTCACGTTGTGAGGCGATGTCGTCTCTCCTGGCACAGACCTCAGGGTGGTTGGCGTAGCGAGGAAGATTGTCCAGGAGAGCCTCAGTGTAGTCTAGGTGCCTGCGTACGTCGTTGGGATCGCCGTAGAGAGTGGCAGCGAAGAACGTCCCATCGACATACTCCAGGGCGGTCGCTAGCTCATTACCCAGGCGCCGAACGCGGCTCCTGGGAGACAACATGGTCCCAGAGTAGACACCCAGCCAGGGAAGAACGAGTCCAATTTAGCAAACTCACGGCCGCCAGCAACTCGCTGGCTGTGACCTACTGTTACGTATGGCTCTGCGAGCCATAAATGAGAGCCAAGGGCTGGCCAGTGAGTTTGCGTTGTTTATTGGCAATAAAGGAAAGGAACAGGGCCTCGTGGGGCCAAAACACAAACGATCATATAATGGTACACACTTACAAACTATGCTGAATGACGAGAAGGGTGGCTGGCGCCAGACGAAGGGGTTCCAGCCTTACCCACGCCGGAGAAGGGCGTGGATAATAGAGCGAGGTCACAGCCCCGAATAATCGTGACTGCTCCCTTTTATAGCAGTTGACAGCGCCTCAGCTGATAAGAGGAAATTGGACTCCAGCCGTCCCATAGAGCTTGGCAGCTGGAGGCCCGCTGAGACGCTGTCAAAGTAAGAGTCGGCCTGAGGAGGAATATGGTCTGAGCGCGGATGGCAACGGCGCCTCAGACCATGTGACAACTTATACCTTTGTAGTTCTACCAAGTGCTAACTTTATTAATATCACCCACAACTCCCTTGTTAAAAAATAATAAATCACCTACTGCATGTACTTTCACAATGCAATAAATAAATATAAAAGGCGAGGTTTAGGGTAATGATGCACTAACCTGGCTGAGGAAGCAGATGTGGTGCAGGAATAGGCTGCAGGTTGCTGTGCAACTGGTCCTGTGGTTGAATTAACCAGTGCAGGTGTGTGGACTGAACTATTTTGTACCTTGTGTCATGCCTCGTGTGCATGGTTGAATTAGATGGAGTAGCTGTACCACTTCTGCTCGACACAGCGGCAGTGCGGTCAATGTTAAACTGGGCCACAGTGAAAAAGTTTTTCCCCAACCACAAAATCAAGAAGAACACAACGCCACTGTATGGTTATGGTGGTCACAGACTGTGCAATGTTGGAACAGTGAAATTGACTGTTTGCTGCAAAACCAAAGTTGTGTGCGACTTCATGTTCCAGATGACAGCACTCACTGTTGCTGGTACACTAGGACGGTGAGCTGGGTGGTCAGGATCCGGTTAAAGCGTTTGGCCAGGCCATCGCTCTATGGGTGCAGCAAGGTGGTCCAGGTCTTCCAGATGCCCAGCCACCTGCAGACCTCCCCGAAGACCTCTGCCTCAAAGTTCCATCCCCGGTCGCTGTGCAGCTCCTCCAGCGTGCTGAACAAACAAAACATCTCATCTACCAGTTTTGATGCTGTAGTGGCGGCGCTCTGATCAGGGACCGCATACGCCTCTGGCCACTTGATGAAATAATCCATTGCGACCAGAACATAAAGGTTCCCCCGATCCATGGTAGGAAATGGGCCCAGAATGTCCACTTCCACACGCTCCATGGGTGCCCTTACCTGGTATTGCTGCAAGGGGGTGTGGGATCGCTGAGTTGGCCCTTTCTGAGCCATGCAGGTGTCACAGTGGTGGACATGGAGCTCCAAGTCTTGGTGACACCCCAGGAAGTAGAACCAGGCCCGAAGATGCTGCAGGGTCTTCATCACCCCGAAGTGGCCAACTCCCACTGACCCGTGGACCAACTGGAGCACCTTGAGCCGAAGCCATCGGGAAACAGTAGCTGCCAGATGTAATGCTGCCTAGCTGGAGACTTCCACTGCCGGTAGACGACACCTTCATGACAGCAGAGGTTGGACCACTGGAAATGTAGGGCCTTGATCTCTGGGTCCAGTGCAGATACAGCTTCCCAGACGGGCAGTTGGTCCATGTCCAGCCACTGCCGGACCTGGGAGATGAAAGGCTCTACATTCGGCTTGATTCAAAGCTGCCGCGCACCAAGGGCCTCTGTGACATCATCGCTGGGGAGAGCTGGCTGATGATCTGAGGACGAGCTATGAGCCGCTGCACTATCTCCAGCCGCAGCAGTCTGGAGAGCAGCAGCCCGTGAGATTGCTGGGTCACGATCCTCTACCCACTGACATAGCCGACAGGCCTCCACAGCACGGGGGTGCCGGGACAGCGTGTCAGCGTTGGCATGGAGGCGGCCTACTTGATGCACAATCTGAAAGTCTTAATCCTGCAGTGCCTCCAGCCATCTCGTTAACTGTCCATCTGGCTCTTTAAAGTTCAGTAGCCAGGTCAGGGAAGCATGGTCTGTCCTGAGCTGAAACCTCCCCCCCGTAAACATACTGGTGGAAATGGCAAAGCCCTTGGATGACTACCAGCAGCTCTCGGCAGATAACGCAATAATTCCTTTCAGCTCTGCTGAGAATGCAGCTGAAAAAAGTAACCACCTGCTGTCCACATTCTCCCTCCTGGGATAGCACCACCCTGATTACCTGGTTGCTAACGTCTGTGTCCACGTTGAAGGGGTGGTTCAGGTCGGGATACCACAGCACAGGGGCTCCGATGAGCGCCGAGCGGAGCCAGGAAAAAGCAGCAGCATGGTCCTCGCTCCACTTGAACGTGTGACCCTTTTTTGTCAGCTGATGTAGCGGGCTGGTGATCATGGCGAAATCCTTCACAAACCTCCTATAATAGGAGACCAGTCCGAGGAACCTCCCCAGCTCTCCTCCGTCCCACGGGACCGGCCAGTTTCTCACCGCTGCCACTTTCTCTGGGTCAGTGGCGACTCCCGCAGCACTGACGGCATGGCCCAGGAAGGTGGTTTCTCATCAAAAAAGGTGGCATTCCCAAGGGTGGAGCCACAGCCCAGCCCGGTGGACAGTATCCAACACCTCCCGGAGCTTGGACAGGGCGCCACCAAAATCAGCTGCGTGAACCAGGAGGTCGTCGAGATAAATGATGTAGCGGCTCTGGGAGCGTGAGCCAGCACTTGCTCCATCAGGCATTCAAAGGTGGCTGGGGCACTGCAAAGTCCAAACGGCATCACCTTGAACTGCCGCAGTCCCTGCCTGATGGAGAAGGCTGTTTTCTGGTGGGCCTCTGGTGACAGCTCCACCTGCCAATAGCCACTGCGGAGGTCGAGCAAGCTGAACCATCTGGAGCTGACAATGTAATCCAGCACCTCGTCAATACGGGGCAGAGCAGAAGGTAGGAGTCCATAGGTGTGACATCATTCAGGTGCTGATAGTCCACACAGAACTGCCACTAACCGTCCTTCTTCTTTACCAGAACCACTGGCACCGCCCAGGGGCTGCTGGAGGGTTCAGTGACATCCACCTCCAGCATCTCTTGAATCTTTTGCTCTGCTGCCACCTGGCTTGAAAAAGGCTGATGGCAGGGGTGAAGCCGGATCAGCCTGGTCTCACCGGTGTCGATCTGCTGCTACACCAAGCCAATTCGAGTGCACTCCTCATCCCTGGCAGCGAAGACGTCAGCATAGCAGTCCAGCAGCCCCCGCAGCTGGCGTATATGCCCAAGCTCTAACCACCTGCAGCTCTGCTGGAACAGCTCCTTGATCGCCTTCTGGGTTTCTGATGACGTGGCAATTCATTCTGCTGGTGACCCCCTTGCTGCTGTCTCTAGTAGTGATGACGATCCCTCCACTCGCGCTAGTGGTGCTGCAGCAGTTGGCTCTAGTAGCGATCCCCTCAGCTTGGCCTGTGCCAAGCGTGATGGCCTTAGTCCCCAGCAGGAGAGAAAAGCTGGCAGTGTCCATCTTTGCGCCCCTGCGAGCAGATCCAGTCCAATGATGCAGGGGTCTTGAATGTCAGCCAGTCAGAATGGGTGGTTTATGTTCTGACTGGCAACTCCCACAACAAGGATTCATCACTCTCCCAATCTGGCGCGCTCACCAGTGGCTGTGGTGACACAGTGCCTGGTGGGTTCCCACCCCTGTGGTCTGAGTTCATCTGTCCCAGGCAGTGCCCCAGGTCGGACCAGGGAGATGGTGGAACAGGTGTCGATCAGGGCCTGGATTGGAGTGCTGCCAGGCTGCATTGCAGGTATAGCCCTGGCGAATGTCCAAGTCAGCCCAGATGGGGTGAGAGTTCATTGGGGAAGGCGGCAGGTCCTCGTCTGTGCCACCTCACTCTAGTTTAAAGCTGGTGAGGCGGCTGGTTGTTGCAGTGTAGTTGCAGAGCAGTGGAGCGCAACGTGGCCTGGCTCCCCGCAGCGGAAGCACCCCTCCTCGCACCACCATTGTACTCTCACCGGCCATGCAGATGTGGTCTGGTGCAGCTCCTCCTCGTCCTCGTTCTCAGCTGTGGCCTGGAAAGCTCTTTGTCTTGGAGATGAAACGTCAGCCACGCACTCCAGCATCGGCTCCACCTGCTCCACCTCTGCCACAGCCGTTGTCTCCCAGCTGCTCGCAGCATGAATCCAGCCGTGTCCTCAGAGCCGGGCCGGGCGGAGCCCTCGGATGAAACTCTGCAGGGCGGGCTTCTTCACTGCCTCCGGCTCAAAGTCTGGGTAGCTGCGTTGTGTCAGCAGCCGGACATCTCCTGCATTAGTCCCCAGGGTCTCTTGGTTACATCGCTGATGGCTGGCCAGCTGTTCCTGGGCATGGTCAGCATGGGTCACCCTTCTAAACTGCCTCCAAAGTGCTCCCTTTAGCGCTGGCCAGCTGTGACATTCCTCAGGCCAGAGATCAGACAGCGTGCAGAGAGCTCCGCCCTCCAGAGCCAGTGCGACCTGCACAGCTGTCTCTTCAGGTGTCCAGCTGTTGAGCATGGCAGCCAATTCAACCTGGAAGAGGTAGTCGTCCAGCGAGGTTTTGCCACCAAAGTGGGGATGCTTGGCCGGTTGGTGCTACTGGGGTTGGAACAGTCGCCTCCTTGCTGATCACTGCCCTCGGCTGCAGTGGGATCGCTGGCTCATAGTTTCTCCACTGGTGCTCCCCATCCTGCCTTGAAAAAGGCAGGACATGGGATGTGCTTGCTCCGTCCGGACCGGTTCTCTATTCTCTGCGGTGTGCAGCTCTGGGGACTGGTGTGCCTGCTCTGCAGCCCACCTCCATTTGGGTGATAAACTTTTCAAGCTGTTGAATCTCTGGCTTGATCCTTGCTTCCATTGCTTAAATATCCCACTTCTGACACTAGTGTGACATTTCAAGGGTTTACTGTCATGAATCCTCCAAACCCAATTCTGACTTATTGTTATGCTTTGGCCTAGTTTTCCTCCTGACAGCTCTGGCACGCCCCCTCCTTTCGTCAAGTGCCGCCAACTGCACTGTCACCGGTGTTTACACACATACACACCCCACACACACACACACACACATGCACACGCTTCATTCATTCCCATTCACACGCTCTTATGTGCTCTCTCACACACCTGGTGCCAATCAGTTCTGCCCACGCATTCTCGCACCGGCAATCTCTTTCCTCATTAGCTTTAGGAGTATTTGTTGACTGCTCCAGAGGGAAGAGATTGTCGGGGCATTCGCCTCCGTACGCGGCAGCTAGTTCTCCCCGTATGAGTATCACTCCCTGCGTTCAACTCAGCCTGACAATTAAGATGATCCATTCCTTGGTGTTTCGGCTAATCCCGCTTCTCTGCCTTTTCCTCCAGACTGCATGTTCTGCCCCGGATTTGCTCCATCCTTGTAAGTGTCTTGTTCGCCTTCTCTCTTGTGCTAAGCAGAAGCAGCCTTGCAGCACTAGGCTGATCGCCATTCCTGTTTTTGTGCGTAACGCAGCCCTGCAGCACTAGGCTCTCTATTGATCGGGCTGTAGAGCATCCGGCTGGCGCCCTCTATGTTTGGTGGCCTCACCTTGTCATTGCATCCCTCTGTATTTTTGTGGTGGAACTGAACTTGTGATTTTGTGAACTTTAATAAATATGACACTCTCTTCTCCTGCGATTGGGTTTTCCATTCTCTCCCTCATGCACCGTGTTATGGCGCACGGGGGTTAGTGACATTTACACAATAATGAGAGAGGATTTGGAATGTAACAGGCATTTATTTCTTCACTGACAAATTACACAGACAGAGGGGAGGTCATCCACACACACACTCACTTCACTCAGGGTGACACAGACACATAATCTCTCATATGCAGGGAGAACAACACTATTCAAGATTCAAAGATTTCACTTGTCAATATTACTATACTTACAAGACATACAGGAGAAATGAAATGGTGTTTCTCTCTCTCTTCAGTGGTGTGAACAATATAAAAAAAAAAGAAAAAGGAATAATGCTGGAAAAACAACAGCAGTCTATGTACAGAAATGCTGGGCAGCACGGTGGTGCAGTGGTTAGCACTGTTGCCTAACAGCTAGAAGGTTCCAGGTTTGAATCCCCAGGCTGGCAGGGGTAGGAACCTTTCTGTGTGGAGTTTGCATGTTCTCTTGCATGTGGGTTTACTCCGGGGCCTCCGGTTTCCTCCCACAATCTAAAGACATGCATGTTAGGCTAATTGGTTGTTCTAAAATTGTCCCTAGATATCTGTCTCCTATAGGCCCTTAGAATAGAGGGTTAGTACTAGTGAAGCGCTTTGAGTGGTCTTTGAGACTAGAAAAGTGCTATATAAGTACAGATCCTTATCCCTTATCCCTTACCCATAGTGCAAATGGCGACATCAGATAGACCCAAACCTTCCATAGTGCAAATATGCGATAAATGATGATGAAACCCAGCAATCCTATATACAGAAAAGTAGAACTGTAATACCCGTAGTTGCAAGCTCAGTGCGGTAGTGTAGGTGCAGACAGTGGCAGATAGGACTGCACATGATCAGTATTGCAATGACAGACAGCAGCAGATATGGCATTTGTGCAAATGGTTGCAGTAATGCGCAGAGACATACAGCAGCAAATGTATTATTGTCAGTGTGCCAGTCTTTCTGTGGCAACAGCTGAGGTAGTTATTGTGCGGGTGAGTGCATTACGGTCCGGGGGGGCTGGGGGTGGCAGAGTTCAGGGTCCTAATGGCCTGATGAACAAAGTTATTTAGCAGTCTTGTGGAGTGGGCCCGGAGGCTTGAGTACCTTTTCCCCGAGGGCAGGGGGCTGAAGAGGGAGTGTGAGGGGTGGGAGGTGTTGCCTGCAATATTGATGGTGAGGTGGGTGAGGCAGGTGAGGTAGATGTCCGAGAGGGGGGGCAGAGGGGCACCGATGATCTTGCTGGCTGCTTTCACTGTGCGTTGTAGTGTCTTACGGCAGGAGGCAGTGCAGCTTCCATACCACATTGTGATGCAGCTGGTGAGGATACTCTCAATGGTGCCCCAGTAGAATGAGCACATGATGGTGGATGGGACTCGTATGCTCCTCAGTTTGTGGAGGAAATGGAGGTGAGTTTGAGCCTTCTTGGCTAATGATGTGGTGTTGTTGGATCAGGAGAGATCCTCAAAGATGTGCACCCCCAGGAAGTTGGTGCTGCTCACCCTCTCCACAGCTGCACCATTGATGATCAGAGGGGGGATGCTATGTATGTCCCCTCCTGAAGTCGACCACAATCTCCTTGGTTTTCCCCACGATCAGGAAAAGGTTATTGTCTTTTCACCACTGGACCAATTGGCTCACCTCATTTCTGTAGTTGGCCTCCTCATTGTTGGTGATGAGGCCCACCACCATCGTGTCATCTGCAAATTTGATGATGTGGTTGGTGCTGTAGGCTGGTACACAGTCATGGGTCAGCAGGGTGAAGAGCAGCAGGCTGAGCATGCACCCTTGTGGGGCTCCTGTGCTCAATGTGATGGTCTTGGAGGTATTGACGCCAACCTGCACATTCTGTGGCCTCCCTGTGAGAAAGTCCAGCACCCATTTACAGAGAGAGGTTTTGAGTCCCAAGTGTCTGACTTTTTGTATCAGGTGCTGGGGGATGATTGTGTTGAATGCCGAACTGCAGTCCAAGAACAGCATTCACACATAGGAGTTCTTTGAGTCCAGGTGGGTGAGGGCTGGATGGAGAGCAGCAGTGATGGCATCTTCTGTGGATCTGTTTGACCTGTATGCAAACTGAAATGGGTCTTGGGAGGGGGGGAGGATGGACTTGACGTTCTGCATGACCAGCCGCTCGAAACACTTCATTATGATGGGGGTCAGTGCTACGGGCCGGTAATCATTGTAGCTGGATGGGACAGGCTTCTTTGGGACTGATATTATGGTGGCAGTTTTGAAACATGTGGGGACAACAGCTTGAGTCAGGGAGATGTTGAAGATGTCGGCCAGGACATTCTTGAGCTCATCTGCACAGTCCTTCAGGGCATGACCTGGTATGTTGTCTGGTCCAGCTGCCTTGCGGGGTTTGATTCTGCAGAGGGTCCTCTTCACCCTAGCCAAATCCAGACTTATGGCCTGCTCGTCTGGAGGAGGAGTGGTCTTCTGTGTTGATGTGTTGTTTTGTGCTTCAAAGCGGCCAAAGAAGTCATTTCGGTTGTTGAACAGTGTAGTGTCACTCGCACTGGTCTGAGGTGGAGGTTTGTTGTTGGTGAAGGTCTGTATGCCACACCAGAGGGAACGTGCATCTCTGGTATTGCTGAAATGGCCAGATATTTTCTTGCTGTACTGTTGTTTTGCCTCCTTGATACGACGGGACAGGTTGGCCCTCATAACACAATTATAACTCTACAACAATAATGCTCAGAATACAAGAATTATAACAGTCTTCGAATACCCCGTGGCACAAAGCATGCTGGGAGAATCCCCCGCCCCTTATCACAGCCTCGACGTTACAATATGTATTTTCCCAAACCTCTTTGGTGTCCGTCAACTATTGTGTGATTGGTCAGAAATTTGAATTTCCCAGAAGTTCTGCACTTGAGTTTCTTGTGAAGTGTGAAATGTCCTGGCCAGAAAGAACTTTATTCTTGCCACCTCAAGAAAAAGAAAATATTTCTCTGTTCTTGTGGCGTATGTAGGGTACAGGCCTACTCCTTAATTACTCCCCATCACTGTGCTGTTGACTGTGATATTGATCCAGTCTGTGCCCACTGTCCTGCATAAGACAGCAATCATAGCCATTAGCATCAGAGTTAGAAATAACAACACCTACTAAAAAAAAGAACATGCTGTAATGGGGCAGCATGGTTTTCTTTATCCACCTGTGTGGAGTTATTAATTGATAAACACAGCAGTCCCAGACATGGCAGTTTTTGTTAGACTAAAGAGGCTCCGTCTCTTCTTCCCCTGACCAGCACTAGAAGTACGCTGGCTTCATGGCTTGTGCTTCCCCCATGGCTGGGCTGACAAAATTAATATGTGGAAATCACTTTATACAGGTTTGCTGATACCTGCAGAAACATTGAAAATGTTGCTTTATATTAACACACGATCCATTAAAATGCAATATGGAGAGTCACATGGGCTCTTTTTATCTGTTTGTGCAACAAATAGCTTCCTGCACGTTATTTTATAGTGCTTCCACTTTTATCTTTATCTAATATTTTCATTCTTACGGTATATTATATTATTTATTTATTTATTTACATAATCATATTTTGAATGATGAAATTTATTTTTTTATTTGTTTAATTACCTATTTGATTTCTTATTTCACAACGGCATCAATGGATATAATCTTTTGAGGGGTTGTAGTGGTTGTAATTAAGGAAATGTCGCCTCCTGCTGGGCCACAACAGTATAGATTAGAACAGTGACAAATCCTGCTGTATTTATTAATTAGATTTAATTCCAATAAAATATAGTAATTATCTGTGTATTTTATTTTTTTTTTTCGGGGGGGGGGGTCATTTTCAAGCTCAAATAAAGCATTTCAGGCTTTACTTGTGACTAATATGTTTTCTATTAAAGAAGAGAAGACACCCCAGTTAGCCAAAGTGCTGCATAAAGAAAGCAGTGCTGGGCAGGGAGGGGAAGTAAAGAAGAGGAATTGCAAAATAAACCTGTTGTTAAAGCCATCAGCAAAAGTAGCGAAAAGGGGAAGATTTGAAAATACAATAATTTTATCACCAGTCTGTTCTGGTTTGATCCAAATTGCGTGCATGAGTTGGGAGAGTCCATTTGAGATGATATTGAAGTGGATCAGCTAAAAAATGATGTATTCAAACCTCCTTTTGTTTCTCTTTCTGGAAAGTGTTCTAATTTTAGCTTTTTTGTTTTTCCAGCAAAAATTTGTGATTGTAGAGTGCAGTAGGAAATCAAACCATAGGGTCATAGGTTTGAACAGAGTGTAGTATTACGTAAGTATGTAAGTATTTAATTTGGGGTAAAATGTTGATTTTAACAGTGGCTATTCATTATGACAGAGTGATTGGTAATTGTTTTAGCACCTCACATCACTGGTGCTCTTGCCAAGGAGTGGAGGGATTTTCAATTTTCAGATTTTCAATCTGCATACAGGTGGGAGGTGGAGCAGCTGATCCTCTGGTGCAGCCAGAACCATCTTGAACTTAACCCAGCCAAAACGGTGGAGATGACTGTGGATTTCAGGCGACACCCCCTTTCATTCCCCCCACTCACCATCCTCAACAGCACAGTGTCCACTGTGGACTCCTTCAAGTTTCTGGGTACCACAATCTCCCGGAACCTGAAGTGGTCCTCCCATATAGACACTGTCCGGAAAAAGGCCCAGCAGAGGTTGTTTTTTCTGCGTCAGCTCAAGAAGTTTGATTTGCCTCAGGAGCTGCTGGTTGTCTTCTACACCGCCATCATCCAATCTGTCCTCTGCTTTTCCATCACTGTCTGGTTTGGATCTGCCACTAAACAGGACAAGACCAGACTGCAGCAGATCGTTAAGTCTGCGGAGAGGATCATTGGTACCGACCTACCCTCCATTGAGAACTTATATCGGTCCATAACCAGGAAACGGGCGGGAAACATCTGTGCTGACCCGTCACACCCCGGCCACAAACTGTTTGAACTTCTATCTTCTGGTCGTCGTTACAGATCACTGAAGGTCAAAACCACCCGTCACAGGAACAGTTTCTTTCCTCAAGCCATCACTCTGATGAACTCCTAACATTCACCTAGTCCTACCTGTTGCTGTACTCATGACTTTTCATCCATTATTACATTGCACATAACTCTCACACTGCTTTTTACTTCATTCACATTATATCACTGAATCTGAGTTCACATTGAAATACTGTGTGACTGTATATTTTTTCATATATTTCTGCAAAGTGTGGTTAGTCTGAGTAAATAACTGCATATATTCCTGTATATATTTGCATCCTTTTATAGAAACGCGGACAGACTGTAATTTACTGTACATACTCTGTTGTCATTGAATCCTTATTTAAATCCTCCACCTGAACAACGAGAGCAAGTTTTTAGCCAAAGTCAAATTCCTTGTATGTGTTGTGCATACTTGGCCAATAAAGCTGATTCTGATTCTGATTCTGAATTGTAATCTGTCTATAAATGCGACAAATCTCTGTGTGTGTGTGTGTGTGTGTGTGTGTGTGTGTGTGTGTGTGTGTGTGTGTGTTCCTCACATATCTTTCAAACCGTTCGTCAGACAGACCTCAGATTTTATAAGTGCTTTGCAGAGGTTACGAGGGTGTGCATCCCCGAATATGGAGTTGTTCAGTCACAATACAGTACCTGTATGTAATTTTTATCAATAAAGGTTTAGCCACCGCTCTTGTTTCCTCATGCTCTGGCTTCCGGAAGTGTGGTCGGGGTTTCAGATCGACTCTGTGCTAATTAGATAATATGTGGCATCAAGACCAATCACTCACCACAGAACCTCCACAAACAAAAAAAGGAAGTGAAAAGTGACAAATTTGACCAGAAAAAGAGAATACTGAAGATGTAATGCTTACAAAAATTATACTCTAATGTTGCTGTGATTGTGTAGGTCTAAAGGATAATTCGAGGAATGCCATTGGGGACCTTGGGGACCCGGGGTCTGACAAAGAACACCGGTGTTGGAGAAGCAGCAGGTGGAATGCGGTCCTTCACAGGTAAGCAAGCCCAGTCCGTCCAGTCAGTCGTAGATGGGTCACGGAAGTCCCTTTGCAGGACTGCGAGTCACCAATGCTGCTCCTCTTGGTGTGCTCACACGGCTATCTAAAAATGAAAAGTTAATAATGCCACGATGACTGTTTACCAAAATGCCCAGATCAATTGCATATCATATGCAGACACATAAACAATGGCCATGACCAAACAAGACACAAAGATGCCCAAATAACAAAATAAATATTTTTTTATTTAAATACAGTGGTGTGAAAAAGTGTTTGCCCCCTTCCTGATTTCTCATTTTTTTGTATGTTTGTCACGCAAATGTTTCAGATCATCAAACAAATTTAAATATTAGACAAAGGTAACACAAGCAAACACAAAATGCAGTTTTTAAATGAAGGTATTTATTATTAAGGGGGGAAAAAATCCAAACCTACATGGCCCTATGTGAAAAAGCGATTGCCCCCTAAACCTAATAACTGGTTGGAGCACCCTTAGCAGCAACAACTGCAATCAAGCATTTGTGATAACTGGCAATGAATCTTTTACAGCACTGTGGAGGAATTTTGGCCTGAACCGCCTTTTTAAGGTCATGCCACAGCATCTCAGTCAGATTCAGGTCAGGACTTTGACTAGGCCATTCCAAAGTCTTCATTTTGTTTTTCTTAAGCCATTCAGAGGTGGGCTTGCTGGTGTGTTTTGGATCATTGTCCTGCTGCAGAACCCACGTGCACTTCAGCTTGAGGTCACGAACAGATGGCCGGACATTCTCCTTCAGGATTTTTTGGTCGACAGCAGAATTCATGGTTCCATTTACCACAGCAAGTCTTCCAGGTCCTGAAGCAGCAAAACAGCCCCAGACCATCACACTACCACCACCATATTTTACTGTTGGTATGATGTTCCTTTTCTGAAATGCTGTGTTACTTTTACTCCAGATGTAATGGGACACACACCTTCCAAAAAGTTCAACTTTTGTCTCATTAGTCCACAGAGTATTTCCCCAAAAGTCTTTCCCGTAGAAAGCAGGTGTAAGCAAGCACGTCACCACTCATTCAGTGATGCCTGCCTTTGATCTTTGATGATGTCATAGCAAGTCCTATGATCTTTGCTGGTGTCATAGGGAGTCCTATGACCATGATGAGAAGACAAAGAAGAGTGATGTATGAAGATAAGAGTTGAGGTTCGATTGGACACAGCAATGATGATAGAAGGACTACAGCTCCTGACCAGATAGAGTGATGATATAGAGTGATGATATAGAGTGAAGTACGTGGCGGTAATGCACCTATAGGCTGGTTGTCAACTGCCAGTCCAAATCTAAAAGAAGAAGAAGAGTGATGCCTGCCTTTGATCTTTGATGATGGCATAGCAAGTCCCATGATCTTTGATGGTGTCATAGGGAGTCCTATGATCGTGATGAGGAGACGAAGAAGAGTGATGTCTGAAGATAGAGTTGAGGTTCGATTGGACACAGCAATGATGATAGAAGGACTACAGCTTCTGACCAGATAGAGTGATAATATAGAGTGAAAGTACGTGGCAGTAATGCACCTGTAAGCTGGTTGCCAACCGCCAGTCAAATCTAAAAGAAGAAGAAGAGTGATGCCTGCCTTTGATCTTTGATGATGTCATTATAGCAAGTCCTATGATTGTGAGTGATGCCTGCCTTTTATCTTTGATGATGTCATTGGGAGTCCTATGATCTTTGATGATGTCATAGCGAGTCCTATGATCATGAGTGATGACTGCCTTTGATCTTTGATGATGTCATAGTGAGCCCTATGATCTTTGATGATGGCATAGCAAGTCCGATGATGCCTGCATTTGATCTTTGATGATGGTTCCACAGGAGAGGAGCTTGATAACTGAAGGCTTTGCCTCCCATTGTGCTTTTGGAGATTCTAGGTATTTCAAGTAATCCAGCATTTTGGGAGTGTAGTGCTTGTCATGGTGCAGTCCTCGCGGACTGCAAATGAGACACTATAGGCTACCGATGAGTTTGTATAATTTATTACTGAAGACAAACAACAAAATAATGAGCCACGGGGGGCTAAAACACAACTAAGGTAATGGCACAGACAAAGAAACACAGAGTCTCAGAATAACACTTACAATGACGGATGAAAGATGAAGGGTTGTTCACGAATGAACGTCTGACGAGATTGCAGCAAGGATTAACCCTCAGCTGCTTCCTTAAATCCCCGAGATAACCCAATCAGTGGAGAGAGTGATTAGGAGAGATGCTGAACAGCTGTCACAATGTGACCCGGCTTTGACAGCCGGAAGCCCCGCCGTGACACTGTCAGAATAAAGGCTCGGAGAGCCATAGGGAACACACACCAGATGGGAGGAAAATACTGCATGACCCGAGCGCGGACGATATCGGCGCTCAGACCACGACAGTACTCCCCCCCCCCCAAAAGGCGCACTCTGGGCGCCGCGTGACACCCAAGCCCCCACCCACCCAGGGTGGGAGGATGGGGGAAAAGGCCAGGAGGGCGAGAACCAGAAAAAAACCCCATCAAGACAAGGAACCAGAACAAAGAGTGACAAGGGAGAACACAGGAAATAAATATGAAGCAATTACAGAGCATGGGAAGAAAAAAAAAAAAAACAACAACACAATACTCCATAATGCACGGGTGGCACAACAGACAGGACAATAAATGCAAATAACAGGAGAACAAGGCCTATAACCAAGATACACAGGCCCATAAGAAACAACGTGGCAACCACATATCATCCCTCAGACAGAGGAGGGGAAAGAAAGAAAAAAAAAGCACGTGCTAAAGAGCGGCGATAAATATAGTTCACAATAGTACAACACAAATAGTTCAGGGGGTCTTCCTGCATCCAGCTTCCAGATTGCTGGCAGGGAAAAAAGGAAAAGTTTGGGTGGCCTACCCCAGGCCAGGAAAAACAGTCCCTCTGGCGGCCGGACCAGATCGCCGAACAGAGAGTCAAGTTGGTCGGGTGGCCGACCCAGAACGCCAAACGAGCGAGGCAGTCTTCCAGGCGGCCAACCCGCGTCACTCAGCCACCAGAACTGCAGGGGAGAACTTGAAGACGGCTTCCCTGTAGAGGGGGATAGCGAGGGAGAGCCGAGCAGATAACGGGGAGTCCCAGCGGCCCCCGATGGAAGGGAAAAAGGAATGGGTAAAGGATGAGGGACCAGTACAGCGTTGATCAGCGAAAGTTCTGCAGCACCTCCTCCAAACTCCACTAGAACTGGCACTGCCCTCCAGTCGGATCCCAAACGAGACCGCGCTGCACCCACGACGGACCCCGATTGGGTCACGGCTGCACCCACGACGGACCCCGACTGGACCAGGGCAGCACCAGAGACGACCTCCCAACCCGAACCCGGAACTTCCAGAATGGCAACTGGGATCGACTCCACACCGGTGACCCTAGGAGAAGGCTCAGGAGAAGAAAGAGAACCGGGATCAGGATCACCGGCAGCGACAGAGCCCAGCGAGACGAGCTCGGATGCAGCGGATGGCTGCACCCGGCTCGTCTCACTGAGAGACAGGCAAAAATGCTCTAGAATTGATAGGAGGAAGACAAAATAGGGCACTTGCCTGATCTCGAGTTCTGTCGCCATCCAGGTCTTTGACGATCCGGGTTCAGAAGGCAGAAGGACATCCTCTTGCTCCCACTCGGCTACGGCGGGCCCCGCAGCCGGCATGATGGTTCCCGCAGTCTGATGACCCCCCAACGCCGATGCCCACGCCGAAGACCAGCATGGCATGGTGGCAGGAGATCGTTGACCTGCTGGGTCGAACCACTCCTCCATGGAGACCCGGGGACACTTAGCCATCGGCGCAGGCTCCAAGAAGAAATCCACCTTCCTCCTCTGTCCGTGACGTGGCTGCGGGGCTGGACCCAAGCTCTCCAGTGCCGCAGGCTCCTTCCTCGTTCAGCGGTGTGGGCCTGACCACAGAGAACGCTCAGGAAAAGGAGACACAGAGGCAGCGGGTTTATGATTAGAGGCTACAGCAGGTGGAGCTAGCTCGGGAGACTGCGAACTCTGAACTCCACCCCCAGGAGTCAGACAAGGCAAATCATAATGGTGAGGAGAAGAATGAAATTGCACTTGCCTTTCCTCCGGAGGGCCGATGATGCCTGCTGTAGCAGGCTTTGTTCTTCCTTTCCCCTCAGGATGGTAACGGAGGACCCTCCCAGGAAGACGAGGAGGAACCAGATGCACAGGATCGATCATGGGCACAGCCGGAGCAGGGCTCGCGGAGCTCACCGCAGCTGGGGAGAGTGTCGAGGAGGGGGGAGGAGCAGTCGAGGCAGACCAGAGACAAGGAGCTGACGGGACAGCAGGAACAGACGCCCCGGAGGCGATGGCTGCAGTTATTCCCGTCCGTTGTGACGCAGGAGCATCAGCTGGCGGGGAGATAGAGACCTTCCAGTGAACCGGTGCTGGATCCGGACTGGGTTCTCGCTGAGGCTTGATCCGGGCATTGTGACGATGTCTACCGGCAGAGGGCGAGGCGAAGGTGAGGTTAGGGAAACGCTGCTCCTGTGCAGAAACAGAGGCGAGCAGGTTGGCGTTTTCAGGGTAATCATACAGTGCAGGGTTCCTCTCCACCAGCCTGACCACCGCCGTCACATGCTTTATTATCGGTGTAGGATGGGAGGCTGAGCGAGCTGCAGCCACTCAGTCCCGGATGGAAATCGCTGTCAGCTGTAAACCCTCCGGGGGAATCCCAACTGACGTCTCACTCCGGCGGGGATGACCCCTGGGTGGTGCAAACTCCTGGACTGGATCAGAGACAGGAATGGGATCCCGAAGTGAGGAGCGAGGATGCCTCCTCTTCAGCTTCCTGCCAGAGTTTCCCTCCAGCCCACGGAGCTTCTCCCGGAAAGCAGAGATGTCCGCCATCCTCGCTGAGACTTCAGGGTGGTTGGAGTAGCAAGGATGGCGGTTAATGATCGCCTCAGCGAGGTCCAGGTACCAGCGTGCATCACTGGGAGCGTCATACAGGCAAGCAGTAAAAAGGACTCCATTTATCTCGGCGAGGGCCTTCACCAGCTCGTAGCCCAGGCTCTTAGCGTAGCCCTTGAGCGGCGCCATCTCCCAACACCCTGGTACGAGGAAAACAGGAAACAAACAAGCCCAGCAAAACTCACGGTGACCGGCGTCTCGTTCTGGCTGCAATCTACTGTCATGGTGCGGTCCTCGTGGACCGCAAATGAGATGCTATAGGCCGCCGATGAGTTTGCATAATTTATTACTGAAGACAAACGACAACATAATGAGCCACGGGGGGCTAAAACACAACTAAGGTAATGGCACAGACAAAGAAACACAGAGTCTCAGAATAACACTTACAATGACGGATGAAAGATGAAGGGTTGTTCACGAGTGAACGTCTGACGAGACTGCAGCAAGGATTAACCCTCAGCTGCTTCCTTAAATCCCCCAAATAACCCAATCAGTGGAGAGAGTGATTAGGAGAGATGCTGAACAGCTGTCACAACATGACCCGGTTTTGACAGCCGGAAGCCCCGCCGTGACGCTGTCAGAATAAAGACTCGGAGAGCCATAGGGAACACACACCAGATGGGAGGAAAATACTGCATGGCCCGAGCGCGGACGATATTGGCGCTCTGACCACGACAGTGCTGTGTTAGGATAATAGGGTAGTATCAGATCTTTTAAATAAAAATGAGGCCTGATTATTTAGAGCTTTGAAAGTGAGAAGAAGGATTTTAAACTTAATTCTAAACTCTATGGGGAGCCAATGAAAGGAGGCCAGAACCAGAGAGATATGATCTCTCTTTCTAGTACCTGTTAAAACTCTCGCTGCAGCATTTTGGATCAATTGAAGACTTTTTAAAGATGTTTTAGGACAACCTGATAATAAAGAGTTACAATAATCTAATCTAGAGCCAACAAAAGCATGGATCAGTTTCTCAGCATCACTCTGAGACAAGATGATCCTAATCTTGGCAATATTACGCAGATGATAGATGGCAGTCTTAGAAACGAATTTAATATGTGAATTAAAAAACAGATCTTGATCAAAAATAACTCCAAGGTTCCTCACAGAGCTATTAAGAGAAAGAGTAACCGTATCCAAACTAAAAGTTTGATTTGGAAAGGTATTTCTAAGGTTTTTTGGACCAACAAGAATGACTTCAGTGTTATCTGAATTTAATAGCAGGAAATTACAGTCATCCAAGCTTTGATTTCCTTAAAACAGGCCTCTAACTTGGTTAATTGATTACTATCATCTGGCTTCACTGACAGGTATAATTGTGTGTCATCTGTATAACAATGAAAATGTATACAGTGCTTTCTAATAATGTTGCCTAACGGAAGCATATATAAACTAAAAAGAGTAGGGCCTAGCACAGATCCCTGTGGAACTCCATGACTGAGCTTTGAGTTGAAAGAAAACTCATTATTGATATGAACAAACTGGAACCTATCAGATAAATAAGATTTTAACCACTGCAATGAAGTTCCATTAAGTCCAACATAGTGTTCTAATCTATCAAGTAGAATATTATGATCGATAGTATCAAAAGCTGCACTAAGGTCTAAAAGGACAAGTACAGAAACGAGTCCATTATCAGATGCGATAAGAAGGTCATTTGTGACCTTCACTAAGGCTGTTTCAGTACTATGATGAATTCTGAACCCAGATTGAAACTCTTCAAACAAACCATTTCCCTGTATGTGGTCAAATAATTGTGTAGCAGCAACTCTTTCTAAGATTTTTGAAATGAAAGGCAGATTAGAGATTGGTCGATAGTTAGCTAAAACTCCTGGGTCGAGTGTTGGTTTTTTGAGTAAGGGTTTAATTACAGCAATTTTAAAAGCCTGCGGTACATGACCTAAGGTTAAAGAAGAAGTGATTAGTTGAAGAATACGGCTACCAATAAACAGAAGGACTTTTTTAAATAACCTGGCAGGAATAGGGTCTAAAAGACAAGTTGAAGTCTTGGATGAGGAGATTATTTTATCTAACTCTAAAAGGTCAATTGGAGCAAACTTTTCTAAACAGATATCAATTGAAGGAGTTGTAGTAGTTGCTGTACTTAAGTTTACAGTGGGAATAATCTGATTAATTTTATCTCTAATAGATAAAATTTTATGATTGAAAAGGTTCAAAAAGTCCTGACTAGTAAGCTCTAGGGGGATGCAAGGATTGACAGAGTCCTGACTCTTTGTCAGCCTGGCTACGGTGTTGAAAAGAAACCTAGGATTATTCTTATTCTCTTCTATTAATGCAAAGTAATAACTTGTTCAAGCTTTTCTAAGAGATTTTTTATAAATTAGGAGATGATTTCTCCACACTAAATAGAATTCATCTAAATTAGTGGAACGCCATTTTCTTTCTAGTTGACGAGTTTTAAGCTATGAGTTTCTGTGTTAAACCAAGGGGTTAGAAATCTCTGATTGGACTTTTTCTTTTTTAAAGGGGCCACCAAGTCTAGAGTCTGATGCAGAGAGGCTGTAACACTATCTACCATGCTATCAATTACGGAAGGAGCAAGCTCTCCATCTTTTATTTCCGTTGTGTTGACACATGGTATAGAGGAGACAGTCTGCAAAAATTTGGTAACAGCATCATCTGAAAGACATCTGCTGTAGTAATATTTTTCTTTAGGAGTCAAATAATCAGAAATAGTGAAATCAAAGGTTAACAGACAATGGTCTGACAGTACAGGATTTTGAGGAGACACTACCAGATTTTCTATTTCTATACCATAAGTCAGAACAAGGTCCAATGTGTGGTGGAGATAATGGGTAGAATTTTCTACTTTCTGGGAAAACCTCAATGAGTCTAATATTGAATTGAATGCCTTAACAAGACAGTCACTATCTACATCACAATGTATATTAAAATCCCCTACTATAATTATTCTGATTTCAGCACTAAATCAGCTAAAAATTCAGCAAATTCGGATAAAAACTCTGAGTAGGCTGAAGGAGGATGGTAAACTATAGCAAAGAAAATTGGGTTTAAGCTAAGATTGCTAACATGGCACATAGTGAGGACCAAGCCCTCAAAGAAATTAAAACATGTTTTTTGCTTTACATTAACTAGTAATTTAGAATGGTAAATTGCCACTACTCCACCTCCATGACAAGAACTTCAAGGATTATGATAGTTTAGATAACCAGAGGGAGTTGATTCATTTAAACCAACATAATCATCTTGCCCTAACCAAGTCTCTGTAAGGGATATTAAATCAATCTGACGATCAATTAATAGATCATGAACTAGTAGAGACTTGGGAGTTAGAGACCTAATATTTAACAAACCACATTTAATTTTCACATTATGAGGAGGAAGGGAGGCCAAATCATTAAATTTAGAGACTTGATGTTTAATTTGAGATTTACCAACTTTTTGTTTAATCACTTTGGGATGTTTATACATTATATTTTTATTAACTTTGGGGGGAGTAGACAAAGGTTCTCTGAGGGGGGAAGACAGGGGCTAAGCTGAGGGGTGGCAGATGAGAAGGAGCTGCAGAAAGGGGTGAATTTATCAAGTTATGTTGTATTTGTCTTGGGTTATAATATTTTGGGTAACAGGAGACAGACGCAATCTCTATGGGGATATCAAATGAAGACTGATCTAAACAATGAGGATTATTTGGATTAATAGGATTAATATGAGAAGTGGAAACAAAGAAAGGCTGGTTGGCAGACCCAGGAACTTCAAGGTGAGTTAACACACCAAATTTCAGTCACTGTACTAAAAAACGCTGAATGGAATAGAACAGATTGTCCCTTAAAACACGTGCACCAAGTCTATTTGGATGGATGCCATCTGGCCTCATAAATGATGGGCAGTTCCAAAACAGGTTGAAATTGTCAATAAAACCAATGTTAAAAGTAGGACATGTAGAACACAACCAGGTATTAAGGCTGAGAGTTCTGCTAAAATAATTGCAATCTCGTCTGAAAGGGGCCAAGGGCCCAGAAATAAACACACATCTGCCACAGTTCATAAGAGTGGACAGAAGGCTTTTGAAGTCACTCTTTAAGATCTCCGACGCTTCATCTGGGATGTTGTTGCATCCAACATGTATTGTACAGTTTTAGCGTGGGGGTATTCATTTAACAGGTCAGGGGTAAGAGCCTCGATGTCTGACACTTTAGCCCAAGGAAAAAATTTAGTGACACAGTACCTGCTTCTGACGTTCCTCATAATCGAATCACCAATTACCAATGTCGTCTAGGGGGGCCTTGCCGGTGGTTTCTGAAATGGTGGATAATTTTGCCGATGTTGTTGTTGTGATGGCGGGGTGATGCGCTCTCTTCTTTTTGGAGCTGGTGTATAGTTTGGCACACCTAAAGTAGTTTTAATCCGGGGCTTGCAGGTTTGGGCCGCTGCTGAAGGAGGAGGGGGAGGGGGGCGGCCGTGGGAGGATGGCCGATGTCCAGGTGAGGAAAATCTTCCAGGGAAAGGATGTTGAATCTGTTTTCCAGCAGCAGGGGAAGAGAGGAGGTGCGGCCGTGTCTGGTCAATCCCCGATGTTTGCTAGTTGGCCCAACCAAGGTCCAGGGCGCGCATTGAGGATGTGAAAGACCACCCGGGGCTTTGGGTTTAGCTCCGAGCTGAAGGTAGTGTTTATTGCTGGGGTCCTGGACAGCTGAGGGGACCGGAGCAGGAGTGGAAGTGGATGGCGATGTGCTGAATTCACCCAGGTAAGTAGCCATCTCTGCTAGCTGCGAGTCAGTTGCCGGGGCAGATGTTCTCCCGAGAATTATAGTGTCTAGGTGGTCTTCAGCCTCCGAATCTTATAGAGGTTGGAGAGCCTCACTTCCAACTCAGAAACCTTCTTAAGGAGGGACGCACAGCTGACACACGTCGGGGATGGAGTCATGACGTTCCAGGCAAGAAGTGAATAACTAGCTAGCTAAAAACAACTAAAATCAGCTAAAAACAGATTAGCCTAGCCTAGCTAGCTAGCTAAAAAGGGCTAAAAACAGGTTAGCCTAGCCTGGGGTCTGATTCACCTGTGTGCCAATCGGGCTTTCTGCTAGGCCAACACTAAGCTAACACTAAGTAAAAAGCTAATATCAGTAAAAAGAGATAATGAAGAGGATGATAAAATAAAGGCAGCGTTGGATTTTTAAATAGCTTTATTATCACTGCCTTCATCAGAACTCGGCTACAGCCCATGGTTTGAGCAGGCTGCCGCTTCGTTCCTCCAGCTCTCAAAGAGGAGACAGTGCGTGTGTCTCGCAGCAGATGCAGAATCAGAGTGAGAGAAAGAGAGACAGATTTACAGCACAGTGCAGCATATATACTCAACTCAAACAATAGATCAAAGACATTCACAGCAGTCAGTCTGGGCATTTGCATATCAGAGGTACAGACAGGATGCATGAACACAATGCATGGATGACACTTTAACCTCACGGCTGTAAACGCAGCATGCAGCAGAAAAAACCCAGGAGTGCGAGCTGACTGTCTCTGTGTTGTGTCTCTGTGTTGTGGGGGTTGAATTCAAACTGCTACACTGCTCTCCCCCAGAGGGCACGGTAGGGGACCGTGACCTCGGTGTTGCAGTTTGGGCAGCGAGCAGGGAAAAGCTCTGTGCAGGAGGAGGGGGAGGGGGGGTAGCAAATGCTGACCGGGCGCGGGAAAACCGTTCGAGTCGCGCCAAAAGTGTTTGCTGCTCCGCGATGTCCCGTCTGAACATGCGGAGATCAGAAGAAGAAAGAAAATTAGTCTCTGACTCCTCTCGTGGCCATGAAGAAAAGCAGGAGCGGCGGCAAGAAAAAAATAAAAGCAGAGGGACTGGCGTGTTGACTTTAGGGCAGACGTAACCCTAACCTCGGGAACCGCAGACAGCTGAATTCCCCTTGTGTGCCGTGGCTAAGACCATCAAATCCCGTGTGCAAGCTGCGGGCCTCAGGTGTACCAGCAAGCCTGAAGGGCCAGTGTGCAGCAGAAGGAAGGCGGTCGGAAAAGCCGTATTTGTCCCGTGCGTGGTGCGCCGTCCTCGTCACCCCCGGTGCGTGTGCCGGGGCTCCGTGCGTGGGTGGGCCCGCAGGAGAGGAAATCAGGGTCGGAAACTTGGTGTAGATCGGCGCAGTCTGCGCCGAAAAACATCTCTGACGAGCCGTGGCTGCAGATTAGTCATGGTGCGTTCAGGTCCACGTGTGCTCCGTCGGCCATGGGAGTCGCCCCATGTGCTCTGATGTGGAGGAGCTGTGCGGCCGGTCCCGCATGGATGTGCCGATCTCGGCGAGGGCGCGCCATGACGTTCTCTGCCGCTTACCCGGTCTTGGTTGACGTCCTCAGAGCAGCTCGCCTGCCGTGGGCTCTGCGTCAAGGCGGGCAGACCAGTCAGGCTGCTGTGACGGAGCATTCATGCCCGGGTGCTGCGTTCGCTGGCCGCTCGTTTTCTTCAGTCTCGGGTCGCCAGCGTGGCTGTTCAGATCAGAAGGTTGCGTTTGCACAAAACATGTGCATTCCGGGGTCACCAGTGAAGAGGATGATAAAATAAAGGCAGCGTTGGATTTTTAAATAGCTTTATTATCACCCGCCTTCATCAGAACTCGGCTACAGCCCATGGTTTGAGCAGGCTGCTGCTTCGTTCCTCCAGCTCTCAAAGAGGAGACAGTGTGTGTGTCTCGCAGCAGATGCAGAATCAGAGTGAGAGAAAGAGAGACAGATTTACAGCACAGTGCAGCATATATACTCAACTCAAACAATAGATCAAAGACATTCACAGCAGTCAATCTGGGTATTTGCATATCAGATGTACAGACAGGATGCATGAACACAATGCATGGATGACACTTTAACCTCACGGCTGTAAACGCAGCATGCAGCGGAAAAAACCCAGGAGTGCGAGCTGACTGTCTCTGTGTTGTGTCTCTGTGTTGTGGGGGTTGAATTCAAACCGCTACAATAAAAAATTAAAAACGAAGTTAATGAAAACAAACAAAAACAGACAAGATAACGCTTTGACATGACATGACGCGACGCAACGTGACATGACACCAACCAGTTTATGAGAGTGAAGAATGTGAGAGTGAAGTACAGGTAGATTTGGGGTCCGTCCCAATTCTCATTTGTAGCTTTCCTTCTCATTTGTAGCCTTCCTGAATATAAGTAGACGCTAGTTTGCTAATGAGGAAAAAGGACTGGCATATGAGTGAAGCTGGCAATGCACAAGCATTTACCTCAGGAATAATTACTATAACTTCTTACAGCTCTATACTGACGGTTCAAAGAATAAAGAAGGCTCTGTTGGAGTTGGAGTATACATCCCAGAGTTTAAAGTGACCATCACAAAAAGACTCTCCAACAATACATCCGTGTTTACAGCAGAGATGGTGGCAATAATTATTGGTTTGCAGTGGGTGGAGGAGGTCAGACCGGACTGGGTGGTGGTGTTCACGGACTCAGCGCTAAAACCATACAGACACTAAAATCTACAAGGGAATACTTGGTGATTGAGCTACATCACAGTTTATTTAGGGTACACGGGTGGTGGACAAGTTCAGTTTTGTTGGGTCCCCCCGCGACCCGAAAAGGATTAAGCGGAAGAAGATGGATGGATGGATGGATGGGTTCCTGCACATGAAGGGTTGAAAGGGAATGACTTTGCAGACAAATTAGCAAAAAGTGCCCTTGGAAAAGAGATAACTATACCATTGTCTCTTGGAAAAGGTGAAGGGAAAGCAGTAATTAAGAAAAAAGGAACTGAGCTATGGCAAAAAAGATGGGCTGAAGATCATAAAGGTAGATCATATTACAAAATACAAAAATCTATTGCAATAAAGAATCTGTAATTTCCCAGTTTGGGATCAATAAAGTACATCTATCTAATTTCATAACAACCAAAAGGAGGGAAGACATCATTATGGCAAGACAGACTAGATCACACAGGTTTAAACGGCACTTTATTCACCATGGGGAAAAGCGAAAGTGACAAATGTAGAGAATGTGGAGTAAAAGAAAATGTTGAGCACATCTTATTACACTGTCACAAATACGGAAATGAAAGACAGATAATGGAAAATGAAGTTCGAGAGGCCAGTAGGGAATGGGATTTAACTGGGATTCTGGGAACAGATGGAGATGGAGAGGCAATAAGAATCAGGAGAAGGGCTCTTTTCTCTTTTTTAAATAACACAGGATTAAGTCATAGAATTTAGGGGTCTGGTTCAGATGTTATACACTCTTGTACAGTAGGTGGCGGTATGCACCTTTCAGTTGTTTGCTATCCACCAGTAAACAAGAAAAGAAGAAGAGTTATGATATAGAGTGAAGTACAAGGAGATGTCTGAAGATAAGAGTTGAGGTTCAATTGGACACAGCAATGATGACAGAAGGACTACAGCTCCTGACCAGAAGTACGTGGCGGTAATGCACCTGTAGGCTGATTGCCAACTACCAGTCAAATCTAAAAGAAGAAGAAGAAGACTAGCGAATGAACACACTTGTTCTCAAAACAAACCATAATGTTAAGGTTAATTTATTCAGACAAAATACCTGAAGAAGCTAACATGGACGGGAAAAGCACATCACCGATCCAGCAAGTTCCTACAGACATGGTCAGCTCTTTTTTCAGAAAGATTACATTAAATCAGTGGGAATCTTTAATATCAGGTAAGCCTGATGAAGACACCACACTTCTCCTCAAATTTTTGCTGGAGGAAATCAAAGATTTGATCGTCAAATCAATGCTGTCAATGCTCTCCAGCAAAACTGAGGTTTCCAGGGAGCGAGTGTTGTTCTTTCTGGGTGATGTGGTTCCAGCAAGCTTTGCTAACGCTATGGGCATGGTAAACCACAACTGCAAGAGTGCAAAGTCATTGAATAACTTAATTGCCACAGAGGTGCAAAGGACTATTAAAGCAACCATCTCTGAGGACCAGCATATGACTTCAGCCTGCATGTACAAAATCATGATTCAGCAACTGTGCACGATGTTAAAGAAATTCAGTGTGAAGGGAAACTTTATTTTTAATTCCCAAACATATGGACCAAAGAAACATGTTGCTCTCCCAGTGGAGGGACAAACGGAACATGGATTTGAGGACCCTGGCTCTCGGGAAACTGAAGTTGGACAGCCCTCAAACTTCAGAAGATTTCTGATGTCCACATTTTGGAAGAATATTCCTCCGATTTCCAAGGATAAGATTTATCCACTTATAGAATCTTTCATCTTGGAGATTAAACCAAATCAGTGGCAGTCACTGATGTCAGGAAATCCTGACAGTGTCACCACAGGAAAAATGAAGGCCATGCTGAAGACTCTTGTAGCAGAAATTACTAAATTGATACTGACCTCAATCCAGAGCAGAAGATGGATCGATGAGAAGGATGTGTTATCTGCTTTGAGCAACACTGTTGCTCTAAGCTTTGCTGAGGCCATGAGAACTGACTATGAGGACAGCTGTGTCATTGGAGAAGTTTTATCCTGCTTAATCGCCAGAGAGGTGACAAACTATGTCAGCGCCACCATTCTCAATGACAAAAAGTCTTCTTTGAGCAAAGAAGAAGAAGAAGAAGAAGAAGAAGCCTTCTTTTGTAGATTTGAGGCTATGACTCGACATGTGGCCAAGATGATGAAACAGTTCAAAATGGCGATGGATGACAAACACAGACAGCATACAGACCTTATGTGGACACGTGATGAACATGGGTGGTGACAGGTGGTTGGAGCTACAGGCTCACAATAGGAAGGTTCTGGTTCAAATCCCTTGATGGGAGCTTTTCTGTGTGTGTGTGTTCTGTGACTCTCGGAGGTTTTCCTGGAAGTTTGTTTCCTCCTTAAAAAAACTGGTGGGGAATGGGGTGGGGTGGAAGGGTAGGGAGGTTTTCCTGGTGGTACCAGTTTCCTCCTTAAATAAAGGGTGTGTAGAGGGTTTGGGGGGCGGGGGCTCCACCGTGGACCACCACCTTATCGTGGTGGAGGGGTTTGCGTGCCCTAATCAGTGTGTGTGTGTGTTTGTGTGTCTGTCACGATCATCGGACTCGCTAAAAGATCATAGGACCGCCTATGATGTTCCTATGATCTCTACATGATCACCTACAATGTTCTTATGATCTCTACATGATGTCTATAGGCATCGCTCACGATCATAGGACTTGCTATGGCATCTTAAAGATCATAGGACTCACTATGACATCATTGAAGATCAAATGCAGGCATCATAGGACTCGCTATGTCATCTTCAAAGATCAAAGGCAGTTATCACTCATGATCATAGGACTCGCTATGACATCATCAATGATCAAAGGCAGGCATCACTCATCATCATCATCATCATCACTTCACTCTATATATAATTCCAGAAATCTCTGTCACAATGTCACAATCATAGGACTCGCTAAAAGATCATAGGGCTCACTATGCCATCATCAAAGGTCAAAGGCAGGCATCACTCAGCACTCTATATATAATTGCAAGAATTCTCTGTCACAATGTCACGATCATAGGACTCGCTAAAAGATCATAGGAATCGCTATGTCATCATCAAAGATCAAAGGTAGGCATCACTCATGATCATAGGATTCACTATGACATCATCAAAGACCATAGGACTCGCAACGACATCATCAAAGATCAAAGGCAGTCATCACTCATGATCATAGGACTCGCTATGAAATCATCAAAGATCATAGGACTCGCTGTGACACCATCAAAGATCAAAGGCAGGCATCACTGACCGAGTGCTGACATGCTTGCTTACACCCTTACACCTGCTTATACTTGGTTTCTACAGGCATGCACAGGTATGCACTAGTATAATTAAAGAAATCTGTGTGTCTGTCTCTGTCACGAACATAGGACTCACTAAAAGGTCATAGGATCGCCTATGATGTGCCTATGATCTCTACATGATGTCCATATGACGTCATATACTGTAGACACCATAGTATAGAGTGATTCAAGAAAATCTGTGTGTGTCTGTGTGATCAAAGGCAGGCATCACTCACAATCATAGGACTCACTATGACATCATCAAAGATCAAAGGCAGGCATGACTCATGATCATAGAATACCCTGCCTCTCGCCCAAAGATGCTGGGGATAGGCTCCAGCCCCCCCCCCCCGCCCCCGACCCGAAAAGGATTAAGTGGAAGAAGAGGAATGAATGAATGAAGAAATGCTTGCTTACACTTGCTTTCTAAGGGCATACAGAAATACTTGCTTATACTTGGTTTCTACGGGCATGCGCACAGGTATTGCGTGTCTGGGAAGGGGCTTCGGATGGCGGGCCCGGACGAGAGAGGCGGTCGATGGCGAAGAGAAGAGGCGCTCTCGTCTGTGAGGTCAGCTACGATCCTGGGGGCAGGCTGCTTCCAGGGGCACGCCTACTGAGGGGCTTCCCGGAGCCCCCAAGCTGGTTCTACCCTTTTCTGCCTGAGGACAGAGGTGTAACTTGAAAAATTCTAATGTTCATATGTCTATGTTGTGATATGGGATTATTTTATGTATTGTTGTTTAATTTAGGAAACACGGCAATGATTTTAGTTTGTTAATGGTCTTTTTCTTCTTTACTTTACCAGTGGCAGAATAATCCACTGTGCCGTATAATAATATAATATGGTATAGTATAATAATATAATATAGTACACCGTTTTCCGTTATTTTAGTGCGTGATTCGGGTCCTAAATTTGGGAGGTTTTCAATTGTGTGTGTGGTTTTACACTTTTGTAAAGGGGGGGAAGGGTTATATGTGTGTGTGGCCCTTGAGGCTTGTTGTAACCACCCTACAGAATGACGTCAGGCAGGCTGCAGCCAGTCTATATATTTCTGTGTTCTTTCAATAAACATTAGTTGGATGTTCGGCGTAAGATGACTCCCGTTGCATTAATTACAGACATAACACTCTCAGTCAAATCAGGATCAGTCAAACATGGAGAAACTGCTTCATTTGAAAAATCTGTTCCTATTTTTGGGTGGTGACGAGTGGTGGTCAGAACTTCAGAATTACAGCAGGACGGTTCCCCTGATAGGAGCTTTTCTGTCTCTCTCTCTCTGTGTGTGTGTGTGTGTGTGTGTGTGTGTGTGTGTGTGTGTTCATGTTCGTTCTATGACTGTCGGAGGTTTTCCTGGAGAGTTCCAGTTTCCTCCTGAAAAAAAAAATGGTGGGGGGCTAAGAAAAAAAAAAGGAAAAAAAAGAAAAGAAAAGATAAAAAGAAAAAAGGAAAAAATTGCTGGGGCATGGGATGGGATGGGGGGAAGGGTCGGTGGTTTTCCCGGAAGTTACAGTTTCCTCCTTAAAAAAATGGTCGGACATGGGGGGTGGGCCCCTCCGTGGACCGCCACCTTACCGTGGTGGAGGGGTTTGCATGCCCTAAAGCAGAGTTTTTCAACCAGGGTGCATCTGGGTTTCTGTGGGAAATTATCTAATTAGTTCAAAAAATTGCATGTAATTTGCCGGTTGCATGCATGGGCTCTGTAGGCATCCATGCAAGATAATGGGAAATTATGAGAAAAACTTTTGGACCAATTAAGACATGAAATTAGGTAATTTCCCACAGAAACCTGAATGTAACTGGGCACCCTGGTTAAAAAACTCTGCCCTACTGAACCCAGGAGCTGTGTTGTCGGGGGAGTAGTTTGCCTCTAGTAGGACAAACTGGTCCTGGGTGAAGGGCCAGACTAAGAGCAGTCCAGTATAGGTGCACCTCAATAAATCAGAATGTCATCAAAAAGTTAATCTATTTCAGTAATTCAATTCAAAAACGGAAACTCATGTTATGTAGCTTCATTACATAAAGAGTGATATATTTCAAGTGTTAATTTCTTTTAATTTTGATGGTTATGGCTTACAGCTAATGAAAACTAGATGGATGGATGGATGGATGGATCTTGAATGGAGCCAGTGTGTCCTGTAGGCTTGGTTCTGACCATTCTTGGTAGCTCAGGCATTATGTTTTGTCATCTTTTGATTTATCGTTGTTTTCATGTCTGTGTGCTGTTTCTTTTCCATGCCTGTAGCCGCCACTCTGGCCGGTGGTTGTTGGGCAGATGGGCGCTGTCTAACATTTGCCGGTCCGACCACGCCCCCTCTCTCTCTGACAGTCAGCTGTTCGCCCCGGTAATTATCTGTCCCACGCCTCGCCCAGGTGTTTCCAATTTGTCTCACCAGTGGTGTTTGTACTTAGGCAGCCCCTTGCCAGTCAAACACTGCTGGACAATTGTACTCGATCACACGGTCGTAATTCGCCGTGTGACATTCTCGTCGGGGAAGGATTGTTTGTGTGCTTGCTTGCAGACTTGGATGACTCGGACTGTTCCTGCATGGTGAGTAAGAGCTGTTAGCTTTTCTGTTTGCAGTTGTGCTGCTACGCTTGTCCGTAGCGTTTCCCCTTGCGGCACAACTGCTATGCTTAGGCACTGTTGCCCAGCTTCTTCTCCCATGCTAGCCGAGTGTCCTGGAGGACTAAGTTTTCCCTGAGCTATCTATGTTATTTTGAGTTTGTCTATTTTGTGTCAATAAATGTGTGTTTGGTGTGACCTGCACATAAGTCCATTCTTCCTTCTCCTCCTCCATGCGCTACGTAAAAGCACACAAGGAGGTTCATGACAGAATGGTCCAGCTAGCCCGGACTTAGCAGAGTCACCCACACGTTTGCCTTTTTCCTTTTGAACTGTTTTTCTTTTTTCTATCCATCTGTGTTTGTTGGAGCTCACGGTGTCCTGGGCTCGCCGACCTCGTCGTCACAAGGGAGGACCGGCAGCTGGCATCCCAACGCTGGAGGAGGAGTTGGCAGCTGATTTTATCCGGGACTTTGTGGAGGAGGTTCTCACATCCCAGGGTCCCAAGAACAAATGGGAGTGTTTGCTTGGGGCCATGGGCATCCTAGAAGCACATCCTGGCCTCTGGAGGTGCCCACAATATGCAGAGCTGCTCTCCACGGTCTGCGCACTTGAACGCTCATTTCCTGGGTTATCTGCGAGGACACTTCCCGCCGAGCCGAAGAGATGTTCCCCTCGTCAGCCATCCGCTTCCTCTCCTGCTCAGCCCAAAGTGCCAGCCTCAGCCCATGCATCCTCAGCTCCATCCAAAAAGAGTCATCCTGCGTTGAAACGCCCGGAGAAGCCCTCCTCGTCCTCGGCGGCCGCTGTCTCTCCAGCCACCGAGAGGTCCTCCAGGGCTATCCCGGCTATGCCCACCTCCGTGTCATTGGAGCCGGCTCCTCCACAATCCTTTGAAGGGGCCAGTGACACGGAGGGGGATGACTGCCTACTGCCTGCAGCTGTCAACATCGGGAACCGGGATGACAGGCAAGTGTTTTTTCATTCCACTCAGTTAAATCACAATAAACCTTGTCTGTCTCCTGAGGGAAAGGCCCAGTTTCAGCAGTCCGCTGGGTCCTCTTTTGCAGCTGCAGAAGTTAATTCACTTTCAATTCTCTCCATGTCTCCTCCCATTCTTCCTGAGGGCCTGTTGGCCCAAGGTCAGGGCCACAAGACAGTGGAGGAGCTAGTGGTCTCAGAGGACTCTGCCCCGGAGCCAACATGGAGAGGTTCCCCTGCAGCCACGCTGGAAGAATCCCCAGCATTGGAGCCATTGCAGTTGGACAATTGGACTGCTACGACCATCTTGCCTGCTGTGGAGGCTTCTGCAGCAGAGTGGGAGCCAGAGATGGACCTCCTCGAGGCCGGACCCAGGCTGTCATTGTCAAGTTCAACGGAGTCCTGGACAGCGGTGGAGCTCCAGCTCGGGCAAGTTTTCTCTCTCGTATTTCTCATGTCAGTGTTGGAGAGATCTTGCCTGGTTCTAGGTGAGGAGAGTCGGGTGCAGCGCACAGCTGCATCTGAGCTCCCTTTGCCGGGCTCCGCCGCTGCCGACAACTCTAACCACCCTTTTTCTCCTGCTGTCTCTGAGCCTTCGTCTAGGGTCGCCGGAAAGGGTGTGCTGTCGCCAGAGGTCATCATGTAGTAATGGGTCCAGTCCGACCAGCAGAGGATCCCGTAGCTCCTGCTCCTCCTGCCGGGGTCGCCAGGGCTCCCCCTATCGACTGCCTCTTCAGCTTGGTGCTCCTGCGGGTTGGCCCGCTCACCATGGGTGCAGCTTTGGCCCAATCGGGGTCCACCATGGGTGCTGCAGAGCCTCAGCCGGAGGCCACCGCTGGTGCTGCAGAGCCTCAGCCGGAGGTTACCGCAGAGGTAGCATAGGCCCAGTCAGGATCCACCGCGGGTGCAGTGTCGACCCAGTCGGGGTCTACCTCGGGTGCAGCTGTGTCCCAAGCAAGGACCACCTCGGGTGCTGTGGATCAGCCTGAGGACTCCATGGCCTCCTTCTCCTCGCTGTCCTACGCCGTGGGGGTTCCCTCCCTATGGTCCAGTCACCCACCAGTGAGCCTTCCAGTGGACAGGCTGCCTCCTGCTTCATCCCGCTAGCCCTGGTGGCTTTACAGCGCTGGCCGACCGCCTGAAGGAATGAGTCTCGGGGCCAGATGGCCCGTGTTTTCCGGCAGGCCACCAGACTCTGTTCACTGAACTGCCTGCTGGGCCTGGGACTCTGGGCGGCCTCCTGAGCCTCCATGTCTTTGGACTTGGTGGGGGGGTTAATTGTGGACCCTGGGCGGGGCATTGTGTTCCCTCCATTCCTGTTCCCCCTACCTCCCACCCAGGTTTGGGTTGTTGTTCCTGTTGGGGTTTGTGTGTGTGTGTGTGTGTGGGGGGGGGGGGGGGTTCTTTCCTTATGATGTTACTGTGGGTGTCTGGTATCCACCCCTAGAAGGAGGGGCTCTGTCACGAGCCAAGCCCGTGCGTCCTGTAGGCTCAGTTCTGACCGTTCTTGGTAGCTCAGGCATTGGGTTTATTATGTTTTGTTATCTTTTGATTTCTCGTTGTTTTCATGTCTGTGTGCTGTTTCTTTTCCATGCCTGTAGCCACTGCTCTGGCCGGCAGTTGTTGGGCAGCCATTTGACCCACTTCCTGGTGGGCGCTGTCTAACATTCGCCCGTCTGACCATGCCCCCTCTCTCTCTGACAGTCAGCTGTTCGCCATGGTAATTATCTGTCCCACGCCTCGCCCAGATGTTTCCAATTTGTCTCGCCAGCAGTGTTTGTACTTAGGCAGTCCCTTGCCAGTCAAACACTGCTGGACCATTGTACTCGATCACACGGTCGTAATTCGCCGTGTGACATTCTCGTCTGGGAAGGATTGTTTGTGTGTGCTTGCTGGGAAACTTGGATTACTCGGACTGTTCCTGCACGGTGAGTAAGAGCTGTTAGCGTTTCTGTTTGCAGTTGTGCTACTACGCATGTCTGTAGCGTTTCCCCTTGCAGCACAACTGCTACGCTTAGGCATTGTTGCCCAGCTTCTTCTCCAGTGCCAGCCGAGCGTCCTGGAGGCTAAGTTTTACCCGAGCTGTCTGTTATTTTGGGTCTGTCTATTTTGTGTCAATAAATGTGTGTTTGGTGACCTGCACGTAAGTCCATTCTTTCTTCTCCTCCACTGTGCACTACGTAAAAGCGCACGAGGAGATTCATGACAGACAGACAGACAGACAGACAGACAGACAGACAGACAGACAGACAGATAGACAGATAGATAGATAGATAGATAGATAGATAGATAGATAGATAGATAGATAGATAGATGTTGGCCAACATTGAAAATTTACAGGAAAAACTATGAGAAAAAAGTTACAAATTTTTGAGAAAAATAAACCTGAGAAAAAAAGTTGCAAATTTACAATAAAAACATCGCAAATTTATGAAAAAAATTTTAAATGTATGAGGAAAAGTTTCAAATTTCTAGAAAAAAAATGCAAATTCATGATTTTAAAAAAAGTTGCAGATTTACAAGAATAAAGTTCCAGATTTGAAAGACAAAAGCTGCAAATTTACAAATAAAAAAGTTGCAAATTTACTGAAAAATATTTTAATTTATAAGAAAAAAGTTGCAAATATAAAGGCAAAATGTTACAAATTTACAAGAAAAGTTGATACTTCACATGTGAAAAGTTGAAAATCTATGAGAAAAAATGCAAATCTATAAGGAAAATGTTGGTAAATTTAAAGGAAAAAAGTTTCAGTCATGAGAAAAAAGTTGAAAATTATGAAAAAAGGCTGAAAATTACAGGAAAAAGTTGCAAATTTACAGGAAAAAAAGTTGCAGTTTTAAAAGACAAAAGCTGCAAGTTATTACACAAGCTAAAAATCTTGTAACTCCAGAGTCATTGTATATAATGTACTGTTCACTTATAGTTCCACACATGATACTGTATATGGTGTGGACGTGTGGGGAAATACATATAAAACAATCACTAATTCAATTATTCAATTCAATTCAATTATTCAATTCAATTATTAATTCAATCACTATTCAATATTTTTATGACAACAGAAAGCAATAAGAATTGTTTCTTCTTCTTCTTCTTCCTTTAGATTTGATTTGCGGTTGGCAACCAGCTTACAGGTGCATTACCGCCACCTACCGGGTTGGAGTGTGGACAAGAGAATGGCCGGGGGGGGTGGGGGACTAAATTCTTTTAATTAATCCAGTTGCACTTAAATATCTAAATAGACCTACATATACTGTATTCCTTTGACTGTAGTTCCTGACATGTTTTTCAAAACAAAACTTAAATTAGCCCTTTCCATTACTGCAACCAGATGTTTCCTTTGTTCCTGGTATCCCTGACATTCCAACAAAACGTGCTGAACTGTTTCCGGAGAACCACAATGTGCACAGCTGCCAGTTGGGTGTTTACCTATTCTATGTAGTGTCTGGTTTAAAGTAGTGTGTCCTATTCTTAATCGGGTGATGAGTATCTCTTCTTTCCTGTTTCTGCCAACTCCCATTCCAGAGTTTACCTGCTTTTGAATGCCATAAAGATCTCTTCCTGTATCTACTGAGTCCCAATATTCTTGCCACTTTTCCGCTATCATCATAGCAGTCTGCAATGATAGCAATGACTGTTTCATTTAGGTCTGATCAGATTCCTCTACGCAGCTCTGTCCCCCACCCTCTGCTGCCAGGAACTCCTGACCCTGCAAACCCGGGCAACGTCCGAACCAGTATGAGTTGCTTTCTGACTGACCATTTCATGAAACTAACTGCTTGCAACGTATTTGAGTTCTGCTAGCTTTTGCTGGACTAGCGGCACATTCTTGGCAGATAGAGGTATTATCAGTGGCAAGGACAGGCCAAGACAAACTGACTCCAGTATCTGTTGCAGTGGCTGACCAGATGATAGGTTTGTTTAGGTTTGTTTATCTCTGGTCTTTGTGTAGTGCATGTCACAATGCACTGACTGGCAAAAGTCCACCACAGACCTTGCGACAGATGTGCTTATCTGCCAGGATGTCCAGTCTCACCCCGTGTAACTGGAGTGATTCACAAAAATCTGTGTGTGTGTCTGTGTGTGATCAAAGGCAGGCATCACTCACGATCATATGACATCAAAGATCAAAGGCAGGTGTCATTCATGATCATAGGACTTGCTATGACATCATCAAAGATCATACGACTCGCTATGACATCATCAAAGATCAAATGCAGGCATCATAGGACTCGCTATTCCATCAGCCTAGTGTCTATATGATGACATCATCAAAGACCATAGGACTCGCTATGACAGCTTCAAAGATCAAAGGCAGGCATCATTCTCGATCATAGGACTCGCTATGGCATCATCAAAGATCATAGGACTCCCTATGACATCATCAAAGATGAAAGGGAGGCATCTATAAAAGCAAGAAATCTCTGTCACACTTCATAGGACATCATGAGATGGCCTGTGATCTCTGCCTGAACATCATAGGACGTCTTATGAACTCAGGCATCATAGGACACATAGATGAATGTGTCTTTATTATGTCATATAAACCATGTGTCTTTGAACTCAGGCATCATAGGACACATAGACAAATGACTATGTCTAAATGGTCTATGACATCTTTATGATGTCATATAGACCATGAACTCAGGAATCATAGGACAACTCGCGATGCCTATGTGATGGCACATAGGCAAATGTGTCTTTATGATGTCATATACATCAAGCCCACGGCACATAGACAAATATGTCTTGAATTACGACGCACCTATCCCTCAACCAGTGGTCTCAATGAAGAAGACCCACCAGATGGGAGAGCAATAGAATGACAACTGCTGCATGTCAGAAAAAATGCCATGAAGATGAAACACCTGAGGTTCCAGCAGTACATTGCACCCGTCTGAGACAGGAGGACACCCTTCACCAGCATAGGGTACGACAGACTTTCAAGCACATTTCTAGGACATCATAGGATGGCCTATGACCGCTGCCTCATCATCATAGCGCGTCCTATGAACTCAGGCATCATAGGACGACTCTGCATGCCTACATGACAGCAAATGTGTAACCTTGACAAATGCCAGTCTACACTACAAATGTGTAAAATGCCAAGCAAAGCACTGATTTTCTCCGGGTGCTCCAGTTTCTTGGTTTCTACGGGCATGCACGGGCCTTCCTGAACAGGGTCGAAAGCCACTTTTTCAGGATCATGCCCATGAACTGGAATTACAACGGACCTATCCCTCAACCAGTAATCTGAACAAAGAAGAAGACTCACCAGATGGAGAGCAATAGAATGAGGAGAACTGCTGCACGTTAGAAAGGATGCCATGAACATGAAACACTTCAGGTTCCACCAGTATGCCACAGGCATGACTGTGAACAACACAGCCGTCTGAGACAGGAGGGAGACCCTTCAGTGGTCTGAACGAAGAAGAAGAAGACCCACCAGATGATGTCTATATGACAGCACATAGACAGAGCACATGACTCCCTACAAGACATACTGTATACTGTACAGTATATAGACACAGGTAAGCAACATAACACAGAACAGTGACAGGCAGGAGAAGAAGTAACAAGCAGGGGCAAACAGCCCCAGATGGCAGGGCATATTTTGTGTGATTTTCTATGCTTTGCTGCATACAAAAGCCATCACATGTGATTGCCACTTAGCGCTGTGTTGCTATACCAACTGTCCTGTAACTGGCAAGAATTCTGTTCCAATGCATCCCCTCTACGGGTATGCACGGGTTTCTACAGGCATGCACAGGTATACACTAGTAATTTTTAATTATTGATTTGCCTTCTGCCTCACTGAGTGAGATTTCCAAATTTCCATCCATCCATCCATCGTCTACCGCTTTTCCGGAGGTCCGGGTCACGGAGGCAGCAGTTCAAGCAGAGAAGCCCAGACTTCCCTCTCCCCAGCCACCTGCTCCAGCTCTTCAGAGGGGATACCAAGGCGTTCCCAGACTAGCTGGGAGACATAGTCTCTCCACCGAGTCCTGGGTCTGCCCCGGGGTCTCCTCCCAGTGGGACGTGCCTGAAACACCTCAAGTGGGAGGCGTCCAGGAGGCATCCTAATCAGATGCCCATACCACCTCAACTGACTCCTTTCAATGTGGAGGAGCAGCGGTTCTACTCTGAGCCTCTCCCGGATGACTGAGCTCCTCACCCTATCTCTGAGGGTGAGTCCAGCAATCCTACGGAGAAAGCTCATTTCAGCCGCTTGTATCCGCGATCTCGTTCTTTCGGTCATTACCCAAAGCTCGTGACCATAGGTGAGAGTAGGAACGTAGATTGACTGGTAAATCGACAGCTTTGCCTTAGAACTAAGCTCCCTCTTCACCACAACAGACCGGTACAACGTCCGCATCACTGCAGATGCTGCTCCAATCCGTCTGTCGATCTCTCGCTCCATTTTCCCCTCACTCGTGAACAAGACCCCAAGATACTTAAACTCCTCCACTTGGGGCAGGAGCCTGTCAGCCTGTACAGCTCCAATCCCAACACCTCCGCCCACCCCACCCCAGAGATCTCGTCATGACGTATGTTTTTTTCCCCTCTCTTACTGGATATAATAAAATTTTAATTTACAAAAGACAATTTAATATTCTGTGAACCAAACGCAGTCTTGAGCGCAGCATTGACGAGCGAAAAAACTGTGCAAGTGTGCGACTTGAATGTGTAGCTTTTTTTTTTTTTTTTTTTGCACAGTCTATTGTCGTGCGAGGTGTTCTGCACTGTGCCAAGCTGAATGTAACGGTCAAAAGATCCAAAAATGACTAATCATCGAAAATCAAAAAAGACCAAAAAATAAATAAGAGACAAAAGGAAGCCCTTACATGAGAAATAGCTTGACCCTATAGGCTAACCTCTGTGCATTTCATCACCATTATTATAATAATTCTTGTTATTATTGGCTGTTAATCACACTTTTCTCTGGATAGATTTCCAAATTTATTGCTTTAAATTTTAATGATTGTTTTGGTAATAAATCCACATCCTCATTACCCTCTATTCCAATGTGGGCTGGAACCCAAAGGAAGTTTATTGACTGACCTTTACTGTAGAGGTTGTAAATTAAGAAGTGGATTTCTACAATTAGGTCCTGCCTACACGACTGCAGTGACTGAATACTCTTTAAGAGCTGCCCAACTATCTGAAGTAATGACTGCATTATTCCTATAATTTATCTCCAACCACTGTAAAGCTAATATAATTGCAACTAGCTCAACAGTGTATACTGATAAGTGATTACTGGTTCTTTTATTGATAGATATTTTATTCTGAAGAATGTATACCGCAGCTCCACTACGACCAGTTGTAGGATCCTTGGAACCATCGGTAAATGCTATCAGCCTGTTTCTGAAGTTCTGTTCAATATATTTATGCACTATATAATCTCTTGCTGATTGCTTATGTTGTCTCCTCAGTTGTTGTATTTCAAAATCTACCAGTGGCATCTCAAACAGCCATGGAGGAATAAGAGACCACTGGACCACTGGGCTAAAATCTATGTATTTTAATCCTGCCTGCTCAGCAATGGCATCACTTATCCATCCAAAGCTACCAATGTTGGACTCATTGTGTTCCCAGCAATCATTAGGAATAGCTTTTACAGGATGTGACCTCTTATGCCCCTTCAAGTTGATCCAGTATGCCAGCATTAATTTGGTTCTTCTTAATCTTAAGGGCATTTTGCCCATCTCTATTTGGATCGCTGATACTGGAGAAGTTTTAAATGCACCACAACATATCCTAAGAGCCTTTGTCTGTTCTATGTCCAGTTGGTTCAGGTGACAATCAGCAGCCGACATGAATGCAACACATCCATAGTCTAGTGTAGCTCTCATTAAACCTCGATATACCCTAAACAGAGAGGCCCTAGAGGCCCCCCAGTCCCGTCCTGCCAGACTTAAAATATTTTCCTTTAGTTTTTTTCAATATACTGCTTTCAGGTTAGTTTTTCATTGAATAACACACCTAAATACCAAACTACCTTTACTTGCTCTAACGTTTGGCCATAAAGTTTTAAAAAAATTTCTTTGTGACCTTTACAGAAGCAAATTATTTGTGTCTCTGAGACCAATAATTTAAAAGCCCACCGGTTTGCCCATTGTTCAACCTGGTCTATTGCTACCTGCATTTTCCTCTGAATGTAGACAAGATTACGTCCCCTTATCCATAAGGCCCCATCATCTGCATACAAGGCCTTCCCTATTCCCCTATCGATTCCTTCAAAAATATCATTAATCTTAATATTAAACAAAACAGGGCTACGCACACTGTCTTGGGGGGTACCAAGACAAGGCCAGCAGTCAGTAGCAGCTGCGACCGCCGGTGAAGAGAACAAGCTGCTCTACGTGACGGACTCACGCTCGGGGAGACGGTTCCTCGTAGACACCGGCTCCCAAAAGAGCCTCACCCTGCCATCCTACGCCGACCAGCTAGCGGGAGCTAGCGGCCCCCAGCTGGTAACTGTAAACGGCTCGGACATTAAGACTTCTGGTGAGAGAACACTGACTTTATCCCTACACGGCTGTATGTACGAGTGGACTTTTGTCATAGCGGCATTGAGTTTCCCAATCTTGGGAGCTGATTTTCTGTGTGCACACGGGTTGCTAGTCGATGTTGCTAACAGACGCCTGGTTAATGCAATGTCTTTTAATTCTCTCCCCTGTACAGCTCGAGGGGCCGGGCCAATAGCACAAGCCAGCATCACAGCTCCAGGCGGTAAGTTCCACACACTGCTCACTCAGTTCCCAGCACTCACGGTCCCGACGTTTTCGGCGACCAGCACTAAACACAGGGTGGAACACTTTATCACCACCACTGGGCCGCCCATTTTCGCATGACCTCGGCGCTTGGACGCAGCTAAATTGGCCATAGTGCGCGAGGAGTTTGCCAACTTGGAAAGGTTGGGTATCATCAGGCGCTCAAACAGCCCATGGGCATCCCTGCTACACATGGTCCCTAAGGCCGAGGGATCGTGGCGACCGTGCAGAGATTTCCGCAGGTTGAATAACGCCACAGCGCATGACCACTACCCGAGTCCCCATATTCAGGATTTTTCCGTTCACCTCGCCGGAGCACACATTTTTTCTAAAATAGACCTGGTCCGCGGTTACCACCAGGTCCTGGTGCGTGCTGAGGACATACCCAAAACAGCGGTAATAACTCCGTTTGGCTTGTTTGAGTTTTTACCCATGCCCTTCGGATTAAAAGGCGCAGCACAGACATTCCAACGCATGATGGATGCGGTGTTGCGCGATCTGCCGTTTGTGTTTGTCTACCTGGATGATATCCTGGTGGCCAGTGCGTCCAAGGATGAACACGTAACCCACCTCAGGATGGTTTTTCCAGAGGTTGGAGGAGCATGGGTTAATAATCAACCCGGCGAAATGCCAGTTCGGCGTGACGGGGATTGACTTTTTGGGGCACCGCGTCTCACCGGAGGGAGCGATACCCTTGCCCGACAAGGTGCGCACCGTGGCGAATTTTCCCCAGCCTCAGACGGTCAGGGCGCTGCAAGAGTTTTTGGGGATGGTTAACTTTTATAACCGGTTCCTCCCCCACACAGCTCAGCTCATGCAGTCATTGTACACCGCGCTCAAGAAATAGAAACCTGCGGACAGAGTCGAATGGATTCCGGAGTGGGAGCAGGCGTTCTCTGAGGTTACAACAGCCCTGGCAAACGCCGCACTGTTGGCGCAACCGGACCCGGCGGCCCGGATAGTGCTCACTACCACCGCCTTGGACGTGGCCATAGGGGCCATCGTGGAGCAACGCGTTGCCGGTTCTTGGCAGCCGCTCACTTTTTTCAGCAGGGCTTTGCGCGACAGTGAGCGTAAATACAGCGCGTTCGACAGAGAGTTGCTGGCTCTCCACCTGGCCATACGCCACTTCCAGTTCTGGCTGGAAGGGCGCAGCTTCACCGCGTTCGTGAACCACAAGCCGCTAACGTTCGCGATGGCCAAGGTTTCGGAACCATGGTGGGGCCGGCAGCAGAGACAACTGGCCGCGATCTCGGAGTTTACGACCGATATTCAGCATGTGTCGGGTAAACTGAATGTGGTGGTGGACTGCCTCTCGCGCGCAGTAGTGGCCCCGGTCTGCGTGGGGATAGATTATACAACCATGGCCGCAGAGCAGATTGGTGATGCGGACGTGCGCGCGCTCCAGTCTGGACCAACAGGGTTAAGGCTGGAGAGCAGAGTACTGCAAAGACGGCAGCCCCCCCTCCCCAATCTGTGACGTCTCCATGGGACGCCCGCACCCGGTGGTCCCAGTTGCTTGGCGCCGCCGAGTGTTCAAATCAGTTCACGCTCTGGCACACCCAGGAGTGCGTGCGTCAGTCAAAATGGTGGGAGCGAAGTTCGTATGGCCAGGCCTGTGCAAACAAGTGAAAGAGTGGGCGGCAGCCTGCGTAGCGTACCAATGAGCCAAAGTACACAGACACATGAAGGCTCCTTTGGAGCTGTTTTGCATACCGGCTAAGAGGTTCGACCATGTTCACATGGACCTCGTGGGCCCCCTCCCGCCATCGCAGGGGTGCACGCACCTTCTGACAGTGGGCTGTCACACGCTGGCCAGAAACAATCCCGCTGGCGGCAACCACGTCCGCGGATGTGGCGCGCACTTTTTTGACAACATGGGTGGCATGTTTTGGCATCCCATCGGACATCACGTCCGATAGGGGCCCACAGTTTGTTTCCAACCTCTGGTCCACGATGGCCCGTAGCCTGGGTGTTGCAATTCATCGCACAACCGCGTACAACCCACAGGCCAATGGGTTATGCGAGCATTTTCATAGGTCACTGAAAGCAGCGTTCAGGGCTTCGCTGACGGATGCAAATTGGGTAGACCGGTTGCCGTGGGTTTTATTGGGGTTGCGTTCCGCACCAAAAGAGGATTTGGAGGCTTCCCCAGCAGAGCTTGTTTTTTCTCAGCCACTGCGGCTCCCCGGGGAATTTTTGCCAGATAATCCCGCGCCGGACAACTGTCCGTCTCAGCGTTTGCAGCATAGCGCAGACACAGGCACGCTGCCAGGCCCAGCCCACCACTGTTTTCCACGCGCTTTTGTGCCAAAAACTTTGAAGAACGCGGCGTTCGTGTTTGTCAGGCACGATGCCCACGGCCCCCCATTGCGCCCACCCTACGATGGCCTGTTCAGAGTGCTGGAAACAGGGGACAAACATTTTTTGTTAGACTTGGGGGGTCGTAGAGAGAAAATATGTATAGACAGACTTAAGCCCGCCTTTGTAGTGGCGGACGAGCAAGTGATGTTGGCTCGGGCCCCTCGGCGTGGAAGACCCCCACAGAGAACTCCCCAGGTAAACGATTCATCAGAGCAGCCACACGGGCAAGTCGAAGGTGCCCCCCCTCGCCATTGCCCACCCGCAGACAGGCACACTCCCAGGAGCCCCCCACTGCAGTGCACAGCAGCGCCGTGGAGGCGGAGAACCCCCGTTACAGCAGATATGGGAGGAGACTGAAGCCAAAAGGATGTGAGGACTGAAACTCGGTCTGAGACTCTGGGGGGGAAGTGTAGAAGCTGGGTTTATCATCTCAGACTGGATGCAGAGGGTAAACAGAGAAGGACAATAGGTATTGAGATGAGAGAGGTTATGGTGAGGTAGCAGGAAGAAGTAGTGGGGGGAGAAGGGTTGAATGTATTGTGATGCGAGATGTCACGCAGATGTGAGATGGGCGGTTGATATAAAAGGAGAGACCCTGGTGTATTGAGATAATGCTTTTTCTGTGTGTGATTGATGTGAGAGTGAATAAAGTCATCTGCTGCTTAAGTCTGCCTCCGTTATTTGCACTCTCCACACTATCATATTTTTCCTATTTACTTGGACCTTCCTAATTTCAGATTCAAGGTGCAAAATGGAATCCATAGTGCTTCTCCCTTTTTGGAACCCACTTTGAAAAGGAGAAAGACATTCCCTCCTTTCCAAAGTGTTATTCAGCCTTTCAGTCACCATTCGTTCCATTGTTTCCCATAACTGGGAGGCCTATAATTATTGAGATCTGATGAATCTTTCCCTGGCTTTAAGACTGGTACTATAACTGATTGTTTCCATGCCCTTGGAATCTCCCCAGTTCCCCAAACTTTATTAAATAGCTTTAATATTGTTTGAAGTGCACTCTCCATGTGTGACAACATCCTATAACATACGCCATCCTTCCCTGGTGATGAATGCTTTGTTTTCAGAATAACCCTTTTCAATATGGATAGAGTAAATGGCAAATCTATCATGGCCCTTGGAAGTATTCTTCCTTATGTTTACATGTGGGTGTTTGGATAAAGTGCTTTCCCTGCTTTGTCTAACTGTGTTTGTTAGGTTTTCTGAACTATGAATCTCCACTAAAGTTTGTGCCAAAAGTTCTGCTTTGTCTACATTAGTAATAGCTATTTCCCCATTACTGTCCAACACTGGTGTTTTGTACTCTCTTCTAATACCACTCATTTTTGTAATCATTCCCCAAATATCTGATAGCTGTGTGTCTCTTCCTACAGTATTACAATACTGTTTCCAAAATAAACGCTTAGCTGTTTTGTTTTCCTGATGATGGCCTGACACCGTTTGTACTCAATCACTGTTTCCAAAGTATGACACTTTTTCACTTGTCTGAATGCCCTATTTCTATTTTTAATAGCTTTATTACAATTGTCATCCCACCAAGGAAGATTCTTTCGTTGTCTATAACCTGTACTTTTTGGTGTTGTTTGATTTGCAGACTCTATTGTAATCGCACTGACACTTTTACTAAATTTCTCCCCATCAATAATGTCTTCACTATTTAGCTGCTCACATCCAGTCTTGCACAGAAATTTAAATTTATCCCAGTCTGCCTTATCCAATTTCCATCTTGTGCCAGACTGCGTCCCTTCTTCTCCTGCTTCTAGACCAATTTTAACTGTTATTGGGTGCGGTATTGATCACTCCCATTAGCTGACCAACTTAATACCTCCCAAGATGTGATTCCTGCAATCGCATTTGAAACCAAAGTTAGGTCTAACACACTTTGTGTCTAGATTACTGCTAAATCTAGTATCTTTCCCATCATTCATGCATACTAAGTCCCTGTCCTCTAAAAGATCTTCAATTACTGTGCCATTTATATCTATATTCCTGCTACTCCACAGTGTGTTATGTGCATTAAAATCCCCACACAAAACCACCTTACCTTGTGCTTGTCTCCTTACAGTGTTTAAAGTGTGAAATGTCAATTTGTTATATGGATTATAGTAATTGTTATTTTGTCTTTTACTGCCCATATTTTTACCATTATTGATTCATGTTCTTTCCCTATGTCCATTATTTTGTAATTTGTTCCATTATGCACAAAAGTTGCCCCCCCCCCACTAGTTTCCCTGTCGTTCCTTATAGATGTGTATCCTTGAATGTCAAAATCCAATTGTGGTTTTAGCCATGTTTCCTGTATACAGATTACCTGGGGTTTGACTTGCATATTATGATCCACTAGCCCATGATGTCTGTGAACTTAAAGATCCCCCACTTAACAAGTCCTCAGCTGCTTCTCAATGTAGCCCCTTAATGCCAAGATATTTTTCTGCTGCTTTCACAATGATTTTGATTTTTTCTGTTTTCTTGGAAGTCTGCACAGTGCAGTTTATCACATTTACCACAAATAAAATTATTTTCCTTCATAACCAGAGTATCTTCCTTAATTCTACTGCATGCACTGCAAGCCTGCACGCTTTCCGTGTTAGACTCCACTCCCACTTTTTTAGCTGGCACCTTTTTCGCAGCTTCTGCATATGTTAATCCCTGGAAGACTTTTACCTGCATAATTTCTGCTGCTCTTTTGCTGGCTTCACAACCTCGATATGCAGAGCTATGTACACCACCGCAGTTACAGCACTTTAATTTGGCTCCTCTTTCACACTTTCCATATTCATGTTCACCGGCGCATCTGGCACATCGTTGTCTACCTTTGCATATTGCTGCTACATGACCAAACTTTTGACACTTGAAACATCTGAGTGGAGGAGGAACATAAAGTCTGACTTCATAGCTCATTTAGCCAATATACACCTTACTTGGCAGTCTTGGTTCATCAAATTTTAACATTACCGACAGACTATAACATTTTTCACAATTTCTATTAGTTTCCAATCTTTGTACCTCTGTCACTTTTGCTCCAGTTAAGTTTTTCATTATTTCATCAGTTGAGACAGCCGTTGAAATGCCCAATATAACTCCTCTCATTGCCTTATTTCCTTTTAATATTGAACACTGCACATTTTTCCCCTCCATCTTACTGACTCTGATTGCTTTTCCTTGTTGAACACTATCTTTATATGTAACTAGTAACAAACCACTATGAAGAATTCTTGCATTTAAAATGTCTCCAAGTAACTTATTAATTGCATTTGTGAGCTTAACTCTTTTACTGTCCACATTTCATAGATGGGTCACGTGCCCCCAGCGGCACAGCGCAGCAACTGTGCCTGTCAACTCTCTGACGTCCCCCGGCTATACTGAGAATTTGCATTGACCTGTACTGATCTAACAGTTCAGAAGGTGGCAGGCACGCCTCGGAGGAATCATGCCTTCCTTTTTCCGCTTTGAGCTCACAACACCAAAGTGGCTGCCACCATGATGGTCATGGTGGCGGCGATCCTGACAGAAACTGCATCATACACAAAAAATAGCCACGTAATACAAACAAAATTCATGGGGGATAATCATAAGAGTTTGTAGATGTGGCAGAGAGCATAAATAACCGACCAAATGCAAAACAACGACCATGATGGGCGAAAACGGATTGATCATGCAAGCGAGCAAGCCCCCCCCCACCCCCACAGGTAAATGACGAATTTGCTTTTTTTACATTTTATTGATTTTTTGGATCATATACTTTGAAGATTAGATAAAAACATACCCCTGTAGACAAAACGGTGTCAAAAAACAAACCATTCTTTGTGTAAATGTGTCCAAAGTCCACTTTTGACTGAGTCATGTAATTTATATAGCTGCCGCGGCATTATGCAAATTAGATGCGTAAATTTATTTGTGACTGGGGTGCTGGAGGGTGCTCCTCCTGGAGACTCCATTGTCCTACTGGGGGACTTCAATGCGCACGTGGGCAACGACAGTGAAACCTGGAGGGGGGTGATTGGGAGGAACGGCCTGCCCGATCTGAACCCGAGTGGCGTTCAGTTATTGGACTTCTGTGCTAACCACAGTCTGTCCATAACGAACACCATGTTCAAGCATAAGGGTGTCCATATGTGCACTTGGCACCAGGACACCCTAGGTCGCAGGTCGATGATCGATTTTGTTATTGTATCATCAGACCTGCGACCGTATGTCTTGGACACCCGAGTAAAGAGAGGTGCAGAGCTGTCAACTGATCACCACCTGGTGGTGAGTTGGATCCGATGGCAGGGGAGGAAGCCATTCAGACCTGGTAGACCCAAACGTATAGTGAGGGTGTGCTGGGAGCGTCTGGCTGAGGCCCCTGTCCGGGAGGTCTTCAACTCCCACCTCCGGAAGAACTTCAACCACATTCCAAGGGAGTCTGGAGACATGGAGTCTGAATGGGCCATGTTCTCCACCTCTGTTGTTGAAGCGGCGGCCCAGAGCTGCGGCCGCAAGGTGGTCGGTGCATCTCGTGGTGGCAACCCCCGAACCAAGTGGTGGACACCAGTGGTGAGGGGGGCCATTAAGCTGAAGAAGGAGTCCTATCAAGCTTGGTTGGCTTGTGGGACTCCCGAAGCAGCTGAGGTGTACTGGCAGGCCAAGCGGAGTGCAGCTCGGGTGGTTGCTGAAGTAAAAACCCGGGTATGGGAGGAGTTCGGTGAGGCCATGGAACAAGACTTTCGGTCGGCTTCAAAGAGATTCTGGCAAACTGTTCGGCGGCTCAGGAGGGGAAAGCAGCTCCCCATCCACACTGTGTATGATGCGGATGGGACACTGTTGACTTCAACTGGGGATATCGTCGGGCGGTGGAAGGAATACTTCGAGGATCTCCTCAATCCCACTGATACGCCTTCCACAGAGGAAGCAGGGTTTGGGGAGGAGGGGGATGACTCGCCTATCACAGGGGCTGAGGTCGCCAAGGTGGTTAAAAATCTCCTTGGTGGCCGGGCCCCGGGGGTGGACGAGATTCGCCCTGAGTACCTCAAGGCCCTGGATGTTGTTGGGTTGTCATGGTTGACACGCCTTTGCAACATTGCATGGAGGTCGGGGGCAGTGCCTTTGGCATGGCAAACCGGGGTGGTGGTTCCTCTCTTCAAAAAAGGGGACCGAAGGGTGTGCTCCAACTTTAGAGGGATCACACTCCTCAGCCTCCCTGGGAAGGTCTATGCCAAGGTACTGGAGAGGAGAGTCCGGCCGTTGGTCGAACCTCGGATTCAGGAGGAGCAATGTGGTTTTCGTCCTGGCCGTGGCACATCGGACCAGCTCTTTACCCTCTCGAGAATTCTTGAGGGTTCGTGGGAGTTTGCCCAACCAGTTTACATGTGTTTTGTGGACTTGGAGAAGGCGTTTGACCGCGTCCCTCGTGGATTTTTGTGGGGGGTGCTTCGGGAGTATGGGGTATCGGGCTTGTTGTTACGAGCTATTCGGTCTCTGTACGACCGTTGTGAGAGTTTGGTTCGTATTGCCAACTCTCGGTCGGAGTCATTCCCAGTGAGAGTTGGACTCCGCCAGGGCTGCCCTTTGTCACCGATCCTGTTCATAATTTTTATGGACAGGATTTCTAGGCGCAGCCAGGGAATGGAGGGTGTCATGCTTGGTGACCACAGGATCTCATCTCTGTTGTTTGCAGATGATGTTGTCCTGTTGGCTTCATCCAGCAATGACCTACAGCTCTTGCTGGGACGGTTTGCCGCTGAGTGTGAAGCGGCTGGAATGAGAATCAGCACCTCCAAGTCCGAGTCCATGGTCCTCAGCCGGAAAAAGGTGGATTGTCCTCTTCGGGTTGGGGACAGGCTACTGCCCCAAGTGGAGGAGTTTAAGTATCTTGGGGTCTTGTTCACGAGTGAGGGGAAAATGGAGCGAGAGATCGACAGACGGATTGGAGCAGCATGACGTTGTACCGGTCTGTTGTGGTGAAGAGGGAGCTTAGTTCTAAGGCAAAGCTGTCGATTTACCAGTCAATCTATGTTCCTACTCTCACCTATGGTCATGAGCTTTGGGTAATGACCGAAAGAACGAGATCGTGGATACAAGCGGCTGAAATGAGCTTTCTCCATAGGATTGCTGGACTCACCCTCAGAGATAGGGTGAGGAGTTCAGTTATCCGGGAGAGGCTCAGAGTAGAACCGCTGCTCCTCCACATTGAAAGGAGTCAGTTGAGGTGGTATGGGCATCTGATTAGGATGCCTCCTGGACACCTCCCACTTGAGGTGTTTCAGGCACGTCCCACTGGGAGGAGACCCCGGGGCAGACCCAGGACTCGGTGGAGAGACTATGTCTCCCAGCTGGTCTGGGAACGCCTTGGTATCCCCTCTGAAGAGCTGGAGCAGGTGGCTGGGGAGAGGGAAGTCTGGGCTTCTCTGCTTGAACTGCTGCCTCCGCGACCCGGACCTCCGGAAAAGCGGTAGAAGATGGATGGATGGATGGATGGATGAAATTTATTTCCTATCTGAAACTTTGGATCATATTCTACATCTTTCTAATTGACAGTAAGCCATTATCTCTTGCAACTTTCAAGTTATAGCCTTGGAATTTTTAACTATTTTATTGACAAAACATTTTTACCACTCTTGACCACTAGGGGTCTTGACCACCCTTTAACTGTCACAGTCGCCATACGGCGACTGGGACAGCTAAAGAGTTAATTGGGTTCCACTCATGAAATGATGCCCTTTCCTGAGTAAGTTTAATGATTACACTCCTTCTGTTTATTCCGGGATTGTTCATCTTCTGATTCGTCAGCACTTGATAATGCTCTTGATTGATTTTCTTTACATTTACGTTTGCTTCTTTTAGACTCCACCAAACTCCAAACTTCCTCTTTCCCACTTCCTACCTCCATTCCTCCTAGTTCACTCCCTGTTTCTTCACCTTCCGCTGCCTGCTCTGCCATCTCCTGTCCATTCACAACCCGGTTGTGCCACACCAGTTCAAAGTTCCAGCCTCTCATCACCAGGTGCAGACTACTACTTATAAACTAAGCTCTTTGATCTCTCTATGACATCATAGACACAGTGTGTTCCAATATGAGGTCATAGAATTCCAGTCACGTGACCATATAAGGAGTTGTTCAGAACTTATAAGAACTCTTTGACGATGACGACGAGGACACAGTCCAAGGACAGATAATTTTTTTTACACATAAGGAGTTGTTCAGAACTCCTTATACAAAGATATAGAGTGATGATAGTCAAGTCAGTGGCAGTAATGCACCTGTAAGCTGGTTGCCAACCACCAATCAAATCTAAAAGAAGAAGATGAAGCTGCTTATACAAAGATATAGAGTAATGATAATCAAGTCAGTGGCAGTAATGCACCTGTAAGCTGGTTGCCAACCGCCAATCAAATCTAAAAGAAGAAGAAGATGGACCATCGGGGTGGCGACAGGTGGAAGGTTGAGATGGCATTTACAATCTGTGTTCGGTTGGCGGTAGGAGTGATTTGTTTGTGCTGTACTCTGACTGTAACATTGGCTACGGTCACACTGCAGGTTTTAATGCTCAATTCCGATTTTTTTGCACAAATGTGACCCATATCTGATTTTTTAATGACTGTCTGAACAGCACATATCTGATTTTTTTCACACCAGACCCAGGCCACTTTCATATGTGGTCCCAGTTCGGATACGTATCTGATATTTTCCAACGCAACCTCAGTCTGAACTGTCATGTCGCATTTCATCCGATTTTTTTCCTCAATGAAGTGAGACAGACGCTACAATTCTGCAGTGGAGGATGCAGCCAGCATGGGAGGCACAGCTGATTTGTGCTCTCTTTTTAATCAATCTTCTTCCCTTTATCACTGGATCGTAATTTTGTCAGCTCCGACTGCACAATAACTTCAAAATTTCGCGGGGGGGGGGGGGGGTCGAGGCTGAAACCATCAGACATTACAGGCGCACAGTAACAGCACATTTACTGAACCCTGCAAATTCCTTATTCCTTGTAAACAGCTCACCATCAATCAGTCCTGGCTGCTGTAATATCTAAAATGTAAAGTTAATAATGACACGACTGTGGAATGGAATGGTCCGATAGGGGGACACACAGGAGAGAGAAGTCTCTGGTGGCTTCTAAATCCTGTGCAGGACCGGTGTTTTACACAGCTGGTATGAGCCATGCAGTTTATTGCAGCGCGAGCCACTGACGACGTCAGTGGGCGAGAGCCCTATTGTAATCGCTTGGATAGCTGATCACAGAGGTCATCTGGCATGTAGAGGAATGAAGCTGGTCTCATATTTATGATTTTAACTTTTTTTTTTTTGCTACGCAGCATCAGGGTGAAGAAGTTCTGTCTCCCTCAATCCTTCTGGGCTGATTTTTACTTCCCTAAACACAATGCTGTGTCTGACGTTGCGTTTTCTTCTGCACATATGGGTCACTTCATAGTCTGATGGGGGTTGCATTTAAAAGTTGTAATGTGAATCGCAACACACACAAAAAAAAACTGATCTCATCAAAAAATCGGAATTGAGCATCAAGACCTGCAGTGTGACCATAGCCATTATGAGATCTAGCTCTGATGGGCTTGATAAAGATGAGATGAATTGGACACTACCCAGGAGGCGGAAAAGAGCAGCTGGGGCGGGGGGGGAGGCATCAAGAGGTAGAAGTGGGTCAGATGAGAGTGACACCAGAGGAAGTAACAATGCGAAGAAAACACGAACTAGCCAACATGGATGGTGGTTTGATGATGTCGGGAATGAGTGGAAGGTTGTCATTGAGTTCAATCAGGGTGGGGGGCACTATCACCCTGTTAAGCTAGCAAAAGCAATTGAGAAAGAAATTGGGAGAGTTAAGTTTGCAAAGTTCTTGTATAATAACCGGCTGTTAATTCATGCATCAAGTAAACAACAGCAAGAGAAAATACTGGCAATGACATGTCTAAACGGAGAACAAATGAAGGCACATGTTCCTGATGCAACGGCAAACTTGAGGGGCGTTATCTCAGGTGTCCCTTTGAGCATGTCTATGGAAGAAGTGAAAAACGAGATCCAAGAAGGAAAGGTGAAGGATGTGAAAAGGCTAAAGAGTAAAAGAGAAGGTTCACTGAAGGATACACTGTAATGATCCAGTTTGAGGAAACACTTTTTAAATCAGTCCAAATAGGATACCTGTATCACAGTGTCAGAGAATATGTCCCAAAGCCACTCAGGTGCTACAAGTGTCAAAGGATGGGTCACACTGCTCAGCAATGTAAGGGAAAGTTAAGATGCGCTAGATGTGGAGGGGAGCATGAATATGGTAAATGTGAAAAGGACGTCAAAGTAAAGTGTTGCAACTGCAGGGGTGACCACAGTGCTGCATATGGAGGATGTGTTGTGCTGAGGGAAGCTAGACAAGCCCAGGAAATCAGAATAAGTAAGAAAATCTTATATGCGGAAGCTCTAAAGACAGAGAGGTAGGAATGGTCAGAAACACAACAGGCCTTTCTCAAAGAAGTTCAGCTCAAAGAGAAGAACAGCTATCAACAAATCCCACACAAGCACAAGATCATGCCGCTGCAAGGAATTTTTGTGTTCAAAATGCAAAATGGATGATGACACATTGATAGTAAAGAGAACAAACTTTGTAGCTTTTATCTGCCACACCATTAATGTTGCAGCACAGCTAAAGAAGAAAAGTGACAGAATCAAAACCATTGTGGAAGCAGCAGGAAGATTCCTAGAGGTAAAAGATATCAAACCCAACCAGATTCATGTTTTGTTGAAAGCTGAAACAGATGTTGAAACTTAATATCTGAATTATGATACTACACATACTACAGTGGAATGCGAGGAGTCTTATAGCAAACGGACAAGAACTGAAGAAGTATCTTTACAAACTACTAGTTGTTCCAGAGGTAGTGTGTGTACAGGAGACATGACTTCAGCCTCACTTAGATTTTGTTAATCCAGGACATACGTAGTTCAATCAGACAGGATAGAAGTAACAGTGTAAATGGAAGAGGACGTGCCACTTTCATTAAAGATGGCCTGGCATATAGGGTGATTCCCTTCCCTGATGATACAGAGTGTAATATTATTGAAATATGTAGGCCAAATGGACAAGGAAATATTGAGCTGATTAATTATTATAACCCATGTAGGAAGTTAACAGCAGATATTTTCAGTGTTATGGCAAGGGAAGGGCATATGAAAGAGGTATGGTGTGGAGACTTTAATGCCCATAATAGCTTGTGGGGATGCACACATACAGATAACAATGGAAATGTTGTGGAAGAGATGCTAGATGAAAGATCATTAATTTGTCTCAACAGTGAAGGTACCAGGGTGGACGTGCATAGGGGCACATCATCATGTATTGACCTGACTGGTATCTTGATTCTTTAGTGAGTGCCTGTGAATGGACGGTTATGAACAGTACAACTATGGGAAGTGATCACTTTCCAATACTTACAGTCATTAAAACTGAAGTATGTATACAAGAGGGAAGATGTTTTACAAGATGGTGTTTTGACAAGGCAGACTGGGAAAAACTTAGGCAATACTGTGTACAATCATGTCATTTGGTAACATTAGAAGGTGGCATAGAAGAGTGTTCAAGTCAGGTAACCAATCATATTCTGAATGCTGCAATGGCAAGTATACCTAAGAAAACAACACAGAGTAGGAAGAAGGTTGTACCCTGGTGGAATGAGGAATGTAGTATTGCAGTAAAAGAGTGAAACAAGGCACTCAAGAGAGCTGAGGAAGCATATGAATAGTGAAAATTTAATAGATTATAAAAAGAAAAGGGCAGTAGCTCGAAGGATTATTAAAACCTGCAAAAGGTCAACATGGAGAGAATTTTGTTCCACCCTTCATAGGAAAACAGAACTAGGTGATGTCTGGGGTATGTTTAAAAAAATGAGTGGTAAGAGGGTGTCAGTTAAAGGCGTCGGCCGGACGAAAATTCAATATCGCTAAATCATATCTTAAATTTTTGTGTGAGACGAGCTAATTTGAACCGCACATGTTTTGGTGTCAACAAATGTCGCATAAGGTGACAATGCGCTCTTGAAGTACGCTGTCCTTGAGAGCTGTCTGACTCAGCCAAGCGATCAGCGGCTAAGATGGCCACTGACTGTGACGTAATTTCAGGGAGAGACACGCACACGCTCGGCGGACATTGCTTGTTTACGTTTTAAAATCAGCGATTACGGATATTTCTCGGAGTACTTGTGGATTACAAATAGATTATTTATTAAGATTAGGATTTCAGTAATCGAATTAATTATGGTTTGGCGTTGTGTTGTGGGTGCGACGGTATATCAGAGGAGCATGCGATGAGTGTTTATGAATTTCCCGTCCCTGGGAAAATCAGAACAGCATGGGTGAAATTCGTTCAGAAAACGCGAAAAAATTGGAATGATGTCGGTAAATCACTCAACATGTGCAGTAGACATTTCGTTGACAGCGATTTCGAGAATAAGATGCAATTTGTGTCACGACTCGCGGCTCCAGCTGCGCGCACACCTGCGCCTCGTCAGCAGCGGCTATTGAGCCCACCTGCAGGACGCTGTCTCCCGGGCTCATCACCTGCCGACGCCAGCAACATTATCACCGATTATCCCTGTCTCGGTGTGGTGCCCGTTACCCTTGTCCTCTGCTTTTTTCCGGCTGAACGGCGCGCTGCTCTGCTGCCTGCGCATCAACCAGTACAAAGATGCGAGCACTACATACAATCCCCCAGTTCCTGAGAGACTGCAACCTAACACAAAAAACAGTTTCACACAATGAAACAGTGCATGTATTATATATATAAAAATTATCCCATTCATTTTCATCATTTTTGGTGACATATCTCACACCTACAATTTATTTCAGGCACAAAGGGCTGTGAAAAAGTTATGATCAACAAAACACGGGTCCTCAGGGATGTGCGAAAGCTGAGTCCAGGGCAGCAAACTTCAAATGTGGAGGCTTTCCACAGTCTGATTATTCATTTTGCACCAAAGAGTGTACACTTCTCATTCCTTGGAATGTTGACAAGGTGAGGAGATGCAATATGTGACCAAAAATATGAAATGCAATTATAATAACTGACATGTTTCAGGACCCAAGAGACAGACACAGACACGGGCAGATACAAAATAGTTATTCTTTATTGTCAAGTGTGAGTGAGTGTAGTGCAAGTGTGAGTGCAGATATAGCAGCCTGGTCACCGGAGCTGAGCGATACAGATGACGACCTGGCAACCCTAGAACACACAAGCAGAAACCGTTAAGGCTGTTCAGCACAAAAGGACAAGTGCAGGTGTGCAGCTTACTTGAGGTTGTCTCTGACTGTATCTGGCTGTTCCCCGATGTCCGTGAGCTGTGGTGGTTCTGGTGCTTGAAGCTGTGACGGTGATAACTCCAGTAACCGTGGTGGAGTTCGTGGCGAGAGCAATGACTGCACTGACAGCTGTGACGTTGACTGTTCCCGTAGCCGTGACAGTGATGATGTCCGTAACCGTGGTGACAATGACTCCTGTGACTGAGGGAGTGACAGTACCTGCAGCTGCAGTGGAGAGAATTCCTGAATTAGCGAAGGCCAGGAGGAGCTCCGGAAGGGAGAGGGTAATTCTCCGTCCGTTGGAGACACCGGTCCGCCACCTGGGAGGTCCACCTGTGCACAGGGGTAAAGATTAGGCGTAGAAAAGCAAATAGTCTTCTTACGTGGTAGGTCTTGTCGTGGCGTTCTTGACTTGGCTGTGAAACGAAGCTCTGGCTCATACTCAGTCGAGGAAGACAGACGACTCTGTGCCGGGCTGTCAATGACGCTGGCTTTTAAGAGCCGCTGATTAACACCTGTTGGTCTGTGCGCGGCTGGAGGTGATGAGCGGGATGACGGCCCAGCGGCCGTCATGACAATAACAGTGCCAATTACATAGAGTTTCTGCTGATAGATCACTTATATGTCCAAAAATAAATCATTGTGATAATATTCTAATTACAGACTTTGTTTAGCTGCAATGCACTTTAATGAAAATGCAGGCCGCAAGCAGGCACAGAATTGTGATGGTGAGCCGGTCTTCATCATCAGGTACCCAAAATTCAAAAAAGGCGGATATAAACTGCAAGCAAAGAAAGTTAATCCAACTTTCCGTGAGTATAAGAAATATTAATATCATTTTCTAGGCTTGTATATGATATTTACAGTGGGTGGAGGGTTGGTCTTCATTCAACTTTCACATTTCATAGCTTTTATCAAATTATGTTAATTTGGGTCAAATTTGTATTTCATACTGTAGTCAAATGGATGTCTAATTTTTATTGAATATATTTTTTTTCAGAATATGTGGATGATCTGATGAATACTCTGTTCAACAAAACCTTGGTTGATCCAACCCACTTATGGGAGCAGTGGCACTATGTACAAGCCAGAGTTCCCACCACATTGAGTGCCGAATTGAACCCGAATTTTATACCATAAAATGGTAGAAAAATTATTCAAATGTATATGACATGCGACTTTGATGAATGCTGAAATATTAGAATTATAAAATTGACATGAACATTAATAAACTCAATATATGATTTTACAAAACTTTATTTAAATATCATTTTTCACAAATCTAATCTTGGTAGGCAAAATCCCTTGTAGTGATCCGATGGGAATGTTTCTCTGATGAGGCTCACAGCACAGGCAGGCAATATCACCCTCACTTCTTCCTGAGCTGACGTCACTGCTGCCTGCCCCTATCGACAGATGGCGGTACTGCAGCATCACTAAGTGAAAGATGGGCTATTACCAAATAAAGTCATTTATGGAGGCTGGTGACACATATTAAATCACGGGAATGGCCAGAATGGAATATTTTCATACAATCAGTTTATTGGTTCAATAAAAAAATGTCACCGTCCGAGGACTTTAAAGTCCCAGATCTAGTGGATGGGGACAAGATTGCTGTATCAGATAAAGAAAAGGCAGAAGTCCTAACTAACTAACTAACTAACTAACCTGCACTTAGGTAGAGCATTTGCAGCAGTGCGTAGAGGAGACCATCTTGGCGAGAGTCATAGACAGCAAAGGGAGCATAAACTCAAGAGAAAATGCAAACTTAAAAAAGGAAGTGAAAGAAGATATGACTGCGTTAGACCTCGAGCTCACAATGTAGGCGCTTAAGAGAGCTTTGCAAAATAGTGGCTACACAGCTCCAGGATATGATCAGTTAAGCTATGCTATGTTCCGGCAGTTGTCTATGCAATCAATGCAACTGGTGCTGAAATTGTTTAACAGAATATGGAAGGAAGGGGTTATCCCAAGTGCGTGGAAAAAGGCTATAATTTTACCATTTAAAAAGCCAGGGAAAGATCCAGCTCATCCAGGTAACTACAGGCCAATAGCATTAACGGCACACTTAGGGAAATGGATGGAGAAGGTGTTAGTTTACAGACTCTCATTCAGTATGTACTAGAGCAAAGACAATTAATAAACAACTATCAGAATGGTTTTAGAAGAGGAAGATCCACAGTGGATGCTCTAGTTAGAGTAAGTAATGATACTGAAAAGACTCTCAGAATGAAAGAAGTAATGGTTATAGTTTATCTGGATATTGAAAAGGCTTATGACTCACTGTGGAGGGATGGACTTCTTATCAAATTGAATAAAATGGACATTGGTGGTAGTATGGGTAACCCCCACAACAGCCACGGACAAGCAGAGCGCTCAGCTGGGGCAATTAGCAGAACAATGAGATGTGTGTATTGAGATCAATAGGCAGCCGCTCTTTGTCTAGCTCCTTCCTGCCAGTTCCGATGTTGATATGTATGACTCAAATGGAAACGTTCATGCTTCCTGCTCTCACTGTGATGCAAATGTCCCATGCCTTTCATGTATTGTCTGTAACTGGGTATAAAAACTGCATATGCTCTGTAGCTCATTCTCTCTCTGACCACTGCTTCTGACGACACGCATTCTGTGTCTCCTCACGAGAGCCCGAGGACCCGCTCCAGCCCGCCTGCACAGGGCTGGAGTGAGTTCTATGATGGCGGGATGAATGATAATAAACACCCTCAAAAACTCTCAGTTCGCTGCATATTATTCTTCCGCCACATTGGTGACCCCGAGAAAGCGCACGCTTTGTGCAAAGCAACCTTCTGATCTGGACATCTACACTGATGACCTGAACACAGGAAAGAACACGTTGACAACGAACGCAGCGCCCGGCGGTGATTCTTCGACGACAAGCAAACGCAGCAGCCTGACGCAAATGATCTGCCCTCCCTTCTGCTACAGGGAGACCTCGACGCAGAGCCACCACCAGGCGAAACTCTCCGGAGATCACCCACGACCGGGAAAGCTGCAGAAAGCTTCATGGTGAGATCTGCACGCCTGAAATCTGCACATCCACGCTGGGACCGGCCACTCTCACAGCTACCCCACACGAGAGCGCACGCACCTCGTCCTCTCTCCACGACGGCGACCTCCAGGGCCGACGGAGAACGCAGCGCGTGGACCTGAACGCACCATGACCAATCTACAGCAACAGTTCAACAGGGATGGCCATCGGCGCCGACGACGCTGATCTCCAGCAAGCTCCCTGATCCTGACTCGCCTCTACAGCGGACCGGCCAAGCACCGAACCCCTGCACGCACACCGGGGGGTTACGAGGACGGCGCACCACGCACGGGACAATAACGGCTCCACAGACCGCCATCGTCCTTCGCCACTGCACACAGAACCTTCAGGGCTGCTCACACACCTGAAGCACGCATGCAGCTCGCTCACAGGATTTTGTACGGGTCTCAGCCACAGCGCACAAGGGAATTCAGCCGTCAGCTGTCCCCGAGGGCTTTAGGGCTGCACGCGTGCACCTAAAGCCAACATGCCAAGTCCCTCACACAGCTGCAGCTCCTTTTTTCTCACAGCCGCTACGCAGCCTTGCAGCTCCTGTTTTTCTTCATGGCCGCGAGAGGAGTCAGAGACTAATTTTTCTTCTTACAGCTGCTGTGGACCTCCGCACGTTCAACGGGACAGCCCCTCAACATCGCGGATCCACAGGCAATTTTTGCGCGGCCCAGACAATTTCGCCGTCCCGGGCCAGCACTCGCTACCCCCACCCCCTCCCTCCACCGCCGCCTGCAGCGAGCTTCCCCCGCAGCTTGCTCCCAAAGCCGGACTATCGAGGCCTCAGCTTCCCGCTGAGCCCTCTGGGGGGAAGTGTATGGGTAACCCCCACAACAGCCACGGACAAGCAGAGCGCTCAGCTGGGGCAATTAGCAGAACAATGAGATGTGTGTATTGAGATCAATAGGCAGCCGCTCTTTGTCTAGCTCCTTCCTGCCAGTTCCAATGTTGATATGTATGACTCAAATGCAAACGTTCATGCTTCCTGCTCTCACTGTGATGCAAATGTCCCATGCCTTTCATGTATTGTCTGTAACTGGGTATAAAAACTGCATATGCTCTGTAGCTCATTCTCTCTCTGACCACTGCTTCTGACGACACGCATTCTGTGTCTCCTCACGAAAGCCTGAGGACCCGCTCCAGCCCGCCTGCACAGGGCTGGAGTGAGTTCTATGATGGCGGGATGAATGATAATAAACACCCTCAAAAACTCTCAGTTCGCTGCATATTATTCTTCTGCCACAGTAGGATGTATAATTGGATCATGGATTTTTTTTAACATACAGAACAATTAGGGTTAAAGTAGGATCAGAAGTTTCTAATGACTGAAAGAGAAAATGGTGTTCCTCAGGGGAGTGTGATAAGCCCAGTTTTATTCAACATAATGATTAATGACATGTTTGAGGATCAAGAGGGATCCATCAAAACAACACTATATGCAGATGTTGGAGCCATATGGACGAGGGGAAGAAATGAGAAATTTGTGTTCAAAAACATCAGGAAAGCAATGGAGAAAGTGTAAAAGTGGTCATATGACTGGGGATTTAAATTTTCAAACAGTAAAACCTGCTATATGATTTTCACAAAAAAACACAGAACTGGTACAGAACTATTAACATAATATAATCAACCAATAGAGAAAGTGAGTGAGTTCAAATACACATGGACAAAATTGTTGGTACCCCTCTGTTAATGAAAGAAAAACCCACTATGGTCACAGAAATAACTTGAATCTGACAAAAGTGGTAATAAATAAAAATTCTATGAAAATTAACCAATGAAAATCAGACCATGCTTTTGAATTGTGGTTCAACAGAATTACTTTAAAAAACAAACTCATGAAACAGGCCTGGACAAAAATGATGGTACCCCTAGAAAAGATTGAAAATAATGTGACCATAGGGACATGTTCAACCAAGATGTGTCCTCTAATTAACATCACAGGTGTCTACAAACTTGTAGTCAGTCAGTCGGCCTATTTAAAGGGTGACAAGTAGTCACTGTGCTGTTTGGTGACATGGCGTGTACCACACTAAACATGGACCAGATGAAGCAAAGGAGAGAGTTGTCTCAGGAGATTAGAAAGAAAATTATAGACAAGCATGTTAACCCCTTGCACTCTGGTCAATTTCCCTAAAAACTCAAAAAAATAACATGCCCAAAGTAAATCAAAAGCTGTTCTTCAACCCTTTGCAGCATCTTCATGGGGTTGGTCTCATTTAAAAGAAAACACTTTGAATTTTTTGGCAAAACAGTCATAATCTCTCTAAGTGCTCCGGCCACTGAGTAACAGTCATCTAAACATACTGAACTTGAAGAAAATAAATTTTGCCTGGGTGTTTTTTTGGATACAAATGCTTGCAAATAACACACAGCTTCAGATCCGGGCTGGAAAAATGTAACAGAAATGTAGAACCAAGTGTTATCCAGCTGAGGTCAAAATTTTGTAACAATACCACAAAAATGAATATATTACACAGCTTTGTTCTCAGGTTGTTCCCAGGCGTTTTTGAACTGTGCCAAATGGCACAGTTTGGAAAAACGTCTGTAACTTTTGAATGATTCAATATTGAAGCTTCATCTTGGGCTCTAATGAAAGGTGACACTCAGGGCTGTGTGTGTGTGTTGGGGGGGGGGGTTGTCCCCCCCCCCGCTACAGAGGACGGACATCGCCCGTTGCGCCGCGGTCTACAACGCACAGCTGTAATTTACTGATCGGTCAAAAGTCATTTTTGATTACAATTTTCAGGGATAAAGAATAATTTAGCTTATAACACTTACCTGTTCACAACAGCAACGTAGCTGGTGAACTTCTCTTCCTCATTGTCAGACGAACGTGAAGCTGGTCTGCTTGTTACGGACTCGTGGTTCTGGTCTCGCGACCCGGTCAAACCATAATTCCATTATTGCGGTTTTGCGCTTCCGTGATTGCGGTTTTGGCGAATGATTTTTCAAAACAAATAGGAACAGTAGTTAGAAAAAAAGACTGGCGAACGCCTGTGTGTCACCCAGCCTTACACGAAACAGCTTTCGAACTTCTGTGCTTCAATTGGCTTGCTGTATTCACAGCCGTTGGTAGGCGGGTCTTTCTTGCTAGGTTTTCAGTCATTGGTTCTTCAAGGTTTCAGAAACCCAATTCAAGGCTCTTATTAGCCGAATGAGAGGTCAATCACATCTAAACCAATCAAAGCACTCCTTTGGCTTTCTGTTCGCGGCTGTGTCTGTAGTGGAAGAACGGAAATGCAGGTGTTTTTTTTTTTTTCAGTGCCTCCTAGGACGCAGTGTGCATACTCGGACGCCCTCGTGCGTCCTAGGACGCAGAGACGTGCCCGCCTGCGGTACACAGAAGTGCAACAGGTTAAAGGTAAAGGCTATAAGACCATCTCCAAGCAGCTTGATGTTCCTGTGACTACAGTTGCACATATTATTCAGAAATTTAAGATCCACGGGACTGTAGCCAACCTCCCTGGATATGGCAGCAGGAGGAGACGGATAATACGAATGGTAACAAAAGAGCCCAGAACAACCTCTAAACACATTCATGGTGAACTCCAAGGTCAAGGTACATCAGTGTTAGATCGCACCATCCGTTGTTGTTTGAGCCAAAGTGGACTTCATGGGAGATGACCAAGGAGGACACCACTGTTGAAAACAAATCATAAAAAAGCCAGACTGGAATTTGCCAAACTGCATGTTGACAAGCCACAAAGCTTCTGGGAGAATGTCCTATGGACAGACGAGACAAAACTGGAACTTTTTGGCAAGGCACATCAGCTCTGTGTTCACAGACACAAAAATGAAGCATACCAAGAAAAGAACACTGTCCCTACTGTGAAACATGAAGGAGGTTCTGTTATGTTCTGGGGCTGCTTTGCTGCATCTGGCACAGGGTGTCTTGAATCTGTGCAGGGTACAATGAAATCTCAAGACTATCAAGGTATTCTAGAGAGAAATGTGCTGCCCAGTGTCACACAGCTTGGTCTCAGTCGCAGGTCATGGGTCTTGCAACAGGATAATGACCCAAAACACACAGCTAAAAACACCCAAGAATGGCTAAGAGTGAAACATTGGACTATTCTAAAGTGGACTTCTATGAGCCCTGATCTAAATCCTATTGAACATCTGTGGAAGGAGCTGAAACATGCCATCTGGAGAAGGCACCCTTCAAACCTGAGACAACTGGAGCAGTTTGCTCATGAGGAGTGGGCCAAAATACCTGCTGAGAGGTGCAGAAGTCTCATTGACAGTTACAGAAATCGTTTGATTGCAGTGATTGCCTCAAAAAGTTGTGCAACAAAATATTAAGTTAAGGGTACCTTCATTTTTGTCCAGGCCTGTTTCATGACTTTGTTTTTTAAAATAATTCTGTTGAACCACAATTCAAAAGCATTGTCTGATTTTCATTGGTTAATTTTTATAGAATTTTTATTTATTACCACTTTTGTCAGATTCAAGTTATTTTTGTGACCATTGTGGGTTTTTCTTTCATTAACAGAAGGGTACCAACAATTTTGTCCACGTGTGTATCTAGGATTGTGGTTTGATAGTGCATACACATGGAGAGTTCATGTTGAAAATCTGGAGACAAAGTGCAAAAAAGTCATCTCATAAAAGCTGTAGCTGGACATGAATGGAGTGCAGATAAACAGGATTTAATTGACATTTACAGAGCACTAATGAGTTCGACAATAGACTATGGATGCATGATTAACAGCAGCAAAGACGACTCTGGAAAAATAGAATGCAACATGGAGCGCTTTGCCTGTGCATTGAAGCCACCAAAACAACACCAAACAATGCAGTTTTAATAGAAGCAGGAGAAATGCCACTGGATTTGAGAAGAGATAAACTCGCATTATCATTCTGAGTCAAGCTGAAAGGAAGTGAGGAAGTGAATATTTCAAAAACAACACTACAAGACTGCTGGGAATATTCTAACTTCTAGGAACACGGGTTTGGGTGGACAATCGAAAGAAAAGCCAGAATGTATGGGCTACACACTATTGATATAGCTAACACCACTCCAATGAGTAATGCTCCCCCTTGGCTGTTTGCGGGAAAAGAAGTAGGCATTAGTCTGCTAATGAGGAAAAAAGATTGACATATGAGTGAAGCTGGGGTTAAAACAAGCATTTACCTCAGGAACAATTGAATCGGTGAATTCAAAAAGGGCCCAAGTCCCCATTGAAAAAGTGTGGACTTGGGCCCTTTTTGAATTCACCGATTCAATTACTATAACTACTTACAGCTTTATACTGATGGTTCAAAGAACAAAGAGGGCTCTGTTGGAGTTGGAGTATACATTCCAGAGTTTAAAGTGACCACCCCTGCGCACAGTAGCTTGTCCCTCAGGATCATCGGTTGGATGGTGTTGAAAGCACTGGAGAAGTCAAAGAACATGATCCTCACCACATTCCCAGGCTTCTCCAAGTGGGACAGGAAACAGTGAAGGAGGAAGATCACTGCATCCTCCACCCCGATGCCATCACTGGTCCCACCAGGGGGCGGAGGTGAGCAAGAAGCAGTCTCTCCAGGGTCTTCATCAGGTGAGACGTCAGGGCCACTGGTCTGTAGCTGTTCAGGTTTCTGGGGTGGGAAGTCTTTGGTACAGGTACCACACAAGATGTTTTCCACAACTGTGGTACCCTCCCCAGCTTCAGGCTCAGGTTGAAGATGTGCTCCACAGTCCCACACAGCTGGTCTGCGCAGGACTTGAGGAGCTTCGCACTGATGCCCTCCGGTCCCGAGGCCTTCCTCGCCTTGATCTTCCTCAGCTCCGCTCTCACCTGGGTCTTAGTGAGGGTCAGGTTGGGGGGCTGTGTGCTGGGAGTGGGGGGGGTGTTGGTGGGGGGGGGGGTGGACAGCAGGTCTCGATGACGGTAGAGGCAGCAGTAGTTGGTGTGCAGGCGGGGAGGGAGGGCAGTTGGTCAAACCTATTAAAGAACAGATTCAGATTGTTCACCCACTCCCTGCCCCCCGTGGCCTGGGACGAGGTATTCTGGAGCCCAGAGATGGTTTTGAGGTTTCTCCAGACCCCACCGATGTCGCTCTGTTGCAGCTTGTCCTCCATCTTCCTGAAGCTGTCCTTGCCTTCACTGATCTTCCTCCTTAGCTCCCTCTGCACAGACTTCAGCATCTCTCTGTTCCCCGACCTGAAGATCCTCTTCTTCTCCCTCACTAGTGATTTTATCTCAGGGTTGATCCAGGGTTTGTTGTTCGAGCAACACCGTATGATCTTGGTGGGTACGGTGTTGTCCACGCAGAAGTTGATGTAGTCCGTGATGGTGTGAGTGAGGCCGTCAATGTCTTCACCATGTGGATCACAGAGCTGCTCCCAGGCAGTGATTTCAAAACAGTTCTTTAGAGCGTCCATTGCCTCCTCAGACCATAACTTCACCTTGGGCATGACCGGAGGTTGTCTGTGTAGTAGAGTTTTGTACACCGGCAGGAGATGAACCAAGTTGTGATCCGATCGCCCAAGTGGGGGGAGTGGTGATGAGGTGTACACCTCCTTAGTATTCACATAGAATAAATACAGTGTTTTATTGTCTCTGGTGTGGCATGTGACATACTGGGTGACATGGGCAGAATGGAGGACAGTGAGATATGGTTAAAATCACCAGAGATTAGGAGGAGAGCATCTGGGTGTTGTGTCAACAGCCTGCCAATTACTGAGTGGATGGCGCCATGCGCTGCCCCAGCGTTCACCATCAGATTTGCATAAATAACAATGCAGATCACGTGTGAGTATTCCCTCGGGAGATAAGCAGGCCGCATGTTAACAGCTAGCACCTCAATGTCTTTGCTGCAGTGTTGCTCTTTAACCGTGATATGTCCCGGTTTGCAGCAGCTGTTATTGATATACATTATCACTCCTCCGCCCCCTGCCTTCCCACTGTCTGGTGTCCGGTCTGCTCGTATTGCGTGGAAACCCTCCAGTTCGATGTTAGCATCTGTTGCTAGTTCTGTTAGCCACGTCTCAGTAAACAACATCATGCTAATCTCTCTGAAGACGCTCTGGTAACATGCCATAGCCGCTAGTTCATCCGTCTTATTGAGTAGTGATCGAACGTTCCCCATAATAACGGATGGGAGGACGGGTCTGTACCTTATATTCCTCGCCCGCCGTCTTACTCCAGCTCAACATCCATGCTGTTTCCATCCTATTTCTCCCGGTATGTCGAGTTTTTGCGTTAGCACCATGGGCCGGTTAAGTGCTAACAGCTGGTCCCTGTTGTACCGTATCCTGCCATAAACATTGGCTCCGTCCGCCAGCTCAGGAGACATTTGGGGCGATCTATGTGTCCGTGATTGACAAGGTGTCACCGGATCAGAAAATTTAGTGAGAGAAGCCAGATAGTAAATAAGAAATAGGAAGAAAAACTCAGAATTGAGCCGCTGTTGCAAAAAGGGCAGCCGACTTGTGTGGCGCCGGAAGTAAATAAATAATATAGAGTGAAGTGATTATATAGAGTGAAGTACGAGGAGACAAAGAAGAGTGATGTCTGAAGATAGAGTTGAGGTTCAATTGGATACAGCAATGATCATAGAAGGACTACAGATAGAGTGATGGTATAGAGTGAAGTACGTGGCGGTAATGCACCTGTAGGCTGGTTGCCAACCGCCAATCAAATCTAACAGAAGAAGAAGAAGCTATATACGTAGAGTGATGATATAGAGTGAAGTACGTGGTGGTAATGCACCTGTAAGCTGGTTGCCAACCACCACTCTAATCTAAAAGAAGAAGAAGAGGTTATATGGTCACATAAGGAGTTCCTGCTTGGTTCTCAACTCCTTATATGATCACAGCCATATAAGGAGGAAACGAGTCTTCTAAGGACGAATCAAATCTGAGGTCAGTCTGACAAACGGTTCAAGAAATATGCAAGGAAAAGACAGAATGACACACAGACAGAGATTCCTTGCATTATAATATGACTAGTGCTTACTGTATCTGTGCATGCCCGTAGAAACCAAGCATAAGCAAGTATTTCTGCATGCCCGTAGAAATCAAGTATAAGCAAGCACATCACCACTCATTCAGTGATCCCTGCCTTTGATCTTTGAAGATGTCATAGTCCTAAGGTCGTGACAGACAGATCATGGTGTCTATATGACGTCATATAGACATCATGTAGACCTCATAGCCACACCATAGGCGAATCCTATGATGTTTTAGCGAGTTCTATGGTTGTGACACACAGATGATGATGACTATAGACACCATAGTCATAGACACCATGTATAGCGAGTCCTATGCTATTTGATGATGTCATAGTGAGTCCTTTGATCTTAGGGCTTTGTGCCTATGGTGTCTATATGATGTCATATAGACACCATAAGCTGATGGCATAGCGAGTCCTATGATGCCTGCATTTGATCTTTGATGATGTCATAGCGAGTCCTATGATCGTGAGTGATGCCTGCCTTCGATGACACACAGACACACACAGATTTTCTTGAATCACTCTACTCTGGTGTCTATGACATCATATAGACATCATGTAGAGATCATAGGAACATCATAGGCGATCCTATGATCTTTTAGCAAGTCCTATGATCGTGACAGACACACAGACAGACACACACACAAAAAAACCCACCCAAAATCATCCCTTATATAACTTTTTTAAATTCATCTCAGCCACACCTTGGATAGCGTCTGCTCTCTTCTTCCGCCCTCCCAAGAGAGCAGACGCTTTTTTCTTCTCTCCTGCTGATTTTTTCCTCCCCTCCTGTTATTACTAGATCCCAGCTTGCTGTTGTCTGCCTGCGTCTAACTGCGACCGCCGAAAAGAAATTATGGAGTTAATAAGCTGGGCTTTGAACACAATTGACACTATTTTTTCAACAAGGAAAAGTGCTCCGGGGGAAGCTGTCTGCCCCGCTGGAACGGCTCCAGTGGGCTATCTATGTGACACGGGTAAATGGAAAATGCTGTGTCTCTCTAATCTTTCTATCGAAGATATTGAAGATCTGTTTATCTTCGTAATCTTGGTGATTGGGATAATTCTGATTGGGACAGGAATTGTCTTGGTTTACCGCAAATTGCTGAAGATGGATTCAACCTATCAAAATGCTGGCCAGGCGAGGTGCATCCAACAAATTGAGAAACTGGAGAAGATCATGATAGCGACTACTGGAGAACTGTCTCGTAAGGTGGATTACATCATGGGTTCGCTCAGGTCTTTCCACGACGAATTCAAAGCTGCGCAATGAAGGATTAATGTACTGAATCTACAGAAGAAATACAAGTCTTCTCTGTGATCAGTCCTATTTGGCACTATTATTCCCCATGAAAATTCCTCCTGGCTGTCTGCAGTCTGTGTTGTTTTCAAAATCATGAGCACAAGGCCTTGGACAGCCAGCTGCAGCGCCAGATAAGACTGGGCGCCAGACAGACAAAACATCTTCTGCCAAGGGTCCTTGGGTCTCTCTTATTATCATCAACACTGCTCAACACCGCACACACATTGATTCATGAACTGATTAAAGATACTGTACACTGCTCTCTTGTGTCTTGTGAATTCTATTGTATGCTAATGCATGAGGGTTTTTTTCTGTGTAGTCAAAATTTGGCTCACATATGAGCGTTTATTCTGATTACTATGTTTTTTCTCTCTCCTATTGTGTTTTCCTCCCCCTCCTCCCCCCTCTTTACCTCCACTGTTGACAGGCGCCTTGTATGGCGACGCGTCATTGGATGCGCCTAACGTGCGCGTCTTATGTCAAGTCAAATTCCTTGTGTGTTTACTTGTAAATATACTTGGCAATAAAGCTGATTCTGATTCTGATTCTGATTCTGATTCGGATACAGTCCAAGGACGGATAATTTTTTTCACACAAAAGGAGTTGTTCAGAACTCCTTATGCAAAGATATAGAGTGATGATAATCAAGTCAGTGGCGGTAATGCACCTGTAAGCTGGTTGCCAACCGCCAATCAAATCTTAAAGAAGAAGAAAAACACCAACAAGATATAGAGTGATGATATGGAGTGATAATAGCCAAGATATAGAGTGATATATAGAGTAGGTGGCGGTAATGCACCTGTAGACACTGACAGACAGCCAGGCAGACAGACAGACAGAGATTTCTTGAATTATTGAGTGATACTGTTGGGAAAATAAATATCAACTATATAGTTAGCAAATAATAGACAGACACACAGACAGATATTTCTTCAATTATAGAGTGATGGATAAAATGAGATGAGATGCAGATACGGACTACAGCTCCTGACCAGATAGTGATGATGTGGCGTGAAGTGCGTGGCGGTGATGTACCTTGGGTGGTTGCCAGCCACCAATCAAGTCTAAAAGAAGAAGAAGAAGAAGTTTGTTCAGAACTCCTTATAGGAACTCCTTATACAAAGATATAGAGTGAAGAAGAAGAGGTTGCTAACCGAGAAGAATTCTGACTTTCAATATATAGTGTTGTGGCGTAACATTATGTAGCTCACATATTCCTTGGCAGAGACCCAGACATGAGGGAACTTTGAGCTCGCAGTGTGTATTGACATCATGCCTCAAACGGACATTGAGTCTGGACCCCCTGCGGACTGGGGAAGAAGTGAGAAGATCTGGGAGTGGACCTGAAGGGACTGTCTGACCTCCTGGGGTCAGACAGAGAAGCCGAGAGGACAATGGGAGGATTAAATGTGAATGTAATTCTGTGTTTGATGTGAATGTGATTCGTGTTTGATGTGAAAGTATAAAGGTATGTGGTTTACCGCAGCTCGCCCTCTTCATTCCCTGACTGAGAGAGGAGCTGTAGGACGTGAGATGAAATAAACCAATACTGAGAAATCATTCAGTCTCTTCATTTCATGGTTCCTACATTGGTGACCCACACGTGAGAAATATGGAAAGGCTTGGAGATCGTCTCTCCGAACCGGATTCACCGGAGACCGCCCGCACCGGCGTAAACTCAATTAAGCTCCCCGAGTTCTGGCAAGAGGACCCGCACTCATGGTTCCAACACGTGGAGTCGCGGTTCGTGCTCAACGGGGTATCAGCAGATGACATTAAGTTCCATAATGTCATCGCAAGACTCGACAGCCGCACAGCCCGGTGTGTGCGGAGCCTGGTGCAGCAGCCGCCCGCTGCTGGCAGATACGACGCCCTGAAAGCCGCCCTCATTCGGAGTTTTGTGCCATCAGCCGAGGTGAGGGCCAGAACACTTCTGGACCTGCACGACAGAGGAGGACGCAGGCCGACCGTCCTCATGGAGGACATGCTGCAGATGATCGGGGCAGACAACGATGCGTTTTTATTTAAACACATCTTCTTAAGGACTCTTCCAGCGCACATGAGAGGCTCCCTGTCCAGCATGAGGTGTGTGGACCAGCAGGACTTCCGCGCGCTGGCCGTGGAAGCGGAGCGGCTCCTGGACGCATGCGGCGAGCAGGAGACGTCAGCGGCAGCAGCAGACCTCGGCGCGGCGGCCGGGGGCAATGGAGAACCAGTGGCAGCATAACCGACCCCAGCGACAACAGCGGCGGCGTGGTCCCGAAGCAGAGGAGGGGACGAGCTGTGTTTCTACCATCGACGCTTCGCGCACAAGGCACACAGATGCGTCCCACCATGCAACTTCAAGAAGCAGGGAAACGCAAGAGCCGGGGGTCGTTAGCAGCTTCGACCCTCGGTGAACGGAACAAGCTGCTGTACCTGACAGACGCGAGCTCCGGACGGCAATTCCTCGTTGACACTGGGGCACAGAGGAGTTTCATCACCGCAACCTACGCGGACCGGGTGGCCTCTCCCCGCGGAGATGGGGCAACAGCCGCAAACGGCTCGTCGATCAAGACTTTTGGCGAAAGGACTCTGCGCCTGTCCTTGCACGGCCGCATCTATGAATGGACCTTCATAGTAGCGGCGGTGAGTTTCAACATGTTAGGCACCGACTTTTTGCGCTCACATGGCTTGTTGGTAGATCTGGCTAATAGACGCTTGGTTAATGCACTCTCTTTTTGTTCTATCCCCTGTGCAGCGCGAGTGTCCCCGCCGTCAGTACAGGCCAACGCCGCCGCAGCAGGAGGTAAGTTCCACACTCTCCTAAACCAGTTCCCAGCACTCACAGTTCCCACGTTTTCAGCTAAGGTGGCGAAGCACGGGGTGGAGCACTTTATAACCACAAGTGGCCCACCAGTTTTTGCTAAGGCTCGGCGCTTGGATGCAGCTAAGCTCTCCATTGCGCGTGAGGAGTTTGCCAACCTGGAAAGGTTGGGCATAATTCGCCGCTCGAAGTCCGCTTGGGCTTCCCCCCTCCATATGGTCCCTAAGGCAGACGTCTCGTGGAGACCGTGCGGCGATTATCGCAGGTTAAACAATGCCACAGCGCAGGACTGCTACCCAATTCCGCATATCCAAGATTTTTCGGTGCATTTGGCCAAGGCGCGCATTTTTTCTAAAATAGACCTGGTCCGCAGTTATCATCAGGTCCCGGTCCGACCAGAGGACATTCCCAAGACAGCAGTAATAACCCCTTTCGGGCTTTTTGAATTTTTACGCATGCCTTTTGTCCTTAAAGGCGCTGCGCAAACCTTCCAACGCATGATGGATGCCATTTTGCACGACCTCTCTTTTGTTTTTGTCTACTTAGATGATATTTTGGTCGCCAGCGCTTCTGAGGAGGAACACGAAAGTCACCTCAGAACTGTTTTTCAGAGGTTGGGAGCGCATGGGTTGATAATCAACCCAGCCAAGTGCCATTTTGGTGCAGCGCAGATCGATTTTTTAGGGCACCGCGTCTCCCCAGAGGGTGCAGTTTTGCTGCCCTCCAAAGTACGCGCAGTGGCTGAGTTTCCCCAGCCACAAACGGTAAAAGCGTTGCAAGAATTTTTAGGTATGGTAAATTTTTACAACCATTTCATACCTCACGCAGCGCAGCTCATGCAACCGTTGTACGCCGCGCTAAAAAAACAGAAGCCCCCCAATGCGATTGAGTGGTCCCCAGAGCAGGAGCGCGCATTCACTGAGGTTAAGAAAGCACTAGCAGATGCAGCACTGCTGGCTCACCCAGACCCAGCAGCCCGAATAGCGCTAACCACAGACGCGTCAGATGTGGCCATAGGAGCCGTGGTGGAACAGCAAGTCACCGGGGCTTGGCAGCCACTCGCTTTTTTCAGCAGATCCCTACGCGATGCGGAGCGAAAACATAGCGCATTTGACAGGGAACTGCTAGCGCTCCACCTGGCCATTCGCCATTTTCAGTTCTGGTTGGAAGGGCGGCGTTTCACCGCGTTTGTCGACCACAAACCGCTAACCTTTGCAATGTCAAAAATCTCAGAACCATGGTCAGGCCGACAGCAGAGGCAGCTGGCCGCAATTCCAGAATTCACCACCGATATACAGCACGTAGCCAGTAAATTTAATGTGGTGGCAGACTGCCTCTCGCGAGCGGTAACAGCGCCTGTCCGCACGGATGGGGGCAGTAACGCCGCAGACACGGAGCACGGTAACAGCGTGGACGCGCACGCGGCTCCGATGCACGTAGGGATAGATTACGCGGCCATGGCAGCGGAGCAGGGCGAAGACACAGACATGCGCGCGCTCCTGTCTGGACCAACAGGGTTAAGGCTGGAGAACATAAGTTTACAAACCGGTTCACCCCCGCTTATTTGCGATGTATCCACCGGGCGACCTCGCCCAGTGGTACCGGCCACGTGGCGCCGTCGCGTTTTTGACGCGGTGCACTCCCTAGCACACCCGGGAGTACGCGCTTCGGTGAAAATGGTAGCAGAGAAGTTTGTTTGGCCTAGCCTGCGCAAGCACGTGAAGGAGTGGGCGAGAGCCTGCATGTCTTGCCAGCGGGCCAAAGTTCACAGGCACACAAAAGCTCCTTTAGAACCTTTCCACATTCCGGCTAAGAGGTTTGATCATGTGCACGTAGATCTAGTGGGACCTCTGCCGCCCTCGCAAGGGTTCACACATCTCCTGACAATGGTGGACCGGACCACACGTTGGCCGGAAGTAGTCCCATTGCAGTCTACCACAGCAGCAGAGGTGACTTGCGTTTTTTTAACAGCCTGGGTAGCGGTTCGGAGTCCCGTCGGACATTACGTCCGATAGGGGTCCGCAGTTCGTGTCAGAGCTGTGGTCAGCAATGGCCAGCGGCTTAGGGGCAACAGCCCATCGCACCACCGCTTATCACCCACAGGCCAATGGTTTATGCGAGCGTTTTCACAGATCGTTGAAGGCAGCCCTCAGAGCGTCACTCACGGATACAGATTGGGTAAACAAACTACCATGGGTTTTATTGGGGTTGCGTTCGGCACCCAAAGAGGATTTAAATGCCTCACCTGCTGAATTAGTTTTTACTCAACCTCTCAGGCTGCCAGGAGAATTCCTGCCAGCCCATGCAGCACCAGAGCGCCCCCCGGTGCGGGGACCTCTAAGTGGCACGGGAGCAGAAATGCTCCCGGACCCCGCTCATCACACTTTTCAGCGGGTTTTTGTTCCCAAGGCTCTGCAAAACGCAGAGTTTGTTTTTGTCAGGCACGACGCCCAGCGTCACAGCCTCCGCCCACCTTACGACGGTCCGTTTCGAGTGCTGGAAACTAGGGAGAAATATTTTGTGCTGGACAGGGGGGCAGGAAAGAAACAATCAGTGTTGACAGATTAAAGTCTGCTTTTGTGTTACGTGACGAACCTGTACGGCCGGCGGGGGCGCCTCGACGCGGCAGACCTCCCAGGGAACAGCCCCTGGTTCCCCAGCAGGGGGCAAATAACCCTTCTTCCCCTCATTCCACAGGCGCACCGCAGGACGGCGCAACACAGGCTGCGAAGCCTGCGTTCAGCAGATTCGGGAGGAGATTGAAGCCTAAGCAACGGGCAGAGTGATGTGTATTTTGATCAACCCGTGTAAATTGTGCTGTAGATCCTGCAAAGGGGGGGGTGATGTAAGGGTATAATGTGTTTGACTGTCCATTATTGACATGAAGTTGGTGTGTGTGTCCATTCTTGACATAATGTGTATGACTGTCCATTATTGGCATAAGGTGTATAACGGTTAGAGTAATGTTGGTGTATGTCCATTCTTGGGCGTTTCAGGGGGAGTGATGTGGCGTAACATTATGTAGCTCACATATTCCTTGGCAGAGACTCAGACATGAGGGAACTTTGAGTTCGCAGTGTGTATTGACATCACGCCTCAAACAGACATTGAGTCTGGACCCCCTGCGGACTGGGGAAGAAGTGAGAAGATCTGGGAGTGGACCTGAAGGGACTGTCTGACCTCCTGGGGTCAGACAGAGAAGCCGAGAGGACAATGGGAGGATTAAATGTGAATGTAATTCTGTGTTTGATGTGAATGTGATTCGTGTTTGATGTGAAAGTATAAAGGTATGTGGTTTACCGCAGCTCGCCCTCTTCATTCCCTGACTGAGAGAGGAGCTGTAGGACGTGAGATGAAATAAACCAATACTGAGAAATCATTCAGTCTCTTCATTTCATGGTTCCTACAGTGTGATGTTTACTGAGTGAAGTACGTGGCGGTAAGGATTACAGCTCCTGACCAGATGGAGTGATGATATAGAGTGAAGCACATGGTGGTAATGCACCTGTAAGCTGGTTGCCAACCGCCAATCAAATCTAAAAGAAGAAGAAAGAATGCACCTGCAAACTGGTTGCCAACCACCAATCAAATCTAAGAGAAGAACAACAACAACACCAACAACAACACCAGAACTTCAACATATACCATTTACAACCCAAGTCTTCAGGTAAAAAAAGACAACTGGCATAGAGGGCCCAGGGCACCCTCTCAGCAGATGTGCCCCTGGAAACAGCCAGTCTTTTGGTGTGATGGCTGACCCTCCTCACCATCGGCCTTGTCCCACATTCAGCCTTGTTTCCCGGAGTCTTCTCCCGGGCACGCCAAAACCAATTCACATGCCACACCGAGCCGTGAGACAGCCTGAAGTGCATCGCATCCAGCTTGGTCACTATGCCTAGACTTTGCACAAATACAAAGGCCTTGGTGGAGGTATGCACTCTCAGATCATCACCAAAATCTAATCATTTGTTCCCTGTGCCATTACACACCTTTCCTGAAAATTTCATCAAAATCCATTTATAACTTTTGGAGTATTGTTGCTAACACACTGTGAGAAGATAAGAGCCTTGGCTGAGGTATGCATTCTCAGATCATCACCAAAATATAATGGGTTCCTCTCTAGCCCAAGAACCACCTCTGGTGAAAATTTCATCCAAATCCAGGCAGTAGTTTTTGTGTAATCCTGCTGCACAAATACAAACAAAGCCCTTGGTGGAGGTATGCACTCTAAGATCATCACCAAAATCTAATCATCTGTTCCCCGTGCCATTACACACCTTTCCTGAAAATTTTGTCAAAATCCATTCATAACTTTTTGAGTTATGTTGGTAACAGACAGACAGACAAACAGACAAACCCCAGTAAAAACATTACTTCCTTGGTGGAGGTAATGAGCCATTATTAAGATATTCGGTTATCACAATGCTGCAAGAGCCATCAACAGGATGATGTCCAGTACCAATATGGTGTCTAAATTTGCCATCAAAATGTTAGTGTTATATAGTATCATATAGTTCTTTTACTGTGAAGTGCTGGGTGGTGACACTCCCCTCCGGTGACGGCCATCTAACGCCTCTTACCTCGCCTGAGCTTAGCCGGTGATCTGTCAGTGGCTGTCGTTATCAGTGAGTTAAATAAGGCTGTGTTCCAAGTCACCTTGCCTCATCTGTGAAACAGGGCAATACCAGACATAACATTGGCAACGTCGGATTAAACCATGGAGGCATGCATTGCCCCTATTCCCCCATTTCTCGAGGTGCCAGGAGACCCGCAGATGCCCTGGCCTAGGTGGCTCGAAGCTTTCCAGAACTATGTTGTCGCGCTGGGTCTCGGGGAACTCGACAAGCTAAGGGCGCCACATTGCAGGCTAGGCTACTTACGGTGCCAAGTGAACTCACGTTAGCCAGAGCCGTCAAGCTAGCTCTCCAAATGGAAGCCATGGACAAGGTAGCTCTAGAGCAAACCGGGCACCGGTGACAGCAGCCACTAGAGCCTCTTGTCATGGCAAATGCCACGGACCTGGACAGCAAAGATAGCTTGGATGGCGAGGAGATGGAAGCCAATGCTACTAGCTGGGGGTCGGCGTGGGGAAAGTCCCTTTGTATGGGTTGTGGGTCTGTGACACACCGGAAAAAGGCTAAGGACTGCCCAGCAAGAGGAGCCTGTTGTAACAGATGTGGTCGCTTGTACCATTTTACCAGGGTCTGCCGTAGATTTAACTCGGCCAACCCACGTAAGAAATCATTCCACCTGCCCCGACAACCATCCACACGGTGTGGGAAGCAGGACCAATTTCATGCAGGGTTGGTACCTAGATCAACGAGCGACACCAATGTGCTAGCCCCAGATGCCTCCGGAGCTTGGCCGCAGAGGGATGGAGGGTTTGCAGCTACGATGGCGCACATTACAACAGCATTAGAAGAGGTCGGGGCAAGACCGAGAGGCACGGAGGATCAGCGTGCTCAACAACAACGTCTCAAGCCAAGCCGGGACCCGTTGAGGGTCCTGGATTGGGTTTGGAGTCAAGATAAGAAATGTTTGCGGTGAAGATAGGCCAAACAACAACCTGAGGAGCATCAGGAGTGTCTGCGTATAGTGGACAAACTGGGTGCAGCGCACTTCAAGCTGTCTTGACGACTTCGTGTGGAATGCGAATCGGCTTCAGCATGCCCGGGAGGAGGCTCCGGGAAACATGGCTGGACGTGGGATGAGATCGATGATGAGGAGGAGCGGCTTCAGCGTCCGGAGAGTCAGCCATCGCCCCGAAGACCGGCGGTTTCCTGGGGCGCATCTGCTGAGAGGGTGTCCTGGACCCCCATTCCAGTTATGTCCTTTTTACGTGAAGACTTGGGTTGTAAATAGTATATATTAAAGTTCTGGTGGTGTTGATGTTGTTGTTTAAAAAAGAAAAAAGAAAAAGATGTTATATAAGGGTTTTAATTTTGTTTTGTTCTAGTTTAGGAGCACGACATACAGTTTAGTTATCAATGGACTTTGACCTACTTTAGCAGGTAGCAGAATAATCCACCTTGTTGTGCAGGCAGGACGGCAGTCCACCCATCTGCCCTACTTTAGGTTTGTGTGTGTGTGTGTGTGTGTGTGTGTGTGTGTTAGGCCATTTGGAAATATTAGTTTCCGTTTGTGCGTGATTCGGGTCCCAAATTGGGGAGGGTCTTAATGGGACCCCCTCCCCCCTTTAAATAGTATCATATAGTTCTTTTACTGTGAAGTGCTGGGTGGTGACGCTCACCTCCGGTGACATCACCGGGCCATCCTATGCAAGGCAGGAGTCGGCCATCTTACGACCTCTTATCTCGCCTGAGTTTAGCCGGTGATCTGTCAGTGGCTGTCATTATCAGTGAGTTAAATAAAGCTGTGTTCCAAGTCACCTCGCCTCTTCTGTGAAACAGGGCAATACCAGACATAACAGTTAGCCGTGAGCACTCTAGCCTATTATATCTCTGTGATTGATAGCCTCAAAAGTTTTTAGAAAAGCTAATGACGTTGAATATTTCCTGTAACTAGTTAGAGGGCCTTTGAAAATATGTATCACTCTTCACTCTATCGCTCTATTAAAGCAAGAAATCTGTGTGTGTGTGTGTGTGTGTGTGTCTGTCTGTCTGTCTGTCTGTCACATTTATAGGCCTATGATCTCTGCCTGAACATCATATGCGTCCTATGAACTCAGGCATCATAGGACTCGCAATGCCGTCATAAAGATATGATGTCTATATGACGGCACAGAGACAAATGTGTCTTTATGCCATATAGACCATCACTCACGATGCCTAATGTCTTTATGATGTCATATGGCTCATAGACAAATGTGTCTTTATGATGTCATATGGCTCAAAATTGGCAAGGTGAATAAGTCACAGGGCCAGTCTTTACAGCACATTTGTGTTTTCTGCACAACAGATTTCTGCAGCCATGGCCAATTCTACATTGCTGCGAGCAGAGTTGCCAGATCAAGCAGTCTTCGTATTGTTGCTCAAGATGAAGAAACTAAGCAAAAGCGTTGCTTTCTCAGCAATGTCGTTTTTAAAGAGGTGCTGGCACAGTAAAAATGTGTAACCTTTAAGAATGCCAGTCTACACTACAAATGTGTAAAATGCCAAGCAAAGCGCTGATTTTCTCTGGGTGCTCCGGTTTCTTGGTTTCTATAGGCATGCACAGGCCTTCCTGAACAGGGTCGAAAGCCACTTTTTGCTCAGATCTAGTTTCATGATCCTGCCCATGAACTGGAATTACAACGCACCTATCCCTCAACCAGTAGTCTGAACGAAGAAGAAGACCCACCAGATGGAGAGCAATAAAATGAGGAGAACTGCTGCACGTCAGAAAAGATGCCATGAACATGAAACACCTCAGGTTCCAGCAGTACGCTGTAGGCATGACTGAACAACACAGTCGTCTGAGACAGGAGGAGACCCTTCATCAAAGGGCATGCAGAAATACTTGCTTATATTTGGCTTCTACAGGCATGGACGAGTATGCACGGGTATGTACTAGTAGTAATAAAGCATATGAATTGATGTTATGTTCTGATACAATAGTGTGAATACCTTTAATACTAGAGTTCTGGTGTTCTGCCATAGAGGTTCAATAAATGCTGCAAATAAAACTGATAAGTGGACAACTTGTCTGGTCTCACCTCTGTGTGGTAAAATTTTGTAAAGCAATTCCTTCCCTGATAACTTTGGTGAATTCTATGGGGCTTATAGCTGTCATGAATCTGGGTTTGGCTGTTCCAAACCCAGTTCTGACTCATTGTTACGTTTTGTCCTATTTTCCACCTGGCGCTTCAGGGAGCTATTGGGCCTCCGCTCCCTGACAGCTTGGGCAACCCCCTCCTCCTGTCAAGTGCCATCAACTGTACTGTCACAGGTGTTCTCACACACACACACACACACACACACACATGCACACACCCCATTCATTCCCATTCACACGCTCATACACGCGCTCTCACACACCAGGGTTTAATCAGGTCCTGCCCACGTTTCCTTGCACCGGCAATCTCTTCCCTCGTTAGCTCAGAAGTATTTATTGGCTGCATTTGTGAAAAGAGATTGTTGGAGCATTCACCTCCAGACGCGGCAGTTAGCTCTCCATGTATGAGTTTCCATCACCTGCTAATTATTCAGCCAAGCACTTGAAGTTCGGTTAACACCTTGGTGTATCAGCTGACCCTGCTCACCCTCTTCATCCTCCAGACTGCACAGATCACCCCGGGATCGCTCCAGCCCCGTAAGTATCATGTTCACCGTTCTCTTTGTGCTGACAGCAGTCCTGCGGCACTAGGCTTCCCTTTGACCGGGCTGTAGAGCATCTGGCAGACGTCCTGTATGTCTGGTGGCCTTAATGTCATCATTTGCATTTCTCTGTATTTTTGTAGACAACTGAACTTGTTATTTTGTGGCTTGTTTAATAAAATGGCACTTTCTACTCATGCGATTGGGTTTTTCATTCTCTCCCTCATGCGCCGTATAATGGCGCATGGGGATTTATGACAATAGCCATCGAATCAATTAATACTTATAGTTCTAAGCAAAAAACAATTCCATTTGGCGGAAAAAAAACCACATTAAATTAATCCGTTTCCGCTCAGTGATTTATTTCCATATAAAAGTCTGAATGTAAAATATGAGTGATCTATAAAAACAAAAGTTAACTAAGCCCATAAACAACAACAAGACTGCATGGTTGTAAACATGACAGACAACATTAAATCCCTTTATGGAAAACAAAACAAAAAAAAAAATCACTTGATCCTTATACCCAAACACTGGCATTCATATTGATGCTGTTGCCACAGTAACCACTGTCTTCCTGTTCGGATCATGATTTAACTGCAGCAGACAGCATCACAGGTGCTGCAGGTGATGGACATGACAAAATGCTCATTTTTGTTTGTTGGCTTTATAAGCTTACAGCAATTGTTGTTTGTATTGTGATGATTTTACCTCACTTTAATGTTATCACAGTATATACACTGACATGACTGTTGTGAACTGGTGGCACAAGAATTTAAAAAAATATCCTCCTGCCTTCTATACCTTTCTAGGTTTGCAGCCAAATCCACACAGTAACTATACTGATTAAAAACAAAAACAAAAACTACAGTTCAGATCTTAATGGTTTATCTTGGCAATACTTACTGGCATATTAACTCATGGCTTGGAAAACAGTACTTCATTCCAATCATCTGTTTTGTAGTTTAAAATGTGGTCACTGAGTAAAGTGCTATGATAATACTGGCTCTCCTTACCTTATAAAGTACTATAGAGAAAATATTAAACCTTGGGTTTCAGTGCCAGTAAGTGATCTGTAGCCCCATTTACTCCATTCATTTTGTTCTAGGGTTGGGTATTTCCTATAGTACCTTTAAAATAAACCTAAATTATATGTCTTCAAGTTTTTATGAAGAAGACATCTCTGTTGTCATTCAGTCCATACAGCCAATCATGTACAGTAGAATGAAATTACATTTCTCTTATCTACAATGTTAATCACATCTAGAATCAGAGGACTCGCTGCCATGCAAGGCGCCGCCACAAACAACTTCTCCTTCCCCCATTCTATTACGCTGAGCACCAAGCTAGAAGGCGGGAAGTACCATTTTTATATGGTCTTTGGGATGACCCGGCCGGGACTTGAACCCCCAACCTCCCGGTTGTGGGGCAGATGTTCTATCAACTAGGCCACCTTAATAAGTGCTTGATAAGGGCTACGAAATTGCTTAAGCTGGATTCATGCTGCACCTCCGCTGTCCACGTACGTGCAACCGGAAACCTCGTGTGACAAAATTTACATCATCATCTGCACTCCGCTAGTGTACACAGGGCTCTACTGCGGATGACCGCATGTAGCTCAAATTTTGTGACCACACGGCCTGCCCACGATCTGAACGCATTGACAGAGCATGCGTAAGATTGAACATCCCATTCACAAGATGGTGCTACCAACACAGCAAACAAAGACAAAGCAGATGAGGAAGACAATGAGGAGGCAGAAGATGAGAATAAACATACATGAATCTTTTTGCAGCAGCAGCAGCTTGAGCGGACAAGAGCTCTGGAAAACAGTAATTCCTCCTTTCCTTGAAAAGGACGCCATTGTTGTTGCTACAAAAAAAAAATTTACGTCACTCTCGTGTTTTATAGCCAGTGAACAAACTGGCGTGTTAGCGCATTTGCGCTCCCCATAGGGCTGGGGCGAAACTACAAATAACAGTTGTGCACATGCATCAACTGCTTGGCTTGGAAGACGAAAAAAGTGAGCATGTACAATGCTGCGTGCGCACCGGGCTCGTCCAAAGCGTACGCGGACCAAAGCAGACCAGAGGGGGAAATGCAGCATGAGTAAGGCTTTGGTGTGATCAGGACAGGGACTCTATATTTCGCTATTTATTTTTTTAAACTCATTTCCACTTTTCCACGGTGCATTTCAACAAAGACCTGAAAAATGTATCTGACCCTGATGTGAATAAAGGGAAAACCTTTAGTCAAACAGTTCGAGAGTCTGAGGTTGTTGAAAATTGTCCTTCATTGACAGATGTCTTTCAGCAGTGACAGAGAAATCTGAAGGCTACCTGTCATTTTGATAGATTATACACAGGGTGATCTAATTAAAATCAATTAAAATGACGGGTAATAATAGATTATGACAGCATTTTTACAACCCTGTCAAAATGATAGATAACAAAAAAGCTTAGCGCAGCCTCTGACTACAGCATGTTACTGTAAAATCACTGCTTCCACTGGCCACCTGAAAGGACATCTAAAAAACTGACATGCATTTGCACAGCACGAGTTCACCTGTTCAACACCGGCTAACTCAGTCAACCCCTTTGTTAATGCTGCAGTTGCAAACTGCAGTCTATCCCTGTACAAACACGGTTAACCTTACAGATAACACCAGGCTCCAGCCGATAACTGCTACGTGAGCCGCTAAATGAGCTGCTGAACCTAACAGCCCCTGATTAAAAACTGCTGTTTGTTGCAGCCATTTAAGATTTTTCTTCAGCTAAGCGAACACGTGTTTACTCCTAGCTCAACCAGTTACCCAACCTCACTGTTATGAACAGAGTTCATTAATAAAAACAAGTTATGGAAGCTAAGAGTTAGCTTACAGTATTAACACATTCTGCAGCAGTGAGCCTACTGGCTAACAGCTAACAGGCACCCGAGTATAAATTCAGAGTTTAATGCAGCTGTAAATGAATGTAGTTTGTTTGTTGTGACTGGTTTCATTTTTACTCTAGCCAACTGTGAGCTTACTAGCTTGACACTTTGACTAACCTTGTTATTAACTATCAGAGTTAGCTTAGAGTATTAGCACAGCTTATCGTGATGAGCCTGTTGGCTAACAGCTAAAAAGAAGATGATACTGAAATTAATGCAAGTTTATGAAACTGTGAAATGATCCAGTTTAAATTTGGCAGCTGTTTTAAGGTGGACTCAATCTATGTTCAAAAAGTAAAATCATTCTAACATTTTGTCTGTGGGATAAGCTCATGGAAGACAGTGGAAACAGAGGACAGTAGCATAGAATAGTGGCTCAACAGGTACATGTGAACAGCATATAACAGTTCCCTTTCTTTTTACACTTCAGCTTGTACTGAACAGGCAGCACTAACATCTAAAATTAAAAGCTAAATGTGGATTATAGTATCATATATCTTTGTTTCCAATGACATATGTGTCGGGGTTTGTTTCCAGCACAGTGATTACAGATTTACTGAGCTGAACTGAGGAACAACAGATGCCTCAGTGAAAAAAACTTTTTCCTCCAGTTTGTAAGACCTTTAAAATCTTGTTTTTCTAACAGCAGTCTGAGAAGCCCAAAAGAGTGCACACCAGCAGAGAGCACTGCCAAAAACATTTCTAAGTTTTAAAGCTCCACCAGCCATCAGCTGCTGCTTTGTTCACCAAGACGCAGCCAGTTTTAGCTGCCCTGGTGCTGATGTTGACCAACATATGGCGACACAGAACTCCCTCTGAGGCTAGGCCGTTACCATGGTTATCACAGAGGACACAGCATCACCCATGATTTCAATCATTTCTATTAAAATAATGAAAAGCATCTCCCAGCTGGTCAGAGAACTTGGCTGTCACAACGCCATCAGAGGTCCTCATCCATGCTAAAGCTGCTCCTCCTGCTGCTGCTCTCCAAAGGCCCACAGGACAGCAGAGGGTCAGACATCGCCCCTCCTCCCCCCTCCTCCATCAGGAAGTCACTCAGGCCGTGCAACTCCGTCAGCCCCACGTCACACATCAGGTCTGGGGAGAAGACTGTGGGGGCTCCCCTGGGCTCGTCCAGATCCACAAACCTCAGAGCGTCCAGACTGAGAGATGGAGTCATCAGTGATGTGGTGGAGGAGGATGAGGAAGAGGAGAAGGGGTGAGGCTGTGGGGGGGAGAGCATGGCCTGCTGGTCCACAGAGGAAGCAGAGGAGGCGGGAGGAGCGGGGGAGGAGGAGGAAGAGGACAGGGCATGGAGGCGAGCTTGACGCTCCAACTCCTGCAACACAGAAAGAATGAAACAAATGTGTCAGTAATAAAATAATTCTATTCAATAACAGCACCTTGGCGTCTGTGTGCCTGTCTGGAGAATCAGTCCAAGGTGATCACATGGAAAAGAATCATGTTTGTCATCTATCTATAAATGCACAGAATCTCTGTGTGTGCATGTCTCCGTCTATGCGTCTGTGTGTCTGTTCCATGCATATCTCTTGAACTGTTTGTCAGACTGGCCAAAGATTTTATACATGTTTTGCTGAGGTTATGAGGGTGTGCATCCCCAAGTATGGAGTCGGGATCACACAAATAAGTGGTTTGACAAATAAACAAGTGATCTGAAACAGTCGCTAATATTGGATGTCTCATTCATTTTCAGTATTGCGGTATTCTGTAATTAATATTCACACAATCAAATAAATCTTAGTGCCATTTACTCCCTTTTATATTTGTCAAAGTCTAATATGTGATTGCCGACATCTAGGCTACACCTCGTTGTATTCCACTTTCAAACACAGCCTATGTTTGGGTCTGTAAAGTCTGATTGGGATCAGACAGGAATACTTGCGTTCTACGGGCAATGCACTAGTCTATCTATAAATGCAAGGAATCTGTGTGTGTGTTCCTCACATATCTCTCAAATCATCCGTCAGACAGACCTCAGATTTTATAAGTGCTTTGCTGCGGTTATAAGGGTGTGTATTCCCCACGTATGGAGTCGCTCAGTCAAAATATGTAATTTTTATCAATAAAAGTTTAGCCACTGCTCTGTCTCTTCATGCCCTGGCTTCAGGAACTGTGGGTGGGGTTTCAGATACGCGGCATCACGGCCATGCTGACTGGATAATACGCAGCATCATGGCCATGCTGATTGGATAATACGCAGCATCATGGCCATACTGATTGGATAATACGCGGCATCACAACCAGTCAGTCACCACAGTGTGCACGGGCATGCACAGGTTTGCACTAGTTTGGTGGAAAAGACTTTGTTGGTAATGACTTGCTGAGTAATGGCCAAGATGCATACAGTCCAAGGATGGATAATTTTTTCACACATAAGGAGTTGTTCAGAACTCCTTATAAGAACTGCTTATACAAAGATACAGAGTGATGAAAGTCAGTGGCAGTAATGCACCTGTAAGCTGGTTGCCAACCGCCAATCAAATCTAAAAGAAGAAGAAGAAAACAAGGAAGTGAAAAATGAAACATTTGACTAGAAAAAGAATATACTGAAGATTTAATTACTTAAAAAATTATACCATAAAGTTGCGGTGATTGCATAGGTCTAAATGATAATTTGGCATATGTGGAGAACACGAGGCATGCAAGCAGACTGGGCGGAGCATCAGTGTGGACCAGGTCTGACAAAGAACACTAATTTATCAACACAGAACATGCTGGGAGAAGCAGCAGCCCAACATGACGTGGCTCAAAGGCAAACTAACTGATGGTGATAAAAAAAAGAAGTTATTTTCAATAAAGTGAAAAAACAAGATAATGCATGGTGTGTGCTTTTGCCAGGAGATGCGGCCAACAGCAAAGTGCGATTTATCATGGAAAACAGTTGAGCTCTGCGCTTGGAGCGATCAGCTGATTGGATCCATCTCCTCCGGTGTTCTGACATTTTGGCCTGTCTTATCAGAACAGCACTGGACAGCTGATGGTACAGACTGCAGTCAAAGATTAAAAAAAAAAACATGGGAGGAGGGCTAAACAGTGATTTTGATCTTTATCCTGTAGCTTGAAGGTGCTCTGACACTTCCCCGACAGGTCCCGTTATACGGACAAGTACGTGTGTTTGGCTGTGTGTGTCTGTGTGTCTCTGTGTGTCTCTGTGTGTGTGTGTGTGTGTGTGTGTGTGTGTGTGTGTGTGTGTGTGTGTGTGTGTGTGTGTGTGTGTGTGTGTGTGTGCGCACGCGCGCGCACTGCAGGCAGCAGCTGAGCTCTGTACGGGTTTTTCCTGTAAACCAACACTGCAAATATGCCATTATAGGGTAGCTCCAACTTTCAAATCCATTCAATAAGTTACACATAGGTTCAAAGAGCATTACTCATATGATAGAAATAATTTTTGGGTATGCTAAACATTAACCTCAACGTATTTTTGACTTTTGAGTTACTGTGAGTCGCTGGCAAGTAATGTGTATAAACAAACGCATAACTTCCCTACAAGCTTTGCTCCGCGAATGCGGGACGTATCAACCATACGCTGGCTACGTCTGAAAATTTTCAGGATGCTGAAAATTTAAAGAGGGCCTCAACGCAGGACACAAAAATGCCCAAATAATGAAATAAATAATTTTTAGTTAAATATTTACTGACAAATGGGCAACACTGATGCAATGGTTGCAGTCAAAACGGGTCCTTCTGCTGTGTATAATAAGGTTGGGTGTTTTGTAGTTAAGTTGGTTGATTACAGTTTTAAAAAACCTTTTAATAACAAAATATTGCGTAAGTATAAAATGTTGCACTACAATGGGTCTAGAGTATTTGTAAACGTGTCCTATTATAGTACTGCATGAGTTTACTGACGATACACTGAATAAATTCAATGTTACACTGAACTCCATCACTGAACAGTGATATAAACTAAAATAATTATAATGACTGAACAACTTCCATTCCCCAAAGTACAAGATACACTATTATCTTGAATATAAGTGATAAAAGACCACACAAGTAAGTGATCTGACAAACAAGTGACCTGAAACAGTCGGTAATATTGGATGTCTCATTCATTTTCAATATTTAGGAATTCTGTAATTAATATTCACACAGTCAAATAAATCTTAGTGCCATTTACTCCCTTTCATATTTGTCAAGCCTAATTAATTTATTTGTGAAGCCTAATTGGGATACCCATTTCAGACAGGAATACTTGCGTTCTACGGGTGATGCACTAGTCTATCTATAAATGCAAGGAATCTGTGTGTGTGTGTGTGTGTGTGTGTGTGTGTGTGTGTGTGTGTGTGTGTGTGTGTGTCTGTTCCTCATATATCTCTCAAACCGTTTGTCAGACTGGCCTCAGATCTTATAAGTGCTTTGCTGAGCTTACGAGGGTGTGCATCCCCAAGTATGGAGTTGCACTGTCAAAATAAGTAATCTTTATCAATAAAAGTTTAGCCAGCACCGTGTTTCCCTATGCTGTGGCTTCTGGAAGTGTGGGTGGGGTTTCGGATTGACTCCGTACTGATTGGATAATACGCAGCATCACAACCAGTCACTCACCACAGCTCTCCGCAAACAAAAAAAGGAAGTGAAAAGTGACAAATTTGACCAGGAAAAGAGAATACTGAAGATGTAATGCTTGAAAAATTATACTATAATGCTGCTGTGATTGGGTTGGTCTAAAGGATAATTCAGGGAATGCCAACGGGGACCCGGGGTCTGACAAAAAACACCGGTGTTGGAGGAGCAGCAGGTGGAACGCGGTCCTTCGCAGGGAAGCAAGCCCAGCCTGCCCGGTCAGCGGCAGACTGGAGGCCCTTTGCAGGACCGCGAGTCACTGATGGCGCTCCTCTCGGTGTGCTTGCACCGCTATCTGAAAATTAAAAGTTAATAATAACACTGCCATGACTGTGGAGCAGAATGCCCAGATCAACTGCATATCATATGTAGCCACATATGCACATTTTGACTAAATGATGACCGTCACCAAACTGGACACAAAAAAAACCCAAATAACAAAATAAATCATTTTTATTTAAATATTTACAGACAAATGGGCACCCCGATGCAACAGTTGCAGCCAAACGGATCATTCTGCTGTGTGTAATAATGTTGTGTTTTGTACTTATAATATTGCTAAAATATAAAAGGATGCACTACAATGGGTCCCAAATATTTTCAAACGTGTCCTGTTATAGTACTGCATGAGTTTATTAATGATACACTATAAACTACACATATAAGCTAAAATAATGGTTACTGAACAACTCCCATTCCCCAAAGTGCAAGATACAACAACTATGAATATAAGTAATAACAGATCACACAAATAAGTGATCTGACAAAAAATAAATAAACAAGGGTTCCGAAACAGTTGCGAATATTAAATGTCCCATTCATTTTCAATAATTAGGTATTCTGTAATTACTATTCACACAATCAAATAAATGGCATTCAGTCCCTTTTATATTTGTCAAAGTCTAACGTGAGTGCCTACATATAGGCTACACCTCTTCATATTCCACTTTCAAACACAGCCTACATTTGGGCCTGTAAAGCCTAATTGGACTACCTCTTTTTAGACAAGAGTACTTGCTTTGTAAGGGCAATGCACTTGTGTGTGTGTGTGTGTGTGTGTCAGATTATAATAGGTCATGACGGAATTTTTACAAGCCTGTCCATCATCTTGACAGACAGCAATAAATCCTAGCCCAACCGCTGCAATGACCCGTTTATTTTTTTATTGAGACGGGAGAGATTTGTTCCCCCATTCTGAAGGGTTTGAACTCTTCCACATTCCAAAAATAGGCCCCTCCAAACACAATCTTGCATAGGGCCAAAAAAACCCCCAAAAGCCTTGAAACAGCCCTGCTATTCCCCTTGTCTCACCTGGATGCGGAGCAGCAGTGAGTGGTTGGTGCTCTCCAGCTTCCTCTGCCTCTCCTCCATTTCTCTGGCTCTCTGCTGCTCTTTCTGCAGCTTGCGGATGTAATCAACTGACGCCTTCAGGATGGTTCCTTTGTTCCACCTGGTCTCCCTGAATAACCAGTCACAGGCCGCGCCTCATCAACACACAGCAGCACCAACAAGCATAATAAATACATTTCAAAAAATCTACACTAGCTGGTGTCATGCATTTAAACACAAAGACATGAAGGAGTGAAAATGGGGGGCAAAAAACGGTAATATTTGTACAGTGAATTGAGTTTTTCCTCTCTCTCTCTCTCTCTCTGGCTTCAGCTTCGACAAACTTGACTAACTTGAAAAATGTAGGTAGCGTTAAATGTTAACAGAGCAGTCTATAAAGTCAGGTGTGGCTTTACAGTGATTACCTCAATAAAACATTTCATTTAAAATTTCACCAGGAAAAGGACCTGTTAACTATAGCTGCTTCAGTGTTTTTGATTTTTTTTTTTTTATTCATTGAGAATTGACCAGATGGCCATGATCCTAAGGACAAGATGCACTAAGTGTACATTCATTCAGTGCATGTTTTACATGTTGTTAGATATTTTCAAAATCTGATTTTTGAGGCAACTTGCAGTTGCTAAGTTAACTGTAGTGCCAGAATACTACAGGTCTGAGTCCTTTTTCCCAAGAAGGAATCTGACCCCCATCTCAGAGATGAATGAAGTGAATAAGACAGTTCTTGTCCCCATAAACTGAAACTCCCTGACACTGTCTTACAAACTAATGTGTGGTAGCCTTGTCCTGATTTCACTTTGTATAGTCTTTTTTTTTAATTTATTAAAACCTCTATTTTCCTGTGGCGTTGATGATGTAATTCCCATTTATGCCACAAGGGGGAATTACCTCCTCAATGATATTTGCCTGTGCAGTCAGCCAGAGGAACAGTCATCAGCTTCCTCATTTTCTGTTATTTCAAGTCAGTATTAAAACTGTCACAGGGATGTGTGTTGTGTTGTGTTGTAGTTTGGGACTGTTATTGGTGAGACACGGGTGGTGGCTCCAACTTTCCAGTTCTGCCACCACCCAGGGTATAAGAGAGCAGTGAGCGGGGGTCTCTTGGCCACCTCTCTGCCTGGCGGGTACGCTTGTGTGCTGTGGTGTAACCAACAATAAACGTGTGTCCAGTTCAGCACCTGGTCTCGTCCTTTGCTCCTATTGTCAACATAACATTTGGGGAAGAGGATAAAAGGTATGGAATTACCATTTATATCGGCCACAGATAAGTAAACACTCGACAGGATATGGCTAGCCGCTAGCCTAGTCATATTCTCTATACATTGCTTACTTTCAGTGGTGTGAAAAACTGTTTGCCCCTTCCTGATTTCTCATTTTTTGTATGTTTGTCACACTTTAATGTCTCAGATCATCAAAGAAATTTAAATATCAGACAAAGATAACACAAGTAAACACAAAATGCAGTTTTTAAATGAAGGTGTTTATTTTTAAGGGTAAAAAAAAAATCCAAACCTACATGGCCCTGTGTGAAAAAGTGACACCCCCCCACCACCACCATTAAAACATAAATTTACTGTGGTTTATCACATCTTTGGAAAGCTGAGTTCAATCTCTCTAGCCACACCCAGGCCTGATTACTGCCACACCTGTTCTCAATCAAGAAATCACTTGAATAAGACCTGCCTGACAAAGTGAAGTAGATTAAAAGATCCTCAAAAGCTAGACATCATGCTGCGATCCAAAGAAATTCAGGAACAAATGAGAAACAAAGTAATTGAGATCTATCAGTCTGGAAAAGGTTATAAAGCCATTTCTAAAGCTTTGGGACTCCAGCAAACCACAGTGAGAGCCATTATCCACAAATGGTGAAAACATGGAACAGTGGTGAACTTTCCCAGAAGTGGGCAGTCTACCAAAATTACCCCAAGAGCGCAGCAACGACTCATCCAAGAGGCCACAAAAGTCCCCACAACAACATCCAAAGAACTGCAGGCCTCACTTGCCTCAGTTAAGGTCAGTGTTCATGACTCCACCATAAGAAAGAGACTGGGCAAAAATGGCCTGCATGGCAGAGTTCCAAGACGAAAACCACTGCTGAGCAAAAAGAACATAAATGCTCGTCTCAGTTTTGTCAGAAAACATCTTGATGATCCCCAAGACTTTTGGGAAAATACTCTGTGGACTGACAAGAAAAAAGTTGAACTTTTTGGAAAGTGTGTGTCCCATTACATCTGGGGTAAAAGTAACAGCATTTCAGAAAGGGAACATCATACCAACAGTAAAATATGGTGGTGGTAGTGTGATGGTCTGGGGCTGTTTTGCTGCTTCAGGATCTGGAAGACTTGCTGTGGTAAATGGAACCATTAATTCTGCTGTCGACCAAAAAATCCTGAAGTAGAATGTCTGGCCATCTGTTTGTGACCTCAAGCTGAAACACACTTGGGATCTGCAGCAGGACAATGATCCAAAACACAGCAGCAAGTCCACCTCTGAATGGCTTAAGAAAAACAAAATGAAGACTTTGGAGTGGCCTGGTCAAAGTCCTGACCTGAATCTGATTGAGATGCTGTGGCATGACCTTAAAAAGGCGGTTCATGCTCGAAAATCCTCCAATGTGGCTGAATTACAACAATTCTGCAAAGATGAGTGGGCCAAAATTCCTCCACAGCACTATAAAAGACTCACTGCCAGTTATCACAAATGCTTGATTGCAGTTGTTGCTGCTAAGGGTGGCCCAACCACTTATTAGATTTAGGGGGCAATCACTTTTTCACACAGGTCCATGTAGGTTTGGATTTTATTTTCCATTAATAAAAAACACCTTAATTTAAAAACTGCATTTTGTGTTTACTTGTGTTATCTTTGTCTAATATTTAAATTTGTTTGATGATCTGAAACATTTAAGTGTGACAAACATACAAAAAAATGAGAAATCAGGAAGGGGGCAAACACTTTTTCACACTACTGTATATGATTATAATAAATACAACAAATAATCTCCTCTGTGAATTGCCACTTTATCGTGATGGAGGAATCTGTGTGATCCCAGGAGCTATGTTGTCGGAGGCAACTTGCCCCTGGTATGGTCTCCCATTGCAAACAGATCCTCGGAGAAGGGCCAGACCAAGAGTGGTCCAGCAAATCCTCATGAAAACATTACAACAAGCACCCAGTGTACATAATGAGCCACATGGGTCAGGCTTCCACTGGGCTCACCACCTGCAGGAAGGCTCAAGGTGCAGTCTTTCTTCTCTGCTTGGACTGCTGCCCCCATGACCCAGACCCCTGGATAAGCAGCAGTAGGAGATGCACAACGAACAACTGTTTGTGCATCCTGTTATCACAATGCTGGTATCCTTAATTTCATGGGATTTATACTACCGTTCAAAAGTTTGGGGTCACCCAGACAATTATTTTGTGTTTTCCATGAAAAGTCACACTTATTTACCACCATGAGTTGTAAAATGAATAGAAAATATAGTCAAGACATTGACAAGGTTAGAAATAATGATTTTGTATTTGAAATAATAATTTTTTCCTTCAAACTTTGCTTTTGTCAAAGAATCCTTCATTTGCAGCAATTACAGCATTGCAGACCTAACATGATTGCACAAGGGTTTTCTAATCATCCATTAGCCTTCTGACGCAATGAGCAAACACATTGTACCATTAGAACACTGGAGTGATAGTTGCTGGAAATGGGCCTCTATACACCTATGTAGATATTGCACCAAAAACCAGACATTTGCAGCTAGAATAGTCATTTACCACATTAGCAATGTATAGAGTGTATTTCTGATTAGTTTAAAGTTATCTTCATTGAAAAAAAAGTGCTTTTCTTTCAAAAATAAGGAAATTTCTAAGTGACCCCAAACTTTTGAACGGTAGTGTATATCCAAGAAGAAGGAGTTTAAATTCTGGAAAAAAGTTTGAAAGAGAATAGAATAGCTTTATTGTCATTGTACAGTACAAGTACAATGAAATTAAGGTGCATCTCCAATCTCTAACGACATTCAAGCTCACATACATCACACACACATCCATGCAAAATAGATAGAAATAATAGACATAGTAATAATATTGAATATATGGTAAAATAAGGCAGCAATAGAATAATGACCCAGGTTACATATATTTACACTGTGAATAAAATATACAGTAAGAAGGGCAGCAGTGGAATAATGCCCTGGTTATTCACATAAATGTAATATTGCACTAAGATTAAAAAAATTATTCCACAGGGAGTGAAATTTTGTGAAATTTTACAGAATTTCACCATAATGTGATGAACCATCACCTTTTACTGTGGAGGATGTGAGGCGTCAGCTCAGCAGGTGTAAGCTGGATAAGGCCTCTGGTCCCAATGGCATCTCAGCTAAAGTGCTGAAGAACTGCACTCAAGAACTTTCACCTATTTTTCAGTGGGGTTTCAGTGAGGCTTACCTCACTGCTACCATTCCCTCCATCTGGAAAAAGTCTATTAATTATTCCCATCCCTAAGAAGTCATGGCCCACTGAACTCAACCACTACTGACCTGTTGCCCTCACATCCATAATTATGAAATGCCTGGAGAAGCTGCTGCTGAACACCATCTTGCCAGCTGTCCATCTACAACTAGGCCCTTCCAGTTTGCCTATAAGGTTAACAGGGGCACAGAGGATGCTATAGCCTGCCTGCTACTCCTTCTGATTCAGCACCTGGACTTTGCCAGCACTGGCCACTTTGCAAGGATACTCTTTGTGGACTTCAGCTCTGATTTTAATTCCATCCAAAGGCACCTGGTGATCCAGAAGCTGCATCGCCTCAATATTCCCAATTGGCTGATTTATCTTATACACAATTTCCTCAGCAACAGGTAGCAAATGGTACGGCTGGACTCAACTACATCTCCTGCTCTCACCATCAACATTGAAGCACCGCAGGGCTGTGTGCTTTCCTGTACACACTTTACACAAATGACAACATCAGCCCATCACCCAGCACAAAGTACCTGAAATACTCTGATGATACAGCCATCTTCACCCTACTCAAAGACAATAAATCTGTCATGGACTATCACACCACTGTCAAATATAAATACATTGGAGTAACATTAGACAATAAGCTCACCTTTGATCAGCACACCATGGATATCCAGAAAAGAAGCCACCAAAGACCGTCAGTTATTCGCAAACTCAAAAGGACTTAATGTTGCTTCTCATTTATTACTGCTACTTTATCAAAGCATCATTCAGCTAATCTTATTCTATTGTTCCACCTGTTTTTTCAGCATGCTTTCTGTAAAAAAATAGGACCAAACTCATGAAGGTGACCAATACTGCAGCAAAAATAACAGGTCTTCCCACATCCGACCTCACTGAACTCAATAGTGGACCCACTGCACGGATGGCAATTTCAATAAAACTGGACTTGACACACCCATTCAGTGAGCATCTAGTCCTACTGCCCTTAGGACGTAGGTACAGGGCTCTGAGGTGCAGGAGGGCCTGCTTTGGAAGAAGTGTGATTCCCTCAGCCATTACATACCTCAACAGCAGGCCCCGCTGATGTTGTCTAGACTATTCCTGTGTTGAAGTACTTTGTCTATTGTTGTTGTATTGGTTGTATTTGTTGTCAATTGAGTGCAGTGCTGTGAAAAAGAATTTTCCTTTGGGGACAATAAAAAGTCAAAGTCAAAATCACTGCAGTTTATGCATGTTCATTGTTCTGGTGGTCCAAGGGGGAAAAAAAGCTATTCATGGCTGTGCAGGCTTTGATCGACCTATATCATCTGCCAGAGGGGAGCAGGTCAAACAGGTGGTGGGCTGGATGGGAGGGGTCAGACAGGATGGCTTAGGCTCTGCTGAGGCAACAGGAGGTGGTGATTTCCTCCAGCTGGGGGAAGGGACAGTCAATGATTTTCTGTGCTGTGCTGATCACCCACTTGAGAGCCTTCCTATCTGCAGCCAAACTGCCCGCAAACCACACTGTAATGCAATACAACAGCACACTCTTGATGATCATGTGGTAGAAGGACACCAGCAGCTTCTTCTCCAGTCTGTTCTTTCTCAGGATCTTTAGGAAATGAAGTTGCTGCTGGGCTTTCTTTAAAACAGCCTTGGTATTGGTGGACCAGGTAAGCTGCTCTGAGATGAAGACACCCAAAAACCTGATGGATGTCACTCTCTCCACCTGATCTGAGGTGGGAGCCCAGCTGTGGCCTGTTTGAGAGGAAATCCTTAATCCAGGCACAGGTGGAAGGTGGGAGGTGCAGGTCCAGTAATTTCTGTATCAGGATGTCTGGTATGATAGTGTTGAAGGTTGACCTATAATCTATGAAGAATAGTCTACATAGTTACTAGGGTGTTCCTAGTAACTATGTAGTTACTAGGAACTACATAGTTACTACATAGTTACCATCACGATCCACACTATAGTGTGGAGAGTGATGGCAATAGCATCCTCAGTGGAGCGGTTGCCCCTGGTGGCAAATTGGTGGGGGTTGAATCTTGCAGAGAGGCAGGCCTTGATGTGATGCAGAACCAGCCTCTTGAAGCATTTCATCACCACTGATGTGAGGGCAATGGGCCTGTAGTTACGGAGGCTGCTGTTGCCTGGTGTCTTGGGGATCGGAATGATGACGGTGTTTTTAGGCTGGTTGGGACAATGGCCTGAGACAGGGAGAGATTAAAGATAGTGGTGAGGATCTCAGAGAGCTGGTCAGCACAAGTAGCAAGAACTCTGCCAGATATTCCATCAGGTCCAGCAGCTTTCCTCTGGTTCACCTGGCGTAGCGCCTGCCACACCTCATGTTGGTAGAGAGTCACTGAGGTGCTACTGTATGCTGGCGGGGGCACCGTCAGTCTGTGTGCCTCAAAGCGTGCAAAGAAGGCGTTGATTTCTTCTGCTTGTGAAGCATCAACACTGATGGTGGGGATGTTGATGCCCTTATAATTGGTGATGCTCTGGATCCCCTGCCGCGAGTTGTTATTTTTGGCAGTTCTAATGCCCCTCTTTAAGTTGGCTTTGGCACTGGCATACTGCACTTTATCCCCGGGCCTGAAAGCACCGTGATGAGCTCTGGTGAGGAGGTTCACGTCTCTTGCCATTCATGGTTTCTGATTGGGGAAAACTTGGCAGTGTTTATCCATAGTAACATTACCAGTGCAAAAAGAGATGTAGGACAGCACAGTTTGTGTGTATTCCTCCACACTCTGACTTTCAAACAGAGACCAATCAGTGTTCATAAAGCAGACCTGTAGCTGAGAGACAGCGTGTTCTGGCTAAGTGTTGAACCGTTTTGTGAGAGGTTTGGCTCTCTTCCTGATGGGGATGTAGGTTGGGATGAGGTGCAGCAAGACATGGTCTGACTGGCCCACATGAGGTTGTGGCACTGCTTTGTATGTCTGCTTGATGTTACAGTAGATATGATCTAGGATGTTTTCCCTGGTGTCACATTTTACAAACTGGTAAAATTTATGGAGAACTGTCTTTAAGCAGGCCTGATTAAAGTCACCACCGATTATGTATGCACCATCAGGATGAGCCTGCTGTAGTTTAGTTATGGTACTGTGGAGGTGAGTGAGGGCTATGCTAGTGGAAGCATCCGGGGTTTTGTAAACAGCAGTAATAGTTACTATTGTTAACTCTCGAGGTAGTGCAAATGGGTGACAACATGAGGTCAGAGCTTCAAGATGGGGGGAGCAGTAACTGTCTATGACTCGCCTATGTGAGCACCAGTTATTGTTGAAGTAAACAAGCAGCCCACCTCTTCTGCTCTTACCGGAGTCTCCATTACGGTAAAGCCGATATGCGGTGTGGCCTGCTAGATGCACGGCTACATCTAGGATCGCTGGATGAAGCCAGGTTTCTGTAACAATCATCACACAGCAGTCACGGACGAAGCTGTTTGTAGCAATCTGCAGCTCCAGATTGTTCATTTTGTTAATAACAGATGTTGTGTTGGCCAGAAAGAGACTAGGAAGTGGTGGTTTGTGGGGATTCCTCTTTAGCCTGGCTGGCAATCCGCCTCAGCACCCAGGCTTTTGTTTCCTCTCCTTCCACCGTCTGCGTCTTTGTTGGGGACAACAATTCAGGGAAAGCCTGGAGCCCTCATGATTACGGGTGTGCCATATCGTATCTTTCACGATAATACCAGTATAAATTTTCATACCGGTGTAAAAATTAATATCGTGATATCTGGGGTCTGCTGCGTGATGACGTCACACCATTACACCGCTGACCAAAGTTGTGCATTAGCATAGAAACAGCAAAACAAACATGGCGTGGGAAAGCTGCAGCTCTGAAGTCAGACAGTCTATATCCAGTTGAGTGGACATATTTAAGTTTCACTTTCTGTTTCAGACTGCTGTCATATTAAAAATACAGTGCAGCAGTGTGGATAATCTGCCTGCATTTTCTCCCACACATCTACAACACCACTGGAGCAGTATTAATGTCAGACACTGTGCCGCCCGAAGTGGCTGCAGTTGTTGCTTAGTTTGGTTTTGGCAACTTCTTGTTGATACTATTCAACGACCCAAAGAGAGAAGAAAAAACACATCCATTCAGTGCAACGAGAGCCAAAAAGCCCCAGGACAGGTCCGTGCAACAAGAGTAATGCACATAAACTGATTCACCGTAAAACCCGACATCTGTGGGCAGTTAAGATGTATATCATTTTCTTGTAATATTTGATACAGAACTAAAAACTATTTAAGCTAAGTCTTAGCTACTGTTTATAAACTAGAGAAATAAGTTTTTGTTTTGTTTTTCCTGAATATGTTGAAGGTAAATAATGCTGGCCTGTGAAACAGTCCTTTTTGCATAAATTTAAAAGAAAAAAAAACTGTATGCTGCAATATCGCAGAAAATATTGTTATTGTGAAAATTAACAGATGTATCATGATATCATTTTTAGGCCATATTGCCCACCCCCACTCGTGACGTCGACCGGTATATTGTGGTTCTGTTGAAAGTGGCTTGTGAAAAGCGCTATATAAGTGCAGGTTAGTTAGTTAGTAACCTGCGAGCTACTCCGTATGCCGAAATTTAACTGAATAAAGTTGCAAGTTTACAAAAGTGGTCAAATATAAATAACGAAAAAAAAACACAAAACAACAAGAAAAAAGCAATACATTTACAACAAAAAATACTCCAGTACAAATTTATGAGTAAATCAGCAAATTTACATGAAAAGTTGCAAATTTATGAGGAAGAGTCACAAAGTTATGAGAAAAGGATCACAAATTTACAAGAAAAAAAGACCAAAATTTACTTGGCCATGAAGTCACCATTTTATGAATAAAAGTGGCAAATCTATCAGATAAAATCTGGAAATTTTTCAACAAATTTTTGAGAGAAAAGTGTCACATTAAGAGGAAATAAATCCCCTATTACTAATGTTGACAGGCCAGTTTACTCTTATACCTCAGTTTTACCTTAATTTTAAGACTCAAAAACCTGATTTATGGTTCCTTGCAAAATGGATCTTTCCATAGAAAAGGTTGATAACCTGCCTTAAAAAACAAACGAAAAAAAAAAACCTAAATACTCAGACAGCACATATCTCCACCAAGGCTTTATCTGTCCTTCCCTTCCTCCCTTCCTCCGCACATCCATCCGTACCTCCAAATTCATCCAATAGTTTTTGCATAATCCTGCTGACAGATGGATGGACAGACAGATGGTCACATTGCCCTGTGAGATAGAGCCTTGGTGGAATTATGTGCTCATGGATGACCTCCAAAATGTAATGGGTTCATCTGTAGCCCAAGGGCCACCTCTGGTGAAAATTTTTGTCAAAATCCGTCCAGTAGATTTTACGTAATGCTGATAACAAACAGAGAGAAAAACAAACAGCCCTGATTACATCACCTCCTTGGTGGAGGTAATCATAACACCATATTTTTGACTTTTATCAGGGCAAGAAGCCCTTCTGACACCCATTATTTGGTGTGTGCACTTTGTCCGACCAAAAGCTAAAACTACTCCTGAGAGTGACTCTGAAGCAGTATTAGCACCAGGGTTAGTAGAGCAGTAGAGTGTGGTGTGTGGCATTTACTCACAGGTCGGAGGATTTGGGGATCAGATCTCCGAGTTCTTTGATCCGATCGTTGATGTTGAAGCGCCTCCTCCTCTCGACTGAAACACGGATGAAAACATGTTCAGTTAGCAGGTTCCACAGAGTGTTGCAACAAAAATTATGCATAACTATGTAGAAACAGAAACCATCCGCTCAGCAGATCCCAGACCTCGGTTACAGTAGGAGCATTAATCTGAGGTAAATGCAGGGTAACTACAAGGTAGATACCTTGAAAACCACATAGGCAGATTCAACAAGTTATTACCTCTGCCAAGAAGTTGGTTTGTTTGTGAATGAATGAATGAATGAATGAATGAATGAATGAATGAATGAATGAATGAATTTATTTCGGATAGTACATTACAGGTTAAAAGAAACTGTATAATATAACAACAAGGTCAAATTAGACAAAGACTCCTTCTACTATACAATTCCACGTGAGTTATCCGAAATGGGTGATGGCTGAAGCCGCAGCTTATATTGCCCACCCATATTCCATCCAAGAATTCAAAGGAGAAAAAAGAGAAAACAAGACAAGAGCGATTACAATTTAAAACAAGGCTAAGACAAAATATGACTGAGAGAAAAAGAAAACTGAGCTAGTCTAAGTTAAGCGGTTACTATTCAAAAACAAATCTAAGACATAGTGTCACAGAGAAAAAAGAAAAACTAAGCTATAACACAACACAGGCTGGAAATGTCAATCCTTATGTGAGTTTACATGTCGTCTTGTAAATATGTTTGGAGTATTTCTTCCTTTAGTTTTTGTTTAAATTGTCCAAGCTTTGTACATGATTTTAATTCAGGTCCAAAATCGTTCCATAATCTGACACCTTGCACTGAAATACAGTGTTGCTTGGTAGTTGTTCTCACTGTAGGCTTTTGAAATATACATGTTCCTCTGAAGTAATATCGTTTCTCCCTTGCTTGGAACAACTTTTGGATATTTGCGGGCAGTGATAGATTCTTCACTTTGAACATTATTATTGCGGTTTTAAAGTCGATCAGATCTTTCAACTTGAGAGTTTTTTGTTTAAGAAAAAGTGGGTTTGTTGGTTCCCTGTAAGCTGCTTTGTTGATTATTCTAATAGCTCTCTTTTGAAGCATAAAGAGTGGATATATGTTTGTTTTATATGTATTTCCCCATACTTCATTACAATATGTCATGTATGGGAGTATTAATGAATGATACAAGGTGTATAGTGTGGGTTGATTCAGCAAATTTTTCACTCTGTGTAATATTGCAATTGATTTGGATACTTTACCTTTTATATAATTAATATGTGGCTTCCAACACAGTTTGTTATCAATTATTACTCCAAGGAATTTAGTTTCGGATACCCTTTCAATCTCTACACCATTTACACTGAGTTTGGGTACTGGGTAGTTGTGATGGTTGTTAAAGACTATAAATTTTGTCTTGCTTAAATTGAGCGTTAATTTGTTTGAATCAAACCACAGTTTCAGCTTTCCTAATTCCTTTCCGAGTGTATCCAGAAGTTGTTCCAAGTTGTTTCCACTGCATAGCAGGTTAGTGTCATCAGCAAACAATATTAAGTCCATTTTTTCTGAAACTTTACATATATCATTTATATACATATTGAATAATAATGGTCCCAAAACTGAACCCTGTGGGACTCCACAGGTGACCTTCAGTAGCTCTGAGTTTTTGTTGTTAACACATACAAACTGATATCTATTCTTTAAGTAACTTCTTAACCAGGACAGTGCTACCCCTCTGATACCACAATTTTGTAGTTTCTTTAATAATAGATTGTGATCTACTGTATCAAATGCTTTTTTAAGATCCAGGAATACTCCAACTGAATACTCTTTATTTTCAATGGCTGTTGATATTTTTTCTGTAAATTCCATTAAGGCATATGCTGTTGTCCTTTTGTGTCTGAACCCATATTGCTGCTCACACAATAAATTATTCTTCAGTATGAAGTTGTCAATTCTCTCATAGAATATTTTTTCAAGTATCTTGGAAAATTGCGGTAATAGTGAAATTGGTCTGTAGTTGGAGAGTTCCCCTCTGTCGCCTGTCTTGTAAATCGGAATTACTTTAGCTATTTTCATTGCATTGGGAAATATACCTGATTGGAGAGACAGGTTACAGATATACGTCAGTGGTTTCACTATGCATTCGATAACAGTTTTGACTAGTAGCATATCAATACCATCGCAGTCAGTAGATGTTTTACTTTTGAACGATTTAACAATTTCAATGACCTCTCTTTCGTCTGTGTTCTTTATGAAGATGGTGTCTTTTACAGCAGTGTTATTGCATATTGAATCACCTGTTGGCACCGTAGTGGGTATTTCTCGGGCCAGTTTAGGTCCAATGTTAACAAAAAAATTATTAAATTCATCTGCAGGTGAAGCTATATTCACATTCGGAGTCGATTTATTATTTTTTGGAGTGTTAGTTGGGTAGCTGGTATTTCTGCTTTTATATCCAAGGATACTGTTGATTATTGTCCATGTATTTTTAATATTGTCTTTGTTTTTTTCCAGTTCTTTACTGTAATAGTCTCTTTTACTACATCTTATTATATATGTTAACTTATTTTTGTATGTTTTATACCGCTGCTCTGCTTCTTTTGTCCTTTTCTTTATGAAAGCTTTATATAATAAATTTTTCTTTTTACACGCCTTTTGTAGTCCTTTGGTTAGCCATGGTTTGTCAGTAAATTTGTGTTTAAGCTTTTTTTTAACTAATGGGCAGTTTTTTTCATAAAGAGTGGTTACAATGTTTGTAAATGTGTCATAGGCTTCATTTACATCTGATACATAGACTTCTGTCCAGTCTTGCTTCAGCAAGTCCTCTTTAAAAGAACTGATTGCGTTTGGTGATTTGTGTCTGAACGATTTTGAGATTTTTTCTGGGTTGGGCCCCGTGTGGCCATGGATAAGTGCAAAGATTGGCAAGTGGTCGCTTATATCATTTATCAATAATCCACTTTCTATTTTCTTGTCGAGAACATTGACAAACAGGTTGTCAATAAGTGTAGCAGAGTGAGCTGTGATTCTACTGGGATGTGTTATTGTGGGATATAGACTCATGCTGTACATAGAGTTCATGAACTCTGTAACTACATTTTGTTGATGTGGATTAAGTAGGTCAATATTGAAATCTCCACAAATTGCTACCATTTTCTTACTAGTAATATTATTGTACAGCTCGACTAATTTATCTCTGAATGTCTCAATGCAAGTTCCCGGCGTTCTGTATATGCAGCTTATGATTAGATTTTTTGTTTTGTCTAGGTCAATCTCAACAGTAACACATTCCAGAATCCCTGGTAGTGCTAAGGACATTTCATTTACAAGCTTACATCTATATAGGTCATCAATATACAGTGCAACACCACCACCCTTTTTTGAGATCTGTTAATGTTAAACATCTGATATCCCTCTATTGCCATCAGGGGAGCCTGGTCTGCATTAAGCCAGGTTTCAGAGACTGCTATAGCTGTGAATTTTCTGTTTAGCTGTTTTAAATAGTCCTGAATCTGTGAGAAGTTTTTGTTAAGACTTCTGCTATTGAAGTGTATTATTGACAGTTTACCATCTAATTGCACTTGACTTTTGAATTGCTTTTCAGTGTAATATTCACAGTGGTTATGAATATTATTGAAAAAGTGGTTATCAGGATCAATATCATTCTCCATCTCTTGTGGTTTATGTTCAGCATAGTGGCATATTTTTAGAGTTTGAGTTTCCTCACTCTGTGTTTCATAGTCAGTGTTCATCTGTATTTATCTAAGTCAGTAGCATCTCTGATCATTATACTTTTTGCTTGCTCAGGTGTTCCATTTAGTTTAATCCAAATTCTACAATTTCTTGTCCAGGTTGACTGTATCTTATTATGTTTCTTTAGCATCCGTGCCTGCCGTGCTAATTCAGCGTTTTTTTTTGTCAGGTGTTCATTTAGGTAAACTTGAGTTTCCTTTAGTTTTTTGGCCTGCCTCAGTATGTCATTTTTCACCCTCCTGTTCACAAAGCGCATCACAATTAATTTCTTTGTTTTGTTATCTTTCTTCGGTAAAGCATAACAGGCTGAGATCGCATTGGCTTCTACCTTAATGTCTTTATCATTAAGGAACTGAAGCACTTGGTTTTCTAAGGACATTGATTCACTTATGGAAGCATGTTCACCACTCAGTCCTGTAGCGGCATGGGCATAGGACTGATATCTGATGTCTAGTCCACTTATAACTATGTCATCAATGCGAGAACCTTGTTCAAGATCCTCAACGCGTTGCTCCAAAAGACGCCCGTGTTGCTCCAGGTCCATAATTTTTTTGTCTTTTTCTTTTATTATTGAATGTAGGGCTTGTACCTCCTGTATTAGGTCTAATATTTTGTCCTGCTGGCTAGTCACTTTGGCCAGTTCATCTAACACAAAGTTCAGAGTTTTTTTAATTTCTTCCATTTCCTCTTTTTTGGGTGGCATTTTACTGACCTGTGGATAGAAATAAGCAGAGAATCCGGCTAGGCCTCAACTAGCTCGGTCACTACTGGACCCGCCGCTCCTGCGCAGCTTCTCCGCCGAGTGACGCTGCTCAGCTCCGCAGATCACCGCCGTCTATTGCCGGCGCCTGCCTCCGTCTACCTGGCCAGTTATGTCGTGCACCGCCGGCGCAGCCGGAATCCACCGATCACAGCCACTCGTCGCCGTCTGGCTAGGCGGCTCCTCCGCTGGGCCCCGTCTAGGCCCCGTCACCAACCGCCGTCAGTCTGGTCGTTCCTCGGCTGGGCCTCGCAATTGAGCACCGGTTCAGACCACTGTCCTGCTGGATCCAGGTGGCCCCCGTCTCTCACCAACGCCGCGCCCGAGCTCCCAATCGCCGCCTCGGTTGGTTCGTCCTCCTTTTAAATCCTTCTCTCCTCGGCTCCAGATGGCCAGATGTAAAGAATACCTTCTCACTGCTGCAGTTACTCTGGGTTAGCGAGACAACTAACTCTGGTTAGTTGTCTGTTCGTTAGCAACATTACTGAAAAGGTTATGAGCGGATTTTGATGAAATTTTCAGGAAAGGCGTGTAATGCCACGGGGAACCGATAATTAAATTTTGGTGATGATCTGAGAGTGCATACCTCCACCAAGGCCTTTTTTTGTATTTGTACAGCAGGATTACACAGAAAACTACTGGATGGATTGGGATGAAATTTTAACCAGAGGTGGTCATTCAGCTGCAGATGAACCCATTACATTTTGGTGATGATCTGAGAATGCATACCTCCACCAAGGCTCCTATTTTCTCACAGTATGTTAGCAACAATACTCCAAAACTAATGGACAGACTTTGACGCAATATTCACCAGACGTGGCTCTAGGCCAGGGGTCGCCCGCATGCGGCCCTTCAGGCCCCATGTTGCGGCTCCCTGCGGTTATATCTCAAAACACATGGAAATTAATGAAGTTCATTTTCATTATTTTATTTTTCAAATTATTGTTTACTAGATACATTTCTCAAGGGAAACACATACTTTCACGAATGTAAAATACATATATTTTTAAATTATTTATTATGTTGTCAACCATGCGTCACATCCAACAGCGGCTCACACCACTGCCTTTTCTGTGTGCGCAGCGCATGTGGGGAGCAGAGAGCCACAGCTTCCTGCTTATCCTGCCACTCTCGGTAAGACATGAACAGATCCAGAAAAAGTAAAATCACAGAGAAAATCAGAGAAAAAAAATCATAGAAAGTCTAATTCTGTGTGGACACATTAATTTGCAGTCATATTGTTGTTATGTGGAGAACATTTCTCTACAAGAACACAAAACAAGGAGAAAAACAGCCACCTCATAAGTGTCTACATGCCCATAAAAAGTCTTAAATGTGTTTATCTAAAATCAATGCCTTAATTGCCCTTAAAAATGAGAAACAAACCTTGAATTCCTGCTCAATATCCTTATAGTCGTCGGCCTCCGTTGGTCTATGATGACCATGGAAGAGAATCCTAAACGTCTACTCTGCTGGAACAGCACCGCCTGTGGCTGAACAGGCCGATGCGCGAATGGCAGTCCCTGTCACACAGGTCGCACTTGTGGGTGGTCTCCGTGCTGCTGGGTCTGTGGCGGTTCTTCCTGTGGGTCCTTTTTTCATCTGCTGCAGCAGTCAGTCTCTCTTCACCCGCCTTGAGCTGTCTGGTCAGGGTGCCTCTCCATTTGGAGCGGTCCGTTGCAAGGTCCTCCCAGCGCTCTGTGTTGATCTCCAGTTCCTTCATGTCTCTCTTGCAGACATCTCTAAAGCGCAGCTGTGGGCGGCCAACGTCTCTCCTGCCAGTTGCCAGTTCTCCGTAGAGGACGTCTTTGGGGATTCTGCCATCCTCCATACGGTGAACGTGGCCTAGCCAGTGGAGCCTGCGCTGCCTGAGTAGAGTGAACATGGAGGGAAGGCCGGCGCAGGACAGAACTTCTGTGTTGGGCACTTTGTCCTGCCAGGATATGTCCAGGATGTGGCGAATGCAGCGCAAGTGGAAGGAGTTCAGTCTCTTTTCCTGCCGGGCGTATGTTGTCCATGTCTCACTCCCATAGAGCAGTGTGCTGATGACGCAGGCGTTGTACACTGCCATCTTCGTCTTGACAGAGTTTGGGATTCTCCCACACTCGTGTGGTGAGGCGAGCGAGTGTGAAGGCTGATTTTCCAATCCTCTTGTTGATCTCTGTATCAAGGGAGAGGTTATTGCTGATCGTGGACCCCAGGTACGTGAACTGATTCACGACCTCCAGCTCGTAGTCGTCGATGGTGATGGTTGGTGGTGCTTCCGTGCCTTGCGCCAAGACGTTAGTCTTCTTCAGGCTGATGGTAAGCCCGAAGTCCTTGCATGCCTGGGAGAAGCGGTCCATCAGGGTCTGAAGCTCCTGCTGTGTGTGGGTTGCGACTGCAGCGTCGTCTGCGAACAGCATGTCTCTGACTAGAGCCTCGCGTACTTTGGTTCTGGCTTTCAGGCGGGCGAGGTTGAAAAGCCTGCCATCAGATCATGTGTGCAGGTAGATTCCCTCTGTTGCTGTGCTGAAGGCATGCCTCAGGAGCATAGCAAAGAAAATCCCAAAGAGGGTTGGCGCAAGTACACAGCCCTGTTTCACTCCGCTACGTATGTTGAATGGCTCTGAGACGTTGCCATCATGCTGCACTATCCCCTGCATGTTGGTGTGAAACGATTCGATGAGGCTTTGCAACTTTGGTGGGCATCCTATCTTTGGCAGGATCTTGAAAAGGCCCTCTCTGCTGACCAAATTGAACGCTTTGGTGAGGTCGATGAAGGCGACGTACAGGGGCATGTTCTGTTCTCTGCATTTCTCCTGGAGTTGGCGGATGGAGAATATCATGTCTACCGTCGATCGCGCAGCGCGGAAGCCACACTGAGACTCGGGGTAGACACGTTCGGCAAGCTTCTGTAGACGAACGAGAACAACTCGTGCGTAGACTTTACCAACAACGCTGAGGAGGAAGATGCCCCTGTAGTTGTTGCAGTCGCTTCTCTCCCCTTTGTTTTTGTAGAGGGTGATGATCTTGGCGTCCCTCATGTCCTGTGGTACGGCACCTTCCTTCCAACACTGGCAGAGAACGTCATGCAATGGCAGCAGTAGGGCGGTCTTGCAGTGCTTGATCAGGTCGGGGGGTATGCCGTCGTTGCCGGGTGCCTTGCCAGCGGCCAAGCTATCAATGGCCTTGCTGAGTTCGTTGATGGTTGGCTCGGCGTCAAGTTCGTCCATGGATGGCAGGCAGTCGATGGCATCAAGGGCTGACGGTGTCATGGTGTTCTGTCTGGAGTAGAGGTCGGAGTAGTGTTCCACCCATCTCTCCATCTGCTTGTTCTTTTCTGTGATCACCACCCCAGTGGAGGATTTGAGGGGGGCCGTCTTGCTCTGAGCCGGACCAAGTGCTTTCTTGATGCCATCGTACATGCCACGAATGTTCCCTGTTATGGCAGCGGTTTGAATGTCTTGGCTGAGCTGAGTCCAGTACTCGTTGGCACAGCGCCGAGCAGTCTGCTGAACTTTGCTTCTTGCAGCCCTGAGAATCTGGAGATTCTTCTCGTTTGGGTACTTCTTGTACTCAGCAAGTGCTGAGCGCTTGGCTTCAATGACGGGGGTCATCTTGGTCAACTTGGCATCAAACCAGTCCTGTGACTTCGAGGTCTTCCTCCCAAAGGTAGCCAAGGCTGTGCGGTGGATGGTGTTTCGCAGCTCTTCCCACTTCTGCTTTGCAGATTCTCTTTCTTGTGGTACACCAAGTTCCTTCTCAAAGGTGGAGGCAAACTGCTCAACAAGTTCTGGTTGAGCCATCTTGTTGGTGTCAATCCGTGCCTTTCCAGGCTGTCTAGCACGATGGAATTTCTTCAGCTGCAGCTTGACCTTGCAACACACCAATGAATGGTCTGTGTCGCAATCTGCACTCTGGAACGAACGGGTGATTAGCACATTCTTCAGTGAGGTGCGCCTGTCAGGATCAAGTCCAGCTGGTGCCAGTGCTTTGAGTGCGGATGTTGCCAGGAAACCTTGTGTTGGGGCTTGGTCTTGAAGAACGAGTTTGTGATGCACAGATCGTGATAAGTGCAGAACTCGAGCAGCCGCTGTCCGTTGTCGTTCATTCTGGCGAGGGCGCCAGAGATCCGCCCTCGCCCCTTCTCCTATTAGTAAAAGCAGTTCCGCCGGGCTTAGAGACTAAACCCAGGGGTGGGCAGTGAGGGCCATTCCACTGCAGGTTTTCTGTTCCACTCAGTCTCTTTCAGCAGGTGTTTGCTCTGATCAGCTTCAAGGGTTGCTAATCATTGGAAACACCTGCTAAAGAGACTAGGTGGAACAGAAAAACCGCAGTGGAATGGCCCTCCATGGCACATGATTGCCCACCCCTGGACTAAACCACACGGGCAGGCTAGGAGTTGGACTTAGTTGTCAGAGGCTTTTTGAGACGCACGCCATAAGGAGCATTTTATGAGCACTGGGAGCTTAACCCCAGTGCCGCTCCTGGCTATGACAACCTTGGAACATTATAGTCACCTGCACTATAAATGCTGGATTCACCAGACATGACCGAAGTCTGAATTAGTATAAATTTATTTTCACCGTCACAGCTCAATACATCCTGAGTGATGTAAAAATAAAAGCTCTCTACAGCAATTCAGTTTTCAGAATGGTGGTTTCTGTTATGTGCTTTTATTGTGAAACACCATCAACAGGATATACTTGTCTCAGCAAATCAGCAACATACAACCAACAGTTTTTCCTCACAATTTGTAAAGAAGAAAAAAGAGGAGAAGATTATCTGACAGTGATGTAGAGGTGAGCCTTTTATTTTAAGGATGTTTTCAGCTTTTTGTCTGTTGGATAACTGCTAGTTTATCTGTGGGGTTTTGGACAGTGAATTATAAGTGCAGACTGCCTATCAATGACACACTTTTTTTTTTAATTATAACCAACATTTAGCTCAGCAGAAGAAGGTATTTTTTAATTTTTTTCCCCCATTCTGCTGTAATTATTTATAATTGGCTTAATTTGCACAAAATAATTTTTAAAGTTATATTATTTAGAAAGTTGTTTAAAGAACGCCGCCATCAGTGTGTGAATGTGTGTGTGAATGGGTGGATAGCAAGATCTTTAAAGTGCTTTGGTCATCTAGAGATGAAAAAAAAAAAAAAACGCTATATAAATGAGTGCCATTTACCATTTACCATCAGACAACCAATCCACTAGTTGTCAAATTGAAAGTCTGGAATAGATAAAGGATACAGATTTATATTATAATACATTTGAATAAGGAGCATTATAAGGAAACATAGAAAAGATGAAAAGTAGCTTCTTCTAAATAAAACTTTTGTCTCTATTAAAATAGCAGGAACTAAAGCTGTGTGATCACGGTTGAAAGTAGGAGATGGATATTTTTCAGATTTAAACAATTTAGTATGAATGTGCTGATAACTGAAAATTGCATCTGTCGCAATCGTGACATGCACTACACAAAGAGCAGAGATAAACAAACCTATCATCTGGTCAGTCACTGTAACAGATACTGGAGTCAGTTTGTCTTGGCCTGTCCTTGCCACTGATAATACCTCTATCTGCCAAGAATGTGATGATAAGTAATAATTGTAGTATGAATTCATTAATGCCACATAATATTCAGAACTATGTATATAAAAACTTTAACAGCATAATTTTTATTTTAAAGGTCAAATTGCTGTTGCGGCCCTCAGCCACTTCTATTTTAGTCGGCGACAGGCAAAATGGCTCTTTGGTTGGTAAAGGTTGCAGATCCCTGCTCTAGGCCTACACACAAACCCTTTACATTTTGGAGGTGATCCATGAGGGATAGAAGGAGACTTGGTGGAGGTATGTGCTCTGAGTGCTTTTCTAGTTTAACTAATGTGAATGTTCTAAACGTGAATACTTACATGTACTGTAAATATTTGAAGAATACTGCTACATAAAGTAATAATTAGATGTATAACCACCAAAAATGTAAATTCTGTAAATATTTATGTAAGTGTGTAAATATCTAAGTGTAAATATCTTCTTAAATGGAAAACATCAATTAACACAAAATATTAATTTACTCAACTTGTGCATCTTACACTTATAATCAATAAAAATGGTGCTGATTTTAACCAACAAGTAACTTCTCCCCATCATGCTCTGAATGGCAACCCAGATATTCATCTAGTGGCAAACAGGTGAGCTATGATGGCAGAAAGTGACGAGATGCAACAATGCATGCTTAAAGAATTTTGTCCAGCTGACGTCTGAGCGGATAAAGAGAACAAGGACAACTCGAAGAGGGTAGTGTGTTATTCCTAAAAGAAGAACTGTTTTTGTACAAGCTTCCTTTTCATACAAAGACATAAAGGAGTGGAATAAGTTTCTCACAGATCTAAAAACCTGTAAAAAAAAATTGTTGATTTTTTCAAGTCAAACTAGTAATCATTAAAGTAAATGAGTTTATTTTTTGTGTTTTACTGATACAGCGATTACAGTTAGGGAATCTTGGAGATTAGGGCGGCACGTGTATGATACTTATGCTTTGTGGTACTGGAGGGAAGTTGGGTGTGGGTGGGCTGTGGGTAAGGAAAGCCTGTTGTTATGTTGCTATGTTTATTATCAGTCTGATCAGTTAGTTCTGCTTGAATTTTTGAAATACGTACTCACATATCTATTCTGTTTCAGTGTTACAGGGACTGCAGATCTAATATATCTTTTCCTGCACACAAGATGAGTGTTTACTGTATATGGTCTCCAAAAAAAAAAAAGTGACCATAGCCATTCCAAATGTTTCTTAAATGGGCACTTTGGAGTATAACAAAAGGTACATTAAATGCACTTTTTAGTACCCTTTGGCTTTGATGGGTGCTGTCTACATAATCTACTCACCCCACTAGACATCCGTGTCCTCAGCTGGTTCATTAATCCACACGTGATTATATACACCTTGAGTCTGTCACGGCTGGCCCTCACGAGCCAGCATAAGACGCCTCAGTTCAGTAAATTGCAGTTCAGTTCTTTTATTTATAAAGCACAGGACTTAGGTGTACAACATAACTTTGCCACGCAGGCTTCGTTACACAACACAACATAAATTCACAATGGAGAGTTATGGCAGTGACGAGGAGCTCTCGTCTGCCGTAGTTAGGAAGGAACGTCAGCGAGGGAGAAGACAGTTCCAAATAAATCACTTACATGCAGCGGGATGCGTCGAGGAACCCAGGGAGCATGTGGTAAGGAGACAGGGGAAAGTCATAGGACTTCTGACGAGACAGCCGCGCCGTCCAGTTCACTCGCACTGACATTTAAAGCCAGCTGCTCATGATTGGAAACTCGGCACAGCTGCCCAGGTTCTGACAGCTGAGAGCTCCCGAGCGTCTGGCCAATCAGAGCCCGGGAAACCCGTGTGACGACACCAGCTGTCAAAAGCTGACAGGGATGAGGAATAACCCGAGCGCGGACAAAGCGCTCGGGATATGACAGAGTCAAGATATTATTCTGTCTTATTTTCTTATATTTTGGCTGGGATGGCCCTGTAATCATGCTGCTAGCCAAGGTTAGCCTAGCTTACCCACAGCGGTTTTTTACGGCTATTCTCCACATATTCTGTTTATGCTGCTAGACTTCCATGTGATCAGATGGCTCCTTAATCCACACTCGCATAAGCACATAGAGCCACATAACCACTGGGAGTAAGATATACTGTATATTGTAATGTGATTTACAGGTTCATTAAAGACCATGCAGTATTATTTGGAATGGGTAAGTGTTTGATAAGAGAAAGTCAAACATGACAACTTTGCTACGTGATGCTAATCTGGCTAACAAACAATAGCCACTGCATGCTGCTCTTCGTCTCCATCTCACTTCTTCTTCTTCTTCTGTCTCCATCTCACTTCTTCTTCTTCTGTCTCCATCTCACTTCTTCTTCTTCGTCTCCATCTCACTTCTTCTTCTTCGTCTCCATCTCACTTCGTCTTCTTCTTCTTCTTCGTCCACCAGGGTTTTTTTTTTTTTATTTATTTATTTTTTTTTATTACTTATTTTGTACCCGTAGGTAGATTTGTTTTGCAGTCTGGTGACAAACCACCAGCTGCCGGTCGCTGCATGCGCAAGCGCCCCTTAACTCCCTAACCTGCATGTTTTTGGCATGTGGGAGGAAACCGGAGAAATCCCGGAGTGAACCCACGCAAACACGGGGAGAACATGCAAACTCCACACAGATCACTGTTGGCCGGGGGCAGGGATCGAACCCACGATCTCACGGTCCCCGCGATCCCCCGGCCGAGGGTAAAACTGTGCTGCCACAGTGCTAACCATTGTGCCACCGTGCAGTGGGTGCGGATCGTTCCCCCGGACAGCAGCGTTACTGTGGAGGAGGTCCTTCTGGCTGTGACCGAGCAGGTGGGCCATGATGCGATCTGCTTTACATCCCGAATGAATAGAGCTGTAGTTGTGTTTCTGGCTGCTGAAGAGGATGTCCTCACCCTGACTGGAAGCGGTGTTGTTATCGGGGAAACGTATGTACAGGTGTCCCTCTTATCTGTCCCATCAACGCGTATCACCGTCTCTGGTGTTCCACCTTTAATCACTGACGAGCAGTTGGAGACGGAGCTCCGCAGATTTGGGAAGTTTGCGGGCCCGTTTAGAACTCTGACTTTGGGATGCAAGGAGACCAAGTTAAAACATGTGAAATCACTCAGGCGACAGGTGTTCATGTTTTTGGACTCGCCAACAGCGACTCTGGAAGTGTCCTTCCGGGTCAAACACGGGGACGGCTCCTATATGGTGTATGCGAGCTCAGGACAGATGAAGTGTTTTGAATGTGGAGACGTGGGCCATAAACGGTTCGCTTGTCTGCACAGGCAGCGGGTGGGGGCTCTGATGGGGCCGCGGCTGGTGCCGGCGGCGCGCCCTCCGCTCACGTCGCTGCTGCGGACGGCGGGGCGGGGCCTTCCGCCACAACTGAGGCCGGCGGTGCGGCCTCCGCTCCCGCCGCTACTACGGACGACGTTGCAGAGCCTTCCGCCGGTCCTGCTCCGGAGCCTGCCGCTGTGTCTGTGGACAGCCTGCCTGTGGCGCCCGCAGCCCAGCTTACGGCTGGGAGCGTCGCTGGTGACGGCGCCCAAACTGTCACTGATGGTGCGTCAGAATCTCGCTGTGTGACATCAGCGGCTGTGCTTCCGGAGGCTGCTACCGTTTTAGAGCAGGAGACGGAACAGTGACAGTCAGCTGCTGCGGGTGGCGTCCAGGAAAATGTGGCCCATGATGAATCCACTGGGCCAGATGAACCAAACACTCAGCTGAGTTGTGCTGACGAGGAAATGGAATCTGATCCCGACACTGTGGCTATTACTGAGTCTATTGAGGCAAAATGCAGTACAAACACAAGTTTGTATTCACTGGAAGAAATAAATGCTTTTCTGGATGAAACCTATAACAAGGCCATTAAAGTCACTGACTACTTCAGTCACACTGATAAATTCATTAAGTCTGTTAATGTGCTAAGAAGGCAGGTTGGTCTTGACCTCCTGGATGAAAGGAAACGTTTTCGCCTCAAAAAACACCTGACAGCCCTGCGTAAAGCAGCAGGGGGAACAGGGGTCCAGCACGCCCGACAGGAGGAATAAATGGCGGTCGTTCCTCTGCCTGTTTTACGCATTTTTGGGATATTGTTCGATCAGACTTTTACGACGTTTCTAATTGACTGTAATTGACTGTCACAGAACTGGATCTTTACCGCAATCCATCTGAGATGCGGAAAATGTCTCTGGGACGTACAATGGAACTGGCTGCGGGCGCGCAGCACTATCTCTGCTGCCGGAGGAAGGGGACTTGGCCTTGCTTAAGAACTGGAGGCCTGTGCCTCGTCTTTGCACGGCCTACAAGGAAGACTCGGACTACTGCCACTGGCAATGTGGAATAGGTGGACTGCAGGGAATACTTTGTGTTGTGTGGGGGAGGGGGATGAGTTATGTTTGCACTTTTCCAATGTGAGACACTTGGTGGAATGATATTGGTGCTCTTACTTTTTTTGAATTGTGCAATAAAGGCATTTTTTAAAACTCAACTCTCCTTCATCTCCTTCCTCTTCTTCTTTTTTGTCTCCTTCGTCTCCTTCTTCTTCTAAGTCTTCTTCTTCTAAGTGGACAATTTGGAGGCATCCACCAATAGATGGACTGTAGGGCATATTTTCTGTTGTGTGAGAGAGGGGGATGAGTTATGTTTGCACTTTTGACATGTGAGACGCTTGGTGGAATGATATTGGTGCTCTTGCATTTTTGAATTGTGCAATAAAGGGATTTTTTAAAACTCAAACTCTTCTTCTAAGTCTTCTTCTTCTTCTTCGTCTCCTTCTTCTTCTTCTTCTCTGTCTCCATCTCACCCTATCCCTTGCATCTTCCTCTGTAACACAAACCCTGTTGGTTGTGATGCTAATCCAGCTAACAAACAATAGCCACTGGATGCTGCACGCATAATTTATCAACAAAATAAGCCACATAAAAACTGGGAGTAACATATACTGTGTGTTTCAATGTGATTCACAGTCATTAGAGCATACAGTATGTACTGGTACACACGTGGACAAAATTGTTGTTACCCCTCTGTTGACGAAAGAAAAACACACAATAGTCACAGAAATAACTTGAATCTGACAAAAGTGGTAATAAATAAAAATTCTATGAAAATTAACCAATGAAAATCAGACAATTCTTTTGAATTGTGGTTCAACAGAATTATTTTAAAAAACAAACTCATGAAACAGGCCTGGATAAAAATGATGGTACCCTTAACTTAATATTTTGTTGCACAACCTTTTGAGGCAATCACTGCAATCAAACGATTTCTGTAACTGTCAATGAGACTTCTGCACCTCTCAGCAGGTATTTTGGCCCACTCCTCATGAGCAAACTGCTCCAGTTGTCTCAGGTTTGAAGGGTGCCTTCTCCAGACAGCATGTTGCAGCTCCTTCCACAGATGTTCAATAGGATTTAGATCAGGGCTCATAGAAGGCCACTTTAGAATAGTCCAATGTTTCGTTCTTAGCCATTCTTGGGTGTTTTTAGCTGTGTGTTTTGGGTCATTATTCTGTTGCAAGACCCATGACCTGCGACTCAGACCAAGCTGTCTGACACTGGGCTGAGTCTTGAGATTTCATTGTACCCTGCACAGATTCAAGACACCCTGTGCCAGATGCAGCGCAGCAAAGCAGCCCCACAACATAACAGAACCTCCTCCATGTTTTACAGTAGGGACAGTGTTCTTTTCTTGGTATGCTTCATTTTTGCGTCTGTCAACATAGAGCTGATGTGCCTTGCCAAAAAGTTCCAGTTTTGTCTCGTCTGTTCATAGGACATCCTCCCAGAAGCTTTGTGGCTTGTCAACATGCAGTTTGGCAAATTCCAGTCTGGCTTTTTTATGATTTGTTTTCAACAGTGGTGTCCTCCTTGGTCATCTCCTATGAAGCCCACTTTGGCTCAAACAACGACGGATGGTGCGATCTGACACTGATGTACCTTGAGCAAAAGCTGAACCAAGATGGCGGCAGTGGCACTGAGTGGTTTGGTTGGCTCCACTCACATGCAAAAATATACTAAATATACTGCCTTTAATCCCATCTACCTAATTATTAAGATATCCTTTTGGATTTTAAGCATTTTATCGCATGTTATTTTGAAATGGTACGGTAAAAACAAGAGAAACCATGATCACTACAACGCCGGTTTGTATCTTCTCGCCTGCGGCCTGCTACTACTGGTGCCTGGCTTATCCACCTGCAACACACCGGTGAAGGTGGCCGTCAAAGTGCAACATCGCATGGATTATACTATCGAGGATCTACTTGGTATTTTAACAGAAAAACAACTGAACTGGTTAGGATATGGCTACGTTGCAATCTTTGCACATGTACTCAATGATGGCCGAGTTCAGATTTTTAAGCCATCACGCAAAACTGCCGGTACAAGCAGACGAACAATCAACTGGCACATACGGCATATAGCCCAAACTCTACTACTACTGTTACTTCTAGCAGGGGGCGTTCATCTCAACCCTGGGCCTATCTATCAACAAGCGATTTCTGCAACCATGCAAATCTCCACCCCGAGCAGGGAGTTTTTGACTCTGAGGTTGTTAGAATCGCCAATTGGTCCCCTTCAACCAACATCATTATCCCCGCAACTTACTCGGGCTTTGGTGCCAGGTGTCATCTGTGGAACCCCTGCGGACGCTGCCTGTGATGGTCGACTGGCCGAAGAGGAGTTCCGTCGGAGGGACTTCGAGGAAGAAGCATGGATGGATGATCGGCCCTGTTCCACCACCGTTGCTGGAGTTGGCGTGTTGAACCGTCTGGGCTCTGGTGCTGCAGCTGCTTCGGAGACTGCTGCGAGGCGACCGGTGTTGCATCCCGGAGGAATGCCGATGAAAATGTTATCCAGTGAATCCTGCATACTTGCAGGGTTGGAAGAATCCAGGGTCGATGCCTCTGTCACTGGGGTGAGTCCTGAGGTTTGCATTCATGTATTATCAGACAGTAATCACATTGATTCATCTGGGGCAGAATGTAAACAACAACAGAATCCCGCGAGGGACAAAAGGACTTCCTATCAACGCGCATCGTCAAAACAGAGAGAGCACAAGCTCTTCCAAACGGTAAACCACGCACAAGTTATTTGGAACCCAGAATCCAAATCTAAAGGTTTGCTAGGAGGTCATTTAAATATTATCAATCAATCAATCAATATTTATTTCGGATAGATTAAAAGTACAGATTAAAAGAAACAGAATAATATAACAAAGGGGGAAGAAAATCCAACAAGGTCAAATTAAACAATAACTCCTCTGATTATACAGTTCAACATAAGTTATCCGAAATGGGTGATGGCTGAAGCCGGAGCTTATATTGCCCACCCATACTCCATCCAAGAATTCAAAAGAAAAACAAAACAAGAACGATTACATTAGAAGCATATTACCAAAAATGGATCAGATACGGAATATGCTTATTGAGTCTAATTTGGATTTTCTATGTATCTCTGAAAGTTGGTTGAATTGTAATGTATCAAATGATCTAGTTAGTATACCAGGATACTTATGTTATAGAAATGATAAAACCACAAGCAAGGGAAGGGGTGTCCTAATTTATATAAGGGAATGTCTTAAATGTGTCGAACTCGAACTGAATATAAATTTGGAGTGTCTGGGACTTAATGTAATTCTATCACCAAATATGAATTTTAACATTGTTGTAGTCTATAATCCCCCATCTCATGGTGCTGAGTTTTACAATGAATTCAAGAGTCTTCTTTCCATCTGTGATAAATGTAATGAATGTATTGTATTCGGTGATTTTAACATTAATTGGATGGATAAAAGTGCCAAAGGCAAATTGAAATCAGCTACGGGGAAATTTAGATATGTACAATTGATTGATGAACCCACCCGTATCACAAGGACATCTGAAACTCTTATTGACTTGATTCTCACTAATAGGCCAGAAACAGTCGTAAAAACATATAATTTGATTACTGGATTTTCAGATCACAACATGACGCTGGTTGTAAGAAAGCTATCAAAACAACGCCTTGTCCACCATATTAAAAATGAAAATCAATCTAGGTTCACAACAGGAATTTCTAAATTAAACATAGCTCACTTTGAACAGGACTTAATGAATGCAAATTGGGAGAATGTAACCAAAGTGTCAAACTTAAAGAGTAGTGTCAGTAATTTTATGTCAACCTTAAGCAACTTACTTAGTAAATACACAAGAACCTGGAAAAGCAGACCTAAGAAATGCTCCCTCCCATGGTTTAATAAGGACATTCTTCAGCTTATGAAAAAGAGAGATCTTGCTCTCAAAAGGTCTCTGGTCACTAAAACCAACACTGACCATTTCATTTTCACTAGTCTAAGGAACAAAGTGGTGTCTGAGCTTCGGAAGGCTACGACTAATTACTTCCTTAAACTAATTGAGGAGGCCAATGGGAGCAGTTCTAAACTCTAGCAACACATTAATAGATTAACAAATTCGAGTAAACAAAAGCATTCAAAAATAAGTAGTCAAGGTAGATGATAACCTCATCGATAGTAATGAGTCCATGGCCAATGTCTAACTGTTTTTTCACTGAATCCCTTCAAAACTGGCAAGTTATTTTAGACCACCTGAGTTATCATAACCTAAGGAACATGTTAATGTTCACAACAGTTTTCACATTAAAGAGGTATCCAGTGATGCAGTTAAAGAGATTATTGGGAAAATGAATAACTCTATGGCAAAGGATGTTGATAACTTAAATGCTGCCTTAATTAAGAAACACCAGAATAGTTTGTTGGAGCCTATTACTCACTTAGTTAACTTGTCAATAAGAACAAATACCTTTCCAGAGAATTGGAAGACAGCAGTAATTACCCCGGTCTATAAGTCGGGAGACAAGGACCTAGCAAGCAACTACAGGCCGATTGCCATATTGCCCGTAGTTTCAAAAATTTTGGAGAAGATTGTTGCTGCTCAATTGATAGAGCATTTAGAGTCCAACCAATTACTTTATTCACAGCAATTTGGGTTTAGACCTAAGTATTCCATAGAAACAGCTAACTGTTATTTTATTGAGAAGGTCAAGGCTTTATTGGTTAAGGGGCATGTTGTGGGGACCGTGTTTCTGGATCTAAAAAAGGCCTTTGACACGGTAAACCACACTGTCCTATTGTCGAAGTTAAAAGACCTCAAGATTTCAACTGAGGCAATACAGTGGTTTAGGTCATACCTGGAGGGGAGAGAACAATGTGTCAAGGTTAATGGGGAGAAATCTGGGTTGCTCACCAATAACATGGGAGTACCACAAGGATCTATACTAGGGCCATTGTTGTTCACAATATACATCAACGACTTGCCCGATAGTTGCTCAGGTGCCAACTGCCAGATGTATGCTGATGACACCGTAATCTATCTGTCTGCCAAAACGGCTAGCATGGCAGCTAAGCACCTGACCCAGGTTTTACAGAACATCTCTAAATGGCTTGTGTTGTCGCATTTAACCTTGAATGTCAAAAAAACTGTTGCTATGTGTATCTCTATTAGAAACAGGCCCATGAATGATGTTTTTGATGTTAAAATTGGAAATGAGGTGCTTACTGAAGTGAATGAGGTCAAGTATTTAGGGATCATTCTAGACAGGCGCCTGCGATTCGACAAGCAGGTGCATTACATTTGTAAGAAGGTCAAACCCAATTTAAATTGCTTCCGTCTCATTAGAAGGGATTTGTTATTCAGAACTGCTCATACATATATGTACGCGATGATTCTTTCACATCTGTCATACTGTATCACATCTTGGTCACAAACATCTCAAATTACACTAAAACCCACAACTGCAATATATAAACAGGCTATAAAAATCTTGGACCGTAAACCAATGCGGTGGCATCACTGTGGTATTTTAGTCAAGCACAATCTTTTTACTTTTGAAAATTTTATTATCTTCTGTAATATCAGACCGGTTTTTAAATGTCTGTACAATCTTGTCTCACCTCCTTTTTCTGGTTTGGTGGCTAGACGCTCGAGCTCTAGCAGAGCAAGCACACGAGCTTCCATCAACGGTGACTGCATTGTCACCATGTCTAGAACTTCATTTTGTCAGTCTGCTTTCTCCATAAAAGGGGCAAACTTATGGAACTCTCTGCCAACTCACTTAAAATTGGAGACAAATGCCAACCTCTTCAACAGAGGCATTAAAGACTGGCTAAAATCCCACCAGCAATGTGTGCATGTCCAGTCTGAATTGTTGTGTTTGTTGTGATCATGGATCTCTTGCTCTATTTACAATTTGTAATGTATTTGTAATTTTAATTAGCTTATAAATTTTGTATGTATAGGCTAATTTATGACCTATATAAGCCACCTATGGACTGGTGTTGAGAATTAGCACTTGTGCTATATACACCTATGCAAAACATCTGGTCTCTCCTTGTGATTGTACTAATGTAATTTGTTATGTCCATATTAAATAAAGGATAAAGAAAGAAAAGAAAGAAAGATCTTGGAGTTCACCATGAATGTGTTTAGAGGTTGTTCTGGGCTCTTTTGTTACCATTCGTATTATCTGTCTCCTCCTGTGGCCACGTCAAGGGAGGTTGGCTACAGTCCCGTGGATCTTAAATTTCTGAATAATATGTGCAACTGTAGTCACAGGAACATCAAGCTGCTTTGGTCTTATAGCCTTTACCTTCAACATGCTTGTCTATAATTTTCTTTCTAATCTCCTGAGACAACTCTCTCCTTTGCTTCTTCTGGTCCATGTTTAGTGTGGTTCACACCATGTCACCAAACAGCACAGTGACTACTTGTCACCCTTTAAATAGGCCGACTGACTGGTTACAAGTTTGTAGACACCTGTGATGTTAATTAGAGGACACATCTTGGTTGAACATGTCCCTATGGTCACATTATTTTCAATCTTTTCTAGGGGTGCCATCATTTTTGTCCAGGCCTGTTTCATGAGTTTGTTTTTTAAAGTAATTCTGTTGAACCACAATTCAAAAGCATTGTCTGATTTTCACTGGTTAATTTTCATAGAATTTTTATTTATTACCACTTTTGTCAGATTCAAGTTATTTCTGTGACCATTGTGGGTTTTTCTTTCATTAACAGAGGGGTACCAACAATTTTGTCCACGGCTTGCCAAGCAACAGATGCAGGTCAAAGGTTTCAAGAGGACGGGCTAGAAAAGTGGGCAACAGGGTCATCTATGTAAACAAGAGTCTGAGAATCAAATGAGAGACCGCCAAAGGGAGTTGGCTCACTGCAGTGGCTGACAGTGCTCAGTCACTGCTGAAGATTTCAGTTGTTGATTTAACACAAAAAAGTGCAAAATCTAGTTTACTTGCTTTTAAATAACAATCAACTTGTAATTAACTTCAAAATGTAACAACAGTCTCCTGGTGAAATTAACGCTGGGGTTGTGTCACCGCCATGTTAGCTGCCAGAATCTGCTGAGCACCCCTTCACACACCACAGAGATTATTGAGAGAATGGGTCAATTTTTGATCTTTGGGATCATATGGGAGATCCTTGTGTCTTATGGACCGAGTCAAAACTTTGAGGAGACAGTGGCAATTGTGGAGATCACTGAAGATCACTGATAGATCAAAAACTGGCCAGATCCCTCAATAATCTCTCAATGATCTCCACCCCTGTGTAAAGGGGGTATCAAAGACAAATTGGGACGCAGCAGCCCTGCAGCTCATAACGCAGTAATACTGCAGTGAGTGGTGAAATTATACTGCAGAACTCACTGAGGTTGTGGTTGTCCTTCTTCTGCCTCTCTTTAATCAGAGCTTTGGCCTCTACGTCTGCAACAACAAAAACAACAGCAACACAACTGTGATTTTCACCTTATTTTGACATAGAAACAGAGATAAAGTGAATGAGACATTTGAGCACTCGAGTCAAAAACCTGTAAGCCACTGTTGAACATAAAAGTTTTAACGGTCTCTCTCTAAAGTTTGACAAAATGATCTGATTGACTGAACAGGAAGTTGGAAGTGATGATGTGGGTAAAGACGAGTGGCTGCTGTGCGTGTGCACGTGCATTCAGAGGAAGTCCTGCTGTTGACTCATCAAACCAAGAACACATTTTCAGGCTGGAGAAAAGGAGGAAACAGGAGAACTGCTGCTGTGTGCCCAGATTTCTGTCAGCCACATAGCATATTTTTTAATGAAAAGATGTAAATGTGGTTTCTTTATGATACAGAGAAAAATACAATATTACCAAGAGCAAACATTTATGCAGAGCTACTTTTTATTTCCTAAACTGAACACAAATAAAATTAATAAATACACAATTGCAGCATGCACAAAAGCCTGGGCACCAAGCATGCCAGTTTAATTAAACACTCCAATTTAAAAAAAAATCCCCAAAATATGCTAGTTCTCAAAGGGTGGTTCAAGTTTTGCATACCACTACATGTAATTTCCTCATTGTGGGACTAATAAAGGTTTATCTCATCTTATCCACATTTTCTGTTATGAATGTGCATTTTTTTTCTGTAAATTTCCAAAGTTTATTTAATCACCATTTTTAATTTGTAAACTTATTGTTTTTTAAGGATTTTGCAAATAAATAAATACATGTGTGAGGTTGTCTTACATTTTTAAATTTTTGAGACATTTTTTTCTTGCACTTTCACCTCCTCTCATCTTAAATGTGTTGCCTTTTATGTCATAAATTGGTGACTTTTTTTTTTACTTTTAAACTTGCAGTTTAGAGCTAAATCTTCCAAATCTTCCTTTTTTTTCTTATAAATTTGACTTTAAAAAAAATGGGATTTTTTTCTCTTAAATTTACAGATTTTTCTTCTGATGAATTTGCAGCTTTTCACAAAAACTTGCAACTTTTTTCTTATAAATGTAAGAGGGTCTAGTGCTGTTTCAGGTGATGCAGGCCCACTCAGGCTACGGTGCAAGCTTCATTCACCTGGTCAAAGGTTGACGTACCATCAAGGTAATTCGGAAACATTACTTGAAGGTGAAAATAATAAATAACGCCGCCTTAACATGAGGGCCCGTGTGAGTGTTTGTGTGTTATTTACCACTCAGCTCCCTCTTGACAGCGTGCAGCTTGGCCGGGCAGCTGTTGCTAACGGTAACAGTGGGCTCGGCTGTCAAGTCACTCCCGCCGTACACATCCGGCAAGTTCCCAGACACCGGCAGCTGCAACGGACCAATCAGAGCACAGGATTAAAAGGAGTAAAAGCTTCCGACACACAGACACACTTTCATCTCGGCTGTTTGAAATCACACAGGAATTAATTTTTACTGCAAGTCCAATTTTTTTCTGAGCTCTGTGTTTATGAATGACCTTCAACACAGAAATGAAAGATCTGCTGGTTTAAGGTCGTGTTTTTCTCTGAGCTCTGATCTGTACTGAAGTCACAAACTGTGGAATCTGCTGACTGGACAGGAAAAGGTTTGCACTGATAGCAACTGCCTAAAAGATAAGAGCGACAGTAACAGCGAGCAGCTCCTCCTGGACAGGACTGATGGCCAGATACCAGCGTGCGTGTAACCATATTTAAAAACAAACTGCAGAATTCAGCTGAGATGTCAATCGTAACAGGAGCACTATCTCAAAGAAAACTTGTGGAAGAATGGAAACCTGCTGGACACGAGGGCATGTATAACACCGGCAACTGGAAGCAGCGCCACATAGTTTGGAAACCAGCTTTGACTGGAACGACTATGACCGTACAGACATTTAACCCATATTCCTCCTTCCCCATCTACTCAACTTTTCTCCTTTTTATGGCAACATTTTTCAGGATTAGACTATTTTAACATTTAAGGCTGTGTTTTTTTATTTCAGTTTTAAGCTCAAATTTAGCATTTTTAAACAAATTTTCACTTTTATGTTAACTTTGTTCAGAAAAGTGTTTTTAGTGTTTCATCTAGCATTTGTAAGCTCTGAGCTTTTAATTACCATTTTAAGTTAACTTTCTTCAACTTTAAGTTATTTTTTGCCTTTATGGTATTATTTTTAAGACAAGGGTATTTTTCATTAAAGCTACCATTTCTTTTTCAGGTTTAACCTTACATTTAATATTCTTAAACTTTTTTTTTCAGCTTTATGTTAATTCATGCCAACTGTACAACAAACTGTACAGCTATAACTGACTGTAAACAGGTGTTTATTTGAAAGTGATAGGAGTGATATAATCTTAATACCGCCTAAACAAATAAGATAAACAGTTAAATATATTTCTCACTGAATAAATCCCCTTAACATTCCAGCCAATTTCCCTAAAAATAACAGACCCAAATTAAATCAAAAACTGTTTTTCAGAACTTTGCAGTATATTCATGAGGTTGGTCTCATTCAAAAGAAAACACTCTAATTTTTTGGCAAAACAGTCATAATCACTTTAAGTGCTTCTGCCATTGAGTAACAGTGGAGTAAACATATTAAATTTGAAGAAAATAAAGTCCACCTGTTTTTTGTTTTTTGTTTTTTTTAGATACAGATGCCTGAAAATAACATACAGCTGTTAGAAACTGGCTGGAAAACACAATAAGAATGCAGAACCAAGTGTTATCAAGATCAGGTCAAAATTTTGTAACAATGTCACAAAAATAAATATAGTACAGAGCTTTTTTTCTCAGGTTGCAGCCAGGCAGTTCTGAACTGTGTCAACCTCTGCCATTTGGCACAGGTTGGCACATGCCTTGGAAGGACGTTTATAACTTTTGAATGCTTCAACACAGAAGTGTCATCGTGGGCTCTAATGAAAGGTGACAGGGCTATCCTGCCCCATATCAGATACACTGTCAGTAGTAATGGCACAGAGTAAGTAAAGTATAAACACTGCACACAAGGTTGGTAGAAGTGACTCAGCTTTGTAGAAGCAACTGAGCATTATGTATGGGAGACACACGAGCTTTCTAGGGGCGTGTGAGACGAACCAGCCCTATCAGGTATCGTTACATTCAGAAATTAACTGGCTACAAGACACATCCATAATCAGCATACTTGGCTGCAATTGGCTCGTTTTGTTCGCATTAGCTGTGGGGCTGGTCCTTCATGCCGGGTGGGCACTCATTGAGTACTGAAGGCTGTGAAAACACAAAGGAAGGTCCTATTGGGTCAAATGAGGTATCAATGAAATTGAGACTGTAACGTGAGTCTTTTGGACTTCTGTTTGCATCAATATTGCTATGGGAAACATAGTTTTTACAGCACGTAAACAAGAAAAAAGCAGGAAATTAGCTGGCTGGATTTCAAACAGTGCTGTAATTTTATGGGCATTGTCCCCTGTAATCATCTAGCTGGACAATAAATCTTATTTAAATGGATTTATTGCACCTTTTGCAATAAAAGTGGACCATATTTGTTGGACAATCATTAATTACAGAACTCCCAAGAAAGCTTCTTTGGTGAGTAAATGCTGTGTTGCTATGCTGTGCTAGCTCGTTTGATGCTCTATTTAATTCCAGTGTTATGATCATATCTCAATTCTGTTTTAATATCCAAATAGATGAAATTCTGAGCTTTCAAATGATGTAAGGCATGACTATCCACTCTAAATATGTTTACCACACTTCCCTGTGTTGCAGCAGAAATATTACAACGTCCCACGGACGGGACACAGGAATGTTAAGGGGCAGATTGACAAACGCACTAAAAGTATTACATTAATTAGCTATTAGTTTTACGTATGTCTGTTTTATGATGAAATTAGCAGCGTTGTTTCTGTCTTCAGTACATAAACATATACAGTTCAGTGCAGTACATATCAAGTTTTAAATGGAACACACCATTAAAGTCAAATTTCCCACTTTAAAAGTCCGACAGCTCTTAACCACACCCGAGTTGGTGAATCTGTGAGGATTCAAGATGGCTACAGCCACACGAAGCACATCAGTAAGCTATGTAGATGTACTATTTATTAGCACTTCTGTTTTCTATGCCTCTTGCAGCTGGTCATGGACACAGTACTGTCCAACTTCTACATCTGAACATATCGCTAGGATGTTTTTAAGCGTAAATCATTGTATACTGCTTTGTTTTGGGTTGATGTTTCTAACAAGTAGCTAACAGGAGAGTCTGTGTTTTCTGCCTTGTTTTATTGAAACACTGCAAATGTGGAACTGACATCATTCACACACCCAACACACCTGAAACGCAGCATTATTTGTTGACCCTAATAATAACGCTTCATAGGATTTCTAGTTAAATTTACCCGTACTGACATGTGAGATCATTGTCTGTCTTAAAAGAGTCATTTTTAGTTGCAGTATCCTTGAGGTATAAGGGACTCCTTCACTATACCCCGAAATTTTCATACTGCACAACTTCAGAATGCCTATTCTGGAGCGGAAACCAGCATGTGACCTAGAGGTAAAGCACCCGCCCCACACAACCGGGAGGTCGTTGGTTCAAGCCCCGGCCAGGTCATACCAAAGACCATATAAAAATGGGGCTTCCTGCCTTCTAGCTTGGTGCTCGGCATAATAGAATGGGAGAAGGAAAGTTGGTTACCCAGCCACAGGGGGAGCAAAAGCCAGTGTGCTCCCTGTGCAGGTCCCAAGCCCAGAGAAACGGGGAGGATTGTGTCAAGAAGGCCATCCGGTGTGAAAATCAATATGCGGATCATGGCGATATCAGGAGATGATACGTTGTGGCGACCCCGAAACGGGAGTAGCCGGAAGAAAAAAAAAAAAAAACAAGTTGAAGAAGTCTAAGACATGAAAACATCTACAGAAAACAAAAATATAATGTGTTTATGTTAGAATACCATGCAAGCTGTCAAATGTCAGCCAATAGAGGTAAAACTCACTGTAAATAATAAAATGAACTCAGTTCATATTATTTCATCAGTCTGAGTCTCCACACAATCAAATCTTTTTAACGTGAATAAAACCAGCCCAACTGGTGGTGACGTTCAGTGGCTGTGAATGATTGTTAACTGTAAATCTGACAGAAAATGATGAATTTTACTGTATGTTCTTTTATGGTTTGTAAAATCAAAACCATCAGCATTAGCTTGATAAATATGCAATGGTCAGCTTTCTTTAGCATCAAACTGGGATGGGAGCTGACGACAGCTGATTTATCGAGAAAACTGGAGGAAATCTCCCATGAAATTATTAGGGAAGGTACAGACCCTATAAAAAATGTGTTTCTATAAACTGAATTAATTCAGCAGTGCAACTAATCTTCAGATTTCACTATGAAAAGTTTAAAAAAAAAACAAGCTTATCTGTATTTTTACAGAGAAACATTTACAGTGAAATGTGACAAAGCGCAGCATATTGTCTTATCTGAAGGGCTACAAATACAGAACAGACCTTTAGAAAGTGAAAGTGTTAGTATTGCTGCTCCTCATTATTCTTTAATTATTCATTTACGATTCATATCATCATTCATTCATTCAAATTTATTCATAATGGTGTTCAATGCCCCCACTGCTTATTTTAGCTTATTTAAAACCAGCTGCAGCTCCAACATCAAACACATGAATCTGTATAAATAATCTTGTTTCGCAGCACAAGGAGCCATATGCTGACAAAACATCTCCCAAACAGGCCAATTTTCAGTCCTAATTTCGAATTCATTTATCAGCATTAGCAGGTCACAGGTCAAACTCTCTCTGGACATCAACAAGACAGAAAGTCAGCATTTTACCTCTGGTTTAATCCTCCTCTTCCCATGATCTGGCAGCAGCACCAAAATCCTCATTTTGCTGAATTGCAAACCTCTGCACACACATACACACTAACAAACACACACACAGACTAACGCACACAGACACATGTACAGAGCGGCTGATCTGCTGCCCTTCCTCTTTCTACTCGGACAACTGTCTTAAAAATGAGGAAACACCTCTTTAAGAAGGAAAAAAAAAAAAAAAAACCTCCCAGAAAGCTTTATTATCTAGCACATACACATATGCACACAGAGGCACACGGCCTAAACTCCACCCACAGATATGAGGAAGTCTGGAAAACTGAACTGATACTCTTGACAGTGTGAAGCACCAGCACCACAGACACTGGACTGAAAAACAGCTCTGCAGCTTCTGGATCTGCATTTAATCTGACAGACACAAGACCCCACTTCTTATTTCATTTATTACCTCAAGAAACATTTTCCGGATGTGCTGATTGATTCAAAAGATAGTTTTAGTCTATTTTTTTGACTTCTGAAAAAAACAAAATTTGAGCATGTCTGTCAGTGGTTTCCTGTGGCTTGACAAAAAAGAAAAATCACATTTATAAGAAAAAATTGTGAGAAAATAGTCAAACATTTATTAAAAAAAAATATATAAGAAAAGAATTAATTTAATAGAAATATCACAAATTTATATTCATGAAGAACAAGAGCACTCTGAGGCGAGTGCAATATCCCCCGCCTCCATTTTCTTTGAAGATCCCAGTACTTACTGACAGAGAGCAGTTTTCAGCTTTTCAATATAATTACTGTGGCAGAACAAAATTATGGTAAGTCCATCATTCACAAATATACAACAAAGTATACAACCCACAGTTGGAGATCAGGATCCCGAGTTGAACCTGTATAGCAAGTATGGTGACCCGAGGAAGCTTTACATGTTCTAGAGTAAGAGATCATAGGGAGTGCCAATCTTATGGTCTCAGAGTGAACCTGTGTACCAGGTTTGGTGACCCTAGCTTTCTTTGTTGTTGAGATATAGTTTATAAGCCATTTTGATGTTGACCTTTGACCTTGTGATCCCAAAACAATAGCCACACTTCAGGTTCACAGGGTGAACCTGTGTACCAAGTTTGGTGACCCCAACTTTACTCACTGTATAGTAATAAGGCATAAGGAATGTTAACCTTGACCTTTGACCCATAGACAGAGGTCAGAATCTCAAGGTGAGCCTGTGTACCAGGTTTGGTGGCCCGAGCTTTATTTGTTTCAAAGTAATCGTAAATGTAGTATTTACCATAGTGCAACTGCAATGTTAACTTTGAACTTGGACCTTTGACTCTTTGACCCCAAACCCATAGTAAGGTGAGGGTGTAAGTCGTCCAAGATGTGTATTAGATACAACTACTGTATCAATTTGAAAAGCCTACATAATTTCTTTCAGTAGTTATTGTGTTTAGAAGATTTAGGGAAAATCTGACCTCTGACCTTTGACCTCAAGGTCATCCGATGAGAGTGAAATTGCAATATGCGCATCATCAGAGTATACAGCGAGGAAAATAAGTATTGAACACGTCAACATTTTTCTCATTAAACATATTTTTGATGGAGCCATTGACCTGAGATTTTCACCAGATATCAGCAACAACCCAAGTAATCCATATACATTGGTGTGAAAAAGTGTTTGCTGGACCACTCTTGGTCTGGCCCTTCTCCGAGGATCTGTTTGCAATGGGAGACCATACCAGGGGCAAGTTGTCCTCGACAACATAGCTCCTGGGATCATGAGGGCACACAGATCCCTCCATCACGACAAAGTGGCAATTCACAGAGGAGATTATTTGTTGTATTTATTATAATCATGTACAGTAGTGTGAAAAAGTGTTTCCCCCCTTCCTGATTTCTCTTTTTTTTTGTATGTTTGTCACACTTAAATGTTTCAGATCATCAAACAAATTTAAATATTAGAATAACACAAGTAAACAGAAAATGCAGTTTTTAAATGAAGTTGTTTATTGTTAAGGGTAAAAAAAAAAAAATCCAGACGTACAGTACATGGCCCTGTGTGAAAGTGATTCCCCCCACCCCACCACCACCTGTGAAAACACAAATCAACTGTGGTTTATCACATCTTTGGAAAGCTGAGTTCAATTTCTGTAGCCACACCCAGGCCTGATTACTGCCACACCTGTCCTCAATCAAGAAATCACTGAAATAGGACCTGCCTGACAAAGTGAAGTAGACCAAAAGATCCTCAAAACCTAGACATCATGCAGCGATCCAAAGAAACTCAGGAACAAATGAGAAACAAAATAATTGAGATCTATCAGTCTGGAAAAGGTTATAAAGTCATTTCTAAAGCTTTGGGACTCCAGTGAACCACAGTGAGAGCCATTATCCACAAATGATGAAAACATGTAACAGTGGTGAACTTTCAGCGCAGCAATGTCTCATCCAAGAGGTCACAAAAGACCCCACAACAACATCCCAAGAACTGCAGGCCTCACTTGCCTCAGTTAAGGTCAGTGTTCATGACTCCACCATAAGAAAGAGACTGGGCAAAAATGGCCTGCATGGCAGAGTTCCAAGACGAAAACCACTGCTGAGCAAAAGAACATAAAAGCTCATCTCAGTTTTGCCAGAAAACATCTTGATGATCCCCAAGACTTTTGGGAAAATACTCTGTGGACTGATGAGACAAAAGTTGAACTTTCTGGAAGGTGTGTGTTCCATTACATCTGGCGTAACAGTAACACAGCATTTCAGAAAAGGAACATCATACCAACAGTAAAATATGGTGGTGGTAGTGTGATGGTCTGGGGTTGTTTTGCTGCTTCAGGACCTGGAAGACTTGCTGTGGTAAATGGAACCTTGAATTCTGCTGTCTACAAAAACTCCTGAAGGAGGATGTCCGGCCATCCGTTCGTGACCTCAAGCTAAAGCGCACTTGAGTTCTGCAGCATGACAATGATCCAATGAACATCAGCAAGTCCACTTCTGAATGGCTTTAATAAAACAAAATGAAGACTTTGGAGTGGCCTAGTCAAAATCCTGACCTGAATCCGATTGAGATGCTGTGGCATAACCTTAAGAAGGTAGTTCATTCTCAAAAACCCTCCAATGTGGCTGAATTACAACAATTCTGCAAAGATGAGTGGGCCAAAATTCCTCCACAGCGCTGTAAAAACACATTGCCAGTTATCGCAAACTCTTGATTGCAGTTGTTGCTGCTAAGGGTGGCACAACCAGTTATTAGGTTTAGGGGCAATCACTTTTCCACACAGGGCCATGTAGGTTTGGATCTTTCCCTTAATAATAAACACCTTCAATTAAAAAATGCATTTTGTGTTTACTTGTGTTATCTTTGTCTAATGTTTAAATTTGTTTGATGATCTGAAATATTTAAATGTGACAAACATACAAAAAAATGAGAAAACAGGAAGGGGGCAACACTTTTTCACACCACTGTATACAAAGAAATCAAGGCAACTGTGTTCACAAAACAAGTTATATTTAATAAAGTGTAATGACACGGGGAATAAGTATTGAACACACTTGGTGAAATTCATGTAATATTTAGTAGAAAAGCCTTTGTTGGTAATAACAGCTTTCAGATGCCTCCTGTATGGAGAAACTAGGGGCAGGCATTGCTAAGGAGTGATTTTAGCCCATTCTTCCACACAAACTGTCTTCAAATCTTGAAGGTCCCGTGGGTGTCTTCTATGACTGCTGATCTGTTCGTTCCATAGATTTTCAATTGGATTCAGGTCAGGTGACTCACTGGACTATTCTAGCAGCTTTATTTTTCTTCTCTGGAGCCAGTTGAGAGTTTCCTTGGCTGTGTGTTTGGGATCATTGTCTTGCTAAAATGTCCACCCTCACATCATCTTCAGTATCTTGGCAGATGGCAGCAGTATTATCAAGGATATCCCTGTACATTTGTCCATTCATCTTTTTTTTTAATTATATGAAGTCTGCCTACACCATGTGCTGAAAAAAAAAACCCACACCATGATGGGATGTGCAGTGCCATTTCTCCTCCAAACATGCTGTGTGTTGTGGCATTCAAAAAGTTCAATTTTGGTCTCATCTGACCAAATTCATTCTCCCAGTGTTTTACTGGCTTGTCCAAATGTTGTGCAGCAAACTTTAAACAAACTTCAACATGCTTTTTCTACAGCATTGGAGTATTGCGAGGTAAGCGGGCATAGAGCCCATGTCGGTTGAGTGCATTACTTATTGTTTTCTTTGAAACAGCAGTACCTGCTAACTCCAGGTCTTTCTGGAGCTCTCCACGAGTGGTCTTTGGCTTTTGGATAACTCTTCTGATAATTTTTTGACTCCTCTGTCAGAAATCTTGCGAGAAGCTCCTGGTCATGGCCGGTTTATGGTAAAATGATGTTCTTTCCACTTCTGAATGATGGCTCCAATAGTGCTCACTGGAACATTAACCAATGCCATCATTATGTCTTGTAACAATAAGGTTGTGAAGGTCTAGAGAGAGCTTTTTGCTTCTACCCATCATGAGTTCTTTGTGGTGTGACAATCTGATATTTTAAAGGTTATCAGTCAGGACTTAACCAGCTGAAATTAATTTGCACTGATGGGGGATGGGATGGCTTCCTAAATTCTGATGGATTTCAACTGGTTTCTTGGCTTTCTATGTCTTTTTGCACCGCTTTTTCTTCATGTGTTCAATACTTATTCCCTGTGTCATTCCACTTTATTAAATATAACTTGTTTTGTGAACACAGTTGCCTTGATTTCTTTGTATGTATGGATTACTTGGGTTGTTAGTGATATCTGGTGAAAATCTCAAGTCAGTGGCTCCATCAGAAATATGTTTAATGAGAAAAATGTTGACATGTTCAATACTTATTTTCTCCGCTGTATCAAACCATGGTACCAAGTTTCAAAACAAATGGAACAAAACTGTAGGAGGAGTTGATTTCACAAAAGTGGGACAGACGGACAGCCAGACAGACGGATGGACAGACGGACTGACCCATGACATATATCAATCCCCCTTCCGTCTTCTTCGCCCAAAGGGCTCTTCAACCCCTTTGGGCTTCAGCCAGTGGGAGATTAAAGAAAAAAAAATGCATTTATTGATAGACCAGTTTTTGTTGACTGAGCTGCTTCACCTTTAATTTAAAGTGATTACATTTTTGTGGCTCTAGATTTTTTTTTTTGGGGGGGGGGGGCAAAAATTGCTCAAAATTACCCTTTAACAGTAGAGAGTGCAATGTCTCCTTCAGTTAGGCTGTAAGTCAGGGGTGTCAAACTCATTCCATGGAGGGCCAAGACCTTGTAGGTTTTACCTCCATGCAGTATCTTCAACAGGTCATTTCACTGACTTTCTTCTCACCAGTTGCTGATCAGTGAAAACACCTGCTGAAGACACTGGGTGGAAGTAAAATATGCAGAGTCTTGGCCCTCCATGGAATGGGTTTGACACCCCTGCGTAGATAATCTCAAAAAGTGAAACCTGACCATCTCTATCACCCTCTAGTGATTGGCTGAAGTAAGATAATAAGCCCCGCCTCTCCCTATCATAGAGCTTGGTCGCTGACGTCATGGCATGCTGTATTGTGGACCAGCGTAGCATGGCGTTTGTTGTCAGGTTAACTATGCAGATATAAATCAAAAGATAAAAAATCTTATCAAATCCTAATCCTATTAAAAACTCACAAATAGTCCTTGAATAATTCTTTTCACAAAAGATAGTTTCTGTCCTTGTAGGTAGTTCTTATTATGCTGATTTCTGTTCAGCTGTCTGTTCGTGACACTATAAAAATGAGGGTGTACAGGAACTCAACACCGACGTTCTCCTTCACATAGTAGCTCAAGTAGGTTCATTTTGTCTTCTTTTTCAATTATTTGTTTTTTGTTTTTCTTATTTCAGACAAGAATAAAAAGGAGATGTTTTTACCTTTACATGTTTCGACTGTCAACTGCAGTCTTCCTCAGAAGTGTCAGCTGATTGCTGTGAATGTGTTAGCAATTAGCTGACACTTCTGAAGAAGACTGCAGTCGACAGTCAAAACATGCAACGGTAAAAACATCTCCTTTTTATTCTTGTCTGAAATAAGAAAAATAGATGGCACTTCCTTGCAGTTGCCTCAAGTCCCAGACAGCACGTAAAGAACTTGAGAGAGAGAGAGAAAATAAGAAAAACAAAAAAACTAATAGTTCCACTTCACAGGTGCTACAGCGCAGACTGGCTCTGAAAGTGCAAGATGGCAGCACCAAAAAACAGGAAGCACAGCTTCACTTTTCTACAATGGAAGGAAGTGGCTGCAGGTTGTTCATGTTTATATACGGCCTACAGCTTTTTGTGACACCGCAGTTGCCAACAGCCACTTTATTATCAGGTCTGCTAGTTTCATACAATACTGCATCCATTATACACTGTCACATCACAACACAAAACTAAAGCACATGTAGAAGACGCAGAATACTGTGGTTAAATCCAAGGCTATATGTATGTGTGTGGTATCATATCAGCAGCATATTACCGTGCTGGCGAGCTCAGAGCTGATCACTGTCAGAAAGTCATCATTCAGGCTGGACCCCAGGCTCATAATATCTTCAATACCGATCTCGTCCATCTAAACAAACCAGTCACGGGTTAGTTGAGTTTGCTCTGTGTGTGTGTGTGTGTGTGTGTGTGTGTGTGTGTGTGTGTGTGTGTGTGTGTGTGTGTGTGTGTGAGATTATATCAAATCTTTACATGATTTTTCTGAGAACTGAGTTCAAATTGTCATAAATTCACTGAACATCATGTGATTGTATAGAGGCATATCATGTGGTCTGATGAGTCTGTTGTGGGACACAGAGGATGACCATTGGATGGATGGAAGGAGGGAGGGATAGATGGAGAGACAGGCATATGGATATCTGTACAGTGCTTAGCGAAATCAAATCAGTGATCAGAATGATTCTGGTTATAATAATCTTAAAAGGTTCATCTTTGTAGTAAAACCAGAATAAATCAAGTGGGCTAGAGAATAGTAATACATGGTGAAGATGCAAGAAGTAGTGGTAGTGAAGGTAGATGAATTCAAATACCTGGGGTCAACCATCCAAAGCAATGGACAATGGGCAAGAGAGGTGAAGAAGAGAGCACAGGCAGAGTGGACTAGGTGGAGATGAGTGTCAAAGTGATTTATGACAGGATAGCAGCAAGAGTGAAAGGAAAAGTTTACAAAATGGTAGTGAGACCTGCTATTATGTATGGTTTGGAGATGATAACAGTGACAAAAAGACAGGAGAGAGATGAAGATATTAAGATTCTCATTGGGAGTGACTAGGAGGGACAGGATTATAAATGAGTATCCAATGGATATAAAAAGTCTACACACCCCTGTTCAAATCCCAGGTTTTTGTGATGTAAAAAATGAGACCAAGATAAATCATTTCAAAACTTTTTCCACCATTAATGTGGCCTATAACCTGTACAACCCAACTGAAAAACAAACTGAAATCTTTTAAGGTGAAAAATAAAAAATAAAAAAACCAATAACCTGGTTGCATAAATATGCACACCCTTAAACTAATACTTTGTTGCAGCACCTTTGTCTTTTTAGGTAGGAGTCTATCAGCGTGGCACATCTGTGGCAATATTTGCCCACTCTTCTTTGCAAAAACGCTCCAAATCTGTCAGATTGCGAGGGCATTTCCTGTGCACAGCCCTCCTCAGATCACCCCCCAGATATTTGATCGGATTCAGGTCTGGACTCTGACTGGGCAATTCCAAAACCTTAATCTTCTTCTGAAGCCATTCTTTTGTTGATCTGGATGTGTGCTTTGGGTCACTGCTGTGCTGAAAGATGAAGTTCCTCTTCATCTTCAGCTTTCTAGCAGAAGCCTGAAGGTTTTGTGCCAACACTTACTGGTATTTGGAACTGTTCATAATTCCCTCCACCTTGACTAAGGCCCCATTCCAGCTGAAGAAAAACAGCCCCAAAGCATGATGCTGCCATCACCATGCTTCACTGTAGGAATGGTGTTTTTTTGGTGATGAGCAGTGTTGTATTTGCACCAAATATTCAATTCAATTCAATTCAGCTTTATTTATACTGCGCCACATCACAACAAAAGCCGTCTCGTGGTGCCACAGTGCAGAAAAAAAACCACACAGTCTCAGAAAAACCCAGCAATCAGACAATCCCCTATGAGCAAGCACTAAGCGACAGTGGAGAGGAAAAACTCCCATTTGGCAGGAAGAAACCTCTAGCAGAACCAGGCTCAGGGAGGGGCAGTCATCTGCTGCGACTGGCTAGGGGTGAGGGGATAGGGAAGATGGAGAGGACAGACATAAAGAACATAACAGTAAAATGCCAAGTACATTATTGGAGGTCAACCAGCAGTATGGATCAGATAACAACAGAACAAAAGTGGGGTTAAGAGACCCCAAATCCCCCCTTAAATGTAAGCTATATTAAAAAGAAAGGATTTTACCCTGTTCTTAAAAACAGAGACCGAGTCTGACTCCCGGACCCAGAGTGGTAACTGGTTCCAGAGAGAAGGGGCTTGGTAGCAGAAGGTTCTGCCTCCCACTGTACTTTTGGAGATTCTGGGCACCACAAGTAAGCCAGCATTTTGGAAGCGTAATGCTCTATTAGGATGGTAAGGTAATATCAGAGCTTTTATATATTGGGGGGGCCTGATTGTTAAGAGCTTTGAAAGTAAGAAGAAGGATTTTAAACTTGATTCTAAATTCTATGGGAAGCCAGTGAAGGGAGGACAGAACCAGTTAAAACTCTAGCAGCAGCATTTTGAATCAACTGAAGATTTTTTAAGGATACTTTAGGACAACCAGATAATAGCAAATTACAATAATCTAATCGAGAGCTGACAAAGGTGTGAATCAGTTTCTCAGCATCATTCAGAGACAAGATGCTCCTGATCTTGGCAATATTGCGTAGATGATAGAAGGCAGTCTTAGAAACAGTTTTAATAAATGAATTAAAGGACAAATCTTGATCAAAAATAACTCCAAGGTTCCTCACAGAACTGTTCAGAGTGAGAGTGGCAGCATCTAAATTAAGGGCATAATTTGAAATGGAATTTCTAAGCTGTTTGGGGCCAACAAGAATGACTTCAGTCTTATCAGAGTTTAATAGTAAAAAATTACACGTCATCCAAGCTTTGATGTCCTTAAGACAGGCATCTAACTTGGCTAATTGATTACAATCATCGGGCTTCATTGACAGGTATAGTTGTGTGTCGTCTGCGTAACAGTGAAAATGTATACAGTGCTTTCTGATGACATTACCTAACGGAAGCATATACAGTTAGGCCCTGAAATATGTGGACAGTGACACAATCTTCATGATTTGGGCTCTGCATGCCACCACATTGGATTTGAAATGAAACAACTACAACGGAATTGAAGTGCAGACTTTAAGGTTTAATTCAAAGGATTGAACAAAAATATATCATTAAACATGTAGGAATTGTAGCTATTTTTATACAAATGCTCCTCATTTCAGGGGCTCAAAAGTAATTGGACAAATAAACATAACCCTAAGTAAAATGTTACTTTTCAATATTTTGTTGAGAATCCTTTGCAGGCAATGACTGCCTGAAGTCTGGAACCCATGGACATCACCAAACGCTGGGTTTCCTCCTTTGTGATGCTTTGCCAGGTCTTTACTGCAGCTGTCTTCAGTTGTTGCTTGTTTGTGGGTCTTTCTGCCTTAAGTTTTGTCTTGAGCAAGTGAAATGCATGCTCGATTGGGTCGAGATCTGGTGATTGACTCGGCCATTGCAGAATATTCCACTTCTTTGCTTTAAAAAACTCCTGGGTTGCTTTTGCAGTATGTTTTGGATCATTGTCCATCTGTACTGTGAAGCGCCGTCCAATCAACTTTGCTGCATTTGGCTGAATCTGAGCAGAAAGTATATCCCTATACACTTCAGAATTCATCCGGCTGCTTCTGTCTTTTGTCACATCATCAATAAACACAAGTGGCCCAGTGCCATTGAAAGCCATGCATGCCCATGCCATCACACTGATTCCACCATGTTTTACAGAAGATGTGGTGTGCTTTGGATCATGAGTTGTTTCAATGCTTCTCCAAACTTTCTTCTTCCCATCATTCTGGTGCAGGTTGACCTTAGTCTCAGCTGTCCAAAGAATGCTGTTCCAGAAATGGGCTGGCTTCTTCAGGTGTTTTTTGGCAAAGTCAATTCTGGCCTTTGTATTTTTGAGGCTGATTAATGGTTTGCACCTTGTGGTGAATCCTTTGTATTTACTCTCATGAAGTTTTCTCTTTATGGTAGACTTAGATACTGATACACCTACTTCCTGGAGAGTGTTCTTCACTTGAGTGGATGTTGTGAAGGGGTTGTTCTTCACCATGGAAAGGATTCTGCGATCATCCACCACTGTTGTCTTCTGTGGACGTCCAGGCCTTTTTGAGTTCCCAAGCTCACCAGTGCACTCTTTTTTTCTCAGAATGTACCAAACTGTTGATTTGGCCACTCCTAACATTTCTGCTATCTCTCTGATGGATTTCTTCTTTTTTTTCAGCCTCAGGATGGTCTGTTTCACCTCCATTGAGAGCTCCTTTGACCGCATGTTGTGTGTTCACAGCAACAGCTTCCAAATGCAAACGCCACACCTGGAATCAACTCCAGACCTTTTAACTGCTTAATTGATGTCAGGTTAACGAGGGAAGAGCCCATGCAGCCTTTTTATTTTTTTGCAGGCTTCTGAGTCAATTGTCCAATTACTTTTGGTCCCTTGAAAAAGAGGCGGCTACGTATTAAAGAGCTGTAATTTCTAAACCCTTGCTCCAATTTGGATGTGAATACTCTCAAATTACAGCTGAGAGTCTGCACTTTAAGCCCATATTAATTATATACAGTGGGATAAAAAAGTATTTAGTCAGCCACCAATTGTGCAAGTTTTACCACTTAAAAGATGAGAGAGGTCTCCAATTTTCATCATAGGTATACCTCAACTATGAGAGACAAAATAAGAAAAAAAAAATCCAGAAAATCACATTGAAGGATTTTTAATGAATTAATTGGTAAATTCCTCGGTAAAATAAGTATTTGGTCAATAACAAAAGTTCATCTCAATACTTTGTTATATACCCTTTGTTGGCAATGACAGAGGTCAAACGTTTTCTGTAAGTTTTCACAAGGTTTTCACACACTGTTGCTGGTATTTTGGCCCATTCCTCCATGCAGATCTCCTCTAGAGCAGTGATGTTTTGGGGCTGTCGCTGGGCAACACAGACTTTCAACTCCCTCCAAAGATTTTCTATGGGGTTGAGATCTGGAGACTGGCTAGGCTACTCCAGGACCTTGAAACGCTTCTTACGAAGCCACTCCTTCATTGCCCGGGCGGTGTGTTTGGGATCATTGTCATGCTGAAAGACCCAGCCACGTTTCATCTTCAATGCCCTTGCTGGTGGAAGGAGGTTTTCACTCAAAATCTCACAATACATGGCCCCATTCATTCTTTCCTTTACACGGATCAGTCATCCTGGTCCCTTTGCAGAAAAACAGCCCCAAAGTATGATGTTTCCACCCCCATGCGTCACAGTAGGTATGGTGTTCTTTCTCCTCTAAACACGACAAGTTGAGTTTTTACCAAAAAGTTCTATTTTGGTTTCATCTGACCATATGACATTCTCCCAATCCTCTTCTGGATCATCAAGATGCACTCTAGCAAACTTCAGACGGGCCTGGACATGTACTGGCTTAAGCAGGGGGACACGTCTGGCACTACAGGATTTGAGTCCCTGGCGGCGTAGTGTGTTTCTGATGTAGCCTTTGTTACTTCGGTCACAGCTCTCTGCAGGTCATTCACTAGGTCTCCCCATGTGGTTCTGGGATTTTTGCTCACTGTTCTCGTGATAATTTTGCCCTCACGGGGTGAGATCTTGCGTGGAGCCCCAGATCGAGGGAGATTATCAGTGGTCTTGTATGTCTTCCATTTTCTAATAATTGCTCCCACAGTCGATTTCTTCACACCAAGCTACTTACCTATTGCAGATTCAGTCTTCCCAGCCTGGTGCAGGTCTACAATTTTGTTTCTGGTGTCCTTTGACAGCTCTTTGGTCTTGGCCATAGTGAAGTTTGGAGTCTGACTGTTTGAGTTTGCTGACAGGTGTCTTTTATACTGATAATGAGTTCAAACAGGTGCCATTAATACAGGTAACAAGTGGAGGACAGAGGAGCCTCTTAAAGAAGAAGTTACAGGTCTGTGAGAGCCAGAAATCTTGCTTGTTTGTAGGTGACCAAATACTTATTTTACTGAGGAATTTACCAATTAATTCATTAAAAATCCTTCAATGTGATTTTCTAGATTTTTTTTTTCTCATTTTGTCTCTCATAGTTGAGGTATACCTATGATTAAAATTGGGGACTTCTTTCATCTTTTGGTTTCATCTGACCATATGACATTCTCCCAATCCTCTTCTGGATCATCAAGATGCACTCTAGCAAACTTCAGACGGGCCTGGACATGTACTGGCTTAAGCAGGGGGACACGTCTGGCACTACAGGATTTGAGTCCCTGGCGGCGTAGTGTGTTTCTGATGTAGCCTTTGTTACTTCGGTCACAGCTCTCTGCAGGTCATTCACTAGGTCTCCCCATGTGGTTCTGGGATTTTTGCTCACTGTTCTCGTGATAATTTTGCCCTCACGGGGTGAGATCTTGCGTGGAGCCCCAGATCGAGGGAGATTATCAGTGGTCTTGTATGTCTTCCATTTTCTAATAATTGCTCCCACAGTCGATTTCTTCACACCAAGCTACTTACCTATTGCAGATTCAGTCTTCCCAGCCTGGTGCAGGTCTACAATTTTGTTTCTGGTGTCCTTTGACAGCTCTTTGGTCTTGGCCATAGTGAAGTTTGGAGTCTGACTGTTTGAGTTTGCTGACAGGTGTCTTTTATACTGATAATGAGTTCAAACAGGTGCCATTAATACAGGTAACAAGTGGAGGACAGAGGAGCCTCTTAAAGAAGAAGTTACAGGTCTGTGAGAGCCAGAAATCTTGCTTGTTTGTAGGTGACCAAATACTTATTTTACTGAGGAATTTACCAATTAATTCATTAAAAATCCTTCAATGTGATTTTCTAGATTTTTTTTTTCTCATTTTGTCTCTCATAGTTGAGGTATACCTATGATTAAAATTGGGGACTTCTTTCATCTTTTAACTAACTAACTAACTAACTAACTAACCTGCACTTATATAGCGCTTTTCTAGTCACAAAGACCACTCAAAGCGCTTTTACTAGTACTAACCCTCTATTCTAAGGGCCTATAGGAAACAAATATCTAGGGACAATTTAGAACAACCAATTAACCTAACATGCATGTCTTTGGATTGTGGGAGGAAACCGGAGCCCCCGGAGTAAACCCACGCAGCACAGGGAGAACATGCAAACTCCATACAGAAAGGTTCCAACCCCTGCCAGCCTGGGGATTTGAACCAGGAACCTTCTAGCTGTAAGGCAACAGTGCTAACCACTGCACCACCATGCTGCCCATCTCTCCACTTTTAAGTGGGAGAACTTGCACAATTGGTGGCTGACTAAATACTTTTTTGCCCCACTGTAATTGTATTGTGGTGGACACACATGTGTGACCTGCTTTGTGACTCACATTTTAGATCAGAACAAAGGCAGAGCTTCCTGTGAAATTACAGGAAGCTGCAAGGCTTGAGACTGTGGGGGAGTAATTAAAGGATTAAAGAGGAGATGCATTGTTACTGTAAATTTTAATGCAATGTGGTCTGTGAGACATGTACTTGTGAACTGCAAGAGTCCTGGGATTTAAGAACGAGAGTTTCCTGTGTTTCATTCATTCTTCTGTGAGATGTTGGTGATGTGAATAAAGCTGACTTGAGAGAGAGCTCTGTCTTGTCATTCCCACATTCCCACACTGGTGACCCAAGACGAATCATGCAAGAGGAGAATTCCCCCGGGCCAGCCTCGTCAGGAGCCCCCAGCCAAGTGAATGCCGCAACAGTCCAGCTACCGGACTTCTGGCAGAACAATCCACACTCCTGGTTCAACGCGATTGAGGCGCAGTTCAACCTCCGGGGGATATCGGTAGACGCCACAAAATTCTACCACGTAGTCGCAAAGCTGGACAACAACACGGCCCAGCATGTGGAGAGCCTAATCGACCAGCCGCCAGACAGCGACAAATACGGCACGTTGAAGGATGCACTCATCCAGTAATTCACCCCCTCGGTGGAGGAGCGAGCAGAGAGGCTCCTGGCGCTGACGGAGTTGGAAAATGACATGCCCGCGAACCTGATGGAGAAGTTGTTGAGGACTCTGACGACGATCACTTCATTTTCACCCACCTCTTCCTCAGGACTCTACCGTCAGCAGCGAGAGCGACCCTGGCCAGTTCGCCACTGTTGGCTCAACGGCACTACCGCGCGCTGGGCCGAGAGGCGCAGCGGATTGTCACCGCCACCAAGCGGCGCGCGGCCACGGCCACTGCAGCGGAACTCGGCGCGACGACCAGAGATGACAGGGGGCCAGAGGCAGCGGTACCAGACTCACCGACGACGGGGGCGGCAAGGGCCAGGGAATGCGGATCAGACGTCCTTTGTTTCTACCATCGCCGCTTCGCAGAGAGGGCACGCAAATGTGTACCACCGTGCCGGTTTGGGCGTTCAGGAAACGCCAAGACCGGGGGTCGGTAGCAGCCGTGGCCCTCGGGGAGGAGAACAAGCTGCTCTATTTGTTGGACGCACGCTCGGGGAGGCAGTTCCTCGTGGACACAGGCTCCCAGTTGAGTTTCATCACACCTTCCTACGCGGACAGACTAGCAGGTTCCAGTGGTCCCCGGGTGACAGCAGCAAACGGCTCGGAGATTAAGACCTTTGGTGAGAAGACTCTGCTTCTGTCTCTACGCGGCCGTACATTTGAGTGGACTTTTGTTGTAGTAGCAGTGAATTTCAATATGTTGGGGGCTGATTTTTTGTGCTCACATGGGTTGTTGGTTGATCTAGCTAACAGGCGCCTGGTTAATGCGCTTTCTTTTGATTCTATTCCCTGTACAGCCCGAGTGGCCCCGCCAACAGCACAAGCCAACGTCACAGCTGCAAGCGGTAAGTTCCACACACTGCTCACTCAGTTCCCAGCACTCACGTTCCCCACATTTTCGGCAACAGTCGCTAAACACAGGGTGGAGCATTTTATTACCACTACCGGAACGCCCGTTTTCGCAAAAGCTCGGCGCTTGGATGCAGTTAAACTGGCCATAGCACGCGAGAAGTTTGCCAACCTGGAGAGGTTGGGCATTATCAGGCGTTCAAACAGTCCGTGGGCTTCCCCGCTACACATGGTCCCGAAAGCTGACGGATCATGGCGACCTTGCGGGGATTTCCGCAGGTTAAACAACGCTACAGCGCACGACCGCTACCCAATCCCGCATATCCAAGATTTTTCTGTTCATCTGGCAGGGGCACGCGTTTTTTCTAAAATAGACTTGGTCCGCGGTTACCACCAAGTCCCAGTGCGCGCTGAGGACATACCCAAAACAGCGGTAATAACTCTGTTTGGCCTATTCGAGTTTTTACGCATGCCATTCGGACTTAAAGGGGCTGCTCAGACGTTCCAACGCATGATGGACGAGGTGCTTCGCGATCTCCCTTTCGTGTTCGTCTACTTGGACGATATTTTAGTAGCCAGCGCGTCTGAAGACGAACACAAAAAACACCTGGCCACAGTTTTCCGAAGGTTGGGAGATCACGGGTTAATAATCAACCCAGCGAAGTGTCAGTTCGGGGTGGCGCAGATCGGTTTTTTAGGACACCGCGTCTCCCCCGAAGGAGCAGTTCCGCTTTCTGACAAAGTGCGTGCGGTGGCAGATTTTCCCCGGCCGCAGACGGTCAGGGCGTTGCAGGAGTTTTTGGGAATGGTGAATTTTTATAACCGTTTTCTCCCCCGCGCGGCGCAACTCATGCAGCCGCTGTATGCCGTGCTCAAAAAAAAGAAACCCGCGGATAAGGTTGAGTGGTCCCTGGAGCGGGACCAAGCGTTCTCGGAGGTGAAAGCAGCCTTGGCAAAGGCTGCGTCGTTGGCACACCCAAACCCAACGGCCCGCATAGCGCTCACCACTGAAGCATCAGATGTGGCCATAGGGGCAGTCGTGGAGCAACATGTAGCCGGGGTTTGGCAGCCCCTGGCCTTTTTCAGTAGGACCTTGCGCGATAGCGAACGTAAATACAGCGCGTTTGACAGGGAGCTGCTGGCTCTCCATTTGGCCATCCGCCACTTTCAGTTCTGGCTAGAAGGACGCTCTTTCACCGCGTTCGTTGACCACAAACCGCTAACGTTCACGATGGCCAAGGTTTCCAAACCGTGGTCAGGCCGGCAGCAGACACAGCTGGCCACGATATCAGAGTTTACCACTGATATTCAGCATGTGGCGGGCAAACTCAATGTAGTGGCAGATTGCCTCTCGCGCGTCGTGGCAGCCCCAGTCAGCGTAGGAGTAGATTACGCAGCCATGGCCGTGGAGCAGGTTAGTGACGCGGATGTGCGCGCGCTTCAGTCTGGACCAACAGGGTTAAGGCTGGAGAGCAGGGTGCTGCAAGACGGTATGTCCCCCCTAATCTGCGATGTCTCCACTGGACGGCCGCGTCCAGTAGTACCGGCCGCGTGGCGCCGCAGCGTTTTTGACTCGATTCAGTCTTTGGCGCACCCCGGGATGCGCACGTCGGTCAAAATGGTAGGAGAGAAATTTGTGTGGCCGAGCCTTCGCAAACAAGTTAAAGAGTGGGCAGCAGCCTGCACGGCGTGTCAAAGAGCCAAAGTACACAGGCACACGAGGGCTCCTTTGGAGCCGTTTCACATTCCGGCCAAGAGGTTCGATCACATCCATGTGGACCTCGTGGGCCCCCTCCCGCTGTCACAAGGGTACACACACCTTCTGACAATGGTGGACCGCACCACGCGCTGGCCTGAAGTTGTCCCGCTGGCATCAACCACCGCCGAGGACGTGGCGCGCGCATTTTTAACAGCTTGGGTGGCGCGCTTCGGTGTCCCGTCGGACATTACGTCCGACAGAGGCCCTCAATTTGTGTCCGAGCTTTGGTCGACAATGGCCCACAGCCTGGGTGTCACAATTCACCGCACAACCGCGTACAATCCGCAGGCTGACGGGTTATGCAAACGTTTTCATAGGTCATTGAAAGCAGCTCTCAGAGCGTCACTGACAGATGCAAATTGGGTAGACAAGTTGCCGTGGGTGTTATTGGGGTTGCGTTCTGCGCCTAAAGAGGACTTAGAAGCCTCCCCAGTGGAGCTCGTGTTTGCGCAGCCACTCCGGCTGCCCGGGGAGTTTCTCCCAGATAACCCTGCGCCAGACGCCTCCCCGTCTCAGCTGTTGCGGAGTAACATAGAATCAAGCACGCTGCCCGGCCCCACGCACCACAGTTTTCCGCGCGTTTTTGTGCCTAAAACTTTGAAGAACGCAGAGTTTGTTTTTGTCAGACACGATGCACATCGAACCCCGCTGCGACCGCCTTATGACGGACCGTTCAGAGTGCTAGAAACAGGGGACAAGCAGTTTTTGCTAGATTTAGGGGGTAGGAAAGAGAAAGTTGGCATAAACAGACTCAAACCCGCTTTTGTGGTGGCAGACGAGCAAATCAAATCAAATCAAATCAAACTTTATTGTCATATTGCTGTACATACAACTGTAGTGCAGGCAAGATGAAATTGTGTTTCTCTCGGCATCCATATAAGAAGCAGCATGATTTAAGACACACTCCCACATAGCTCCACCCCCCACCCCCACCCCCCCATCCATTCACACATCCCTGAGACATACTTGGGGAAAAAGAATAACTAACTATAATATACAAAATGTTCGTAGGTGCAGTAGTGTGTATGAGAGATTCCGGGTCAGCTGTTCAGCATCCTGACAGCTTGTGGAAGGAAGCTGTTGATCAGTCTGGTGGTTCTGCCTCTGATGCTCCGGAATCGTTTACCAGATGGAAGAAGTTCAAAGTGTTTTTGCAGAGGGTGAGAACGGTCCTTGACAATGTTCAGTGCCCTGCTCCTACAACGGTTCTGAAAAAGTTCTTGGACAGAGGGGAGGGAGACTCCAATTACCCTCTCTGCTCCCTTGACTATCCTCTGCAGGGCTTTTTTGTCTGACATACTGCAGCTGGAGTACCATGTAGCAATGTAGTACGTCAGAACACTCTCCACCACACCTCTGTAGAAGGTCCTGAGGATGCAGATGGGGAGAGAGGCCTGTTTGAGTTTCCTCAAGAAGTGTAGTCTCTGCTGAGCCCGCTTCCTGATCTCCAAGGAATTCTTGCTCCAGGTCAGGTCCTGCGAGATCTGCACTCCGAGGAACTTGATGTTCTCTACTCTCTTCACTAAACGGCCGCCGATGCTGAGGGGGACGTGCTCAGGCTGTGACCGCCGGAAGTCGATAATCATCTCCTTCGTTTTGTCCACGTTGAGCACCAGATTGTTCTCCCTGCACCAGCCCTCCAGGTCTCTCACTTCTTCCCTGTACATTGATTCCTCATCCCTCTGAATAAGTCCCACCACCGTGGTGTCATCTGCAAACTTAATAATCTGGTTCCCCTCATGTCTGGATACACAGTCATGTGTTAGAAGTGTAAACAACAGTGGACTGAGTACACAGCCTTGAGGGGATCCGGTACTCAGCGTGACAGAGTTGGAGATGTTGTTTCCAATCCGGACAGACTGAGGTCTCTCAGTCAGGAAATCCAGGATCCAGAGACATGTGGCGGTGTTCAGACCGAGAAGGAGTAATTTCTCCATCAGTCTCTGGGGAATAATGGTGTTGAATGCTGAACTGAAATCAATGTACAGGAGTCTGGCGTAGGTGTCTTTCTGGTCCAGGTGGGTGATGACAGAGTGTAGGGTGGTGACTATAGCATCCTCCGTGGAGCGGTTTGAACGATATGCAAACTGGAGCGGGTCATGTGATGCAGGCTGTAATGTGTGGTTTGACAAGCCGTTCAAAACACTTTATCACAATTGGTGTCAGTGCAGCGGGACGATAGTCATTCAAACAGGACACCACTGGTTTCTTTGCCACCGGTACAATGATAGAGGTCTTGAAGCATCTGGGAACGATGGCCTGACTCAGGGAGATGTTATAAATGTCAGTCAGGACATCCGCTAACTCGCTCGCGCAGTCTCGGAGCACACGTCCCGGAATGTTGTCTGGACCTGCAGCTTTGCGTGGGTTGACTCTGGTTAGGGTCCTCCGTGTGTCCACTGTGTTGATGGTAAAAGCTGGTCCGACCGATGGTGGGGGTGGGCCAGCCCTCCCTCTGATTGTCGAGTTTGATGTTTCAAAACGTGCAAAGAAGTCGTTAAGCCTGTCTGGAAGCGAAGCGTCGTCATCATCGACCCCCAGCCTAGACTTAAAGCCCGTCAGTGTCCAAACTCCCTGCCACATCTGCTTGGTGTTCCTAGTGTCACAGAGGTGTCCCTGGATTTTTTCCGCATAGGCGCGCTTTGCCGCCTTAATTCCCTTTGAAAGCGCAGACCTGGCTGAGCAGAGGGCGATCCTGTCCTTCGCTCTGAAGGCTGCATCTCTGGCTGTAAGCAGCGAGCGCACCTCTGCAGTCATCCAGGGCTTATGATTACCCCGCATAGTGATGGTCTTCACTGTAGTGAAATCCTCTGTGCACTTCGCGATGTAGCTGGTGACCGTATCAGCATACTCCTCCACATCTGTTTTGTCTTCCTGGGAGGCTGCTATTTTGAAGACCTTCCAGTCTGTGTGCAGAAAACAGTCCTTCAGTGCAGAGGTTGCACTCTCTGGCCAAATCCTGATTTGTTTCACTGCTGGCCTGCTGCGCTTCAATAAAGGTTTGTAGGCAGGCAGCAGCATCACGGACATGTGATCAGAACGGTCGAGATGGGGGCGGGGTATCGCTTTATATGCATCTGTGTTTGTGTACACTAAGTCAGAATCAGAATCAGAATCAGAATCAGATTTATTGCCATTGTTCATGTAGTACACAAACTAGGAATTTGTCTCGGTGCCATGCTGCAACATTAAAAACATGATGAGAAAAAGGGATAAACTAAAAAACTAAAGGACTAAAGACGTGCAATAAGTGTAGAAAAATAAGTAATAATTAATAATAATAATAATAATAATAATAATAATACTAGTAATAATGAGTAGTACTAGTCAAGGCAGTTTAAAAAATTAGCAAGTAGCAGATAATGTGAAGTACCACATAGTGCAGTCGATAATGCAACAGAAAAACAGTGATGATAATGACGTGAGTCTGGTTGAGCTGCTGTACATAGTGCACGAGAGTCAACAAGTCACTTAATGTTCAGCAGTCTGATGGCAGAGGGGAAAAAGCTGTTCATGTGCCGGGAGGTTTTAGTCCGAATGGACCAAAGTCTTCTACCTGAGGGGAGGGGGGCAAACAGTACGTGACCAGGATGTGAAGGATCGGCTATGATCCGGCCAGCACGCCTCCGGGTCCTGGAGATGTACAGGTCCTGGAGAGATGGGAGCTCGCAGCCTATCACCTTCTCAGCAGTGCGCATGACGCGCTGCAGCCTTAGTCTGTCCCTGGCAGTGGCTCCTGCATACCACACAGTTATGGAGGAGGTGAGGATGGATTCGATGATGGCCGTGTAGAACTGCACTAACATCTTGGTGGGTAGCTTGAGCTTCCTCAGCTGCCGCAGAAAGAACATCCTCTGCTGGGCCTTTTTGATGAGGGAGCTGATGGTTGGCTCCCATTTGAGGTCTCGGGTGATGATGGTTCCCAAGAAGCGGAAGGAATCTGCAATGGTGATGGGAGAGCCTGTGATGGTGAGGGGGGGCAGGGGGGTTGTGACTTTCCTGAAGTCCACAATCATCTCCGCTGTCTTCAGAGCATTCAGCTGCAGGTTGTTGTGGCTGCACCAGGACACCAGCTGGGCCACCTCTTCCCTGTAGGCGGACTCGTCGCCGTTGGAGATGAGCCCGATGAGGGTGGTGTCGTCCGCAAACTTAATCAGCTTAACAGACTGGTGGGAGGAGGTGCAGGAGTTGGTATAAAGGGAGAAGAGTAGGGGGGAAAGTACACAGCCCTGGGGTGATCCAATGCTGATGCTAACAGAGTCTGAGACAGACTTCCCCAGCCGCACATGCTGTCTCCGGTCCGTCAGGAAGTCGGTGATCCACCTGCAGAGGGAGTCAGGCACGTTGAGCAGGGACAGCTTGTCCTGGAGCAGATCGGGGCGGATGGTGTTGAATGCGGAGCTGAAGTTCACAAACAGAATCCTGGCGTAGGTTCCCGGGGAGTCCAGGTGCTGCAGGATGGAGTGGAGGGCCAGGTTGACTGCGTCGTCCACAGACCTGTTAGCACGGTAGGCAAACTGCAGCGGGTCTAGGAGGGGTGTGGTGATGGACTTGAGGTGAGACAGGACCAGGCGCTCAAAGGACTTCATGACTACAGAGGTGAGCGCTACAGGCCTGTAGTCGTTAAGTCCAGTAATCCGTGGCTTCTTGGGGACAGGGATGATGGTGGAGGATTTGAGGCAGGTCGGCACGTGACATTGCTTAAGGGGGGTGTTAAAAATGTCTGTGAAGACAGGAGCCAGCTCTTTCGCACAGTGTCTCAGGGTGGAGGGAGACACACCGTCCGGCCCGGGGGCCTTGCGCGGGTTCAGTCTGGAGAACTGTCTGTGCACGTCCTGCTCACATATTCCAACATATTCTCTCCTCTGGTCTTAAAGTCTACACATTGTTTAAACTTGGGGAGCACAGCCTTTAGGCTGGTGTGGTTAAAATCCCCCGCAGCCACCACAAAACTGTCCGGGTGTGAAGTTTGGATTTCACTGATCGCATTGTGCAGTACCCTGAATGTCTTCTTAGCATTAGCTTTAGCATTAGGGCTCAGCACTATGTAAACACCAGCTACAAACACGTTGCTGAATTCCCTCGGCAAATAATAAGGCCGACAATTTACAATAAGGAACTCTGCCAACGGAGAGCAGTGTTTAGACACTAACGTGGCATTAACGCACCAGTTCTTGTTAACATAGATGCATAGCCCCCCCCCCCCCCGGCTCTTACCGGAGCTCGCTGTTTCCCTGTCGGCATGGAACATCGCCATATCTTCCAGTTGAATGGCCTCGTCAGGAATGTTGCTGTGGAGCCATGTCTCGGTAAAAACAAACACACAGCAGTCCCTCCACTCTCTCCGGGTTTCTCTCAGCAGACGCAGTTCGTCCACCTTGTTTTCGAGGGCGCGGACGTTAGAGAGAAGAAGCGACGGTACCACTGGTCTGGAGGGGTTAGCCTTTAGCCTAGCATGGATCACGGCCCTTTTTCCGTGCTTTTGCTTGCGTTCGCTCCGCTTCCGCTTCCTCCTCTCTCGGGTAGCTTCCATCAGGGACTCCGCCAGAATTCCATGCTGGCGTAGAATGTCCAAATCACAACCGATCACTGCGATTCTTGCAGTAGTAATGTTTCCCCAGAACACCCGCAGGGACTGATAAAAGGTTTCCACCCCCAGACGGCAAATCCCCAGCGTGACGGCGCCGCAAAGACGTTGAATCCCAGCTACAGCAGATACGGCAGGAGACTAAAGCCTAGACAGCATGTGGACTGATGTGTATTGATACTATCATGGCATGCATGTTGTTATTCTCTTGTTTGTTCTAAAATGTTGGGGGGGCTTGTGTGGTGGACACACATGTGTGACCTGCTTTGTGACTCACATTTTAGATCAGAACAAAGGCAGAGCTTCCTGTGAAATTACAGGAAGCTGCAAGGCTTGAGACTGTGGGGGAGTAATTAAAGGATTAAAGAGGAGATGCATTGTTACTGTGAATTTTAATGCAACGTGGTCTGTGAGACATGTACTTGTGAACTGCAAGAGTCCTGGGATTTAAGGACGAGAGTTTCCTGTGTTTCATTCATTCTTCTGTGAGATGTTGGTGATGTGAATAAAGCTGACTTGAGAGAGAACTCTGTCTCGTCATTCCCACATGGGGGAGTAATTAAAGGATTAAAGAGGAGATGCATTGTTACTGTGAATTTTAATGCAACATGGTCTGTGAGACATGTACTTGTGAACTGCAAGAGTCCTGGGATTTAAGGACGAGAGTTTCCTGTGTTTCATTCATTCTTCTGTGAGATGTTGGTGATGTGAATAAAGCTGACTTGAGAGAGAACTCTGTCTCGTCATTCCCACATTCCCACAGTATCCTGAATATGTTTTCGTAAACAGCTAAAATAACAAAACTTGTGTCACTGTCCAAATATTGTTGGGCCTAACTGTATAGACTAAAAAGAGTAGGGCCCAACACAGATCCCTGTGGAACTCCGTGACTGAGCTTAGAGTTGGAAGAAAATTCATCACTGATATGGACAAACTGAAATCTATTGGACAAATAAGATCTAAACCACTGCAACGGAGTTCCACTCAGTCCAACAACAAGTGTTCAACAAGTGAACAAGTGTTCTAATCTATCAAGTGGAATGGCATGATCGATAGTGTCAAAGGCTGCACTAAAATCTAAAAGAACAAGAATAGAGACAAGTCCATTATCAGATGCAGTCAGGAGATTATTAGTGACATTGACTAAGGCAGTTTCAGTGCTGTGATGAGCTCTGAACCCAGATTGAAACACCTCAAACAAACCAACTCCCTGCAAATGGTCAGATAATTGCACAGCAACAACTCTTTCCAAGATTTTTGAAATGAAAGGCAAATTAGAGATTGGTCGATAATTGGCCAAAACTCCAGGATTGAGCGTCGGTTTTTTGAGTAAGGGTTTAATTACAGCAGTTTTAAAAGCCAGTGGTACATAACCCAGAGTTAAAGAAGAATTAATTATAAGAAGAATATGGCTACCAATAATTGGGAAGATAATTTTAAATAACCTGGAAGGAATAGGGTCCAAAAGGCAAGATGAAGGCTTAGATAAGGAAATTATTTTATCTAACTCTAAGAGGTCGATTGGAGTAAACTTATCTAAGCAGATATCAGTTGAGGGAGCTGCAGTAGTTAATGTACTTGAGTTTACGGTAGGAAGAATCTGACTGATTTCATCTCTAATAGATAAAATTTTACGATTGAAAAAGTTCAGAAAGTCCTGACTAGAAAGCTCAGGGGGGATGCGAGGATTGATCGAGTCTCTTTGTAAGCCTGGTTATAGTGTTGTGGATTTAAGAAGAAGAATGAATGAATGAAACACAGGAAACTCTCGTCCTTAAATCCCAGGCTATAGTGCAATGTCACGTGCCGATCTGCCTCAAATCCTCCACCATCATCCCTGTCCCCAAGAAGCCACGGATTACTGGACTTAACGACTACAGACCTGTAGCGCTCACCTCTGTAGTCATGAAGTCCTTTGAGCGCCTGGTCCTGTCTCACCTCAAGTCCATCACCACACCCCTCCTAGACCCGCTGCAGTTTGCCTACCGTGCTAACAGGTCTGTGGACGACGCAGTCAACCTGGCCCTCCACTCCATCCTGCAGCACCTGGACTCCCCGGGAACCTACGCCAGGATTCTGTTTGTGGACTTCAGCTCCGCATTCAACACCATCCGCCCCGATCTGCTCCAGGACAAGCTGTCCCTGCTCAACGTGCCTGACTCCCTCTGCAGGTGGATCACCGACTTCCTGACGGACCGGAGACAGCATGTGCGGCTGGGGAAGTCTGTCTCAGACTCTGTTAGCATCAGCATTGGATCACCCCAGGGCTGTGTACTTTCCCCCCTACTCTTCTCCCTTTATACCAACTCCTGCACCTCCTCCCACCAGTCTGTTAAGCTGATTAAGTTTGCGGACGACACCACCCTCATCGGGCTCATCTCCAATGGTGACGAGTCCGCCTACAGGGAAGAGGTGGCCCAGCTGGTGTCCTGGTGCAGCCACAACAACCTGCAGCTGAATGCTCTGAAGACAGCGGAGATGATTGTGGACTTCAGGAAAGTCACATCCCCCCTGCCCCCCCTCACCATCACAGGCTCTCCCATCACCTTTGCAGATTCCTTCCGCTTCTTGGGCACCACCATCACCCGAGACCTCAAATGGGAGCCAACCATCAGCTCCCTCATCAAAAAGGCCCAGCAGAGGATGTTCTTTCTGCGGCAGCTGAGGAAGCTCAAGCTACCCACCAAGATGTTAGTGCAGTTCTACACGGCCATCATCGAGTCCATCCTCACCTCCTCCATAACTGTGTGGTACGCAGGAGCCACTGCCAGGGACAGACTAAGGCTGCAGCGCGTCGTGCGCACTGCTGAGAAGGTGATAGGCTGCAAGCTCCCATCTCTCCAGGACCTGTACATCTCCAGGACCCGGAGGCGTGCTGGCCGGATCATAGCCAATCCTTCACATCCTGGTCACGTGCTGTTTGCCCCCCTCCCCTCAGGTAGAAGGCTTCGGTCCATTCGGACTAAAACCTCCCGGCACATGAACAGCTTTTTCCCCTCTGCCATCAGACTGCTGAACACTAAGTGACTTTTGACTCTCGTGCACTATGTACAGCAGCTCAACCAGACTCATGTCAATCATCACTGTTTTTCTGTTGCATTATTGACTGCACTATGTGGTACTTCACATTATCTGCTACATGCTAATTTTTTAAAACTGCCTTGACTAGTACTACTCATTATTACTAGTATTATTATTATTATTACTTATTATTACTTATTTTTCTACACTTATTGCACGTTTCTAGTCCTTTAGTTTTTTAGTTTATCCCTTTTTCTCATTATGTTTTTAATGTTGCAGCATGGCACCGAGACAAATTCCTAGTTTGTGTATCACATGAACAATGGCAATAAATCTGATTCTGATTCTGATTCTGATTCTGATTCTGTTGAAGAGAAACCTGGGGTTATTCTTGTTTGCTTCTATTAATGCAGAATAATAGCTTGATCTAGCTTTTCTAAGAGATTTTTTTTATAGATTAAGAAATGATTTCTCCACGCTAAGTAGAATTCATCTGAATTAGCTGAAGGCCATTTCCTTTCCAATTGATGAGTTTTCTGTTTTAAGCCACAAGTTTCTGAGTTAAACCAACGGGTTAGAAATCTCTGGTTAGACTTTTTCTTTTTTAAAGGGGCTACCAAATCTAGAGTCCGATGCAGAGAGGCAGAAACACCATCAACCATGCTATCAATCACGAATGGAGCAGACTGTCCATCACTTATTTCTGTTGTTTCTGTTGTGTTGACCCATGGCATAGAGGAGACAATCTGCAAAAATTTAGCAACGTCATCAGAAAGACATCTGCTGTAGTAGTATTTTTCTTCAGGAAATAAGTGATCAGAAATAATGAAATCAAAAATTAACAGACAATGGTCAGACAGTACGGGATTATGAGAAGACACTACCAGATTTTTGATATCTATACCATAAGTCAAAACAAGGTCCAATGTATGGTGGAAATAATGGGTAGATTTTTTTACTTTTTGGGAAAACCCTATTGAGTCTAAAATTGAATTGAATGCCTTATTAAGACAGTCACTCTCTACATCAACATGTATATTAAAGTCCCCTACAATAACTAGAAAAGCACTTGGAGAGCGCAGACCTCCGCCAAGCACCACAGTTCCCCCCATACAGTGTTTGTGTGTACGTTTTCAGATTCCTTGACCATGAAAACATATGACTAGCAATTGGATTCACAATGATAGGATTAGTGGTTGAGTAGTTATTCACGAAAATCGCATTGTCCGTAATGGCGGTTTAGTGCCACAGTTCCCCCCATACAGTGTTTGTGTGTACGTTTTCAGATTCCTTGACCATGAAAACATATGACAAGCAATTGGATTCACAATGATAGGATTAGTGGTTCATTAGTTATTGACGAAAATGGCATTTTCCGTAATGGTGGCTTTCTTCTCGACGGTGATCCGGATCACCACCAAAATGTAATTACCTGTAGGATACCCCATTTCTGACAATCTGTGAAAATTTCATGAAAATCCGTCCATAACTTTTTGAGTTATCTTGCTAACAAACAAACAGACAGACAAACAAACAAACAAACCAACGCTGATGATCACATAACCTCCCCCTTTGGCGGAGGTAATTATTCTATCAGATTTCAGCACTAAATCAGCTAAAAATTCGGCAAATTCCGACAGAAACTCTGAATAGGCCATGGGAAGACGATAAACTATGGCAAAGAGAATTGGGTTCAAGCCAAGATTGCCAACAGACCCCACACTGAGGACCAAACCTTCAAAGGAATTAAAACATAATTTTTGCTTAACATTAACTAGTAATTTAGAATGGAAAATTGCTGCCACTCCACCACCATGACCAGAACCTCTGGGGTTATGACAGTTTAAATACCCAGAAGGAGTTGATTCAGTCAGACCAACATAATCATCAAGCCTGAGCCAGGTCTCTGTGAGGGATAGTAGATCGATCTGATGATCGATTAATAGATCATGAACCAGAAGAGACTTAGAAGATAGAGACCTAATGTTTAATAAACCACATTTAATTTTTAAATTTTGGGGAGGAACAGAGGCCAATTTATTAATTTTATTAATTTTAGGGACTTGAGGCTGGATTAGAATTTTACCAACATTTTGTTTAATCAATTTGGGAAGTTTATGCATTCTATTTTTTTTTTTTACTTTTTTATTAACTTTAGAGGGAGCAGAAAAAGGTTCTCTAAGGGAGGAGACAGGGGCAAAGTTGAAGGGTGGTGGATGAGGAGGAGCTGCAGGAGTGCATGTGTTTTTCAAGTTGTGTTGTATTTGTCCTGGGTTACAATATTTAGGGCAACGGGAGACAGACTCAGTCTCTGTAGGATTATAAATCAAAGGCTGATCCAAACAGTAAAGACCACCTGAATTAATGGGATCGATACAAGAAGTGAGAACAGAACCAGAAAAGGGCAGCTTGGCAAACCCAGAAGCTTCAGAGCGAGTAAACACGCCAGGTCCCAGTCACTGTACTAAAAAACATCGAATGGAATAGAATAGATTGTCTCTTAAAACATGTGCACCAAGTCTATTTGGGTGGATGCCATCAGGCCTCATAAGTGATGGGCGGTTCCAAAATAAGTTAAAATTGTCAACAAAATCAATGTTAAAAATAGGACATGTAAAACACAGCCAAGAATTAAGACCGAGAGTTCTGCTAAAACAATTGCAGCCTCGTCTGAGAGGTGCCAAAGGCCCAGAGATAAGCGCACGTCTGCACAGTTCATAAGAGTGGACAGAAGGCTCCTGAAGTCACTTTTTAAAATCTCCGACACTTCATCTGGGATGTTATTGCATCCCACATGCACAACGACAGTTTGTACGTGAGGGAATTCATTCAGCAGGTCAGGGATAAGAACCTCAATGTCAGAGACTCTGGCCCCGGGAAAAAAATCGAGTAACACAGTACCTGCTTCTGACATTCCTCACGTCACCAATTACCAGTGTCGTCTGGGGGGAAGGGGGGGGGTTGTCGATGGATTCTGACGAGGAGAGTAATTTTGAAGAGGGTTATGTTGTTGTTGCGAAGGCGGGGTGATGCGCCCTCTTCTATCTGGAGCTGGTGTGTAATTTGACACACCCAGGGTGGTCTTTATCCAGGGTTTGTGGACATGAGCTGCCGCTGAAGGAGAGGAGGGAGGACGAGGGGCGTCCACGGGCAGACGGCCAGCGTCCAGGTGGGGAAAATCCTCCAGGGAAAGGATATCAAATCTGTTTTCCAAGGACACAGGAAGAGGAGAGGCGCGGCCCATTCTGGTCGATCAATGATGGTTATTAGCTGGTTGAACCAAGGTCCAGGGTGCGGATGGAGGATGAGAGGGACCAACCGAAGCTTTGGGTTTAGCCTCGAGACGAAGCCAGTGTTTGTTGCTGAGGTCCTGGACGTCTGCGGAGGCTGGAGCAGAAGTGGAGGTAGATGTGGAGACGTGCTGAGCTCACCCAAGTAAGTAGCACTATCCGCCAGCTGCGAGACGGTAGCTGGAGCCGATGATTGCCCGAGAATGATGGGGTCGAGGTGGTCCTCGGCCTCCCGAATCTTGTAAAGGTTGGAGAGCCTCGTTTCCAGCTCAGAGACCTTGCCGAGGAGCGATAAACAGCGGGTACATGTCAGAGAAGGAGCCATGGCATTCCAGGCGCTGAGATGGTTTTTGGCCAGCTAGCCAAAAACAGCTAAAATAGCTAAAAACAAGTTAGCTGAAAGTTAGCTGAAAACAGGCTAGCAGGAAGCCTAGCCCGGTAAAAAGTAGCCCAGCCAGTGAACGGACCTAATCATGCGTACGAACGGGCTTTTAGGCAAGGCCAATACCGAGCTAACAGTAAACAAAAACTAGTAACAACAAACAGAGATAAAAAATTAAAAAAATTAAAAATGAAATCAATAAAAACAGTCAATAAAAACAAACAAAAATGGAGAAAATAGTACTCTGACGCGATAAGTGTCAGACGCAGCTGTCACGCAATATACCTTCTGGAATTATGGCCAAAAAGTTCAACCTTGGTTTCATCATCATCATCACATGCATTTGGGAGATTTTCAAATGTGTTTTTGCAAAATGTAGCCGGGCTTGGATGTTTTTCTTCGTAAGATAAGGCTTCCATCTTGCCACCCTACCCCATAGCCCAGACATATGAAGAAGATGGGAGATTGTTGTCACATGTACTAAACAACCAGTACTTGCCAGAAATTCCTGCAGCTCCTTCAGTGTTGCTGTCAGCCTCTTGGCAGCCTTCCTGACCAGTTTTCTTTTCGTCTTTTCATCAATTTTGGAGGGATATCCAGTTCTCGGTAATGTCACTGCTGTACCATATTTTCTCTACTTGATGATGGCTGTCTTCACTGTGTTCCATGGTGTATTTAACGCCTTGGAAATTCTTTTATACCCTTTTCCCGAGTGATACCTTTGAACAATGAGATCCCTCTGATGCTTTGGAAGCTCTCTGTGGACCATAGCTTGTGCTGTAAGATATGACTACAAAAATGTCAGGAAAAGCCTATTAGAACAGCTGAACTTTATTTGGGGTTAATCAGAGGTACTTTAAATGGTGGCATTTAACATGAGTTTGAATGTGATTGGTTAATTCTGAACACAGCCACATCCCCAGTTATAACAGGGTGTACATATTTATGCAACCAGGTTATTGTAAGTTTTTTATTTTTTATTTTTCCCCTTAAAAGATTTCAGTTTGTTTTTCTCTTGGGTTGCACAGGTGATAGGTCACATTAATGATGGAAAAAGTTTTGAAATAATTTATCTTGGTCTCACTTTTTTACATCACAAAAACCTGGCAATTGAACAGGGGTGTGCAGACTTTTTATATCCACTGTATCAGAGGGACAGTTCAGGTTGAGCGGTTTGGAGACAAAGTAAGAGAGGCAAGGCTGAGATGGTTTGGACATGTGCAGAGGAGGGATAGTGGGTATACTGGACAAAGGGTGTTGAAGGTGGAGCTGATAGGCAGGAGGAAAAGGAAGACCACAGAGAATATTCACAGATATAATAAAGGAGGACATGGAGAGGTTTGATGTTACAGAAGAAGATGGAAGGGATAGGGTGAGATGGAGGCAGATGATCCATTGTGGCGACCCCTAAAGGGAGCAGTTGAAAGAAGAAGAAACCGTGATCCGTAACTATCTAACAGAGTTTCTAAAATGAGGCAAAAGAAAAATAGGCACAAGAAAGAGAGCAGAAAAAAGTGGCCACCAAATTAAATTCATGAAATTTTCTCTTGTGGAGTGATGATAAGTAACAACTGATACAGGACCAGCAGAGGTGGCTAATAATGAATTACATCTACTCAAGTAAATGTATTCAATACGTTTTTCCACAAAATTGTACTTTACTGAGTATTTTTAATGTACATTACTTTTTACCCTAACTTGAGCAGGTTTTTAAAGAAAAAAAAAACTTTTACTCAACATACCTGGTTAAAGGATAAGACCTGCTAGCGCTTTTTCTGTACTCTGACTGACTTACTTCTGGTTTTGCTTATTTGAACTAAGACCGGTTTTTGAAGTTTTTTCAGTTATATTCAGTGATGTGTGGAGATACTAAGGATCAGGTAAGCAGTTTTGGGCAGGGACACACATCACTGTTTCCTCTTTTTTCCAAGACCTACAAAATTTACAAGAAAAAAAATGGGAAAATGTGCAGGGAAACAATGCTAATTTACAAAAAAAAAAAGATATTTACAATTAAAATTTCAAAAAATTATTTTGAAAAATTAATATTTCTTCAGAAAAAAAGTTGAGAAAATGTTTATATTTCAGGGTTAAAAAAAAGTGGCAGCTGCCAGTGGTACTGCTCAGCCTGCTGGTATTCAGAGCACTGAATGGCTGGCTGAACTTTTGTGCAAAGTTGTGCAACCTGTTACAGTTGCACAAAATCAAAATTGTCCCAGATTTCTCATAGATGCAACTATGGGATCAATATGAAAAGCCATTTCATTCACAAGTTATCATGTTTACAAGGTTTTTTGAGAGTTGATCCAAAATTCAAACTCATCCCAGATTTTTCACAAATATACGTTGCTATGGTATCCATGTGAAACATGTACATTGTTTCCTGTGTAAGTTATATTCACAATGTATTGAAATGAAACTCAAAAACCTTGACCTTATGACCCCAAACCCATAATTTGAGGTCAGCGTGGTGACCCTAGCTTTCTTTGTTCTTGAAATACTAGAGCATGCCCGTAGAAAGCAAGTATTCCTGTCTGAAACAGGTAGCCCAATCAGGCTTTACAGACCCAAATGTAGGCTGTGTTTGAAAGTGGAATACAGAGGTGTAGCCTATATGTAGGCAATCAAACATGCTAAGACTTTGACAAATATGAAAGAGACTGAATGGCACTAAGATTTATTTGATTGTGTGAAAATTAATTACAGAATAATTGAAAATGAATGGGACATTCAATATTAGTGACTGTTTAAGAACTGCTTGTTTATTTTTTGTCAGGTTATTTATTTGTCTGATCTTTTATGACTTATATTCATAATAGTGTATACTATTTGAGGAATGGGAGTTGTTCAGTCACCATTATAGTTTATAGTGTATTGTCAATAAATTCATGCAGTATTATAACAGGACATGTTTACAAATATTTGAGACCCATTCTGGTGCATCCTTTTATATTTTAGTAATATTATAAGTACAAGACACCAAACATTGTTATGCACAGCAGAATGACCTGTTGCATCAGTGTTGTCCATTTGTCTGAAAATATTTAAGTAAAAATGATTTATTTCGCTATTTGGCCATTTTTGTGTCTTGTCATTTAGTCAAAGCATGCATACAGTGGTGTGAAAAAGTGTTTGCCCCCTTCCTGATTCTCTTTTTTTTTTTTGTATGTTTGTCACACTTAAATGTTTCAGATCATCAAACAAATTTAAATAGACAAAGATAACACAAGTAAACACAAAATGCATTTTTTTAATTGAAGGTGTTTATTATTAAGGGTAAAAAAAAATCCAAACCTACATGGCCCTGTGCAAAAAAGTGACCCCCCCCCCACCCCCCGTTGAAACCTAAATTAACTGTAGTTTATCCTGTCTTTGGAAAGCTGAGTTCAATTTCTCTAGCCACACCCAGGCCTGGTTACTGCCACACCTGCTGGCTGGCACAGCTATTGACGCCGCCAAGGACACAGCCCAAGGACTGATAATTTTTTCACACATAAGGAGTTGTTCCGAACTCGTTATAAGAACTCCTTATACAAAGATATAGAGTGATGATGGTCAGGTCAGTGGCGGTAATGCACCTGTAAGCTGGATGCCAACAGCAAATCAAATCTAAAAGAGGAAGATGAAGTGAAGCACACCAAAAGATTCTCAAAAGCTTGACATCATGCTGCAATCCAAAGAAATTCAGGAACAAATGAGAAACAAAGTAATTGACATCTTATCAGTCTGGAAAAGGTTATAAAGCCATTTCTAAAGCTTTGGGACTCTAGCAAACCACAATGAGAGCCATTATCCACAAATGGCGAAAACATGGAACAATGGTGAATCGTCCCAGGAGTGGCCGGCCGACCAAAATAACCCCAAGAGTGCAGCAACGACTCATCCAAGAGTTCACAAAACACCCCACAACAACATCCAAAGAACTCCAGACCTCACTTGCCTCAGTTAAGGTCAGTGTTCATGACTCCACTGTAGCATCATCTCACTTTGGCTCATCAATAAGAATTATTCTTCTGCTTAAAGACATTGTTTCACCCAGGAAAAGGACAGTCAAGAACTACTCTGTCATTCCCCCAGGCCACAGCTCAACTCACATTCCTTTGCTAAAACCAGTCTAAGGAATTCACCCTAATACATTTCCTGTTTTGGCTTTTATGGCCCCAACAAACGTGGAGACATGGAACAGAACCCTGGAGTACGTCATATGGTCACTACAAAGATCCACAGCTCAATATTGCCCTCTGGCAACTCTGGGACATGCTGATCCTTAAGACTCATCTCTAAACCTCTTCCTCTTTTTCAGGACACCATGGGAAAAGCAAATGGACTCTTGATGTTTATTCTGGACAATCAACAATAGGTTTGAAATGTATTAATCCTTGATTTAAATATCTGCATGCTAAAATGTTTAGATGAATGTTTATTCCTGCATGTTAATTTATAAGCACTGGGTATAAGTTGCATGATCACTAAGACTAGGTTAGAGAATATACATAAGTGTATAGAGGAATACTCCAGTATTAAAATGTGTATTAGATTTGCAAAGTGTCTCTCAAATCATGTGACTGCCAGCAGCCAATCTCTGCTTGACAACAGCTCTCTCAAAATGCAGACAAAAGACTGTTTGCCCATTGGGCTAAAGTTCAATAAAGCCCGCCCACGAAGGAAGCCTATTTGCTGAGCTCCTGTCAACCCGGAAGCCTGCGAAAGCTCGACTGAATTTATAAAAGGAAGGAGACCCATTGCTACTTTTTTTTTTTCGCCACCGCCTATCAAGATCACTCTCTTTCGGCTTTTCACTTCCATTGTCTTCGTCTCTACACAGGAGAAAACCACTGGAAAACAAAGGGACTTCTCCCACGTGTTGTTTTTCGACGATCACAGAGCAGATAACTCGTAATTTTGTGTTTTGTAACTATGTATTTTAATGTTTTTCTTTTCTCTTAAACATCCGGGAATTGATTCTTTTTTCTTTGAGCTCATTCTAATCAGGAGTTAAACCCCAATCCTAGACGTTTATTTCTATCACTTTTTCCTGTTAAACTTTCTGTAAAACCACCGTTTTTAATTTTAATGTAAGCTTTAATCATGACTTTATTTTTATAATATTTTTATTGACCAATCCCACACCAGAAGCCCTTTTATTTAAAGTCCGAAACTCTTTTAATTTGAGATCAGATTAGATAAATTTAATTATTATCGAATTCCTCTGGGAAAGCTGTTTGCCAACGAAGAGAAAAGGAGACGCAGCTCGCCACAATCATGAGCAGCTGAAGAAATCCCCACACCATGAGGAGGAGACGCCCTGGGCCAGATCGCAGCCCAGGTGATCAACACAACAAAATCTCATATTGTGACAACCGAATATTTGCTGGACAAATATTCTGGGTTTTGGCACTTCTCCACATCAAAAACTACAGGACAATGCAGAAGGACCTTCAACATCAAACGCCTGTCACGTGAGCTGAAATGTTATTCATCTGCTGAATTAAACTTCTGAGATTCGATAATAATTTGATATCTAATCAGATGCCAATTAAGGAGCCATTAACGTAACTCCTCTTTTCATTAAAATTCCGTTTTTATTTTCTTAAGAGTAATCCAGAACTTTTCATATAATTAGTAAAACTTTCCCCATAAATTTGCGTTGTCTTCCACAATCTGTTAACTCAAACTGATCTAAATTCATTTCAGTTAACTCTGGTTCTGCAAATGCTGGCATTGTTAATCTATCATTTACAAGTTTAATTTTGTGGTTAATGAAATCATTGCAATGTCTGTTAATCATCATTTCATTTAATAAATATGTGAAAATGAGAGGAGTTGCTGAGAATTTATTTCATTCTGAGTCTGGTTCAAGTCCCCAGTATCGAATTCACTAAAATTTTGAGACTGATTACTAATTAATTTATTGAGTGATTAAACAGATATAAAGTGAAATTAAAGATTAAATTGCTTCTTAGAGATAGAAGCTGGTGCCCCACGAGTGTTATTAATTTTTCCAGTGTACTGTATATGAACCGAGACTTCATCTCTGGTTCCAATACATTAATATAAATCAAATAATTTTTATACCTGATCATAATTATTAACCTCTTGCACTCCGTTGTACCACGGGCGGGCAAGTCTCTGCGTCCCAGAGCGCACGAGGGTGCTCTCGTGCACCCTCGTGCGCTCTAGGACGCACGATGGAGCTGCGTCCAAGTGTGGACTGAAAATAAAAGCTGCATTTCCGTTCTTCCACTGCAGACACAGCCGCGAACAGATTAGTTCATCTGATTGACCTCTCATTCGACTAATAAGAGCCATGAATTGGGTTTCTGAAACCTTGAAGAACCAACGACTGAAAACCTAGCAAGAAGGACCCGCCTACCAACGCTGTGAATGCAGCGTGCCAATTGAAGCAGAGAAGTTCGCGAGCTGTTTTTTGTAAGGCTGGGTGAAGACAGACTGCTGCAGCAGATAAAAAAAGGACCCGCAGGAAGAACCATCACAGACCCAGCAGCATGAAGACCACCCACAAGTGCTACCTGTGTGACAGGGACAGCCATTCGCGCATCGACCTCTTCAGTCACAGGCGGTGCTTTTTTTTTTTTTTTATTCGAGCAGAATAGACGTTTAGGATTCTCTTCCATGGTCATCATAGACCGACGGAGGCCGACGACGAAGGTCGTAAATCATTCGCCAAAACCGCAATCATGGAATTATGTTTTGACCGGGTCGCGAGACCAGAGCCACGAGCGAACCAGCGTCGCGTTCGTCTGACAATGAGGAAGAGAAGTTCGCCAGGACACTGCTGCTGTGAAGAGGTAAGGTGTTATAAGCTAAATTATTCTTTATCCCTGAAAATTGTAATCAAAAATGACTTTTGACCGATCGGTAAATTACAACTGTGCGGCGCATGAAGTCCGAAGTTCGTGCGCCGTGGTACATGGGACGTGCGCCGCGTCCAGACCGTAACCCCCCCCCCGCTACTCTTCTGTAGCGAGGGGGGGGGCAGTCGCGGTGACTGCGCCGCTGTCGCCACATGACTATTCCGTCATGTAGCGATGGCCGATGTCCATCCTCTGTAGCGAGGGAGGGGGAACCCCCCCCCCCCCACACACACACACACACAGCCCTGAGTGTCATCTTTCATTTGAGCCCAACATCAAGCTTCTATATTGAATCATTCAAAAGTTACAGACATTTTTCCAAACTGTGCCATTTGGCACAATTTGGCACAGTTCCAAAACGCCTGGGAACTACCTGAGGAAAAAGCTGTGTAATATATTCATTTTTTGTGGTATTGTTACAAAATTTTGACCTCAGCTGGATAACACTTGGTTCTACATTTCTGTTGCATTTTCCAGCCCGGATCTGAAGCTGTGTGTTATTTGCAAGCATTTGTATCCAAAAAAACACCCAGGCCAAATTTATTTTCTTCAAGTTCAGTATGTTTAGATGACTGTAACTCAGTGGCCGGAGCACTTAGAGAGATTATGACTGTTTTGCCAAAAAATTCAAAGTGTTTTCTTTTAAATGAGACCAACCCCATGAAGATGCTGCAAAGGATTGAAGAACAGCTTTCGATTTACTTTGGGCACGTTATTTTTTGGCGTTTTTAGGGAAATTGACCGGAGTGCAAGGGGTTAATTCATATAGTGTTACACCACCATAAGAAAGAGACTGGGCAAAAATGGCCTGCATGGCAGAGTTCCAAGATGAAAAGCACTGCTGAGCAAAAAGAACAAAGGCTCATCTCAGTTTTGCCAGAAAACATCTTGATGATCAACCCGACTTTTGGGAAAATACTCTGTGGACTGACGAGACAAAAGCTGAACTTTTTGGAAGGTGTGTGTCCCATTACATCCGGAGTAAAAGTAACACAGCATTTCAGAGAAGGAACATCATACCAAAAATAAAATATGGTGGTGGTAGTGTGATGGTCTGGGGCTGTTTTGCTGCTTCAGGACTTGGAAGAATTGCTGTGGTAAATGGAACCATGAATTCTGCTGTCTACCAAAAAATCCTGAAGGAGAATGTCCGGTCATCTGATCGTGACCTCAACCTGAAGCGCACTTGGTTTCTGCAACAGAACAATGATCCAAAACACACCAGCAAATCCACCTCTGAATGGCTTAAGAAAAACAAAATGAAGACTTTGGAGTGGTCTAGTCAAAGTCCTGACCTGAATTTGATTAAGATGCTGTGGCATGACCTTAAAAAGGTCGTTCATGCTCGAAAACCCTCCAATGTGGCTGAATTACAACAATTCTGCAAAGATGAGTGGGCCAAAATTCCTCCACAGCACTGTAAAAGACTCATTGCCAGTTATCACGAATGCTTTATTGCAGTTGTTGCTGCTAAGGGTGGCCCAACCAGTTTTTAGGTTTAGGGGGCAATCACTTTTTCACACAAGGCCATGTAGGTTTGGATATTTTTTCCCCCTTAATAATAAACACCTTAATTTAAAAACTGCATTTTGTGTTTACTTGTTATCTTTGTCTAATATTTAAATTTGTTTGATCTGAAACATTTAAGTGTGACAAACACACAAAAAAATGAGAAATTAGGAAGGGGGCAAACACTTTTTTACACCACTATATGTGTCCGCATGTGATATGTGTTGATCTGGTCATTCTGCTCCACAATCATGGCGGTATTATTAAGTTTTAAATTGTCCTGCAAAGGACAGTGGTACCACACGAGTGAAGCAGTAGTCGGGCAGGCTGGGCATGCCTCCCCGCGAAGGATCGTGGTCCCCCCGGTCAGACACAGGTGTTGGAGAAGCAGCAGCTGAACTGGTGGATTGCAGTGCTTCACAGGGAGCCAAGCCCAGCCTGCCCGGTTAACGGGAGTCTCAGCTGCTGCTTTACCCGTGTGCCACCGCTGTCCTTTGTTGCACCACAGGTCTCTGCCAGCCCCCCCAGTGCACCTCGTGTTCTCCATGTCGAATTATCCATTAGACCTACGCAATCACGACAACTTTATAGTATAAATTTTTAAGCATTAAATCTTGAACATTATCTTTATCTTGTCAAATTTGTCGCTTTTCGCTTCCTTGTTTTGCTCATGGGGCGCTGTGGTAACTGATGCTGAAATGCTGCATATTATCCAATCAGTATGGAGTCAATCCAAAACCCTGCCCACCCTCCTAGAAGCCAGAGCATGAGGAAACGGAGTGGTGGCTAAACTTTTATTGATAAAAATTACATATTTTGACTAAGCAACACCATACTCGGGGATGCACACGCTCATAACCTCAGCAAAGCTCTTATAAAATCTGAGGTCAGTCTGACAGACGGTTTGGGAGATATGTGAGGAACACACAGACAGAGATTTCTTGCATTTATAGATAGTTTATATATGGCATTTTGTCCTCTGACCTTGATCAACTTTGAACACGTTCAAGCTTTTTCTTAGATACAACTACGGTATCGATTCGAAAAGCCTATACCACTTTTTTTCCTCTAGTTATCACGTTCACAGGGTAAGGTGTTGATACCATTGCCGCTGTTGCCCATCTGCTTGGCAGGGTGACGACAATACTCCTTTAGGCTTTTAGAGGCTGAGGTGTAAAAAAAAAACCTCTCCAATTACTAATTTTGAGAGATTCATTCTTATAACTCAGCTTTTTTTAAACTTTCATTTTATTTCTGTCCCCATAGGTCATGTATTGGGCTCCCACTTCTTAAAAGATGACATTTGTCTTTGCATGAAAGCTGCAAAAATTATTTTAGTTGCTATAGTGGTGCCATCCTTAGCTTAGGTTAGCCCGTCGTCAATCTCCAGCACTGATACACTGCTTGTTTTACTGCTTGCAGCATAGCATGCTGTCTTTTTAACATAATTATTTATGGTCTTGAGAATGGACTATGCATGAACAAACTCACATCTTTACAACAACACTGTCCATTGTCTGTCTGGAGTGAATGAATAAAATATCTATTTGTAAAAGCGTCTTTGAGTGTCTAAGATAAAGCGCTATATAAATCTGATGCATTATTATTATTATTATTATTAACATGACTTTCAAAGGCAGGGCCAACCTGTGCCTGCTCTGGGTGGCCATTGGTTTACCTGATTAGAAGATAGCAATGTTGACTGAGTCATTTGTTAGGCATTGAAAACAACCACATACTGCCACATAATGACAGGAAGCAACTGTATCTAAATTTTTGAATTAAACTGAATAGATTAGTTTTTGTTTTGTTTTTTGTACCACACTTCCTCTCTTGGCACCTTATCATATGCTTTCTCTGGATCCACAAAGACACAGTGCAACTCCTTCTGACCTTCTCTATGCCTCTTCATTAACACGCTTAAAGCAAGCATTGCATCTGCAGTACTCTTGGCATGAAACCGTACTGCTGCTCACTGATTGTCACCTCTCCTCTTAACCTGGCTTCAACAACTTTTTCCCATATCTTCATAGTGTGGCTGATCAACTTTATGCTTCTGTACAGACGTGAACAAAATTGTTGTTACCCCTCTGTTAATGAAATTAAAACCCACAATGCACAGAAATAATTTGAATCTGACAAAAGTGGTAATAAATAAAAATTCTATGAAAATTAACCAGTTAAAATCAGACAATGCTTTTGAATTGTGGTTCAACAGAATTATTTTAAAAAACAAACTCATGAAACAGGCCTGGACAAAAATGATGGTACCCTTAACTTAATATTTTGTTGCACAACCTTTTGAGGCAATCACTGCAATCAAACGATTTCTGTAACTGTCAATGAGACTTCTGCACCTCTCAGCAGGTATTTTGGCCCACTCCTCATGAGCAAACTGCTCCAGTTGTCTCAGGTTTGAAGGGTGCCTTCTCCAGACGGCATGTTTCAGCTCCTTCCACAGATGTTCAATAGGATTTAGATCAGGGCTCATAGAAAGCCACTTTAGAATAGTCCAATGTTTCCCTCTTAGCCATTCTTGGGTGTTTTAAGCTGTGTGTTTTGGGTCATTATCCTGTTGCAAGACCCATGACCTGCGACTGAGACCAAGCTGTCTGACAGTGGGCAGCACATTTCTCTCTAGAATACCTTGATAGTCTTGAGATTTCATTGTACCCTGCACAGATTCAAGACACACTGTGCCAGATGCAGCAAAGCAGCCCCACAACATAACTGAGCCTCCTCTATGTTTCACAGTAGGGACAGTGTTCTTTCTTGGTATGCTTTATTTTTGCGTCTGTCAACATAGAGCTGATGTGCCTTGCCAAAAAGTTCCAGTTTTGTCTCGTCTGTCCATAGGACATTCTCTCAGAAGCTTTGTGGCTTGTCAACATGCAGTTTGGCAAATTCCAGTCTGGCTTTTATATGATTTGTTTTCAACAGTGGTGTCCTCCTTGGTCGTCTCCCATGAAGTCCACTTTGGCTCAAACAACGACGGATGGTGCAATCTGACACTGATGTACCTTGACCTTGGAGTTCACCATGAATGTGTTTAGAGGTTGTTCTGGGCTCTTTTGTTACCATTCGTATTATCCGTCTCCTCCTGCGGCCAAGTCCAGGGAGGTTGGCTACAGTCCAGTGGATCTTAAATTTCTGAATAATATGTGCAACTGTCGTCACAGGAGATTCCAAGGTTGTCATAGCCAGGAGCGGCACTGGGGTTAAGCTCCCAGTGCTTATAAAATGCTCCTTATGGCGTGCGTCTCGAAAAGCCTCTGACAACTAAGTCCAACTACTAGCCTGCCCGTGTGGTTTAGTCTCTAAGCCCGGCAGAACTGCTTTTACTAATAGGAGAGGGGGCGAGGGCAGATCTCTGGCGCCTTAAAACCAGATGCTTCAGGTAGATGGTGGCTCGTCAACCTGGAAGGTAGCCCATCTAGGGGAAGGTAAACCCTGATTTCAAACCTCTGCTGCCTTGCGACACACCCGGTCACGGGAAAGGCTTCGGGAGTCAACCCTGAGGAAAAATCCGGAGTCGGAGTCCCTAAGGCAGTTCTCTGTTGTGCTCAACATCGTTCTGGCAGCTCCTGCGACGGCGCTGGTGCCAAACTGTAGCAGCCCTGCTGCTCCTTTGGATTCATCAGTGACGTGGAGAGGGTGGACATGCTGCATGGGCAACATCTTGTCCTCCATATCTTCCTGCCCAGGCTTGAATCCTACCAACGGCCAACGCTGGAAGGTAGAACACCGGATCACTGGAGAGGACACTCCAGCTTCGCCTTTGACGTAGACAAAACACGGGGAATGACAGTTACCGGTTATAAGCCATCGCTCAATTGGCGTAGAGCGCGGCGCCAGGGGTTGTTCCCGACGGTGGGAGGGATCATCGGATCTCACTGGACAGCTACCGCCCGCCTCAAGCTGGGCAGCCCCCAGCCAATAAGGTGTTGTCCCGCCACAGCCTGCTTTCCTCATTGGGTGCATGGGGATGAGGAGAAGTCTGAACGGCAGGCTGAGAACTTTCGCACCAGGCAAGACAAAAAACACAAGAGACCAACTCTAAAACTGGGAACTTGGAACGTCCACACTATGATGACAGGACTCGCTGCTAACCTCAAGGACATCAACGACACCAGGAAGACTGCCATCATCAATAATGAGCTGAAGAGACTGGAAGTGGATAACGCCACTCTCCAGGAAACACGGTTGGCTGACGCAGGCACACTGAGAGAGAAGGACTACATGTTCTACTGGCAGGGAAAGAGCAGTGACGAACACAGGGAACACAGAGTGGGCTTCGCAGTGAAGAACACCTTGCTGAAGATGGTGGAACCGGGCAGCAATGGCTCTGCACGACTCCTCACCCTCCGCCTTAACACCACTCAAGGCCCAGTCACCCTCGTCAGTGTGTATGCCCCAACACTGACAGCCACACCAGAGGCAAAAGATGAGTTCTACGAGAATCTCACAACAACTGTCAGGATCATCCCCAACTCTGAACAACTCATTCTCCTTGGAGATTTCAATGCCAGAGTGGGTGCTGACCACGACTCCTGGCCCTCCTGTCTTGGACCATTTGGCGTGGGCAGAATGAACGACAACGGACAGCGGCTGCTCGAGTTCTGCACTTATCACGATCTGTGCATCACAAACTCATTCTTCAAGACCAAGCCCCAACACAAGGTTTCCTGGCGACATCTGCGCTCAAAGCACTGGCACCAGCTGGACTTGATCCTGACCAGGCGCACCTCACTAAGAATGTGCTAATCACCCATTCGTTCCAGAGTGCAGATTGCGACACAGACCATTCATTCATTGGTGTGTTGCAAGGTCAAGCTGCAGCTGAAGAAATTCCATCGTGCTAGACAGCCTGGAAAGGCACGGATTGACACCAGCAAGATGGCCCAACCAGAACTTGTTGAGCGGTTTGCCTTCCCCTTTGAGAAGGAACTTGGTGTACCAAAAGAAGGAGAATCAGCAAAGCAGAAGTGGGAAGAGCTGCGAAACACCATCCACCGCACAGCCTTGGCTACCTTTGGGAGGAAGACCTCGAAGTCACAGGACTGGCTTGATGCCAAGTTGACTGAGATGACCCCCGTCATTGAAGCCAAGTGCTCAGCTCTTGCCGAGCACAAGAAGTACCCAAACGAGAAGAATCTCCAGATTCTCAGGGCTGCGAGAAGCAAAGTTCAGCAGACTGCTTGGCGCTGTGCCAACGAGTACTGGACTCAGCTCAGCCAAGACATTCAAACCGCTGCCATAACAGGGAACATCCATGGTATGTACGATGGCATCAAGAAAGCACTTGGTCCGGCTCAGAGCAAGACAGCCCCCCTCAAATCCTCCACTGGGGAGATGATCACAGAAAAGAACAAGCAGATGGAGAGATGGGTGGAGCACTACTCCGACCTCTACTCCAGACAGAACACCGTGACACCGTCAGCCCTTGATGCCATCGATTGCCTGCCATCCATGGACGAACTTGACGCCAAGCCAACCATCGACGAACTCAGCAAGGCCATTGATAGCTTGGCCGCTGGCAAGGCACCCGACAACGATGGCATACCCCCCGACCTGATCAAGCACTGCAAGACCGCCCTACTGCTGCCATTGCATGACGTCCTCTGCCAGTGCTGGAAGGAAGGTGCTGTACCACAGGACATGAGGGATGCCAAGATCATCACCCTCTACAAAAACAAAGGGGAGAGAAGCGACTGCAACAACTACAAGGGCATCTCCCTCCTCAGCGTTGTTGGTAAAGTCTACGCACGAGTTGTTCTCGTTCGTCTACAGAAGCTTGCCGAATGTGTCTACCCCAAGTCTCAGTGTGGCTTCCGCGCTGAGCGATCGACGGTAGACATGATATTCTCCATCCGCCAACTCCAGGAGAAATGCAGAGAACAGAACATGCCCCTGTACGTCGCCTTCATCGACCTCACCAAAGCATTCGATCTGGTCAGCAGAGAGGGCCTTTTCAAGATCCTGCCAAAGATAGGATGCCCACCAAAGTTGCAAAGCCTCATCGAATTGTTTCACACCAACATGCAGGGGATAGAGCAGCACGACGGCAACATCTCAGAGCCATTCAACATACGCAGCGGAGTGAAACAGGGCTGTGTACTTGCGCCAACCCTCTTTGGGATTTTCTTTGCTATGCTCCTGAGGCATGCCTTCAGCACAGCAACAGAGGGAATCTACCTGCACACAAGATCTGACGGCAGGCTTTTCAACCTCGCCCGCCTGAAAGCCAGAACCAAAGTACGTGAGGCTCTAATCAGAGACATGCTGTTCGCAGACGACGCTGCAGTCGCGACCCACACACAGCAGGAGCTTCAGACCCTGATGGACCACTTCTCCCAGGTATGCAAGGACTTCGGGCTTACCATCAGCCTGAAGAAGACTAACGTCCTGGCGCAAGGCACGGAAGCACCACCAACCATCACCATCGATGACTACGAGCTGGAGGTCGTGAATCAGTTCACGTACCTGGGGTCCACGATCAGCAGCAACCTCTCCCTTGACACAGAGATCGACAAGAGGATTGGAAAATCAGCCTCCACACTCGCTCGCCTCACCACACGAGTGTGGGAGAATCCCAAACTCTCTGTCAAGACGAAGATGGCAGTGTACAATGCCTGCGTCATCAGCACACTGCTCTATGGGAGTGAGACGTGGACAACATACGCCCGGCAGGAAAAGAGACTGAACTCCTTCCACTTGCGCTGCATTCGCCGCATCCTGGACATATCCTGGCAGGACAAAGTGCCCAACACAGAAGTTCTGTCCCGCGCCGGCCTCCCCTCCATGTTCACTCTACTCAGGCAGCGCAGGCTCCGCTGGCTAGGCCACGTTCACCGTATGGAGGATGGCAGAATCCCCAAAGACGTCCTCTATGGAGAACTGGCGACTGGCAGGAGAGACGTTGGCTGCCCACAGTTGCGCTTTAGAGACATCTGCAAGAGAGACAAGGCCCTGGAGATCAACACAGAGCGCTGGGAGGACCTTGCAACGGACCGCTCCAAATGGAGAGGCACCCTGACCAGACAGCTCAAGGCGGGTGAAGAGAGACTGACTGCTGCAGCAGATGAAAAAAGGACCCGCAGGAAGAACCGCCACAGCTCCAGCAGCACGGAGACCACCCACAAGTGCGATCTGTGTGACAGGGACTGCCATTCGCGCATCGGCCTGTTCAGCCACAGGCGGTGCTGGTCCAGCAGAGTAGACGTTTAGGATTCTCTTCCATGGTCATCATAGACCGACGGAGGCCGACGAGTCACAGGAAAATCAAGCTGCTTGGAGATGGCCTTACAGCCTTTACCTTTAACATGCTTGTCTATAATTTTCTTTCTAATCTCCTGAGACAACTCTCTCCTTTGCTTCCTCTGGTCCATGTTTAGTGTGGTACACACCATGTCACCAAACAGCACAGTGACTACTTGTCACCCTTTAAATAGGCCGACTGACTGACTACAAGTTTGTAGACACCTGTGATGTTAATTAGAGGACACATCTTGGTTGAACATGTCCCTGTGGTCACATTATTTTCAATCTTTTCTAGGGGTACCATCATTTTTGTCCAGGCCTGTTTCATGAGTTTGTTTTTTAAAGTAATTCTGTTGAACCACAATTCAAAAGCACTGTCTGATTTTCATTGGTTAATTTTCATAGAATTTTTATTTATTACCACTTTTGTCAGATTCAAGTTATTTCTGTGACCACTGTGGGTTTTTCTGTCATTAACAGAGGGGTACCATCAATTTTGTCCACGGCTGTAGTTACTACAGCTCTGAACTTCACCCTTGTTCTTGAAAACTGGTCCCACAACAACTTTTCTCCACCCCTTTTGCATACTTTCACTCTCCAAGACTGTGTTAAACAATCTGATAAAAAATGCTTTTTCCTTTGCCATACATCCAGGCTCCAAATACTCCTGTCTACTTTCCTCATCTCTCTAACTATCCCACTTTTTCTTTCCAACCTCTTCCTTTGGATACTTTCCTGTACCTCCTCATTCCACCACCAAGTCTCCTTGTCTTCTTTCTTCTGTCCAGAGGATACCCCACACACATTTCTACCCATTTCCCTCAATACTTTAGGTGTACTTTCAAAGTCCTCTATTAATTCTTCCCTACCACCCAGAGCCTGTATCAACTCCTTCCTGAACTCTGTGCGACTTTCTTCCTCCTGTAGCTTCCCCCCACTTAATCTTTGGCCCTGCCTTCACTGTTTTCCTCTTCTTGCTTTGCAAAGTCATCCTACAGACTACCATCCTATGCTGTCTAGCCACATTCTCCCCTCCCACCACCTTGCAGTCTCCCATCTTTCAGATTCTCCTTCTGCATAAGATGTATTCCACTTGTGTGCACCTTCCTGCACTCTTGTATCTCCTTCTTCTTCTTAAAATATATGTTCACCTCAGCCAGAAAGTCCCAACTCTTACTTCCAAACTCATTCCTTTCCTTTTGCCTCTCTGCCTCCAAATATGCCTTCACCCTCTCTTTATCCTGAATCTTCAACCAACAGCAGCCCATTTTCCACCAGCACCCTGTTGGTTAACAGCACTGGTGGCGGTTGTTGTCAACCCGGGCCTAAAATTAAAATTGAAATGTTCTGTCTATCAGAATTAAGCTTTTATGGATAATGCTGTTCACAAAACTGTTGCATTGAGTGAAGACTATTATTCAGGTGAATATTTTAGCAAAAACCTTTTATTGTACTTAAGTAATTAATATCCTAAGGTAATGCTACTGTTACTTGAGTACAATTTCTGGCTACTCTACCCACCTCTGCCAGCCCGACAGAGCAACGGGATGGACACCTTGCATGACTGAATGACGGTTATAATTGAAAAAAAGGCGCAAAAAAATGTTGTTTTTCTTAACATGCAGTTGTATATGCATTTAGCTTTAACTGTGAATTTCTATAGTCTCTCTCAGAGATGTCATGTAGCTGGCAAAAATCAGCTATGATAGCTACAATGAAATTTTCCCTAATGTTAATCTAAAAGTGAAAAAGCAGAATGCTGTAAGCTCATTGGTCCATCAGTGAAGCCTATGTTGATTAACCATTAACAGCCAAAGGTGATAAAATGTTTAAAACTTTCTTGTCTTGTGCATGTACATGAGCAAGAGCTCAAGCACTTGCAGAAGAAGGAAAACTGACAACCATTCCATTGAAAGTGACCAGAGGGGAGGTGTGGTGTAACCAGTGGTGTATAAACACAGCTGCACATTTACTCGAAATGCACAAATTGGTAACCCCACTGACTGACCATCAAGCAACAGCTACAATGAACCCAAAACTGCAGGAACAGTTTGTCAGTGTTTAGAGGAGGGTGCCTGAAATGACTCAGCATGAGCTGTTGACCCCAGCTAAAATGGAAACTGACTCAGATCCTTTGGAACAGTCAACTCAGCAGACTCCAGCACACAGTCCTGCTCTAGTGTTTCTAGAAACTGCTCCTCATTTGAAGGAACAGCTCTCAGAACATCAGATCAGGACCGATCATAAAGTAGCAGGTTAAAGACTGTTTTATTTCTAACTTTACATATCATACATACACACAAGTGTATATAAAGCTCTTTCTTGCATTCATCTTCATGTATTACCTCTTGTTTGGAGCTGTACACTGCTGGTTGTCCAGGGGTACAGCCCGTCTGTGGGGAGTGGCTTTGCTGTGAAGCCGTCTGCTGATTGGCTGTCATGGTGGAGGACAGGTACTGACGGACCTGTTGCCTCTGAGCCTGCTGGATGTGGTACTTGGTGGGGTTCTCCAGGTGAGTCTGTACCTGATGGACACACAGCAACCATAACAACACTGAATTACAAAAGCTGTAGATGGAACATGGAAAATGTAGGCCCAACAACTGCAGCACAGAGAGTCAGCTCCTGCAGCAGAATTAAAATTTAGGAGCTCAGCTCCAATCAGTTCTGTACAGAATTATTCAAGAGGCAATCAGATTAACCATTGATGGATTATTCCATTTTTGAAAACATAGTACCATGCAGACATTTGAAAGCATTTTTCACAATCATGTACTGTCAGAGTACACAGAGCAAAACACCAACATGAAATGATCAGGTTTCTCTAAGCTGTGTCATATCTAGTCATAAAAATCAAACCATATACAATAAAAATTGTGCCGTCTTCAGTTAGTCATTGAATAGGGGAATGTGAGAACTGATCTATTGTGGATTGCCATGCCGCTTACCTGGTGGGGGGTGGGGGGGATGCTCCCAAAAAACGTTGTACTTGTGCACAAAGTGAAAACGTGCAACAACATCATTTATTGGAGCATCACTGTTCCACCTAAGCCTTTTACGGTAAAGCAGGCATGGAAGAAAGTAGGAGCAAGTGCGTCTTTGTTTTTTGGCACCACCAGATCACTTGTTCAGTGACAAAAGTGGTATAATATGTACCTTGTGGGCACCCAGCACAACGCAGACTGATAATATTCACGCTCAGCAGGGATTGCATACGAACACAGAGCCCTAGGGGGACAACCAGAACAATGACTATTGTTATTCATCCCCGGAGGAAGGAGAGGAGTCTGGCGCCAGTTTATCATGCGATTGATATGTATTGTCTGATATGTATATCAATATGTAAATGTGCCATGCATGCTCTCTTGTCAGTATAAAAGAGCTGACTTTACATGCTTCACTAGCGCACACACAGCACACAGTGCTGCAGTGTCTCATGATGATGGAGGAATAAAACTCTTAAACCTTCAGCTCGCTGTGTCTCGCCTGAACTTATTTTGCTCCTCCACACTGGTGACCCTGGACGAAGAATGGAACACCAGGCGAACACCCCGGAGATGACCCGGACGGGAAGCCTCAGAACGCGTCACGGTGCGTCCCTTGCCTAATCTTTTACCTCCACACTAGTGACCTGACAAGGGAGAATGACCGTCTGCTCCCTCTCACCGCGCTGTGGATTCCAGAGACCGGGGATCGCCTACATCCTTCGCATCCACATGGGAGCGCGCGCGCCTTGTCCTCTCTCCACGATGGCGACCTCCAGGGCCGAGAGTGCAGCGCTGGGACCAAGACGCACAATCAGTGACACGAACAACACACAGAAACAGCCTGAACAGGGAAGACCATCGGCGCCGACTGTGTTGATTTCCATCAAGCTCCCTGACCCTGACTCAACTCTTGACAACGGACCTTCTGCGCAACTTTCAGCTATGTGGTCACTGCACCAAGCGCGCGCCATGCACGGGACAAAACCGGCTCCACAGACTGATACATTCGTCCTCCACCACTGCACATGCCCGAGAAACATGGCCGATCACCATCCTCGGAACCTTCAGGGCTGCTCACGCGCCTGAAGCAGACGTGCAGCCTGCACACAGGACTTTGTATGGGTTTCTCAGCCGCAGCGCACAAAGGGAATTTAGCCGATTGCTTTCCCCGATGACTTTAGGGCTGTTTCCCGCACTTAAAGCTAAACTACCGAGTCCCTGACACAGCTTCAGTTTATCACAGCCACTACGCATCCTCGGGGAATTTGGCCGCTCGCCTTCCCCACATCCTCACTGGACCAAAACACAAGAGAAGTCAGAGATATAATTTTTTTCACAGCCGCTGTGGATCTCCGCCACGTTTAACGGGAAAAGTTCCTCGCCATCGCAGAACCACACGCAATTTTTGCGCGGCCCAGACACCTTTGACGTCCCGGGACAGCACTCACTTACTCCCACCCCCTCAACCACCTCCTGCACAGAGCTTTTCCCGCACCTCACTCCCAAAGCCGGCCAATCGCCGTCTGGTTCCATTACGCACAACTGCACACCGGCCCATGTGCCCACGATCCACGGCTGTTCAACGTGCTGGAACTCGGAGGGGAGCACACTGCCCTTTCCACCCCTCCCCTGTCCCCCCACGGACTGACATGCCCTCCGACAGTTCTACCGGAGCTGGAGCCAAACTACCGGGGGGGTGGGGGTCACAGCCCCTTCTGACCGTTCTGCGGGGGAGCGGTGTGGGCATCCAGCACACGTGTGGGCACCCGGCACAGTGCAGACTGATAATATTCACGCTCAGCAGGGATTGCATACGAACAGAGAGCCCTAGGGGGACAACCAGAACAATGACTATTGTTATTCATCCCCAGAGGAAGGAGAGGAGTCTGGCGCCAGTTAATCACGCGATTGTTGATATCTGTCAGGTCAGATTCTATCTGCTACTGGTAAACTGTAACCCAGTACAACCTGTCTCAGTCCTAGCTATGGGTAAATAGCCCCACTGCCTTGTGGGTGTCTTGGGAAAAGTCAAAGGCTAAGGGAGTAAACTCTGACAGAAAATCCGGAGTGGAGCCCCTAAGGCGGTCGACTGGCATAATTGTCACCTTTTGGCAGCTCCTGCATCCTGATCCGCCCCCAGCCGTCTTGACTCTGTCTTGCCACTGGATCTGGTGTCTCAGGACGAGAGAGTGAGGCTGATCCTGCGCAAGTTTCCCTCACTTTAATCAAAGTTCCGCGCAAGTCATGACATCACCACTTAGTCAACTTTAAGCCCTGTGGTGATGGGGGAGCGGCGAAGCAGCAGGTGAGGATACACTGGAAGCTGTAGTCGCAAACCTGCACACAGGTGGCTCAGGACAAGTGGTCGCTCTCCACTGAACCGAGACAGCAGTGAAGTTCGGCGGCCTCCTGAGCGACCGAGCAGCCCTTTTCAGGATCGCTCTGCTCGCCTCCTTAGCAAGAGGACGGGGCTAGAAAAGATGCCCCAAACATAGCTGGTCTCACCTCACCCTGGTCAGCACACCGCGGCTGGCAGGGATCCCCAAATAGCGGTCGAAACACAAAGAGAAATAAAGTAAAGGTGCTCACCTTAGCATCATGGAATGTAAGGACTCTGCTCGACAATGCCAAAGCGAACAGACCAGAAAGACAAACTGCACTAGTGGCCAGAGAACTAGCTCGCTACAACATCGACATCGCTGCTCTCAGCGAGACACATTTTTCAGACAAAGGCCAGCTGACAGAAACCGGTGGTGGCTACACCTTCTTCTGGAGTGAGCGCAGCAGTGAGGAGAGGCGCGAGGCAGGTGTTGGTTTCGCAATCAAATCCATTCACGTGCGGAAACTAGCAAGCATTCCCGAGGGTCTGAACGACCGCCTGATGAAAATGCACCTTCCACTTGGGAAGAAGTCAAATGCAACCATCATCAGCGCTTATGCTCCGACCATGACAAACCCCGAAGAGACCAAAGATAAGTTTTATGAGGAATTAAGACTCCCTCATTGCTTCAGCAAAATCTGAGAAGCTCATCATCCTCGGTGACTTCAACCCCTCTCCTGGACCCGCTGCAGTTTGCCTACCGAGCCAACAGGTCTGTAGACGATGCAGTCAACCTGGCCCTCCACTCCATCCTGCAGCACCTGGACTCCCCGGGAACTTACGCCAGGATCCTGTTTGTGGACTTCAGCTCCGCATTCAACACCATCCGCCCCGCTCTGCTCCGGGACAAGCTGTCCCTGCTCAACGTGCCTGACTCCCTCTGCAGGTGGATCATCGACTTCCTGACGGACCGGAGGCAGCATGTGCGGCTGGGAAAGACTGTCTCAGACTATACTAGCATCAGCACCGGATCACCCCAGGGCTGTGTACTTCCCCCCCTACTCTTCTCCCTTTACACCAACTCCTGCACCTCCAGCCACCAGTCTGTCAAGTTGATCAAGTTTGCAGACGACACCACCCTCATCGGGCTCATCTCCAACGGCGACGAGTCCGCCTACAGGAGAGAGGTGGCCCAGCTGGCGTCCTGGTGCAGCAATAACAACCTGCAGCTGAACGCTCTGAAGACAGTGGAGATGATTGTAGACTTCAGGAAAGTCACTACTCCTCTGTCCCCCCTCACCCTCTCAGGCTCTCCCATCACCACTGCTGATTCCTTCCGCTTCCTAGGCACTACCATCACCAGGGACCTCAAATGGGAGCTGACCATCAGCTCACTCATCAAAAAAGCCCAGCAGAGGATGTTCTTCCTGCGGCAGCTGAGGAAGCTCAAGCTACCCACCAAGATGTTAGTGCAGTTCTACACAGCCATCATCGAGTCCATCCTCACCACCTCCATAACCGTGTGGTACGCAGGAGCCACTGCCAGGGACAGACTAAGGCTGCAGCGCGTCATGCGCACTGCTGAGAAGGTGATCGGCTGCAAGCTCCCATCTCTCCAGGATCTGTACATCTCCAGGACCCGGAGGCGTGCTGGCCGGATCATAGCCGATCCCTCACACCCTGGTCACGTACTGTTTGCCCCCCTCCCCTCTGGTAGAAGACTTCGGTCCATCCAGACTAAAACCTCCCGTCACATGAACAGCTTCTTCCCCTCTGCCATTAGACTGCTGAACACTAAGTGACTTATTGACTCTCGTGCACCATGTACAGCAGCTCAACCAGACTCATGTCAATCATCACTGTTTTCTTCCTGCATTACCAACTGCACTATATAGTCCTCCACAGTATCTGCTGCTGGCTAATATATATTTTAACTGTTGACCAGTATCACTTAATCTTATCCTACACTTTATTACATGTATAGTTTATTTCTCTTATCTTATCATGTTTAATGTTGCAGCATTGTACCGAGACAAATTCCTAGTTTGTGTACTACATGAACAATGGCAATAAACCTGATTCTGATTCTGATTCTGAGTAGGGGCCGACCACCACGCCTGGCAGAGAGTACTGGGAAAACACGGCATTGGAAAATCTAACAGCAACGGACACCTCCTGCTCAGAATATGTGCCTCTCATGACCTAGCCATCACCAACACCATGTTTCGCCTACCTACACAGAACAAGACATCCTGGATGCACCCTCGCTCTAAGCATTGGCATCTCATTGACTATGTCATCATCAGGGCAAAGGACAGGTGGGACGTGAGAGTGATCAAAGCCATGTGCGGTGCCGACTGCTGGACTGACCATCGCCTGATCATCTCAAAGATGAACTTCTACATCCAGCCCAAAAGAAGACCACAAGGCCAGAAAGTGACAAAGAAGCTGAACGTCATGAAACTCAAAGACCCCAAGAAGGTACAAGAGTTTCAAGATCGCATGCACAGCCGCCTGTCAAAGCTCCAGCTCAACCAGCCAAGCATTGAGGTTCAATGGGCATCCTTCAGGGACACCGCTCACTCGGCTTCCCTCGAATGCCTAGGCCCAGTAACCAGAAATCACCAGGACTGGTTCAACAAAAACAACACAGAAATTCAGCAGCTGTTAGATCAGAAACACCGACTGCTGCCGGCCCACCAGAATGACCCTACCTGCATGGCAAAGAAAGCAGCCTTCACCAACATCCGCAGTGCAATTCAAGCCAAACTATGCCATATGCAGGACTCCTGGCTCAGTGCCAAGGCTGACGAGATTCAATGTTTTGTTGACAGGCACGACACAAAGAGGTTCTATGATGCCCTGAAAGCTGTCTATGGACCTCAGTCCTCCGGATCATCCCCTCTTCTCAGTGCCGATGGTTCTACCCCGCTGACAGAAAAGAAGCTGGTCCTGGAAAGATGGGCGGAACACTTCTGTAGTGTGCTCAATCGGCCTGCACAGATCAACCACGAAGCCATTGCTCGCCTTCCCCAGGTGTCAATAAACTACGAGCTGGACATCCCACCTTCGGAAGATGAGGTCAGCAAAGCCATCAAACAGCTCTCCACTGGGAAAGCCCCAGGCTCTGATGCCATCCCTGCAGAAGTCTACAAGACAGGCGGCCCAACCACTCTTAGACAGCTCACCAGCCTGTACCAGTCCATGTGGAGCAAGGAACAGCTACCACAAGAGCTCAGAGATGCCACAATTGTCCACATCTACAAGTGGAAAGGAAATCGCCAGTCCTGTGACAATCACCGAGGAATATCCCTTCTGTCCATAGCAGGCAAGATCCTGGCCCGCGTCCTCCTCAACCGCTTGCTGGAACACCTGGAGCAGGGTCTCCTCCCTGAAAGTCAATGCGGCTTCTGTGCAGGTCGAGGGACCACTGACATGACCTTTGCCGCCCGCCAGCTCCAAGAGAAATGCATGGAACAGTACCACGACCTCTACACAACCTTTGTCGATCTGACTAAGGCCTTCGACACAGTCAGTCGCGAGGGACTCTGGATAATCATGAAAAAATTTGGCTGCCCCCGCAAGTTCATTGCAATTGTCCGCCAATTCCATGATGGAATGACAGCCAGAGTCCTGGATGATGGTGAACCATCTGAAGCCTTTCCAGTGACCAATGGAGTCAAGCAGGGTTGTGTTCTGGCCCCGACACTGTTCAGCATGATGTTCTCGGCAATGCTCTCAGATGCTTTCAGAGACTGTGAGCTTGGCATCGACATCAGGTACAGGTGTGACGGAAGACTTTCCAACCTCAGGCGTCTGCAAGCCATCACGAAGGTAAAGGAGATTGATTCATCAGAGATTTTCTCTTCGCTGATGACTGTGCACTCAATGCTGGTGCCGAGCAGGAAATGCAGTCACAGATGGACAGATTTTCCTCAGCCTGTGACAACTTTGGCCTTACCATCAGCACCAAGAAAACCGAGGTGATGTTCCAGCCAGCCCTGGGAAACCAGTACCACGAGACACAGATACAGGTAAATGGACAGACCCTCCAGGCGGTAGAGACCTTCACCTACCTGGGTAGCACCCTCTCCCGTAATGCCACCATCGACGCTGGGATCAACAACAGGATCTCCAAAGCAAGCAGCGCATTTGGGAGACTCAGAAAAAATGTCTGGGAGAGGAGAGGGATCAGCCTCACAACAAAGCTGAAGGTCTACCGTGCAGTCGTCCTAACCACACTACTCTATGGCTGCGAAACGTGGACTGCATACAGAAGGCACGAGTGACAGATCAACCACTTCCATCTCAGGTGTCTTTGCAACCTCCTCCACATCCGCTGGCATGACAAAGTTCCAGACACGGAGGTGTTGAAGCAGGCAGACATCCCCAGCGCCATTACCACCATACGCAAGGCTCAGCTGAGATGGGCAGGCCACGTCTCTCGTATGTCAGACGACCGCATCCCAAAACAGCTCTTCTATGGAGAACTCGCCCAAGGGAAACGCAGAGTCGGAGGACAAAAGAAGCGCTTCAAGGACAACCTGAAGATTAACCTTAAAGACGTCTCCATTAACACAGAGTCCTGGGAGACGCCTGCTGCTGATCGCCCCTCCTGGCGCAGTGCTATCAAAACAGGAGCCCAAAGAGCAGAGGAGCAGCGTGTACAGCATGCAGAGCAGAAACGCCAGATGTGGAAGGGCAGAGCAACTAGCACCAACATCACAACCCCTTCCCACTTCTGTCCTACTTGTACGAAAGGATTTGTTGCCCGGATTGGCCTCACCAGCCACCTCCGGACTCACTGCAGCAGCTCAACGTCAAATTGATGTCAGTGGTCATCTTCGAGCACAAAGGACGAACATCATGTATTGTCTGATATGTATATCAATATGTAAATATGCCATGCATTCTCTCTTGTCGGTATAAAACAGCTGACTTTACATGCCTCACTAGCGCACACACAGTACACAGCGCTACAGTGTGTCTCATGATGATGGAGGAATAAAACTCTTAAACCTACAGCTCGCTGTGTCTCACCTGAACTTATTTTGTTCCTCCACAACCTCCACGTTTTTAAAACACAGTTTAAATAGGGAATAATAATGTGCCACTGACTGTAGACTTGGTTTCTGTTGGTCAAAAGTGTGATATCATTGTGCTGCTGTAAACTAGCAAAGTGGCGACTTTGTGTCCAGCCACACCCCTTTTAAGAGACACTGCTTCTACGAGTGCAAAGTGCAAGGAAATTCATTTGTTATTTGAATGATGACATAAGGTGTGAAAATGTGTGATGCACTAGCAGAGATTATCAAAACCACTGGTGCAAAGTGGAGTTCAAATTCGTATTTTACATTGTTGTAATGTGACTACAGTTGTCACTAAATATGAATTTCTAAAAGTTTTATAAAGTACTTTAAATGTCAACCTTCCAAATATGAACTGCAACATTTAAATCTGAGTGGTCTGTCACAGTAGTGTTTTTTTTCCCTGTGGGTGTATGATTTTGTTTCTGTATTCTGACACCTCCTCCTACCTTTAACACCTCCACAGGGACCTGAGCTGGAGGTCTGCAAGAGGAAGACACTGATACACTGATGGGTAAAGACGAATCAGAGCAAGGGAGCTGCTGCAACTGCTGCTGCTTCTGAGCCTCCTTCTGTTCCTCCTCTAGCGCCTGCTGACGCATCAGATCCTGACGCATCAAAACCCTGTAGGAGGATGAGAAAAAAATGAAAGAAGACAGGAGGAGGAGCATGTTATCACCAGAGTGTCTGACAGAGCCCTCTGCTGGAAGTCACAAGGAAGAAAGACATATAAAGAAATGAGTCATTTCCATTTACCTGGAAGACATTATTGACGGCAGCGAGGAAGAAGAGGCCACAGAGGAGGAAGGTGATGAACTAAAAATGACAGACACAAAAAGTCATCACAAAACATGTTGATGTGGACTTTTGATTAAAGTCAAAAGGTGGCTGTGGGAGGCTGGAGTCGATGCCCCTGTGACCGTTGCATTACCTGACGCCGATTGGCTGACTTTTGATCTGGTAGAAGGTGTCACAGTCAGATGGCAGCAAACTGTCAATCTCAATGTCAGCGACGATCCCAGACTCCACTCTGAAAAAAAGAAGAGAATCAACAAATCATCAGCCATGGAAGAGGAAAAAATCCAGAGATAACACCATGATGATTTTCTTTAACCAAACCAACACATTTAAAGGCCCTCAAGGGACTATTATTATGAAACCCTGTGTATAGATGTGACATGCACGAGCACAAATGCATAATGATAAGATCAGCAGATTGGTATAAAACTGTTTTCACTTCACAATTTTGTCCAACAGTAACCCAGTACAATCTTGTGATACGCACTGATTTCTTCCTTCAGCTGTTGCACTCTTTGAATGTTTCTTCTTTGATGTGTTATTAGCAAACAGCTGAAAATTTGCAAGTTTTGAAAATAAGCATAATTTGTAATGGGGTTTAATAATTTTAAGTACAGAAAAACAGAACGAGGACACAGTGATGTGCAAAAATCTGGCCACTCTTTGACAAGTGCGTAGGGTCCGTAGGTTCTGGCATTATGCCACGATTGTGCATTTATTTATTTATTTTCATTTTTGTTCAGTTTATGAGATAAAAAGTTGTTCATAATAATTTATAATTAATCATTAATTATAATGCTTACTAGCAATATTTTGTTCTACTGTATGTCTTATAGAGATTGTGTTTACATCTTTTTAATTAAAAATATGCTACATGTCAAGGGGTGGCCAGTTTTCTGCATACCACTGTATCTGGTTGAGCAGGACAGTCCTTTTGCTGAAATGGAGGAAGTAGGAGCTACTGCATCAATAGTATCAGTAAAACGAAAACAAGATAACATTAGTCATTTAATTAATGTTGATGCTGCAATCCTTGAAGGCATGTGTCCATTACATGTTACACATCATTATGCTGGCATTGAGGAAAACAAATGTATGTACAGTTCTTCAGTATCGCTTAAATCGCTAGGGGTGGTGCACTGGGAAATCTTTCCTCGAGTCCCTTTAAATTATTAAAAGTATCTTAATCATCTTTTTTGCACTGTATGGATTTATCTTTATGGTGGTTTCCTTTACACTGACTTTACTGGCCATTTGTATCTGTGATTTAAAGCTGCCAACAAATACACAGCACTCTCGCTGATGAAATACAGTATCAAGTGTAATACAATGAAGTACCAGTACATATGGTCAGCAATGAGAAGTAAATGTATAGCAGTAAGAAATATGTTGTGAAGTTTTTAAACCTGCAAGTCTACCTGTTTGAAATGTTTCTATACTTGCTGAACTTTAACGAAAGAGAATGTGGAAGAACAGCTCAGCTATTGTTCAGCTATTTAGCTTTACCACTTCCTTCTGTGTGTGTCAGGATTGCTTTCTATACTTTGTGAGAGCATTTCTGCTTCATGTCAACACAAAGCTCAAACAGGGGGCATCAGAGTGAGGGCATTTTATCAAGGCCTCATTTCTGGTCCCTTCACATAGCTGTATGAGGGTTCAGACACAGTTTTATTTATTTACTTAATTTACAGTTTCCATTTAATCCAGCTCTCACATCAGGTTAGGGTCCCTGGGAAGACATAACGTGACTGATGTCCATTGCAAAAACAGAGGGACAAATGTGAGGGAATTTTTTTCTGCCGAGTCACTTCCTGCCAAGTCAAACAGGTCCATATGGTGCCATGCTGAAAGCAATCTGCAACACATGACAATTTAAAGGCTCAAGTCTACTGTGTGGACTATATCTGATCTGCTCATCTGCCATCCAGCTGTTACTCCCCATGTCTCTCCACCAGCAGATACGATGTTCATTCACAGCCATCAGTGGGCATTTGCCGTCAACGTCAGATTAGAAACTTCATCGTCAGAGAAAAGAATGGAGAGTTCTACTGAAAACCTGTTATGTCTGGAAATAAGGGTGGACAGGTCCACATGCTGAGGTTAGCTTTATTGAAGGTTAGCATAATAAAATGGTACAGAACACTGGGTGGTTGGTAGCAAGTAGGGCGCCAAGAGCAAGGGCTGGCCCTGGACAGCCGTATAATATACCCTGCGGTGTCGTGATGTCACACATGTGTACGTGCTACTGCAGCATAGTGTGTCGCGCCGTTTCACATACACCACATTTACTCCTCCCTTGAAAAGCTTAGAACATTACCCATACGATTTAGCCTTAGCAAGGGCGGCAAGTAAAACATGTATATTCGCATATTGGCTAATGTAGAATTGAACATCTACAGTACATATATGCAGATTAGCTTAGTAGGAGCGGGCAAGTATAAGAGCATACATGTTAGCGTATTGGCTAATGTAAAACAAAGTGCATGGCTGGGCCGAACGGGCCGGTATAAACAACCACTTAAAGCACATTTCAACCATAACATTTCTGGCTGGACAACCAGGTAGACTGCTGGTGTGCCCGCATGGTCATGTGGGTTATTCTGCCACTGAGTAGACCATGCGCTGATTACCAATGTATTTAAAGTCAGTAACATAGTCCTCAAGATGAAGAGGTCTCCATCAGGTTTGTGCCAGGCGGGGCTCAGGCTGCGCCAGCTCGGGTAGTTATAGCAGGGTGCCCACTGGAGCTGCGAACCTTTCATTGGCAGAGTCCCAGTCTGAACGGGCTGGCTTGGTCATGGTCTCTTGATCAGGAGTAGGAGGCGGTGTTATCCTTCTGCAGCGGCTGGTGTGCTGTCGTGGCCCATCAGTCAAACGGACGGTGGCTGGTCCTAGCTGAGTGGTGATCCACGTCGGCGTTGTCCAAAATGACTGCAGCCTGTACAAGCGCTTGAGTCAACGTACTTGGACCCAGTCGAGCACCGTGAGTGAAGGGTGCTCAACTCAGCGTTCCTTCTTCATGAAGTGTTGTTGTCGCTCTGCCACCCTGTTGTTAGGGTTGAGCACCACCGCTGTAGTGTCATCTGATGGAGGACGTGGTTGGTCCTGCTCAGTATTGAACACATTAACAAAAGCAGTAGCCCAAGGCATCAAAAGACAAGAAATCAGCTGAAATCCATAAGTTGCTAGAAAGTAGTGATACAAATTGTCATACAAGAAACATCTCACGATGAGTAAAAGCCAAGAGCTCTCTCAAGACCTTCACCACCTGAATGTTGCAAATCACACATGCATTTGGTTACAGACATATCAAAACTTCAGAATCTTCCAGTAGACACCAATGGGGGTATGATCCACAAGGGGAAGGAACATCAACCCTTCATACACAGGAGCCCCTCACAAGATACCCAACCAGGGACTCAGAAGGAAAGTCAGAATAGTAACCCAAGAGCTAAAGATAACTCAGAAGGAGCTCCAGAAAGAGTTGGATGAAGCAGATGCAACTGTGGCAGAGAAAACAATAGGCAGTGCACTCCACCATCATGCACGCTCACTTCATAAGACTCCATTATTAAAGAAAAGGCAAGGTGAAGCTTGCTTTAAGTTTGCTAAGCAGCATTTCGACAGCCTATGAAATAATGGGAGAATGCAGTGTGGTCAGATGATACAAAATAGAACTTTTTGGCTGTCATGTTTAGTGTTGTAGTCAAGACCTCATCAAGACCAGAATCTCCCTAGACCTCTGTGTATGGAGGTCTCAAGGTGCAGTCACACCAAACGTGAAGGAAATTTTTCCATGCAGCGCGAATACAGGTACATGCAAAACACGGCAAATTCATGCATTCGTGTCTAAGGAAGTTGGTATTGATAGCTAATCGGCCTTGAGATCCTGTCATCACCGGAGTAAACGTATAAACATTGGAGAGTAAACTAGTTTGAAAATGAGACTGCCACTGACCTGCAGACGGATGGACCAAGAGCTGTGCAGCGGAAACAAAGTGTTGGGAGCTTATCCACCCAATACTCCTGTTACAGATGTGCTAATGAATTGTGCAATTAGGGAGGGATCCTGTGTCTCTGAACCCTCCCTTAGTTATGCTGCTAACAGGTTTAGTCAGCTGGGGGACCTCCAATAATGCACTGGGCTTCACTCCTTTCTTCACTCTCAATGATTTTTTTTTTTTTTTTGCTGGTCATTAACATCTGTTTGTTCTCTCCCATAGATTGAGTCCCCATTGTGCTGTTTGCTCTCTACATGTCTGTTCTTTTCATCTTCTCTATCCCCTCACCCCCCAGCCAGTCGCAGCAGATGACTGCCCCTCCCTGAGCCTGGTTCTGCTGGAGGTTTCTTCCTGTTAAAAGGGAGTTTTTCCTCTCCACCGTCGCCAAGTGCTTGCTTACAGGGGATTGCCTGATTGCTGGGGTTTTTCTGCAACTGTGGGGGTTTCCCCTACAGTTGAAAGTGCTATGAGATGACTGTTGTTGTGAAATGGTGCTATATAAATAAAGTTGAATAAGCGGAAGAAGATGAATGAATGAATGAATGAATTGAATTGAATTAGTGAGGGCTAGTGGGCTAGCAGTGTAAACAAACAGCAGTCATATGGGTGCCGTTTCTCCCAGGAGGCCGTGACATTTTCCCAGCTGTGAGCCCCACCGGATAACGTTGTAAACCTAAACATGATTGCGTTTTGGGGATTTCCACAGCAGGTAGACAGCAGGTGCAGAAGGTATGAAGGCAACCCCGCCCCTCTGTAACTCACGGAGGACACAAATTCACATCTATTTGCATGTTTACATGGAGTTGACATGTAATCACACCGTCTGAAAAATTTGTGCTTTTACGTTTGGTCTGAACACACCTTTAGTCTTGGCTTCGACTTTGTCTCAGTCTTGGTCTTGTGATTCTGGCCTCAACTACAACACTGGTCATGTTACACATCATGTTTGGAGAAGAAATAACAACGCACATCACACAAAAACACTATTCCAACGGTAAAGTCTGGAGATGGAAGTATCACTGGCAGGCGCCAGTGCTTGGAATAATGAATGAAGCCATGTATCAGAGTATTCTTGAAAATAATCTGCTGCCATCCACCATGATGATGAGGATGAAACAGCGATGGACCTTCCAGCAGGACAATGATCGCAAACACACAGCAAAGTAAAAACTCAATTTAATCTGAAACAAAGAAAATCAAGTTGATAGAATGACCCAGTTAATAGCCTGACTTAAATCCAAATGAAAACTTGTGGAAAGAACTAAAAGTCAGGATTCACAAGAGGGCCTCACTTAAAGCACTGCAGGAGATTAATTTCTACATACAGGAGGGTTCTTTAAGCTGTCTTTGCAAACAAAGCATTAAATAATCTTCAGTTACTATGTCCAATACTTTTTCCTGTTTCATTCCACATTACTACACATAACTTTATTTATGGACTTGAACATTGTGATTTTTGTATACTTGTGGATTTCTTTGGTTAATACTAATGTCTAGTGAAAATTTCATGCGGGTAGCTTCATTTGAAATATATGTACAGAAAAAATGATGCATTCAATACTTACTTCCTTAACTGCATAACTACTACTGGCTATTCCGATCCCTATCCCCAGCGTTAACCCTTATCCTAACTCAATCATGTTATGACCCTAAAATGTAATGATATATGTCATGGTGACCTGACTTTTGGTGCCCATAAAGTATGATGAGAGTGTCTAAAACAATTTAAGTCCCCACAAGGCAAGGTCTACCTACAACACACACACACGCACACACACATTTGTGCACTGTGTGTGTGCGACTGAAAGCAGAGGAACATGTGTCTTCACTCTATAAAAGCAAGAAATCTGTGTGTGTGTGTGTGTGTGTGTGTGTGTGTGTGTGTGTGTGTGTGTGTGTGTGTCACATTCATAGGACATCATAGGACGGCCTATGATCTCTGCCTGAACATCGTATGAACATCCTATGAACTCAGGCATCATAGGACACATAGACAAATGTGTCTTTAAGTCATATACTGTAGATCATGAACTCAGGCATCATAGGATGACTCACAATGCCTATATGACGGCACATAGACTAGTGTCTTTATGATGTCATATACATCAAGTCCACGGCATAGACAAATGTATCTTTATGATGTCATATACATCAAGCCTGCCTTCATGTCTTTATGATGTCATATACAGTGACAGACGTCAGGCAACATGTCTTTATGATGTCATATACATCAAGGCTGCCTTCATGTCTTTATGATGTCATAAACAGTGAGTCCATGCCAGAAAGCTTCTTTTTGCTTAGATCTATTTTCATGATCCTGTGCATGAACTGGAATTATGATGCACCTATCCCTCAACCAGTGGTCTGAACGAAGAAGAAGAAGAAGACCCACCAGATGGAGAGCAATAGAATGACGACAACTGCTGCACATCAGAAAAGATGCCATGAAGATGAAACACCTGAGGTTCCAGCAGTACATCGCACCCGTCTGAGAGAGGAGGACATCCTTCACCAACATAGGGTACGACAAACTTTAAAGCACGTTTCTAGGACATCATAGGATGGCCTATGATCTCTGCCTCATCATCATAGTGCGTCCTATGAACTCAGGCATCACAGGACGACTCGCCATGCCTACATGATGGCAAATGTGTAACCTTGACGAATGCCAGTCTACACTACAAATGTGTAAAATGCCAAGCAAAGCACTGATTTTCTCCGGGTGCTCCGGTTTCTTGGTTTCTACGGGCATGCACGGGCCTTCCTGAACAGGGTCGAAAGCCACTTTTTCAGGATCGTGCCCATGAACTGGAATTACGATGCACCCATCCCTCAACCAGTGGTCTGAACAAAGAAGACCCACCAGATGGACAGCAATAGAATGAGGAGAACTGCTGCACGTCAGTAAGGATGCCTTGAACATGAAACACCTCAGGTTCCACCAGTACGCCACAGGCATGACTGTGAACAACACAGCCGTCTGAGACAGGAGGAGACCCTTCAGTGGTCTGAATGAAGAAGAAGAAGACCCACTAGATGATATCTATATGACGACACATAGACAGAGCACTTGACTCCCTACAAGACATATATACTGTAGACACAGGTAAGCAACATAACACAGAACAGTGACGGGCAGGAGAAGAAGTAACAAGCAGGGGCAAACAGCCCCAGATGGCAGGGCATATTTTGTGTGATTTTTATATTTTGCTGCATACAAAAGTCATCACATGTGATTGCCACTTAGTGCTGTGTTGCTATACCAACTGTCCTGTAACTGGCAAGAATTCTGTTCCAATGCATCCCCTCTACGGGCATGCACGGGTATGCACTAGTTTAGATAAATCCACAAAATACCAAATGCACAGAGCTGGTGTGTAATTGGGTTTATCTTGTCACTTTAAGGCAGTCCTTCTCACATAGGGTGTGGTGCGATGCCAGGAGGGGCGTGTGTGACTCCGGGCAACATGCTTTTTTTGCCGTACTAGAATAAAGTGTAATTGCACATCCACTACAGTAGGTGGCAGTGGCGCTCTCATTGTCAGAGTGTGCGCAGGGAGTATTAGCTCTATGGTGAAGGGTTTTTTGCACCATGCATGCGCACACACAGCACAGAACAGGAGATATGAAGTGCAGCGAACAAACCCTCAAGAGACACCATGGAAAAATATTTAACAGTGATGAAAAGAAAGGCGGAGAGAGACGGAGATAATGAGACAAACGAAAGTCTCCCAAAAGCTAAGACGAGGAAATATGACGAAGCGTATGTAGCACTTGACTTCACTGTGACTACGGTGGGAGACGAGGAAAGACCGGTGTGTTTACTGTGTCTAAAAATGTTGGCAGCGGACAGTATGAAGCCAAATAAATTAAGGCGTCACTTAAAGACATTACACCCCAATTACGCTGATAAGCCGCTTGAGTTTTGTCAGCGAAAACATGCCGAATATTGCCAACAATCATCCCGCTTTGTGAATGCTACTTCAGTAAACCAGCGAGCACAGTTAGCATCATATAAGGTGGCGTACCAAATTGCTCAGTGCAAAAAACCCCACACCATAGCAGAGGAGCTGATACTGCCTGCAGCATTAGACATGGTCTCTGTCATGCTGGATGACACAAGTGCTGCAAAAATAAAAACTACCCCTCTGTCCAATGACACTGCCGCCAGACGTATAAAAGACATTGCTAACGATCTTAAAGAACAGCTGGTAGATAAACTCAAAGACAAACGTTTTGAATAAGGATTTAATTTTTTTTGAATTTCAGGCAAATTGATGCACTTTAAATCTTTTCTGTTCCAGACTAAAAAACAATGTTAATAAAGTTTTTCTTTGTTGTAAGTTGATCTATATTTCTTTCTTTTTCCTTTTTTTGTTTTCTTTAATGTTAATAAGGATACAATGTTATGCAGAGGTGTACTTATAACAATTTTATAGACAAATGATACTATTTATAGTCGCGGCGGACAGTGGGGGGGGGGGGCACAAAATGTTTTCATCGTCCTAGAGGGGGCGTAACAGGAAATAATTGAGAAGCACTGCTTTAGGGGAAGTAGATAAATGAAATAGAAGGCCTAAGTCATGGCTCCCTACTTCCGCACATGGGACCTTATATCGGAAAAAATCTCCACTGAAATGAGTGACAAGAGCAAAATTATCTTTTGATCTTTTGTCAATCTAAAAGATAATTTTCCATGTAAATAACAATGTAAGTTGTTGTCTAACTGTTAAGGTACAAGGTTATGAAAATTGGTAAATTAAAAGACTACAAACACAGAGACACGTACTTGACATCATGTGTTCAAAGCATGCCCAGGGTGAAGTAACTAACAGTCTTCTGGATCAGCTGCAGCTCTCACAATGCAAGGCGCCAAATGCCAACAGAGAGTTTGCTTGTTTATTACAGAAAACACAAAATAAAGAGCCACGTGGGGCAAAACACATACACTAAACGTTGAACACAGATAAGGAACACAAAGACCTAAACCAGGGAGTAGCGAGGGCGGAACCTGACGCTAAAGAATAAACACTCACAATTGACGAAGCAAGGACGAGCCAAACACAGAAGGGAGACTAGAGCCAGACGTAGGGACTCCAGTCATGGTAGACGCAGGTCGCAGCGAGGAGTGAGCCTCAGCTGCTCCCTTAAATACTAAAGACGAAAAGCAATGAACCAAACAGGAGAGAAGAAAACGTAATTACCACAATCATAATCAGCTGTGACAGTGCCGGCTTGATTTGACAGCCGGAAGTCTGGCCGCGGCACTGTCACAGTAAAAGCCCCGGGACAGCCAATAATAACGGAGCAGAAATAAGAAGGGAAAAAAGGGAAAATACTGAGTGACCCGGGCACAGATTAGCTCAGCGCTCGGATCACCACACTTTGTGTTGTTTTTCTCTTCTTTGGATCCTTCTTTCATCAATCAGGGAACAGGAGGTGAGGTTTTAGTTATCTCCCACCATGATCGTGTTTGGTGATGCGGGATGATGGGAGATGTTGTCCACTAATTGTTTAAACAAAACTAAATATTACTCTGTTATTTTATGATAACTGACAACTTTAATTACATGGAAAAATTATCTTTTAAATTGACAAACATCATATGTGTAACTCGTGGCAAAACTCTATCAGGATCAAAAGATAATTTTGCTCTTAGCAAGACAAGACACTTTGTTTTTACATAGCTGTGTGTTTTGGGTCATTATCCTGTTGCAAGACCCATGACCTGCGACTGAGACCAAGCTGTCTGACACTGGGCAGCACATTTCTCTCTAGAATACCTTGATAGTCTTGAGATTTCATTGTACCCTGCACAGATTCAAGACACCCTGTGCCAGATGCCGCAAAGCAGCCCCAGAACATAACAGAACCTCCTCCATGTTTCACAGTAGGGACAGTGCTTTTTTCTTGGTATGCTTCATTTTTGCGTCTGTCAACATAGAGCTGATGTGCCTTGCCAAAAAGTTCCAGTTTTGTCTCGTCTGTCCATAGGACATTCTCCCAGAAGTTTTGTGGCTTGTCAACATGCAGTTTGGCAAATTCCAGTCTGGCTTTTTTATGATTTGTTTTCAACAGTGGTGTCTTCCTTGGTCGTCTCCCATGAAGTCCACTTTGGCTCAAACAACGATGGATGGTGCGATCTGACACTGATGTACCTTGACCTTGGAGTTCACCATGAATGTGTTTAGAGGTTGTTCTGGGCTCTTTTGTTGCCATTCGTATTATCCGTCTCTTCCATTTTTCATCAAGTTTCCTCCTGCGGCCACGTCCAGGGAGGTTGGCTACAGTCCCGTGGATCTTAAATTTCTGAATAATATGTGCAACTGTAGTCACAGGAACATCAAACTTCTGCTGGAACAGAACATCAAACGGCTGCACGGTGGCGCAGTGGTTTAGCACTGTGGCAGCACAGTTTACCCTCGGCCGGGGGATCGCGGGGATCATGAGATCGTGGGTTCGATCCCAGCCCCCGACCAACAGTGAGCTGTGTGGAGTTTGCATGTTCTCCCCGTGTTGCGTGGGTTTACTCCGGGATTTCTCCGGTTTCCTCCCGCATACCAAAAATATGTAGGTTTAGGGCGCTCGCGCACGCAGCGACCGGCAGCCGGTGGCTTGTCACCAGACTGCAAACCAAATCTACCTACGGGTACAAATAAGTAACAAAAAAAAAAAAAAAAAAAAAAACTTCTTGGAAATGGTCTTATAGCCTTTACCTTTAACATGCTTGTCTATAATTTTCTTTCTAATCTCCTGAGACAACTCTCTCCTTTGCTTCCTCTGGTCCATGTTTAGTGTGGTACACACCATGTCACCAAACAGCACAGTGACTACTTGTCACCCTTTAAATAGGCCGACTGACTGATTACAAGTTTGTAGACACCTATGATGTTAATTAGAAGACACATCTTGGTTGAACATGTCTCTATGGTCACATTATTTTCAATCTTTTCTAGGGGTACCATCATTTTTGTCCAGGCCTGTTTCATGAGTTTGTTTTTTAAAGTAATTCTGTTGAACCACAATTCAAAAGCACTGTCTGATTTTCATTGGTTAATTTTCATAGAATTTTTATTTATTTCCACTTTTGTCAGATTCAAGTTATTTCTGTGACCATTGTGGGTTTTTTTCTTTCATTAACAGAGGGGTACCAACAATTTTGTCCACATGTGTAATAACCTCTACCATCTGTTTGTATGTTTGTCTGTCTGTCAGCAAGAAAACTACTGACGCCATTTAATTTGGTAAAGATGTTGAGGGTAAACTTGTAGCTTGGGCAGGGGTGGACTGGGAGAAAAATTCAAGCCGGGAATTTGACTCCATCACAGGCCACCCCGTTATTACAAGCCAGAACCATCACTGCTATATTAGTAGACCACCATATCAGGTATCAAACGAATTATTAATGTGGATACAATCTTTAACTGGGACAAAAATTATCTATTTTTTTAATATTTTTCACTCAATTAATCTATTGATTATTGAAACCATTCATTGACTAATCAGATTATAAACTGTGTAATAACTCAATGGTTTTTCTTAGCTATCAGAATATAGATTTAGCTTGAGGTTGTTTTAGGCATGTGAATATTAAAAACAGCAAAAATATATACTCAAATAAAAATTCTGCCAATTATAAAACTCAAACTTTGCTGCACATTAGATTAGTATTTCAAAAGTTAAAAATAATAATTAAAAATGTGGTTTTGCCTACAGTATTCAAAGTGCATGCAAACTGCTGATATGACAAAAAGCACACACACACACACACACACACACACACACACATACACACAGTCGTGTGAAAAAGTGTTTGCCCCCTTCCTGATTTCTCATTTTTTGTATGTTAGACACAAAATGAAGTTTTTAAATGAAGGTGTTTATTATTAAGGGTAAAAAAAAATCCAAACCTACATGGCCCTGTGTGAAAAAGTGATTGCCCCCTCCTGTTAAAACATAAATTAACTGTGGTTTATCATATGTTTGGAAAGCTGAGTTCAATTTCTCTAGCCACACCCAGGCCTGATTACTGACACACCTGTTCTCAATCAAGAAATCGTAACCTGACAAACCTGACAAAGTGAAACCTGCCTGACAAAGTGAAGTAGACCAAAAGATCCTCAAAAGCTACACATCATGCTGTGATCCAAAGAAATACAGGAACAAATGAGAAAATAATTGAGATCTATCAGTCTGGAAAAGGTTATAAATCCCTTTCTAAAGGTTTGGGACTCCAGCGAACCACACTGAGAGCCATTATCCACAAATGGCAAAAACACGCAATAGTGGTGAACCTTCCCAGGAGTGGCCGGCCGACCAAAATTACCCCAAGAGCACAGCGACGACTCATCCAAGAGGTCACAATAGACCCCACAACAACATCCAAAGAACTGCAGGCCTCACTTGCCTCAGTTAAGGTCAGTGTTCATGACTCCACCATAAGAAAGAGACTGGGCAAAAATGGCCTGCATGGCAGAGTTCCAAGACAAAAACCACTGCTGAACAAAAAGAACATAAAGGCTCGTCTCAGTTTTGCCAGAAAACATCTTGATGATCCCCATGACTTTTGGAAAAATACTCTGTGGACTGACGAGACAAAAGTTGAACTTTTTGGAAGGTGTGTGTCCCATTGCATCTGGCGTAAAAATAACACAGCATTTCAGAAAAGGAACATCATACCAACAGTAAAATATGGTAGTGGTAGTGTGATGGTCTGGGGCTGTTTTGCTGCTTCAGGACCTGGAAGAATTGCTGTGGTAAATGAAACCCTGAATTCTGTTGTCTACAAAAAATCCTGAAGGAGAATGTCCGGTCATCTGATCGTGACCTCAAGCTGAAGTGCACTTGGGTTCTGCAGCAGGATGATGATCCAAAACAAACCAGCAAGTCCACCTCTGAATAGCTTAAGCAAAACAAAATGAAGACTTTGGAGTGGCCTGGTCAAAGTCCTGACCTGAATCCGATTGAGATGCTGTGGCATGACTTAAAAAAGGCGGTTCATGCTCAAAAACCTTCCAATGTAGCTGAATTACAACAATTCTGCAAAGATGAGTGGGCCAAAATTCCTCCACAGCGCTGGAAAAGACTCATTGCCAGTTATCGCAAATGCTTGATTGCAGTTGTTGCTGCTGAGGGTGGCCCAACCAGTTATTAGGTTTAGGGGGCAATCACTTTTTCACACAGGGCCATGTAGGTTTGGATTTTTTTTCCCCCTTAATAATAAACACCTTCATTTAAAAACTGCATTTTGTGTTTACTTGTGTTATCTTTTTTTTTTTTTTTTTTTTGTTACTTATTTGTACCCGTAGGTAGACTTGGTTTGCAGTCTGGTGACAAGCCACCGGCTGCTGGTCGCTGCGTGCGCGAGCGCCCTAAACCTACATGTTTTTGGTGTGCGGGAGGAAACCGGAGAAATCCCGGAGTAAACCCGCGCAACACGGGGAGAACATGCAAACTCCACACAGCTCACTGTTGGTCGGGGGCTGGGATCGAACCCACAATCTCATGATCCCCGCGGTCCCCCGGCCGAGGGTAAAACTGTGCTGCCACAGTGCTAAACCACTGCGCCACCGTGCAGCCGATCTTTGTCTAATATTTAAATTTGTTTGATGATCTGAAACATTTAAGTGTGACAAACATACAAAAAAATGAGCAACAAGGGGGCAAACACTTTTTTCACACCACTGTGTGTACATATGCACACACACACACATACTGTATATACAGTATACACAGATGAATGATTATGATGACTGCATGCCTTGCCATACATAAGCCCCCATCTCAACAATAGCTTGCTACCTTTCTAGATAAAACAGAATCGGGAGTGGTGGCCTACAGGCAGAGCATCTGCCCCACAACCGCAACGTTGGGGTTCAGGTCCCGGCTGAGTCGTACCAAAGACCATATAAAAAGGGAACTTCCTGCCATCCAGCTTGGTGCACAGCAAAAATGGAACGGAGGAGGGAAATGTGGGCAGCAGTGGCTCAGGAGGTAGAGCGGGTCGTCCAATAACCAGAAGGTTGGCGGTTTGAATCCCACTCTCCCCAGCCATCCTGCCATTGTGACTGGGCAAGACGCTTCCCTCTCACTTGCCTCCAGTGTCAATGACACTGGGTACGAATGTGTATAAATGTTCGGTAGTGGTTGGAGAGGCCGTTGGTGCAGACTGGCAGCCACATTTCCATCAGTCTGCCACAGGGCAACTGTGGCTACAGTAGAAGCTTACCGCTACCATTATCTGTCTGTGGAGTGAATGAATAATGGACTCATTGTAAAGTGCTTTGGGCATCTTGAAAGGCGCTATATAAATGCAAACCATTATTATTAAAACAATTTAAAGGTGTAAACACCTTTTAAAAAACCCTACACAGAAAATGCACACATTAGAGCTGCAAGGAGAAACAGTGACTAAAAAATTGAATAAAATACACTTAAATAATATAAATTTGCATGCACTTGAAAAGACTTTATAAAAAATGGGTTGGCAGAGCATAAGCTGCAGTATGACTTTAACTTGGATGGAAAAAATACTGTAGTTTATACAATATAATATTTACTCACAGCTGAGGATTTATTTTGTAAAAATTATCTGGATTATTACTGAATGCCCAGGATAATGACTTTTGCAATGAGCCACACAGAGGCAAAACAATTAATAATAATAGCCTCATAAAAATCTACATTTATCTTGCAAGTATAATGATTGGAAAACAGGAGAAATAGCTACACAGAAGCCTCTTTAGCCTTTGTAAATGTCAGTTGTCTTGGCTGACCTGTAGTTTTTAGCTGCAAAAATTTCCATTATTTTACCACATTTTGTTGCAGTTGTGGTAAGGGCCTTTTGCTTTTCGCACCCTCTCTGCTTCTCCTTTCCTTTTCTTTTGACCCCCACCACCCCCCACCTTCCATTTTGGCCCTGAAAGGACATTTATCTACGTTGTTAATACTGATATAGCAATACCTTTTTATTTAACCAGGAGCTGAGAAATTCAGGAGCTAAGCTGTCCTCACTTTCATCAACTTCTGCTGCTCCTTTCCCTCTGACCTTGCGGTGCGTTCAATGTACCTCAGACAACACAGAATTACTGAAAAATAGTATATACCTGAATATAGCCAAGCACATAATACCAGACGGACCCCAGACATATCACACATAGCCTGGTGCAGACTGGACTGTTTGTCCAGGCCCCTTTGGCTCCTGATTGGCCAGTCCATCGGGAATTGTCCTGTTCCTCCCGATTCTCAGTCCACACCTGAGCTTGGGGGTCCACTAGCGGCTTAAGGGGCCCCCTTGTATCTGCATACTCTGTGTTATGTCTGTAAGACTGTAGAGACTCACAGAGAGTGGTGTTGACTTGGAACACGAGCTTTATTACATGAGCTATATGACTCACAGTACACGTCTGCTGTTATATCTTAAGCCAACGGAGAAAGAGGCCATAAGATGGCCGACCCTCCTTATAACGGCTCAGCGTGATGACGTCACCGCACGGCTGCGTCATCATGCCGAGCCGTTATAAGGAGGGCCAGTTAAGCCTTTGTGGTTTTACAACATGTTCACCCCCCCTCCCCGGAAAAAAGCAGAACAGCATATGTCCAAATTAGCCCTCCCCGATTTGGTACACATAAACCCCCCCAACACTAGCTAGGGCTTGCGGGTAGACCACTGTACCGTAGCCCAGCGCAGCTGAGTGCTTTACTCTGCCACTATCTGTTGGCAGCTATGCCCCTAGCTAAACAGTCCCCTTTTCTTTTCTCTGAAGGGGCAGTTCAGTTGGGGGGGCCCTGAGCCGAGCTCATGGTGGACGTGCCCCTGGAGGCGCCAGCTGCAGCAGGACCGGGTGCCATCCCACTGGAGCCACGGCATGCTCGTCAACAATGTCCCAGCCTGGATCCCACACCAGCTGGGTTGGCTCCAATGCTGTGTCTTGATCCGCGGCAGCTGCTCTTACCTTCCGCAGACGGCTGGCCGGCCATCTCGATCCATCCGCCATCTGAACAGCGGCTGGTCTCAGCTGCGCAGCGATCTTCATAGGTGTCGGTAGGGGTGATAATGTTAAGGCCGACTGTGGGCCTGGTCGCTTGATTCTGCGGACCCAAACCCAGTTCATCACTGTGAGTGGTGCTCTGTTCAGCCACACATGGCGTTGTGGCTGTGATAGTGTGGCTCTCACGTTTGCTATGGGGCATCCACCATGCCACGGTGGTTCTGCTGCATCCTGTTGGGTCTCGGACTCTTCATCCTGCATCTCAGCAGCGGCTCCTGGAGGCTGGTGCCGGTCATGGATTTGGAAGACCCCCGGTGGTTCTATTGCTTCTGTTCGGTTGCGGACGCTTCATCCTGCAGCTCAGCGGCGGCTCCTGGAGGCTGGTGCTGTGCATGGATTCGAAAGCAGTCCGGTTTCTTCTCGCTCTCACCTGGTGCTGGTTGAGGTCGGGGTGACGTGTTGCTGTTGTCGGTGATGGGACGCACGCTGGGCCTTCTCTGATTACCGGGGTCCCCTCTCTCCACAAAATCCCTCTCCTGTGGCTCCACGGCGGCTGTCTGAAGCTCATGCCGGGTGAGGATCGGAGGTGAGTCTGGTTTGTTCTCCCTTTCTCCTGGGAAGTTTGGATGTGGAGATATGTTGTTGTCGCCGTTAGTAGAACCTGCGCCGGATTGTCGTGTCCCAGGGTTCCCGACAGACGCGGGCTCCCTCTCCTGCAGCTCCGCAGCGGCTCCCTGAGGCTCACACTGGGCAAGGAACTGAGGCGAGTCCGGTCGCTGCTCTCCCTCTGCGCCGTGGTCACTCACTGTGCTGTATTCTCCCTCTAGCTTGACACTGATTAGCTCATTTCTTAAGGGCCCGAAGGTGCACATGCTCACTAAGACTCGGACCTCCAAGACAGAACGTTGAGTTGACTCACCCACCCTTTGGTTGCGGTTGAAGAAAGCCACTGTTCGGGACGTAACGTTGGTCCAGCCGTAGTAATGTCTCTCTATCAGAATCACGCATTCACCGAATGAGTCCGCTTGACCCAGAATATGGAGCACGCGCTGTCCTTTCTCGCCTAGACCAAGAACCAGTACGCTCTTTAGCTTCTCGTCATCAGCGCCATTCAGGCCAGCCGTGTTGACATAATCCTTAAACGTGTTGAACCAGCAGTGCCACAGGACGGGCAGTTCACCTGGGGTTTCCAGAACTAGTCATAGTGACCCCAAGCACGCTTCCATGGTTTGACTCTCGTCGCCAAATGTCTGTAAAACTGGAGAGACTCGCAGAGTGGTGTTGACTTGGAACACGAGCTTTATTACATGAGCTATATGACTTACAGTACAGGTCTGCTGTTATATCCTAAGCCAATGGAAAAAGAGGCCGCAAGATGGCCGACCCTTCTTATAACAGCACGGCGTGATGATGTCACCACTCGACTGCGTCATCACGCCGGTGCCAGTTAACCCTTTGTGGTTTCACAACGCCACACTGCTTTATAGCCAGAAATAGTCCTTATTGTGACAATAAAAGGGTTTTTTTAATGACATTGCCATTTTATCGGATTCATAAATATCTACATCAAAATGTTATTGAAATGTGCTTATGTTTGTGAGTCTGGAAGGGGGCAAAAAAAAAAAAGACTGATATATTGACATATCAGGCTTTTAAAGCAGCCAATATCAGTATCTGTGTTGGTTGTAAAAATCCTTTCTGGATCGGACTCTGGTACAGTCTAAACATGGACAGTTCAAACAAGTTTTCAAATCTGTGACATCAGAAGTAACTCAGAAAACCACCAGATGTGACTGAAAAAAACTACAGTATAGTACAGTTTTCCCTTTATGCATAAACTCAAAGAGAAAAAGTATCCAACAATAAGACTAATCAGTAAAGTACTGTAACGTTGGGGCCATGTTAAGTGAATTTCCCAGCATGCTTTGCCAGATGAAAACGTTATGTGTGTGTAACCGTGATGTAAACAGAGGTCTGGGAGAATGACCTCCCCTCCTGCCTGTGCCCAGAGTGTGTGTGAAAAATAAATCAGGTTGATCACAGCCATCTTGCTCCATTGTCTTTGTGTGAACCCTGCTTACGTCACATTGGTGTCAGAAGTGGGATCTCCTGTCCAAAGCAGTAATGGGGCGCTGACATCGAGACGATGTCAAGAACCAGAGGGGAGTAGTGTAGCGAACTCAATATGAGCACCCTACTTGGCTTGCCAAGTGGGTTGACCCTATTGGCGACACAGGTAGCGTGCGGGACTCCGGAGCGGGAGGTGTGAGTTCGAATCTCCCGGTGGGATGTCGCTATGTCGAGCAGCACGTTACAGTACAATTTTGGGGGGAAAAAGGCCACTTAATAACATGTACTTGAGTTATTGTAATAGTTGCAACCCACCTCTGTAACTGACAAAAAAAAAAACTGATTTTCCTTGGTGCAGTTTGTTTACTTGTGTTTATGAGAGTGAAGGTTATGCCACGTGCCGTCCTGCCTCAAATCCTCCACCATCATCCCTGTCCCCAAGAAGCCACGGATCACTGGACTTAATGACTACAGACCTGTAGCGCTCACCTCTGTAGTCATGAAGTCCTTTGAGCGCCTGGTCCTGTCCCACCTCAAGTCCATCACCACCCCTCTCCTGGACCCGCTGCAGTTTGCCTACCGAGCCAACAGGTCTGTAGACGATGCAGTCAACCTGGCCCTCCACTCCATCCTGCAGCACCTGGACTCCCCGGGAACCTACGCCAGGATCCTGTTTGTGGACTTCAGCTCCGCATTCAACACCATCCGCCCCGCTCTGCTCCGGGACAAGCTGTCCCTGCTCAACGTGCCTGACTCCCTCTGCAGGTGGATCATCGACTTCCTGACGGACCGGAGGCAGCATGTGCGGCTGGGAAAGACTGTCTCAGACTATACTAGCATCAGCACCGGATCACCCCAGGGCTGTGTACTTTCCCCCCTACTCTTCTCCCTTTACACCAACTCCTGCACCTCCAGCCACCAGTCTGTCAAGTTGATCAAGTTTGCGGACGACACCACCCTCATCGGGCTCATCTCCAACGGCGACGAGTCCGCCTACAGGAGAGAGGTGGCCCAGCTGGCGTCCTGGTGCAGCAATAACAACCTGCAGCTGAACGCTCTGAAGACAGTGGAGATGATTGTAGACTTCAGGAAAGTCACTACTCCTCTGCCCCCCCTCACCCTCTCAGGCTCTCCCATCACCACTGCTGATTCCTTCCGCTTCCTAGGCACTACCATCACCAGGGACCTCAAATGGGAGCTGACCATCAGCTCACTCATCAAAAAAGCCCAGCAGAGGATGTTCTTCCTGTGGCAGCTGAGGAAGCTCAAGCTACCCACCAAGATGTTAGTGCAGTTCTACACAGCCATCATCGAGTCCATCCTCACCACCTCCATAACCGTGTGGTACGCAGGAGCCACTGCCAGGGACAGACTAAGGCTGCAGCGCGTCGTGCGCACTGCTGAGAAGGTGATCGGCTGCAAGCTCCCATCTCTCCAGGATCTGTACATCTCCAGGACCCGGAGGCGTGCTGGCCGGATCATAGCCGATCCCTCACACCCTGGTCATGTACTGTTTGCCCCCCTCCCCTCTGGTAGAAGACTTCGGTCCATCCAGACTAAAACCTCCCGTCACATGAACAGCTTCTTCCCCTCTGCCATTAGACTGCTGAACACTAAGTGACTCTCGTGCACCATGTACAGCAGCTCAACCAGACTCATGTCAATCATCACTGTTTTCTTCCTGCATTACCGACTGCACTATATAGTTCTCCACAGTATCTGCTGCTGGCTAATATATATTTTAACTGTTGACCAGTATCACTTAATCTTATCCTACACTTTATTACATGTATAGTTTATTTCTCTTATCTTATCATGTTTAATGTTGCAGCATTGTACCGAGACAAATTCCTAGTTTGTGTACTACATGAACAATGGCAATAAACCTGATTCTGATTCTGATTCTGATTCTGAAGGTGGAGGCGCTGCGAGGAGGACTAGACGGGGCCTGTCTGTTTTTCCTGGGAAAATGGCATAGCAGGAGCAGCCTGAGCTGGATGACTCATTACAAGAGCAGTAATGAGCTCAGGCCAGAGGTCACGCAACACTAGAAATTCTGTTAATCATTCCTGGGAGTAAAAGTTCACCTGAGTCTCATCAAGTTAAACCAAAGTCTAAATAAATGATGACCAATACATTTCAGTCCTCAGATGGAACAGTTTAGCTTTAAAAAAATATAACATTAGCCGTACCCAGAGCTGTTTCTGCCTATAAAGCACAGCACACAAATGCAATGAGCCACAAGTTTTGTACCTTTTTTTTTTCCTTATAAACCTTATAAATTTTCCTTTTTACCTCCGCCAAGGAGGTTATGTTTTTGCCTGGGTTGGTTTGTTTGTCTGTCTGTTTGTGACCAACATAACTCAAAAAGTTATGGACAGATTTTGATGCAATTTTCAGGCAATGTCTTAACTGGGACAAGGAAGAAATGATTAGATTTTGGGAGTGATCCGGATCACCGTCTGGATCCAGGAATTTTATAAAGGATTCTTTATCATTGGGAGATAGGGCTATTTGAGAATATGCGCATGTAGCTCTACAATAACTAGTCAGGGTGATTGGAAAAAATACACAGAATAATAAGTTCCCAAGTCCAGCAATTAAATGCAATTAAATTTTTAAGTAGATCACAGCATGGGGGACTGAGCTGCCTTGGCGGAGGTCTGCGCTCTCCGAGTGCTTTTCTAGTTTTCTCATGAATTTGTGACTTTTTTGCAAGTTTGCAACTATTGTAAATCTATAACCCTTTTTCTTCATTTTTCCAATAAATTTGCTACATTTTTCTTTTTTTTCTACATTTTTCATTGTAAATTTGCAATATTATTGATGGTGGTTAAATATTTATTCTGTGCAATTGTTGTTGTTGTTTTTTTCTGTTCATCTAGCCATGTAAACCGGAGTGATGGCCTAGTTGGTACAGCGTCTGCCCCACACCTGGGAGGCCTGGGTTCAAATCCCGGCCGGGTCATGCCAGAGACCATATTAAAAAAAATAGTGGAACTTCCTGCCGTCTAGCTTGGTGCTCAGCAATAACGGCACGGAGGAGGGAAATTTGCGGCGGCGCCTCGCATGGCAGTGACCCAATTTAGTATATGTGACACCGAAGTGACTGATTCTAGATGCGATTAACATTGAAGAGAAAAGTAATTTCATTCTACTGGACATGATGGACTGAATGACAGTAAAGTTGGCTTTATCTTTAAATAATGTTTTGAAGGAGATTTATATGTTTATTTCAAATGTTTTTAACTCTTCCCTAAAGCTAGAAACTGCCCTGGAGGTAAATTAACAGCTGAGAAAAAAGTGTCTTCAGCAGAAATAACGGTAAACCTCCAGTACTTACTGGACCACACTCAGAGGCTCGGTCGGGTCCAAGATGACGAACACGGTCTGCGGCTGCAGGATCCCAACCTCCCCCGGCTCCGCCTCGGTCCCGCTCGGGCTCTGCTCTCCGTTCCGGACCTGATCCAGTACAACGACTGACATTTCTCCGGAATCTGAAGGCGACTAAAGGGGCTTCCTTTCCCAGCAGCCTCCGTGGGACCAGTTTCTCCTCGGATGGAAGATGAGCGGCAGCGGCGGAGCCGGTCAACGGGAGCGCGGTGAGGACGGTCCTTCCAGATGGACAGGAGGAGAGAGTGGACTCCGGTTCAAGCTTCCTGAACTGCCGAGCGGCGACGATCAGCGAGGAGCATAGAAATACACCACACAGATCGGACCGCAAAAGTTGCCTTTCAAACAGTCTGACTGGCCCCGCAGAAGGGGGGGGAAAAAAAAAAACGAATTTTACACTTCAAAATGTAATCATTTCTAAACTGGCGCCCCCAGTGCCTCCAGTTAAATTTTCACACAAATTCATCTGTTTGTGCACAATCCCGCTAGCAGGCAAATATAAAAATGGCACCAAAAAACATGACCAAAATAAGTCTAACTAAATAAAGTCACTCAGTGAGGCATAACAAGGTTCATCTATGACTATCAAAACTACACTGACATTGCAAAACTATTATTAAAATCTGTTTTTAATGTATCATTTAGTGTTGCTTGTTTCAATTAATTTAACCGCACGCTATAAACACAACACTGATTATCATACTAAAATTTACCTCCAAAATCATTTTTAAACGTCTAACTCAAGTATTTTCAACTTGTTCTGTTTCTATGCTCACAAGGAGCGGGTCGACTGATCTCCTCCCCACCAATGAGCGGCCGCGCTGCCACGCACCAGCCAATAGGGCGAAGGAAGGATCCGCTATTCCTCCAATCGGCTGCTGGTGTCGCAGCTCAGCCCTCAAAAGCCACTCAGACGCCACCATTTTATTTGTTTTTCTTTTATGTTACGGGAAATCACTTGGGGGGGGGGGGGATTCCCAGGTGACGTCAGTGCGAGGCTCTTAGATCAGCTGAGCTGTCAGTGACAGGGCTCTGTCCAATCAGAGGGCCGAGGGGAGGCGGGCTTAACAAACAGCAGTTGCATCATGGCCCAGAGACACGTTGTCAACTGTCGCGCCGCAAGCCTTGTTTCACACTCCAAAATGAGGAAAATGCTGCCAATATCGCGTTGACTTTCTTCAGATTTCTACACAAGAGCTCCCAAGGCAGCATAAAGCGGACTAATATGTTTTTAAGCTTACTCCAATGTAAAGAAGTGCATGCGTTGAAAGAAATACTGGCAACTTCGAGAGCAATTGCTTCATGAGCGACAGCGTGATGAAACATCTCATCAAGACTGCCATCTGCTGACTGCCAGAACTGCATTTGAGCTGAAAACCTGAAATAAGGGCAATACTCTATATCACAGGTTGCACTACACTTTGTGTCATTTTCTCAGACAGGCTTGTAAAAATTCTGTCAATCCGTTATCTAATTGACTTTAATTAGGTCACCCTCCATATAATCTGTCAAATGATAGACAGCTTTCAGAATTTGTAGTCACTGCTGGAAAAATCCTGTAAAAGGACAATTTTCAGTGAACGAAACCTCTGATTGAGATGTGTGTGTGTGTGTGTAGTGGTGTGAAAAAGTGTTTCCCCCCTTCCTTATTTCTCATTTTTTTGTATGTTTGTCATACTTAAATGTTTCAGATCATCAAACAAATTTAAATAATAGACAAAGATAACACAAGTAAACACAAATTGCAGTTTTTAATTGAAGGTGTTTATTATTAAAGGGAGAAAAAAAAAAATCCAAACCTACATGGCCCTGTTTGAAAAAGTGATTGACTCCATGTTAAAACATAAATTAACTGTGGTTTATCACATCTTTGGAAAGCTGACTTCAATTATCTAGCCATTTCTCAAACTTTGGGACTCAAGCAAACCACAGTGAGAGCCATTATACACAAATGGCGAAAACATGGAACAGTGGTGAACCTTTCCAGGAGTGGCCGGCCGACCAAAATTTCCCCAAGAGCGCAGCAACGACTCATCCAAGAGGTCCCAAAAGACCCCACAACAACATCGAAAGAGCTGCAGGCCTCATTTACCTCAGTTAAGATCAGTGTTCATGACTCCACCATAAGAAAGAGACTGGACAAAAATGGCCTGCATGGCAGAGTTCCTAGACGAAAACCACTGCTGAGCAAAAAAAACATCAAGGCTCATCTCAGTTTTGCCAGAAGACATGTTGATGATCCCCAAGACTTTTGGGAAAATACTCTGTGGACTGATGAAACAAAAGTTGAACTTTTTGGAAGGTGTGTGTCCCATTACATCTAGCGTAAAAGTAACAGAATTTCAGAAAAGGAACATCATACCAACAGTAAAATATGGTGATGGTGTGGAGCGTGTAAATAACGAGGCGGATTTGACTCAGTTTATTACACATCTCACACAGAAGCATAGTCAGAATGAATACTCAGCAGAGACTCTCCTCTTAAAAAGCATGGCATTCTTCTAGAAGTTTCTAACACACAAAAGATCACACTGCATTCATCCTTCACACCTCCCTGTTATCTCCCAGGGAAACTCTGCTCTTTGTTCTTGTCTAAGATGCTATACAATTATGCACTCCCCATGTGTCACCAAAATGGTAGTGTAATGGTCTGGGGCTGTTTTGCTGCTTCAGGACCTGGAAGACTTGCTGTGGTAAATGGAACCATGAATTCTGCTGTCTACCAAAAAATCCTGAAGGAGAATGTCCAGCCATCTGTTCATGACCTCAATCTGAAGCGCACTTGGGTTCTGCAGCAGGACAATGATCCAAAACACACCAGCAAGTCCACTTCTGAATAGCTTAAGAAAAACAAAATGAAGACTTTGGAGTGGCCTAGTCAAGTCCTGACCTGAATCTGATTGAAATGCTGTGGCAAGCAGTTCATGCTCGAGAGTGATGATATAGAGTGAAGTACGTGGTGGTAATGCACCTGTAGGCTGGTTGCCAACAGCCAATCAAATCTAAAAGAAGAAGAAGAAAACCCTCCAATGTGGCTGAATTACAACAACTCTGCAAAGATGAGAGGGCCACAAATCCTCCACAGCGCTGTAAAAGACTCTGCTATTTATCACAAATGCTTGATTGCAGCTGTTGCTGCTAAGGGTGCCCCAACCAGTTATTAGGTTTAAGGGCAATCACTTTTTCACACAGGGCCATGTAGGTTTGCATTTTGTGTTTACTTGTTTTATCTTTGTGTAATATTTAAATTTGTTTGATGATCTGAAACATTTGTGTGACAAACATACAAAAAAATGAGAAATCAGTAAGGGGGCAAACACTTTGTAAAGAGAGAGAGAGAGAGAGAGAGAGAGAGAGAGAGAGAGAGAGAGTTGAGTTTTAAAAAATCCCTTTATTGTACAATTCAAAAATGTAAGATCATCAATACCATCATTCCACCAAGTGTGTCACATTTCAAAAGTGCAAACATAACTCATCCCCCTCTCCCACAGAACACAAAATATTCCCTACAGTCCATCTATTGGTGAATACCTCCAAATTGTCCACCATTTTATAGTAAGAGTACTCCACCTGGAGTCTGGCTTTTAACAAAGCCTTGAAAACAAACACAGGATCCACATTGCCAGTGTTAGTAGTCCGATTTTTCCTTGTCAACCAGATGGCAAGTTTAGCAGTACCAGATAGGAAGTTCATCAAAGTGTGCACAGACCTCTTTGCCACTTTATACTTTGGACCGTAAATGAACAAACCAAAAGAGAAACATTCACCCAAATTATGAAACCGCACTTTCAGAAGATCAGAAAGGCCAGATAACGAAAACATTGAACAAACAAATGCTCCAGGGTCTCAACTTGGGAACAAAACAAACATTCCTCCCCGACAGTAGGATCCAGGTATGCTCTGTATTTATTCGTAGCTATTGCCCCATGTAAAATCCTCCACTGGAGATCCGCCGTCCGTTTCTCAATAGGGAGCTTGTACATGGACCGCCAGCTGCCTTTCGGGGAGAATACCGGCCCCAAAAACCCCGCCCACTTCGACTCTTTCACCTCCGTCAGAGAGCGCAGATTCAGAACTTTCACACAGATGTGATACACCGTCTTCTTCCCTACAAACTGGAACTTGCCCAGACGAGGATTTCCGAAGGACAGCAGGTGATCGTCCCCCTTCTGCCACTCTCCCACAACTGGACTTATGGAAAGGGCAGGAAAGTTGGACACAGTGTCCTCATCCCATTGAGAGGAAAGAGTGCAGTTTTCCGCAAACGCTCTAAACGATCGTGGCAGGGCAGCACACACTTCCTTCACCACCCTATGCACCAGTCTGACAGATGTAATGTTGGCACTCCGCCCCAGCGTTTCTATCGACGTGGTTGACATCTTCATAAGATGACCAAGCTTGGTACAGCCTGCCTCTCTTAAACAAGTTCGCAGACTAACAGATTGCCGCACTTGAGTGTCCAAGAATTGATTGAAAAACAGTGGTTCCTCGAACAACCACATGCCTGGTGTCTCCTCAGGAATGCGGGCTACGGTGAAGACTTGCCACGCATGCAAGACAGATGTATAAAAAGCAGAAAGTCCAGTAAGGTCCACCTCCCCGGACTTCACGAGGAAAAGCTGCTTATCATAGCCCAAGCGGCCAACTCACCTCAGGAGCAGTTTTGCAGTGTCCATCCAGCAGGGGCTACATCCATAAAGGAGCCGTTGTGCAGTCTGAAGCCTAAAACAGGCGATCTTGGACTGTATGTCCACCAGGCCCTGTCCTCCCTCAGCAACAGGCAGGTAGAGAACAGCCGCATGAACCCAGTGTCGACCAGACCAAAAGAAATCCACGATGATCTTCTGAACCTCCTCAACCAGGCTCCTGGGCGGTGTCAAAGCAATAAGCCTATGCCAAAGAGCCGAAGCGACCAGATTATTGGCGACCAGAACCCTTCCCCGAGAGAGTGCAGGGCTTGGCATTAACACGGCCAGTGGCTGGTGAATTTCAGCAATGGCTGGTAAGGCAGCTACACTCTACAGCCTTTTTGGCCATGTGCAGCCATGAAGGGGTGTCCCGATCCGTAGGGGTAGTGATGTTATGTTCGACACCAGCCACTGATTCGCGCAATATAAAGTGAAAGTGTCATGAGCAGTTTATTTTTTTTAATTTAATACAACAAAATACAACATAGAAACTCTCGATGAGGATAAAGGTTACAAAGTCTGACCTTTCACAAAAGTATACAATCAGTCAAACTTCACATTCCAATTAACAAGAAAAAAAAGGGGTATATTAAAAGAGCGAGAAAGAGGGAGAAAAGAGCACAACAACTCTCTGATAGTCTTTTTTTATTACAGTAATAGGAGCTGTCCAATGTTTCTTGCAGTTTTTTTTTGCATCATGAGCAGTGCATCGATCACTGTTTCAGCACGCCCACAGTCACGTGACTGTAGCAAGCGAGGCCTCGTTATGTCGGTCACATCACATGACTTGAGGGCTCGTGGGAAATTTGAGAGGATTCTATTGGAATTAGGTCTTTTTTGTTTGCTTTGGATTGTTTGTTCCTGCCATCCAATTTTGAATAGACCTTGGATGGGAAAATGCTAAAAAAAAAAGTATTGAGATTTTTTTCAGGTTTTCTCTATTCAGATGCAGTTCTGACACTCAGTCAGCAGATGGCACTCTTTATTAACTGTTTCATAACACTGTGTTGATCATGAAGCATTGTCTCACAGTTGTTCATTGTTTTATAAGGCCTCAGTTTCACCACGACTAATGTATCTATGTGTAATATTTAGTACATGTAATGTGTTGTTTGTTACTAAACCTAATTCTAACTTGTGTAATACTGTCCCTGACTTCCACTCAAAATAGTGAATGCAATGATGATAACAAATCTCCTCTCAAAATACCCAGAGTTTGAGTGGTGAATCAGACCCCTTTTAAATCCTTTGCTACTGACGTATGCAATGCCGAGTCCTCTCAAATTTCTCGCCAGGTCTCAAATCACGTGATGTGACAACGAGGCCTCGTTCGCTACGATCACTGTCTGCCACTGACTGTGGCCATGTTGACACACATAGCCATATAGAGGGGTTGCACTGACATCACACGGGTCACGTGCCTTTTGTTGACTGCACCATTTTGGACGACAACAAACTGTCAAATCACCAACAGCAAGCGTGAGTGAGTGTAATCAACAATATAAATGGCTACACACAAATCAACACCGTGGTCCACCAACGAGGTGCAGACTTTTCTGTGCTTGGTAGCTGATTAAAGAAATTCAGAGGGAGCTGGACGGAGTGACCTGAAACAAATTCATGGCCACGGCGGAGGCAGACGGGAGGCAGAGTGGCGTAGACCCAACTACGGCATCATCATTGCTGAAAACTGATGGAGGATGGTGAGTGATGTGATATTGTGCATCTTTGCCGTTATTTATCCCAGTGGTGGAAAGCTCACTTTGAACAAACAACACCATTGTCTCCTGTATGCAGACAATGAGCTAACTAACACACACAGCATACATATTTTAGTGCCCAACAGCGATAACGTGCCCTGATTACAATGTAGTACGGGAGACTTATTAGTGCTAACTAGTATTAGCAATCATTAGCTTACCTTCATATGTGATCTAGTTCGTATCCTCACATCTTCCGCTGCTCCATGGCTTCCTGAACTCTCCAGTACTTTTCCAGTGTTTCGGCTCACCGCCTGTATCCTTCTCTGGCTCTCCTTTTTTGCCTTTACTCTGACAAAAAGCCAGCGAGCAGCAGGCTCGCCTCCATATCCATCTTGTGTTTTTCTTGTCACATACAAATGATGTCATGGGAGTGTCGGCCGCCTTGCTGTTAAGATCTCACTCACTTAAGGTGATATTCAGTCGTAATGGAAAACGAACAACACCGTGGCGAGTCGGACTGAGTACGTGCTAGTGGAATTATTATTGTTCTCAACACTGGGTCCACGCTATTTGCCGTCCAAAATGGCAGAAAAACAATGTGGCACGTGACCACTGACGTCACGTGCAACCCCTCTATAGTATGATAGCACTATAGACACTCCGATAGACTTCAATAGAAACTTTGGAATGCAGAAGTCATGTGGGTCATGGAGCAGCGATTAGTTCCAAACAATGTAGTTTTCCCCATAGACCACCATTCATTTCCCGGAGTGTCTGCTCTGGTAAGTTAATGAATGGCCATTGCTTTGTTCATTTCACCACTTAAATTAACATGTAGATTATGTAGTCTGTGATAGTGGTTTATTTCATCAGCTTTTTTCGTGTTTATGTCCGATAGAAGCTCACAAACTTGCTCATTAGCTTGCTCCACACTAGATTCAGGTGAACAGCAGCTAGCTCAACTTGATAACCTGGTTATTGGTGGCAGTGTTATTTAACATTCATAAATTAGCATACTTTAACATTAACATTTAAAAATTAGCATAAATTAGCACCTGGTGGCAGCAGTGTTTTTTAACATTCATAAATTAGCAATTTTAATATTTTATCATTCTGTTGTGTTGAAAATATTCTGTACTTATTTCAGAAATTGTTGGGAGAAACATGGGGTGAAAGATACTGAGGATATTGACTGGTTTATTTTTTTAATACATTTGAAAAACAAGTGATTATTTTAAGTTGGTAAACCAAGAGTCGAATGTTGAAAACAAACATTCTAAAAACAATTGTCATATTGTGGGGGCATGGTGTGGGACTTCTCCACCCAGAGAAGAAGGCAGCTGGGAAGGGGGGGGGGGGCAATGGACCGAAAGAGGAGGTGTCACCAGAGGGTATCAGACGGGATAGTTAGGACTATGCACCCCCCAGGGAGAGAAGTAATGGCCGGAGCCGCTGGAAGATGGGTGTGAGAGCGGTGCCAGCATTATGTCATGTTAATGTGGCACACAGGCTTTGTTCTAAACACAATGTATGATTGTAGTGATCTGCTCTGCAGCAGACACTGACATAAATCATGTCAATGATGGTCTGAAGTTCCGGGTCTCAATGCATTATATAAAAGAGGAATGCACCCGGGATCCCCTTTTGCTGTACTTTATGTTGGAGAAAGAATAAAGTTTCTGTGTTGTCAACTCGTTGCCTCGCCTGCCTCCTTTCTCCACAATATTTACAAATGTGAAATTCTCAGTTTTGTAAAATGGATCATTTGAAATTAATAAAAAAAACCCTAACTGAACTATTAACAGAATATATTTTCTATCCTTTGTAATTCTATTGTGGTTCAGGAAATTCATTTTATATATGATTCTATATGAATGTGATTGTTTTACAGAGTACACATGTATAGTTTGGATTTTTTCCTCATATTTAAACTTTTAAGAGAAAAATGTAATGTTTCCAAAATAGTTCACAAATGTGTGCATAAAAAGCTAGAATGAAAAAAAAAAACCTTTCAATTTTAGTACAAAAATACATAAATCTGTAAGATAAAAGTAATGATTTTTTAAAAACTAAAAAACAGCCACATTTCAATTTGAAAATAGTCTCAAATGTACAATAAAAATCAGAGTTATGAGAAAGAGAAATATAATATTATGAGGAACAAGTAGCAAATTTATGCGAAAAAGTAAAATTTAGAATTAAGAAGGTAGTGTGGCGCATATGTTGGTTACATATTCCCCACAAATGTGTTGATGTATGTTTATTGTGTGCTTCACGTCTCATGGAACAAAGAGGACTGAGACTCTGGGATTCAGCAGAGGAGTGTGAGATTCGGCCTTTGTTTCCAGGAGACGACCGGGGAAGATTTCCGGGCCACAGAGACTAGAGGACAATGGCGTGAGATCAAAGGTGTTACTTTGTGATTGAGATTAAGTACCATGTGACTGTATGTTTGATTAAACACCATGTGACTGCTGTTTCGTGCCAGGGGTATAAAACCCCTGATGTGAGATGAAAACTTCCTCTTGATTTGCTTTGAGATTTGTTGGAGATGTGCTCTGTGAATAAAGCTGAATCTGAGGAACAAACTCAGCCTCATCCTTGAACACATTCTCCACAGTAGTATATTTAAAAGGAAAATAATGCACAATTCTGTCAGAAAAATGTTAATTGTAATAACTTGTGCAGAATGTGGCTTGGCATTGTCTTGCTGAAATAAGCAGGGATATAACTGAAAAAAAAACAAACAACATTGCTTGGATGGCAGCATATGTTGCTCCAAAACCTGTATGTACCGTTCCGCATTATTGGTGCCTTCACAGATGTGCAAGTTAACCATGCCATGGGCACTGACACCCCCCCCATACCATCACAGATGCTGGCTTTTGAACTTAATGCTGATAACAATCTGGACAGTAGTTTTCCTCTTTAGCGCAGAGGACAACATCCATGATTTCCAAAAGCAATTTGAAATATGGACTCATCAGACCACAGCACATTTTTCCACTGTGCATCACTCCATCTCAGATGAGCTCGGGCCCAGAGCAACTGGTGGCATTTATGGGTGTTGTTGATATACGGCTTTCGTTTTGCATGGTAGAGTTTTAATTTGCATTTGTAGAAGTAGTGACAAACTGTGTTAACTAACAATAGTTTTCCGAAGTGTTCCTCAGCCCACATGATAATATTCTTTACAGAATGTTGGTTTTTAATGCAGTACTGCCCGAGGAACCAAATGTCACGGACATTCAATGTTGGTTTTCGGCCTTGCCATTTACTTGCAGGAATTTCTCCAGATTCTCTGAATCTTTTGATGATGTTATAGACTGTGGATGGAATCACTAAATTTCTTGCAGCTGTACATTGAGAAATATTATTCCTAAACTATTGGACTACTTTCCTATGCAGTTGTTCACAAAGTGGTAAACCTCTCCCCAACCTTGCTTGTGAATGACTGAACCTTTAGGGGATGCTGTTTTTATACCTAATCATGACACTCAGGTATTTACAATTATCCTGTTCACCTGTGGAATGTTCGAAAAAGGTGTTTTGGTTTTTTAACATTTCTCAACTTTCTCAGTCTTTTCTTGCCCTGTCCCAGTTTTTTTTTTGTTTTGTTTTTTTGAACGTATTGCAGGCATCAAATTCAAAATGAGAGAATATTTGCAAAAAAAAAAAAAAAGTTTCAGTTTGAACATTAAATATTTTTTCTTTGTAGTATATTCAGTTGAATAGGTTGAAAAGGATTTTGATAGAAAAATTCCATATTATCCACATTATTATTATTATATTATTATTATTATTTTGTACCATGCCTTTTTTTTATTTCATGTCTGATGTTTATATGTGCATTCCATGTAGAATAAGTGCATATATTCCTTTATATTATTCTTTCATGTCTGTGAGCAATTATTGTCTAACTGTGGCCTTCAGAGGATGTGTGCGAGTGCTGAGACTGAGGGTCAGTACAAGTGCAAAAGATGACCTAAGCTGCATTGATAATCTCTTTGACATGCCCTGCTAAGTTTCTGTGACCAGGAATGTGCTAAAACTTTCAGTTCGTATAGAAGAGATTTATAGACACTCTGTCTCTGAGATGTCTCTTACGTCTCCTCCTCTGTTTATCTACCCTGAGGAGCAGCTATAAATACCAGGCTTAGAAGATGTATATTCAGAGATTTGGTGTGGGTGTGCTGAAGGCCACACTCTGTAATCTCTTCCCCAAATGGCCATAGGGGTTATCTCGTCTTCTTTTATTTGTTATAATGAATATACTTAAATCCAATACTCCGCCTGATCTTTGACTCAGAATCATTTATGCTCAAAATTATTCTATCAGATTTTTAAATCAGTGTATTTTGTTTTTATTTGCACTTCACACATCATCTCAATTTCACTAGAATTGGGGTTGTAAATGTGTAAACATCAGATAGCACTTGTATTAGAATGAATCTATGCACTAGATGTTAGGAAAAAAAAAACTGGAAGACCCCCCCCCCCCCAATTTGTTTAAATGAGCCAGCTGCGTGTGCCAAGTTACAAAAATTTGGACCAGCAGAAACGACACAAAAACAGCCCACGTGACACTGCTTGTGACGTCATTTTTGGTCATTTTAATGCTGCTTTAAGAAACAAACCAAACACTGGCATAATGGACAACAGGCCAGTAACATGACTGGGTGTGAACAGAGAGGCAGAGTTTCTCATAAAGATGGGCAGAGGTTCACCAATTAGTAAAACCATATTCATTTATTTTCTTATTTATTTATTATCTTTTGGGTCACAGGGGACTGGAGTGAATGAATAATGGACTCATTGTAAAGCACTTTGGGAATCATGAATGGCTCTATATAAATGCAATTCGTTATAGTATTACTGGAGCCTATCCCAGTTTCTTTGGGCGAGAATTAAAACTGGACAGATCACCAGTCAATTGCAGGGACAACACAGAGATTGTTTTGGGGCTGTGAGAGGAAACTGGAGTACCAGTCAAAAACTCACACAGACACAGGAGAACATGCAAACTCCACACAGAAAGGTCTCCAGCTGGCTAGCGCTTGGGTTCAAACCCACAACCTTTTCGCTGTGAAGCAACAGTGCTAACCACTGCCCCACTGGTTAAAAAAAAACAACAAAAACCTGAATCTATATATTGTGGATCAAATTCAGAATGTTCCTCAATATAAAATTGTGAAGACTTTGAATGGTACATCATCTACAGTTCATGATATCATCAAAAGATTGTGAAAATCTGGAGACATCTCTACAGTATGTGCAAGAGACATGGCAGAAAATCAGTACTGGATGCCTGTGATCCTCAGGCTGCATTAAAAAGTGGCACGATTCTGTTATGGGAGTCGCTCAGGGACTCTTCCAGAAATCATTGTGCCATCCACAAACATAGGTTAAAGGTCAATCATGGAAAAAAAACAAACAACAAAAGTAAAAACTAAAGATGAAAAATGTCATAAATTAACCTGGAAGAAAAGAAAAATCAAAGAATTAACCATTGGGTAAAATGTAAATTTACAAGAAAAGTTTTTAAGAAAAATATAATGAGAAGAAATTTAAGAAAAATGAATAAAGTGAAATAGAAATCAGCACTAATCAGTACTAATCAGTACTGATTAGTGCTGATTAGTACTGATCAGTAACTACCTGATTAAAGCCACTGAGTTAAAAGAACAAGCTGGCTTGTCCTTTGAACTCAGTGGCTTTAATCATGTAGTTACTTTGGTTTTGGACGGTTCCTTTGCATCTGAATAAAGTATCAGTGTGGTGACAGCAGGCGCACCAGGGATTCAATCAATTTTTATGTTTTTATTTCATTTATGACTTCATTTGTTACATTTGTCATTTCATCTTCATACAGAAGGGCATGATGAAAGACACATGGACAGCATGGAAGGCAGTGGCCGGCCACTAACCAATAACCTGCAATTAATAAATCAATACAGGATAACCAATAATAAGCCAGAAGTACAACATGAAGGAGGTGAAACCATGACTGTGCTGCTGTTACACCAGTAGGCGGGATGGTGGAAGGTGCCATCTTCACCATGTCTAACTGTCTGATGGTTGGTGTGGTAGTGTGACTTAGCAGCTGTGGTTACTGTAGCAACACTGTCTCCATGGTAACAGCAGCCATTAACAGTCTACAGCACTGTGAGTAACAGTTAAAAGCTGAAGATCGATGCTGACAGTCTGAAACATGACCTGCACTATGACCACAGGACTAGAACAACAAAGGTGAAAAAATATTAAGACAATATGAAGTAGGAACAACACTGTGAGTTAAAATTACAAATAAATATCAAAAAAACAACTGAACTCATTGTGAGCATCACACCTGTCTGAATTGGCACAAGAAAGAGTAAAAAAAAAAGTAGAATTGTAAGGCAAAGCTGGTACCAGATGGTCCAGTGGGAGTGGGATTATCTTGACCAACAGAGCAAATAAAAAAATTGCAACTACAATAACTTTGCACCTACAATAATAATAATAAAAGCTGTGCTATGGGAGATTCTAGTCTACTGCAAAGAAACCAAAAGAGCTTTAGTAATTGTAACTGAAGCAGCAGGTATGGAAAGCCAACACTGTCATAGTTTATCCAGTTTTCTTGCAGTCTGGTATAAGTGGCAATTGAACAAATTAAAATGATTAATGTCTATGTAAATAACACAGAAGTAAAATTGTTTCCTCACTGCTCGTCAAAAGAATAAGCTAGAGATTTCAAAGTTTCTCTGGGCCTGTAACAGCAGGTGATGGCTGCTTTTAACTGGAGATAAGCTTGCATCTTTTTTTTTTTTTAAATCTTAATATCCATGCTACAATAATAAACCTTAGCTGCAAAACAAGGACATTTCATAGTGACATATTTCAAGAAAAAGAAAGCTGTTTAGAGAACTTACCCTCTAATAAATGTCCAGGCGTCTCAGTGTGACTTTTGAGTATTATTCCTATAGCTAATGTCTCCTGTGTTAAACAACATTAGCATTCTAGAAAATTGCCAGACCAAAAGGTTTTCTCACCTGAGTGCTTCTTACTCTTTCACAATATATATTATACATAATATACATTTTATGCAAATTTGATTTAACTAAGACATCTAATAATTTTTTCATGCTTATCCCAAGTTTAAACCAGCTCAAACTGGTGTCACAGACTAGCTGGGTATTAACTGACATGTGGTATCCAGCCCAAAGTAATTACAAGGAATACTTAAATACAGGATGCATATACTGTATATTTATAATATATATTTATATATAGTAGCTGACAACCTCACTAGCTCTGAATAGTTTCTATTAAGTGCTTTGGCACACAAAAAGAAAGTGCATACTGGACTAATACTGCACACCACTGTTAAACTGTATTATACTTACACTGGTCAGATCCAGTCAGAACCAGTCAGAAGTGGTCAGATCCTGTCTTTGAATGTATGGCAAAGCAAAAGATAAAAAAAAAAACTAAAAAAAAAAAGAAAGGAGAAAAAAAGAAAAATAAGCAATTGATCAACATATTTCCACAATAAAGCAGCGGATGACGAAGGGAGCTATAAGGCTGAGTTACTGGCCATTTCCTTCCATTCTCACTGCTTTACATGCCAAAAACACACTAAAAACCAGAGCCACAAACAGACTGAGCACCAGTTTGTAAGGGACTGAGGCATAGGTTAAGGAAAGACTACACACTTTAACAAGTCTGGTTTTAAAATGAGTTTGTAAGCTAGGCTCCTAAGTCTAGAATGTGATTAGCTTAGCACAAACTTTGGAAGCAACAGGACACTGCTAGCATGGCTACTTCAACGCATCATCTGGCATTTCACGTTGGACTGTCAAAAAGGAAACCATTTGTGTAACATAATGGCCTCGTCTCCACTACGGGAACCAGGAGGGGTTTTCAGGAACTTTTAGTGGCTGAAATAAGGCCCTGGTCAGGGGTAGTTAAACTGCTGGGTGGGGTTTATGATTGACTCGATGCTGACTGGATGAAAGTTAGCATCACGACGTAAACAAAACTGGGAAATGAGAAGCAGCAAATTTGATCAGAAAAAGATAACAGTTAAGATCTAATGCAGAAATGAATTTCAATATAATGCTGCTGTGATTGTGAAGCGGTCTGAATGTTTATTCGGCGCATGTGGCCATGCAGTGTGAGCTTTGGGAGGACGTGAGCATTACAGCGGAGTGGCACGGCACATGACACCAACTGCTACTGCTGTCCTTCACCGGGATGTGAACCCACACAGCAGGACAACTAGTGATGTTAAAACTGAGGCCTTATGAAACAATGAGCAACTTTGAGACAATTGCTTCATGAGCAACACAGTGTGATGAAACATCTAATAAAGACTGCCATCTGGTGACTGACTGTCAGAACTACATCTGAGTGGAAAACCTGAAAAAAATCTCAGTACTTTTTTTTTTTTTTGAGCATTTGGCCAACCGAGGTCTATTCAAAATTGGTTGGCAGGAACAAACAATACAAAGCAAACAAAAAAAACCTAATTCCCTCTCAAACTTCCCGCGAGCCCTCAAGTCACGTGATGTGACTGACATAACGAGGCCTTGCTTGCTACAGTCATGTGACTGTGGGCATGCTGAAACAACGCTTGATGCACTGCTCATGACATTTCCGCTTTATATTGCTTGAATCAGTGTCGAGTGGGCAGTGTTGAGTGTAACATCACTACAGACAACAAGAGACGTAGTCCCAGCTGGTCCTCCTCCTAGTATGCTCGTGCAGTTATGCTGTATAATGCCAAAAAATGTAAAAGTTAATACCACCATGGTTGCTGAGAGGAACGGCCAGATATATCATATGTGGCCACACATGGATCGGGGTAGCGCAAACACAGTGGAGAGGCAAGGCACAGGAATGGTGGAACAGGCTGTCCGTAGCCACAGAATGGGTCAACATCGTCCCCGCTGATGCTACTCGTGCAGCTATGCTATTTAATCCATCTATTCCTCTCTGCAGTTATTAAAAAAAAAACAACAGTGGCAAGTTCTTCCCATGCATAGTAATTTCTGTATGATTTAAATGTACATAATCATATTTCACTTCGCCACGCTGCATCATGGTCGAAAGTTGTCAGATGATTACATCATGAACAAAGCCTCCAGAGGCTGATGGGTCCTGACGAAGACGCGGTGAGGGAGAGGGCCAGATACCGTTCATATCAAGGTCCTGTCCCCTAAAACTGGTTCCACGTTCCTGCAGTGGAAACGGGTCTATAAACTCACTCTGTATTCAGGTTATTTCAGAACAAGGAACCCTTTTCCCCCAGTCTCTCATTAACTAACACTGATTATTCCCCCTCGCATACATAGCTGCCATACACAATAACAACAGTTTGGTGCAGCAACAGCACATCTTTGGTATTTGAATTTAAAGAGACTCAAAGCACGGAGGTGCAGTCTACCCCAAATTAAGAACTGATTAACCTTGGGGGCAGATCTGGAGAACAACCTGGATCCATTTTTTATAGCAGTAAAAAGGTGCAAAAGCACAGCAGTTGATGTGGTGTTGTGACGAGCACCCGCAAAGTGAGTATCCACATGTACAAACATGTGGATGTACATGCACATATTTTGGCACTGCCACAAATGCACTTATTCAGTGGGAATCACTACAATGTAAAGAATCATATTCTACCACTATTTTAATAGTTTCATCCTTTTTTGTTTTGGTTTTTTTTTTGCTTTTCTTGTACATCTTGCACTCATGCACAGGGATTTATTCCGTCTGTAACTAAAGATGGACAACAAAAGAGCTCCAGTAGTACCATAACCTGACTTATTTTGTACAGCATTTTTCCAAACTGAAAACTAACAATACACCTTAGACAATTTTTTTTTTCCAAAACAACGGTTCTGTCCTCGTAGGTAGGTGTTATTATGCTTATTTTTGTTTGAGTGTTTAATTTTCAGACCACTTCAGTTTTAAATAATTATTTGATGCTATAAAGACAGGGGCGGGGTCAAGATTGAGTGTGGTGGGAATTGGTCGTGTTTGACGGCGCTGCCTATGGGCTGCTGTGTGGACTGCTAATGAATGGCTGCATGGGTGGGAACGCAGCACTGCAGAACCGCTTCACAGTCGCTAATGCAAAGACGCTGGCCCCATGTGCAAAACTGCAGATCCCTAAATCCAGGAAGCAGAGCATCCCTCCTCTACAATGGAGGTAAGTGACAGTACCTCACCCATCTTATGTACCGTCTCGGGGCTAATGGTTCTCCAAAGTCACCGACTGCTTCATATTTTCACTAGTGTTAAGACTGTAGTTTGGAAGTTAACGTTTTAAATTGTGTCTTCTCATCATTTGTGTTTAAAAATGGACAGAACAAACAGTGTGAGCGGCTGCTCATAGGGGTTGTACTGTTATAGTGCTGCTGTAGCGTCGTAAGTGGGTGAGCCTGTTACATCAGTTTTCATTTGATAAGACTACTAAATACAATATTTCATCCCCCAGTGAGGCTAGGAAGAGAATCTGAGCTTAAAGGCCCCTGTGGAAAGTCCTCTGGCATTTTGCTAGTGTGCACGTGCTAATGTCAGGCCCTGTCCTTGTACAGTTTCACAACATTTTTCTCAGGTCATACCAAATTAGCAAATCATATCAGTTCTAAACCCTGGAACGACAGCAAAGTAAATTTCACGTCATCATACATGCTGACATCCTCATTGCTTCCAGCATGTACTAAGCTAGGCTACCCAGACCCAGACTGACATTCCCCCCCCCCCCCCACCATAATCTACTCACAGACATGAAACATTGTCTGACTGAGGGAATGAAGAACTGCCATAGTGTCCCTTTAACCGTCCACCCTTTAGTCCTTGAACTGTCTGTGTGGCTCTGGCTGTGAGGAGGAACAGCGAGTGTTAACCTTTACACAGTCACATGACCGGAGGCCATGGGAAAATAAATTATATTTACAAAACCGCTTTGTTTTTTTCTTTGTTTTCTTCTTGGATCAACTTGCATCAAGCAAACATCAACACAACCAAGACTCATAAACACAGAAATATCCAACAACAAGGCTTTTCAGTTCTTTGTAACAATATTAATAATATTCATTTTTTTTTTTCACTATCAAAACACTTTGTCCAAAAGGTGTTTCTAGAGACAGAGAGAGAAATACGGAACCACTGCAAGTCAAGAGGAGGAAGAAAGACAATGAATTGGATTCACTTCAGATCGGCTCCATATAATCACTGGATGGATTTCCAGCTCCCGGAAACAGCCAATGGAGCAGGCCCAGAGGGGCCTGGTCTCCGAGCACAAACAGTTCCTACCAGAAACTTTCTTTAAAAACTTTAAAGTTTTTACATCCAAAAATGCATTAATATTATCATAAGCATTTTTTATAAACATCATCATTACCATAAACATCATCATTATCATAAACATCTTCATCCAACATATCACAGCCGGTACGGACAATTATTTTCATTATTACTTGCCATAGTTAATAAATATATTCTGATCAGGAAAGGTAGAAAATGTCAGCTTTTCAGAGTCCAAATGTTTAAATGTCTGACCAACAATCCACAGACAGAAGTGCTCATATCTTTGTCATAAACACGGGAGGACGGAGAAAGATAAGAAACTAGAAAACATAAAATATGTGGATTACTGTTAATGTGCTGCATGGTTTTTTTTTTCTTTTCTGAAAGAAACTGAGATACTGACAGTTCAAAGTTATACAAAAATACTAAATTTTTGACTTTTTTAGGAATGCACCCAATGGTTGTGAAATTTGGGGCCAATAAAGATGTCATAAAGAAATGATAAAATGGCTAATGCCTGATAGATATTGTTTCTTTTGCTTTTGTTTTCATCTATTTCATCTTAGTTGTCGGGGAAACAAAAAAATATGCATTATAAAAATTACTCAACTTCAATACTTTAAAACTGTTCCATCCTGGATCTTTTCTGAATTTGAAGCTGCAGTCTAAATCAGTGCTACACAACTGAAACACACCAGAAAAATATCTCATTTGCCAACAGACTCATATCAGTCAACAAGGTGAATATTGGACAATATGATATATCAGCTGATATACCAATGCTTTCTAGATTTTGAGTAAAAATGTATGTACTGTATGTTAATCACACCAACCTTGGATCACCTACTTAGATTACTGTGTACGACCCTTTGTATCTACAATTAACTCAGTAAGTGATCAGACCAAAAACTCATCTTGAACTCTGACAGCCAAACCCTGACCTCTGGAGGAAATAAATAAACCTCCAAAAGAAAATCACCTTTGATTTAAGTGTAATCAAAATAATCCTTAAAATTCTTGCAGAACTGCGAGCTGCTGCTGCGTTGCACAATCCTACAACATCAGACTACAGATCAGACGCAAACACGCTGCTTTACTGGCACTTCAGAGGTCAAAATTTCTTCTTGAGAGATATTTGGTATTTTTTCAAAAATGTAAATGTCTCTTTAAGTGCATTGGAAACAAAGAACATATCACTCTGCTTCTTCTTCTTTAGGGTTTCAGAAATCATTGAATTGACCTTCTGCAGCTTCACTTATCAAACGTGGGGAAAAGTCTCTTCTTACCGAAACCAAAGAAGCAGCTGATGCAGCTTTGGAACATTTAACCCTAAAATGTGCTATATATGCAGGAACTCATTCCACTTGAACAGAATAAACCCGGACCCGAGTTCAAATTAAGTCAGATCTCAGCAACAAGGCCTATATCATTTTTTAAAATGATGTGTGTACTATTGAACCCTAGTATGATTTCTGTGGTTTTTCTCCATGAGAACTGACTGTGACATGTGAAAAAAACAACAGCTCAACATGATCCCACTCGCTATAAAAAAAAAAAAGAAAAGAAAGAGAAATTGATGAGTAGGATCTTTGATTTGCAGCTTGTGACTGGTGTTCCTCTGCTTTGCTGTGCATACTGAGAAATGATCCGAGTGCAGCTGAAGGACCTGTGGAAGCTCAGGAGGCGTGTGGGAAATCCTCCTGTGAGGAAACCTTTGCAGTCAGAGAAGTTAGCGCTTTGGTGGAAATACTTCTTTAGTCACTCCCAGTCAAAGAGTAAGCGAAATTCATCAGACGCTCCAAGTGTGTTGTGTGAACTCCGCGTGAAATGTGGAGGAGGAGGATGGACTCGCAGTGGAGCTGGTTCAGTGTGCTTCATTGTTGGCTGATTAGTGGTCCGATCAGAAGGCTTCAGAGCTGTTTTCAGTAAATATTCTGATTATTTTCATGTTAAATTGAATATTTCTTCTGTTGCATCTTTTAGACTTTTCTTCTGAGTCACAGACTTTATATTTCACCGTCTTAATTAAATGGAAAAATAAGTGTCCGTTCACTGATGCAGCTCTCTTCAGGTTCTTGTAGATCAATATTTGTTGATTTTTTTTTTTTTTAACAGGATGCAATGCTGATGATAAAGCTCTAGGTGGAGTCATCTCCATAGCAACAGTATGCGGCTGTGCAGCTTTTGAAGATATTCGTGGACCAAACTTAGGGGGAGAAAAAGAAAAGAAAACGATTGGGACTTAAATCATCTGTTTGAGGCTCCACCCACCTCACCACAACACAGCATAGGTGACAAAAGGTGAACCGAGACACACAGAGGATGAGACGCTGTTTTTTTGTGGACAGCAGGAAAGAATCATGCATACGAACCATGGTACTCTGAATACACATGGAGCTCATTGTGTGTGTACTTTATCTAGGACAGTATGATCTGGTTTTTCTTTGTCATTTTCACGTTTTGTTTGGGTTTCCAAAGGGAGTTATGCTCAGTGAAAGACTGCCGTCGTCGTCGTCATCACTATCAAAACCATGTCTCGTCCAGGTGGGATCACGTGTTCTCCTCCTCCACGGCAGCAAACTCCTCCTCCTCCTCCTCCTCTAGGCTCTCCGCGATAGGAGGTCGGTGGAGCTGAGGCTCCTCACCTCTCCCCGCCCTTGTCAGGACATCCATCCACCGCCGCTGCAGCTCCTCCCCCTCTGCGCTGAAGTAGAGGGTCAGGTGACTCTGGGAGATCTTGAAGGCGTGCCGTCGCTCCAGACGGTCGCACGGCTCGGGCAGAGAGATCTCAAAGCCGATGAGAGGCACGCTGCGCTGAGCCTTCACATCCTGTGGGAAAAACAACATAATCATTCCAGCGAAGCAAAAAGGAGCTAATGCAATGATGGCTAAACATATTTATTCACTATAATGTATATAAAAGCAATATTACACTTGAGATCATGCGATAGGGCCTATGACCAAATTGCTACGGTGCTAAATTCATTGATACTGCACTTCTTCTCATGTAATATTGCTTAATTATTAGATACAAGCATACCTGTGGAGCTCCATAGATGTAGAGCACCAGTGGCTCATTTTCAGGGATAACAAACCAGGCCTTCTGCCAGCCCCGCCCCCCTCCTTTCTCCATGTGGTGAAGAAAACTACAAATCACACTGTTCTCTGCTGCCAGTGACGCTTGTTTCTATACGAGAATATGATAAAAAAAAAAAGGACACAGGATTACTTTCCTGCAATGTTCTGTATGAATAATCTCTAAGAAGAAAACCTTTAATCTAAAACCTAAACATTTTGTTTTCATTGAGACTGTGTGGGACTTTAGGAAACTTGGGTTTTAGTGACATCTTATGGTCATAAAGTGAACTGCAGCCATATTCCCTCCATTTCCGAGAAGCACCACTGGTGGAAAGATTCCCTGAGGTTGTGGCATGTATGAATGGAGTGAAAGTGGCTGCAGTTCACAAGCAGTCACTACAACCAGCATTTTCAAAAAATCCATATTGTGCCTTTAAGCAACAGCAAACTTTAAAGGGCCCATATTTTTCAAAAGGGTGGTTTGGGGGGTTTTAATCATACAAAATATGTCCATGGTGTAACAGCTTTGTCAGTTATTGTCATACATTACAAAAAAAATCTTCCAACAGAACCTACTTTGAGGTTATATATTGGTTATATATGAGGTTATATATACTGCTGTTATATATTTATGTAGGTTCCAAGGTTGTCATAGCCAGGAGCGGCACTGGGGTTAAGCTCCCAGTGCTCATAAAATGCTCCTTACGGCGTGCGTCTCGAAAAGCCTCTGACAACTAAGTCCAACTCCTAGCCTGCCCGTGTGGTTTAGTCTCTAAGCCCGGCGGAACTGCTTTTACTAATAGGAGAAGGGGCGAGGGCGGATCTCTGGCGCCTTAAAACCAGATGCTTCGGGTAGATGGTGGCTCGTCAACCTGGGAAGGTAGCCCATCTAGGGGAAGGTAAACCCTGATTTCAAACCTCCGCTGCCTTGCGGCACACCCGATCACGGGAAAGGCTTTTGGAATCAACCCTGAGGAAAAATCCGGAGTCAGAGCCCCTAAGGCAGTTCTCTCTTGTGCTCAACATCGTTCTGGCAGCTCCTGCGACGGTGCTGGTGCCAAACTATAGCAGCCCTGCTGTTCCTTTGGATTCATCAGTGACGTGGAGAGGGGGGACATGCTGCATGGGTAACATCTTGTCCTCCATATCTTCCTGCCCAGGCTTGAATCCTATCAACGCCCAACGCTGGAAGGTAGAACACTGGTGTGCATCGGCCTGTTCAGCCACAGGCGGTGCTGTACCAGCAGAGTAGACGTTTAGGATTCTCTTCCATGGTCATCATAGACCGACGGAGGCCGACGATATTTATGTATGTATGTACTTGTATGTATGTATGTACTTGTATTATTTATTGGGTTTTATTTCATTCATTATGTACTACATCCATTGTGTATGTGTGGATTGTGTGGTTGCAGCACGGGTGACAAGCCCAAGACAAATTTCCCCTTGAGGGACAATAAAGTTTATCTTATCTTACTTGCTGCTATTATCCATCCATCCATCCATTTTTTACTTTTCCAGGGATCAAGGTCACGGACGCAACAGTCCAAGCAGAGAAGACCAGATTTCCCTCTCCCCAGCCACCTCCTCCAGCTCTTCAGAAGGGACACCAAGGTGTTCCCGGGCCAGCTGGTAGACATAGTCTCTCCAGCGTGTCCTGGGTCTGCTCCACGGTGCTATGGGAGGTGCTCAGGAGGCATCTTAACCACCTCAGATGGCTCCTTTTGGTGGAGGAGCAGCAGCTCTACTCAGCCCCAGATAACTGAACTCCTCACACCATCTCTAAGGTTGAATCAAGCCACCCTACGAAGAAAGCTCATTTCAGCCACTTGTATTTACGATCTTATTGTTTCGGTCATTACCCAAAGTTCATAGGTGAGGGTAGGAACATAGGTTGAACAGTAAATCGACAGCTTTGCTTTAGAGCTCAGCTTCCCCTTCACCAGGACAAACCGGTACAACGTCCGCATCACTGCAGATGCTGTTCTGATTTGTCTGTCAATCTCCCGCTCCATTTTCCCATCACTCATGAATAAGACCCAAAGACACCTGAACTCCTCCACTTGGGGCAGGACCTCATCCCCAACTTGGAGAGAACAATGCACCCTTTTCTGGCTGAGAACCATGGACTAAGAGTTGGAGGTAATGATTCTCGTTCCGGCTGCCTGACACTCAGTAGCAAATGGTCCCAATAAGACCTTGGAATGTGGCCAAAGTTTTTCTGGAGGTGGGCGTTAAAGACCTCTCAGAAAGGGGCCTCAGCCAAACATTCCCAGCACACCCTCACTATATGTTTGGGTCTGCCAGATCTAAATGGTATCCTCCTCCGCCATACAAGATCTAACTCACCACCACCATTTTTAATTCTGTTGTAAAGCCCAGTGAGACTGATCCTATAGAGGCTTCTACTGTGCTGTGTGAAAGCTTTTTAAAGTTTTTTATTGATAAAATCTTTGCGCTGAGGGCTCCACACACCTTAGCTGTTCCACTTTCACCCCTTGAGTGCCCAGCTGTCTTCCAGCAGTTTGAGCCCATGACTTTTTCTGTTTTAAAGGAGGTTGTCCCTCATCTGCATCCTTCAAACTCCCCTTTCGACGTTCTCCCCTTTCCAGTTTTTAAAGAAACTCTTCATGTTATTGGGCCTTGTATTCTCACGTTGTTAAATGCTTCACTGTCTGCAAGCTGTGTACTTGCAGCTTTCAAACACGCTGTTGTGCAGCCTATTCTTAAAAAGAGAAATCTGGACCCAAATGTCCTTTGTAACTATAGGCCAATATCAAAACTGCCTTTTCTATCTAAAAGCTTGGAAAAAGTTGTTTCTAATCAACTTCAGACATTCTTAAAAGTCATGATATTGGTGAAGTGTTTCAGTCCGATTTTAAATCTCGTCACAGCACTGAGACTGCCCTTTTAAGAGTTTTTAATGATCTCCTTTTACAACTGTTGATTCTGGGAGCTCTGCTGTTTTAGGTTTTTTAGATTTAACAGCCACTTTTGATACAGTTGACCATACTATTTTGCTGTCAAGATTTAAACAAGTTAGTCTAACTGGTATGGTTTTATCATGGTTTGAGTCTTATTTATCTGAAAGGTCATTTTCTGTTGTTATTGGAGATTTCTCCGCTTGCTCAGCTCCCACTTCTTGTGGTGTGCCTCAAGGGTCTGTTTTGGGTCCCACATTGTTTTTTTTAATACATGCTGCCTTTGGGTAATATCGTCAGGTCTCCCTCGAAAAAGAGATGGCAATCTCAAGGGACTTCCTGGTCAAATAAAGGGTAAGTAAGCAAGTAAGTAAGTAAGTAAACGACATTCCATTTCACTGTTATGCTGATGATATTTAAATTTATATTCCCATTCAGTTTAACACTCCCAACCCACCGCAGCCATTACTGAACTGGTTACATGAGGTCAAAGAATGACTGACACAAAATTTTCTTAATTTAAATGAAAACAAAACAGAAATCATTTCATTTGGAAAATGTACCTCTTTGAATGAGATTACTGATATGCCTGATTATCTTGCCTCCCGTTGTTGTTCGACTGTGAAAAACCGTGGTGTGTTTTTAGACAGTTATTTTAAATTGGAAAAGCAAGTGAACATAGTTGTTCAGTCAAGCTTTTATCAATTACGTCAGATTGCCAAGGCCAAATCTTATTTACCCCACAAAGACCTGGAAAAACTTATTCATACTTTTATCACCACTAGACTAGACTTTGCAATTCACTTTATTTTGGTTTGGGAAAATCCACTATCCACCATTTGCAGTGAGTTCAGAATGCCGCAGCATGCTTTTTAACAGGTACTAGAAGGTATGATCACATCACTCCAGTTCTGGCAGGTCTTCACTGGCTCACAGTCCATTTTTGCATTGATTTTAAAATTCTCTTTTTTATTTTTAAGGTTTTGAATGGCTTCGCACCTTTTTATGTAACCGGGATTCTGGACTTTTATTCTCCTGCTCAAGCATTATGGTCATCTGACCAGTTGCTTTCAGTGCAACCTAAAAGTAAATTAAAACAGAGAGGGGATAGGGCCTTTAAAGTTGCAGCCCCTAGATTATGGAACAACCTGCCACTCCATATACATACCACAGAATCCTTGCAGTCATTTAAATCACAACTTAAAACCCATCTTTTTAATATGGCTTGTAATTCAAGTTCAATTTGAGTCCTACAGGTCATGTTATGTAGTTATTTTATCGTATGTAAAGCACTTTGGCCAATCTTGTTGTTTTTAAATGTGCTATATACTGTAAATAAAGTTGACATTGGCATCGACACCGACATGTTCATTTAGAAACAGCTGGGCTGCCTACATACTGCTTATTTGCCAGTTAACACTACACATGAGAATTATAGTGTAATCCGCATTATGTGCACGTTACTTTGTAACGCGTTACTGTAATGCCACTACTTTTGCAGTAACGTGCTGTGTAACGAAATTACTATTTAAAAATTCAGTAATGCGTTACAGCTACTGAAATTTGATCAGATGTGTTACTCGCGTTACTTGGTTTATTAATATGGATAGATATTTTAGCGCAAACAGACAATCGTACAACTTGCAGTTGCTAGACACCATCCTCATCAGCTGTCAACTGGGGATGAATACACAGTTTTGGTGGCTATTGGCGGGACAACTGCCATCCCTGGCCATGGTGGCCAGTGGTGGCCACTGGAGGTTGTCATGCCAAAGGCAAAGGCAAGCAAATAAATAAGCAAATAAATATAAACTGACCCTACTGCAACTGACGCAGCCATCACACAGTCTCCTCCACAGGTCCATTTCCTGTCCTGCCCCAATTCACATCACAACCCAGTGAAGAAATGTTATGGCAGTGGCGGCTTCTCATATCAAGCCCTGATCACCTGTTGTCCGAGCGGTAAGTAGCCCCCAACAGTTCCTACCTGTATGGTTAAACGTGAGTATTTTTTGAGCAAGAAGCTCGCATTTAATGCCCGCATTAAATGCATTTAAAGTTTTCTTATGCACAGTGAAAAAGTGACTGATTTGTTGCAGTAAAGAACAGCTTCTTGTAAGCGGTTAACTTTCATTCATCTGTGCTTTCTATTTTATTTTATCTCATTCATTTACATGCCGTTGTGATCTGCAACTATTTCATGGAAGTAAATTCTCTAAATATGCACTTTTAATGGGCTGGTCTAGGGATGTCAAACATATGGCTTGTGGGCCAAAAACGGCCCACCAGGGGGTCCAAAATTTCTCTGTGAATTCACAACTTTATTTCTAGCAAATTTCTGACTTTCTACTGATCACAATAGTCTGTGTAAATCTGAGACATTTTTTTTCTCTGTAAGATGACTTTTTTCTCATCAGTTTTCTTCTTCTTTTTTCTGATGAGAACAAGGGGCCCTTGATCCTGCTGTGTATGCATGATTTAAGTATGCATTTAAAAGTAACATGAAAGTTACTCTTCCAAGTAACTAGTTACTTTAATCATGCAGTAACTCAAAAGTATCTCAGTTACTTTTGAACAGAAGTAACTAGTAACTGTAACTAGTTACTATTTTTTAGTAACTTGCCCAACTGTCACGAGCTGAACACTGGAGGTTTCCACCATGCTCAGTCTCATGGCTTTTTCTCTGTATTTACATATTCGTTGTATTTTGTGCTTTGGGTTTCTGTATTTTCGTATTGGTTCATATTTTCCTGTTTATGCTATGGTTTTGTTACTCTCATTCTGTATTAGGTTGTATTTATTCCTTTGTCTGCATTTGTTGATATTTTATTCTTTGTATTTCAGACTGTTGTATTCTTTCTCTGGGTTGACAGCCGTCAAGTGGCGTTTCCGGGTTGTGCTCCGTGTGGGCGTCGCCCTGTCAACTGTCAGCTCCCCTTGCTCTCCTCTCATCGCTCACAGCTAATCCAAATCATTAATCATTGTTACCTTTTGCCGCTCATGTGACCCCAGATCTGTCGCTACTTGTGTATTTGTTTCAGACCCTATTTAAGGGCAGTATTTTCTTTTCATAATTGCCGCTGTCTTGAGCAAGCTTGAGTAAGTTCTTCTGAGTTTCTCCTCGCCACCAGAGCCTTTCCCCTGCTCTGGTGAGTTTATCCCAACTTCGTTCCTGCCTGTAAGTTTTCCTTATTATCTGTTTTTGGATTTTTGGATTGCGCACTTTGTTTGAACTTTATGTTTGTTGTTTTTTCAATAAATCTCACAACTCACAGTTCAGCGCGTGGGTCTGTCTCTCTGCCCCGAGGGGCCATTCATGACACCAACACTGCTCACCACCCACAAACCTCACCGCATGTCACTGGTTCTTGACAATATCAAAGCCTAAAATTAATCTCTCGAAAATGCACAATATGAGGCCTTTAAGACCACAGCAATTAAGGAAGTCAATATTTTCTTCAGATACAAACAAGTAATTCAGTTTCAAATACAGACCTCTAGGATGGAGCGTCTCCGCTGGGTGCTGCTGGACAGTCCAGCAGGTGACGGGGACACTCCCACCAGGGTGGCGTAGCAGTCGACACAGACCCGATTGGTTCGGTTGTTATCATACGACAGACGAGCGCGGAACTCTGAGCATTTCCCACAAACCACCTATGTTCAAGGCAAATAAGCATATGATCACTTACATACATTGTTTCAGGCTGTTCAAACTGTTATGGACAGATTATATAAAGGAGACAGATCAAGCTTGTTTTCAGCTCCACATTCAAAGCAACTAAGCATGATTCACAGTTCAGAATATTCCTTACAGCCCGATGAGCCTCCACCACTGCAGCAAATATCGTATTTAAATAGAGGGGTCAGTATATGCAGGGAAGGAAACACTTTGAGCAATTTTTGGCCAACAGAAATTTAAATGGAGCCACAAAACATATTTGAGCCTTAACAGGAAAATAAAACAGCACAGTTATAGGAATAAACTGTTCTGTCAACATTAGTAACAGGAGAGTTTGTTTTTCCTTCCAAAATATGCATTGTACTTTAATAAATCTGACTTTTCTTGTAAATGTACATTTTCCCCATAAGTTTGTGGCTTTTGCTTGTAAATTTGTTAAGTTTTTCCTCATAAATTTGTTCAGTCTTGCCCATAAATACACACCCCCACTCTCATAAATTTCACATTTTTTTCTCATAATTTTGAGACCTTTTTCTCACTAATTTGAGACATTTATCATAAATTTGTGACTTGTCATTTTTTTTCTGGTAAATAAACCGCTTTAATGTAATAAATGTAAGGCTTTTTCTGTACTTTTGAGAATTTTATATTTTTAAGTTTCCAGCTTCTTTTCTAAATTTGTGAGTTTCTGTAATTTTTTCCTATATTTATTTATTCGTGAAAGTCTCAGGGGTCTACTGGACTTGGGCATGTGGCTACAGAGCCACAGGTTACAGACTCTCGATATACAGTATATGCACTATGACATAAGCAAAAGCTATGAATAGATGCTACATCCATTTTTCTGGGGTGTTATTAAAGATGATTGTCCATACGGTATAATGAATATCAGCTCATACATGTCCACAGGCTTTGCAGTGGTGTCTTCTCTTGGTGATGGAGTTGAACGGCTCTTGACATTTCATACACAGGGTCACCTCTTTCTCTCTGATCGGAGTCGGCGCTCGTTTCCCCAGCTCAGCACAGCTCTAAGAGGCAGACAAAGGAGAAAACAGAGTCATAAAATAAAAATAATAAAATGGGACTGTCTGTTTTTATTCTGGGGAGTTATTACTTCACCCAGCGTCCTTTCTAGCTTGCTGGGCACCTGATGCAAGATTGTGTTTTGGGGCCCAAAATTTTGGAATGGAGATGAGTTCTCCCTTCCCAGCAAAAACATAAAAAAGCCATTACATAGAATAAAAATTTAACCAGCATCCACTAGCATATAAATGTTGACAATTTCCAAGAAGAAAGTGGCAAATTTAACTGAAAAAAAAGTCACAAATTTCGGAGAGAAAAGCTGCAAATTTACTAGAAAAACATGACACATTTATGAGAAAATAGTTGCAAATTTGCAAGAAACAAGTTGAAAATTTACAAGAAAAAGTTAAAATTTTAAGAGGAAAAAAAAACTGCCACAAATTTAGGAGATAAAAAGGATGAAAATGTATGAGGAAAAAAGTTTAAAAAAAAAATTAAGAGTATAAAAAGTGAAAAATTACAAGGAAAAAGTAGCAAATATATAAGAAAAAAATTCAAGTTTAAGAGTTGAGATTTAATTTTGAGAAGGTTTGTTTTTAATTCTCCCCCCTCAAAATTTTGAGGGTTAACTTGTAGCTTGGGGACCTGCAGCATTTGCATTCTTGGCTTTACAGCCAGAAATGGCACCGATGTCCCCCACACAGTGTTAGAACACTCTGTACCCATCTGTGTGTGCTTGTGTTTCCACGATGGAAACTGGAACTTAAATAGTTATAAATCAGTCATGCCATGAGCAATTCCAGTGAAATTTTGCAGAAGAAGTTTGGGAACTATAGCAGGAAGGAAAACAAGAACTAAGCTCAAATGTCACAAAGGCCAAGCAGGTCAAAAATACATAATCCACCACAACTCTGGGACTAAGAAAGTTTGACAGATGATGCTGGCACCACTGAAAAGTTTGGGGAAATGTTTTCAATCTCTTTACAGGCAGTTTCTTCACCAGCATCATCTTTAAATAAAGAAATGAGCTCAAACATCACCAGTACAGCAAGAAAAAAAAATCTCTCATCAAAAATTATATTAATTCACCTTGCATGATAAAGGGGATTTCTCATTTGAACACGAGGAGCGATAACAGGCAAATCTGACCTTGACATGTCCCCCTCCTCCTGGAAAAATCTCAGAATTGTCCCCTCCTCGCATCATCATATCAGACAGTACAGCAAGTGTACACTTATTTCCTTTTACACACATCAAATTTCTACTTTGGATATTCAAAGCGTTGTTCAAATTAAAGATGCCTTACATCCACAGGCATCACTGTCCATGTCTTGTTCTGAGACACTTTAGATGAACAGAAACTATGTGAGAATAATTTGCATGTTGTTATTATGCTACTGAAACTTGGGACCACTGACGCCCAGTGCAGATTTTGTTAGATCATAACTACACTCACTGTATTTTGGAAAACTACACACACACACAGTGCACTTTGGTCAGTTTTGGTATTGCTGTTTAAACAATTTTTAAACAAAAATCTCTGTACAAGTATAGGGAGGCTATTCAATTGACCAGAGACATTTTTGCAGTTATAATTACAATTAAGGGACTACAGACATGAATTATCTTGTAGCTATAATCTGGTGTGGTGCATCACATAGCAACATTTATGTTTAAACCACCACTCTCCCTTTTAAATAAATAAATATTAATAAAAATTAGCATACAGTGGTGTCCCTCCGTGGATCACCACCTTACTGGTGGAGGGGTCTGTGTGCTCTAGGGGATCATATGTCGTCCTTGATCTGATTACACTGGTCAACACCAAATTTATTGTCTGAGGTTTTTTTAGCTGATTTAGGACAATTTTGATGTGCTGAATCCAAAAATCGCATTGGTTTTGCTCAATCGGGTCAACTTTTTGAATTATGGCCACATGTTGTTTTTTACGTTTTTGTTTACATGTACGGGTATTTTCGCTTTATATGATGCAAAATTCTTTTTTATGTCTTGAAATTCTCTGAATTTTGAACAATGATGATGTAACATTCAATTTACATGTACTTACCTTTATATAAAGGTAAGTACATGCACAGTACTAAGTAAGTACTAAGTAAGTACAGGTTTTTACTTAGCACCTGATGGAGAGAAACGGATGTCATTTTCGGATTCAGCGGTGCAAAATTGCCTTAAATCAGTTGAAAAAACACAGACAACTTACAAAAAAATTATTTTTGTAACCCTGTTATTTAAGGACTCCATGTGGTGCTTATCATAACAAAACTGGATGCTTTGAAACCACGTTGAGATTGTCCCCTCATTTTGACCTGGAAATGACGCCACCAGAAGCAAAAGATTTCATTGATCCAACACAAATTTCTGCAGGTGAGCCTGAGCTCGAGGCATGTCTGGATTTTTATTCTCCAACACAAGCATTCCACAGTGGCGTGCATGTGTTAATAAGAAAACACTTGTATCTGTTCAGTGGAATTCAGTGGAATTTTTTTTCCAGACAAAAATCCCTGTGTGAAATGGCATCAATACGGGTAGTCACTGGGGTGGAAAGAGTGTGTTACCGGGGAGTGAGGCGGTGTGGACTCATCGTCTCGCAGCGAACAGGTCAGGTGTCTGAAGCTCTCCACTGTCTGCTCGTGCCTCTGGATGGTTGCTTGGATGGCCTGAATACAAAACAGTGATGTATTGATAACCACTTTCCATATAATATTAACAATCATTAAATTTTATGTGTAAAGCCATTCTTTACAAGTCCGAAAGCTGGCAGCTTATTATAAACAGTTCAAGCAGCAAACTGAATCCATCTAAAACCCTGTGAGCTCTGGTGGGTGTAGATTAAGAGCTTAGCATAAAGCTTTTTTGAGACATGTCGCTGCCATCACATTTAACAAGAGCACTCTGAGGTGAGTACAATATCCCCCGCCTCCATTTTCTTTGACGATCCCAATATGCCACTGAAGAAGAGCAGTTTTCAACTTTTCCATGCAATTACTGGGGCAGAACCAAATTCTGACAAGCCTATCATCCATGAATATACAACAAAAATAGTTGTATGCAACCCATAGTTGTGGGTCAGGATCCCAAGGTGAACCTGTGTAGCAAGTTTGGTGACCCAAAAGAGCTTCTATAGCAAGAGGGTATAGGGAATGTTAACCTTGACCTTGTCAGAGGTCATGGTCTCAGGGTGAACCTGTGTTCCAAGTTTGGTGACCCTAGTGTTCTTTGTTGTTGAGATATAGTTTACATGCCATTTTGACAGTTGTGGGTGACCCCCACAACAGACTGGGACAAGCAGAGCGCTCAGCTGGAGCAATTGGCAGAACAACGAGATGTGTGTATTGATATCAATAGGCAGCCTCCTTTTGTCTAGCTTTTTCCTGTCAGTAATCCTCCTATTGATGTGGGTGACTCTCAAATGCAAATGTCCATGCCTACTGCTGTGAATGCATTGTCTGTAGTGGGGTATTTAAACTGCATCGCTCTGTAACTCTTTCTCTCTCTCTGACTGCTCATCTGACTAGACGCATCCACTGTCTGCTACGAGAGCCTCCGGACTCGCTCCAGCGCGCTGCACGGCGCTGGAGTGAGTTCTGTGATGGCGGTATGATTAATAAACTCCCTTAAAAACTCTCAGTTCGCTGCCTAATATTTCATGCCGCCACATTGGTGACCCCGAGAAAGCACACGCTTTGTGCAATGCAACCTTCTGGTCTGGACAGCCACACTGGTGACCCGACCCAAGAAAAGAACACGCTGGCAGCCCCCGGCAGTGACTCTCCAACGACAAGCAAACGCAGCAGCCTGACGCAAATGATCTGCCCTCCCTTCTGCTACAGGGAGACCTCGACGCAGAGCCACCACCAGGTGAAACTCTCCGGAGATCACCCATGACCGGGAAAGCTGCAGAAAGCTTCATGGTGAGATCTGCACGCCTGAGATCTGCACATCCACGCTGGGACCAGCCGCTCTCACAGCTCCTCCACACGAGAGCGCACGCACCTCGTCCTCTCTCCACGACGGCGACCTCCAGGGCCGACGGAGAACACAGCGCGTGGACCTGAATGCACCATGACCGAACTACAGCAACAACCTGAACAGGGATGACCATCGGCGCCGACTACGCTGATCTCCAGCAAGCTCCCTGACCCTGACTCGCCTCTACAGCGGACCTGCCAAGCACCAAACCCCGCACGCACACCGGGGGGTTACGAGGACGGCGCACCACGCACGGGACAATAATGGCTCCACAGACCGCCATCGTCCTTCGCCGCTGCACACAGAACCTTCAGGGCTGCTCACACACCTGAAGCACGCATGCAGCTCGCTCACAGGATTTTGTACGGGTCTCAGCCACGGCGCACAAAGGGAATTCAGCCGTCAGCTGTCCCCGAGGACTTTAGGGCTGCGCGCGTGCACCTAAAGCCAACACGCGAAGTCCCTCACACAGCTGCAGCTCCTTTTTTCTCACAGCCGCTACGCAGCCTTGCAGCTCCTGTTTTTCTTCATAGCCACGAGAGGAGTCAGAGACAAATTTTTCTTTGCACAGCCACTGTGGACCTCCGCCACGTTCAACAGGACAGCCCCTCAACATCGCGGATCCACAGGCAATTTTTGCGCGGCCCAAACAATTTTGCCGTCCTGGGCCGGCACTTGCTACCCCACCCCCCTCCTTCCACCTCCTTGGCACAGAGCCTTCCCCGCAGCTCGCTTCCAAAGCCGGACTATCGAGGCCTCAGCTTCCCGCTGAGCCTTCTGGGGGGGAGTACTGTGGGTGACCCCCACAACAGACTGGGACAAGCAGAGCGCTCAGCTGGAGCAATTGGCAGAACAATGAGATGTGTGTATTGATATCAATAGGCAGCCTCCCTTTGTCTAGCTTTTTCCTGCCAGTAATCTTCCTATTGTTATGGGTGACTCTCAAATGCAAATGTCTTCCTGTCAGTAATCCTCCTATTGATGTGGGTGACTCTCAAATGCAAATGTCCGTGCCTACTGCTGTGAATGCATTGTCTGTAGTGGGGTATTTAAACTGCATCGCTCTGTAACTCTTTCTCTCTCTCTGACTGCTCATCTGACTAGACACATCCACTGTCTGCTACGAGAGCCTCTGGACTCGCTCCGGCGCGCTGCACGGCACTGGAGTGAGTTCTGTGATGGCGGTATGATTAATAAACTCCCTTAAAAACTCTCAGTCCGCTGCTTATTATTTCATGCCGCCACACAGTGACCTTTGGCCTTGCGAACAAAAAGCCATCATCACAGTTCAGGGTCGCAGGGTGAACCTGTGTACAAAGTTTGGTGACCCTAGCTTTATTTGCTGTGCAGTAATAAGGCATAGGGAACATTAACTGTGACCTGTTACCTTTGGACTCCAGGGTGAAACCTAAGACTTGTATTAGGGACAACTATGGTATTGATTTGAAAAGCTTACATCATTTCTTTCAGTAATTATCATGTTTACAAGATTTAGGGAAAAACTGATCTCTGACTTTGATCTCAAGGTCTATAATTCCTGCAAAAATTATCTGATCAGAGTCAAATTTCAATATGCACATCATCAATGTATATCAAACCCCAGTACCAAGTTTCAAAACAAAGCTGTAGGAGGAGTTGCTTTCACAAGACAATTACTGAGGTGAAATAGAAGATCATAACTCAAGGGCTAAAACTCCAGCAAAAATCATCTGATTGGAACCAAATTGCAATATGCACATCATCAGTGTATATCAAACCCTGGTACCAAGTTTTACAACAATTAGAACAAAACTGTAGGAGGGACTGATTTTAAGTCTGCTCTCTCTGGCTGCCTTATTTTTTTTAAAAATAATAAATAATGTATTTAACTGATGTGGGTGTAGCCATTTCCATATACAGTATATGTAGAAAAGAGTCACATGACACATCAAACATCTGTTTTATTAGCACGCACAGAGACTGAAGGGCAAAGCTGAAGTCAACTTCAGAATATCTGAATCTCTAATGTGGGTCAGAGGTTTTGTTGAGCCAGCTAATGCAAAGAAATCCTGGCTCTGCTGAACAAGCTGCATACTATGCTGCACCGTACTGCGGCACAGACAACAGCTGAGATCTATCATTTAAATTCCACAAGTTCTAGACCAGATTTGTTCCAGCAACAACAACAGTGTATCCAGACTAGTGCTGACCAGGAGCGTTACAAAAGCATCTCATCAAAACTGTTTCTATCTACAGTACATGCTGGTAACAGATAATCATTGCTGCCAACTGCATAGGTACATCGGTACATTTACCTGGATCCAGTCTTTCTTCTCCTCCTCCGTCCTGCAGAAATAAAATCACACATAAAATCTGCCACATTCTTCACAGAATAAGAGCTGCACTTCTAACAGCTGTGAACATTAAAGAAAACAGTTTGTTGAAGACACTGTCACATGCTTTCTGGTTTATTTTAGGAGAGCGCTTCTGATCATAGTGATCATACTGTGTGTGTGTGTGTGTGTGTGTGTGTGTGTGTGTGTGTGTGTGTGTGTGTGTGTGTGTGTACCGGGCCTGAAGCTCCAAGGATCTCTGTTTTCCTGAAACCAGGAACGTCCTGGGAACTGCAGCACTGCTGGTCTCCTTCAGCTGAGGAGGCAGAGAACATATTCATTATTGACATTAATGACAAATAAGCATTCAGACAGGCTGTTTTCTGAACCTTGTTCCCACAGACAGCATTAAAACTAACACCTTGCACAGGAACTGTAGCTACTGTATGTTTGGATTTCATGAATGGCTGCTTCTCTTACAAAGGGGTATAATTCCCTCTTTCGTCTATTCTGATGGACAGTTTTCAGGAGGAAACCATTTTTTCCTTACTGAGGTTTTCCTACTGAGAACTGCAAAGCAGAAAGGCTCAGTTTGAGCTTCATATTGGAACCTCGTAAACCAATGGGTGGCATCATGGTTATGACGTTTGTCTCTTACAGACATCCATCTATCCATCTGCAACCACTTAATCCGTTTCGGGTTGCGAGAGGGCTGGAGCCTATCCCAGCATCTTTGGGCGAGAGGCAGGGTCCACCCTGGACAGATCGCCAGTCCATCGCAGGGCCTTCTTATAAACAGCTGTACTAATTTTAATTCTGATTCAAGCGTGCCCTCCTCTTTTTGAGATAAGGTAAGATAAGCTTTTATTAGTCCCACAATGGGGAAAATTCCAGGATTACAGCAGCAAAGGGATAGCAGCACTCAGAGCAATAGTTAATAAGATAATAAGAACTGGTTAGCCAAAGCAGTAAATTAATATACATATGTACACAAATATATACACAGTGCAGGAGCATTAGGAGTTCACAGTTTATGTCTCTGCACTAAGAAAAATCTAAATGTCTCACCTCCATGCCGTCCACATCGATGCGTGCTCGTACCCCGTACTTCTGACCAATCAGGCGAAGCTTTGGGACACAGTACAGCAACCTGTCATTAAACTGCAAAGAGAGACAGATGTCAATCTAAGTGGAATAATGGTAACAAGATTTTAAAAAATGATCAAATCCAATCAAAGTGGATTATAGACAAAGAGTAACATGAGAAGAATGTTAAAAGTTCGCTCTTCTCCACTGCACAAAACCTGTCGACAGGGGATGGGCTGAATTGTTAGATACAGCACTCAAGTATGAGCTTTCATGAACAAATGATAAATAAACTGTGGAACTGCTGTTGCTCAGATTTTTGAATACTGACAGCTGTAAGACAGGGAGTTTGCTTGAGCAACTTCTGTTATGGAAGGAGCAATTTTTTGGATTGTTTTAGCTCCCCCACCCCAAAAAAAAAGTCAGCATGGAGCCACAAAATATATTAAATCCCTGAAAAGAAGGTGAAATACAAAGTTGCTCCATTTCTTTTCCATTTGCATTTTTTTCCACATAAATCTACAATTTTTAGTAAAGTTTTAGACTAACCACTTAAATCAGAAATGTCTTCTAAAAAAAATAGATGTTTGTGTGTTTTTCTTGTAAATTTGTTACTCTCATAAGATTGTGACTTTTTCCCATAAACTTGAGACTTTTTTATCCAAAATTGCAATTTTTTCTGCTAAATTATGTTGTAAATCTTTCAGACTCCTACATTTGAAACATTTTTAATCCCAATTTATGATTATTTCTAAAAGTTACTTTTTTCTGGTTGTTTTGATGCATCTACAGATTTTTTCCTTGTAAAATCGCATTGTTTTCATGCAAATTTTACATTTTTTCCTGCTAAAATTAGGACCTTTTTTTGGATAAAATTTCTTATAAATTTTACACTTTTCCACACGTACATTTGAGACTTTTTAACTCTGAAATTAACTCATAAAATACAACTTTTTTTATTATTTTCTCACAAAATGTAAGACTTTTTTAGGATAAACATTTACAATCTCATATACTTGCAGTGTTTTTCTTTTTTGAATTTTCTCACAATTTTATCACCAACTTTTGAGGGTTTTTTTAAGTTCTCAAAACCACTGGTAATAAGCAAAGGAGCTGCACGTGGCTCCAGAGCTGCAGGTTGCAGACCCCTGGTTGGAGCCTTAGACTTTTTATTATCAGCATGGAACATTTAACAAAGCTAAGAAAATATTAAAAAAAATAAATAGGAACGACAGATGATGCAGAGACATAATACAAGATTTCACTTTTTTCAGACAAAATGACACTTTATATATCAGATCGTGTATCTTTCACTCCAATATTTATACAAAAGAGAATATAGAGAAAATCAATGTTTAGGATGAATGAATCAAAATCAGAAGAAACAGATGCCATTATTAATGCATGAACCGTGCAAAGCAACAAAACAGAATAAAAAGGGAGTATAACACTGAGTGAGAGCAGTGGAAGATGATAGTGTACCAGTATAAGATATCTGTCCTGCGTGGTCCCATTCTTATTGGACAGTTTGAGAATGTGTCCTTCTTTAATGAGCTCATTGGTCGGGTTTACGATGTCCTCTTCTCCTCCCAACAACTCGTACACCTTCAACAACTTCCTCATCCGCTCCTGACAAACAGAAATAGGATTAACAAGAGTTTAATGTTCCTGTTGATGAAATTTGCCAGCTTAATCTGTGTGCATATGCATATAGAGAATAGAATAGAATAGACTAGGCTTTATTGTCATTGTAAAGTTGTGCAGTACAATGAAATTTATGGCCCATGCAGGGATATAAATCTTTCCACAATTTCGCTGTACTGTAACTAAGGCTGAACTTATTTGCATTTTGTTCTTATTAAAGACAAAGTTAGAAAGGAGATGCTTTTACCTTCTTTTCTATATGTTCCAACTGTTCACTGCAGTCTTCATCAGAAGACTTCTGATGAAGACTGCAGCGAACAGTCGAAACTCAGTAGGACTCAATGTTACATTATTTTGTCAACCAAGTTTGACAGCAAATAGCCACAATAAAATATATATACAGTGGTGTGAAAAAGTGTTTGCCCCCTTCCTGATTTCTCATTTTTTTGTCTGTTTGTCACACTTAAATGTTTCAGATCATAAAATAAATCTAAATATTAGACAAAGATAACACAAGTAAACACAAAATGCAGTTTTTAAATGAAGGTGTTTATTATTAAGGGGGAAAAAATCCAAACCTACATGGCCCTCTGTGAAAAAGTGATTGCCCCCTAAACCTAATAACTGGTTGGGCCACCCTTAGCAGTAACAACTGCAATCAAGCATTTGTGAGAACTGTTAATGAGTCTTTTACAGCACTGTGGAGAAATTTTTCCCCATTCATCTTTGCAGAATTGTTGTTTTTTTTCAGCCACATTGGAGGGTTTTCAAGCATGAACCGCCTTTTTAAGGTCATGCCACAGCATCTCAATCGGATTCAGGTCAGGACTTTGACTAGGCCACTCCAGAATCTCCATTTTGTTTTTCTTAAGCCATTCAGAGGTGGACTTGCTGGTGTGTTCTGGATCATTGTCCTGCTGCAGAACCCAAGTGTGCTTCTGCTTGAGATCACAAACAGATGGCCGGACATTCTCCTTCAGGATTTTTTGGTAGACAGCAGATTTCATGGTTCCATTTACCACAGCAAGTCTTCCAGGTCTTGAAGCAGCAAAACAGCCCCAGACCATCACACTACCACCACCATATCTTACTGCTGGAATGATGTTCCTTTTCTGAAGTGCTGTGTTACTTTTACGCCGGATGTAATGGGACACACAACTTCCAAAAAGTTCAACTTTTGTCTCGTCAGTCCACAGAGTATTTTCCCAAAGTCTTGGGGATCATCAAGGTGTTTTCTGGCAAAACTGAGACGAGCTTTTATGTTCTTTTTGCTCAGCAGTGTTTTTCATCTTGGAACTCTGCCATGCAGGCTATTTTTGCCCAGTCTCTTTCTTATGGTGGAGTCATGAACACTCACCTTAACTGAGGCAAGTGAGGCCTGCAGTTCTTTGGATGTTGTTGTGGAGTCTTTTGTGACCTCTTGGATGAGTCGTTGCTGCACTCTTGGGGTAATTTTAGTTGACCGGCCACTCCTGGGAAGGTTCACCACTGTTCCATGTTTTCGCCATTTGTGGGTAATGGCTCTCACTGTGGTTCGCTGGAGTCCCAAGGCTTAAGAAGTGGTTTTATAACCTTTTCCAGACTGATAGATCTCAATTACTTTGTTTCTCATTTGTTCCTGAATTTATCTGCATGATGTCTAGCTTTTGAGGATCTTTTGGTCTACTTCACTTTGTCAGGCAGGTCCTATTTAAGCGATTTCTTGACTGAGAACAGGTGTGGCAGTAATCAGGCTTGTGTGTGGCTACAGAAATTGAACTCAGTTTTCCAAAGATGTGATAAACCACAATTGATGTATGTTTTAACGGGGGGGGGGGGGGGGGGGGTAACTTTTCACACAGGGCCATGTAGGTTTGGATCTTTTTTTTACCCTTAATAATAAACATCTTCATTTAAAAACTGCATTTTGTGTTTACTTGCGTTATCTTTGTCTAATACTTAAATTTGTTTGATGATCTGAAACATTTAAGTGTGACATCAAAAAAATGAGAAATCAAAAACTTTTTTGTGTGTGTTATGGGTTTCTCTCTAGCCCAAGGACCACCTGTGGTAAAAATTTAATCCAAATCCATTTTAGTTTTGGAGTATTCTTGCTAACACACTGTGAGAAGGTAAGAGCCTCAGTGGAGGTATGAGTTCTTGGATCACCACCAAAATGTTATGGGTTCCTCTCTAACCCAAGGACCACCTCTAGTAAAAATTTCATCCAAATCCATCCCGTAGTTTTGGAGTACATGCATGTGCAGTGAAAATAATCTGGGCAGTGCGGTGGCGCAGTGCGGTGGCGCAGTGGTTAGCACTGCGGCAGCACAGCAACTCACCCTTGGCCATGGGATCCCTGGTTCGATTCCAGCCCCTGACCAACAGTGATCTGTGTGGAGTTTGCATGTTCTCCCCGTGTCTGTGTGAATTTACTCCGGGATTTCTCCGGTTTCCTCCCACAGGCCAAAAACATGCAGGCTAGGTTAATTGGAGACTCTAAAGTGGCCTTAGGTGTGAATGGTAAAGGGATAGCGCCGTACTGTGGCTGCTTCATCCATCCAGGTGGATGCCCTCAATTTCCCCTCTGGGGATCAATAAAGTATAAAGTATACAATAATCTGCAGTTCACATGCCCGTACTGACGGTGGCAGACAAGAGCCACCAAACTGATTTGAACAGCTGCAATCCAAACACAAAAGAAGAGCACGATGTTGTGTGGAGTGTGTGTGCTGCCGTCCCTGCCCACAGTGTGGCGTCAGATGGGCACAGTCACTTGTATATAGTTCTGAGCTCTATTAATAAAGGGGAGTTCATTGCATGACAGAAGAGACTCCAGTCCCTCATTTCTCATACATAAGATTTTGGTGACGAGAGCGAAATTATAGGAGCGTATGGCCTACCTCCATCCCTGCTACCATTTCTGGAGTACCCGGGACAGCCAATGATCCTGCGGCCGAAGTGGCTGGCCATGTTTGAGGGTTATATCACGGCGCTGGGCCAAGTAGACTCGACGGGAGACGAAGACGAGCACTTCTGGCCCACCATCTCGGCGCGGAAGGCCGAAGAATTCTCGGTATGTTGGGTGAAACGGAGTGCTATGCGGATGCTGTCGAGCGGCTGGCCAAGTATTTCGCTGAGCAGATGAGGACCATGAAGCTGTGGGTAGCAAGAGTGTTGGTGCCAAGAGAGAGGGAGCATGCAGGCTGAGGACCCCGGGAGAGAGCAGCGACAGCTGGGCATGGAGACGACACAGCGGCATGCCTGGGATGAGGGTGCTGGGAGCGGCGGCAAGGTGCCTGGGTCGGTGAGTGATGCCGGGAGCCCCGAGAGAGAGCAGCGATAGCCAGGTGCCACGGAGGTCAGGCAGGGCCTCAGTGCTAGAACTCAACGCGCCCTGGACGAGGGTGCTGGGCGTTATGGCGAGGCGCCCGAGGCAGCGAGCTTCGGTTTTCCCCAGAGTGCGGCCACAGGGGTCTGGAGTGTTTGGGGCAATGATGATAGCTGCAGTGGTATGGAAAGCGGTCGGGAGCCGACTGACGAGCATGGAGGGGTGGCATGCCAGACAGTAGCACTGTGGGTCCCGAGGAGTGAGGCAGTCGATGGTGAAAAGAGACATTTTCGCAGGAGAGGTCAGTTTTGATCTTGGAAGCGGATGGTGGCCAGGGGCGCACATGTCATGGGGCTGCCCAGGGCCTCCGAGCCGGACTTATCTTCGGCGGCCAGGGGCATACATACTTTGGGGCTGCCCTGAGCCCCGGGCCGGTTTTACCTCTGTCTGCCGGTGGACATAGGTGTTACTTAAATACTGTTGATGTAAATATGTATATATTCTGCTGGTGTCCATGTGAGTATGTACAGTATGATATGGGATTTTTTTTTATATATACAGTGGTACCTCTACTTACGAACGTCTCTACATACGAATTTTTCAGGTTACGAGCCGCCTCAACGGGAAAATATTGCCTCTAGTTACGAACAAAATTTCAGGATACGAAAGGCAAAAAAAGTACGCGCTCCTCGCAGCTCCCGTATTTTACCGAACGTAAACATACCTGTAGCTGCTCTGCCATTGGCTATCGCCTAGCATCTTCCTGGTATCCCATTGGTCACGAATGGGTGCGTTTGGTTGATCTCGCTTTATCTTATTATTATTTACTATTCTTACTACTTTATTTTATCCTTCTTACCTCTTGTAAGACTGTTGACTGAACTACACAATTTAGAGAAAAAAAATTGTTAATTGCCATGTTTATCACCATCTACGTTATAACTCTGTACTTTCACCTTGTTCTTAATAAAGTTTTGGGAAAAAAAAAACAACATCAACGATCAGCACGGTATTAAAACAAAAGGAAGCCCTTACAAGCCGATAAAAGCAAACGTCCTTGGATCGTTTCATCACAAAACGTCAGGCAAAAACCACTGATGAGACAGAACATGAACCAAAGAAGGCAAAAGGTGACGCTGACGCCGACGCCGACGATCGCAGTTAAAAGGTAAATGAACATAATTTTTATTATTCTTTCTCTTTTATTATTCTTTCTCTCATTTTAAACTCTCATTTTATGTTTATTGTGCAGTAATCTAATTGTAACATGTATTTGTTACATGTTTTGATGCGTTTTTACAATTTATAAAAAATTTATGCCCGAATTTTGGGGGCTTGGAACGGATTACGGCATTTACATGTAAAATGCGCCTCTACTTACGAATTTTTCACGTTACGAGAATTCTTCCGGAACGAATTAAATTCGTAAGTAGAGGTACCACTGTATATATTTTCAGAGACATGGTCCAGTTTTAGTTGGGGTTTTTTTTGTTTGTTTGTTTGTTTTTTTGGATGAGTGTGTTAGGTTATTCTAGTTCACTGTTCCCCGTTATTTCCTTAGTGTATGATTCGGGTCCTAAATTGGGGAGAGTCTCGATTGTGTGTATGGTCTTACACTTTTGTAAGGGGGAGAGGAATGTTGTGTGGAGTGTGTGTGCTGCCGTCCCCGTCCACAGTGTGACGTCAGGCGGGCACGGTCACTTGTACAGTTAGGCCCAGAAATATTTGGACAGTGACACAATCTTCATGATTTGGGCTCTGCATGCCACCACATTGGATTTGAAATGAAACAACTACAACAGAATTGAAGTGCAGACTTTAAGGTTTAATTCAGAATCAGAATCAGAATCAGAATCAGAATCAGGTTTATTGCCATTGTTCATGTAGTACACAAACTAGGAATTTGTCTCGGTACAATGCTGCAACATTAAACATGATAAGATAAGAGAAATAAACTATACATGTAATAAAGTGTAGGATAAGATTAAGTGATACTGGTCAACAGTTAAAATATATATTAGCCAGCAGCAGATACTGTGGAGAACTATATAGTGCAGTCGGTAATGCAGGAAGAAAACAGTGATGATTGACATGAGTCTGGTTGAGCTGCTGTACATGGTGCACGAGAGTCACTTAGTGTTCAGCAGTCTAATGGCAGAGGGGAAGAAGCTGTTCATGTGACGGGAGGTTTTAGTCTGGATGGACCGAAGTCTTCTACCAGAGGGGAGGGGGGCAAACAGTACGTGACCAGGGTGTGAGGGATCGGCTATGATCCGGCCAGCACGCCTCCGGGTCCTGGAGATGTACAGATCCTGGAGAGATGGGAGCTTGCAGCCGATCACCTTCTCAGCAGTGCGCACGACGCGCTGCAGCCTTAGTCTGTCCCTGGCAGTGGCTCCTGCGTACCACACGGTTATGGAGGTGGTGAGGATGGACTCGATGATGGCTGTGTAGAACTGCACTAACATCTTGGTGGGTAGCTTGAGCTTCCTCAGCTGCCGCAGGAAGAACATCCTCTGCTGGGCTTTTTTGATGAGTGAGCTGATGGTCAGCTCCCATTTGAGGTCCCTGGTGATGGTAGTGCCTAGGAAGCGGAAGGAATCAGCAGTGGTGATGGGAGAGCCTGAGAGGGTGAGGGGGGGCAGAGGAGTAGTGACTTTCCTGAAGTCTACAATCATCTCCACTGTCTTCAGAGCGTTCAGCTGCAGGTTGTTATTGCTGCACCAGGACGCCAGCTGGGCCACCTCTCTCCTGTAGGCGGACTCGTCGCCGTTGGAGATGAGCCCGATGAGGGTGGTGTCGTCCGCAAACTTGATCAACTTGACAGACTGGTGGCTGGAGGTGCAGGAGTTGGTGTAAAGGGAGAAGAGTAGGGGGGAAAGTACACAGCCCTGGGGTGATCCGGTGCTGATGCTAGTATAGTCTGAGACAGTCTTTCCCAGCCGCACATGCTGCCTCCGGTCCGTCAGGAAGTCGATGATCCACCTGCAGAGGGAGTCAGGCACGTTGAGCAGGGACAGCTTGTCCCGGAGCAGAGCGGGGCGGATGGTGTTGAATGCGGAGCTGAAGTCCACAAACAGGATCCTGGCGTAGGTTCCCGGGGAGTCCAGGTGCTGCAGGATGGAGTGGAGGGCCAGGTTGACTGCATCGTCTACAGACCTGTTGGCTCGGTAGGCAAACTGCAGCGGGTCCAGGAGAGGGGTGGTGATGGACTTGAGGTGGGACAGGACCAGGCGCTCAAAGGACTTCATGACTACAGAGGTGAGCGCTACAGGTCTGTAGTCATTAAGTCCAGTGATCCGTGGCTTCTTGGGGACAGGGATGATGGTGGAGGATTTGAGGCAGGACGGCACGTGGCATAACTTAAGGGAGGTGTTAAAAATGTCTGTGAATACAGGAGCCAGCTGTTTCGCACAGAGTCTCAGGGTGGAGGGAGACACGCCGTCTGGGCCGGGGGCCTTGCGCGGGTTCAGTCTGGAGAACTGTTTGAGCACATCCTGCTCACTGATGATAAGGGGAGGGGGGAGGAGGGGGGGGGTGCCTTAAATGAAGTAGGGAATGTGGAGGCTGTGGAGCTGGAGGGAGGGGGGGAGTTGGACACAGATGACGAGGTGTCAAAACGGGCATAGTGTTGGGACAGTCTCTGACAAAGGGCTTTGTCATCCTGACCTTTAGGAGCCTGAGGCCGATAGTTGGTGATCTGCCTCAGTCCTCTCCACACGGAAGCCGAATCATTAGCAGTGAACTGCTGCTGGAGTCTCTCTGAGGTATGGGGTTGAACAAAAATATATCATTAAACATGTAGGAATTGTAGCTATTTTTATACAAATGTGCCTCATTTCAGGGGCTCAAAAGTAATTGGACAAATAAACATAACCCTAAATGAAGTGTTACTTTTCAATATTTTGTTGAGGATCCTTTGCAGGCAATGACTGCCTGAAGTCTGGAACCCATGGACATCACCAAATGCTGGGTTTCCTCCTTTGTGATGCTTTGCCAGGCCTTTACTGCAGCTGTCTTCAGTTGTTGCTTGTTTGTGGGTCTTTCTACCTTAAGTTTTGTCTTGAGTAAGTGAAATGCATGCTCGATTGGGCTGAGATCTGGTGATTGACTCGGCCATTGCAGAATATTCCACTTCATTGCTTTAAAAAACCCCTGGGTTGCTTTTGCAGTATGTTTTGGATCATTGTCCATCTGTACTGTGAAGCGCCGTCCAATCAACTTTGCTTCATTTGGCTGAATCTGAGCAGAAAGTATATCCCTATACACTTCAGAATTCAACCGGCTGCTTCTGTCTTTTGTCACATCATCAACTAGAAAAGCACTCGGACAGCGCAGACCTCCGCCAAGTGCCACAGTTCCCCCCATACAGTGTTTGTGTGTACGTTTTCAGATTCCTTGACCATGAAAACATATGACTAGCAATTGGATTCACAATGATAGGATTAGTGGTTGAGTAGTTATTCACGAAAATCGCATTGTCCGTAATGGCGGTTTAGCGCCACAGTTCCCCCATACAGTGTTTGTGTGTACGTTTTCAGATTCCTTGACCATGAAAACATATGACAAGCAATTGGATTCACAATGATAGGATTAGTGGTTCATTAGTTATTGACGAAAATGGCATTTTCCGTAATGGCGGTTTTCTTCTCGACGGTGATCCAGATCACCACCAAAATGTAATCATCTGTAGGATACCCCATTTCTGACAATCTGTGAAAATTTCATTAAAATCTGTCCATAACTTTTTGAGTTATCTTGCTAACAAACAAACAAAAAATTCCTGGATCCAGACGGTGATCCGGATCACCACCAAAATCTAATCATCTGTAGGATACCCCATTTCTGACAATCTGTGAAAATTTCATGAAAATCCGTCCATAACTTTTTGAGTTATCTTGCTAACAAACAAACAAACAGACAAACAAACAAACCAACGCCGATGATCACATAACCTCCCCCTTTGGCGGAGGTAATAAACACAAGTGACCCAGTGCCACTGGAAACCATGCATGCCCATGCCATCACACTGCCTCCACCATGTTTTACAGAAGATGTGGTGTGCTTTGGATCATGAGCTGTTCCAATTCTTCTCCAAACTTTCTTCTTCCCATCATTCCGGTACAGGTTGATCTTAGTCTCATCTGTCCAAAGAATGCTGTTCCAGAACTGGGCTGGCTTCTTCAGGTGTTTTTTGGCAAAGTCAATTCTGGCCTTTCTATTTTTGAGGCTGATTAATGGTTTGCACCTTGTGGTGAATCCTTTGTATTTACTCTCATGAAGTCTTCTCTTTATGGTAGACTTAGATACTGATACACCTACTTCCTGGAGAGTGTTCTTCACTTGAGTGGATGTTGTGAAGGGGTTTCTGTGATCATCCACCACTGTTGTCTTCTGTGGACGTCCAGGCCTTTTTGAGTTCCCAAGCTCACCAGTGCACTCTTTTTTTCTCAGAATGTACCAAACTGTTGATTTGGCCACTCCTAACATTTCTGCTATCTCTCTGATGGATTTCTTCTTTTTTTTTTCAGCCTCAGGATGGTCTGTTTCACCTCCATTGAGCGCTCCTTTGACTGCATGTTGTGTGTTCACAGCAACAGCTTCCAAATGCAAACGCCACACCTGGAATCAACTCCAGACCTTTTAACTGCTTAATTGATGACAGGTTAACGAGGGAAGAGCCCATGCAGCCTTGTTATTTTTTTTGCAGCCTTCTGAGTCAATTGTCCAATTACTTTTGGTCCCTTGAAAAAGAGGCGGCTATGTATTAAAGAGCTGTAATTCCTAAACCCTTGCTCCAATTTGGATGTGAATACTCTCAAATTACAGCTGAGAGTCTGCACTTTAAGCCCATATTGATTATATAATTGTATCCTGAATATGTTTTCATAAACAGCTAAAATAACAAAACTTGTGTCACTGTCCAAATATTTCTGGGCCTAACTGTATATAGTTCTGAGCTCTGTTAATAATGGGGAGTTCACCGCATGACAGAAGAGACTCCAGTTCCTCATTCCTCATACATAACACACGGTGGCAGACATTTTAAATGACGGAAGCGATGGAGTTACATGAATACAATGACAATCAAGACGAACAGGAGCTTTTGCTATTTTGTGGCAGAGGAAGAAAACAGACGGGCAAAAAAATGGACATTTGTTCACTCAGTATTGGCGGATTGCTCAGTACTTCCCTGTGGTGGGGGTTTCCGGGCACATGCGCAGTTCACTGTGACCATTTGCAGGTAAGGAATGTTGGGACTTGGAGTTTTTAGCAAGTTTTTAACGAGTTTTACCTCATCCTTCCTCTGCAAAACTAAACAGCAAAACAAATGTGAAAACAATCGATGTGATGAATAAATGGTGTAGTTGCTGAATACGTGCCTTTTTTCAGTAACTGCTATTTTATAACACTTCAGTTCCATGCGCTGTAAAAAAAAAAAAAGTGCTGTGTTATGCTGTTAAAAAGTCACACTGCCGCCTCTAGAGGCCCGGCATAGTTATTACAATACCTTTTCCCCCGGCTTCATTGATGTTACAGGTGAGTTAAATTTGTGTTTATTTTGAAAACAAAGCTTTATCTCAGAATTCTGGCAAATTCAAAGTCGAGAAAATATGGTGATACAATGATACATGCCTTTAGTTCCACTTAATTTTGACCAGGCGAGCTGAAACGACTGGCGGATGGACAGATACACACACATCCACAAACAGACGCATTAACTGATTACCGTATGCCTCCGTTTCACAGAGGCATTACAATTCCCCAGTTGCTCTCTGTTATTTGTTAGTGCACATGAGCCAGACTATAACATCACAACAAAAACAAAGTTCGTCATAATATAGATTCTGTTGTGTTCCATTTTTATTTAAGTGTCCCAGCTTCACTGGAATTTAGGTTTGTACACCTTTTTTTCCTCATACACTTTTTTCTGGTAAATCTAACCCGAGAATTAATCTTTTTTCTAATCATGGAGCAAATCATCTCTCTGTGAGGCTCACAGCAGTGCTGCAGTTAGCCCACAGCTGAAGCACCAGTTGTGTTTGTGACGACCTTCAGACAGCTAATGAACGTAATGAGTTCAGTTTAATTACAGTGAGGGCTGAGCATGTGATCTGGCCTGTGCCACATTTATCTGACTGATGTGGTCTGAACTGTGGCAGATTACGGCCCTGGGTGTCTGCGGTGCCAAAGTGTCTCACCATCTTCCTGATGGCAGCGTTGGAGTGTTCGGCCGCCGTGGCGATCAGCTCCAGAGACTCTGCAGACAGACAGATGAGGTTTGCATGACGAGTTTTAAACTACAAGTAGCAGGAGGGACATAAAGCCAGGAGGCATGGAAACAAATGGCTAGCTCAAGGGCAGGCAACTTCTACTGTGGGAAGTCATTTTAAATGATTTCCATTTCTATCTTCTTTGCCACACCAAGCAGCTTCCAGAAATTTACAAGTTCAATAAAATTTTAAAATTCTAAATCCTGTGTGCTTATGCTGTTTACATACTCTGGGCATCCCTGTAGTCTGGGGCATCCTCTGGCAGTCTGTGGAGGTAATCTTTGAGCAGTAGCTCGTAGCGAGGGATCCTTTGAACGGGCTCCAACATGTGGTGCTGCAGAGTCAGGTTTCCACAGCGCTCCTCCCTCTGTACAAACACAACAAACATATGTTTGTTCAAAATAACTTAAGGATTTTACCTCTGCCAGAAGCATAAATGTTTAATGCAAACTTTGGAGTTAAGGTGATTAGCAAAGGCCCTATTGCAACGATCTAAAGTGCACACTTGTGCTACACTCCCCATATAGCACCAGTGATTTTGTCAGTTTGTGTCAGCACATACGTAGTCAGTTTTTCATGCTTTGTGTCAAGCCATTTACAATTGAGGACAGAATTATGAGCCACCCTATGAAAATTAAATTTTAAAAAAGTATTCCCCAAAGTGCTGTTAAATTTTTAACACAGCTTTTCCAAACATTCTATTTTTATTTAGAAAGCATAAATTATTTTACTTTGCACACAGAAAAACAAACTTATTTCACCAAAATTCAAAATTACCATGGTCAATTTTATTAGCCCCCTGAAAAACTGACCTTTTTATCGAGCCACAGCACAAGCCACTGCTGTGCAATAATGTGCTTTAACTTTGTAATTCTCAAATCTTGAAAAATCAAGTTAAAACTGAGGGTTATCTTCTAATTTGCACACAGGATTCAGCAAGGGTTTGAGCTGTCTGTTGAGAAAGCATCATGCCAAAAACAAATACAATCAGTTTAGACTTCAGAAAAAGAATTATTGATGCTCACAAAGCAGGACATGGATATAAGCAACATTGCATGAGAGGGAATGTGGTATTAATGAACATAGTAACTCTGCTTCACATCAGGCCTACGACAAATCACCGCACTTACTATATTCATGATACCGCACAACCTCAAGTGTAATGTTGCTTTTACACAGCAGCTCCACAAACAAAGTTTGTTAACTGACAGCAATACAGGACAAAATATTACAATTTGCTTGTTTAACAAGTCATTTTACTCCACCGAGAAAAAAGTTCCTTCTAAATGTACCCAGTTAACTATTGCTAAGCACCTCAATTAGCATCATATAAAATTAATAGGTCTACTGCCATTCCATACACATGCAAACAAATTAAATATTGGCCAGTGCAAAAGCCAGTGTTTATAATGCATTCTGACCACTCCTTGAGAAGGGTTTGCTGGCCTCTGTGGTGCAGGTGTAGTGTGACCGACTACTGATCGGAGGGTCATGGGTTTGATTCCCACTCTGTCTGCAGTCTGCATGTTGAAGTGTCCTTGAGCAAGACACTGAACCTCCAGTTGCTCCTGGTGGCCAGGCTAGTGCCTGTGTGTGTATGGCAGCTCCGCCGCCATCAGTGTGTGAATGTGTGCGTGAATGGGTGGATAGCAGGATCTGTAAAGCGCTTGTCATCCAGAGATGAGAAAAAGTGCTATATAAGTGAACACCATTTACCAAATACTTTTAAAAAATTTCATAGGAGGGTTCATAATTCCATCTTCAAGTGTAAGTAACTGTAGACTGTGTGCCCTCTTTATGGTGCAAGAAGTTGACTTATTTAAGAGAGGTGTGGCATCGGCGTAATCTCAGCACATTGCTATTTTGGTGTGTTTTCTTTCAATGCACTTTTGATCAGTATTTAAAGAACCTCAGTGAACAAGCTCCCATACCCCATGCATCTGCATATCAGGGGCTCCTAATGAGAACTGTGATCAACATAAAATGGCCGGGAAAAAAATCCCCCTGCCCAAAAATGGAACTCCACATTTAAATCCAAGTTTCTGTATCAAGGAAGTCAATCTGATCAGCAATGTAAAAGCTATACTGGTGACAACATAAAATGGAGTGAAATAGTACAAGCCCCCATCCCCCCCCAAAAAAATAGACCCCCTCATTAGATGTCAACTTTATTCATATAGCACATTTAAAAAGAATCTCCACTGACCAAAGTGCTGTAGAGATAACACACATATTCTATGATTAAGGGTAAGATAAATAAAATATAATGAATAAAATAATGATATATACATAAAATAGGAAAATCAGCCATAAAAAGTTAAAACAAATTAAAATAGATTAATAATACATAAAATAGAATAGATTAATTTAAAAAAAAACTAAGAAGGCCAAGTTAACACGCCTGGACTGGGACTAAAATGCCAAGGAGAAAAGATAAGACTTCAGCAGTGTTTTAAAGTGCTCAAGTGTCTGTGCAGCTCTGACCAGCCCTCCGTTCAGCTGACAAAACCGTTTGCAACCATTCGGAACTGTTTGTTAGTTTCCGTAACTGAATGACACGGTTGCCGCAAACCGTTTTCTCATTGGCCGAACTCCTTGGGGAGGTGACTTGTGTAGCAAACAAAGATGGCAGCTAGGAAAGATAGTTTGCAATATCCTTTTCTTTTCTTTTCTTTTCGGAGCAATTCCATCAAGTTAAGAGTAGAGATTATGCCAGTTTGTAAGTAAAACAATACCACGCATAAAATATTGTTTTTGGTGGGGGTATAACGGAGAATTCTTAAGTAATATGAAGTTGAAATAGGCTACAGTCTACACCGTAGTTACCGTACCCTCTAACCGGACCATAGATCTACACAACTACAGAATGCGCGAGCCGAACAGAAAAACCGTTCGCCAAGAACTGCCCGTTCGTTTAGGTTAGTTCGCCTTGCAAACTATATTCGGCGAACTGTTTGTGAACTGAACTCACGTCAGGTAAGGTAGGCTGTTCCACAGTTTAGGGGCCACTACTGAAAAGGCTCTGTCACCACAGGTTTTTAACCGAGCCCTGGGAACAGCCAGAAGCAGCTGGTTTGCTGACCTCAGTGTTCTGGCTGATGAATAAGGGTGAAGAAGTTCGAATAAATAAAAAGGTGCTAAACCATTTACACATTTAAAAACAATTAAAATTTTAAACTGGATCCTAAAATTAACAGGAAGCCAGCGCAGAGAAGCAAGAATCGAGGTGATGTGGTCGCGAAGTTTCTTTCCTACCAGTAGGGGGGCAGCAGCATTTTGGACATTTTGCAGTCATTTTAATGAAGAATGGTCAAGACCAACATACAGAGAGTTACAGTAGTCAATGCATGAAGTAATAAAAGTGTGAATGAGTCTCTCAAATGAGGTTTGGGAAGGTAGGCCTTGATCTGTGCTAAAAGTCGTAATTGATAAAGACTAGTCTTGACCTCTGAACTGATTACTAAATTTAAAATCACTATCAAAAATTACGCCCAGGTTGCTTGCACACAAACTAAAATGAGAACTAAGGGTACCAATGGCGCTGTCATAGCCTTCTAAGACGTCTTGTTGTCCGAATACAATGATTTCAGTCTTATTTTTATTTAAGCTCAGGAAGCTGGTTTTCATCCAAGACTGAACATCTTTGAGGCAGTCTAATAAAGTCTGGACTGAAGCATGATTTTCAGTTTTTAGAGGCAGATAGAGTTGCACATCACCTGCAAAACAATCAAAACTGACATCATGCTTCCCAAAAATGGAACCCAGAGGCAACATGCGAAAGTAAAAAGAAGAGCGCCTAAGATTGAGCCCCGAGGAATGGATACATTTGATGGATAAATCTGAAGTAAATCCGATCAGAAATGTTGAAGTTATAGTTGTGACAACATAAAAGGACCCCTCTCCATAATAAATGGAACCCCTCATTAGATGTTAGGGCTGGGTGATATACTGTTGTATCGGTACATTTGGCCACCCACGATATATAAAATGGTATTGCGCATATTCGAGTATTTGTCACATTAATATGAACTGCCACTGCTGAAGTCTGAGCAGCCTTATTATGCCTAATAAGGCATAGGGAATGTTAACCTTGACCTTTGACCTTTTGAGGCCAAGCCCACAGTCAGAAGTCAGGATCCCAAGATAAACCTGTGTACCAGGTTTGGTGGCCCTAGCTTTACTTGTTTTATAGTAATAGTGCAAATCCTGTGTGGTTATGTTGTGTACATACATAGGTTAACTTTGACCTTTTGATCCCAAATCCATAGTCACATCAGACTGTAAGTCATCCAAGATGTATCTTAGATACAACCACTGTATCAATTTGAAAAGCCTTCATAACTTCTTTCAGTAATTATTGCGTTTATAAGGTTTAGGGAAAATCTGACCTCTGACAACCTCAAGGTCATCTGATCAGTCAAATAGCAATATGCGTATCATCAGTGTATATGTAATCCTGGTTCAAAACAATCGGAACAAAACTGCAGGAGGAGTTGATTTCACAAAAGTGGGACAGATGGGCAGATGAATGGACAGACAGACTGCCTCAAAACAAAATCCCCTTTGGTCTTCGCCCAAAGAGGTCTTTGTCCCCTTTGACCGGTGGGGGATATAAAACTGACTTCTGACCTTGATCTCAAGGTCTATAATTCAAGTAAAAATCATCTGATCAGTGTCAAATTGCAATATGCACATCATACGTGTATATCAAATCTTGGTACCACGTTTCAAAAAAAATTAAACCTTGATTAAATCAGACCATAACACATTTCTCCACATCCATTTGGAAGACTTGATCCATTTTTTGCTAAATTTAGTCCAGCTTGGATGCTTTTTTATGTGAGAAGAGGCTTTACCCATGTAACCCTACCCCATACTGCTGATATATTGAGAATCCAGGAGATTGTTGTCACATGTACGTACGTACTTCGCAACCAGTGTAGAAGCTATTTGCTTGTTGTTGGTTGATATTTAGTTTAATTTGCTTGTTTTGTTTAGGATTAAATAGGTTATATTTTGGTAGTGTTCTTTTTGTTTATTTAGTCTATAAGTAATTTGTTTAGTTCATTTTGTTTAGTTTTGTTTGCATAATTAATTAAGCTTATTTTGGGTTGTTTGGGTAACACCATGGGCACCTAGGTTATATAGGTGAGGCAGGCAGGGATGGGACCAGCATGCACCTGGATGGGCCTATGGTTTTTTTTGTTTTGTTTTTTACCAGAGCAGGAGGTGCAGAAAGGAATTGGAACTTCAGTTTGCCTTTTTTGGGGGGGGGGATTGAATAAGCCACACAAAAATGTCATTTTGTTTGAGCAATCGAGTTCTTTTGCCTGTGTAAATCACAAACCCATGGTGCAGTAGTGATCTTTTGAGTTGAAGTTAAGTTTGCTTTTTTCTAAGTTTGAGTTCTGAATTTTTGACAAATGGTCACTACACCAGTCCTTGCCAGAAATTTCTGCAGATCCTTCACTGTTGCTGTAGGCCTCTTGGCAGCCTCATTGGCCAGATGTTGTCTCGTCTCTTCATCAGTTTTTCTAGGTATATCCAGTCCTTGGTAATGTTGCTGTGTCATGTATGCCCTGAAAGGGGCACCAGATGCCAACAGAGAGTTTGCTTGTTTTATTAAAGAAAGCACAAAGGAACAAAGTAAAGAGCTACGTGGGGCAAAACACATACATTAACCTAGGACACAAAATAAAGAACTCAAACCTCAATACCTGAGCGTAGCGAGGGCAGAACCTGTCGCTATTGAATAACACTCACGAGAGATAAAGCGACGACAGATCAGACTCAGAGGGAAGACTGGAGCCGGGGATAGGGACTCCAGTCCTGGTACACAGATGTAGGTCGCAGCGAGGAGTGAGCCTCAGCTGCTTCCTTAAATACTGATAACAAAAGAAACAGAACCAAACAGGAAAGGGGGAACGTAATTACCGAAATCAAGATCAGCTGTGACAGCGCCGGCTCGGCTTTGACAGCCGGAAGTCTGGCCGCGGCGCTGTCACAATAAAAGCCCTGGGAGAACAATAATAAGCAAACCAAAATAATCTGGGAAACAAAAGGGAAAATACTGAGTAACCCGAGCATGGATGAGTTCAGCACTCAGATCACCACACGCTGTTGTTTCATATTTTCTCCACTTCTTGATGACTGTCCTTACTGTGTTCTATGCAGTCAGTGGCTTGATATGTATAGTTCTAACAGAAGTCCCATCATGGAACACAGCTCTTTTAAACTGACTCTGGATAACAGGTATTCTAACCACAGATAGGATTTCATTTGTGTTTTCACTTGGTGTTCCAGCTTGTGTTTCGCTGTAGATGTGATGTTGCTTCTTTGCAACTCATCAATAAATAAACAGAACAGTGTTGCGACAGTGGTTACTTATATCCATACCTGAATCTCATGGATAATACTCTTGAATTGAGCTGATCTCTCCATCCAGGTGTTCACCAATTCCATGGCCCGGTCAAAATTCTTCACATACTCTCCGTACATCTTCAGGAATGGGGCCAGCTTCTGCAAGATATCGCCAATCCGTGGGTTTGAGTCCCTGAAGATAAAAGAGAGAAATAAAATTAGAGAAACTGCTGTTGAGAGAAGGATAAAAGCAGCTACAGTGTACAATTTTCTCAGATGACAGATGAATACTGTCAGTGAATTGGGGCGATATCTTTGGTCATGGCAGGAAAATGGCAGTTCTATGTTGCACTGTCAAAGACACTCAAAAACTGATGTTTCACCAGTCTTGTGACTAAAGATATCCTCTGATTGTGTTAAAAATGTCACTGCTGCTACAACTGTCTACGAACCAGCCACGAAGGATGCAGGATACAGGATACAACATGCTGATCTATGTGGTGCCATAGGGAAAATTAAAGAACCATAGTGAGCAAGTTCACACACCCTACACATCTGAATATCACTGGGCCCTAAAGAGAACTGTGATCAACTAGAATGAACTGGAAAAAGTTCCCCTTATCAAAAATGGAATCTCTCATTTCAGTCAAACTTTCTGTATAAATTGGAAGTCTATCCAATCAGAAATATAGATGTTATAGTGGAGAGAATATAAAAGGACCCCTCCCAAAAATGGAACCCCTCATTAGATGTGTCTGAAAATCAAATGCATCCTAGGTATGCCATAAGCCTCCTCGTGTGCTTTTACGCAGCGCATCGAGGAGGGGAAGGAAGAACAGATTTATGCACTGGGTTACACCACCACACGTTTATTGAACAGAAGATTAAAAAAAACAACTGTACAAAACAACAAAACAGCTCAGGGCACACAAGGAGTCCTCCAGGACGCTCACAGTCTCTGGGTGAGAAAACCAGGAAAATAAACACAGCCAATACTCACAAGCTGGAGCAGTCCGAGTCAGTCCCGACGTGGCCTGGCAAAAAACACTTGTGCATGACAGTACATCCAATAGACGATACAATGGTCCAGCAATGCTTGACTGGTGAACACCACTTAAGTATAAGCATTGCTGGCACCACCAATTGGGTACACCTGGGTGAGGCGCGAGAATGATAATCACCGGAGTAGAATCAGCTGGCTGTCAAGAGAGAGGGTGTGTGGTCGGACGGGTGAATGTTAGACAACGCCCAAACGAATGTAGGTCAAAGAGGCTGCCTAACAGCCACTGGCCAGAGTGGTGGCTACAGGCATGGAAAAGAAAAGGAACAAAGACAAAATAACAACAAGAACTCAAAGGATATCACAATACATAAATAACCCGATACCTGAGCCACAGAGAACGGTCAGAACCGAGCCTACAGGACAACACCGGCTTGGTTCATGACAAAGTATTGATGAGTTACAGGCTCTGTATAAATTTAAAGCCTATCAGATCGGAAATGTAGGTGCTAGAGTGGCGGCAACATGTTGTCAAATGAATGAACGAATGGACAGATGGATGGACAGATGGGTCAGAAACATTATACCCCACCAATAATAATAATAGTAAATCTAAACACACCCAAATATACAGTATCAAATTCAGGTAAAACTTCTAAAACAAATGGATGAGCTTCCAACAAGAAAAAAAAAAAAGCTGTAGCAGTAGAATCCTTGTTTGTATAACCAGTCCTTTGGCTGTTAGCGCTTAGGGTTCTCGTAGCGGACCAGATAGAGAGAATGATGACTTGTAAGATGATGATACAACACACACTTCAGCCCCGATGGATTTATTCAGATGTCTCTGCTCAGAACATTTCACATTTATGTTCAACAGCGACACAAGGGGAAGCCTCCACAAAGATTTGAGTCATGTGTCTAACATAAAAATATCTGTTACACCAAGATGGCTTTTGGAAGGACTAGCATGTGACGTACATCTACAGTGACACAGATGAATAACGAGTGTTGACATCTAACACCTCTTCTCTGTGTTCACTAGAAGTATTAGTATAACAGTAAATGTACTTGGACGCCTAGTTCAGCAGTACAGATATGTACTGAACAAGTACAGCTGACAGTATATAAGAGGTTGTTTTTTTTGTGCCCGCAGAACCTAAAGTTGAATTCCACATAGGCATTTTGCATGTGGCACTTTTTCCTGTGAGAATTTGCCATGGTCATTGGGTTTGTCTTCTTCTTCCCGACATAGGCACTATCGGCAGTTTCTGTTACACACTGGCAGAACTGCATTTTTAAATAGATTACCTGAGTGGAGGCAACTTTGCCAGCCTAACACAACACAAGGTTTGACTGCTGCTCCTCACAAGGGGAGAGAGGCCACAAGCAGACAGGCTAACATGGAGATATCCAGGGCTAGGCTAGCAGCTAACCCAAACCAGCAACTTTTTAATATCTAACAATTCTTGAACAATACAATGAAACATTTTTTGACCACTGAGGTTTGTGTTATGTATGAATATGAAAGGAGTCAGAGTCACGTTCATGCAGGAACCAGCAACACCAACACTTTATTATAGGACACTGAACCATTTATATACAAGTGGCCGTGCCCGCCTGACGTCACACCAGGGGCGGGTACGGCAGCACACACAAGCCACACTTACAACACCACACATCCCCTCCTCCTTACAAAAATGCAAAACCACACACACAACTGAGACCCTCCCCAATTTAGGATCTGAATCATACACTAAGAGAACAGGGGAATAATTAGCTGTAATGAAATAGCCTACCACATTCACACAAAACAACTAAAATTAGGCCAAGTCTCTTAAAATACCTAAAATAATCCCATAACACACCACATACATACTCTCATGCACACCTGCACTATATACATATATTTACATTAAAGTTTCTCAAGTCACACCTATGTCCACTGGCAGCCAGTGGAAGGATCGGCCCGGGGGCCCAGGGCCACAACGTGTGCGCCCCTGGCCGCCGTCTGCCTCTGGGATCAAAAACCACTTCGTCCGTGATACCGTCCCTCTTCGCCACTGACTGCCTTACTGCTCGGGCCCCACGATGCATGTCGGTCCGCCCCCGACCACTTTCAGCACCGCCGTCATGGAACTAAACACTCCGGCCCCCTGTGGCCAAACTCCAGGGAGACCCGAAGCTCACTCGTCGGCTCTGCTTGCCGACCCGGGCATCTCGTCGCTGTTCCCAGCACCCTCGTCCCAGGTGCTCCGCTGCGCTGTCTCCGCGCCCAGCCGTAGCTGCTCTCTCTCGGGGCTCACAGCATCGTCTTCACCGACGTCGTTCTCCAACCAAGGCACCTCGCTGCTGCTCCCAGCACCCTCGTTCCAGGCGCTTCGCTGCTCTGTCTCCATGCCCGGTCGTAGCTGTTGTTCCTCAGGGCTCCCAGCGTCACTCCCGTCAGTGCCACTGTCCAACCCAGGCACTTTGTCGCTGCCCTCAGCACCCTCTTCCCAGGCACTCCACTGCGTCGTCTCTGCGCCCAGCTGTAGCTGCTCCTCCCCGGTTCCCTCAGCCACCATGGTCCCACTCTCCCGCTGCCTAGCCTCCAGCTGCGGGGATGACTCCTGCTGCTCTCCCTCTCCACTGTTGTTGCACACCATGCTGTCCAACTCATCAGCGCACCGGTCCTCCACCTTCCTGCTCTTCGCGGCTGGCCCGCCGTCCTCAGTGACCGGGCACTCCCCCTCTCGCAGTCCCGGTCCCACCTAAAAATCTAGCCGGCAGCCTGGAGCTCTCTTTCGGTGCACAGTTAGCTTTGCTGCTAGTCGGCCCACAGATAGTGAATGGGCCGTTAGCTTTCTCAAGCTAACTAGCCTAGCCTCCCTTGGCGCCAAAACTCACGCCAACCACAGCTTTATGGTGCTTGTCTGCCCGGCGAAAAATTCGGCCAGCCGCTCAACAGCATCCTCATACTCCTCCGTCTCTCCCAACGTAGCGAGAATTCTTCAGCCCTCCACGCCAAGATGGTGAGCCAGAAGCGCTCATCGTCTTCTCCCGTTGAGCCCGCTTAGGCCCAGCGCCCCGATGTAATCCTCAAACACAGCCCCCCACTTCAGCCACAGGACCACCAGCTCTCCCGCATACTCCAGAAACAGAATTAATGGTTGAGGTAGCCCATACGCTGCCATAATTATCCTCGTTGCCAAACTGTTATGTATGAATAAGAAAGGAGTCAGAGTCACGTTCATGCGGAAACCAACAACACCAACACTTTATTCTTCTTCTTCTTCTCTCAGTTACTGGCGGATAGCAAACAACTGAAAGGTGCATACCACCACTTACTTCATCTTCATGGCATCTTTTCTGACGTGCAGCAGTTGTCGTCAAGACAAATCGTCCTATGAACTCAGGCATCCTATGCACATAGACCCACCAACACTTTCTTCTTCTTCTTCTTCTTCTCTCGGTTACTGGCGGATAGCAAACAACTGAAAGGTGCATACTGCCACCTACTGTACAAGAGTGTGTAATATTATGTCATCTGAGCCCAACCCCTAAATTCTATGACTTAATCCTGTGTCATTTAAAAAAGAGAAAAGAGCCCTTCTCGTGATTCTTATTGCCTCTCCATCTCTATCTGTTCCCAGAATCCCAGTTAAATCCCATTCCCTACCGGCTTCTTGAACTTCATTTTCCCTTATCTGTCTTTCATTTCCGTATTTGTGACAATGTAATAAGATGTGCTCGACATTTTCTTTTACTCTACATTCTCTACATTTGTCACTTTTGCTTTTCCCCATGGTGAATAAAATGCCATTTAAACCTGTGTGATCCAGTCTGAGTCTTGCCATAACGATGTCCTTTCTCCTTTTGGTTTTTATGAATTTCTTTATTGCAATAGATTTTTGTATGTTGTAATACGATCTACCTTTAGAACTGGTTGGGCAAACTCCCACGAACCCTTGAGAATTCTCGAGAGGGTAAAGAGCTGGTCCGATGTGCCACGGCCAGGACGAAAATCACATTGCTCCTCCTGAATCCGAGGTTCGACCAACGGCCAGACTTTCCTCTCCAGTACCTTGGCATAGACCTTCCCAGGGAGGCTGAGGAGTGTGATCCCTCTAGAGTTGGAGCACACCCTCCGGTCCCCTTTTTTGAAGACAGGAACCACCACCTCGGTTTGCCATGCCAAAGGCACTGCCCCCGACCTCCACAAAATGTTGCCCTTTGTCACCAATCCTGTTCATAATTTTTATGGACAGGATTTCTAGGCGCAGCCAGGGAATGGAGGGTGTCATGCTTGGTGACCACAGGATCTCATCTCTGTTGTTTGCAGATGATGTTGTCCTGTTGGCTTCATCCAGCAATGACCTACAGCTCTTGCTGGGACAGTTTGCCGCTGAATGTGAAGCAGCTGGGATGAGAATCAGCACCTCCAAGTCCGAGTCCATGGTCCTCAGCCGGAAAAAGGTGGATTGTCCTCTCTGGGTTGGGGACAGGCTCCTGCCCCAAGTGGAGGAGTTTAAGTATCTTGGGGTCTTGTTCATGAGTGAGGGGAAAATGGAGTGAGAGATTGACAGACAGATTGGAGCAGCATCTGCAGTGAAGCGGACGTTGTACCGGTCTGTTGTAGTGAAGTGGGAGCTTAGTTCTAAGGCAAAAGCTGTCGATTTACCAGTCAATCTACGTTCCTACTCTCACCTATGGTCACAAGCTTTGGGTAATGACCGAAAGAACAAGATCGTGGATACAAGCAGCTGAAATGAGCTTTCCTCGTAGGATTGCTGGACTCACCCTCAGAGATAGGGTGAGGAGCTCAGTCATCCGGGAGAGGCTCAGAGTAGAACCGCTGCTCCTCCACATTGAAAGGAGTCAGTTGAGGTGGTATGGGCATCTGATTAGGATGCCTCCTGGACGCCTCCCACTTGAGGTGTTTCAGGCACGTCCCACTGGGAGGAGACCCCAGGGCAGACCCAGGACTCTGTGGAGAGACTACACTACCGTTCAAAAGTTTGGGGTCACCTCAGACAATTTTGTGTTTTCCATGAAAAGTCACACTTTTATTTACCACCATGAGTTGTAAAATGAATAGAAAATATAGTCAAGACATTGACAAGGTTAGAAATAATGATTTGTATTTGAAATAATAATTTTTTCCTTCAAACTTTGCTTTCGTCAAAGAATCCTCCATTTGCAGCAATTACAGCATTGCAGACCTAACATGATTGCACAAGGGTTTCCTAATCATCCATTAGCCTTCTGACGCAATGAGCAAACACATTGTACCATTAGAACACTGGAGTGATAGTTGCTGGAAATGGACCTCTATACACCTATGTAGATATTGCACCAAAAACCAGACATTTGCAGCTAGAATAGTGATTTACCACATTAGCAATGTATAGAGTGTATTTCTGATTAGTTTAAAGTTATCTTCATTGAAAAAAAGTGCTTTTCTTTCAAAAATAAGGAAATTTCTAAGTGACCCCAAACTTTTGAACGGAAGTGTATGTCTCCCAGCTGGTCTGGGAACGCCTTGGTATCCTCTCTGAAGAGCTGGAGCAGGTGGCTGGGGAGAGGGAAGTCTGGGCTTCTCTGCTTGAACTGCTGCCTCCGCGACCCGGACCTCCGGAAAAGTGGCACAAGATGGATGGATGGATGGATGGATCTACCTTTATGATCTTCAGCCCATCTTTTTTGCCATAGCTCAGTTCCTTTTTTCTTGACTACTGCTTTCCCTTCACCTTTTCCAAGAGACAATGGTATAGTTATTTCTTTTCCAAGAGCACTTTTTGCTAATTTGTCTGCACAGTCATTCCCTTTCAACCCTTCATGTGCAGGAACCCAACAAAACTGAACTTCTCCACCACCCCTGTGTACCCTAAATAAACTGTGATATAGCTCAATCACCAGGTCTTCCCTTGTAGATTTTAGTGTCTGTATGGTTTTTAGCGCTGCAAGTGAGTCCGTGCACACCACCACCTGGTCCGGTCTGACCTCTTCCACCCACTGCAAAGCAATAATTATTGCCACTATCTCTGCTGTAAACACGGATGTATTGTTAGAGAGTCTTTTTGCGATGGTCACTTTAAATTCTGGGATGTATACTCCAACTCCAACAGAGCCCTCTTTATTCTTTGAACCGTCAGTATAGAGCTGCAAGAAGTTATAGTAGTTGTTCCTGAGGTAAATGCTTGTTTTAACACCAACTTCACTCATATGCCAATCCTTTTTCCTCATTAGCAGACTAGCGTCTAGTTCTATTCCCGGAAACAGCCAAGGGGGAACATTACTCACTGGACACCAACACTTTATTATAGGACACAGAACTATTTATATACAAGGGGTCGTGCCCGCCTGACGTCACTCAAGGGGCGGGTACGGCAGCACACACACAAGCCACACTCACAACACCACAGTCTGCCCATGCAGAAACAAGGGTCTGTTGTGTTTTTATTATCATTGAAACATTGCTAAATTACAATGTTCCAGCATCTGGGCTAGGCTAGCAGATAGCTAGCTATTTCCTGGCTAGCTAAAACCTGGCTAGCTATTTCCTGATAATATGCATCCTAGATAACGAAATGAACCACATGCAAGTACTGAGGTCTGCTTAGCACCACACAAGGGCTACTGTCCTTAACTGAAACATGGTTGTGAAAATATTTAAATTGAAAGACTACAAACACAAACTCACATAAGTTACATCATCATTTTCAAAGAATGCTCAAGGAAAAATAACTAACAATCCTCTGCATTAGCGCCAGCTCTAAAAATACAATGCAGTACATCTGTGTTGTTTTTCTCCTCTTTGGATCCTTCTTTCATCGGTCAGAAAATAGGAGACGAGCTTTGAGAGGGGAACCACCGTACTCATGTTTGGTGATGTCCGAGACAATTGGGGATGTAGTCCAAAACAAAATACTACTCTTTTATTATAAGAAAACCGACAACTTTCATTACGTGGAAAATCATCTTTTAAATTGACAAACATCATATGTGTAAAGGCCATTACATACTCTGCAAGAACAGAGAAATTTGTTCTTACAGCTTGTTCTTGACACATCATCGTGGCAGAACTTTTTTCTTGTGTGGTGTCTGAGAACTATTGAGTGATCGGTCAGAAATTTGAATTTCCCAGGAGTTCTGCATTTGGGTTTCTTGTTAAGTGTGAAATGTCCTGGCCAGAAAGAACTTTGTTCTTGTTCTTGCTACCTCAAGAAAAAGAACAAATTTCTCTTTTCTTACAGAGTATGTACAGGTGATCACAATCAAAAAGATAATTTCTCTCTTGCCATTCACTTAAGTGGAGATTTTTTTTTTTTTCTGATTTAAGGTCCAATATGTGGAAATAGAGGGGGGGGGGGTTACTTACACTCTCTATAAACTCATAACATTGCTAAATTGTACACTGTGTAGGAGGGCTTAAGAGGAAATGACACGTGCTCACCATTCCTCCATACGTTTCTGCAGCGCAGGCAGCAGGAACTGCTGATGAAAACAGTAGATGGAGCAGATATTGGAGAAGATGCCCAGGACCACGTCACAGGGGAAGGAGGAGCGAGATCGAGCCTCCTCCAGGAGTCTGGCACAGAAAACCTGTGGGAGGAGACCGATTCAGTCAGGCTGATATTCACCAAAGTTGTTGCAGTTCACAGTTATTAGTCCTGCAGTGGAAATGCTGTTAGGTTCCCATGGCAACAGTGACAGACCAGTGCTAGTCAGTCAACAGGATGGAAGACAAGAAATCTGGGAGAAAAAAAAAAGTTAAAAATCTGTTTCTTTACAGTATATTGACTACTTTCCACTGGTTGGTATAGGACATGGGTCAAGCATGGTTTTTTTGAAAACTCTTTATCATTCTTGTCACCATTTAAATTCTCCTACTGTAAAAAATGAGCAACTTACATGTCAATTTAATTAAAAAAGTAAACGGTCCCTTGTCTTATTGTTAATTTCCTTAGCAGTTTTCCTTTTTTAAATGTACATTACATCCATTTATTTTTATTTAATTATTTTGCCTTTATTTGAAACAAATATATCTATAACAAAAATGACACATGGGTGGGTGCATAGGGTGTGATTAAGTGCATAATGACTATGTTAAGAAACAATAGGAGTATTGATAACAAATTCATCATCATGATATATACATATACACATACATCTGCACCTGACAGCATAAAAATACACACATACTGTATGTATGCATACATCGAGGCATATATACACACACACAGGGTTTGACATTAACACCAGCCAGTGGCTGGTGGATTTCAGCAGTGGTCGGTAAGACAGCCACACCTACTAGCCACTTTGGCCAGTTGTAGTTTTCTCAAATGGCATCTAAAATAATAAACCTATTACAATGTGAGACTACAAAGCCACAACTCCCATAAGTACTGTGTTTTTTCTAATCAGTTTTCTTTTTCTTTCTCTTTTTTTTTCTGGTGAAAACAGGCAGTATCCATTTAGGTTAAGTCTGTCAGCAACTACTAATGACGTTGTGCGGCCACAAAGGGGTGTCCCGTATCATGGGGTAGGAAAAGGGGTAGCGGTACAAATGAGAATTGGGACAAACCCCAAATCTACCTGCACTTCACTCTCATATTGCAAATATTTATATATACTGTTTTACAGTATTTACTGCTTTTCATAAATAATTAAACAGTGTTTCTCTTGCTATTTTTTTATGTATATACAGTATAAGGGTAATTTACATTGAAAAAGGTTGTAAATTTAGTTCAAGTAAATTTAGTATGCCATCGTCCAATTTGATCATATTAAACATAATTTTCCAACCACAAAATTGTGGCTAGTGAAAAAGCTGAGTGGCTAGAAACTTTGGAAAATCACTAGGCACAGTGGCTGGTGAGCAAAAAAGTTAATGTCAAGCCCTGCACATACACACACAGATGCAGCCGCAGGCAAAAACTAAAAGAAAATAATACAAAAAGATATATATTGGACTGAATAACATAGCAGACTGTCAGCATTGAGTTGCCCCCAGACCCGATTGGTGGGAACCAACTCAGAGCATGTCTTCCATGACAGGAACAGTCCCCAGACCCGGGGACAGAGGCCTGCTTGCATGGTAGTCAGGGGTCCACTGGGGTTTAGTATAGTGTCCTGAAGTCAATAACCAAGTGAGCTAGCCATATTACACCCCTCTTAAAAAAAAACAAAAACAAAAACAGTAATGGGGCCAAAGCACAAGTGCAGGTAAACATAGAAAAAAAATGTGTGTGTGTGTCGGGGGGGGGGGGGGGGTCGTCAGGGCAGAGAAAATGTTGAAATGAATGATTGTGAATTTAGTTACTTCCTTATTTCCTCTTTTCTTCCCTCTCCTTTAAACTAATAATCTAATAATGATAACAAGAATGGGGATTAATGTAGTAATTCCAAAAATCAAGATGACAGATTTATGAACTATAATACTTACAGGTGCATTTCAATGAATCAGAACATTGTCGAAAAGTTGATTTATTTCAGTAATTCAATTCAAAAAGTGAAACTCATATATTATATAGATTCATTAAACACAGAGTGATATATTTCAAGTATTTATTTCTTCTAATTTAATGGTTATGGCTTACAGCTAATTAAAACCCAAAATTCAGTTTCTCAAAAATTTTGAATATTACATAAAATTAGTTTTTTAATAAATGGACTTCTAATAAAAATGTTGGTCGACTGAAAAGTATGTCTTTGTACAAAATACTTGGACAGGGCTTCTTTTGCATGAATTACTGCATCAGTGCAGTGTAGCATGAAGGCGATCAGCCTGTGGTACTGCTGAGGTGTTATGGAAGTCCAGGTTGCTTTGATAGCAGCCATCAGCTCGTCTGCATTGTTGGGTCTGCTGTCTCTCATCTTCCTCTTGACAATCCGCCATAGAATCTCTATGGGGTTTAGGTCAGGAGAGTTTGCTGGCCAGTAGAGCACAGTGATGCCATGGTCACTAAACCAGGTTTTGGTACCTTTGGCAGTGTGGACAGGTGCCAAGTCCTGCTGGAAAATGAAATTGGCATCTCCATAAAGCTTATCAGCAGAGGGAAGCATGAAGTGCTCTAAAAATTTCTTGGCAGAGGACTGCACTGACTTTGGATTTGATAAAACACAGTGGACTAACACCAGCAGTTGACCTCTTTTCAGATGAAAGTAAATTTTGCATTTCATTTGATCAAGGTCCCAGAGTCTGGAGGAGGAGTGGAGAGGCACAGAATCCAAGTTGCTTGTGGTCCAGTGTGAAGCTTCCACAGTCAGTGATGATTTGGGGAGCCATATCATCTGCTGGGGTTGGTCCACTGTGTGTACTCTGTGTGTAATGAATCTTCTTCTGCTTCTTCTTTTAGATTTGATTGGCGGTTGGCAACCAGCTTACAGGTGCATTACTGCCACTGACTTGATTATCATCACTCGATATCTTTGTATAAGGAGTTCTTCTTCTTCTTCTTCCTCTTCTTCCAGATTTGACCAGCGGCTGGCAACAAGCCCACAGGCGCATCACTGCCACTGACTTGATTATCATCACTTGATATCTTTGTATCTTCTCCCCTATCTTCTTCTTCTTCTTTTAGATTTGATTGGCAGTTGGCAACCAGCCTACAGGTGCATTACCGCCACTGACCTGACCGTCATCACTCGATATCTTTGTATAAGGAGTTCTTCTTCTTCTTCTTCCTCTTCTTCCAGATTTGACCAGCGGCTGGCAACAAGCCCACAGGCGCATCACTGCCACTGACTTGACCATCATCACTCCACATCTCTGTACAAGGAGCTCTTATAAGGAGTTCTGAACAATCGTCTTCTTCTTCTTCTTCTTTTAGACTTGATTGGTGGTCGGCAACCAGCCCACAGGTGCATCACCGCCACGCACCCCATTCCACATCATCACTCCTTCTGGTCAGGAGCTGTAGTCCATATCTGCATCTCATTTCATTCTTCTTCTTCTTCTTTTAAATTTGATTGGTGGCTGATCCACCAGCCCATGATGTCTGTGAACTTAAAGATCCCCCACTTAACAAGTCCTCAACTGCTTCCCAATGTAGCCCCTTAATGCCAAGATATTTTTCTGCTGCTTTCACAATGATTTTGATTTTTTCTCTTTTCTTGGAGGTCTGTACAGTGCAGTTTATCACATCTACTACAAATAAGACAAAATTATTTTCCTTCATAACCAGAGAATCTTCTTTAATTCTGCTGCATGCACTGCAAGTCTGCACACTTTCCCTGTTAGAGTTCACTCCCACTTTTGTAGCTAGCACCTTTTTTGCAGCTTCTGCATATGTCAATCCCTGGAATCCCTTCTAAATTTCTGCTGCTCTTTTGCTGGCTTCACAACCTCGATATACAGAGCTATGTTCACCACCACAGTTACAGCACTTTAATTTGGCTCCTCTTTCACACTTTCCATATTCATGTTCACCAGAGCATCTGGCACATCGTTGTCTACCTTTGCAATATTGCTGCTACATGACCAAACTTTTGACATTTGAAACATCTGAGTGGAGGAGGAACGTAAAGTCTGACTTCATAGCTCATGTAGCCAATATACACCTTACTTGGCAGTCTTGTTTCATCAAACTTTAACACTACCGACAGACTATCACATTTTTCACCATTTCTATTAGCTTTCAATCTTTGTACCTCTGTCACTTTTGCTCCAGTTAAGTTATTCATTATTTCATCAGTCGAGACAGCCGTTGAGGTGCCCAATATCACTCCTCTCATAGCCTTATTTCCTTCCAATACTGAACACTCCACATTTTTTCCCCTCCATTTTATTGACTTTGATTGCTTTTCCTTGATGAACACTAGCTTTACATGTACCTAGTAACGAACCACTACGAAGAATTCTTGCATTTAAAACTTCTCCAAGAAACCCAATAATTGCATTTGTGAGCTTAATTGGGTTCCACTCACGGAATGATGCTCCTTCCTGAGTAAGTTTAATGATTACTTTACACTCCTTCTGTATATTCCAGGATTGTTTATCTTCTGATTCATCAGCACTTGATAATGCTCTTGATTGATTTTCTTTACGGTTACGTTTGCTTCTTTTAGGCTCCACCGAACTCCAAACATCCTCTATCACTCTATATATCTAATGAATCTATATATGAGTCCTTTTTTGAATTGAATCACTGGAATAAATTAACTTTTCAATGGCATTCTAATTTATTGAGATGCCCCTGTATCATCACTCTATACATACAAAGAACAAAGGCAGGTTTCACCATGGTTATTGTTGCCACTAACCATGTCAAAGATCAAAGGCACGCATCACTGAACGAGTGGTGACGTCAAAGATCAAAGGCAGGCATCACTGAACGAGTGGTGACATCAAAGATCAAAGGCAGGCATCACTGAATGAGTGGTGACATCAAAGATCAAAGGCAGGTTTCATAGGACTCGCTATGACATCAAAAATCAAAGGCAGGCATCACTGAACGAGTAGTGACGTCAAAGACCAAAGGCAGGCATCACTGTATGACATCATCAAAGATCAAAGGCAGGCATCACTGAACGAGTGGTGACATCAAAGATCAAAGGCAGGCATCACTGAATGAGTGGTGACGTCAACGATCAAAGGCACGTTTCATCAGGGTTACTGTTGCCATGGTAACCATGTCAAAGATCAAAGGCAGGCATCACCATGGTTACTGTTGCCATAGTAACCATGTCAGAGATCAAACGCAGGAATGCAGAAATGCTTGCTTACACTTGCTTTCTACGGGCATGCAGAAATACTTGCTTATACTTGGTTTCTACGGGCATGCACGGATATGCATGGGCATGCACAGGTATGCACTAGCAATATTAAACACTGAAAAAATTATCAAAATGCTCATATTTTCCATTAGAAGTCTGAAAGTGGAAATACATACATGCACACACATGTAAATCATGCAAAACAAATACAAACATACAGGAACCTAGCACTACATAAACAAAAATCTGTGATCATGCATGCAACACACATTATTATACAAACCGGAATTAATATGTAAACAGAAACAGTCATTCATGTATAGTAGCTGTTTTCCTCTAAATTTGCTCTTTTGTCCTTATAAATGTACAGCTTGTTTGTAATTCGCAAGTTATTTTGCATAACTATTTGATTTTTTGTAAAACTGATTTTTTTTTCTTGAATATCAGGCACATTTCCTCATAATTTGTATATTTCTTTTCTTGCAAATGTGCATTAATACTTTTTTCCCAAGAATTTGCAAGCTTTTCACTTGCAATCAGCAGATTTTTCTCAACATCTGCAAGTGGTTTTCTTATAAATGTGGCAATTGTTTCCCATAATTTGGATGATTTTGTCATATAAGTTTAGGACTTTTTCTCACGATTTCAGTTTTTTGCCTTGCAAATAACATTTTGTAATTTTGAGTGTAGTGGATTTATGGGTTTTATAGGTGTTTTATTGTTGGTTCAAGTATTAATGTAAATATGAATGTGAGTAGGGATGAAAATTTCCTACTATTACACAACCAAATCTTCGTTGGGCACCAGTCCAGATAATGGACAATTTTATTAACAATTCTTTATTTCTACCAATTATGAATCAGTCAAAAAAAAAAAAACACTTGTGAGTTCTTGTCTGCTGATAATCAAGAAGATGGACATGAAATCATACAATAACTGCCATATGTCTTTCAATAGTTTAATAAGAAATGTCAGAATAGGTTAATGCATTTGGATAACTTTAAAACAGAGAACTCAACATGTACTATGGGCATAAGAGACTCTTATTGAATTACTGAGCATCACATATGAATCAAACATTTGTGGAACCAAATAAACCATAGTTTAACTTGTCAGTATACTGGAAATTGGAAAACCATAAAAGAGCATTGGTTAAGAAAAGTGGATGCAATTTCATGACAAAAATGATGATTAAACTATTTATAAAAATGGAAAACTGGTGTTACTCTGAAAAAGAATGTAAATTAATGGAAGGACATACATACAAACATAGCCCCTCCACACATCCGGCGAGCAGCATTAACTCAAAGGATGCTCCAAAAAGTTAAAGATTTTCCTCACTTACCAATCCATGCAGATATCTACACCCCACCCACTGCCCGACTTTCATCCAGACGGCCGATTTGGAAAAACCCTCCCCCAGCTGACTTTACCATCCAGACAGCTTGGCAAGAGGAATGGGAAACCAAGGAGGTCCCAAACAAACAGCTGGTGATAAACCCCAACCAACAGGTCCCGGGCACCAACCTCCCAAGGAGACAGTGGTCTACACTCAATCGCTTCAGGACTGGACATGGCCCCTGCTTGGCCAGCCTTCACAGATGGGGCAGTAGCCCTAGCCCACTGTGCGCATGTGGAGAGGAGCAAACTATGGAACACATCATAGAGGCTTGCCCGCTCCAAAGACTGGAAGGAGGATTACACACCCTCCATACAGCAAACCAGGAGGCAACTGCTTGGCTTAAGGACTTTGCATTCGCTAAATAAATAAATAAAATGGAAGGACAAAATGCATATTGAGATTATGATAGGGGTTTACATGAAATTAAGTTTAAAAAATTTATACCAGGAATATTCTGAAGAATTAAGTTTAAATTAAACAACAGACTGTCAACCAAGCAGAATCCTTGTGTCCCAATGGGTAGTAGGTGGTCCATTGGATTCTGTTTCAACTGGACTGGCATGGGTTCTGTTGGAAGACTGGCAGACAGGCTCTTTACCACGGTTATGGCCTACCCCCGTGATCACAAAGGGGCTGGTTCTTCAAAAGGCTGGCTGCGGTTGTGGTGATATGCTCTGCATGCCTGCTGTCCTAATTGCCTCCACAGCTACGCGCAAACCAGACCCACTCATCAAGCAGTCTTCTTAAGCAGCACTGTCCTTTGATCTGCACGGAGACATCAATGCTCCTTCAGACTGAAGTCATCTCCACATCTGGAATCTCTTCCTCCTGCTATTTGGGAGTTCCTTCTCCTGCATCATTACCTGCTCCGTCAGGCTCTCTGGGAGCTCGCTCTCCCCAACGGCAAGGAAGCCATAAGGTTTCCAAACCTCTCTTCTCCTCTCCTTTTCCCCTGTGCACAGGCGGAGATCTCTGGGCGGACCTCCACCTGCACACTGCATACTCACCGGATACTCACCTGTACTACCTCACCTACACTTTCGGTGGCAGCACGGACTCATTACGGACAGTGGTGGGCGAACAGAGCAACCTGGAAGTTTTTCTGCGCTTCAGCTCCTCACCTGACTAGTAAGACTGTACATAACTTGTTTATTCAACCAGCCTGCAGTGAACTCATACATCTATTCTCTCTCTCTCCTAGGGTTGCCAGTTTGGTCCGTGCTCTGCTCGCTCTGCTGCTCACATCCACACTCTCACGCTTGCACACATCTCAGACACGGATCACTCCACCTGCTCCCGGGCGGGCAGCCGGGCCAGCTATGCCCACCCCTCATCCCTCCCAGCAATCTCGGCTAACTCCAGTCCCTACTCCCACACGATTCAGTGGTAAGCTTGGTGAGGCACGGGGATTTTTGCTACAATGTAGTATTGTCTTTCAGCGGGTGCCGTGGGATTTTCCCATGGATCACAGCTGTATAGGATATGTTGTCAATCTTTTGGAAGGGTGGGTCTTAGCTTGGGCTTACGCCGTCATGGCTCGACCCGGCTATGCTAATATTACTTACGATCAGTTTGTGGCTGAATTTAACGAGGTTTTCGACCACTCTGACCGGGACAGTGTGCTCACCACCCGGCTGCTTAATCTCAAACAAGGGGTCAAATCGGTCACTGATTATTCAGTAGACTTCCGGGTGGTGGCAGCGGAGGTCGGGTGGAAGGATGCCTCTCTCTGCAGTATATTTATTCGCAGTCTTAGCCTGAGTCTGCGGGATGAATTGGCCCATTTGAGCAACCTACTAAGTTGAATGAGCTAATCTCCCTCGCTATTAGCATAGATAACCGGCTAAGGGAGCGAGCTAGTGAGTGTCGATCCTCCGGTCGGCCGGGCTTACAGTTTTGCCGCTCCCCGCAGCCTCCCTTGTTAGCCCTTTCCCCCTCTGATTCCTTGGAGGCTGAGGAGCCCATGGTGATGGGTCAATCTAAGCTCCCCCTGGCTGAAAAACAACACCGCCGTGATCTTGGTTTGTGCCTGTACTGTGCCAGTGAGGAGCACGAGCTGGTTTCCTGTCCTATTCGACCGAAAGGGGGGTCCGTGCATCACAGTAGGGGGACTCACAGACTCACCCCGGGATAAATCCCTTACTAGATTCCTGATTCCCATTCATTTTCAACACAGCCTCACTGAAATATCGACTCACGCACTTGTTGATTCCAGGGCCGAGCAGAGTTTCATTTCAGAGAATCTGGCAACCTGACTGGGGCTTCCTTGTTACCAGCTGAAGACTCCGATTAAGCTGATTGCACTGTCTAAAGTCCCGCTAGCTACTGTGGAAAAACAGACTGCCCCCATTTCAGTGTTGGTGTCAGGCAATCACCGGGAGCAGATCAGCTTTTTTGTGCTTCCTGTTTCTGCTTCCTCGGTTATTCTCGGCTACCCTTGGCTACGGCTGCATAACCCGGTGATCAATTGGCGATCAGGAAACATCATCTCTTGGAGTTCATTCTGCCTGAGTGCCTGTCTGCAGTCCACGGCTTGCTCTCCCTCTGTTCCCCTCTGTCCTCCTGACACATCCCCCCCGCCTGACCTGTCATTGGTGCGCCTCGAGTATCATGACTTGGGCCCCGTCTTCAGCAAGGCTAAAATGCTGTCGCTTCCCCCCAACTGCCCCTATGATTGTGCCATTAACCTCCTTACTGGGGGTCCATTGCCATCCAGTTGGCTTTACAGCCTCTCTTCCTCGGAGCAGGAGGCGATGGATAAGTATATCAAGGAGTCCTTGAGTTCTGGCATCATCAGGCCGTCATCTTTAGCGGTGGGGGCAGGATTTTTTTTTGTGGGAAAGAAGGACGGTTCGCTTAGGCCTTGTATTGATTTCAGGGAGTTAAATAACATCACGGTCAAGGATAAATACACTCTCCCGTTGATTAACACAGCCTTTGATTCCCTCCAGGGGGCCTCAGTGTTCACCAAGTTGGACCTGTGCAACGACTTATTACCTGGTTCAGATTAAACAGGGGGATGAGTGAAAGACGGGGTTCCGCACCCCCAGTGGGCATTTTGAGTATCTGGTAATGCCTTTCGGTTTAACCAATGCTCCAGCAGTTTTTTAACGACTTATTAATGATGTGTTGAGAGATTTTTTGGACTCCTTTCTGTTTGTTTATCTCGACATCTTGATTTTTTTCCCAGTCCCTTGAACAACACCAGGTGCACGTCAGGCGGGTTCTGCAGCGCCTATTGGAGAACAAGTTGTATGTCAAGGCTGAAAAGAGTTTCATACCTCATCCACCACGTTCCTGGGGTTCGTCATCTCCCATAACAAAATCATTGCAGATCCTGACAAGGTAGAGGCGGTGGTAGAGTGGCCGGTTCCATCATCCCGGAAACAACTGCAGCAGTTTTTGTCATAAACTCTCCCGTGTGCTTTTCCTATGCACACGGCGAGGGGAGAAAGGATGAGGATTTAAATGCAGGGTTTCACCAAACACACATTTATTGACAAACTGTTTGCAGACAAAGATGAACAAGTAAATTGTGATACAATATGGGTGCGCTCGGGAGAGCAGGGAAGACAACAGGTAGCTCAACAAACTCGGTGGGAACGCAAACTGGGCACAGCCTAAGCGTAGCGGTTCTGCTGCTCAATTTACTTGTTTGTCTTTGTCTGCAAACAGTTTGTCAATAAATGTGTGTTTGGTGAAACCCTGCATTTAAATCCTCATCCTTTCTCCTCTTTTGGCGAGCACAAATAATAGTCCTTCCTGACGTGACGGTCACCCTGTGGAAAACGAGAGTGACTCGTACAATGATCCAGCGGCATTTGTCTAGCGAAGAGCTGCTTAAATCCAAACGTCGCTGGCCACACAAATTGGGAACACCTGTGTGGGACAGAAAATTACCGGGGCTGGGACAGCTGGTGGAATACGGAGAGTGAGGGGGCGTGGTAGGACCGACAGACTGTCAGCAACATGGGAAAAAGATCACAAGTCTGACTAACAGCTGCCGGTCAGGTAGCGGCTAAAGTGATGGAAAGAATACACAAAATGTACATAAACAGTGAAGCCAGAACCCACAAAGAGATCAGGACTGAGCCGGGGAAAACCAAGCCGGCTTGGCTCACGACAGTTTTTGGGTTTCACCAACTTCTATCGTCGTTTTGTCAGGGACTACAGCATCATTGTCCCACCCCTCATTCGCCTCACCTCGACCAAGGTGCCTTTCCGGTGGATGGAGGTGGCGGGGCGGCCTTTGCCAAATTAAAGTCTGTGTTCTCCTCTCCTCCTATCTTGGCTCAGGTGGATCCCGTGCTGCAGTGTCTGGTGGAGGTGGACGCTTCTGACTCTGGGGTGGGGGCTGTTTTGTCTCAGTGCTCTCCCACCGACGACAAGGTCTGCCCCTGCGCCTTCTTCTCCCGCCGCCTATCCCCTGCAGAGCCTAATTATGACATCAGGGACAGGAAGCTGAACTGTTCGTTGAACTGTTGAACTGTTGAACTGTTGAACTGTGCCGAACTGTTCTTCCGGCATTCAGAGAGAGCAGACGCTTTTCTCCCTCCTCTCCCTCCTAATCCTCTCCCTTCTGATCCCAGCTTGCAATGTTGCGTTTTTGTCTGTGTTTAGTCGCTCTTCTTCTGCTGAATCTTAATCTAAACGGAAATTATGGATCTGGAAAGCGGCTTAAATGTGATTGTCACCACTTAAAAGAAGATCGGGTCAGGGGGGACCCAAAGGGAAGACTCATGGACATTGGGAATTCATGCGTCTGTACGATTCGACTGGAGATGCAGAAGACATCTATTGGCTTGATCACAGGACTTCTACTTTGGCTTTTGGAGTTTCCTGATGTTTCAGAAATTGAGGAAGGTGGAGAGTTGTTCAAATGCGGACCCAGGCAAGCTCCTTCACCAAATTCAACCAGTTTTAAGCCTGTACATGGAAATTATGAAGCATAGAATCGCATGAGAGAGGAAAATTCTATTCTCTGAGTGCACTGTGCAGTTGACCTTGTCTTTTTTGGTGCCCTGTTTACATTCCTCCTCGATGAAGATAAGGTGGAAGGAGCGACTCTGCTAATCCAAACAATCGACAATCATTTGCTGTTGTTTCAGCGGACTGGACTCTTCAAGGACAGTGTTACCATGTGTCTTATCTGCAAGCACGAGAGAGAGAGACTCTGGACTTGCTTATAGATCACATGATTTTAACATCCACCCACTGCCAGGAGGCGCCCTCTGCTGTTCACTAGCAACTGACACACCCACACTACACACTGCATACAACATCACATGACTGATACATACACTGACACATATTCACATACACTGACTCTCTCAACTTTTGTTTTTGTGTGATCTATTGTCTGCTAATTGTGCATTGGAGAGTTTTTTTCATGTAATCACAATTTTGGTCATAAAATGAGCTTTATTTTGATTAACAATGCTTTTTTCTCTCTGCCTATTGTGTCACTTCCCTTTCCCCACATTCCCTTCTTTACCCTCTACTGCTGACAGGCGCCTCAATGGCTGCCGCGTCATTGAGATGCGCTTATTCAGCGCGCCCAATGTCAAGTCAAATTCCTCGTATGTTTATGTTATTTATGTAAACATGCTTGGCAATAAAGCTTTCTGATTCTGATTCTGAAGCTGCTGGAGGTCAAGTTGGCCTTGGAGGAGTGGCGCCACTGACTGGAGGGGGCCTCCCAGCCTTTTGTCGTTTGGACCGATCATAAGAATTTGGAGTATCTTAGGACAGCCAAACGGCTCAATTTCTGGCAAGCCCACTGGTCCCTATTCTTTGGTAGATTCAACTTTACCATCACCTATCGCCCTGGGTCAAAGAACATCAAACCTGACACGCTCTCCAGACAATTTTCCCCTGATGAACCTGAAGTACCGCCACATCCCATGTGCCTTCGTCATGCATCATTGGCACCCTCTCATGGAGCATCAAGGAGAGGGTTAGGAGAGCGCAGGAGACCGAGGCTGACCCGGGCAGGGGGCCAGCGCGTCGGATGTATGTGCCCTCTACGGTCCGGGATGAGGTCATCAATTGGGCACACTCCTCCAAGCTGCTGTGTCACCTGGCGATGGCGCATATGGCGGCTCAGCTGCAAAGGATGTCGGGATGTCAAGGAATATATCCAAGCTTGTCCCCAGTGCGCCACCTGTAAGTCATCCTCCTCTCCACCGTCGGGCCTGCTACATCCCCTCCCCATTCCCAGCAGACCCTGGTCCCGTGTGGCTTTCAATTTTGTCACCAGCCTTCCTCCCTCTGCAGGCAACACCACGGTGCTCACGATCATGGATAGGTTCTCCAAGGCGGCTCACTTCATTCCCCTACAGGGGCTTCCTACGGCCAAGGAGACGGTGGACCTGCTTGTTCTGCATGTGGTGTAGCGCCATGGGATCCCTGTGTACATCGTGTCAGACCGTGGGCCCCAGTTCGTCTCACAGGTTTCGGCAGGTGTTCTGTAAGGCCATCAGGGCCACTGTGAGCCTGTCTTCGGGGTACCATCCTCAGAGCAACGGCCAGTGCGAGAGCACCAACCAGGAGCTAGAGACGGCACTGCAGTGCGTTACAGCCTCTAATCCAGCGTCCTGGAGCTCCAATCTCCCTTGTTTCGAGTATGCTCATAACACCATGGTTTCTTCTGCTTCAGGTCTTTCTCTGTTTGAGGCCTCACTGGGGTACAATCCCCCACTGTTTCCGAAGGAGGAGGAGGACATCGCTGTGCCCTCCATGCAGGCCCATATGAAGCGCTGCCGCCGGCTGTGGAAGGCTACCCGGGCTGCGCTGCGACGCACAGCAGATCGCAACTCAGACATCGCCAATCGCCGCAGGACCTCGGCTCCGTCCTACTGGGTTGGGCAGCAGGTATGGCTGTCCACTAAGAACATCAATTTAAAGACCGAGTCCAGGAAGTTGTCTCAGCATTTTATTGGTCCTTTTTTTTTTTTTTTTTTTTTTTGTTACTTATTTGTACCCGTAGGTAGACTTGGTTTGCAGTCTGGTGACAAGCCACCGGCTGCTGGTCGCTGCGTGCGCGAGCGCCCTAAACCTACATGTTTTTTTTGGTATGCGGGAGGAAACTGGAGAAATCCCGGAGTAAACCCACACAACACGGGGAGAACATGCAAACTCCACACAGCTCACTGTTGGTCGGGGGCTGGGATCGAACCCACGATCTCATGATCCCCGCGATCCCCCGGCCGAGGGTAAAACTGTGCTGCCACAGTGCTAAACCACTGCGCCACCGTGCAGCCCATCACAAGTATTGTCAATCCTGTCGCTATGCGCCTGGGTCTCCCTCCCTCCCTCTGCATCTGTCCCAACTTTCACATCTCCCAGGTGAAACCGTTCGTTTCCAGTCCTCTGGGTCCCCCTCCCAGAACTTTGCCTCCACCGGTGATAATCGATGGTGACCCCGCTTGGAAGGTCAATCATATCCTGGACGTCCGACACAGGGGTCATGGCCTACAGTACCTGGTGGACTGGGAGGGTTATGGCCCGGAATGGAGATCCTGGGTGCGTCCGTCCTTCGTGATGGATCCTCAGCTCATTAGGGAGTTCCACCAGACACACCAGGGTAGGTTGGATCGGCCGCCGAGAGGCGTCCCGTGGGGGGGAGTACTGTGATGATCTGCGCTGCATGCCTGCTGTCCTAAATGCCTCCATAACTACGCGCACACCTGACCCACTCATCAAACAGCCTTCTTAAGCAGCACTGTCCTTTGGTCTGCACGGAGACATCAATGCTCCTTCAGACTGAAGTCATCTCCACATCTGGAATCTCTTCCTCCTGCTATTTGGGAGTTCCTCCTCCTGCATCATTACCTGCTCCATCAGGCTCTCTGGGAGCTCGCTCTCCCCAACGGCAAGGAAGCCATCAGGTTTCCAAATCTCTCTTCTCTCCTTTTCCCCTGTGCACAGGCGGAGATCTCTGGGCGGACCTCCACCTCCTGGTGGCAGACTGGGACCTCCACCTGCACACTGCATACTCACTGGATACTCACCTGTACTACTTCACCTACACTTTCGGCGGTGGCACGGACTCATTACGGACAGTGGTGGGCGAACGGAGCAACCTGGAAGTTCTTCTGCGCTTCAGCTCCTCACCCGACTAGTAAGACTGTACATAACTTGTTTATTCAACCAGCCTGCAGTGAACTCATACATCTATTCTCTCTCTCTCCTAGGGTTGCCATTTTGGTCCATGCTCTGCTCACCCTGCTGCTCACATCCACACTCTCACGCTTGCACACATTCACTCACTCCTTCAATAAAGGATAATTGTATTTATTCTGAGTCAGAGTCTGCTTCTGGGTTTTCCAAACACGTCAGTGGTCTTCTCTTATGCGCCGAAGAAGGAATTTGTTTATTGTACAAGGTCCCATCAGAGAGTCAAACTGGGACAAGAACACGCCACAGGTCCATTTCTTCTGATGTATTGTGGCTGGAATGAGTTGGTTTAAGCTAAAAAAAAAAATCAAACAAAATCTTCTTACACAGTAATTAAAGAAAAAAAAATAAAATAAGAAAAAGTGAACTTTAAAGAAAAGAAAAAAATTTCACAGAGCATAACAGGCTCTGGGCCTTATTTGGAAGATAGAAAAAAATGGGAGAGCAGAGAAGTCTGCTCCTTACAGCTTGACCAATGCCCCAAAACTGAACAAAGGAAAGTTTTTTCGGGTGTGGCAGAATCTCACTGAATTTCATGAAACTAAGCTGAACCAATTACATGGAGTTTTGTTCAACAAAAGTCATAAACTTGACCTAAAAAGGAGATGCAATGAAGCCTGGAGCTCTATTGGTCAGTTAAAGTCCAGCTATGGTCTCCCACAGAGCAGAGAGAGAGGAGGGGGAGAGACATTTCATATGAAAAGTGAGATCCTCCTAAAACATATATGTTGGCTATGAAAGCATAAATTTCTTAAACTTTAGTGACTAAGATATTCTACTCAATAATAAGGGAACAAACAATGTGTCTACATTGAAACTGTGATTAATTTGTGATAGCATGCAAAAATTAATTTCTCCCTGAAAATAAAGCAACACATAAAAACATTTCACCACAATTGTCCATCCCAAGAGTTCAGCCATGTCTTCAGTGGCGGATACTGTCTTGAGAGAAAGACTATGAATAAAGTGATTGTTCACAATTCCGAAATTCCACTGCAGGGAGAGAAAAAAATTATTAAATATTCCTGCATCATCCACCAAATGGCACTGTAAAACTGTCTGGTTAGTTAATGAGGAATCTTGACTCCCAAGTCTGGATTATATCAACCATAAATCTGTCATTTGGGGCATTCCTTTGCCAAAAAGCAGAAAAGGGAGCATGACTAAGTCCTGGAGAAGGGATTAACTTCCACTTTATAGCCGATGGGTCCTATTACAACTCTGGTCCTTGGGTGAGAGAAGTAGTTCATGACCAGACTTTTGAGTTAAAACAATTTTTCTTCAGCAAAGAATGATTTTATAGATTGGAACCCAAGGTCAACACTACATGAGTCTCTTGTAAATATGCAGCTTTTCTCATAATATGTAAGTTTTATTTCTTGTAATTGTGGAACTTTTTATTGAATTGAACAATATGCTTATTGTCATTTTGTACCTTCTGTAATTTTTAAATAATTTCTTTGTATATTTTTAAGACTTTTTTCTATGTATCTTTCATTTTTTTCTTATAAACATCTTTTCTGGTAATTTTGTAACATTTGATCATAATTCACTTTTTTCATGTGATTCTGTAACATTTGTTTTGGTTTACAGTGGTGTGAAAAAGTGTTTAATAACTAAATTTTATTTTGCACAAGTAAACACAAAATGCAGTTTTTTAAATAAAGGTGTTTATTATTGAGAGTGAAAAAAAAAACAAACCTACATGGCCTTGTGTAAAAATGTGACACCCCCTCCCCCCGGTTAAAACATAAAATAACTGTGGTTTATCACGTCTTTGGAAAGCTGAGTTGAATTTCTCTAGCTACACCCAGGCCTGATTACTGCCACACCTGTTCTCAATCAAGAAATCACTTAAATAGGACCTGCCTGACAAAGTGAAGTAGACCAAAAGATCCTCAAAAGCTAGACATCATGCTGCAATCCAAAGAAATTCAGGAACAAATGAGAAACAAAGTAACTGAGATCTGTCAGTCAGGAAACGGTTATAAAGCCATTTCTAAAGCTTTGCAACTCCAGCAAACCACAGTGAGAGCCATTATCCACAAATGGCGAAAACATGAAACAGTGGTGAACCTTCCCAGGAGTGGCCGGCCGACCAAAATTACCCCAAGAGTGCAGCAACCACTCATCCAAGAGGTCACAAAAGACCCCACAACATTATCCAAAGAAATGCAGGCCTCACTTGCCTCAGTTAAGATCAGTGTTCATGACTCCACCATAAGAAAGAGACTGGGCAAAAATGGCCTGTATGGCAGAGTTCCAAGACGAAAACCGCTGCTGAGCAAAAAGAACATAAAGGCTCATCTCAGTTTTGCCAGAAAACATCTTGATGATCCCCAAGAAAATATTCTGTGGACTGACGAGACAAAAGCTGAACTTTTTGGAAGGTGTATGTCCCATTACATCCGGCGTAAAAGTAGCACAGCATTCCAGAAAAGGAATATTATACCAACAGTAAAACATGGTGGTGGTAGTGTGATGGTCTAGGGCTGTTTTGCTGCTTCAGAACCTGGAAGACTTGCTGTGGTAAATGGAATCATGAATTCTGCAGTCTACCAAAAAACCCTGAAGGAGAATGTCCGGCCATCTGTTCGTGACCTCAAGCTGAAGCAGACTTGGGTTATACAGCAGGACAATGATACAAAACACAACAAGAAGTCCACCTCTGAATGGCTTAAGATAAACAAAATGAAGACTTTGGAGTGGTCTTGTCAAAGTCCTGACCTGAATCCGACTGAGATGCTGTGGCATGACCTTAAAAAAGGCGGTTCATGCTCGAAAATCCTCCGATGTGGCTGAATTACAACAATTCTGCAAAGATGAGTGGGCCAAAATTCCTCCACAGCATTGTAAAAGACTCATTGCCGGTTATCACAAATGCTTGATTACAGTTGTTGCTGCTAAGGGTGGCCCAACCAGTTATTCGGTTTAGGGGGCAATCACTTTTTCACACAGGGCCATGCAGGTTTGGATTTTTTTTACCCTTTATAGTAAACACCTTCATTTAAAAACTGCATTTTGCGTTTACATGTGTTATCGCTGTCTAATATTTAAATTTGTTTGATGATCTGAAACATTTAGGTGTGACAAACATACAAAAAATGAGAAATCAGGAAGGGGGCAAACATATTTTCACATCACTGTATTTGTCGTTTACTTGACAAGGAAAGATGTGTGGACATAGGAAACTCATGGAACAAAACATGAAGCACATCATAGCTTTTACGGCCAAGGCTAATTTGCAAAGCTAGTCCTTTGCTGGACATTCCTAGCAGTGTTCTTCACCTTCTGTCTTTCATTAAGTCAGAAAGGCGAGGGGTCACAGCTGGACCCTTGTCGACTCACCTGGTCCAACAGATGGAGCTTGGAGACGTAGGCGATCTCTGTGTGCAGCAGCTCATTAGCAATGTTGAAGACTCTCTGCTGGACAGACAGCTGGACACAGAGACATACAGACATTTTTTGGCTGGCATGACTTGGGTATCAGGATCTTTAGCACTTAAGGTCAGTGATATGAATCAGCGATTCAGGGATGTTCTGGCTTTTTGCTGTTATACACAATCGATTATATATCTGACACTATTCTGGGTTATTTTGTTATATTTTGGCCAAGATACATGGGTACATTGGGCTGCTAGTATTATTAGGGGTGAGCCATAGAGGCCGGGATTTCTGACAAAGAAGTCCCCCTCTCTAGAAAAGATGGAGATGATGATGCTAGTCTAACTGTGATTTGACATCCATTTTTTTCTATTTTTACCTTCGCCAAGGAGGTTATGTTTTTGCCAGTATTTGTCTGCTTGTCTGTTAGCAACATTATTCAAAAAGTAATGAACGAATTTTGGTGAAAATTTCAGGGAAGGTAGGAAATGGGCTAAGGAACAAATGATTAGATTTTGGTGCTGATCCAGGTCACTGTGTGAATCCAGGAATTTTTTAAATGATTATTTTATATATATATGTATATTATAATATTGCGCTTTTCACGTATTTCCCCTTTAAGACGTGTCCATGGAGTTTCATGCACAGCCACGTTCCTTCACACCCTGGAAGCAGCGCACTCTTAGTACTGTTTGGAAGCACCAAACACCACAGAAAAAGTAAAATGGCTTATAATGAAAAGATGTGCTCTTCATCGACATAGTATGTGATGACTGACTCTTTATTTCATCTGAAGATGCCAACAAAAAGTGAGTGGAGTGTGCGGTTTAAGACGGGGTGCAGAGTGCGCATGCATGCCTCTGCAGGCATGTACTAGGAGACAAGGATGTAGTTGTGACCCACACGGTATGCAAACACACTAACTTCAGCACTGGACTGTGTAATTTTTTTGCATGTGAAATGACAACTGAGAAGGTCTATGCCAGGATATCGGAGAGGAGAGTCCGACTGCTGGTCGAACTTCGGATCCAGGAGGAGCAATGTGGTTTTCATCCTGGCTGTGGCACATAGGACCAACTTTTTACCCTCTCGAGAATCCTCGAGGGTTCGTGGGAGTTTTCCCAACCAGTCCACATGTGTTTTATGGACTTGGAGAAACCATTCAAGTGCGTCCATCATGGTCTCTTGTGTGGGGTGCTGTGAGAGTATGATTGTTACGATCGTATCATTGTTACGAGCTATCCGGTCCCTATACAACAGTTGCAAGAGTTTGGTTCGTATTGCCAACACCCAATCAAACTCGTTTCCAGTGAGAGTTGGACTCCGCCAGGGCTGCCTTTTGTTACCAATCGTGTTCATAATTTTTATGGACAGGATGCCTAGGAGAAGCCAAGGAATGGAGGGTGTCATGCTCGGTGACCACAGGATCTCATCTCTGCTGTATGCAGATGATGTTGTCCTGTTTGCTTCATCAACCAATGACCTACAGGCCTTGCTGGGATGGTTTGCTACTGAGTGTGAAGCGGCTGGGATGAGAATCAGCACCTCCAAGTCTGAGTCCATGGTCCACAGCCGGAAAAAGGTGGATTGTCCTCTCCAGGTTGGAGACAAGCTCCTGTCCCATGTGGAGGAGTTTAAGTATCTCAGGGTCTCATTCATGAGTGAGGGGAGAATGAAGCAAGAGATTGACAGATGGATCGGAGCAGCATCTGCAGTGATGCGGACGTTGTACTGGTCTGTTGTGGTGAAGAGGGAGCTGAGCTCTAAAGAAAAGCTGTCGATTTACAGGTCAATCTACGTTCCTACTCTCACCTATGGTCATGAGCTTTGAGTAATGACCAAAAGAATGAGATTGTGGATACAAGGAGCTGAAATGAGCTTTCTCCACGGGATTGCTGGACTCACCCTTAGAGATAGGGTGAGGAGCTCAGTCATTCGGGAGAGGCTCACAGTAGAACTGCTGCTCCTCCACATCGAAAGGAGCCAGTTGATGTGGTTTGGGCATCTGATCAGGACGCCTCCAGGACGCCTCCCACTTGAGGTGTTTTGGCCACATCCCACTGGGAGAAGACACCGGGGCAGACCCAGGACACACTGGAGAGACTATGTCTCCCAACTGGTCTGAGAACGTCTTGGTATCCTCTCTGAAGAGCTGGAGCAGGTGGCCGGGGAGAGGAAAGTCTGGGCTTCTCTGCTTGAGCTGCTGCCTCCGTGACCTGGACCTCCATAAAGCAGTAGAAGATGGATGGAGGGAAATGCCAATATGCCTGTTCTGTTATGCTCATTTACTACACACCGCGGAGATATGATACTGCACTGTTGTGTAATATTGCTTAATAATTACAAGCCTTGTCAGTAAACTGTAAGGGAGAAGAGAGGAGGAAAAAAACCTGAAAAAATGAAAACTGACCTGAAAAGGTCAATAAACTGTGATGTTGATTTAAGGTTGAATTGCCCAGCCTTAATGTATGGTCAATATAAAATTATGACAGTCTTGTTATTATAATGTAGTCATATTGTTTTTGCTGGCATTTCTCCATGGATTTGGATGACATTATCAGCAGAGGTGATCCGTGAGTGCATACCTCCACCATGGCCCTATCTTGCAATGTGCAGACGGATTGCGGTATGGTCAGACAAAGGGATGGAGGGGAGGGGAAAGGGGGGGGGACAGAGCCTTGGTGGAGATATGTGCTCTCTGAGCCCTCCAATCTATATATACTATCCTTATCTGCTAGACAACTGTCTTCCCAGCTGGACCATCTACCAATCTCTGACCATATACAGTATTTCATTCATAAATGTTATTTTAGCTATTTTCATTACATTAGATAATAGTGTTTTATTATAGTATACTATAGTCTGGCCTCAGTAGTGATTAGCTGCTGCTTGCAGAGTTACAAAGTCACTCATTCAGGATTGTTTTTGTCCTTATTATACCCGAGGGGCTCATCATATCCTATGGATGACTCAAACTATACACCCCTGTCTCAGATAATGATTTATTTTTATTACATTCTCATATTCAGCAAATTTTACATTTTTCCGTCATGTGAAGCTAACCAGCTACCATTAGCCTCAAACGTGGTGTCACCATAAACACAGATCTCAGGAAAATGATGAAAGTGGGGGGATGGCGTGAACTGGAACGCATTAACATCTAAAATGCCATAAAGCAGACTGTTCTGAGGAAAGCTCCTTTAACAGTGCTGAAAACAGTACTGCAATAATTAACCCCTGAGGTGTTTTGACTAAAGCATGCCACAGAAATTTCATTGGCACTATCAGAAACTGTGTCAACATCTGGAAAAAAGTGCATAATGGGGGAACTATAATGTTCCAGTCATGTTTTCCATATGATATTTACCTCGCAAGAGTCCTGCCTGTCCGTCTTGGGAGGAGGCAACACCAGCGTCAGCTCTGTCACCTCTTCCTCCTCCTCCTCCTCCTCCAAGTCACTGTCTCCCTCCTCTGAGAACTCCCTCCTTCGCCTCGCCCCTCCCCTTGACTCCCCGTCATCGCCTTCACCTCCCTCCCCAGCGTACGAGGATGAGCTGGAGAGTCGGGGAAGGAGGGCGGGGCTGCACGGATAGGCCACACCCCCGTCATCCACTCCGACGAAGCACAGCTCCTCACTGTGTGACGGGGAACTGATGCTGTCGATACCGCTGTCTCGATTGGCCAGCTTCCCGTCCGTCTGCGAGGAAGGGAGAGACAGGCGCTCAGACGGGAGCTCAGAGTGGTCGAGCAGCGGCGGCAGCGCCTGTTGCTGATCCCTCATTTCCACATCGTCCTCCAGGTGTTTCTCAGAGGCACTGTAGCCTGACTCCATGGAAAGACGCTTCTGCTGCAGGTCGTCACGACATGCTGCTGCCAGCTCTTCATCATCATCATCATCGTCGTCATTATCGTTATCATCATTATTATCAATGTCCTCATCATCAGGCAGGTCACCCTCTTCTCCCTTGCCCTTCTGTGCAATGTCATCATGGCTTGTGAGATCACGGGGTGGCTCTTCTTCAGGCAGGACAGGGGCAGGTGATGATGACAATGATGGCAGTGGTGATGAAGGTTGGGAGGAGAAGGAGGGAGGTTCTGGAAGGCGGGGACACAGAGCCCCTCCGGTGATGTCAGGAACAACGATAAGCTGTTCCCTGGAGGGGAGAAAAAAAAGTTAGGGCAGCAAAAAACTTAAATTTGAGGTTGGCAACTGGTCAGAGTCATTTTTAGTCAAGAGAATAAAAAAGTCTGCATGGAGGAAAAAAGAGCTTTAAAATGAAATTAAAACAGACAAATAATGAGAAAATAAACTGACCTGTCAACATTAGCTATATGTGAAGTTTTTTTCCTTCTTCTTGTAAATTTGCAGCTTTTTATTATTTATTTTTTCTTGGGAATACACTTTTTTCTATTTTTCTTCATTGTCTCACTAATTATGAAGATTTTCTCCAAAACAGCATTATTGTCTTTTAAATTTGTAACTTCTTTCACCCAAATTTGCCACTTTATTTCCATAAATCTACTGAATTTTACTTACAACTGCACTATCCACCTTATTCCTGGGGGTGCCGCTGTAGGAGCAATTATGGGCGGAGCTTCCGGTTTCGGCTGACCTAGTGTTAAATCAGTCAGTAAGAGTGGAGTAGAAGAGGCATTTAAAATAGCGTTTTCAAAAGTTTTTCCAAATTCATTTTAATATATAGTCCACATACGTGTTTTGCACTCAAGTGGCAGCTAATTTCAACTCTTCTAGTTTTTGTATTTTTTGAATGTTTTTGCATAGTTCTGGTTCTTGCTGGTGTCCGTGGTTGTGCCATAGACTGGATAAATGGAGGCTTCTCACCACACGGTGACAGACGACATCCAAGCACGGTGTTGTGGCGTATGTCTGCTCTAAGGTAAATTTGATTATGTCCAATATATTTTAATAAAATGCAGCCGACTTTATTGCGGTGGAGACATGCTGGTCGGAATGTGCACTGCGTCATTATGAGCTACAGGCAATGAGAAGTCATAAATCATGACTCTTTCTTTGTTTGGTAGTGGCAAGTCCCGGGAAAACCCCATGAGTGCCTGGTATCATTGGAAAGCTTAGAAATTGCACTTTCTAAAAATACCTGTTTTTATGGAAGACATAACTCCCGACTGATCAAACGCGAGTTTTCAACCTAGCTAAAATATAAACAAATCGTCTTTTTCCGGGTCAGTTTTTGCACACTTCCTACAAATTAAATATCATTTTGAAGGTCTTTCAATACAGAATATGGAAATAATGTTACATCAGTTTTGAAAATGTCCTCAAAGTGACTCATTTTGCCAGCACAGGTCATTTGTTTACAGCATTAGCATCTTAGTGGTGCTAACTAACAGAGCTACTGTCTACGAGGCCACTTTTTAAGGCCATCTTCCCATCCCTTGATAGTCATGTGAAGTGGTATGATTATGTTACTGTTTTGAGGTGCAAGAGGCCGTGTTCCCGCATTTCTGATGCCAAAGTCATTGTTTTTTTAACAAGGAAAAGTGTCCCGTTTCAGTGACAACCATACGTTCTAAACTAGTACCAGAAGTTGCTACCATAATTCATGCAAGGCATCATGGAGCCTAGGAATAAGGTGGATTGGTTTGCTATTTTTTCCACAAATTTGCTACTTTTCTTGTACTTTTGCAACATTTTTCTCATCATTTTGAAATTGTTCTTGTAAATTTGTGTCTTTTTTCAAGTAAATTTGTAGAGCCACTGATTATGTGTAATGTAACCACAGGTTACAGACCCCATCAATCAAAACTCATCAGACCAAGTAAAACTCACCGCTCAAACTTCTCAATCAGAGACAGTACACACGTTGGGGATGCGGTTCCATCACCGCGGACTGGGAGAGATCGACCCCCCCAAGGGTCCGCTGGGAGGGGCCTGCAGGGAGGCATCGGTGGGAGGGGCTTGTCTGGAGCTCGTGGGCGTGGCCTCGACACCCCCACCTGCTGCTGGAGGTGGGGGGGTTTCGGAGGAACTAAGAAGAGATGGTTTGCACATTAAAGACTTGGTTTGTTCACATTGTTTAATCTAATCAGAGTTTAATAAAACTAAGATTGAGATTTAAATTTAAGCCGTCCTCTGTTGCCCAATCTCATATTATATTTGGCTTTTTAAGACCAAGTATAACTGGGGGTGGAGGTATCAGTAACTACCAATTATCACTCTACGGTGGCACAGTGGTCAGCACTGTGGCAGCACAGTAACAAGGTCACGGGATCAATTCCAGCCCTGACCATCGTGGGTTCGATCCCATCCCCTGACCATCAGTGACCCTTCTGTGTGAAGTCTGCATGCTCTCCCCGTGTCTGCATGGGTTTACTCCGGGTACTCCAGTTTCCTCCCACAGGCCAAAAACATGCAAATTAGGTTAATTGGAGATTCTAAAGTGGCCCTAGTTGTGAATGTGTGTGTGAATGGTGAAGGGACTGGTGCCGTACTGTGGCTTCCTCATCCATCCAGATGGATGCCCTGAATTTCCCTCTGGGATTAATAAAGTATACAAAATACAAAAACACAGACAACCATTCACTCTCACATTCATACCTAAGGACAATTTAGAATCCCCAGTTGATTCCAATTAACCTAACATGCATGTTTTTGGCCTATGGGAGGAAACCAGAGTACCTGGAGCAATCGTGCAAACTCCACACAGAAGGGTCACCGATGGTCAGAGGTGGGAGCGAATCCACGACCTTCTTGCTGTGCTGCCATAGTGGTAACCACTGCACCACCAAGCTGCCCGTAGAAGGTAAAAAAAAAAAGGACAAGCTTATTGAAAAAACAGGAGGATAAAAGCCAAAAAAAATGTGGCAAGTGTGAAACAAGAGATGTTCATCACAGAATACCAGTTATGTAACACAACAGTTTTCCCTGTGAACTGCTTCATTGTGAAATAAAGTGGATTGAATCTGTCTAGGAATTTTCTTTATTGAAATTTGAGGAAATTTCAGTCAATCCCACTAAAAAATCAGCCACTTTAAACTACAGTGCTGTGAAAAAGTATTTCCTCCTTTGCTGATTTCTTATATTTTTGTATATTTGTCACACTTAAAGGGATCACGGACTGAAAAATGGTGTGTTTGAAGGTTTTAATCATCTGAAATGTGTTTATTGGGCACGTGATTAATGAAAAATAACAAAACACTTCTCTTAAAAAGCACACAGTCTTTATCACGTTTTTCTCTCCAAAAAGCCATTTTGGCTGTTCCAGAGATTTTCTTATACGTCAAGAAATGGTAAACCCAGCCCAGTGCTAGCCTTGAGACCCGCCCACTGTTCTGTTATTGGCCAGCATAGCTGCCTGTCTTGTAGATAGACGGGGAGCTAAAGGCGTTAGCCCTGAGCCAACAGTGGTACTGGCCTAGGAAGCTTGCACCATCCTAAAGGCCAGGAGCTTGCCAGCTAATGGCTAAGTGATGTAGGAGGGAGGGCGAAGTTGAATGCAATTATGGATTTCTTAAAGTGACAAAATTCAATCAAAGTGTTTTCAGAAAGGCTCAAAAAATTTAAAAAAAAATTGTTTTTGCTGCAATAATTAAATAATTAAAGAAAGTATGAACAAAATATGTCAAACATTTCATTAAGACGTGTGAGCTGTTAAAATGTGGAAACAGTGCAGTCAATGACCCCTTTAAATGTTTCAGATCATCAAACAAATTTTAATATCAGACTGTGGCGGTTTGGTGTAACCCCCACAACAGACTGGACAGACACAGCGCTCGGCTAGAGCAATTAACAGAACAGTGAAATGTGTGTATTAATGTCTACAGGCAGCCCCGCTTCTTCTGGCTCACTTCTGTGATGTTAATGTGCTTTTCATGCATTGTGTTCATGCGTCCTGTCCTTACTGTGACCTAGAGACCGAGATCAATATGTCTCTCAAATGCAAATGTCTCATGCCTGTTCTGCAATCTCTTTGATCATACCAACTGCTGGGGAATGCTCTTTTATGTATTGTTGTAGTTGGGTATACAGTATATACTGCACTGTAACCCATGCTCACCCTCTCATTCTCTCTCTTCAACTGCTGCTGCTGGACACACACACTGTGTCCCTTTGCTGGAGAGCCTCCGGCTCACTCCCGGCGCCCATGCACGGCGCCGGGCGGAGCTCGTGACGGCGGTATGATTTAATAAACTCTACTTAAAACTCTCATCGCTGCCTTTATTTTATCATGCCGCTGCACTGGTGACCCCGAACATGCACACGTTTTGTGCAAAGCAACCTTCTGATCTGGACAGCTGCACTGGTGACCCGTTCTTCATGATGAGATCTGCACGTATGAGATATGCTCATCCACGCTGAACCGGCCGCGCTCGCAGCTCCTCCACACGAGAGCGCAGGCACCTCGTCCTCTCTCCACGACGGCGACTCCCATGGCCAGCGGAGAACGCAACGCGTGGACCTGAACGCACCACGGCCGAGCGGTGACAAAGATCGTCTATTCCCTCTCACCGCTCCAACGCATCTGCACGAGCCTGAGGGACAGAGATTGTCTATTCCCTCTCACCGCTCCAACGCACCATGGCTAATCTGCAGCCACAGCTCATCATAGATGATTTATCGGCACCGACTGCGCCGATCTCCACCAAGATTCCTGACCCTGGTTTTCCTCTCCAGCTGGCCCACCCATCACGGAACCCCGGCGCACGCACCGGGGAGTTACGAGGATGGCGCACCACGCACGGGACAATAACGGCTCCAGAGACCGCCATCGTCCTCCGCCGCTGCACATGCCCGAGAAAAACGGCCGATCGCCACCCTCGGAACTTTCAGGGCTGCCCGCACACCTGAAGCACGCTCGCAGCTCGCCCACAGGATTCACTAATGGTCTCAGCCACGGTGCACAAGGGATTCAGCTGTCAGCTTTTCCCACACGCCAAGTCCCTCTGCTTTTGGCTTCCTTTTTTTCTTACAGCCGCTCCTGCTTTTCTTCATGGCCACGAGAGGAGTCAGAGACTAATTTTTCTTCTTGTGGACCTCCGCACGTTCAACGGGACAGCCCCTCGACGTCGCGGACCAGCAAGCAATTTTTGCGCAGCTCGGATGATTTCACCGTCTCCAGCCGGCACGTACTACCCCCCTCCTCCCTCCCCCTCCGCCTGCACAGAGCTTCTCCTGCTCGCTGCTCAAGCTGCATGATCGAGACCTCGGCCGCCTGCCGAGCCCTCTGGGAGGGAGCGTGTGGCGGTTTGGTGTAACCCCCACAACAGACTGGACAGACACAGCGCTCGGCTAGAGCAATTAACAGAACAGTGAAATGTGTGTATTAATGTCTACAGGCAGCCCTGCTTCTTCTGGCTCACTTCTGTGATGTTAATGTGCTTTTCATGCATTGTGTTCATGCGTCCTGTCCTTACTGTGACCTAGAGACTGAGATCAATATGTCTCTCAAATGCAAATGTCTCATGCCTGTTCTGCAATCTCTTTGATCATACCAACTGCTGGGGAATGCTCTTTTATGTATTGTTGTAGTTGGGTATATATACTGCACTGTAACCCATGCTCACCCTCTCATTCTCTCTCTTCAACTGCTGCTGCTGGACACACACACTGTGTCCCTTTGCTGGAGAGCCTCTGGCTCACTCCCAGCGCCCATGTACGGCGCCGGGCGGAGCTCGTGACGGCGGTATGATTTAATAAACTCTATTTAAAACTCTCATCGCTGCCTTTATTTTATCATGCCGCTGCAAGACAAAAATAAAAGTAAATACAAAAAGCAGTTTTTATCCCTTAGCCTCTAAAACGTTGAAGGAGTATTGTCATCACCTGTTGAGCAGTGGGCAGCGGTGTCAACACTGACCTTGCGAACGCAACAACTAGAGAAAGAGATGACATATGCTTTTCAAATCGATACCATAGTCGTATTTATAAAAAACCTGAGTTCAAATTTTCCCTAAATCTTGTAAACGTGATAACTACAAAAAGAAATGATGTAGCCTTTTCAAATCGATGTCATTGTATCTAAGGCAAATCTTGGACAGCTTAGATTCTGACCCCTGACTATGGGTTTGAGGTCAAAAGGTCAAGGGTCAACATTAACATTCCCTATGCACTATTGCTATAGCACAAGTAAACTTTGTCCACATGTTCACCCTTTTTTGTTTTGCAAATGTGAAACCTTCATGTTCCTTTTGGTCAGTAGTGGATTTCACCTTGGAACTCTCCCATGGATGCCATTTTTGCCCAGTCTCTTTCTTATTGTTGAATCACGAGCCATGTTTACATGAGCAAAATTTCTGATTACAGTTCAGATCAGAACTTTACTGTCTACATGGACCCTGAAAAAGTTGATCCGATTATGACATATGTTTACATGTGTCACACGTTTGAATGGACTAAATCATTTTGACATGCAGAATTGTCTGACATTCCAGAAATAGTAGAAGAAGAAGCAACTTCTGATGTAAACAAACCCCGCTTTGTGTCTTTTTCTTTTTGCAATGGACCTGAATTGTCTTATTCAGACAGTACTTTTGCTTCTGCTGGTCTCTGTAATGAAGCTACAAGCCCAGCAGTACATACTTCTGGATATGGCGAACAGAGGGAGACAGCCGGACGATACAGACCAGTCCTGTTTTACTCCCGCCATGTCTTCCGCTAGCTGCTGTAAAGGCGGAAATACATCACATCGATGTGTAGCTGACGTACAGACATGTGCAGTAAACATATTTTCTACCCAAACTTCGGATTAAGTGTTTATATGCACATCAACCGGATTAACAATTGGCATAACCCACCTGTCTCGATCGGAAGGAAATTTTAATCCAAAGGAGTGTGATCGGGTCAGAATATTCAGATTGGTGTGTTTACATGAAGCATTTTTATTCCAATCAGGCTTTTAATCTGGTTTCTTGTGTCCATGTAAACACGGCTATGGACCGGCATCCAGACTGAGGCAAGTGAGGCCTAAAGTTCTTTAGATGTTGTTCGGGGTTTTTGTTTCTCATCTGTTCTCTAATTTCTTTAGAACGTGGCATGATGTGTTGCTTTTTAAGATCTTTTAACTTACTTCACTTTGTCAAGACAGGTTCTATTTAAGCGATTTCTTGATTCAGCAGGTATGGCAGTAATCAGGTCTGAGTGTGCCTCGTGAAATTGAACTCAGCTTTCAAAACAATGTGGTTAATCACAGTTACTTCATGATGTAACAAGGGAGCAATTATTTGTTGTTTGTGGCGGCACCTTGCATGGCAGTGACCTCTCTGATTCTAGATGTGATTAACATTGTAGATAGCAGAAACGTAATTTTGTTCTACTGTACATGATTGGCTGAGACTGTCGGCATGGATTGGCAGCTACATTTCCGTCAGTCTGCCCCAGCACATCTGTGGCTACAGAAGTAGTTTACCATTGTCTGTGGTGTGAATGAATAATGGACTCATTGTAAAGCTGGATTCACGCTGCACCTCCGCTGTCCATGTACATGCAACCGGAAGACAAGGCTTGTGTGACGAAATTTACATCATCGTCTCCAGTCTGCTAGTGTCTTCAGAGCTTTTCTGTGGACGACCATGTGCAGCCCAAATTTTATGACCATGTGGCCTGCCCACAACCTGACCGTGTCAACAGCACATGTGCAAGACTGACGAGGTGGCACTATCCACACAGCATACAAAGTAGACATGGAAGATGAAGAGGTACTGAATTCCCCGTTCATGACCCGATTCTCGTTCAGTGGTCATACGCTAGACCTTCTCCTTTTTTTTTGTAATTCTGCCACCAGATATAGTAACAGCAGCATCTTTTGCTCTCCGTGACAGTTAAATGAAGCCATTGTTATCAATGTGCATTGCTCTTGCGTTTTTTTCGCTGTAGTTGGTGAAAAACCTGGCGCGTCAGTGTATTGGCGCTACCTATAGGGCGGGGGTAAAACTACAAATGGTTGTGCGCATGCATCAACCACTTGGCCTGGGTAGACAAAAAAAGTGAGCATGTACTGCGCTGCATACGTGCCGAGCTCGTCCAAAGTGGACACGGACCAAAGTGGACCAGAGGGGAAATGCAGCATGAATCCAGCATTAAGCATCTTTGGGTGTCAAGAAAAGCGCTATATAAATGCAATCCATTATTATTATTACCTTACATCACAGTTAAAATTGGAATTTAAAGTTTTGGTGCAACAAAATTTAATTTAATCTTGGTTTAAAGTACAAACTAAACTGAGTTTAAAGACAGGTTTGAATTCTTCTTCTTTCGGCTGCTGTCATTAGGAATCGCCACAGCAGATCATCTTACAGACCACAATGTCATCTGCAAACATCATGGTCCACGAAGACTTCTGCCTGACCTCGTCTGTCAGTCTGTCCATCACCATGGCAAACAAGAAGGGGCTCAGAGCTGATCCCTGATATAATCCCACCCCCACCTTGAATTCATCACTCCTACAGCACACCTCACCACTGTCTCAAAAGTCCTCATACATGTCCAGCACCACTCTCACATACTTCTCTGTCTCTCCTGACTTCCTCATAAGTACCACATTTCTTCTCTTGGCACCCTATCAAATGCTTTCTCTAGATTAGGGGTCTGCAACCTTTGCCATCTGAAGAGCCATTTTGCCCCTCTGCGACTTAAATAGAATTAGCTAAGAGCCACAACAGCAACTTGACTTTTAAAATAAAGATTATGCTGCTCATAAAGTTTTACATATATATAGCTCTGAATACATAGCTCGCATCCGGAAGTCATGCTCTGACTTCCGGTTGCGAGAGGACGCTGGCATTTGCTCGCCACTTCGCCTTTGGAATAAAAACTTTCTTCTAACTTTTGAACTTCTCTATTTTTGAATGCTGGATCTTTCTCACACAAAACGCTACCAGCTTGGCATATCCCAACTGCACTGCTTAAAATCCATCTACCACATTCAGAATCACTGCTTGCTGTGTTTACACATCTGTTTACATACCTGGATGCCGGTGTTGTGGACCCACCAGTGACCAAGATGACTGGTTGTTGAAATAGCAGCCCTGCTATCTGCTCTGTCTGCCCGCCCACAGCTGATCAGCTCTCCTGCTGTCGCTCTACGACTGCAGCCTGTTTCGCTTGCTCTCCTGTGAGCTACCTGAACACTGTAGCCAGCTAGCTTTCTGCTAGCTGCTGCCACAAGCACCAAAATACAGTGATAAATTTGCCGGTGCTAGCTCCTGCAGTCGCTCAGCTGCCCTTTCCACCTCATCATCATTGATTTCTCTCCCGGACAAATCATCAACCTTCTTCAACCTGACCCACCATCCAACATGACATTTAAACACTCCACCTCAAAGCTTGGCCCCAGCTTATCAACTACTCTGTTCCAACATGTATCTCTGCTATCAAAAAATCATGGACTTCTTCAGCGGCCCAAATACATCCACAGAGGACCTGGTCGCAAGTTTCTTTTCTCACAGACAAGTCACTCCATCCCAACTCTCATATCAGCTGAATGGTCTGCTTCTCTCTGATTACGTCATCACAACAATAGGTATGAGAGCACCCCCTGTCTGCGAGTCCTGGCGCAATCACATCAGTCCAACCCAACCATACAAAACAGAATGAAGCTGACACTGTTCAATATTCGGTCCCTCAATAAGAAAAGTGAGATTTTAAATGAATTCATCCTAGAAAATAAACTGGACTTCCTCTGTCTCACTGAAACCTGCCAACAACCTCTGGACTACTTACCACTCAACCTGTCAGCACCTTCTGGATATACCTACACTGACAAACCACGCGCTGAAAGTAGAGGTTGTGGCATTGCTGTAATCCATAGACAGAACATCAAGACAAACTGTATCTCCATTCCATCTGCCCCCTCCTTTGAACATCTGGCTTTCAAGCTCGCTAGCCACACACTGCTAATCATTGCCATTATCTACCACCCCCCAAACCTCATCCATCCTTCCTCTCTGATTTTTCCAGTTTTCTCACTCAGCTCTGCTCTCTTTCTCCATCAATCCTCCTTCTTGGTGACTTTAATATTCACATGGACTCCACAAATTCTGCAGCAACAATAGAAATCTCTTAACTACTCCACTACTTCAACTCCAACCAACATGTCAATTTTTCCACCCATAAGCGTGGTTACATCCTGGACCTCGTCTGCTCCACAGGACTCACTGTCAGCCATCTGTCTGACTCTGACCTCACCATCTCTGACCACCTAGCCATCACCATGACCATTACCAATCCCATCCCACTGCCAAAGCAAAAGCACACAGTCACTTTCCGCAAGACAAATTCTCTTTCCCCTCCCTTGTTCTTCTCCTCCCTCTCAGAAAAAATGTTCATCTCATCTTTCACTGATCTCCATATCCCCTCTGACCTCACTGATTACTACAATCGCATTCTCTCCTCCTGCCTTAACTAGCTTGCACCCATCAAAACCAAAACAGTCTCTTTCACTCACTCTGCTCCCTGGTACACCCCCATTCTCCACCTGATGAAAACCTGTGCTCGACAACTGGAAAGACGTAGCAAAAAAACTGGGCTAACAGTTCACCTCGAAGCCTTCAAAGATCATTTGCTGAAATACAAAGATGCTCTCTCCTGTGCTCAATCCACCTACTACTCTAATCTGATTCAGTCTGGCTCTGGAAAACCAAAAAAACTCTTCTCAACAATCAACAGACTCTTAAACCCCCGAGACAGCAGCTCCAAGTCATTCACAGATAGCAAATGCACCGTCTTCTTTTCTTTCTTCCAAACTTTAACAGACAACATCTACAGCAACTTAACCACCACTGTTTCTGTCAGAACGTGGGTTGAGCTCATGTCCTTGTCTGGTTTTGTAATTTATAGTTTCTTGTTACCAGGACATGAGTCTCAGCTCATGTCCTCACTTTTAGTTCACTTTTGGGATTTTCTGTATTTATCATTATTATTATTAGTAGTAGTATCATGTTCTTGTTTTATGTTTCCATGCCTTGTCCTTAGTTCCTGGTTTCATATTATTATTATCATTATTCCTGTCTTAGCCTTAGTCTGTTATGGTCATCCTTAGTATTATTATTATCATCATGGTAACGTCTTGTAGTTTATTCCTGTCATTATTTTGGTTTGGGTTTTTGCTTTGATAGCACCTTTTGTTGACTTCCATTTTCACCTAGCTTGTTTTGTGTCTTGTTAAGTTCTTGATTATTCACGGCTGTTCATGATTTGGTAATTGTCTTTGCCTTATTTAAAAGATGCCGCCCCGTATCTCGGCATGACGTCCTTAAGTCATTTGGCGTGATGCCACGCTTCTGTTGTTTAATCTTGCCATGCCAGTCCCTGTTTAGCTTTCTATTTCCAGCTCATGAGCTGTGTCTTTATTTTTTGTTTTTTTCAATAAATCCTGCAAACTGTCAGTATGGCGTTTGGGTCTTACACTTTGACAGTTTCAGCTCCTCCCCAAACTACCCCCTCCCCTTCAACCCAGTCAAACCTTCTCCGAGTTCTCTCCAGTCTCTTCTACAGACCTCTCCAAATTCATCACTGGAATGAAAAATTCATCATCCAAATTCATCACTGCACCTTGGACCCCGTCCCTTCTCACCTTATCAAGGCATGCCTTCCCTCTCTCGCCCCTCTAATCACTGCAACAATAAACTCCTCCCTGTCTACTGGCCTTGTCCCACCATCTCTCAAAATCGCAGCTGTCATCCCCATTTTTAAAAAAACCTGGTCTCAACTCTGACATCCCTAATAATTTTCGACCAATCTCCAACCTACCCTTCCTGTCTAAATTGTTGGAATGTGTTGTAGCTTCTCAACTCAAAGACCCCTTTTCTGCCAATAACCTGTATGAAACACTTCAATATGGATTCTGCTCTTATCACAGTACTGAAACTGCCATCTTAAAAATCATAAATGACTTCCTTCTCGCCTCTGATGCTGGAAACATTAACATTTTCATACTCCTTGATCTTTCTGCCACCTTTGACGCCATCAATCACTTCATCCTTCTCACCTGACTGGAAACCATCTTCAACATCTCTGGCACTGCCCTCAACTAGGGCTGTGTGATATGACAATATACAGTGGGGCAAAAAAGTATTTAGTCAGCCACCAATTGTGCAAGTTCTACCACTTAAAAGATGAGAGAGGTCTCCAATTTTCATCATAGGTATACCTCAACTATGAGAGACAAAATGAGAAAAAAAAATCCACAAAATCACATTGAAGGATTTTTAATGAATTAATTGGTAAATTCCTCAGTAAAATAAGTATTTGGTCACCTACAAACAAGCAAGATTTCTGGCTCTCACAGACCTGTAACTTCTTCTTTAAGAGGCTCCTCTGTTCTCCAGTCGTTACCTGTATTAATGGCACCTGTTTGAACTCGTTATCAGTATAAAAGACACCTGTCCACAACCTCAAACAGTCAGACTCCAAACTCCACTATGGCCAAGACCAAAGAGCTGTCAAAGGACACCAGAAACAAAATTGTAGACCTGCACCAGGCTGGGAAGACTGAATCTGCAATAGGTAAGCAGCTTGGTGTGAAGAAATCAACTGTGGGAGCAATTATTAGAAAATGGAAGACATACAAGACCACTGATAATCTCCCTCGATCTGGGGCTCCACGCAAGAGCTCACCCCGTGGGGTCAAAATGATTACGAGAACGGTGAGCAAAAATCCCAGAACCACACGGGGGGACCTAGTGAATGACCTGCAGAGAGCTGGGACCAAAGTAACAAAGGCTACCATCAGTAACACACTACACCGCCAGGGACTCAAATCCTGCAGTGCCAGACGTGTCCCCCTGCTTAAGCCAGTACATGTCCAGGCCCATCTGAAGTATGCTAGAGAGCATTTGGATGATCCAGAAGAGGACTGGGAGAATGTCATATGGTCAGATGAAACCAAAATAGAACTTTATTGTAAAAACTCAACTTGTCATGTTTGGAGGAGAAAGAACACCATACCTACTGTGAAGCATGGGGGTGGAAACATCATGCTTTGGGGCTGTTTTTCTGCAAAGGGACCAGGACAACTGATCCGTGTAAAGGAAAGAATGAATGGGGCCATGTATTGTGAGATTTTGAGTGAAAACGTCCTTCCATCAGCAAGGGCATTGAAGATGAAACGTGGCTGGGTCTTTCAGCATGACAATGATCCCAAACACACCGCCCGGGCAATGAAGGAGTGGCTTCGTAAGAAGCATTTCAAGGTCCTGGAGTGGCCTAGCCAGTCTCCAGATCTCAACCCCATAGAAAATTCTACTTCCGGCTTTCAGAGAGAGCAGACGCTTTTCTCTCCTCTACTCTTCTATCCTCCTCCCTGATACTGATTCCCTGCTTGCGATGTACTGTCTGTGTCTCGCTCTTCTTCTGCTGCATCGACCCAAATGGAAATTATGGAATTGGAGTTGTGGCTTAATGCTATTGACACCACTTTAATGGGAAATCGGGCCAGGGGGGAGCCCAAGAATTGGAACTCGTGTGATTCGACTGAAGATTGGCATGATCACAGGATTTTCTGTTTGGCCCTGAAGTTTTCCTGGTGTATCGAAATTATAGTTGGATGAGCTAATCAAAATGTGGTCCCGGCGTAGCTCCCTCATCAAATTTGTCCAGCTGGGGGGAGCACTGATAGCGGCAAATGGGATTAACATGGAATTTACCATCTGGCATGCATTGAAGAGAGATGGACTCTCTTGGGAGAGAGATGGACTCTCTTGGACATGTTACCTATGTTTCGGTAGGTGGATAACATCTGGAGTCACTGAGTGCTCTCCAGGGAATGATTCTAAAGCCTGTAAATTGTGATGCACAGAATCGCATGAGAGGTGAAATTTTTTTTTTCTCTAAGTGAACTGTGCTAATTGACTTTGATTCGGCACCCTGAAGACATCCATTCCTCCTGGGAAGATAAGGCTGGAAGGAGTTTGGCTTCTCTTTAACCCAAACAATTAACATCAATTGCTGTTGTTCAGCAGACCGGACTCTTCAAGGACAGCGCTATCATGTGTCTAATACAGAACTTTGCCATCTGGCATGCACGAAGAGAGAGTGACTCTGGGACATGCTTATCTGTGTTTTGAAAACATGGTCATAACAACTATCCGTTGCCAGGAGGCGCCCCCCTCTGTTGTACATCAACAAATGATACATTCAACACTGCACTCACACTGATTATATATGCTGACTACACACACACTGGTCTCTCATCGCTCTTTGTCAACGTGTGTATTGTTTGTCTGCTAAATGTGCATTGAGGGTTTTTTTTCTTGTAATCATAATCTCGCTCACTGAGCGCTATTCTGATAACTATGTTTTTTTCTCTCGCCTACTGTGTCATCCCCTACCCCTTCCCTCTTTACCCCCCACTGTATGACTGGCGCCTTCGGGCTGCCGCGGCTTTGGGATGCGCTTATAGGGCGCGCCCAGTGTCAAGTCAAATTTCATTTCTCCTGTATGTATTGCACGTATGGTAGTATTGACAATAAACCTTTTCAAAAATCTTTGGAGGGAGTTGAAAGTCTGTGTTGCCCAGCGACAGCCCCAAAACATCACTGCTCTAGAGGAGATCTGCATGGAGGAATGGGCCAAAATACCAGCAACAGTGTGTGAAAACCTTGTGAAGACTTACAGAAAACGTTTGACCTCTGTCATTGCCAACAAAGGGTATATAACAAAGTATTGAGATGAACTTTTGTTATTGACCAAATATTTATTTTACCGAGGAATTTACCAATTAATTCATTAAAAATCCTTAATGTGATTTTCTGGATTTTTTTTTTCTCATTTTGTCTCTCATAGTTGAGGTATACCTATGATGAAAATTGGAGACCTCTCATCTTTTAAGTGGGAGAACTTGCACAATTGGTGGCTGACTAAATAATTTTTTGCCCCACTGTATATCGGTGATGAGATAAAAAAAAAAACCATCTACCGTTTCATATAAAACTGTATCATTTATATTGGGATTTAAGAGACATACCTGTTTCTATTTATCACCGCCCTGCCTCTCCCCCGCAGTGCACCAGGTGCACCACAGCAGCTAACTGCAAGCTAATGTTTTGCCATTACTTCTGTGGTGCTGCTACTTCTGTGCCAGCCAGAGATGTTGGACTTTTTCCCACCGTGCTGTGTCAGAGAGGATAGTCCTCTAACCTCGTTTTAATTTGAGGTAAGTCACATTAACACCATCTCTGTCTAATTATAAGATGGCAAATGCTAAATGACGATGCTAACTTGTCACTAACAGGAAACATTATAGTGTATCAGACCATCATTCTTTTTTAAATCACTGCCGAGTTTCTTAATTTGGTCTGAAAAAACATTGCTAAAGCTACAAAAGTGCGTGACAACAGCCACATACACACTAAATAAATTAATTAAAACATGTCGGAGGAACAAACTGGCTCTTAATGTAACTTGATTTCTAATCATTTTTATTTAGTCCAGTAGCGATAAAGAATAAAGCTGAAGTCATCTCAAATGCACATTAAAAACAATTTTATAACAACACTGCAAAATTAAGAGGGAAAAAGTGCATAAAATTAATGACAGATGAATTTGTAATTTTTTTTCAGTATGTAATTTAAAATGTAGAAAAAGAGATGCGCCTTTTTAATTGGTTATCATATATAAACTATAGAATTTACAGAAAATGTACTGTATATCGTGATATGCATCGTTATCGTCAAATAGGATTACTTATATTGTGATATGAAATTTTGGTCACATCACACAGCCCTACCCTCAACTGTTTCAGATCATATCTCTCTGACAGACAACAATTCATTTTCATCAACAACTGCAACTCCCCCACTGCTCCCCTACCTCAAGGTGTCCCCCACGGATCAGCTCTAGGCCCCCTTCTCTTCACCCTCTACCTATTCCCTCTCGGAGACATTATCTGCCGCTATGGTCTCCAGGTCCATTGTTATGCCGATGACATCCAGCTCCTCTTCTCCGCCAAGTCCATTTCCACTATCACCCACCTAACCTGGACAAACTGCATTGCCGATATAAAATCATGGCTCCAACTCAACTTTCTACAATTGAACTGTGACAAATCTGAAGTCATTATCATTGGTCCACAGTCTCTACTCAAATCCATCCACAACTTTGCCCTCAACATTGATGGCTCCCTAATTTCCTCCTCTCCTCAAATCCGTAACCTTGGCACCCTCTTTGACCAGACACTTTCTTTTGAAAAACATGTTAAACACATCACCGAAACAGACTTTTTCCATTTAAGGAATACTGCCCACCTTCATCCTTCCCTCACCCCAACAGTTGCTGAAACTCTCATTCATGCCTTCATCACCTCCCCGTCTCAACTACTGCAACAGCCTCCTAATATGGACTACCTTCAACAGTCCTCAACAAGCTACAACACATCCAGAACTCTGCTGCTCATCTTCTCATCCACGCTCATATCCGTGACCACATCACCCCCATCCTCTACAAGCTTTACTGGCTTCCCATCAGCCAGAGAATCAATTTCAAAACCCTCCTCATGACTTATAAAGCCCTCAATAACATAGCCCCAGCCTACCTCACCGAGTTCCTCCATCAATATACCCCCTCCCACACACTCTGCTCTACTAATGCCAACCTTCTACAACCCCCCTCCAGACTAAGTATAAGTTGTGGGGAGACAGGGCCTTCTCCATTGCCACTCCTATCTTCTGGAATTAACTCCCTATAACCATCAGAAGCTCCCCCTCACTCCCAACATTCAAAAAAATCACTGAAAACTCATCGATTCAACACTGCATTCACTCACTGACTTTTTTCTTTTCTTTTTTTCTCTTTCTTTTTTTTTTCTTTTATGTTCTTGATTCAGTCTGTATCCTTCACCTGTTCTCTAGACTCTCTCAATTTGATAACTAGTGGATTGGTTATTTGATAACTTTTCTATAATCTTTATTTATTTTGGAATGATAGGAAAAGAATACTAAACAACTTTCTGATTAATACAAAATAAACAACACTGAACTTTAAACATGAAACAAACATTTGATGCAAATTAAGCCAATTAGAAATAATTACAGCAGTGTGAAAAAAACATTTAAAAATACCTTCTTCTCCTGAGCTAAATGTTATGCCTTTATGATTTAAAAAACTGCATGCCATTGAGACAGTCTGCGCATATAATGTACTGTTGGCCCAAAATCCCATTAACTGCCATGTTTGCCCCTTCAGGGTGAAGGAAAGGACCCACTCGCCAGGTGAATCTGGTAAACCATGATTTATTAATAACAGAAAACAGAAAATAAACACTGCACAAGGGCAGAAGTGATATAAAATAATAGTAATCCAGACAACGTGGGGAGACAAATAATAATCCCAAACACCGTGGTACAAATACGTGGAGTTAACATAAGGACACAGCAAAGGAAACAGACTGAAAACGCACATACAGTGATGTGAAAAAGTGTTTTCCCCCTTCCTGATTTCTCAGTCTTTTGTATGTTTGTCACACTTAAATGTTTCAGATCATCAAATATAAATATTAGACAAAGATAACACAAGTAAACACAAAATGCAGTTTTTAATTGAAGGTGTTTATTATTAAGGAGAAAAAAAATCCAAACCTACATGGCCCTGTGTGAAAAAGTGATTGTCCCCTAAACCGAATAACTGGTTGGGCCACCCTTAGCAGTAACAACTGCAATCAAGCGTTTGAGATAACTGGCAATGAGTCTTTTACAGTGCTGTGGAGGAATTTTGTCTCACTCATCTTTGCAGAATTGCTGTATTTCAGCCACACAAGAGGGTTTTCGAGCAAGAACTGCCTTTTTAAGGTCATGCCACAGCATCTCAATCAGATTCAGGTCAGGACTTTGACAAGGCATCTCCAAAGTCTTCATTTTGTTTTTCTTAAGCCATTCAGAGGTGGACTTGCTGGTGTGTTTTGGATCATTGTCCTGCTGCAGAACCCATGTGCACTTCAGCTTGAGGTCACGAACAGACGGCCGGACATTCTCCTCAGGATTTTTTGCTAGACAGCAGAATTGATAGTTCCATTTACCACAGCAAGTCTTCCAGGTCCTGAAGCAGCAAAACAGCCCCAGACCATTACACTACCACCACTATATTTTACTGTTGGTATGATGTTCTTTTCTGAAATACTGTGTTACTTTTACACTGGATGTAATGGGACACACACCTTCCAAAAAGTTCAACTTTTGTCTTGTCAGTCCACAGAATATTTTCCCAAAAGTCTTGGGGATCATCAAGATGTTTTCTGGCAAAACTAAGATGAGCCTTTATGTTCTTTTTGCTCAGCAATGGTTTTCGTCTTAGAACTCTGCCATGCAGGCCATTTTTGCCCAGTCTCTTTCTTATGGTGGAATCATGAACACTGATCTTAACTGAGGAAAGTGAGGCCTGCAGCTCTATGGATGTTGTTGTGGGGTCTTTTGTGACCTCTTGGATGAGTCGTCACTGTGCTCTTGGGGTAATTTTGGTCGGCCGGCCACTCCAGCATTCGCTGGAGTCCCAAAGCTTTAGAAATGGCTTTATAACCTTTTTCAGACTGACAGAGCTCAATTACTTTGTTTCTCATTTGTTCCTGAATTTCTTTGGATCGCAGCATGATGTCTAGCTTTTGAGGATCTTTTGGTCTACTTCACTTTGTCAGGCAGGTCCTATTTAAGTGATTTCTTGATTGAGAACAGGTGTGGCAGTAATCAGGCCTGGGTGTAGCTAGAGAAATTGAACTCAGCTTTCCAAAGATGTGATAAACCACAGTTAATTTATGTTTTAACGGGGGAGGGGGGATCACTTTTTCACACAGGGCCATGTAGGTTTGGATTTTTTTTTACCCTTAATAATAAACACTTTCTTTAAAAACTGCATTTTGTGTTTACTTGTGCAAAGTAAAGGTGAGTTATTCCCATGCCAATGGCATAGGGCGGCGCCTATCTCCGTTTCATGACCATAGGCCCCACAGCTACTGTAAGTAGTGAAAGCTACAGTGGGGGAGTCAGTTCTCTGGTAGCTCTGTGTGTTAACTTTCCTTTCCCCATTCTATTATGCTGAGCACCAAGCTAGAAGGTGGAAAGTACCATTTTTACCTGATCTTTAGTATGACCCAGCCGGGATTTGAACCCCGGCCTCTCGGTTGCGGGGCGGATAATCTACCAATTAGGCCACTACTCTGGTTGTGTTATCTTTGTATAATATTTAAATTTGTTTGATGATCTGAAACATTTAAGTGTAACAAACATACAAAAAAATGAGAAATCAGGAAGGGGCAAACACTTTTTCACACCACTGTATATAGAGAGGGGAGCAATCAAGACAAAACAGAACAGGTAACCACCATCAAGGCAAACAGGCGGCACAGGACGGGCGGAGCTGTACAAACACAGAAGGGATACACACCAAACATGATAAATGGGTCAAACTGGAACACAAAGCATGGACAGGGGCTGCAACCCTGTCCCGAACACTACAGTACCCCCCCTTAAGGGTCGGAAACCAGATGACCCTAGGGTAACACCCACAAGAGAGATAAAAAGGAAATCAAAAAACAATCACAGGGTGGGTGGTGAGGGAAAAGGCCAGGCAGGCCAAAACAAACTCCCTCCCCACGCAAAGTCCAACACAAAAACCCAGTTTGTGGGTGCAACCCAAAGTCCAAGGCCCAAAAACAAAACAAGGTGGGTCAGGTGGTCTCCCAAAGTCCGAGGACCACTGGACCTGAGAACAAAGCGGGTCAGGGGGCCTATCCAAGTCCATAGGCCCCCAGAATGAGGAGCAGGGTAGATCTGGCGGCCTCCCAGAGTCCCAGAATATGGGATAAGATGGTTCAGGGGGTCTACCCAAGTCCACGGGCCCCCAAATCAGGAAACATGACATGCTAGGCAGATACGGCAACACGCCGACCTCAGGTGCTGATGATTTAAGTGCATTAACCCCTAGATGAGATGGCTGGGGTGCGCTGACCTCTGGATGAGATGGCTGGAGAGCACTTCTGGATGAGATGGCTGGAGAGCGCTGACCTCTGGATGAGACGGCTGGGACACGCTGGCCTCTGGATGAGACAGCTGCAGAGCGATGACCTCTGGAAGAGACAGCTGGAGAGAGATGACCTCTGGATGAGACGGCTGGAGAGTGCTGATCTCTGGAAGAGATGGTTGGAGAGCACTGACCTCTAGATGAGATGGCTGGAGAGCGCTGGCCTCTGGATGAGATGGCTGGAGAGCACTGATCTCTGGATGAGACAGCTGGAGAGCGCTGACCTCTGGATGAGACGACTGGAGAGCGCTGATCTCTGGATGAGACGGCTGGAGAGCGCTGACCTCTGGATGAGACGACTGGAGAGCGCTGACCTCTCGATGAGATGGCTGGAGAGCGCTGACCTCTGGATGAGACGACTGGAGAGCGCTGACCTCTCGATGAGATGGCTGGAGAGCGCTGATCTCTGGAAGAGATGGTTGGAGAGCGCTGACCTCTAGATGAGATGGCTGGAGAGCGCTGACCTCTGGATGAGATGGCTGGGACGCGCTGACCTCTGGAGCAGATGACTGAAGCACACCAACCTCATGTGCTGATGGTTTGAGCACGCTGATTCCCGAATGAGACGGCTGGGGTGCGCTGACCTCAGGTGAGATGGCTGAGGCGCCTCCGGTCCAGATGCCCAGGAATCCCTCTCCGATGCAGCCACGTCAGACAGAGAGGAAGACGTACAGGTTGGAATAGGAACCACATCATAACAGTCAGCAGAAGAGCTCAGCAGGGAGAGTTCAGAAGCAGAAAGAGGCTGCAACTGGGTCTCCTTACCAAGACTAAGACAAGACCTCTTTAATACAGATATTAGGAAAACAAAGAAGAGGACTTGCCTTAACTTCTGCTCTTCCGCTGGCGAGGACTCCGGTGCTGCCGATGTTGGAATGACGACCTCGAGAGGAGCAGTCTCTACAAGAGCGTGCACGTGAGGCTGAGCAGTCTCTGCTGAAACATGCACATGAGTTGGAACAATCTCTGCTGGAGCGTGCACATGAGGCGAAACAGTCACTCTTGGAGCATGCACATGAGGCAGAGCAATCGCTGCTGGAGTGTGCACTTGAGGTGGAATAGTCACTGCTGGAGCGTGCACATGGACAGGAGCAGTAGCAGTGCTTGAGCTCACCTCCTCCGTTATGGACCCAAATGAGATGGAGATGACCTCAGGGAAATAAGGAGTAGAGGTGAGTGGTGGCGTACACATGGGAGCGACAGCAGAAACAAATTCTGAGGGCTCAGCAGCAATAAGAGGCAGCAGGTGAGTCTCCTCACTGGGGGCAAGGCAAGACCTCTCACTATTAGATGTTAAAAAATGAGAAAATAGTAAGATAAGCCTTTATTAGTCCCACAATGGGGAAATTCCAGATTTTAATCTTCCAGAATTCTAGTACTTGCCTTGTCCCCAGCTCTGCTGCCGCTGAAGCTGCTGCTGCAGTTGAACTCGCCGCTGGAGAACCAGACGAATCTCTCTCTGGGTGGCTACGGTGACCATCTAGGGAGACGCAGCTGTGCAGTGGCGAGGAACTGGAGTTGGAGTGGAGGAGAGGTATGTAGAACTTGTGGGAGCCAGGGAATGTTTCTGCATCGGCACAAGCTTCAGTGCCCCACATGACTTCCTCACCAACCTGCGGTATGTCCGATGGGGGTTGGAAACGTGCCCAGTAGTCTCCAACAGCTCGGGGTAGACCGGGCTCGGCTAGCCCGAGACTCGGGCTAGACCAGAGTGTGCCTCCACAATCCTAGCCACGATGTCTAGGCACTCCAGGGCCTCCTCTGGCGTGTGGAAGGTGCAGGCTTCCAAAACAAAGTCCTGGATGAACTGGGCTGCCCACTGCTCATCCACATTGGGAACGCTGGAAGGAAGGGACTCTACACCCGAGGGTGAAGCACATGCTTGGTCATGCTTCCAACAGATTAGCAACTCCACCCCAGTAAGACATCTCATCCTGTCAGGAAGAGCAGCTCCGAGCTGCAGCTGCTAAATCCCCAATGAGCCACTGCTCCTCCCGACTCCACCTCTTCCTCCTCTTACCAGACTCGCCCACTGGGGCCATTACTGGCTGCATCCTACTGTCATATTTGCCCCTTAAGGGTGAAGAAGAGGACACACTCACCAGACAAATCTGGTAAACCATGGTTTATTAATGACAGAAAATAAACACTGCACGAGGGCAGAAGTGATATAAAATAATAGTAATCCAGACAATGTGAGGAGACAAATAATAATTCCAAACAGCATGGTACAAATACGTGGCGTTAATATAAGGACGCAGCAAAGGAAACAGACTGAAAACACACATATATAGAGAGGGGAGCAATCAAGACAAAACAGAACACATGAGCACCATCAAGGCAAACAGGTGGCTCAGGATGGGCGGGGCTGTATAAACACAGAGGGGATACACACCAAACATGATAAATGGGTCAAACTGGAACACAAAGCGTGGACAGGGTCTGCAAGCCTGTCCCAAACACTATATTAACATCAGGAAACAAGATAGCAGTTATCCTTGGAAGTTGAAAACATCCTTAAAATAAAAGTCTCATCTCTACATCACTGGCAGAGAATCTTCTCTCTTTTCACTCTTTTTACTATTTTCCTTTTTTTAAATTTACAGATTGTGAGGAAAAACTGTCGGCTGTAGGTTGCTGATTTCAGACAAGTATATCCGGTTGAAGGTGTTTCATAATAAAAGCACATAACAGAAACAATCATTCTGAAAATGGAATTGCTGTAGGGGGCTTTTATTTTTAAGTAACTCAGGATGTATTGAGTTATGATAGTGAAAATAAAATTCATACTAATTGAGACCGATTATGTCTGATGAATCCAGCATTTATACCACAAGCAACTAATTTTAAAGTTATTAAGCAGAATTCAAGGCTTGTTTTTCATTTCTAAGGATAATTAAGGCATTGATTTTAGATAATCACATTTAAGACATTTTATGGATCTATAGACACTGATGAGGTGGCTGTTTTTTTCTTGTTGTTGTTGTTGTTGTGGAGAAATTCTCACCACCTAACAACCATACATGAACGCAAATGAATCTGTCCACACAGAATTAAACTCTCTAGTTTTACTCACTGATTCTACTTTTTCTGGATTTAGCCATGTCTTACTCAGGGTGGGGGAGGATAAGCAGAAAGCTGCTGGGCTCTCCGTGCTTCATGCTTGGAGAGGCTGAGCAGCTCTCCATGCATGAGTCGCTGTCAGATGTAACGCATAGTTGACATAATCTAGAATATATTTTACGTTCATAAAAGAGTGTGTTTCAGGTGAAAAAATGTATCCAATAAACAATAATAAAAATTATTGTTTGTTATTCATTAATTTCCATATGTTTTGAGATATAACTGCAGGGAACCACAGCACAGGGGTTGAAGGGCCGCATGCGGCTCTGGAACCGGGGGGTTGGCAACCTCTGGCCTAGCCAATCGATACCAGTCCTTTTCTCCTTCCTTAGTATCCAGCCTCTCATACAACTCGCTATATGCCTTTGCTACGTCTCTCTTAGCCATACACCTAGATTCCAAGTATCCCTTCACTCTCCTCCTCCTCTTCTTGCTTTCCATGGTCATCCTACAGACCACCATCTAATGCTGCATACCAATATTCTCCCCTGCATAAGATATTTAAATTCAATCTTTCTTATTTTTAAACTAGCTTAGTGGACCAGAGTCTCATCTTAAACCATGGATCCTGGACTACCTCACAAACCAACCACAGTTTGTGAGAACCCAGGATTGTGTGTCTGACACCATCATTTGCAGTACGGGGGCCCCCCAGGGAACAGTTCTGGCTCCCTTTCTGTTCACCCTCTACACTGCTGACTTTTCACACATCACACCACACTGCCATCTACAGAAGTTCTCTGACAACTCTGTGATCATCGGCCTCATCTCTGATGGGGATGATGCGGAGTACAGAGGACTTATCCAGGACTTTGTAGACTGGTGTCTACGGAACTGCCCCCAAAGGAAAACTAAGGAACTGGTGGTGGACTGCCGCAGGTGAGGACAACCCCCCACAGTACCAGTAAACATCCAGGGAACAGACACTGAGATGGTGACATCTTACAAGTACCTGGGTGTTCACCTGAACAATAAACTGGACTGGTCACACAACACCAACACGCTCTGCAAGAAGGGGCAGCACAGTCTGTTCCTCCTGAGGAGACTCAGGTCTTTTGGAGTGCAAGGGGTACTCCTGAAGACCTTCTATTATTCTGTGGTGGCATCAGCCATCACATTTGGAGTGGTCTGCTGGGGCAGTGGTATCACAGCAGCCGACAGGAAGAGATTGAACAGGCTGATCAAAAAAGCTAGCTCTGTTCTGGGGTAACGCCTCGACCCAGTGGAGGAGATAGGAGAGAGGAGGACGGTGGCTAAGCTGTCATCTCTGCTGGAGTTCGAGTCCCACACCATGCAGGACACGCTGACATGCACTGAGGAGCTCATTTAGCAGTAGGCTATGCCATCCTAGGTGCACAACGGAGAGGTTCCGCAGGTCCTTCCTACCTACGGCTGTCAGACTTTATAGCCTAACCAGGGCTGCTCGTAGAGGTCATATTAAATGTACTAAACATAACAGTTTTGCACAGTAGAGATTGCCCCCTCCAGTACACAACTAGGACAATAGCAATCATCTCTGAGGGTGGCAACAACATTGTTGATTCAAATGCGAAATACACTGTCTGTGTCAGGAGCCGAGCCCGCTTGGTTTCCCCCCGGCTCAATCCTGACCTCTCTGTGGGTTTAGGTGCCACTGTTTATGTATGTATAATATGTATTTCAGTGTGCTTTCCTCTCCTCAGCCACTGTCTGGCCGGCAGCTGTTAGAAGGCCGCTTTGACCTACTTTCTGTGAGCGCATGCTGACAGCTTGCCGGTCCGGCCACGCCCCCTCTCTCATTATCACCAGCTGATTCCCATTGCCGCTAATCATCTTTCCCGGTCCTCGCCCAGGTGCTCCTCATCACTCCATCACCAGCAGTGTGTGTACTTAAGCGGCTGTGTGCCAGTCCCGCACTGCTGGTCCATAGTATTGTCATCCGTGCTGTTAGTCTGTGAGTATTTTCAGCACTCTCACGATGTGTTAGCCACTCCATGTTCGCCGTGGTTCTCATGCATCCTTGAAGCGATGTCGGCTCTGGGGCGCACCTGTGGCTAACACGTCTTCTCTCATTCGTTCGCTGGGCGATGCCGGCCCTCGAACGCCATCAGTAAGTGCGTTTGTGTTTTTTGTACGTCTTCACCTTTTTGGGAATTGTCTGTCTTTCCATATTAAATGTGTTGTGGTGAACCCCGCACGTAAATGCTCGTTATTTCATCTTCCCTCTCCGTGTACTGTGTAAGAGCGCACGGAGGGTTCTGACAGTCTGGGTACATATTCATATTCTGCAGGGTAATTTAACAAACCGTAATGCTGTTTATTCCATCTAGCTGCAATGCTCCTGTACTGTGTATATATCTGTGTACATATGTATATTCATCTACTGCTTTGGCTAACCAGTTCTTATTATCTTATTAACTATTGCTCTGAGTGCTGCTATCCCTTTGCTGCTGTAATCCTGGAAATTTCCCCATTGTGGGACTAATAAAGACTTATCTTATCTTATGATTAAAACCTTGTTGCTGCAAACCAACCTAAGGTTTTTCATTCTTTTGAACCAGACTGTCAGTAATGGAGTCACTCATTCCATCCAGATGAGCCCACCCTGAAGTCTCCAAGAGACTTCCTTTCTCTCTGTATATAAAGATGTAGGCCTACTCAAGGTTGAAATGACACTTACTCATATGTTGTGATGATTCTGAGCATAACATGAATGCAGATCCACCTCAGGATCATTGTGTGTGAGTTTGATGAGCATCTGGGCAATTGCCTAGGATAAGTACCAGTTTTCACAAATTGTGGACACATTGATGGACAGACGATGGACGCAGAATTGTAGCATTAGCTAATATGTATGTAAGAAGGAAAAGTGATGGAAATCAAAGACTGACATAGTCAGATAGACCCTCCCCATCTGGAAAAATAAGTAAGAAGTGTGTGCTTAAATATGTTCATGGTTAGATTCAGAGTGAAAACCAAAACACTTGAGTGTCATTTCCAGTTTTTCCACGAACTGAAATTATGGGAATGACAAATAAAAACAAAATTTATCTTCACCTTGAGGTTTGGGCCCTGGCAGTGGTGGTCTGCTCTTGCTCGGTGGTGTAACTGTGGTTGCTGGCAACTCTGGGGGCCCCCTGTCATTCACCAGAAGTAGCCCATCTGAGGAAGCACAGCGCTCTGTAAGATCTGGCCCTCCTTCCAGGGAGGCTGGGCCTGATGAGGAAGAGCTAGGCCCTGGGTCAGAGCTTGGCTGGTCAGGAGTGTCAGTGTCCAGTGTCCCCTGGTGGCCGCAAGGTGAGCAAGATGGCTCCAGAGAGAGGCTCTTCATCAGCAAGCTGGGACTGGAGGAGGAGGAGGGACCTGCAGAAGAGGAGGAAGAGAGGGGAGATGAGTCAGAGAGACCACTGCCAAAGAAAGCAAAAAACATAAGACTCTTGTCCTGTTACTGCAACCTCTTCAGCGGAATTTATCATTTGAGAAATGTCTGGCCAAAAACAATCTGCATGGAGCATACAGCACATACTTAAGAAAAGTCACAAACTCGAATATTTCATTGTACTTAGCTTTGATTGCAGCACACATTCACCATTGCATCATTTCAATAAGCTTATGCAATATCACACATGTATTTCTGCCCAGAGTTGCATCAGTGCTTCACCAAGATCTTCAATTGATGACAGAGACTGGATGAGAGTTGATGATAAAGATGATGGTCCTCCACTGTCCTTCCAGATTTTATTAATGCATTGAACAGTACTTAACCTAATTTTAGTTGTTTTGGCAAATTCCTCAGTTGTTTTCTTTGCTTGATGCACGTTCCGAAACAGTGAGATCTTATCTATGGATATACGTAGCTGCTACATATAGCCATGAAACATATGGAATGTAAAGGTAAAGCCAACTTTATTGTCATTCAATCCATACAGCCAATCATGTACAGTAGAACAAAATTACTTTTCTCTTATCTACAATGTTAATCACATCTAGAATCAGAGAGGTTGCTGCCATGCAAGGCGCCGCCACAAATTTCCTTCCTCCATTCCATTATTGCTGAGCACCAAGCTGGACAGCAGGAAGTTCCACTTTTATATGGTCTTCGGCATGACCCGGCCGGGATTTGAACCCAGGCCTCCCAGGTGTGGGACAGATGCTCTACCAACTAGGCCACCACTCCGGTACACAAATAGCTCAACATTTCTGTCTTCTTAGCCAACCAAATAAGGGACAAAAGCATGTGAGTTTGCCATTAAAACCACAGTTGATGCTCTCATAGAGAAGCATGACAATGCAATTTAATGCTCATGTTCAGTTTTCTGCTGCGTCGTTATTTCCTCTCCTGTCAGGCTGATTGATTATTCATGAAAGATCCGAGGGATTATCAGGTCTCCTACCACAGCACCTTCTGGATCTGATTACTGATCACACTCACTCTCTGGATGTCCAGCTTGTCGGCATACAGAGAGCAATAAATCATTCTTAACAAATGCATTCAAGCCCAATCTGATCGACATGACACCTTGAATCCTTTGGTCTGACCACTGAAAGATTTAATATGTAAAGAAAACCAGTGATGGATGGATAGTTAGGCACCTGCACTCTGCAGTGTCAATTTATAGTACCTGCAGCTGAGATTTTTAAAAAATATCACCAAAAAAGAGGAAAAAACTAAAGCTGATTATCTATTGCAACCATCATCAAATAAAATAAAAATGGCTGCAAGACTCCTCCTTCTGATTCAGATGCTAAAACTGTGTGGAAACAAAGGGATCCTCAGTCAGTCAAGTGGTTTCCACTTAATCCAGGAGGCATTTTCTCCACCTGCTCTTTGTTTGCAGAAACACTTTCTTCAGCTGTGCTTCTTACATAATCATCTTCATATTCATTTTCACAAAACTTAACTTTTGTTCTTTGTTAGTTTTTATATAACTGATAGAACTAATTTAATTTATGTGTTGATTTGAACAAAAAAAACAGTGAATATGTCTAGGTGGTTGATACTATTCCTAAACGTTAATTAACTTCATGTGCAATTTCATTTAATATCATTTTAATTAATGTATTATTTTAAATGTTAACCTATTTAAAATATTCCTTTCCCCCTTTATTTATTGAGACACAATGCAGTCCTACAATTTAAATATTTTGATTTTTGGTTGTATACAAAAAGGTTTATTTTTGTGTGAATGCTGTTAATGATCAAATATTTTAGGTTATTTTAGCTTTAAGCTTTTATTTTGTATTTTAAAGCTAAAATTCTTCAGTATTAAGCTGCATTAGTAGTGTTTAGTAGAAGGAGTCTTTGTCTAATTTGACCTTGTTGTTATATTATACAGTTTCTTTTAACCTGTACTGTATTATCCGAAATAAATTCATTCATTCATTCATTCATTCATTCATTCATTCACATTAGCATCTATGGTAACATTGTTCACATCTAAGTCATTATAGCTTTTAAGCAAGCATTTTTATGCTTAAAGGTTTTATTTAGCATTTTTTTCAGCTTTCCACTTTAAACTTAGCATTTATGTTTGTTTTTTTTCTACTTCCGGTGCCGCTAGAAGTGACTGCCCCATTACAGCAGCTCTTCCATTAATGTCCTTTCCTCGCTCTAGCTTATTATAGTTTATTTATAGTATTACAGTTGAATGTTGCCATTCTTGCACTGATATTAATGCTTTTTTCTCCACTTCAACTGCAGCTGGGAATGCAGTGTACCAGGCCCCTATTGTTTACACAAGAGTCCAGCTGTTAGCTCTCTGTAGCTCAGCAGTGCCTCTGGAGCATCCATCCATCCATCCATCTTCTTCTGCTTAATCCTTTTCAGGTTGCGGGGGTGGGTGGGGCTGGAGCCTATCCCAGCATCTTTGGATGAGAGGCAGGGTACACCCTGGACAGATCGCCAGTCCATTGCAGGGCCAACACAGAGAGACACACAACCATTCACTCTCACATTCATACCTAAGGACAATTTAGAATCCCTAGTTTGATGCCAGTTAACCTAACTTGCATGTTTTTGGCATGTGAGAGGAAACCGGAGAAATCCCGGAGTAAACCCACGCAGACACAGGGAGAACATGCAAACTCCACACAGATCACTGTTGGTCGGGGGCTGGGATCGAACCCAGGATCCCCAGGCCAAGGGTGAGTTGCTCTGGAGCATCTCTGGAGTTTGCCTCTGGAGCAAAAACCAGATATTCCCCGTGAGCTGAAATGGAAACAGCAGGATGTCAGGTGGGAACAGAGCAACATGCGAGGAAGAGAAGGTATAAACCCCTTCTCGGGCGGCGGTGGCGCAGGTGTAGTGTGACCGACTACTGATCGGAGGGTCATGGGTTTGATTCCCGCTCTGTCTGCTGTCCGCTTGTTGAAGTGTCCTTGAGCAAGACATTGAACCCCCAGTTGCTCCTGGTGGCCTGGTTAGCGCCTGTGTGTATGGCAGCTCTGCCGCCATCAGTGTGTGAATGTGTATGTGAATGGGTGGATTGCAGGAACTGTAAAGCGCTTTGGTCATCCTAGATAAGAAGAAAAGCGCTATATAAAGGCCCTTTTCCACTAGCCCCGCTCAGCCCCGATTTGAAAACCCGGCTCTACTCACTTCGGTTCGGTTCAGCCTCAGTTGCTTTTCAACTACTGCTGGCGCACCTGCTGGCACACCTGCTGTGGGTGGGATTTGTTGAACAGCAGGCGGCGCCACACCCTCGTGACGTGAAACACACGCGACTGAATCCTCCACAACAAACATGGCTGATGACGAGGAGAGAAGGAAGGAGGAATGACTGTGACATGAAACTGGTTAAATCTATGATGCTGACTTGTTGTGCTCTGCACAATCTGTGTGAGAGTCATGGAGAGACGTTTGACACTACATTGGATGATGCAGTAGATGAACCAGTGGTGGCAGCGGCACAGAGAGCAGAGGAGCAGGGTGGTGATATTGTAGCGAACTCAATATAAGCACCCTACTTGGCTTGACAAGTGGGTTGACCCTATTGGCGACACAGGTAGAGTGCGGGACTCCAGAGCGGGAGGCGTGAGTTCAAACCTCCCGGTGGGATGTCGCCATGTCGAGCTGCACGTTACAATATAACACGAGATGCTGTGATGCAATACTTGTCTATTTCATCCACATTTATGTGCATACATATTTCAAAAATGTTTTTTGTAAATAAAATGTTGTGCATGGTCCTTCTACCTGTCCTCTTGTTCATAACGCTTATCTGTTAAGAAGGTGCGAAGCCATCAGCCTAATGATGAGTCCACACTTCTGTTGTGATAACTGCTCACGCTGAGCGTTCTGACAGCCCCGTACGCTGTGGGGGTCACACATGTGTTCCTCCCCACACTCTCAATTTTTTTTTCCCGTATATTTTTCTCTTTGGCGTACAGAAATGGCAATACGCCCGTATTTGCTAAAATTGCATTTTCCCCGTATTAAAATACGGCGAAACCGTATCACTTGACAGGTATGTAATTACATGCAGAAACACCGCACAGGCCATCTTCACAAAAATCCAGCTCGACAAGCCACTTTTGCTTAGGTGGAAATGCAAATTGAACTATAAATCATGTGCTGATACATGTCATATTTTCCCATGTAAAGGTCTCCCACTTTTACTTACAAATTGATTTTTAATTTTTGGGAAAAGGGAATATAAATTTTGCACTTGTTGGTAACAACAGTTGTGTGCGACAAAAACACAGTTGTGTATCCTTGTCCGATTTGTCTACTGTTATTAGTGCCAAATTTTTGCTAGATTCCTTCTTAATTTATTAAATTTTGACTGGTGATGCAACATTCAACTTACACGTACTTACCTTTAGCAGTGTCTACAAGTTCAAGCACACCTGTACAACTGCTTATAACCTAAAAAATGTACCCGTTCAAGAGAAATGGATTCAGCATTGCAAATTTGTTTAAAATTAAAAAAAAAACTACCAAGACATTACGTTTCGTTGTGTTGTTAAAAATTAAATTACCATTAGAAGGCTATACACCTGACCTGATGAACAGCAGCATGTGGAGTGAACAGAGAATGGAATGTGTATGTAATTATTGGCTTTTCTCATACGGTGTCATAACAGATAAACCAGACTTTTGATGCAAACAATACAATTTTATTCCAGAAGCAAAATTTACAAACAAAAAAACAGACTGGGCGATGACATCTCTGCGAGGTCTTCCCTTCGTAACGCAGCGTCCTGCTCCAGGGCTTCACGTGCATCTGCCCGCACATCTGCGGCCACCTGTCGCAAATGCTGCATGTACTCCTGATTCTTGCCGCTGGTCATGTTGCCGTTCCAAGAGCCGCATCTCTTCGTCATGCATGTTGACCATCGCTAATGTAAGGTCAGCGATGGGAGTTGTCTGTTTTCGTCTTGCCTAGATGGAAAGACAGAAAGGCATGGTCGTTAAAGCTGGATCACTACATATATTATGGAATTACACAGGTGAGAGTCTGTGGTGGAATGTCACTATTATATTATGCTTCATTGCTGTATATAAGCTGAACTGTCATGTTGCTGCCCCTCAGTAGAGCAGATTTTGCAACACACAGTGTGCTGTCTTCGGCTGCAGCCCCCCTGCAAAACTAAAAAGGATTAAGATTAAGAATATGGATGGATGGATGGGTAATGTTTAAACTAGTTGCTTGTAGTGTGGCCGCAGAAATCTGAATGGGTTAATACAGTCAGCTGACGCAAAGCATTTCAATGAAGCATGTTGATTTCAACGGCAGTTCATGCACTTTGTTTGTCTAAAACAGGAGTTACAACAGCACCAATCACCACACCTAAAAATGGTTGTGGAACACCGATAAGTGAAGACCAAAGAATAACCTTTTTGTACATTTAAAAAGACATTTTCAATTAATTAATATGCAGCTACAGGAAATTGCATTAATCAATTTGGTACATAACTTGTTAGGCTCCAGCCCCCCTGCGACCTGTAAAGGATTAAGCGGTAGAAGATGGATGGATGGATGGATTTTCGACCCTGGTTTCCGCTGCTGGACCTGTTTCAACCAAAAAAAAAAAATCGTGGTTATTGTGCCTTACCGGCACTTGAACGTGATCCAGATGGAGCTGGTGATGTGGAGCTGATCCAGCTGGCGCTCCGCCAGACGCAGACGCAGACGCAGCGCCAGGAGAGTCCGCTGTGTCAGTCATCTCCACTGAGGTGGACCCCTGTGATATGAAATGCGATTCTAGAAAGAAAATGCGCGCAATTTAAAACTTAACACCAAAGTGCAACATGTACACAACACTGTCAAGTTTTTAACCGGAATACAATAAGCGTAATTCAGCGTTTTGTTCGTGCTAATACTTAACACAAAGCAAGCATGAATCTGCAGTTGGCTGCAAAACAATACGCAAGCCTCAGTAACAACCATTACCCACAATCTAACAACCTTCCTGTTTCTTAAAAACAGTGAGCTTGGCACAGAAAGGATCAAGTGGCGAACAGATGCGCAATATCAAATAAACACTCACCATCCACGGTTTCCAAGGGCCGTGACCGTGACGGTGGCCGTGACAGTGACGTGTCGAGCCCAATGTCTCTCAGCGAACCACTTCCACTCCTTCCATCCGCTGAACTTCGAGCAATGTGGTCCTTCACTGCTCGGTAATCGCTTTTCAGCTTTTTCAGCTTCTCCCGACACTGTTTGGCAGTACGGATGTGCCCTTGGGAAGCCATCTGCTCGGACACCTGCATTTCGAGTAGATCCGTCCAACTCGCACTGGATGCGATCGTCGCCTAATATAGAAAGAAAATTGCGCACCTCCTAATATATAATATTAGGAGTATATTATTATATAAGTATATATACAGTATATTAATATAATATACCGTATTAAAGGGGCGCACTGTGTTCACTGCTGAACAATTACAAATGGCGGTCGTGGAGTAAATTCAGCAGAAAAAGTCGCTTTCATGACGTTACAACCTGACCAATCAGCGGCGACCAGTCTCTTAAAGTCATATCACAGCCCTACTCAGCCCTACTCAGCCCAGTTAGACCCTGCCCTGGATCAGGTACGAAAAAAGTACCTGCTAACCGGTGCTGGGGTTAGTAGAAAAGCGCCTAAAGCGGGCTGAGTGGTGCGGTGTAGGGCCAAGTGAGGCTAGTGGAAAAGGGCCTTAAGTGAACGCCATTTACCATTTCTCCCATCCATTGTCATGGGGAATGTGAGGTCGCTCCAAAACAAAATGGATGCGTTAGCGGCTCTGGCCCAACATGAGAGAGCCTTCCAGGAGCTTAGTATCACGCTATTCATGGAGATGTGGCTAACCACACTAACCTATATGCTGTTGTTGAACTGAATGACTTTAAGCTACTATGTGTAGACAGAGCAGTAAGAGGAAAGGAGGTGGCTGGAAGTGTTTGTGAATGATAGATGGTGTAACACTGAGTACATCACGATTAAAGAACAGCAAGGACATTGAGTTGTTAACCATTAGCAAGAGGTCTTACGATCTACCAAGAGAGTTTTCACATGTTATTGTGATCAGAGTATACGTTCCCCAATCTGCTAACGCTGATGCAGCCTATGACGTCATCCACTCAGTTACCAGCAGGTTGCAGACACAACATCCCAATGCCCTCCAGCTCATCTCTGGGGATTTTAACCATGCTTATCTGTCCTCCACCCTGCCCACTTTCAAACAGTATGTTACATGCCACATCAACAATAAAACACTTGACTTATTTTATGCCATCACCAAGGATGCATACAGTTCATCACCCCTCCCTCCCCCAGGAAGAGCACATCACCTCTTGCCTGTGTACAAACCCCTGGCTGGAACACAGACATACACTTCTTGAGGCTGAGGATGCTCTGAAGGATTGTGGAAGCAACTCTGTGATCCACATGGTGAGGACATTGACAGCCTCACACACATCATCACTACATAAACTTCTGTGTGGAGAACACTCTACCCACCAAGATTATAAAAGTGTTTTCCCAACAACAAACCCTGGATCAACCCTGACATAAAGACTGCTGAAGATGAAGAGGATCTTTCTTGTCGGGAAACAAGGAGGAGTTAAAGTCAGTGCAGAGGAACTAAGGACAGGGGAAGGACAACCACAGGAAGAAGATGGAGGACAAGCTGCAGCAGAGCGACATCAGCAGTGTCTGGAAAGGTCTTCAAACCATCTCAGCACACCGGGAAACCACCTCACAGGCTGTGGGGAAAGGCAGTGGGTGAAAGATCTGAACTGTTCAATAGGTTTAATCAGCCATTTGCCACTGCCCCTGCCCTGTTACTACCACCTTCACCTACTCCCCCTGTCCACTGCCCCCCCCCCCACATCACCCAGCCCCCAACCCCCATGCTCCAGCCTGTCTCTCACTAAGACCCAGGTAAGAACTGAGCTGAAGAAGATCAAAGCGAAGAAGGCTGCAGGTCCAGACGACATCAGCTCGAGGCTCCTCAAGTCCTGCAGAATGTGGATGTGGAAAAGATCCTGCGTGGCACCTGTACCGAAGACTCCACACCCCAAGGCCCTGAGCTGCTACAGACCCATGGCCCTCACATCACATCTGATGAAGACCCTAGAGAGGCTTGTCCTCGCCCATTTCCAGCCCCTGGTGAGTCCAGTGATGGACCCCCTTTAGGTTGCCTACCAGCATGGCATCGGGTGGAGGATGCACTGATTCTTCCTCCTGCATCGTGCTCAATCTCACCCAGAGAAGCCTGGGAGCACCGTAATGGTTGTGTTCTTCAATTTCTGACTGCTTTCAACAACATTCGACCAGTGCTCCTGAGGGACAACCTGCTGTGTGTGAGGGTGGACCAACTCCTGTCATCTTGGATCCTGGACTGCTTCACAGAACGTCCACAGTTTGTGAGAGCCTAGGACTGTATATCTGACACAATCTTCTGCAACATGGGGCCCCCCAGGGAACAGTTCTGGCTCCCTTCCTGTTCACCCTCTACACTGCTGACTTTTCATATAAACATGCCACACTGCCACCTGCAGAAGTTCTCTGACGACTCTGCGATCGTCAACCTCATCTCTGATGGGGATGACTCGGAGTACAGAGGACTGACCCAGGACTTTGTGGACTCGTGTCTGTGGAACTGCTTCCAGATTAATGCAGGGAAGACATAGGAACTGGTGGTGGACTCCCACAGGTGTAGACAACCCTCCACGTCACCGGTAAACATCCAGGGAACAGACATTGAGATGGGGACATCTTACAAGTACCTGGGTGTTCACATGAACAATAAACTGGACTGGTCACACAATACCAACGAGCTTTACAAGAAGGGGCAGAGCAGGCTGTTCCTTTTGAGAAGACTGAGGTCTTTTGGAGTACAGGGGGGACTCCTGAAGACCTTCTATGACTCTGTGGTGGCATCAGCTATCATGTATGTAGTAGTCTGCTGGGGTGGCTGCATCACAGCTGCTGACAGTAGTGGTGTGCGATACTGCAAGATTTGGTATCGATTCAATACCAAGTAAATACAGGGACAGTATCACCGATACTGATCCGATACCAATACTTTTTTTAATAATTAAGGTGGATGCATCATCAAATTACTAAATCTGAATGAATTTTCATGACCTTTAAATGTTTTGTGATTTTTCCTTTGGGTTATTAATTAGTTAAAACCCAGGACAGAATATGGCCAAAGTTTATTGGTAAACAGAAAACACTTTATTATAATAAAACTTTTTGTTCAGCAACAATAGAACAGTAACATTTTTTTCCTAAATAAACAAAATCAAAATGATCACTCCACAACAAATGATATAAAATATTTAAAATAAATTCTTTTTTTTTCCAGTAGAATGCGTGTTCAGGAAATGCAATACAACAATAAAACTGAACTTCTTCCCTTTATTGCACTTCTTTTCTGACTTTGAAAAGTAACGAAAAAAAAAAAAAAAAACAAGTAGTGAAAATACAATGAATAAAGTGTAAATAATTAAACAACCCCCAAAGCCTTAAGTTTAAAGAAATATTTGGTCTGGGTCTGTCGGTGTCGGGGTCAGGGAGTGGGGGATTTCTTTTCCTCCTCTCTCCATTTCTGTAGCTTAGCATTTTCTTTTGGGTGATTTTTCATATGTTTGTCTAAATTAGTTGTGTTACCACTGTATTTCACAGCATTTTTCCATATTGTACAGCTTGCTGTTGTCTCATTTTCAGCCTGAAAATAGAGCCACACGGAGTTCCGCTTCCTCTCTGCCATTCTTCTGCTCCGTGTGCTGCTACTCGTGTGTGTTACACTGTTAACATATATACTGCTTAATAATTTAACTGCTTACTAGTGCTGTAAATACTGTTCTACTTATTTTTTAACTTCTTGCACTGTGTATATACTCTTTTTGCCTTTTATGATTTACTATTACTCCGTGTGCTACTATCCCTTTGCTGCTGTAATACTGTGAATTTCCCCATTGTGGAACTAATAAAGGATTATCCTACCTTATAATTTTGAAGCCATAATTATTAAGCTTTAATCTATTTTGCTTTTTAGCAAAAAAAATAAAATAAAAATTCTGCCTTAAGCTTTTCTAGTGTTTAAGCCAGTAGCTTTTGTCTTCCTGTAATGAGTGGAATATTAGGAGCAATGAGAGATGTGATTGTGTGCAACACTGGAGTGAATGAAATTGTATGTGAAAGTGTGTATGTGTCATATACAGATGTGAGACGGATGAAAGATCATGGGAAAACGCCAACAGGCTGATGCGGACCAGATGGTGCGTCAGTTGTTTACAAAGCTCAGTGAAGAGCAGCAGTTTTTAAAGCAACAGACTGGAAATTATTTGCTCTGGTCTGAACTAATCCCACTACACTACCCACAATTCCCTGAGCACCAGCAGCACCAACACAACTTCGTCTTTGTAGCAATTGACACTCTGTTAATCTAGGGCAAGGGTGTCAAACTCATTCCATGGAGGGCCAAGACCCTGCATGTTTTACTTCCACCCAGTGTCTTCAGCAGGTGCTTTCACTGATCAGCAATCAGTGGGAAGAAATTCAGTTAAAATGACCTGTTGAAGACACTGGGTGGAGGTAAATCCTGCAGGGTCTTGGCCCTCCATGGAATGAGTTTTGACACCCATGATCTAGCGGGTTTTATAACTTGCTTAGGAGGTTCTGTGGGTGACAAAGCGGCATCTATCACAGATCATGGTGATCGGTTCTATATGATTTTACCCTTATGATTGTGGAAGCATTTCAAGCAGCAGAGCGCTTGGCATGTGTTTTCCTTGTTGACTAACAACAACAGCTAATACCTAACCCTGGGACTATAACATTGACAATAAGGAATGAATAATCTTTCATTTTCTTCTTTTCACTGATACAATCACCACAGTATCTCCTGTTTTCTCTAATTTGGTGTACAGGCAGTGAAGGCCACACATTAGAAGAATTCTCTTCCTGCTTTGTAGTAAATTCTCCAGTATCTGCACGCCAATAGGTAATCTGAAGTTAGCAAAATGGGCCAAAAGCATCCCACTTGTTAACCTGCCATCCCCCATCCCCATTGTTAGTGTAAGGACAGTTTATACAGTAACATGTCAATGTCTTCCTGGTCATTGATCATTTATTGGTGCTGCTGATGAAGCAGACAGATGTGTTTTTCTCTCAGCCCCATTATGTAGCTGACGCTGTAAATTTGTGTATGCTCATTTTCCATGGTCATGCAGGAGATTGAACTACATGGATTTATTTATTTATTTATGGAAAAAGGATTAAAAAATTACTAATAATATATATATATATATATATATATATATATATATATATATATATATATAATAATAACTAAATTCATATAACCACAAGAGCACTCTGAGGTGAGTGTAATATCCCCCGCCTCTGTTTTCTTTGACGATCCCAATATGTTACTGAAGGAGAGCAGTTTTCAACTTTTTCCATCTAATTATTGAGGCAGAACCAAATTATGATAAGCCTATCATCCATGAATATACAACAAAAATATTTTTTTTACAACCCATAACTGTAGGTCAGGATCCCAAGGTCAACCTGTGTAGCAAGTTTGGTGACCCTAAAGAGCTTTACGCGTTCTATTGTAAGAGGGCAAATTTGACCTGTAATCTTTTGACCCCAAACCCACAGTCAGAGGTCATGGTCTCAGGGCAAACATTTGCACCGAGTTTGATGACCCTAGCTTTAGCTGTTCTATAGTAGCAGGACAAATGGAATATTAACTTTGACCTTTTGACAACAAACCCACAGTCAGGTCAGGGTGTAAGCCACGGCTGGGCAGTGAGGCCCATTCCACTGCATATTTTTTGAGTGCATATACTGACTGAGTGATACCTCAGTCTCTTCAGCAGGTGTTTGCACTGATGAGCTTCAAGGATTTCTAATTAGAGAAAGCACCTGCTGAAGAGACTGGGTGGAACAGAAAACCTGCAGTGGAATGGCCCTCCATGGCACATAGTTGCTCATTGCTGGTGTAAGCCATCAAAGATTTGTCTTGGAGACAACTGTGGTATTGATTTGAAAAGCCAGCATCATTTCTTTCAGTAGCTATTGTGTTTACAAGATTTAGGGAAAAAATGACCGCTGACCTTGACCTCAAGGTCTATAATTGCTTCAAAAGCCATCCGATCAGAGTCAAATAGCAATATACGCATCATCAGTGTATACCAAATCCTGGAACCAAGTTTCAAAACATTTGGAACAAAACTGTAGGAAGAGCTGATTTCACAAAAGTGGGACAAATGGATGGACAGATCGCCCCATAACATAACCCCCCTTCCGTCTTTGTCCAAAGGGGTAAAGTGGCGGGGGATAAAAATCTAACATAAAACAACACAGAACACAACAGCTGTTGATTTTGTTTATATATCTGAAAAGCAGTAGGAAGAAGTGCACACTTATTTCTTCTCCATCAGCCATTATTATTTATCCAGCTTCCTTAAACCTCAACAATAATTACTTTAATCTATAGTTTAATTTATCAGTTAACTTAGCCTCTTCCTTACAGCTTCTGATGTTGTAAAATAGAGTTCTGATTATTTAGCTATCAATCATTACATTCACATCTGTTATGTGTTACTTTATTCAGACGGTATATATAAATTAATGATTACATAAAAACATGTGTATATGACATTTGTTATACTAGTGCATGCCCGTAGAAAGTAAGTATTCTTGTCTGAAAACAGGTGGGCCAATCAGGCTTTCCAGGCCCAAATGTAGGCTGTTTGAAAGTGGAATACAAAGAGGTGTAGCCTATATGTAGGCAATCACACAGGTTAGACTCTGATAAATATAAAAGGGACTGAACACTAAGATTTATTTGATTACGTGAATATTAATTACAGAATTATTGAAAATGAATGGGACATCCAACATTAGCGACTGTTTAAGAACCCTTGTTTATTTGTTTGTCGGAGTTATTTGTGTGATCTTTCATGAGTTATATTCATAAGTGTTGTATCTTGCACTTTGGGGAATAAGAGTTGTTCAGTCATCATTATAATTGTTTTAGTTTATATGTGTAGTTTATAGTCTATCGTCAATAAACTCATGCAGTACTATAACAGGACACGTTTACAAATATTTGAGACTCATTCTAGTGCATCCTTTTATAGTTTACCAGTATTATAAGTACAAAACGCCCAACATTATTACACTATTATACAGTTGGCTGCAACTGTTGCACCAGTGTTGCCCATTTGTCAGTAAATAAAAAATGGTTTATTTCATTATTTGGGTGGTTTCTGTCACGATCGTCGTTTAGTCAAAGTGTGCACATTAAGCTGGCCATTCCGCTCCACAATCATGGTGGTATTATTATTAACTTTTAATTTCTAGATAGCCGTGCACCAGGAGGAGCGCCATGTTGAGCCCACGGTGCCGCAAAGGACAGCAGTGGCACGGGTGAAACAGCAGCCGAGACTCCGTCCCATTAATCAGGCAGGCTGGGCTTGGCTCCCTGGGAAGGACTGCAATAAGCCGGTCTGGCTGCCCCCCCCCCCCCCGTGTTCTCCACATATCGATGGCCGAAACGCAAAACCTCCTATCTGAAAAACGCACTTTTTTGAGAAAACTAAAAAAAAAACCTTTTTGTTATCTTGCAGAATGCTATGCTATTTGTTTTTCATTGAATAATCTTCTGTCACAAAAAAGGGCGGGACTGTCTTGCAGACAGACATGAGCAGCCTTCCTTGTTCTCATCATCTAAAGTGAAATCCGCAAATCAGAAAATCCTGCAGGTAGGAGGTTTTGCATTTCAGCCGTCGATATGCCAAATTAACCTTTGAAGCTATGCACCGGCCAGGACTCACAGTGTACTGTTTAAAGAGAAAAAGGAATTTGCAGCATCTAGTAAATGTGCCGTTACTGTGTGCCTGCTTGTCTGACGGTTTCAGCCGCGACCTCCCCACCCCCCCCACCCCTGCTGAAATTTTGAAGTTGTTGTGCAGTTGGTGCCAACAAAATTACAATCTCAGTGATAAACGGAATAATTGAACAGGTTTCTAACTTGGAGCTACCTTATAATGGCATATTTGCAGCGTTTGCTCACAGGAAAAACCCGTACAGAGCTCTGCTCAGCTGCTGCCTGCAGCGCACACACACACACACACACACACACACACACACACACACACACACACACACACACACACACACACACACACACACACACACACACACACACACAAAGAGCTAAACTCCGCCCACACTTCCTGAAGCCAGGGCATGAAGAGAGAGCGGTGACAGAGTAGTGGCTAAAGTTTTATTGATAAAAATTACATATTTTCACTGAGCGACTCCATACTCGGGGATGCACACCCTTATAACCTCAGCAAAGCACTTATAAAATCTGAGGTCAGTCTGACAAACGGTTTGAGAGATATGTGAGGAACACACACACACACACACACACACAAACATATATAATATGCTGCATTTATAGATAGATATTGTATTACTGTTGTTACAGAATTTATGCAGTATGTCAAATACAAAATATTACGATATAGAGTTTCAATAATTCCAAAACTTTACAGCCACACATACATACCAACATTGTAATGGTGACACTAAAACTAACTGAACAGTAGGCATTCATTGACATTCAAGTATTTCCTTATTCTTATTCCTCATGGTCTGACATGATGTGGGTTGGTCTGTAAAGAGACTGTTCTTAAGTACGGCTCCCATGACATTAAATTTTACTACATGGTTATTATGCCAAGGAAAGCACTGCAGTAGCAATATCATTGTTATACCTACAGAAAATGTGAAAGACAAAAAATCCTATCAATCAACTTTTGTTAAACGCTGCATGTATAACTACAAAAATGTGCAAAAACCATTGTGAAAAGGCAGCTAAATAACATATAAACAAAAGAAGCACAATGTACGTGCTGTGTGCACATCTTGACACATGCCATTAGTGCAACAGGACATAGTTTCTGTATGTGATCACAGGCTGAAAATTAATGGCTCCGACAACTTGAAAACAGGAAGTAATGAAAATACTTTTAGAGGGGATGGATTACTAACACAGATTTATCATGATATTATCAGGTGTGTATCATTAACACAATATTGTTAGGCTTTAAATGACCACATTTATTGTGACTACTCCTAGTCTGAAGGTTGGTGCAGCACTCCATGATTTTTGACTAATTTTTGACACGTCCCTCTGCTTCTGAGTTTAACATCAAACCAATTTGACACAATTAAAGTTCAAATTCCAGACTATAATCTAAGGGCGTTTGCATACATTTCACCATGCATGTTGAAATTCCGGCACTTTTTACAAAGCATCTCTCATTTTAGAGCACCTATAATATTGTTGACATTTGGCTTCACAGGCATTTATGAATACTAAAGTGTGTTATTTATTGCTTTACTAATGCAGGTAAACAGCTTTGGTTTCATTCTAAAATTTAAAGCACCTTTAGAGTTTGTAATTGCTCTTGTTCAACATGAGTTGTGTCAGTGAAAGCCAAATAAATTATCATGAAACTGAAGAACAACAATATTAGAAATCAAATTAAGTGTTTGCAATGTGATTAAAAAGAAAGAATAAACTGATGAGGAAAGGAACTGGTAGACCAAGGAAGATCTACACTGTCTGACAGAAGAACTGTCTACATTGTAAAGAAAAATTTTGAAATATCTGTCCACCAGTCTTAAGGAAGTACGTACTGTAGGTGTATGCTGTATTTGCCAGTGACAACTAACCACGAAGACTTCATGAACAGAAATACAAAGGCTATACTGCAACTTGCAAGCCACATGAACAGAATGGCCTGATTACAGTTTGCAAAAAAATATTTAGTAAAAGAGCCTGTAGAATTTGGAAAAGGGTCTGTTAAAGGCTTGGCAGAGAATCACCAGAGACCAAACTCAGCACCAGGTGATGCCATGACTCACAGGCTTAGAACCATGAAATGCAAGGTATTTGCAGCAAAGTACTAAAAATAACTGCTTTAATATACAGTACGTACTACTGTCCCAACATTATGTATCCTGAAATGGGGGCACTATGTATAAAAACAGCAGTAATTTCTTCATCATAAGACCAAAATGTGGGTAAACACCATTAAGTCAAAGTCTGCAATGTATATTTGTATCACATCTGAATTTGGGGCCAGCTGTGGGGCAAGTGTAGTGTGTGGCCGACTACTAATTGGAGGGTCAGTGGTTCGATTCCCACTCTCTCTGCAGTCTGCATGTCAGTGTCCTTGAGCAAGTCACTGAACTCCTAGTTGCGCCTGGTGGGTCAGGCCAGCACCTGTGCATGGCAGCTCCGCCGCCATCAGTGTGTGAATGGGTGGACAGCAGGGTCTGTAAAGCACTTTGGTCATCCAGAGATGAGAAAAAAGCGCTATATAAGTGAACGCCATTTAACATTTGTAAGTTAAAATAGGTTTGTAAGTTAGTAGCTTAATATGATGTAGCTTCATTCAGAGTCAGTTAAATTAGTCAATGGGAAAGCAAGGAGGAGGAGTTTTATTTTTATATTTAATATATATTTATATTTAACATTTAGATTAATGCTTTACATTTAGATTGAGATTTAACATTAAAACACAAGATTTTCATTTAGGTTTATATTTAACATTTGGACTTAATATTAACAATTAGATTTAAAAGGTACATAAACTTTGTCTCCAATTTAGGAAGCTCTAAATATTAAAAAAGATAAATATTGTTATAAATCTGGTTCAAAATGTGACCTTGAAAAATTCACACCACATTTTTTTAATGTTGTGCAGAGCTAAATGTGGCAAAATGTTACTGTCAAATCAGCACGCACTACTTTACGATCAGGGATCCACAGATATCAGGCTGAAAACAAGAAGCAATTTTGTTTTGTCAAAATGAAAGATACAATACAATATGATACAATAAATGACAGTGAATTTTTGATGGGCCAGAGCCATGCTCATCTAGGTGTATTTTTCTCCTCAGGGGGAGTGGAGGGCTACTGTGCTTCATGACTTTATTTGATCTGATTTTTCCTTACAAACAAGTCACTCCATCTGTAAAAGCAAGCCTAAATTATGCAGCTTAAAAAAAAGTGGGAAACAAGGAGAACTGGCAGTTATGCCTGATTCATCATAATTCATTGCATGGTCCGCTTCTCTTGCTGTGGACTCCATTTTGACAGTCGAGTCTACAATCTATTGTCTGAGGTACAGAGCGTACTTATGTCTTATAGCGCGTACTTGGACTTATGTCCAAGTCCACTTTGTTATCACAGCACTGGGAGAATGGAAAAGTAGCAAAAAAAAAATTTACTTGAAAGTTTCAAATAACTGATGCTGATTTATGGTCAAATTGCCCAGCCCTAGTACAGCATTTCTAAAAGTTGGCACTATGAATACATTATTTATATAGTCCATTCTTCATTAACGTTGTGGTTTTCTGCATCAACTTTCCACTTAAGGCTCTTCAAGAGTGCCATTTTTTATGCCTGAAATATATTCAGAAGGCCTTTCTCCTGCCAGTGCTCTCCACAAACTACGACACATGGACAGCCTCACAAATATGAAGCCTCAAATATTGCAGTCACCCCCTAGTAGCTTGCTGCAGTACAGGTAGTGAGCCTGTTAACACTGACAAAAGCTAAAAAAAAATAACATAAATTTGGAAGAAAAATTCATATATCAAATAAAAATACATTATTTGGGAAGCAATATTAATTTTATTTTATTATATTTTATTTTATAAGAGCATCTGTCTATCACAGTTTCTGTTGAGAAAAATTCTGGCCCTTGGACAAATGTAGTTGATGACCCCTGATTTAAAGTGTCAGAAGTATGCATTGTGCTATGAGGCTTCAGTAAAAACTACACTGTGAGGTTTTAATCTAAACTTTGGGGTAATTAATTTTAAAATTAAGGTAACTGCAGCTAGCTGGGCTAACTATGAATTGATGTAACTATACAAATAGGTGATTTTCATTAGATAATTATTGCAGTAATTAATATATTTCAGATTCAACAAGATTTAACCCTTACTGACGCAGCGAGTAGCTTCTCATTTCCTCCGCCAAGGAGGTAATGTAATCGGGGTGGTTCGTCTGTCTGTCTGTCCGTCTGTTAGCAGGATTACACAAAAACTACGGGACGGATTTTGATGAAATTTACACCAGAGGTAGCCCTTGGGCCAAGGATGAACTGTTATGTCGGTAAAAGAGAGCCAAAGATGAGGCTGGACGTTGAACTGAACACGGCTTTATTGTTGACTCACTCTCACAGTACAGGCGCTCCCATCAGACCGAGGTGAGGTCAAAGAGACTGCCCTTCCTCCTCACAGCCCTCTTATACCCCGGGTGGCAGCGGAACCAGAAAGGTGGAGCCACCACCTGTGTCACACAATAATATGTCCCAATAACAACACAACACAACCCCCCCTTCAAAAAAATGGTCCAAAACACGCACATACAATCGAGACCCTCCCCACTTTGGAACCCAAATCACACACTAAAACTGAACATAAATATTTGAACCCTATGACATACACACAAAACAACTAAAGCTAGGGGGGAACAGGTGGACTACCGTTCCACCCCCACACGGCCAGATGGATTATTCTGCCGTCTCTACTAAAACACAGTCCATTAAACAGAAAACTGCCGTGTTCCTAGCATAAACTGTATAAAATACAAAACAATCCCATTAACAGAACTAATATAGGACTCGGTTATCCCCCATTCCAACATCATGCAATAAACACATTGCCCCACCATCAGTCTGCCCCAGTAGAGGAACCATCCCCGGGAAAACCGTCAGACAGCTCCCCTCCAGTGCACCTTCTTTTCTTCGCACCCGGGGATGGCCCACGTCGAAGCCCAAACATCTCCTTTTCCTCTTTGGCATGCCACAACTCATTGAGATGTCTCCATGAGCCATCAGATAGCTGGAGGTAGCCATTCTCTCCAACAGCCACCACCTGCAGCTGCTCCTGGTCATCTTGTCGCCGATGTTTGCCTCAAACACCTCTCGACCGGGCCTCCTCTCTGGGTCGGACCACATCTGCGACCCCCAGAGGAGCCCATCTCAGCTTCCAGTGTCCCTGTTTAGCACATTGTTTTATCAAGCCAGCCGGTCCTGCCCTGCTCGCTTTCATTTTCGCAGCCAGCGAAGCCGTTGTGACCCCTTGCTCCTCGGTACCTTCCAGCCGAACTCCAGGAGTAAAATGGGTCATCCACTCGGCTCCACCCATCATCACGGGTGTCCCACCGTGATGCCCAGTTCCCTCAGCTAGGGTTACTTGGGCACTGGCACCGGGACCCTCCCGCAATGGCCCTGGGTGGGGTTGGTCCTGCTCATTGTTCAGAATACTAGGCCAAGGTTCGTCCCACACAGCTTCATCCACCACTTGCAGAACCGGCCGGTCCCACAAACCACAGCCCGACCACTCCTCTCCAACACCGCGAGTGATGGTGAAGCCCAATCCATAAAAGAGGTCACACCCCATAACATTCTCACCGCAGGCAGTCACGATGAACTTCAGGTTGGACATCTCCGTCGACTTGTACCTAGCCGTTAGTTCCACCGATCCCACCATGGCTAATCTTCTTCCACCATACCCACACAGCAGTGCTGAATGACTTCTCACTCAATAATATGGGAAGAAACTCCTCACGGTCGACCAATTCAACACGAACCTCACCGCACCCGTGTCAATCAGTAGCAGCACTGCTACCCCGTCCGATTCCACCATACAATAGGTACGACCATCGGTGCTTGGGGAAACGGTGTGGATAACCATGGGAGCTGGAGCCAGGGGGTCCAGATTGCGTCTTTGTTCCCTCGCTCAAACCTATTACATGCCCTGGCAAAATGATGCAGGAGTCCACACTTGCAGCAGCGTTTTCCTCTTGCTGAACACTCTCTAGCCTTATAACAGTGCTTGGTGGACCCACAACCCAAACACCTGGGCGATCCCGGGGCGGACCTTATCTTCACAGTATTAACATTTTACTCCTCATCCTCCACGCCATCGTTGCTGTCCGGGTCCACTGCCTGTGCCGTCGACTGTGGTTCAAAATGGCGGACTGCCGCTCTCTCGCTAAGCTCTCATGATAGCTTGTCTGCTGCCTCACACTGCTGAGCTAACTCGATGACCATGGCTAACGTCAGCTCGCCCGACTGTGTGAAGAGCTTCGACCTTGCCGCCGAGCAAAGGGTATGTTCCACCAACTGGTCGTGGACCATCTCTTCCTCTAATGCTCCAAACTGGCAGTCACTGGCCAGCTGATGTAGGCCTGCTACATACCGCTGCACTGACTCGCCGGTCCGCTGGCGGTGCTGCCGAAACAGAATCCTCTGGATGATAACATTTTCCGGGGCATGAAAATGTCGCGCCATTAGCTCAACCACGTCTTCAAAGCTATCACTGTCACCCAAGGTACTAAGGATATGTTGTCCTTCCATTCCCAAGTTGTGAACCAACAGTGCCCATGCCCGCAACTTCTCCCATTTACCAAGGTTCAATGCCACCAAATAATTTTGGAATGCAGCGAACCACCTCGCCCAAGGGACTGGCGGCTCATTGGGAACCTCCAAAAATGGCCGAATAGTAGTAACTCCCGCGTCCATACTTTTATCCTCGTCACCAAATGTTATGTCGGTAAACAAGAACCAAGGATAAGGCTTGACGCTGACCTGAACACGACTTTATTGTTGACTCACTCTCACAGTACAGGCACTCCCGTCAGGCAGAGGTGAGGTCAAAGAGACCGCCCCTCCTCCTCACAGCCCTCTTATACCTCGGGTGGCGGTGGAACCAGAAAGGTGGAGCCACCACCCGTGTCACACAATAATATATCCCAATAACAACACAACAGGAACCCCTTAAATTCTGGTGATGATCTGAGAACGCATACCTCCACCAAGGCATTTATCTTCTCACAGTGTGTTTGCAAGAATCCGCCAAAACTACTGGATTGACTTTGATGCAATTTTCACCAGAACTGCCTCCTGGCCTACACACGAACCCATTACATTTCAGAGGTGATCCATGAGGGCCAGAAGGAGCCTTGGCAGAGGTATGTGCTCTCTGAGTGCTTTTCTAGTTTCATTTGTTACCCTTTCCATTTATGTTTCCCACCTAAATAATTTATTACCATATGCTGATTCCACTTGTTTTCATTTACAGTTTTCAAGGTTTCTTGTTTCATTTTTAGTTATTGGTTTAGTTTATGAAAACCTAAATAGCCCGTAGTAACTGTGGCATTTTGCATTTTTGCACAGCTAGTGAGCAACCATATACCTTCAACGGAGAATACAATTGCTGTCTCTAGTTAATAAATGATCAGACTCCAAAGCCTTCAAGCCTGAACACTACAACAAGAATTTTGGTGTGCTCTGACCCTTTTCCATTATTGCTGCTGTTGCATTTACATCATGAAACATTTTACAAGGACGAATGGGGAGTGCAAGTCAAACCACGGTGTATACTGTCTGCAGCAGAGTCAACTGCAGAGCAGTTTTTTCTCTCCCGGCGCCACACGAGTCGGCTGCCTTTTGCAACAGCGGCTCGATTCCGAGTCTTTCTCCCTTCCTCTCTCTTTTTGATCCATCTTTTTTTTCACTCCATTTATATCACGGACACACAGATCGTCCCAAATGTCTCCTGAGCCGGTGGACGGAGCCACTGTTTATAGCAGGATACGATACAGCAGGGAAGAGCTGCTAGCATTGAACCGCCACCCGGTCCCATTGGAAAAACTCGACATACCGAGAGAACTGAGGCGAAAACGCCGCGGCTGCCGGGCTGGAGTAAGGCGGAGGACAAAAAATATAAGGTACAGACCCTCCCTTCCATCTGTTGTCATGGGAAATGTACGCTCTATACTGGGAAAGGTAGATGAGCTAGCGGCTATCTGCCGTTACGATAGCACATACCGGGAGTGCTCTCTCCTTTTGTTTTCTGAGACGTGGCTAACTGAACTAGCAGCAGATGCTAACACTGAGCTGGAGGGTTTCCACATGATACGGGCTGACCGAACACCAGACAGTGGCAAAGCAAGGGGCGGTGGAGTGATAATGTATGTTAACAACAACTGGTGCAGACCGGGACATATCACTGTTAAACAACGACACTGCAGCAAAGACATTGAGTTGCTAGCTGTTAGCATGAGGCCTACATATCTCCCGAGAGAACACTCACACGTGATCTGCATTGTTGTTTATGCAAATCCGACGGCGAACGCTGGGACAGCGCGTGACGTCATCCATTCAGTAACCAGCAGGCTGCAGACAGAACACCCAGATGCTCTTCTCCTCATCTCAGGTGATTTCAACCATGTTTCACCGTCTCCCATTCTACCCACGTTCACCCAGTATGTCACATGCCACACTAGAGACAATAAAACACTGGACTTATTCTACGCAAACACTAAGGAGGCGTACACCTCATCACAACTCCCCCCACTCGGGAGATTGGATCATAACTTGGTTCATCTCCGGCCGGTGTACAAACCCCTAGTGCACAGACAACGTCCGGCCATGCGCACAGTGGAGTTATGGTCTGAGGAGACAATGGACACTCTAAAGGGCTGTTTTGAAGCCACCGCCTGGAAGCAGCTCTGCGATCCACATGGTGAGGACATCGATGGCCTCATTCACACCTTCACGGGCTACCTCAGCTTCTGTGTGGACAAATCCGTTCCCACCAAGACCATACGGTGTTGCTCAAACAACAAACCCTGGATCAACCCTGAGATTAAAACACTTCTGAGAGAGAAGAAGAGGATCTTCAGGTCGGGGAACAGGGAGATGTTGAAGTCCGTACAGAGGGAGCTGAGGAGAAAGATCAGAGAAGGCAAGGACAGCTTCAGGAAGAAGATGGAGGACAAGTTGCAACAGAGCGACATCAGCGGGGTCTGGAGAAACCTCAAAACCATCTCTGGGCTCCAGAATACCTCCCCCCAGGCCACGGGGGGCAGGGAGTGGGCGAACAACCTGAATCTGTTTTTCAATAGGTTTGACCAACCGCCCCCCCCCCCCCCGACTGCACAACAACCACTGCTGCCTCTAAAGAAATCAAGTCCTGCTGCCCACTCCCCACTCCACCAACACCCCCCCACTCCCAACACACAGCCCCCCATCCTGACCCTGACCAGGACCCAGGTGAGGACGGAGCTGAGGAAGATCAAGGCGAGGAAGGCGTCGGGACCGGACGGCATCAGCGCAAAGCTCCTCAAGTCCTGTGCAGACCAGCTGTGTGGGATTGTGACGTACATCTTCAACCTGAGCCTGAAGCTGGGGAGGGTACCACAGCTGTGGAAAACATCTTGTGTGGTACCTGTACCAAAAACTTCCCACCCCAAAGACCTGAACAGCTACAGACCGGTGGCCTTGACGTCCCACTTGATGAAGACCCTGGAGAGACTGCTCCTTGCTCACCTCCGCCCCCTGGTGGAACCAGCGATGGATCCACTCCAGTTCGCCTACCAGCATGGCATTGGGGTGGAGGATGCGGTGATCTTCCTCCTTCACCGTTCTCTGTCCCACCTGGAGAAGCCCGGGAATATGGTGAGGATCATGTTCTTTGACTTCTCCAGTGCTTTCAACACCATCCAACTGATGATCCTGAAGGACAAGCTGCTGCGCGCAGCGGTGGACCAGCACCTGTCATCATGGATCCTGGACTACCTCACGAACCGGCCTCAGTTTGTGAGAACCCGGGACTGTGTGTCCGACACGATCATCAGTAGCACGGGGGCCCCCCAGGGAACGGTGCTGACTCCCTTCCTGTTCACTCTTTATACTGCGGACTTCTCACACAACACAACACACTGCCATCTACAGAAGTTCTCTGATGACTCTGCGATCGTTGGCCTCATCTCCAATGGAGATGAAGCTGAGTACAGAGGGCTTATCCAGGACTTCGTGGACTGGTGCCATCGGAACTGCCTCCAGATCAACGCAAGGAAAACTAAGGAGCTGGTGGTGGACTGCCGCAGGCATGGGCAGCCCCTCACAGCACCAGTAAATATACAGGGAACAGACATCGAGATGGTGACATCCTATAAGTACCTGGGTGTTCATCTGAACAATAAACTAGACTGGTCACACAATACTGACGCACTCTACAAGAAGGGACAGTGCAGGCTGTTCCTGCTGAGGAGACTCAGGTCTTTTGGTGTACAAGGGGCGCTGCTGAAGACATTCTATGACACGGTGGTGGCATCAGCCATCACTTTTGGAGTGGTCTGCTGGGGCAGTGGCATTACTGCAGCCGATAGGAAGAGACTGAACAAACTGATTAAGAAAGCTAGCTCTGTCCTGGGGCAGTGCCTTGATCCGGTGGAGGAGATAGGAGAGAGAAGGACGGTGGCTAAACTGTCATCTCTGCTGGAGTCCGAGTTCCACCCTATGCAGGACATACTGAATGAACTGAGGAGCTCATTTAGCAGCAGACTACATCATCCCAGGTGCACAACCGAGAGGTTTCGTAGGTCCTTCCTACCAACGGCTGTCAGACTGTACAACCTAAGCAGGGCTGCTCGCAGAGATAGCAAAAAGACGTAACAAACTAATAGTTTTTTGAATGCAAAAGATGCAATAGACTTACACAATGGTCCCCTCCGGCATACAACTAGGAAAATACCGGTCGCTATGGAGGGTGAGAATATGTATGGGCACATAATCATACCATGTAGGATAACTAAGTAGACGGTTATGCTGTTTCATCCCATCTAGCAACAATGCTCTGCACTGTGTGTGTTTATATATTTACATATTTATTCCATCTAGCTACAATGCTCAGCACTGGGTGTGTTTATATTTATATATCTATATATTTATTCCATCTAGCTACAATGCTCCGCACTGTGTTTTTATATATCTACATATTATTCCATCTAGCTACATTGCTCCGCACTGTGTGTGTTTATATACTTACATATTTATTCCACCTAGCTGCAATGCTCCGTACTGTGGGTGTTTATTTATTTACATATTTATTCCATCAAGCTACAATGCTCTGCACTGTGTGTTTATATATTCATATATTTATTCCATCTAGCTACAATGCTCTGCACTGTGTGTCTCTGTGTGTGTGTATATATATATTTTATAGTAATATGTACATATGTATATTAGCTGCTCTTGCTTGCTTGTTTTTTTTTTCTTGCCTTCTGATTGTTGCTCTGAGTGTTGCTATCCCTGTGCTGTTGCAATCCTGGAATTTCCCCATTGTGGGACTAATAAAGGCTTATCTTAAAAAGGCCTGCACTTTGCTGTCTGTTCACTTTGTTGATGTGTGAACAGGTGATTATTCTTTTGTTAGGTTGGTGAATTGCCCAATCATCACTTGCTTAGATCAATCCCACTTCACTACGTTGAAATCAGTCAACTACAACTCCATCCCACACAGGTTTCCAGAACAACTACTCTGAAGTAGGAGGTTCCTCTCAACAAAGTTGTAACAATCCCTGGAATTTCTGAGCTGTGCTCCTACCAGAAAGTACTGGAACTTTTTAGGAGAACTACTGTTTTGGCAGAGGAACCCTTTCAGAAGCTATATTTTTTTTTCTTGCCTTATTTCCACCCAGATAATATAATTATATAAGGACAGTGGTGCCACTGAAGAGACCCAATCGGCAAACAACTTTTGCAAAATGGAGGACACTATCACAATTTTATGTTTGAACTGCTTTTCCATTAATTGTGGACTCAGAAATCAGATGTGTGAATTTAGAAAAATCTCTTCAAAAAGAAAAAAAGGAGCTATGAGGCAAAATTTTGTGTGACAGATGGTAAGACAGAAGCAGCCTTGACTCAGAGAAGCACAGGAACACAAATGGGGAAGACAGATGATTGTTGTGGTGGTGAGAGTCAATGCAACAATGAAACTTCGATGGCTGTTTAGGTTTAGAGCAACCACATACAGTGGACAACAAGATTACAGAACAATGTATTAATACTTGATTTATTCTAACATATGTTATTCTTCATTGTTTAGAATTTGACAGAAAATCCGCTGTGGCTATACCACTGTTGTACTAGCATGTTTTTTTTTAATATAACCAAGGCAATATAACCCCCTCATGGATCGTCACCTTATCGTGGTGGGGGGGTTTGCGTGCCCCAGTGATCCCAGGAGCTATGTTGTCCGGGGCAATTTGCCTCTGATAGGGTCACCCAAGACAACTTGGTCCTGGGTGAAGGGCCAGACTAAGAACAATCCAACAGACTCTCATGATAAATTCTATATCAAGGATTCAGTGTACCCCGCCCGGTATGGGGTTACCGGGGCCCCACCCTGGAGCCAGGCCTGGGGGAGGGGCTCGAAGGCTAGCGTCTGGTGGTCGGGTTTCCACCCATGGGACCCGGCCAGGCTCAGCCCGAAGGAGTTACGTGGGTCCGCCCTCCAGTGGGCTCACCACCTGCAGGAGGGATCATGGGGGTCCGGTGCTGTGTGGATTAGGTGGCGGTCAAAGGCGGAGACCTTGGCGGACTGATCCCAAGCTTTCTAAACTGGCTTTTGGTATGTGGAATGTCACCTCTCTGGTGGGGAAGGAGCCTGAGCTGGTGTACGAGGTTGAGAGATACCAGCTAGATATAGTTGGCCTCACCTCAACACACAGTTCCGGTTCCGGAACCAGTCTCCTGGAGAGGGGCTGGAGCTTGGCCTTTTGTGGAGTTGCCCCGGGCGAGAGGCGACGAGCAGGGGTGGGTATTCTTGTATCCCCCCACCTTGCTGCCTCTATATTGGAGTTTTCCCCGGTGGACGAAAGGGTTGCTTCCCTGCGCCTCCGGGTTGGGAAACGGGTCCTGACCATCATTTGTGCCTATGCACCAAATGATATTTCAGAGTACCCACCCTTTTTGGAGTCTGTGACTGGGGTGCTGGAGGGTGCTCTGCTTGGAGACTCCATTGTCCTACTGGGGGACTTCAATGCGCACGTGGGCAACGACAGTGAAACCTGGAGGGGGTGATTGGGAGGAACGGCCTGCCCGATCTGAACCCGTGTGGTGTTCAGTTGTTGGACTTCTGTGCTAACCACAGTTTGTCCATAACGAACACCATGTTCAAGCATAAGGGTGTCCATATGTGCACTTGGCACCAGGACACCCTAGGTCGCAGGTCGATGATCGATTTTGTTATCGTGTCATCAGACCTGCGACCGTATGTCTTGGACACCCAGGTAAAGAGAGGTGCAGAGCTGTCAACTGATCACCACCTGGTGGTGAGTTGGCTCTGATGGCAGGGGAGGAAGCCATTCAGACCTGGTAGACCCAAACGTATAGTGAGGGTGTGCTGGGAACGTCTGGCTGAGGCCCCTGTCCAGGAGGTCTTCAACTCCCACCTCCGGAAGAACTTCAACCACATTCCGAGGGAGTCTGGAGACATGGAGTCTGAATGGGCCATGTTCTCCACCTCTGTTGTTGAAGCGGCGGCCCAGAGCTGCGGCCACAAGGTGGTCGGTGCATCTCGTGGTGGCAACCCCCGAACCAAGTGGTGGACACCAGTGGTGAGGGGGGCCATTAAGCTGAAGAAGAAGTCCTATCAAGCTTGGTTGGCTTGTGGGACTCCCGAAGCAGCTGAGGTGTACCGGCAGGCCAAACGGAGTGCAGCTCAGGTGGTTGCTGAAGCAAAAACCCGGGTATGGGAGGAGTTCAGTGAGGCCATGGAACAAGACTTTCGATCGGCCTCAATGAGATTCTGGAAAACTGTCCGGCGCCTCAGGAGGGGAAAGCAGCTCCCTGTCCACACTGTGTATGGTGCGGATGGGACACTGTTGACTTTGACTGGGGATATCGTTGGGCGGTGGAAGGAATACTTCGAGGATCTCCTCAATCCCACTGATACGCCTTCCACAGAGGAAGCAGGGTTTGGGGACGAGGGGGATGACTCGCCTATCACAGGGGCTGAGGTCGCCAAGGTGGTTAAAAATCTCCTTGGTGGCCGGGCCCCGGGGGTGGACGAGATTCGCCCTGAGTACCTCAAGGCCCTGGATGTTGTTGGGCTGTCATGGTTGACACGCCTCTGCAACATTGCATGGAGGTCGGGGGCAGTGCCTTTGGCATGGCAAACTGGGGTGGTGGTTCCTCTCTTCAAAAAAGGGGACCGGAGGGTGTGCTCCAACTTTAGAGGGATCACACTCCTCAGCCTCCCTGGGAAGGTCTATGCCAAGGTACTGGAGAGGAGAGTCCGGCCGTTGGTCGAACCTCGGATTCAGGAGGAGCAATGTGGTTTTCGTCCGGGCCGTGGCACATCGGACCAGCTCTTTACCCTCTCGAGAATTCTTGAGGGTTCGTGGGAGTTTGCCCAACCAGTTTACATGTGTTTTGTGGACTTGGAGAAGGCATTTGACCGCGTCCCTCGTTGTTTTTTGTGGGGGGTGCTTCGGGAGTATGGGGTATCGGGCTTGTTGTTACGAGCTATTTGGTCTCTGTACGACCGTTGTGAGAGTTTGGTTCGTATTGCCAACACTCGGTCGGAGTCATTCCCAGTGAGAGTTGGACTCCGCCAGGGCTGCCCTTTGTCACCGATCCTGTTCATAATTTTTATGGACAGGATTTCTAGGCGCAGCCAGGGAACGGAGGGTGTCATGCTTGGTGACCACAGGATCTCATCTCTGTTGCTTGCAGATGATGCTGTCCTGTTGGCTTCATCCAGCAATGACCTACAGCTCTTGCTGGGACGGTTTGCCGCTGAGTGTGAAGCAGCTGGGATGAGAATCAGCACCTCCAAGTCCGAGTCCATGGTCCTCAGCCGGAAAAAGGTGGATTGTCCTCTCCGGGTTGGGGACAGGCTCCTGCCCCAAGTGGAGGAATTTAAGTATCTTGGGGTCTTGTTCACGAGTGAGGGGAAAATGGAGCGAGAGATTGACAGACGGATCGGAGCAGCATCTGCAGTGATGCGGACGTTTGGGAGCTTAGTTCTAAAGCAAGGCTGTCAATTTACCAGTCAATCTACGTTCCTACTCTCACCTATGGTCACGAGCTTTGGGTAATGACCGAAAGAACAAGATCGCGGATACAAGCGGCTGAAATGAGCTTTCTCCATAGGATTGCTGGACTCACCCTCAGAGATAGGGTGAGGAGCTCAGTCATCTGGGAGAGGCTCAGAGTAGAACCGTTGCTCCTCCACATTGAAAGGAGTCAGTTGAGGTGGTATGGGCATCTGATTAGGATGCCTCCTGGACGCCTCCCACTTGAGGTGTTTCAGGCACGTCCCACTGGGAGGAGACCTTGGGGCAGACCCAGGACTCAGTGGAGAGACTATGTCTCCCAGCTGGTCTGGGAACGCCTTGGTATCCTCCCTGGAGAGCTTGAGCAGGTGGCTGGGGAGAGGGAAGTCTGGGCTTCTCTGCTTGAACTGCTGCCTCCGCGACCCGGACCTCCGGAAAAGCGGTAGAAGATGGATGGATGGATGGAACCAAGGCACTTCAACACAGGCATTTATTTTGTAAAAAAAAATAATTAAAAAGTGAAGAAAATTAGAGAACAGTAACCAAGAGAATATTTAAACAAATTTTTTTTAGGGGTATAGGATTCAAAAATTAATAGGAAGTGTAGAGGCCCTTGCTTTGAATGACTTCAGCACATCTGCATGCACAGGACATCACTAGTTTCTCACACTGCTCTGGTTTGATCTTGGTCCATTCTTCTTGCAGTCTCTTCCACAGTTCAGTAAATGTAGTGGTTTTCTTAGCCATTACTTTGTTGCCAAGGATTTCCCAGAGATTCTCTATGGGGTTTAGATCTGGACTCTGGGCTGGTCATTTCATTATTTCAGTGTTGTTAGATTCAAGAAACTGTTTAACCCGTTTTGCAGTGTGATAGGGGGTGTTGTCTTGTATGAAAATTGCAGGCTGATTGGGAGACAACTACAGTGAAAGAACTGCATGTTGCCAAAGGAGGTTCACATAAACACCTGCATTCACCCTGCCATGTAGCTGTACAAGAGGCCCAACTCCTGCTGCAGAAAACATCCCCCATTCTATGACACTTCCTCCTCCAAATTTAACTGACTTCTTTACACACATTGGGTTCAGTCTTTCCCCAGTTTGATGCCGAGCATATTGTTTCCCAAATAAATTGAACTTGCTCTCATCACTGAAGTGCACTTTGGACCAGTTTTCTTCTGTCCACACAACATGCTCCTCAGCAAAGGCAAGTCTAGTCTTTTTATTCGTTCTCCTGATGAGAGGTTCAGTCACTGCAGAGTGAGCTTTGAGTCTAGATTGTCTTAAACAGAGAGACACTGTGTGCCGAGACAGATCCTTGCCCTGTTCAGCAGTGAACTGGTGAACAATTCCAGCTGCAGTGTTGGACCAATTCCCCATTGAAAGTTTTTGCATAATCCTGTCCCCCAAACCAGAGCAGTGTGAGAAACTAGTGATGTCCTATGCACGCAGATGTGCTTAAGTCATTCAAACCAAGGGCCTCTTCACTTCCTATTAATTTTTTAATCCTATAGCCCTAAAGAAACATTGTTGGAATCTTCTCTTCTGACACAGTGGTTACTGTTCTTTAATTTTTCTTACTGATTTTTAGAATAAAGGACCCAAACGCTGGACTTTAGCTCGAAGGTTTATTTGACCTGAACAACACAATTCAGCTTGAGGGCTGAAAAGCAGGCTAAGGTTCAGGCAAAATAACAAGACAGGGATTGACAAACTTTGGAAATAAACACAGGCTGAGCAGAAGCGTGTATTCACACCAACGTTGACCGGGACGTCGCCCCGAATGGGTCTGAAGTTTTCCTGGAAGATCCAGTTTCCTCCTTAAAAAAGGGGGTAGGGAAGAGGTGGGCCCTCTCTGTGGACCGCCACCTTACTGTGGTGGAAAAGTTTGCGTGCCCTAATGCAAGGTTTTTCAACCAGCGTGCCCTGGTAAGTTCAGGTTTCTGTGGGAAATTATCTAATGTTACTTGTTCATCAAAATTAAAAGAAACTAGTGCATACCTGTGCATGCCCGTAGAAACCAAGTATAAACAAGTATTTCTGCATGCCCGTAGAAAGCAGGTGTAAGCAAACATGTCACCACTCGTTCAGTGGTGAGTGGACATCCTGATTAGATTATTTTTTGGAATTTGGGAGGAAACCGGAGCACCCGGAGAAAATCCATGCTTTGCTTGGCATTTTACACATTTGTAGTGTAGACTGCCATTCTTCAAGGTTACACATTTTTACTATGTCAGCATCTCTTTAAAAACAACATTGCTCAGAAAGTGATGCTTTTGCTTAGTTTCTTCATCTTGAGCAAGAATGCGAAGACTGCTTGATCTGCCAACTCTGCTCGCGGCAACATAGAATTGGCCATGGCTGAAGAAATCTCTTGTGCAGAAAACACCAACGCACTGTAAAGACTGACCCTGTGACTTATTCAGTCATGGCAAAGCAGGGTCTTACTGGAAACTGTTTACGTCGCAAGGTGAATGGAAACATGTTGTCAGATGGTGTGAGTGTGACTCGTGGAATCAGGAGAGTGCGTCCAGCATTGACCCCAATCACAGATGTTGCAATGTCAGAAAATTGTACATACATGTTATCATTTTATATAATCAAGTGTATACTATATACTCATCTATGCATATTGTGTTGTTGGGAAATTGCACGTATATATTATCATTTTTATATGACATAAGTTCATTGTACACTGTTTCCTTTTTATACTTGGATAATGAGAAGACTTACTGAGTGTTCTTTATGTGCAAGATTAAAATGTGCCTAGTGTGGGAGAAATGAAGCTGTCTCGTGAGATAAAACAGTGTACGTGATTAAGAGTCTGAGAATAAGGGAAAGTTAATCTTGTTTTCCTATGAAGTGCTTTGTCTATGATTAATTGCAGTTAGGACCTTATGTGATGTACTGCTGCAAGGTCACGGTGTTCTCCCTCCTTGCCGATGTTGGCATATTTCTGTCATGACTGTGTGGGGGTACTCAGCAGATGTTCTTTGTGATTATGTGACCAACAATGTATAAAAATGTCCAAACACTGAAGGTTCTTCAGTGCAGATACGCTGTTAAGAGGTATGCACTCCTTGCAAGTAAAAACTCATGAGAAAAAGTATTCTGTGTCTTGAATCTTTTTGAGGAAATGAACTAATATACGATCATTTGAGTTTTCAGATTCTTGACATACGTGGTGCCGTGACCCGGATGGACAACATCGAAGAGGATGCCAGAGACCGACGCACCCTCCGGGTTAAAATCCATGCATGGTCTGACAACAGCCAGTATTGTCAACCCGACTTCAGGGAAAAACCTGGGGGACAGCTTGGACTTCGGTGTCATCTGGTGACGTCCATCCTCGATTAGGATAAGAAGTAAATAACATCCATTCCTTTTTCTTTTGTTATTGAGACTCTCAATACGTTACAAGAATCTCCTAATCCATCCCGAGTGAGTAATGTAATACTGAGTGAGAGGATATAGTGAGTTACCTATATCCCGGTCGGAGACCGTAAAACCTTTTGTTATTGAGAAAAAGGATACAGTGAGTTTCCTATATCCCGGTCGGGGACCGCAAAACAAATAAAAGTACTCTCAATACGTTACAAGAATCTCCTAGTCCATCCCGAGTCAGTATACACTCTCAATATGTTACAAGAATCTCCTAATCCATCCTGAGTGAGTAATGTAACAAAGAGCCGCAAGAATCTTTTTCAAAATCAATAAGTGAGTGTCGCTTATAAGTCTGAAAAGAGTGTAATAGTAGTATTAATAGTTTGGGTTGAGACACCCGGTCTGGGACCGAAAAAGAATATCAGGTCGCCTAAGAGGTGTAATGGTAGTATAGCGAGTATACTTTTCCTGATAAAAACGAACTAATATACGATCATTTGAGTTTCAGATTCTTGACATGCAACCAACAGGTGAGGCTGCCTATGATCTTTTAGCAAGTCCTGTGGTCTATACAACATCAAATAGACGTCACGTAGACATCATAGGAACATCATAGGACATCATGTAGACATCATAGGAACATCATAGGTGGTCCTATGATCTTTTAGCGAGTCCTATGGTCATGACACACAGATAGACACACAGAGATTTCTTGAATTATACTAGTGCATACCTGTGTGCCCGGAGAAACCAAGTATAAGCATGTATTACTGCATGCCTGTAGAAAGCAGGTGTAAGCAAGGGTGTAAGCAAGCACGTCAACACTCGTTCAGTGATGCCTGCCTTTGATCTTTGATGATGTCATAGCGAGTCCTATGATCGTGATGATTGCCTTTGATCTTTGATGTCATAGCGAGTCCTATAATTTCTGATGATGTCATAGCGAATCCTATGATCATGAGTGATGGCTGCCTTTGATCTTTGATGTCATAGCGAGTCCTATGATCGTGAGTGATGCCTGCCTTTGATCTTTGATGATGCCAGCGAGTGCTATGATCTTTTAGCAAGTCCTATGATCGTAACATCGTGACAGAGATTTCTTGAATTTTATATATACAGTATACTGTATACTGTATATATATAAAAGAGTGATGAGTGATCCCTGCCTTTGATCTTTGACGATGTCATAGTGAGTCCTATGATCTTTGATGATATCATAGCGAGTCCTATGTTCATGAGTGATGACTGCCTTTGATCTTTGATGATGGCACAGCGAGTCCTATGATGCCTGTATTTGATCTTTGATGATCTCATAGCAAGTCCTATGATCGTGAGTGATGCCTATATAGACATCATGTACAGCTCATAGGAACATCATAGGCGATCATGTAGAGATCATAGGCCCTATGATCTTTTAGCGAGTCCTATGATCGTGACACACAGACAGACAGAGATTTTTTGAATTATACAGTGATGTCTGAGAAAGCCATTTCAGTAGAAGATGATAGATACAGAGTGAAGTACGTGGCAGTAATGCACCTGTAAGCTGGGTGCCAACTGCCAATCAAATCTAAAAGAAGAAGAAGCCATTTCAGTAAATCCTGGTTTAAAATGTGCTTTAGTCTAGAACTGCCCTGTATGGGAAACCAGGCCTATGAATCCAGCCTTAAAAACAACTTCCTCACAGATCTATGTAGAAGACACTCAGATGTCCCAAGCTCCTATACTGGGATCTGGGCCCAGCGGCAGGAAGCTTTGTCTTCTTTGGCTACATACACTACTCACAAAAAGTTAGGGATATTCAGCTTTCGGGTGAGAAGAAGATGAACGTCCCATTAGACAGCCATCCAACTTGAAGCTTACCACCCGCACCTCAGACACAGTCCAAGGATGGATAATTTTTTCACACATAAGGAGTTGTTCAGAACTCCTCATACAAAGATATTATCATCATCATCATCATCATCATCATAGCAGTCTGTCGGGGGTGACAATGACTGTTTCATTTAGGTCTGATCAGATTCCTCCACGTAGCTCTGTCCTTCGTCTTCCACTGCCAGGAACTCCTGACCTTGTTAACCCGGGTGACATCCAAGCCAGTATGAGTTGCTTTCTGACTGACCATTTCATGAAACTGCTTGCAAACTATTTGAGTACCGCTATCTTTTGCTGGACTAGCAGCACATTCTTGGCAGATAGAGGTATTATCAGTGGCAAGGACAGGCCAAGACAAACTGACTCCAGTATCTGTTGCAGTGACTGACCGGATGATATGTTTGTTTATCTCTGCTCTTTGTGTAGCGCATGTCATGATGCACCGACTGGCAAAAGTCCACCACAGACCTTGCAACAGATGTGCTTATCTGCCAGGATGTCCAGTCTCACCCTGTGTAACTGGGAGTGGTTCACCACAGGCCTGTGACAGATATTGTTTTTAGTTCTGCCAGGATACCCAGTTTCAGAGTGATGATAATCAAGTCAGTGGCGGTAATGCACCTGTAAGCTGGTTGCCAACCGCCAATCAAATCTAAAAGAAGAAGAAGAAGAAGAAATCTCAGGATGCACCTAAAATGCACTATAACCTTTACAGATGAACTTAATTTGACCTTCTCAAACCTTTTGAATGCACATGTCCAACTGTTCAGTGTTTCAGTACTTTTTGCATAACTTGCTTTTCTCTAACAGGGTACTTAATGGCAAAATTCACAACAGGTGTTTGATCCATGAATCAACCAATAAATTTTCTGGTTCAATTAGAATTGGTATTTAAACAGTCCTCTTCATCATGCTGTTCACATTTTGACATCATGAGACCAAGACAACACCTAACAAATGATCAACAGTATCTCGCCATTGCGAGGCTTCAAACAGGATGTTCTCAGAGGGAAGTGGCCACTGAGCTTAGAGTGTCACAGAGTGTCATCAGCAGGTTGCAGCAAAGATACAGAGAGACTGGAAGAGTCACAGAAAGGCACAGGAGTGGGCATCCTTGGCCACATCCCACGTTGATGACCGCTTCATTGTGAACAGTGCCCTGCGGAACCGGATGATGATGATGAACAACACAGGCCTGATTTCATCTTCATGGATGAAAGTGCTCATCGAGGTTGCATCATTAGGGAGCGGCTGCTGGAGGCTGGGGTACCTCAAATAGAGTGGCCTGCACTTTCTCCAGACCTGAATCCCATAGAAAACCTGTGGGATCAGCTGAGTCGCCGTGGAGAGGCTTGTTAACCCTGCACCCTACAACCTCAATGACCTGAGGGCCGCCTTTCAAGAAGAGTGGAATGCCTTGCCTCAGCAGACAATAAGTTGACATGTGAACAGTATGAGACGTCATTGTCAGGCTGTAATTGATACTCAAGGGCACATGACACGTTATTGAGACACTGACGTTTTTTATTGTGGTATACCCACCACTGTTGTTGGCTTCTGTTTCAATAAATTGTTTGAGATAAGGAAATCACCATTACATGCTTCTACTTAATTGCCCCGCTTTTAATATCACTGTACTGTACTGTACTGTACTTTTGAAATTTCCGTAAATTTCAGCCGTAAGTCAAATATTCCTAACTTTTTGTAAGTATCCATCCATCCATCTTCTACGGCTTAATCCTTTTCAGGTCATGAGGGAAGGAGGGCTGGGGGGTGGAGCCTATCCCAGCATCTTTGGGCGAGAGGCAGGGTACACCCTGGACAGATCGCCAGTCCATCACAGGCCCAACACAGAAAGACACTCAACCATTCACGCTCACATTCATACCTAAGGACAATTTAGGATCCCCAGTTGATGCCAGTTAACCTAACCTGCATGTCTTTGGCCTGTGGGAGGAAACTGGAGAACCCAGAATAAACAAACACAGACATGGGCAGAACACGCAAACTCCACACAGAAGGGTCATCGATGGTCAGGGGGTGGGATTGAGCCCACGATGGTCAGGGGTGGAATCGATCCCATGACCTTCTTGCTGTGCTGACACAGTGCTAACCACTGCACCACTGTGCTGCCCTTTTTGTGAGTAGTGTATGTGAAATGTATATGTGTACCCTAGATTAAACAACATTAAACATTTAAATAACTTGAAGACATGGGCTTAAGCATGAAAACTGAAAAAAAATATGTAGGCTACATTTTATCTTATGGCCCAGGTGTAGTGTGGCCAACTACTGATAGGAGGGTGAGGAGTTCAATAAAGCTGTGAATCCTTAGAAGTCACACGATTTGATTCCGATTTTTGGGGTCACGGTCCAATTCAGAATTGATTTTCGATTCACATTTGGCTCTCAGTTCAGTGCAAAAACCCACTAATCTCAGAAAAAAAAGTCCACTGCACTGCAAAAAAATGCTGACATAAGTTTGAAAGCGTAAGTTTGTGTTGATGTTTTGGGGAGTTATATTTTTTAAAAATTACATCAACTGATTTGTAATAAATTATTGTTAAATTATAAAAGTAGGCTTAGGTTAGTAACTGCTTTTTTATTTATTGAAAACTTCTGAGTTTCAAAAATGAAATTGTACACAAGTGACATAAATTTTGAAAATTTTCCTTTTCAGCCTTTACACAGTGTGTAAGTTTGGTTGCCCTCCAGCATTCTAGAAATATGGGCTATTCATTTAAAAACAAAAGTAAATTCTATTACAAATACTTTGAACTTTAATTTAAATAGTAGTCAATGTACAGTTACCTATACAGTAACCTAATGCAATGAACAAATTCAGCAAGAACTGAATGCAATTGATGATTAAGTAGCATTAATTTTAAATCTGCACAAATATAAACTTAAGTATCTGAATTCTTCAGAGACTTAAAAAACAAATTAAAGTTATAAAATAAAATGAAAGCACCAAAGTGCTGATGTCTCGGTGCCAGAGCCTTGGAGGTATGCGTTCCCAGACCATCACCAAAATGTTATGGGTTCCTCTCTAGCCCAAGGACCACCTCTGGTAAAAAAAAAAAAAAAAAAATCATCCAAATCCATCCTGTAGTTTTGGAGTACACACAGGCACAGTGAAAATAATCTGTAGTTCACATGCTCATACTGTTGACGGCAGCCAAGAGCCACCAACCTGATTTGAACAGCAGCAATCCAAACACAAAAGAAGAGCAGGGTGGTGGACGTTTTAAATGGCGGAAGTGATGGAGGTAAGTGAATACAATGACAATCAAGACAAACAGGAGCTTTTGCTATTTAGTGGCAGAGGAAGAAAACAGATGGGCAAAAAAACAGACATTTGTCAGTCCCTCCAGGATTTCGCTACTCTGCAATTGAATCAATTCATGCAAAATCAGCCAATCAGCGCGACTATTGCACGACCTTGCAACTTTGTCCAATCACCGCAACTTTCCCGCAATTTTGGCCAATCCTCATCAACTTGCGGCAATTTCACTAATCAAATTTGTCTCTGAGTGGAGCTCAAACGCTCAGTCTAACCAGTCAAATGCATCACTGCACTGCGTTCACTTCCATGTTTACAGTGAGTATTAATGGAGCACATCAGCAAAAAAAGTGTGTGATTTAAAAAAAACATTACCCGCAAGGTTTCCAACACGTCCCTTCGTCCATCTACCCCAGCCTGCCGGTGGACGTCTCGCCATGTCTCTGTCCTGACCACGTGTACGAAGTGCTGGCTTTGTGTTGAAAAACGTCCGCCTGCCTCAAAAGCACCCCGTCGCGGGAGTGCACATGAGGACAGATGCCATAAAACCTCAAACAAAACGAGCAAATCTAGCACTACAGCCAGTGTTTGAACATTATATACAGTACCTCACAAAAGTGAGTACACCCCTCACATTTTTGTAAATATTTTATTATATCGTTTCATGGGACAACACTGAAGATATGACACTTTGATACAACGTAAAGTAATCAGTGTACAGCTAGTATAATAGTGTAAATTTGCTGTCCCCTCAAAATAACTCAAGACACAGTCATTAATGTGTAAACCGATGGCAACAAAAGGGCGTACACCCCGAAGTGAAAATGTCCAAATTGTGCCCAATTAGCCATTTTCCCTCCCCGGTGTCATGTGACTCGCCAGTGTTACAAGGTCTCAGGTGTGAATGGGGAGCAGGTGTGTTAAATTCGGTGTTATCGCTCTCACACTCTCTCATACTGGTCATTGGAAATTCAACATTCAATTCAATTCAACTTTATTTATATAGCGCCATTTCACAACAACAGTCATCTCATCGCACTTTCAACTGTAGGGGAAACCCCCACAATTGCAGAAAGACCCCAGCAATCAGGCGATCCCCTGTGAGCAAGCATTTGGTGACGGTGGAGAGGAAAAACTCCCTTTTTACAGGAAGAAACCTCTAGCAGAACCAGGCTCAGGGAGGGGCAGTCATCTGCTGTGACTGGCTGGGGGGGTGATGGGATAGAGAAAATGAAAAGAACAGACATGTAGAGAGCAAACAGCACGATGGGGACTCAATCCATGGGAGAGAACAAACAGACATTAATGACCAGCAAAAAAAAAATATTTCATTGAGAGTGAAGAAAGGAGCGAAGCCCAGTGCATTATTGGAGGTCCTCCGGCTGTCTAAACCTATTAGCTGCATAACTAAGGGAGGGTTCAGAAACACATGATCCCACCCTAATTGTAGGCTATATCAAAAAGGAAGGTTTTAACCCTATTCTTAAAAACAGAGATTGAGTCTGACTCCCAAATCCAGATTGGCAGCTGGTTCGACAGGAGAGGAGCTTGATAACTGAAGGCTCTGCCTCCCATTGTACTTTTGGAGATTTTAGGTATTACAAGTAATCCACCATTTTGGGAGCATAGTGCTCTGTTAGGATAATAGGGTAGTATCAGATCTTTTAAATAAAAAGGGGACTGATTGTTTAGAGCTTTAAAAGTGAGAAGAAGGATTTTAAACTTAATTCTAAACTCTATGGGAAGCCAGTGAAGGGAGGCCAGAACCGGAGAGATATGATCTCTCTTTCTAGTACCTGTTAAAACTCTTTCAGCATTTTGGATCAATTGAAGGCATTTTAAAGCTGTTTTAGGACAGCCTGATAATAAAGAGTTACAATAATCTAATCTAGAGCTAACAAAAGCATGGATCAGTTTCTCAGCATCACTCTGAGATAAGATGCTCCTAATCTTGTCAATATTATGCAAATGATAGAAGGTAGTCTTAGAAACAAATTTAATATGTGAATTGAAAAATAGATCTTGATCAAAAATAACTCCAAGATTCCTCACAGAACTATTTAGAGAAAGAGTAACCGAATCCAAACTAAAAGTCTGATTTGGAAAGGTATTTCTAAGGTTTTTTGGACCAACAAGAATGACTTCAGTCTCATCTGAATTTAATAGCAGGAAATTACAAGTCATCTAAGCTTTGATTTCCTTAAGACAGGCTTCTAACTTGGCTAATTGATTACTATCATCTGGCTTCAGTTGATAGACCGTTCTTAGAGGTCTAACATTTCTACATTGTCTTCAGATTGACTTAAACTGACACAGAGATAGGAGGACTGTCACAGCTTCTACTCTCTCAAATTCTGTCTGAAGACTCTGTAGCTGGTGGATTTGAGAATGATCCCGATGTTGAGAAACAGCCAAAGAGGAGAACAGATAGTGTCTTTTTCTAGGAAATATGAAAAGGAAAAAAAAGACAAAGTGTGTGTACATATAATCAAAAGGCAGCTGTTGTGTCCCGCTAGTCTCCATGGGGAAGGGAGTAGTAGTTTTAGACTAAAATCTAATGCTTAACAACACGTTACTCTGAATGAAATGTTGCTTCTGGAATATAACCCTTTTTTTTTTAGTATTTTGATAGTTTATTGTTTTGTCTTCATTAAACAGCTTTAATTCAATTCAATTCAACATGGCACTTCATGGCAAAGGACTCTCTGAGGATCTGAAAAAAAGAATTGTTGCTCTGTATAAAGATGGCCTTGGCTATAAGAAGATTGCCAACACCCTGAAACTGAATTGCAGCACAGTGGCCAAGCCCATACAGCGGTTTAACAGGACAGGTTCCACTAAGAACAGATCTCGCCATGGTCAACCAAAGAAGTTGAGTGCACATGCTCAACGTCATATCCAGAGGATGTCTTTTGAAAATAGACATATGAGTGCTGCCAGCATTGGTGCAGAGGTTGAAGGGGTGGGGGGGTCAGCCTGTCAGTGCTCAGACCATACGCCGTACACTGCATCAAATTGGTCTGCATGGCTGTCGTCCCAGAAGGAAGCCCCTTTTAAAGATGATGCACAAGAAAGCCCGCAAACAGTTTGCTGAAAACAAGCAGACTAAGGACATGGATCACTGGAACCAATGTCCTGTGGTCTGATGAGACCAAGATAAACTTATTTGGTTCAGATGGTGTCGAGCATGTGTGGTGGCAACCAGGTGAGGAGTACAAAGACAAGTGTGTCTTGCCTACAGTCAAGCATGGTGGTGGAAGTGTCATGGTTTGGGACTGCATGAGAGCTGCCGGCACTGGGGAGCTACAGTTCATTGAGGGAACCATGAATGCCAACATGTACTGTGACATACTGAAGCAGACCATGAGCCCCTCCCTTCGGAAACTGGACCGCAGGGCAGTATTCCAACATGATAATGACCCCAAACACACCTCCAAGACGACCACTGCCTTGCTAAAGAAACTGAGGGTGAAGGTGATGGACTGGCCAAGCATGTCTCCAGACCTAAACCCTATTGAGCATCTGTGGGGCATCCTCAAACGGAAGATGGAGGAGCGCAAGGTCTCTAACATCCACCAGCTCCGTGATGTCATCATGGAGGAGTGAAAGAGGATTCCAGTGGCAACCTGTGAAGCTCTAGTGAACTCCATGCCCAAGAGAGTTAAGGCAGTGCTGGAAAATAATGGTGGCCACACAAAATGTTGACACTTTGGGCACAATTTGGACGTTTTCACTTCAGGGTGTACTCACTTTTGTTGCCAGTGCTTTAGACATTAATGGCCATGTGTTGAGTTATTTTGAGGGGACAGCAAATTTACAGTTATACAAACTGTACACTGACTACTTTCCATTGTATCAAAATGTCATATCTTCAGTGTAGTCCCATGAAAAGACATAATAAAATATTTACTAGAATGTGAGGGGTGTACTCACCTTTGTGAGATACTGTACATCTTCAGAGGTAAAATCATTACTACATCTGGTCAGTGAGCTTTAAAGCTGTGAATCTCTGTTCTGAACATGGACCACTCCCCCCCGCCCGCGCTATAAATGAAAGATGTGTGTCTGAAGAGACAAGTGTATGTCTCAAAACGTGAAGCAGATACAGGTAGGAGTTAGGCACGGAAAGAGAGATAATATTATTGGTATTTTTTTTTAGAAAAACACAGACTCCAAAGACAATACAGAGCAACAGAATAAATTGTTTATTTTTCCTCTCCGCTCAATACTGAGTGGCTGGGGACCGTAGGGAGCTTTCCAAATCTATACTCTTTAACAATGCATTCAATGCAGTTTAGCTGTTGTAATGGATATTCAATTCAGTTCATTCATTCATTCATTCATTCATCTTCTTCCGCTTAATCCTTTTCGGGTCGCGGGGGGGCTGGAGCCTATCCCAGCATCTTTGGGCGAGAGGCAGGGTACACCCTGGACAGATCGCCAGTCCATCGCAGGGCCAACACAGAGAGACAGACAACCATTCACTCTCACAGTCATACCTAAGGACAATTTTAGAATCCCCACTTTTAATGCCAATTAATTCAACTTCATTTATATAGCACCATATCACAACAAAAGTCATTTCATAGCACTTTCAAATGTAGGGAAAACCCCACAATTGCAGAAAGACCTAGCAATCAGACAATCCCGTGAGCAAGCACTTAGCGACGTTGGAGAAGAAAAACTCCCATTTAACAGGAAGAAACCTCTAGCAGAACCGGGATTCCATATTGTCTCACCTTTTAATTTGCCAGAATTGCAAGATAAGGCTTTATTTTCAAAATAAATACAAATTTAACTCACCAGCCAGTGCAGCCGCGAAAAAAGGAAATCTAATAACTATGCCGGACCAGTAGAGGCTGGAGTGCCACTTTTTTACAGCCGCCCATGCTACCATGCCACAGGCACTGAGGCACAGCACCTTGGTGCTTTATATATTTTTTAGTTTTATTTTAGTTTGTTCATTATCAATAGTTTTTGTGTACTTTTAGTCAACAAGATTTGTTTTTTTATTCAATGAAAAGAACACTGCTTCCATTGCTGTCAAAATATGTTAGAAAAAAAAACTCAACTGTGGCTGTCAGGGTGCTGGACAATGAGGTAGCACGTGGTCACGCAAACAAACGTCATCTAAAGACTAGACCATAAACTTTTTTTTTAACCATATGTGGACTAAACTCATTTTTAGATTCTTTTACATTCGTCCTTCGAAATATGTGGCCACCGTCAGCCCGTCTATAAGGCTACAACACCTGAATTTATGTATGATCAGCCCAGTGCTGGCTCAGCCATATCTGCATGGTCAGCTATGGCCAGCCATTTTGTGGAGTGACATAACACGGGGGCATAACTTGCTGAGGGAGCGTAACTAGTTGAAGGGGTGTTGACGGAGTCTGTGAGCTGCAGACGGACCTGTCTCGAATTTCTTGCTGCTCCATTTTTACTTTATTCCAATTGTTTCATCCGACTGCTAGCTTAGTAAGCTACTCTGCGTGGTGCTCCTGCGTCGGCAGCGTCAATGCATAATTGCGTATCGCGAAGCGGCAATACGTGTCACGTGACGGGACCCCGGCACCACTGCAAAAAAAAAAAAAAAATAATAATAATAAATTGATTCTTAATTTTTGTGAATCGGTTCTGGATTGTGTAAAATGAGAATCTAGATTTTTATGTGAATTGATTTTTTTCCAGCACCCGCTCTTGCTCTGTCTGCAGTCTGCATGTCGAAGTGTCCTTGAGCAAGACACTGAACCCCCAGTTGCTCCTGGTGGGTCAGGCCTGTGCATGGCAGCTCCCCGCCATCACTGTGTGAATGGGTGGACAGCAGGATGTGTAAAGCGCTTTGGTCATCCAGAGATGAGTAAAAAAGCGCTACGCAAGTGAACGCCATTTACCATTTATACTTTATTGTAATTCATTTTTTAGCTCTACACATGTGTGTCCATTCTGAATGTGTCCAGGTAGGGGTGGGCTCATCTTTTTGTAGATGTGGAAAGGGAGACTCTAAAGAGGAGGGAAAGGAGTCAACAGCACAGCAATAGTCAACAAAACTACAAGCACCCTTTGTGCAGGTTCCTCTAAGCCTCTGCTGTAGTTCCTGTGGCGAATTGGTCACAGAGGACGTTCTGAATGCTCTGTGTAGGTGTGTGTGTGTGTGTTTGTGTGTGTAGGGGGTGTGTCCGTCTGTCTGCAGAAACACACAACCATCACCGATGGCTGAGACCACCACCGCCATCCCAACATTCACCCTCATCTGCCTCCAAACCAGTCCACGTTTAAAAGGATTAGCGGTCCATCAAACGACACTGCACGCACGCACGCACGCACACGAGCGCGCGGAGTCTGACTGTGGCCGGGAATCCTGATTGGCTGCCGTCTGCCCGAAGTCTCCGATTGACGGAATTAAGCTGACAGCAGACGATCGATCGGCTGGCGTGTGTCGGGTATCGATAGGCAGTGGAGTCACGTGTTTCGGGGGACAGCAGCAGCACATCTGGCCGCGGCTGCACCGTGCAGCAGCCATACTAGCCTACATTCACTGCGGCGAGATGTCGGTCAGTGTGCGCGCGTGCACCACAGACTGAGCCCGTCCCCTCCCCCTCCACATCCTCCCCCAACATTAGCATCATCCTGCCGATGCTTCATATTTCCCTACATAAAACAAACTGAATTTGGGAGGATGATGATGATGACGATGATGATGATGAAGCTGTTGCGGTGCAAGGTGGAGGCTGCAGCTGCGCGCGAGCACGCTGCGAGAGCGCGCGCGCCAGCAGGTATTATGGAGTGTGTGTGCACGAGGTGCAGATGTAGGTTATGCGGGCATGGTGGTGGGGACGAGGATTGTGAATATGATGTGGGAGAGACTCACCCCTGGTCAGGCTGCTTCTGTCCATGTACATCGCGCAGCAAAACACAAATCCGGTCATTAAAGAAACTGTCGGTGCGGGGAGAGAGCGGCTCTCCCGGTCCACAGCAGCCGAAGAAACCGGGTCAGAGCCACGCACATGCAGACATACACGCACACAGACACACACCGGGCCGGATCGGACCCACTGACACACCGACGGATCTGGCCGACAGCAGACCGAAGGGCTGCTGCTTCGGGACCAATAAGTAGGTTTGATCCGCTCGGTTTGATCCAGGGGCTGCCCGGTGTGTGAGCAGTGGGCGGCGGCAGAGAGAGAGAGAGCGAGAGAGAGAGAGAGAGAGAGAGGGAGAGAGACTCCTCCACTAGGGTTGCCTTGACAACCAATTAGGGAGAGGGAGGGATGGAGAGAGAGCAGTAGTGGCCATACAAATATAAATACATGAGACTGTTCACATGGTCATGCAGTCGAAGCAGCCACCAGCAGAAAAAGCTACTACAGGATGAATAATGTAGCAACATGAACCCTATCTTTCTGGTTTAAAAAAATGAAGCCAATGCAGAGGCGCATTAAGCCTGTTTTCCATCAACTATGCAGCAGTTGTTGCCACCAGGTACAAATAAAAGTCTGCAGGAAATTGCATGTTGGATTTGAAAGGATTCTGTGTACCAAGGTATTTTTTTTCTGACAAGTTTTACAAGATACATAGATTTAGCACTGTGGCAGCACAGTTTTACCCTCGGCTGGGGGATCGCGGGGATCATGAGATCGTGGGTTCGATCCCAGCCCCCGACCAACAGTGAGCTGTGTGGAGTTTGCATGTTCTCCCCGTGTTGCGCGGGTTTACTCCGGGATTTCTCCGGTTTCCTCCCGCATACCAAAAACATGTAGGTTTAGGGCGCTCGCGCACGCAGCGACCAGCAGCCGGTGGCTTGTCACCAGACTGCAAACCAAGTCTACCTACGGGTACAAATAAGTAACAAAAAAAAAGATACCAAGATACCATATCTTCTGCTTTTGGTGGTGCCAGCAGTTCACTTAGTTTAGCTACTGGAGAACTTATATGTTGTAGTGGTATTCTGTAATTTATTTATGCTTCAGTTTAAATGTTTAAGACATGATAAATAGTTGTTTACAAAAATTCAGATGATAAGCTGTTATGATCTGGACATTGTCCATGTTTTCTATTATTTTTTGAACTGACACAATTCTGTTTTCATTAGCAGTTTGTGTATCCTTAGTTTCTTATTTCAGCTATTGTTTTCTAGTCTCCCCCGTCTTCTTCTTCTTCTTTTAGATTTGATTGGTGGTTGGCAACCAGCTTACAGGTGCATTACCGCCACGTACTGTACTTCACTCTATATCATCACTCAGGAGCTGTAGTCCTTCTCCCCCGTCATCCTCCCATTCCTCCAGTCATTCACGTCTGTTCTCATTTGACCCCAATTAGTTACCCAGCTGTCCTGTGTTCGTTAATTTCTGTGTCCCTATGTGTTCCAAATTAGTATACAAATGATGTCTGATTTTCCTAGTCGATGCAAATGACAGTATAATTTTCAAGTTATCAATCATTAGAGCATAATTCAAATTTTATTGAACCTCCCAATGATAATTTTTTTGCAAAAATAAAAAAACCCTCAAAATGCACTGTTCCAAAATATTATGCACAACAGAGTTTCAAAACATTTTATTGGTTGTAAAGAACTGAAAATGGTCATTTGTTGAATTTGCAGCATTAGGAGGTCATATGTACTGAAATCAAAAGATATTTCAATCAAAAACATCTTAACAGGCCAAGTTACATGCTAATATAGGACTCCTTCTTTGATATAGCCTTCACAATTCTTGCATTCATTGAACTTGTGAGTTTTTGCTTGCATTTCTTTGTAAGATGTCAGAATAGCCTCCCACAGTTGCTGTTTTGATGTGAACTGCCTCCCACCCTCATAGATCTTTTGCTTGAGGATGCTCCAAAGGCTCTCAATAGGGTTGAGGTCAGGGGAGGATGGAGGCCTCACAATGAGTTTCTCTCCTTTTATGCCCATAGCAGCCAATGACACAGAGGTATTCCTTGCAGCACGAGATGGTGCATTGTCATGCATGAAGGTAATTTTGCTACGGAAGGCACGGTTCTTCTTTTTGTACCATGGAAGAAAGTGGTCTGTCAGAAAGTCTATATACTTTGCCAAGGTCATTTTCACACTTTCAGGGACCCTAAAGGGGCCTACCAGCTCTTTCCCCATGATTCTGGCTCAAAACATGACTTTGCCACCTCTTTGCTGACATTGCAGCCTTGTTGGGACATGGTGGTCATCCACCAACCATCCACTACTCCATCCATCTGGACCATCCAGGGTTGCACGGCACTCATCAGTAAACAAGACTGTTTGAAAATTAGTCTTCATGTATTTATGGGCCCACTGCAACCATTTCTGCTTGTGAGCATTGGTTAGGGATGGCCGAATTGTAGGTTTATGCACAACTGCAAGCCTCTGGAGGATCCTACACCTTGAGGTTCGTGGGACTCCAGAGGCACCAGCAGCTTCAAATACCTGTTTGCTGCTTTATAATGGCATTTTAGCAGCTGCTCTCTTAATCCGATGAATTTGTCAGGCAGAAACCTTCCTCATTATGCCTTTATCTGCATGAATCCATCTGTGCTTTGAATCAGCCACAAATTTCTTCACAGTATGATGATCACGCTTAAGTTTTCGTGAAATATCTAATGTTTTCATACCTCATCCAAGGCATTGCACTATTTGACTCTTTTAGGCAGCAGAGAGATCCTTTTTCTTTCCCATATTGTTTGAAACCTGTTGCATGCGTAACTAGAAAAGCACTCAGCGAGCACATCCCTCCGCCAAGGCTCCTATCATCCATCATGGATCACCTCCAAAATGTAATGGGTTTGTGTGTAGGCCAAGAGCCAGTTCTGGTAAAAACTGCAGCAAAGTTTATCCAGTAGTTTTGGGGGATTCTTGCTAATAAACTGTGAGAAGATAAGAGCCTTGGTGGAGGTATGCATTCTTGGATCATCACCAAAGCATTATGGGTTCCTCTCTAGCCCAAGGGTCACCTCTGGTGAAAATTTCATCCAAATCCATCCAGTAATTTTTGTGTAATCTTGCTGCACAAAGTCAAACAAAGTCCTTGGTGGAGGTATGCACTCTCAGATCATCACCAAAATTTAATGGTTTCATCTTTGGCCCAAGGGCTACCTCTGGTGAAATTTCCATCAAAATCTGTCCAGTAGTTTTTGCATAATCTTGCTAAAAGTCAGACGGACAGACAAACCACCCTGATTACATTACTTCTTTGGCGGAGGTAATAATGTGGAACATCCTTCTTAAACAGTTTTCCTTTAATTGGGCTCACCTGGTAAACTAATTATGGCAGGTGTCTGAGATTGATATCAGTGATCCAAAGAGCCCTGAGACACAATACCATCCATGAGTTTAATTGAAAAACAAAAAATGAAATGTTTATGACACTAAAATCCTATTTGCATAACAATTTGGAACACGGTGTATACCCTCTGTTTTCATTTCTCCCCCATGGCATCATTGCAGAGCATTCCCTTCGGTTCCTCCTCATCATCATATGCACAATGCGAGTGTTTAATCTTTTACTTTTTTGTGTTTGACAGCCACTGAGCTGCATTTATTTTCTTTTACCAATAAACAATGTTACACTGGAGTTCTGCCCGTGCTGCGAGTCCAATTCCTTCCTCATCTGCCGGAGGTGTATCTGACAGAATGATGCCACCAAAAAGGGACCCAGTGGGCATGGACTACAGCGAGTATGGGTTGGCCGAGGTCGAGTGTTGGGTGGCTTAGCTGGTCGAGGGGCTAACTGCAGACGCCTGGTCACCCCACACTCCAGAGTGAGCCATGAGGTTCCTGGAAGCCACGGCCAGAGTGCTTGAGGATTACCCGAGTCTGTGGGAATACCCCAGTCTGAACGGACTGCTCACCTCATTGTCTGACTCCCTAAATTCGCTCCACGGATTGGTGAAAAGCTTGGAGCCTGTGCCGACGAGACAGCGTCCCTTGGCTCCGACGTCTTCAGCCTCTCCTCACCCACCAGCTCCAGCTTTTTTTCCCTCTTGCACCAGCTCCAACGTCAGCAACAGACACTATAGAGCAGGAGGAACGGAGGCAGGTGGAGTCCACACAGATGGAGCTTGAACAAGAGTATAAGTCCTGGCTCACACCAGAACTTGTTTTTCCACCTCGTGGGGACCCACACACCTCAAGGGTCCCAGCGAGGACGCGAGCGCTGAGGAAACACCGCTCCTCCCGGCGTTCCACCGCTACTCCTCCAGCGAAGGCTCCAGCCCCTGCTCCTTGCGGTTTCCCAGCGCTAGCCTCCTCCTCACAGCCCGTTTTCCCCGACCCATCATCGGCTGCCGTTCCCTCCATACCTGTGGAGTGCAATGAGACCTGCAGAGCAGCGGTCCGGGTTGGAAGGGAGGCTCTGGGAGATGCTGCTGACCAGTTCCTAAGCCACTCTGTGGGCTGGAGAGGGAACCACCCTGTGCGCCGGAGCCCAGCTCCAGTACCTGCTCCATTGTGCCTCCCAGCTCCAGTATCTGCTCCATGGCGCTTCCTGGCTCCAGTCCCGGCTCCTTGTCGCTCCTCAGCTCCAGTACCTGATCCACACCACCTCCCAGCTCCAGTACCAGCTCCACCAGCCACCTCTCCTGCAGTATATCTTGAGGTCGTCACCCCGGCAGCAGGAGACCAGGGGTTCAGGCAAGTACCTTTTCATTTAGAAGCACCACATTTGCCCGCGACGCTGCTGAGCTGGCTGTGGTAATGTATCGTCGCTTCCTGTGTTGTTGGCTGTCTGTGTGGTTTGTGGTTAGCTCTCCTCACTCTCCTGAGGATTATTGCCTTTAATTGTATTTTAATTACTTTTTTCCATCTACCGTCACTTCTCACTTCTGTTTAACAAGCCTCTTGCACCTGTGTGCACACTCAGTGTCACCTAATCACCCTCTTTAGCCTTCTGTTCACCTTTCATCAATGTTTGTGTTAGCTTCGGGTTAGCCACTAGCTATGGCTACTAGCTCTCCTTCCCCTTCTCCTCTGGTGTGCTCTGTCTGTCAGATGTTTAGCTACACCTCTGCCTCTTTTAGTGATAATGGTAAATGTAATAAATGTTGGCTTTTTGAGGCGCTCGAGGTGAGGTTGTGTGATTTGGAATCCCGGCTCCGCTGCATTGAAACACTGTCAGTGCCAGTTAATAACGACGAACTCCCCTTAGCTGCAGTGGAGCACCCTAGCTTAGGGTGGCCTGTTAGCTATCCTCCGGCTTCTACCTCTCCTGAGCAGCCAGGAGAGAATGGGTGGGTGATGGAGAGAAGGAAGCATAGTCACAAGCCCCTGGTTCACCGCCAACCTGTTTATGTTTCTATTTGTTTTTCCCTGCTGAGCGACATACCCGCTGAGGAAAAAACTCTGATCATTAGCTTAGTGTGGAATCGGTGTGTAACTTTGCCAAAACAATGTCTGCCTCTGTTGTATTCTCTGGGCCCCTCCCCAATTTGACCAGTGATGACATGTTTAGCCACATGTCATCCTTCAACCGCTGGCTGTCTGTGTGGTGTCCTGCAAACAATGTGAGCTACATAAGCAATTGGAACTCATTTTGTGGAAAACCTGGTCTTATTAGATGAGACAGCGTCCATCCCACTTTGGCTGGTGCATCTCTTTTATCTAACAATCTGGCATCATTTTTATCCAAATTTCCAAAACCTTGACTACTCAGAGTTGGGACCAGGAGGCAGAGTGGCAGTCTTACACGCCCCTCTGCAGCTCCTCTTCATCTGCCACCCCTCAACTTAGCCCATCTCCCCCATCAGAGAATCATTGTCTGCTCCATCCATCCATCCATACATCCATCTTCTTCCGCTTAATCCTTTTTGGGTCGCGGGGGGAGCTGGAGCCTATCCCAGCGTCTTTGGGCAAGAGGCAGGGTACACCCTGGACAGATCGCCAGTCCATCGCAGGGCCAACACAGAGAGACAGACAACCATTCACTCTCACATCCATACCTAAGGACAATTTAGAATCCCCAGTTTTTTGATGCCAATTAACCTAATATGCATGTTTTTGGCATGTGGGAGGAAACCGGAGAAATCCCGGAGTAAACCCACGCGGACACGGGGAGAACATGCAAACTCCACACAGATCCCTCCAAAGTAAATAAAAATATAATGTATAAGCATCCCAAAGTGATTAACCACTTGCACTCCGTTGTTCCGCGGGCGGGCAAGTCTCTGCGTCCTAGGACGCATGAGGGCGCACAAGAGCGCCCTCGTGCGCGCTTGGACGCATGACGCATGATGGTGGTGATGGTGATGTAGTGGCGTCCAAGCGCCACTCAAAAAAAAACTGCAGAGACAGCCGCGAACAGATTAGTTCATCTGATTGACCTCTCATTCGACTAATAAGAGCCTTGAATTGGGTTTCTGAAACCTTGAAGAGCCAATGAATGAAAATCTAGGAAGGAGGACCCGCCTACTGTGAACGCAGGAGCCAATTGAAGCACAGAAATTCAGGCTGGGTGAAGAGAGATTTACTGTTGCAACAGATGAAAACAAAGGACGCTGGACAAATCTACAACAGACCCAGCAGCATGGAGACCACCCACAAGTGGGACCTGCACTCATTCCAGCAGAATAGACGTTTAGGATTCTCTTCCGTCATCATAGACCGACGACAAAGGTCGTAAATCATTCACCAAAACCGCAATAATGGAATTATGTTTTGATCGGGATCCACGAGCCGAGCAGCGTCGCGTTCGTCTTACAATGGGGAAGACAAGTTCGCCACGACTCTGCTGCTGTGAAGAGGTAAGGTGTTATAAGCTAAATTATTATTTCTCCCTGAAAACTGTAATCCAAAAATGACTTTTGACCGATCGGTAAATTACAACTGTACTGCGCACGAAGTACGAGCGCCGCAATAAACGGTTCATTTGCCGTGTTCGGACCGTGAACGCCCCCCCCCCCCCGCTGCAGAAGAGGAGCGGGGGTGGCTGTTCACGGTCCGAACGCCCCCGGTTCGCGGGGGGAAGCGTATGAGTCTATTCCTTCATGTAGCGATGGCCGTCTTCTGCAGCGGGGGGGGAGGGACAACCCCCCCCCCCACACACACACAGTAGCGAGGGGGGGGGCGCTGTGAAAACATGCAAGGAGTGTAATCCATCATGTGGCGAGGGCCGAACTCCCGTCTTTTTTAGTGGGGAGGGGGACAACCCCCCCCCCCCCACACACACACACACACACAGACACAGCCCTGAGTGTGACCTTTCATTAGAGCCCAAAATGAAGATTCCACATTGAATTATTCAAAAGTTACAGATGTTTTTCCAAACTGTGCCATTTGGCACAATTTGGCACAGTTCCAAAATGCCTGGGAACTACCTGAGAACAAAGCTGTGTAAAATATTCATTTTTTGTGGTATTGTTACCAAATTTGGATCTCAGCTGGATAACACTTGGTTCTACATTTCTGTTGCATTTTCCAGCCGAATCGGACAGCTGTGTGTTATTTGCAAGCATTTGTATCCCAAAAAACACCGTGTCCAAATTTTTTTTCTTCAAGTTCAGTATGTTTAGATGACTGTAACTCAGTGGCCGGAGCACGTTGAGAGATTATGTTTTTTTTGCCAAAAATTTCAAAGAGTTTTCTTTTAAATGAGACCAACCCCATGAAGATGCTGCAAAGGGTTGAAGAACAGCTTTCAATTTAGTTTGGGCACGTTATTTTTTGGCATTTTTAGGAAAATTGCCCGGAGTGCAAGTGGTTAAACAAAAAGTTGGTAAAACTCAAATTAAACATGAAGCCTCTAAATTTAATGACTTGGCCTCTGTTCCTCCTCATAATTTAAAAATTAAATGCGGTTTATTAAATATTAGGTCTCTAACTCCAAAGTGTCTGCTAGTCCATGATCTGTTAATTGATCATCAGATTGATTTAATATCCCTTATAGAGACTTGGTTAGGGCAAGAGGATTATGTTGGTTTAAATGAATAAACTCCCTCTGGTTACTTAAACCATGAAAATCCCAGAAGTTCTGGTCATAGAGGAGGAGTAGTAACAATGTACCATTCCAAATTACTAGTTAATGTAAAGCAAAAAACATGTTATAATTCCTTTGAGGGCCTAGTCCTCAGTATTGGGCATATTAGCAATTTTAGGTTAAACCCAGTTTTATTTGCCATAGTTTATCATCCTCCCTCAGCCTACTCAAGAGTTTTTTTCCAAATTTGCCAAATTCTTTGCGGATTTAGTGCTGAAATTAGATAGAATAATTATAGTAGGGGACTTTGATATACATGTAGATGAAGATAGTGATTGACTTCATATGGCATTTAATTCAATATTAGAATCGATGGGGTTTTCTCAGAAAGTAGGAAATTCTACCCATTATCTCCACCACATGTTGGACCTTGTTCTGACATGTGGCATTGAAATAGAAAATCTGGCAGTGTCTCCTCATAACCCTGTACTGTCAGACCATTATTTGTTAACTTTTGATTTTACTATTTCTGACTGGCTCCTAAATAAAAATTTTACTACAGTAGATGCCTCTCAGATGACGCTGTTACCAAATTTAAGCAGATTGTTTCCTCAATGCCATGTGTCAACACAATGGAGATACTATAAGCTATGGAGAGCTTGCTCCTCCTGCAATTGATAGCATAGTAGATAGTGTTACAGCTTCTCTGCATCAGACTCGAGACATGGTGGCCCCTTTAAAAAAGAAAAAGTCTAATCAGAGATTTCTAACTCCTTGGTTCAACACAGAAACTCATGGCTTAAAAGAGAAAACTCATCAATTAGAAAGAAAATGGTGCTCCATTAAATTAGAAGAAATCTATTTAGCTTGGAGAAATCATCTTCTAATTTAAAAAAAAAAAAAAAAAAACCTCTTAGGAAAGCTAGAACAAGTTACTATTCTGCATTAATAGAAGAGAACAAGAATAATCCCAGGTTTCTTTTCAACACGGTAGCCAGGCTGACAAAGAGTCAGGATGCTGTCAAACCTAGCATTCCCTTAGAGCTTACTAGTCAGGGTTTTATGAACTTTTTCAAAAATAAAAATTCACCTATCAGAGATAAAAGCAGTCAGATTCTTCCCACCGTTAACTTAAATACAGTAACTACTACAACTCCTTCAACTGATATCTGTTTGGATGAGTTTACTCCAATTGACCTTTTAGAGTTAGATAAAATAATTTCCTCATCCAAGCCTTCAACTTGTCTTTTAGACCCTATTCCTACCAGTAAAGCGGATGATAAAATAAAGACAGCGATGGAGTTTTAAGTTGGTTTATTGAATCATACCGCCTTCATCGGAACACCTCCCCAGCCCTCGTGCTGCAGGCTGAGGTGATGTCCTCAGGCTCTCAGACAAAGAGACACGGTGTGCGTGTCCAGCAGCAGCAGTTGAAGAGTGAATGAGAGAATGAACATGAAAATCAGACAGCTTATATACTCAGCTCAGACAATACAGCAAAGACATTCACAGCAGTCAATCTGGGCATTTGCATATCAGAGGTACAGACAGGATGCATGAACACAATGCATGGATGACACTTTAACCTCACAGCTGTAAACGCAGCATGCAGCGGAAAAAACCCAGGAGTGCGAGCTGACTGTCTCTGTGTGTTGTGGGGGGGTTGAATTCAACCCGCTACACCAGGTTATTTAAAGAAGTCTTCCCATTTATTGGTAGTGCTATTCTTCAAATAATCAATTCTTCATTAACATTAGGCCATGTACCGCAGGCTTTTAAAACTGCTGTAATTAAACCCTTACTTAAAAAGCCAACACTGGATCCAAGAGTTTTAGCTAACTATAGACCAATCTCTAATTTGCCTTTCATTTCAAAAATCTGAGAAAGAGCTATCGCCACACACTTATTTGACCACTTGCAGGGTAATGGTTTATTTGAAGAGTTTCAATCTGGGTTTAGAATCCTTCATGGTACTGAAACAGCTTTAGTGAAGGTCACTAATGACCTCCTTATCGCATCTGATAATGGACTTGTGTCTATACTTTTCCTTTTAGACCTTAGTGCAGCTTTTGATACTATTGATCATAATAATTTACTTGATAGATTAGAACATCATGTTGGACCTAAGGGAACTTCGTTGCAGTGGTTTAGATCTTATTTGATAGGTTCCAGTTTGTTCATGTCAATAATGAGTTTTCTTCCAACTCAAAGCTGTCACGGAGTTCCACAGGGATCTATGCTAGGCCCTATTCTTTTTAGTTTATATATGCTTCCACTAGGCAACATTATTAGAAAGCACTGTATACATTTTCATTGTTATGCAGATAACACACAATTATACCGGTCAATGAAGTCAGATGATTGTAATCAATTAGCCAAATTAGAGGCCTGTCTTAAGGAAATCAAAGCTTGGATGACTTGTAATTTCCTGCTATTAAATTCAGATAAGACTGAAGTCATTGTAGTTGGTCCACAAAACCTTAGAAATACCTTTCCAAATCAAACTCTTAGTTTGGATGCAGTTACTTTTTCTCTTAATAGTTCTGTGAGGAACCTTGGAGTTATTTTTGATCAAGATCTGGTTTTTTTTTACTCCCTTCATGGATCGTCACCTTATAGTGGTGGTGGTGGTGGTGGGGGGGGGGGTGCGTGCCCCAGTGATCTCAGGAGCTATGTTGTCCGGAACAATTTGCCTCTGATAGGGTCACCCAAGACAAACTGGTCCTGGGTGAAGGGCCAGACTAAGAACGATCCAACAGACTCTCATGATAAATACCAGAACAAGGATTCAGTGTACCCCGCCCGGTATGGGGTTACTGGGGCCCCACCCTGGAGCCAGGGCTGGGGTTGGGGCTCGATGGCTAGCATCTGGTGGCCGGGTTTCCACCCATGGAACCCGACCGGGCTCAGGCCAAAGGAGCTACATGGGTTCGCCCTCCAGTGGGCTCACCATCTGCAGGAGGGATCATGGGGGTGCGGTGCTATGTGGATCAGGTGTCAGTCAAAGGCGGAGACCTTGGCGAACTGATCCAAAGCTTTCTAAACTGGCTTTTGGTACGTGGAATGTCACGTCTCTGGTGGGGAAGGAGCCTGAGCTGGTGCATGAGGTTGAGAGATACCAGCTAGATATAGTCGGCCTCACCTCAACACACAGCTCCGGTTCCGGAACCAGTCTCCTGGAGAGGGGCTGGAGCTTGGCCTTCTCTGGAGTTGCCCTGGGCGAGAGGCGACAAGCAGGGGTGGGTATTCTTGTATCCCCCCACCTTGCTGCCTCTATATTGGAGTTTTCCCTGGTGGACGAAAGGGTTGCTTCCCTGCACCTTCGGGTTGGGAAACGGGTCTTGACCATCATGTGTGCCTATACACCAAATGATGTTTCAGAGTACCCACCCTTTTTGGAGTCTCTGACTGAGGTGCTGGAGGGTGTTCCTCTTGGAGATGCCATTGTCCTACTGGGGGACTTCAATGTGCACGTGGGCAATGACAGTGAAACCTGGAAGGGGGTGATTGGGAGGAACGGCCAGCCCAATCTGAACCCGAGCGGTGTTCAGTTATTGGACTTCTGTGCTAACCACAGTTTGTCCATAACGAACACCATGTTCAAGCATAAGGGTGTCCATATGTGCACCTGGCACCAGGACACCCTAGGTCGCAGGTCGATGATCGATTTTGTTATTGTGTCATCAGACCTGCGACCGTATGTCTTGGACACTCGGGTAAAGAGAGGTGCAGAGCTGTCAACTGATCACCACCTGGTGGTGAGTTGGATTCGATGGCGGGGAGGATGCCATTCAGACCTGGTAGACCCAACCGTATAGTGAGGGTGTGCTGGGAACGTCTGGCTGAGGCCCCTGTTCGGGAGGTCTTCAACTCCCACCTCTGGAAGAACTTCAACCACATTCCAAGGAAGTCTGGAGACATGGAGTCTGAATGGGCCATGTTCTCCACCTCTATTGTTGAAGCAGCGGCCCAGAGCTGCAGCCGCAAGGTCGTCGGGGCATCTCGTGGTGGCAACCCCCGAACCAAGTGGTGGACACCAGTGGTGAGGGGGGCCATTAAGCTGAAGAAGGAGTCCTATCAAGCTTGGTTGGCTTGTGGGACTCCCGAAGCAGCTGAGGTGTACCGGCAGGCCAAGCGGAGTGCCGCTCAGGTGGTTGCTGAAGCAAAAACTCAGGTATGGGAGGAGTTCGGTGAGGCCATGGAACAAGACTTTTGGTCGGCCTCGAAGAGATTCTGGCAAACTGTCCAGCAGCTCAGGAGGGGGAAGCAGCTCCCTGTCCACACTGTGTATGGTGCGGATAGGGCGCTGTTGACTTCGACTGGGGATATCGTCGAGCGGTGGAAGGAATACTGTTAAGGATCTCCTCAATTCCACTGATACACCTTCCACAGAGGAAGCAGGGCTTGTGGGCGAGGGGGATGACTCGCCTATCACAGGGGCTGAGGTTGCCAAGGTGGTTAAAAATCTCTTTGGTGGCCGGGCCCTGGGGGAGGATGAGAGTCGCCCTGAGTACCTCAAGGCTCTGGATGTTGTAGGGCTGTCATGGATGACACGCCTCTGCAACATTGCGTGGAGGTCAGGGGCAGTTCCTTTGGCATGGCAAACCGGGGTGGTGGTTTCTATCTTCAAAAAAGGGGACCAGAGGGTGTGCTCCAACTTTAGAGGGATCACACTCCTCAGCCTCCCTGGGAAGGTCTATTCCAAGGTACTGGAGAGGAAAGTCTGGCCGTTGGTTGAACCTCGAATTCAGGAGGAGCAATGTGGTTTTCGTCCTGGACGTGGCACATCGGATCAGCTCTTTACCCTCTCGAGAATTCTCGAGGGTTTGTGGGAGTTTGCCCAACCAGTTTACATGTGTTTTGTGGATTTGGAGAAGGCATTCGACCGCATCCCTTGTGTTTTTTGTGAGGGGTGCTTCGGGAGTATGGGGTATCAGGCTTGTTGTTATAAGCTATTCGGTCTCTGTACGACCGTTGTGAGAGTTTGGTTCGTATTGCCAACACTCGATCGGACTCATTCCCAGTGAGAGTTGGACTCCGCCAGGGCTGCCCTTTGTCACCAATCCTGTTCATAATTTTTATGGACAGGATTTCTAGGCACAGCCAGGGAATGGAGGGTGTCATGCTTGGTGACCGCAGGATCTCATCTCTGTTGTTTGCAGATGATGTTGTCCTGTTGGCTTCATCCAGCAATGACCTACAGTTCTTGCTGGGACGGTTTGCCACTGAGTGTGAAGCGGCTGGGATGAGAATCAGCACCTCCAAGTCCGAGTCCATGGTCCTCAGCCGGAAAAAGGTGGATTGCCCTCTCTGGGTTGGGGACAGGCTCCTGCCCCAAGTGGAGGAGTTTAAGTATCTTGGGGTCTTATTCACGAGTGAGGGCAGAATGGAGCGAGAGATAGACAGACGGATCGGAGCAGCATCTGCAGTGATGCGGACATTGTACCGGTCTGTTGTGGTGAAGAGGGAGCTGAGTTCTAAGGCAAAGTTGTCGATTTACCAGTCAATCTACGTTCCTACTCTCACCTATGGTCACAAGCTTTGGGTAATGACTGAAAGAATGAGATCGCGGATACAAGTGGCTGAAATGAGCTTTCTCCGTAGGATTGCTGGACTCACCCTCAGAGATAGGGTGAGGAGCTCATTCATCTGGGAGAGGCTCAGAGTAGAACCACTGCTCCTCGACACTGAAAGGAGCCAGTTGAGGTGGTATGTGCATCTGATCAGGATGCCTCCTGGACGCCTCCCACTTGAGGTGTTTCGGGCACGTCCCACTGGGAGGAGACCCCGGGGCAGACACAGGACTCGCTGGAAAGACTATTTCTCCCAGCTGGTCTGGGAATGCCTTGGTATCCTCTCTGAAGAGCTGGAGCAGATGGCTGGGGAGAGGGAAGTGTGGGCTTCTCTGCTTGAACTGCTGCCTCCGTGACCCGGACCTCCGGAAAAGTGGTACACGATGGATGGATAGATGGATGGATTTTAATTTACATATTAAACTTGTTTCTAAGACTACCTTCCATTATTTATGTAATATTGCCAAGATTAGGAGCATCTTGGCTCAGAGTGATGCTGAGAAACTAATCCACGTTTTTGTTAGCTCTAGATTAGATTATTGTAACTCTTTATTATCAGGTTATAATAAAACATCTTTAAAAAGTCTTCAGTTGATCCAAAAATGCTGCAGCAAGAGTTTTAACACGTACTAGAAAGAGAGATTATATCTCTCCAGTTCTGGCCTCCCTTCATTGGCTTCCCATAGAGTTTAAAATTAAGTTTAAAATCCTTCTTCGTACTTACAAAGCTCTAAATAATCAGGCCTGTAGAAGAGCTTGGAATAACGAGGCGATGTGACTTATAAACGAAAGTTTATTATCAGCTTCGCTCCTCTAACAAGTCTCATCTTGTGCAGCAGCACAAGTAGTAAGAGAGCAAACACATTCGGCTCTGTGTACTTATACTCACACACAACAAAAGACATGCATATCAAAGCTGACATCCCCCATTAACTTATTTCCCCTCCTTTGTCTCCGTACCCCTCCACCTGGCCCTGGGAGGTCAGGGCGACCTATCTGGTCTCCACCGCAGTGCCTCGGATGCTCTTTGATCTTCACTGGCGGTTGAGACCCTTTGTCCTGTTCTGAGGTGTGAAGTCGCTTTACATATGTAATCACCAAACATTCTCACATGCTTATACATATGTAGGTTATGGGATATATGATTAATATAGACGACAGCCCCCCCCCCCCAAACGACTAAGAAAAGGACAATAGAAAAATTCACAGTTTAAGATAATTATTATGACATACTAACTGCTACACCTCTTGACAAAGAAGAAACTTTCCAGCAGCTATGCTCCTGTAGAGAATTCAGTGGTAATCATAACAGCATAGTAATATCACAAGTCAGTCCTAAACTGTTACAGCACAATAGTGAACAACTTTTGAGTAGTTTGCATCAGTCCCTGTGCCGTCTGGGTTTTAATCTTCTCCTGAATCTGCTGTGGGTCCGCTTGGGCGTCCTGGTGGGACCTTCCTGTAAGGAATCTGCAGCTTGGGAAGGAGAGTGATTATTTGTTCCCTGCAGGGGGGCTGAGTCTCTTCTCTTGGGGGGTCTACCCCGCCGAGGTGCTCTCGCCAACCGTGCAGGCTCATCTCTCAACAAGAAGGCAGGTTTAAGTCTGTCAATGCTGTCTGTTTCTTTTCTGTCCCCAAAATCAAGCACAAAATGCTCATCAACAGGTTCCAGCACTCTGAATGGTCCATCGTATGGTGGGCGGAAGGTTGGTTTTAAAGCTTCATGCCTAACAAAAACGAATTCAGCGTTTTTTAAAGCTTGGGGGACAAAAACCCGTGGAAAAGAGTGATGTGCCGGTCCGGGGAGAGAGTCCGGTCTGTTGCTGCCTAAAAACCTCGGGGCTGGAAGATGCCCTGGCTCTAGGTTCTCTGGTAAAAATTCACCTGGGAGCCTGAGAGGTTGTGCAAAAACTAATTCTGCTGGGGAGGCGTCTAGATCCTCTTTAGGTGCAGCACGCAACCCCAATAAAACCCAGGGAAGTTTATTTACCCAATTTGTATCCGTTAGTGAGGCTCTGAGGGCGGCCTTTAAAGATCTGTGAAAACGCTCGCATAACCCATTAGCCTGAGGGTGATAAGCGGTGGTGCGGTGAATTGTCGCTACTAAGCTGCTGGCCATGGCTGACCAAAGCTCCGAGACAAATTGAGGCCCCCTATCGGACGTGATGTCCGATGGGACGCCGAAACGTGCCACCCAGTTTGTCAAAAAAACGCGAGCGACTTCCTCCGCTGTGGTTGACGCCAGAGGGACCGCCTCAGGCCAGCGCGTAGTGCGGTCTATCACTGTTAACAGATGTGTGAAACCTTGGGAGGAAGGTAGTGGTCCCACGAGGTCGACACGAACGTGGTCGAACCTTCTAGCAGGGATTCGAAAAGGCTCTAGAGGGGCTTTTGTGTGTTTGTGTATTTTGGCGTGCTGACAAGAAATGCAAGTCTTTGCCCATTCTTTTACGTTTTTGCGCAGGCCAGGCCACACAAACTTTTCGGCGACCATTTTAACCGAAGCGCGTACACCTGGGTGCACGAGGGAGTGAATTGAGTCGAAAATACGGCGGCGCCATGCAGCTGGGACTACCGGGCGAGGTCGGCCGGTTGAGATGTCGCATATTAGGGGGGGGCACACCGTCGCGTAAACCCCTTTCCTCCAGCCTTAACCCTGTTGGTCCAGACAGGAGTGCGCGCACGTCCGTGTCACTACTTTGCTCCTCCGCCATGGCTGCATAATCTATCCCTACGTGGATTGGGGCTGCGTATGTGTCCGCGTTGGCGAAGAGTTCTGCGGCTGAAGTAGTATAATCTGTCTCCTCGCGCTCTGGCGATGTCACAGCGCGAGAGAGGCAGTCTGCTACCACGTTAAGTTTGCCTGCCACATGTCGGATGTCTGTGGTGAACTCTGAAATAGCAGCTAGCTGTCTTTGTTGTCTGCCTGACCACGGTTCAGAAATTTTAGCCATCGCAAAGGTGAGCGGTTTGTGGTCTACAAAAGCCGTGAAACGCCGCCCCTCCAACCAGAACTGGAAGTGGCAGATGGATAAATGAAGCGCTAGCAGCTCCCTGTCAAAGGTGCTGTATTTACGCTCAGTTTGGTTTAGCGATTTGCTGAAAAATGCCAAAGGTTGCCAGGTTCCGCCTACGTGTTGTTCTACAACCGCTCCTATGGCCAGGTCTGAAGCGTCTGTGGTTAGCGCAATGCGGGCCGAGGGATCAGGGTGAACCAACAATGTGGCATTAGCTAGGGCAGTTTTTACTTCCGCGAAGGCGCGTTCGCACTCCGGGGTCCATTCGACCGCGTTGGAAGGTTTTTGTTTTCTGAGCGCGTCATATAGGGGCTGCATGAGCTGAGCTGCGCGGGGGAGGAAACGGTTGTAAAAATTAACCATTCCCAAAAATTCTTGCAGCGATTTGACCATTTGTGGCCGTGGGAAATTTTTTACTGCGTGAACCTTGTCTGGCAGTGGGACTGCCCCCTTCGGTGAAACTCTGTGTCCCAAAAAATCAATTTGTGACACGCCGAATTTGCATTTGGCTGGATTGATTATTAACCCGTGCTCTTCTAGTCTCTGAAAAACCATAGTGAGATACTGTTTGTGCTCTTCCTCAGATGAGCTGGCTACCAGCATATCGTCGAGGTAGACGAACACGAAAGGGAGGTCACGTAATACTGCGTCCATCATCCACTGAAAGGTTTGAGCAGCGCCTTTGAGGCCAAAAGGCATCCGCAAAAATTCAAAAAGACCGAAGGGGGTTATTACAGCTGTTTTAGGAACGTCTTCTGCTCGAACGGGGACTTGATGATAGCCGCGGACCAGGTCTATTTTTGAAAAAATGCGCGCGCCCGCCAGATGTAGTGAAAAATCTTGGATGTGAGGAATTGGGTAGCGGTCATGCGCTGTTGCATTGTTTAATCTGCGGTAATCGCCGCACGGTCTCCAAGAACTGTCGGATTTCGGGACCATGTGAAGCGGTGACGCCCAGGGGCTTTTTGACCGCCTGATAATGCCTAGTTTTTCAAGGGTGGTAAACTCGTCCCGAGCTATGGCGAGCTTGGTCGCGTCTAAGCGCCGAGCTTTGGCGAATACGGGTGGGCTCGTTGTGGGAATAAAGTGTTCGACCCCGTGCTTAGCCGCTGTAGCTGAGAATTTGGGAATTGTGAGTGCTGGAAATTGGGTGAGGAATTGATCAAACTTACCTCCTGCTGTAGTGACGCTGGCCTGCACGGGTGGTGGAAAAACTCGAGCTGAGCAGGGAATAGAAGCAAAGGACAATGCATTAACCAAGCGTCTGTTCGCTAGATCGACTAATAACCCATGTGCACACAAAAAATCTGCGCCCAACAAGTTAAAACTCACCGCCGCTACAACAAATGTCCATCTGTAGTTGCGGCCATGGATGCGGAGGGGCAGATTCCTTTCGCCAAAAGTGTCGATGATGGAGCCGTTGGCTGCCACCGCTCCATTGCCCCGGGGGCCCATGGCCCGGTCTGCTTGGGAGGGCATGATAAAACACAGTTGAGCTCATGTGTCAATGAGGAACAGCTTGCCGGTGTGTCCGTCCGTCACATATAGAAGCTTGCTTTTTTCGCCGAGAACTGCCGCTGTTAACGGTTCTCGGCTTTGGCGTTTTCCCGAAATCGTGAATTTGCAGGGGGGAAGGCATTTGTAAGCCTTCTCGGCGAAGCGGTGGTGGTAATAACAGACGTCGCTCCATCTGTTACGTCTTGGCCGTGTCGCTGCCATGGCGGGCGGATTCTGCTCAGTGGTTTGTGGCTCCCCGTGGCTCCGGGCATCGGCGTTGAGGTCTGCGGATGCTGCTGTAGGTGTCTGTTCCCTGCAGGCGTTGACGAGTCGCTGCGCTTCGTGAGCCAGCGTGCGGAAGTCTTGCTGGGTGCTGCATCGCATGTTGGCGAGTGTCCCTCTCATGTGTGGCGGCAGCGTACTGAGGAATATAAATTGGAAGAGGAAGTTGTCATTGTCCTCTTCTTTGAGCTGCAGCAAGTCCTCCATGAGGGCCTTGGGTCTGCATCCTCTGTGGCCGTAGACCGCCAGGATCCTCTCGGCTCTCTCCTCGGCAGAGGGGACGAAATTCGCCACGATGGTCGCTTTCAGTTCTCTATATTTGTCCTGGGCCGGCGGCCACTGGATTATGCTCCGCGCACATCTCGAAGTGGCGGCGTCGAGTTTGGCGACGATGTGATAAAACTTTGTATCGTCAGCCGTTATGCCCGCAAGTGCAAACTGGGCTTCAGCTTGCTGAAACCACGAGGTCAGGTCTTCCTGCCAGAAGTCCGGCAGCTTGACGGTGACGGCGTTTGTGTGGGCCGTCCCTGATGTGTCCGCAGGGTAAGAGTGCCTTCCTTCGGCTCTCGCAGCGGCGCTGGTGCTCGGTTGAGCCCTCTCTGTCACTTCTGCCGTGGGGGAACGTCGTCCATCTGTTCCCCTGTCTGCATGGGCGCCGGCGTCTGCCTGGGTCGCCACAGATGAGTCGATCGCGGGGGAACGCCTCTGGTCCATCCTCGCGTCAGGGTCACCAGTGTAGAAGAGCTTGGAATAACGAGGCGATGTGACTTATAAACCAAAGTTTATTATCAGCTTCGCTCCTCTAACAAGTCTCATCTTGTGCAGCAGCAGAAGAAGTAAGAGAGCGAACACATTCGGCTCTGTGTACTTATACTCACACACAACAAAAGACATGCATATCAAAGCTGACATCCCCCATTAACTTAATTCCCCTCCTTTGTCTCCGTACCCCTCCACCTGGCCCTGGGAGGTCAGGGCGACCTATCTGGTCTCCACCGCAGTGCCTCGGATGCTCTTTGATCTTCACTGGCGGTTGAGACCCTTTGTCCTGTTCTGAGGTGTGAAGTTGCTTTACATATGTAATCACCAAACATTCTCACATGCTTATACATATGTAGGTTATGGGATATATGATTAATATAGACCACAAGGCCCCTTTTTATTGAAAAGATCTGATACTACTCCGTTATCCTAACAGAGCATTATGCTCCCAAAATGCAGGATTACTAGAATCTCCAAAAGTACAATGGGAGGCAGAGCCTTCAGTTATCACGTTCCTCTCCTGTGGAACCAGCTACCAATCTGGATTCGGGAGTCAGACTCGATCTCTGTTTTTAAGAATAGGGTTAAAACCTTTCTTTTTGATATAGCCTATAATTAGGGAGGGATCATGTGCCCCTTAACCCTCCCTTAGTTATGCTGCTAATAGGTTTAGACAGCCGAAGGACCTCCAACAATGCACTGGGCTTCACTCCTTTCTTCACTCTTAATGAAATATTTTTTGTTTTTGCTGGTCATTAACATCTGTTTGTTCTCTCCCATATATTGAGTCCCCGTCATGCCGTTTGCTCTCTACATGTTTGTTCTTTTCGTCTTTTTCTCTATCCTCTCACCCCCCCCAGCCAGTCGCAGCAGATGACTGCCCCTCCCTTAGCCTGGTTCTGCTGGAGGTTTCTTCCTGTTAAAAGGGAGTTTTTCCTCTCCACCGTCACCAAGTGCTTGCTCACAGGGGATCGCCTGATTGCTGGGGTCTTTCTGCAATTGTGGGGGTTTCCCCTACAATTGAAAGTGCTATGAGATGACTGTTGTTGTGAAATGGCGCTATATAAATAAAGTTGAATTAAATTGAAAAATTGAATTTATGTTCTACCATTATTTTTTAAATGACTTGCCTTGCTCCTAGTGGGGGGGACCCAATCACACTCCCCACCAGTCTCTGCTACTTATGACTGTGGTGTCACCTCACTTGTTGTGTTCAGAGCAAAAGGCTCCTATGTTATTTTCAGAGCAAAAGGCTCCCATATTGTTATCTTCAGAGCAAAAGGCTCCAATGTTATGTTCAGAGCAAAAAGCTCCCATGTTATTTTCAGTGCAAAGGGTTCCTATGTTATTTTCAGAGCAAAAGGCTCCTATGGTGTTTTCAGAACAAACAGCTCCAATGTGGTTATTTTCAGAGCAAACAGGTTCGTTATGCTCAGGAGGCAAGAGACATGTTCCAAAATTTACAGAAATTTTTATTCACAAAACAGTAAGATATAAAACATTAATTGATCAGCCAAGTAATAACATCAACAGAAGGAACTGAGGCCTACCGGTAATGAGTAAGTGTCAAAAGGGAAGTGGCATTCCTGCACCTCCAGCCACCAGTCTGTCAAGTTGATCAAGTTTGCGGACGACACCACCCTCATCGGGCTCATCTCCAACGGCGACGAGTCCGCCTACAGGAGAGAGGTGGCCCAGCTGGCGTCCTGGTGCAGCAATAACAACCTGCAGCTGAACGCTCTGAAGACAGTGGAGATGATTGTAGACTTCAGGAAAGTCACTATTCCTCTGCCCCCCCTCACCCTCTCAGGCTCTCCCATCACCACTGCTGATTCCTTCCGCTTCCTAGGCACTACCATCACCAGGGACCTCAAATGGGAGCTGACCATCAGCTCACTCATCAAAAAAGCCCAGCAGAGGATGTTCTTCCTGCGGCAGCTGAGGAAGCTCAAGCTACCCACCAAGATGTTAGTGCAGTTCTACACAGCCATCATCGAGTCCATCCTCACCACCTCCATAACCGTGTGGTACGCAGGAGCCACTGCCAGGGACAGACTAAGGCTGCAGCGCGTCGTGCGCACTGCTGAGAAGGTGATCGGCTGCAAGCTCCCATCTCTCCAGGATCTGTACATCTCCAGGACCCGGAGGCGTGCTGGCCGGATCATAGCCGATCCCTCACACCCTGGTCACGTACTGTTTGCCCCCCTCCCCTCTGGTAGAAGACTTCGGTCCATCCAGACTAAAACCTCCCGTCACATGAACAGCTTCTTCCCCTCTGCCATTAGACTGCTGAACACTAAGTGACTTATTGACTCTCGTGCACCATGTACAGCAGCTCAACCAGACTCATGTCAATCATCACTGTTTTCTTCCTGCATTACCGACTGCACTATATAGTTCTCCACAGTATCTGCTGCTGGCTAATATATATTTTAACTGTTGACCAGTATCACTTAATCTTATCCTACACTTTATTACATGTATAGTTTATTTCTCTTATCTTATCATGTTTAATGTTGCAGCATTGTACCGAGACAAATTCCTAGTTTGTGTACTACATGAACAATGGCAATAAACCTGATTCTGATTCTGATTCTGATAAGGCACCCTGAATCATGTGACACACACACACAGTGAGGGCCAAAGCCCAAGGTGCAACACACAGCACACAAAGGGATGTGACCATCGAAGACAACCAGTCCCACTACCGTAGGCCTTCAGCTCTAAAAAGAAAAGACATAAAATTACTGAGGAGGCATTTACAAAAACAATTTAAACAAACAAAAAAAAATACTTACAGTAGATGGCACACATTAAAACTTCAGAAGGTAACTTAAGCATGTAACAAAATACCAGAATTACCAATGAACCAAAATCAACCTAAACAGAATATACTGTATATAAAAACAATCAGCCAAAAAGGATGCACCTTCAACTAAGGTAGGAACCCATATGAAAAAATACCACCTCAATAAGTCAAATACAATAAAAATGAGCCAACTAATTAAAGACCACAAAAATTACTGTAGTGATGAAATGCTTAAATAAAAACAATAGTTAAATCTCCTATAAACAATTGATTAAAAAGAATTACATTTCTCCAGTGCTAAAGACAGCAACCTACTCACAGGCACAATTTGGAGAAATTTGCTTTTGAAAGAGGCAACAATTTTCAGGGTATCATATTAAAAAACCAAAAGTAAAGCATCTAAAAGAACACAGAAAGGCAATGAGCCCCCCACAATAATTCCTCCAAACCAGTCCCAAAATAAAAATAACATTAATTAAAGGCCTCGGCCGGACGAAATTACAATATCGTTAAATCATATCTTAAATTTGTGTGTGAGACGAGCTAATTTGAACCGCACATGTTTTGGTGTCAACAAATGTCGCATAAGGTGACAATGCGCTATTGAAGTATGATTTC